>JARGYO010005626.1:20958664-22321164 GCA_029206835.1 Rana muscosa
GAGCTACTGTCCTGCATCCAGCGTTCTTTCGGAACGCACATTCAGTGCTGCTGGAGGATTTGTCACGGATCACAGGGTGCGCCTGTCCACCGACTCGGTTGATCGACTGACTTTCATCAAGATGAACCAGTCTTGGTATCACCACCAGCTACCACACACCTCATGCTGATATAACAGAACTATTGATTTTTAACATGTCACATCCCATTCAAGACTGATGCTGATGCTGAGTGCCTGTGCTGTTATGTTGACTGGCTATCCTCCTCCTCCGAGTCCTCAATGATACGATTGATGATGATAGCTTGGAAGATCATTTTTTGTTTATGGGTGCCGCCACCAGTGGCTAAGGCCCAATTTTTCAGCCCCTGTTTTACAGGGGCGTGTAATTACAATTTTTTTAGCAATAATTTGCCATAGGGCTCATTGCTGTGCTCCAAGTACAGTATACTGTGAGGGGTTGTAGTGTTGTGCCAACAGTGCCTAAGGCCCAATTTTTCAGCCCCTGTTCAACAGGGGCATTGTAATTACAATTCTTGATCTAATAATTCACAGCAGGGCCCCATTGCTGCACCCACCAAGAGTATCTCTGAGGGCTTACAGTGTTGTGGCAACGCCACACACCACCACACCACCACGAAATGGCCAATTTTTCAGCCCCTGTTCAAAGGGGCATGTAATTACAATTCTTGATCTAATAATTCACAGCAGGGCCCATTCCATGCAACCCACCAAGAGTAACTCTGAGGGCTTACAGTGTTGTGGCAACAACCACCACCACCCACCGCCACCACGAAAGGCACAATTTTTTCAGCCCCTGTTCAACAGGGGCATGCAATTACAATTCTTGATCTAATAATTCACAGCAGGGCCCATTGCTGCACCCACCAAGAGTAACTGTCAGGCCCTTACAGTGTTGTGGCACCAGCACCACCATCACAAAGGCCCAATTTTTAACTACCACTGTTCAACAATTATTTGTAATTAAAATTCCTGATATAATAGTTGACAGCAGGGCGTTCCAGCACCATCCAAGAGTAACTGTGTGCTTACAGTGTTGTGCCAACACCATACAACTAAGGGGCCTATTTCTGCAGAGTATATACGGCAGGTTCCTACTTTCAAACATCCAACTTACAAACGACTCCTACTTGCAAACGCAAGAAGACAACAGGAAGTGAGAGGAAATCTACCCCTAGGAAGGAAAATTCTCTCCCTGTAAGAATAATATATGGGAGAAAGGTGTCTCCTCTCTACTGATGCTTTATCAGCAATCCTTGTTTCAAGAAAAACACCACATTTCAAAAACAGTTGTCATTGGGACGGAAAGTGAGGTGAAATGTTCTTGAACAGGGGCACAGACAGCAAAACAAATGTTACAGGGGTGATAACCCTTACCTATGTTTTCCAAAAAGTTTAAAAATAGATTTTTTGGGCTGGAGCTACACTTAAACAATGTACCTGTTCAAAATTACAAAACAGATTCTACATAAGAACAAACCTAACAGTCCCTGTCTTGTATGCACCGCCTGTATACGGCTGTTCAGAGTATATAGGGCCTTTTTTATTTTATGTGCGGGGTTCCCCTTAATATCCATACAAGACCCAAAGGGGCTGGTAATGGGCTGGGGTAGGGGGGGGGGGTCATGGGGTAGCTATGCCATTTTTCTTAAAGATTTTCATCCATATTACCGGGACCCAGACATTACATTAAGCCGCAAGCAGTTTTAAATGGCTTTTTTTTCCTTTAGAAGTGTCATTTTGTGCAGGGACAGTTCTAAACACGGGAAAACACGTGGCACTTCACAGGCATACTTTTAGACACCCCCCAGGTACGATATTTAAGGAATATTTGACTTTTTTTTTTTTTTCACTTTATGCATCATTAAAATGACTGCTCCCGAAAAACGACCGTTTTTAAAACTTCTTTTTGCATTGATACATGTCCCCTGGTGCAGAACCCGGGTTCCCAAACCCTTTTTAGGACAATAACATGCATAATAGTTGTTATAATTAGCACTTTAGAATTCGAACGTTCGCATCCATTGTATTTAATAGGGTTCTAATGTTCGTACGAACTTTCGGTCCGTTCGCGAGTTCTGGTGCGAACCGAACCCGGGGGTGTTCGGCTCATCACTACATTATAAATAAAGGAAAACCTGTTTATTTTTAGTGTTGGATGGAGTGGAAAGGGATTATAACCTGTAAGGCTTTTTCCTTTAAAAAAATATTATCAGGTTTTTTTTTTTGCCATCATCATGAGTTGTTGTTGTTTTTGAAATCTCATGATGACTCAGCAAAAAAATACCGGATGATTTTTCTTAAAGGAGCCACGTCCTTGCTTGTGAACTTTGTGAATTCAGCCTGTAGGATCAGTATACGGATCTAATAGGGATACGGCTCCTGGAAGAACATGTTATTGTGAATAAGATTTAACCCTTTCACTACCAAACTATATTGTTCATTTATTTCAACCCTTTACCTGCCAAACCAAGTAACCCCCCTCCCCCTACACACACACATTAACCCTTTCACCACCAAATAATTTTTTCCCCATTTCTCCCCCATATGTTAAAAGATTTTTTTAAGTTTTGATTTTTTTTTAAACTCTTTTAGCACCAAACCAAATTCTTCTCTTTTTTTTTTAACCCCCCCTCCCCGTTTTTAACCCTTTCACTGCCAAGCCAATCTTTTTTTTTCCCCCCCCATTTCTTGGCCATATGTTAAATTATAAATAATGGAAATCCTGTGTATAGTTAGTGTTGGATGGAGTGGAGAGGGATTAGAACCAGTCAGGTTTTTATTGCTGTCTGTGCCCCCTTTAGGGAGATTCATTCTCTCTATTTACCATTACCAACAAAAGTGAAAGAAAATTCCAGATTTTGGGTTGTCACCAGAACAGGAATTGGAGGGGAAATCTTCAAACGGGGACACTAGTTCTGGTGACACCCAGGGATAATGTCACTTTGGAGGATTTCTCTCACTTCCTGTTTTGGTTATGGGAAAGGAAGTGAAGGGAAATCCCCCCCAATGGGGACACAGATGGCAAATAAAACCTGACAGGGGTTATAGTCCCCCCTTACTCTATTGTAAATGAAAAATAAATGTTTGTTTTTATTTCTATTTTATCTGGTATGTGGGGGATGGTGGGGGCTCAGTATAAAAGAGGGTGCAGCACATTACACATGGGGCTATGGGGGGGGGGGAGAGGTGAGCGCTCAGTCACTGGTGGAGATTTTTGCTGATTTCTGCTCTCCCAGCATTCCATAGTTTGTGAAATGATGAAGGCCTCAGTCACACCTCTGACATACACCTGGATGGCAAACACCCAACAAGCATAGTGCCCCCCATTGATTTCAGTGCGTTTCCCTATGCCCCACAAGCGTGGCAAAGTAGCTCATGACGCGTTCCGCTTTGTTTTATTTCCCACACATTTTGCCACATTTCTTGTATTGGGGTCTTACGTTTGGGGGGACATTTACAATAAATGGCACTACAAGCGTCAGTTACATATTTTTGCATGTTCCGGGATTGCGTGGAAACGTGCATTTCTGTGCGCATTACCGGAACGCACAGATGGCTGAGATTGGGAGAGGGGGGGCACATTTTCTTAAAGAGGGGCTTCTCACAAATTCTGGGTTATGGGGGGAGTCTCACTGTTGCTACGGAGATAAAGGGTCTTGCTGTGTAATTGGTGTCTCCACTGAGGGCCGTACAAGCCCAGAGGACCCTCGCCACCAACAAACCTGCTAATCCAGGGGATTAGCATGAAACCTGCAGGTATCGGCAACAGAGAAGAGGAGTCTGCAGAGCCAATCCAACAGGTAGGCCATGTGATAATGATCAGTCAGTACAGGAGACATCTTTTTCCATCACACCAGTCTCTGCCCCCCAAAGAGCTTACAATCTAAGCTCCCTAACTCCCATTCATACACATACTAGGACCAATGTACCTCCCAGCATGTCTTTTTAGTGTGGAAGGAAACCCACACAGGCGCAGGGAGAACATGCAAACTCCAGGCAGGTGGTGCTGTGGCTGGGAATTGAAGCGACCCCGGTGCTGCCAGGCAGAAGAGCTAAGCACTTAATTCCTCTAACTTGTGGTGGGACTGCAGCTTCTTGTTGTATGTTTCTGTTGTGAGAGTGAGAGCCCCTGGCTTAGTGAAAATTTGTTTAAAATGGACACAGGACTCTCAAAGAAGCAATTTGAGAAGTTCCAGCAAAAGATTGGTGAGCAGAGAAAACTATGCTTTAAGTTTTCTCTGGATTTTGTAACTCTGGATTGGGGCTGGAAACTTGAAGACTTCAAAGGTTGTGTGTGTGTGTCCAGGTGCACACACTCGTTATAAGGCAGAGCTGAGCATAGCTCAGAGTGTGTGGGAAAGGAGTTGGTGTGACAGCAGTTGCTGGAGGGAAGTGTGCTACTGTGTAAGACCTCAGGCAACAATCTTGAGACAGTACTCCATGTAGGAGAGGTTCCAGGTCAGTGGACTTAGAGAGTTGGGCCAGCTGAGAGAGTCAAGGAGACTATAGCTGAGACAACTGGAAGAGAGAGTCTTGGGGACCAGAGGGAACCGTGAGTCTTGGAGGAGTGTGGAAGCCTGGAGTGTCAGGAGAGCCCCTTCCTAGAGGCAAAGAGTGGGCCTGTGCAGCAAGGAACTGCGCCCAAGGCTGAGAGAGCCTTAAGAGCCAGGTGGATTGGCATTTGTCAGTTCTTGTTGGTTTTTGGAGAAGAACCCAAATGCATGTGTGAACTTTCATCTTTTTTGTTACTTTCAATAAAAGTGGGCTACCACGCCTTTAAACCTTAGTTCCTGTTGGCTGTGAACTCACTTAAAACGCATCTATCACTGAGCTAGACATCCCCCAATGTTACACTGTACAATGTAACAGCTCTTATGATGCATTGCATGTGGATTAAGCTGGACTCGTAGGAAGATCTTAGTCTGCCAAAGACAAGCAGTTACTCATTGGGCCATTTTATATTTAGATGTAATTTTATTAAAAAGCCAAAAGAGAGAAATGAGAGTGAAAAGAGAATAGTTTGTATAGAGAGGGAAGATGGTGGGAGGAGGGGCAGTGCTGGGGGAACTAATTAGAGGATATTAATTGGATAGAAATCTGCTGATGGAGCTGGTGCCGGTTTGGGCACTGGAATGTGGAAGCATATAGATTGTGGGAGGAGCTTATTAATAAAAGCGCGTTGTACGATGACCTCGTCATTTCCTTTTTAGGTGATTGGTGGAAATCCATTGAGTGGAGAATATATCTATTGGATGAAGAAACGCTGATTTGGTGATAGAATATCATGTGATTGGCCCAGAGGTCCTCAGGGTTCTGGGGAGGAGGGGCATTAGCACCATCACTGATGGGGGAGGGGTACTTTTTGTATTGAATTTTAAGGATCACTTCTATAAAAGCACGGGGATGGGATAACGTTTGATAAATGCAATAACATGGAATCAAATGTGGATATTTAGGATTTAGACCCCTTTCACACTAAGGCAGTTTTCAGGTGTTTTAGCGCTAAAAATATCACCTGTAAAGCGCCTGAAAACCGCCTCCCATTCACTACAATGTGTTCTTTCACCCTGGGGCGGTGAGCTTGCGGGAGGTTATTAAAAGTCCTACAAGCCGCATCTTTGGGGGGGAGCGCTAATAATAGATCTTCCATACCCCACCCATTGAAATGAATGGACAGCGCTTCCAAAGCGTCTTAAAAGCACCGCAAAACAGGTATTTTTCCGCTTTTTTTCAAGGACCCGTTGTCACATGACCTTAAAAACCGGCCCACTAGCGCCGGAAAAATGCAGCTAAAGCACCACAAAAACACCCAGCGCTATAGCGCTGTTTTACCTTCTCTTCATTGTGAAAGTGGTCTTATTGTATGGTGGGGAATGATACAGAAATGACACAACTAGATATTGTTGGTAATTAGGGATGAGCTTCATGTTCGAGTCAAACTCATGTTTGATTCGAACATCGTCTGTTCGGGCGTTTGCCGAATTTCGAACAATATGGGCCGTTCGCGCCAAATTCGAGTGGCGCTTCACGGCCCATAATTTACTGCGTACTCGCAGTGCATTGCTGGCTGATGATTGGCCAAGCATGCACTATGACCATCATGCTTTGGCCAATCACAGCGCCGTCAGCACAGAGAGCCATAATTGGCCAAAGGAAGGGTGCCTTTGGCCAATCATGGCTTAGGGGAGTAGGTACACGCCCCACACTATATAAGGCCGCCCGCGTGTCGGCCTTGTGTAGTGTGTTGCAGCATTGTGAGAGTCTGAGAGAGAGAGTGAGTCAGAGTGTCATTTCATTTCAGTTAGATAGAGCAGGCAGGTGATTCAGGTAGCTGCAGTCAGTGTATTTAGTATATATATGCACTCCAGGAGTTGTGTGTGTGAGTGTGTGTGTGTGTGTGTATGTGTGTGTGTGTGTGTATATATATATATATATATATATATATACAGTATATATGTAGCGTTACCTTCAATTAAGAGGGCTGCAGATTTCGTTTGGGCCCTGAAGACAGCTTCGCCAACCCCCGGCAATTAACTCGACCCCCTTCTGGCACAGTTATTCTAGGGTAATATGTGTATATCTTATGCTCTATGGTTAAATTCAGACACCAATGCAGTGATAGAAGAATAACGAGTTTAATTTCTACTGGCAATAAAATCAACAGTTGTAACAGATCACATGAATCTATCTGCAGAGCCCTGCAGCAATAGTCACACTATAACTATTAAGATATGGCGCACACGCGCCACGTGTAACAGTACTTCACTATGCACCCTATGGCGCAGCAACTAAATAACTATGTAGATGGCCAGGCCTGACCATATAACTCAGTCTCTAGGGGGTAAAATTCTTTGCATGCAAGTCTTTAAACGGTGGTGCACATTTCAGGAACACATTTGTAATCCAGGGGGGGGGGTAAAAATGCCAACACAGTACACTCCACTAGAGATCCGTTTGACTCAGTTCTGCTATGGATCTCCAGTGGGGGGAAAAGAACTGAAATAGGAAACTGGTGGGCCACGGCAGTCTGTAGGCCTAACAATGGTATACAGTATTTGTGGATTGAGCATGTGCTCGCTCACCCCTCCGGACGCGATCCCAATCCGGGAACTTCCACCTGCTGTGTCTCCACACACAGCGTCTGCAGCGGTCTGGTCTCCGGCTCAGCAGCGGTTGAAGAAAACCGATTCAGATGCCACCCAGGCTCGTGATGGGTGGAAGGCTCTTTTGGGTAGCAGCGCAAGGCCCCAGGCTTCAGGCCTTGCACCACAGCGGATCCGCACAGGAAGATCTCTCCACTGAAGTCTCGTGTCCCAAAGAGGCCGAGCTCTGCCTCGCCTCTTCCTTATATAACCCCTCCCATCAGTCTCTGGGGTGAAACATTGCCGAAAGGGGTTCTGGGTAAGGTAGTCCTGGGAGCCTTAAAGGGGACCCCGCTACATATATATATATATATATATATATACATATATACACTGTATTCAGTTTAGCTAGATCTCACTTCAGAGTGTTCCTGTTTTTCTCGCTGCAGTATATTATGTCAGTGTACTGTATACTGGGCTCAGTGTGCATGTAAAGGTGACTGCAGACTATTCCTTTTCTATTACTGATAATACAGGCAGTTGATTGAGCTAACCTGCAGTATATTAAGTCAATGTATTATATACTGGGCACAGCTGCTGGTGCCACAACACTGCAACCCCTCACAGAAACTCTAGTTGGAGCGCATGAACGAGCCCTGCTGCAAATTATTGCAGCAAATATTGTAATTACACGTCCCTGTTAAACAGGGGCAGAAAAATTGGGCCTTAGGCACTGGTGCCACAACACTGCAACCCCTCACAGATACTATAGTTGGAGCGCAGGAATGAGCCCTGCTGCAAAGTATTGCATCAAAAGTTGTAATTGCACGCCCCTGTTGAACAGGGGCAGAAAAATTGGGCCTTAGGCACTGGTGCTGGTGCCACAACACTGCAACCCCTCACAGATACTGTACTTGGAGCACAGCAATGAGACCTGTTGCAAAGCATTGCATACAATTTTTTAATTACACGCCCCTGTAACGTGGATCAAGGAGGGTTGCCAGCCAGTAATGATCCCTCTCCTTGATACCACGAATACAAGGATCCTTTCACAGGCTTTGCACCTCCACACTCCTTTCCTGTACATACTACCCACTGTCATACCCTTCACATTAATCTCCTGTGCATACTGCCCTCTGTCATACCATCCACACTCCTCTCCTATACATAATGCCCACTGTCATACCCTCCACACTCCTCTCCTGTACATGCTGCCCACTGTCATACCCTCTACACTCCTCTCCTGTACATACTACCCTCTGTCATACCCAGTGGCGGCTGGTGCTCAAAATTTTTGGGGGGATGCAAACGAACTGAACAATTCTGAAAAATACTGAAACAAAAAAATTAATTGCAGCCACTGTGCCATCATATGCAGCCACTGTGCCATCATATGCAGCCAACTGTGCCCAGCAAATGCAGCCAACTGTGCCCATCATATGCAGCCTCTGTGCCCATCAAATGCAGCCAACTGTGCGCCATCAAATGCAGCCGCTGTCCCCATAATATGCAGCCACTGTGCCCCATCAAATGCAGCCTCTGTCCCCATAATATGCAGCCACTGTGCCCCATCAAATGCAGCCTCTGTCCCCATAATATGCAGCCACTGTGCCCAGCAAATGCAGCCAACTGTGCCCCATCAATTGCAGCCTCTGTGCCAATAATATGCAGCCACTGTGCCTCCCCCACCCGCTTGACCGCTGTCTGCCCGGCACTTACCCCATCGGGGTGGCGGGTCAGGCACAGGCTGTGGGACGGGTAGCACAGCGATAGCTCCTGTGTCCTTCATGCGTGTCTTCTTCCTGTTCTGCTAGGCGGCCAATGAGATCGCCTCTGCCTTCAGCCAATCAGGTGACCGGTATTTGTGTTAGCAAAGCAAATATTTATTTGCTTTGCTAACACACCCTTTTTGTAAGCCTATTAGGGCCTTTGGCTCTAATCGGGTGCTTCAAAAACACCCCCCCCCCCCCCGCTGCTGTAATTCAGGCGCCCAGCGTCCAAAAAGGGGCCGGATGCCTGAATAGGGAGTGGCTACAGTGCCCATGGATAGATTCCTGCAATGCATGAATCTATCCATACTACACAGAGGGGGGTGGCTGGAGTGAGGTGGTGGCGCCTGTGCACCCTTAATCATACCCTCCACACTCCTATACATAATGCTTACTGTCATACCCTCCACACTCCTCTCCTATACTTACTGCCCACTGTCATACCCTCCACACTCCTCTCCTATACTTACTGCCCACTGTCATACACTCCACACTCTTCTCCTGTACATTCTGCCCACTGTCTTACCCCCCACACTCCTTTCCTGTACATAGTGCCCACTGTTATACCCCCCACATTCCTCTCCCTCACCTGCACATACTTCCCACTTTTATACCATCCATACTCCTCCCCTATGCCTCTTACCCACAAAAACAGTTCTTTAAAATTATATTGAATATCCTCAATGTTACCAGCTCTAGAATGGGCACACTTTTGTTAGTTCAACTAAAGGAAATCTTCTCAGTCCTCATATGTGTTCTGCCCATTATTAGTACTCATTTCATTTTGTGAATACTACTGTAATGTATAGAGGAACATAAAGGGTCTCTGCCACTCTAAATATACCACTGGTAAAAAAAAGGGTCCCTGAAAATATTTTTGAAATGTTGGCAACTATGCACTTGGGCACTGCCCAAGGGCCCCCGGGTCAGTAGGGGGCCCCAAGAGAGGCTCCTGGTATCCTGTGATATTAAAGCGGTAGTAAACTTTTCTAACATTACTACCTTTTAGAGGCCCTGAGGTAGGTTATGCCATAATGTACAATTATGCACAGCTTATTAGGGTACACTTAACTGTCAGACTGAGCCCTCTAGTGCTGCGCTGTGATCAATCCGGCGGGTCCTGGGTGCTTCCATCTCCACCCAGTCTTCATTTCGGGTTCTGTGCCTTCGGTCACTTGCCTTGGCCAGGCTGCATTGCTGTCACTCCAACGCATGCTCATGCGTATCCTCTCTTTCTCTCTCTCTCTCTCTCTCATTCCCTTTCTCTCTCCCATCCTCCCTTTCTCTATTTAATTTAATTTGTTATAACAAAAAATTGTTTGCATTTTTATTTAATCATTTATTTTTTATAAAAAGCCCCACCAAAATCCTCAGCACCAGGCCCATGATGTTCTTAATCTGGCCATGTATACATGTAATATTTGCAGACCCAACTATTAAGTTTATGGAGTACCCTACAGACAGTTTGCCCTGTGGAATGTATAAAAAGAAAAAAGGAGAGAAAAACACCACTAAGCGTAGCATTTATTAAAACATATTGGTGAAATGAAGAACAATAAATGTGCAATAACATTTGAGAGACATTAAAAAGCGTATCAAAAAGTCTCCAGCAGGTGGCAATTTTTCAGCTGGTCAATGGTGAGCAAGCTCATCCACGTGGATGTGATGTAAGGGGCCTGGAACAAACTAAGTTGACCAGGGGAACACCAGGACTGAGTGTGTCTATCACATAAACGACAACCACTGTGGACAGCAGGGAAGTGTTGCAGGTCTTCAAAATGGCCGTGATGATGTCATGTGTGGCGTCGATGGGCGTGGTCCAGGTGCGGTTTTAAAAAGTGCTACACTGAGGTAGTGGCGCTGTTCTCTCCATCTTTTTTCTGTTTATAAATGGTCTGCTGGTGGAAGCCTCCCCAGATCCTGATTGGAAGAGAGACGACTGACACTGCCATAATGTGAACTGCATGCCACAGTGTTTTTCATGGACCTTTCTCAAGGACTAAAGAGATTCCTTTTATTCGTTTATCATTCCTTGCCCCCAGTATAGTTACATAGTTAGTCAGGTTTAAAAAAAGACACAAATCCATCTATTTCAATCAATAAAAATGTTTTTAACCGCTTACCGACCAGCCGCCGCAGTTATACTGCGGCACCTTGGCTCGGCTGCGCAAATCGCAGTATCGCTCCGGCGGTCCCTTTAATGGCTATAGCAGGCGCACACGTGTCCGCGATGTCCGCCAGCCACCCGTGATCGCTCCACAGCGAGCCAGAACGGGGATCTGTTAATGTAGACAGACAGATCCCCGTTCTGACAGGGAAGAAGAGAGAAATCATCTGTTCCTAGTGATTGGGAACAGCGATCTCTCTCTACTCCCTGTCAGTCCCCTCCCCCCACAGTTATAAACACCTCCCTAGGGAACACTTAACCCCTTGATCGCTCCCTAGTGTTAACCCCTTCCCTGCCAGTGTACTTTATACAGTGATCAGTGGCTATTTTTAGCTCTGATCACTGCAATAATGTCAATGGTCCCAAAAAAGTGCCAAAAGTTTCCGAACTGTCACATTACCGCTAAAAATTGCTGCTCACAGCCATTACTCGTAAAAAAAAAAAAAAAAGTATAAAAAAAAGGCCATAAATCTATCCCCTATATGGTAGACGCTATAACTTCTGAGCAAACCAATCAATATACGCTTATTGCGATTTTTATTAACAAAAATATGAAGAAGAATACATATTGGCCTATACTGATGAAGAAATTTGTTTTTTGGGGGTTATTATAGCAAAAAGTAAAAAATGTATTACATTTTTTTTTTTAATTGTCGGTCTTTTTTTGTTTATATCGCAAAAAACTGCAGAGGTGATCAAATACCACCAAAAGAAAGCTCTATTTGTGGGAAAAAAAAGGACCTCAACTTTGTTTGGGTACAGCGTCGCATGACCGCGCAATTGTCAGTTAAAGCAACGCAGTGCCGTATCGGAATAAATGTGGTCATTAAGGGGGTAAATCCTTCAGGGGCTGAAGTGGTTAAAAAATCATACAATCCTATATACACAAACCTATACCCACAGTTGTTTCAGAGGAAGGCAAAAAACCCCAGCAAAGCATGGTCTAATTTGCTACAGCAGGGGAAAAAATCCTTCCTGATCCTTGAGTCCATTAGTCCATTGTGTGTGTTTTTTTTTTTTTGTTTTTTTTTGTACCTGTGTATGTTTAGGCTTGATTCACACCTATGCATTTTTCGTGCTTTTTGCAGATTTGCACTGCAGTCCATTTAACATGGTTTCCCATGGAACACGTTCTGTAGTGCAAATCTGAAATAATGCAAAAAGCACTAATGCCCTTTACAGATCTTTTATTCAGCCCTATTGAGTGGTTGGTTCTTTATACACAAACAACTGCCCTCTCATGTCTAGAGGCAGCCTAATGCTGGTCTTGTGTTTATGCTTTAAGTGATCATCAATCACCAGCAATGTACTCCCCCCTTGGCTTCATTTCTCATAAACTGAATTTTGACAAAATCAGATCTTATCCCAATTCTTTGAACAGAAAAAGATTTCCTTAGCAATTGGTTGGCCTCTCATAACACTTAAGCCCTGTACACACGATCAGATATCCTATGGATTTCCATCCGATGGATTTGTCCATCGGATATCCGATGAAACTGTTTTCCATCAGTCTTGCCTATACACCATCAGTCAAAAAACCGACCGTTCCAAACGCGGTGACGTAAAACACTCCGATGAGCCGAGAAAAATGAAGTTTAATGCTTCTGAGCATGCGTCGACTTGATTCTGAGCATGCGTGAGTTTTTTATCCGATGGACTTGCCCAAAGACGATCTGAGTTTTCGATCGGTTTTTTATCCATCGGAAAAATTTAAAACATGTTCTATTTTTTTTAAACCGATGGAAAAAAGACTGATGGGTCCCATACACGATCGGTTTGTCTGATGAAAAGAATCCATCGGACGAAAATCCATAGGATATCCGATCGTGCGTACAGGGCTTAAAAGTGACACTAAACAATAACCTTATTCTCCAAACATAATCCATACACATCCACTACTTCATGGCCCTGTAATCTATTTTTCATGAACTTATATCTTACTGTGTTGTTCTGCCTCCGTGTAATATCCTTGTGAGCTCTATAACCTCTCCTTTTCCCCCTCACTTCTGTTTGTGTGCATCAAGCAGTTCATGTTAGTTGTGGTCACGTGCACTGCTCTGTGCACCCTACAAATCTCATAGTACATATTCCCTAGTCCTTCTCGGGAGAAAGCAAGAGAGGGTGTTCCGACATACCATGAACTATGGAGAATGAACGTAGCCACCAGTGGCAGCCGGAGCTCAAAATTTTTGGGGGGGCACAAACAAATTGAAAAATTCTGAAAAAAAACCCCACATCAATTGCAGCCTCACTGTGCCCATCAATTGCAGCCACTGTGCCCATCATTTGCAGCGCCTGTGCCTATCATATGCAGCCTGTGCCCATCATACAGCCTCTGTGCCCATCATATGCAGCCTGTGCCCATCATATTCAGCCTCTGTGCCCATCATATGCAGCCGGTGCCCATCATATGCAGCCTGTGCCTATCATATGCAGCCTCTGCGCCCATGATATGCAGCCTCTGTGCCCATGATATGCAGCCTCTGTGCCCATTGCCCATCATATGCAGCCTGTGCCCATCATATGCAGCCTCTGTGTCCTTCATATGCAGCCTGTGCCCATCATACAGCCTCTGTGCCCATCATACGCACTGCTTGGCTCTAATGAAGAAGCTGTGCACTTCAAAACGCATCAGCCGGCAGTGCGTCCCACTACGTCCTTTATGATCTGTTGGAGTGTGTTGTGGATTCTACTTGTTGCAGCCTTCCATGGCATCGTCTGTACAATGCGAACAACTCTTGTACCTTTGTGAGTACCTTTTCATTGATTTTATCGAATAAACTACCCCAACGATATTACACTAGGCTGGTGCGCCCTTTTCTTTCTTTTTTTTCGTTGCTCATCATACGCAGCCTGTGCCCATCATATGCAGCCTGTGCCCATCATATGCAGCCTGTGCCCATCATATTCAGCCTGTGCCCATCATATGCAGCCTCTGTGACCTCCCGCTCGCCTTCTGACCAGTGCACTCTCACCCCATCCTGGTGGCGGGTCAGGCAGCCGGTGACGGTGGCAAGCTCCTGTGTCCTCCATGGTTCTCTGTGTGTGTGTGTCTTCTTCCGTTCCGTTAGGCGTCCAATCAGGTCATCTGTGCCTTCAGCCAATCAGGTGACAGGTATTAGATCTGTGCCTCCTGATTGACTGAGAGGCGGTTCAGTGTTAGCAAAGCAAATATTCATTTGCTTTGCTAACACACCTGGATGGACACCAAGCGCAATGCTTTGCGCTCCAAGTCCACCTTTTTTGAAGCCTTTTAGAGCCTATGGCTCTAATCAGGTGCTTAATCAGGTGCTTAAAAAAAACAACCCCACCGCTGGAATTCAGGCACCCGGCGTCCGAAAAGGGGCCAGACGCATGAATAGGGGGTGGCCACAGCGGCCATGGATATGTTCATGCAATGCATGAATCTATCCATTTTACACAGAGGGGGGTGGCGTGCAACAGAAGGTACTTTTTTGACTTTGGAATACATACTTTCATTTTTTTAATTTATTTTTTAAACCAGAGTTTAGTGACAGATTCAGCGTCACCTCAGACTCTAAAATGAGCAAAGAGTTTGGGCAAAAATCATTAATTATGTGAAATTGCGTTGCTCAATAAGTATTAGCTGTGCAAACTTTATTGCAATTTTTTTTTTAATGTTATTTATATCAGCGTTTAAATTTAATCTTTCTATGATTAGCATAATAGACAAACATATATCTAGTGGGTGCTAATTTGGTCTTATTGGTCATCATCTTTAATGGTGGCCATACACAATCTATTTTACTGATCAATCTCTTCCAATAAGAATAATCGATGAAGCTTCTGGTCATAGCATAAAAAGCATAAAAAAAATAAAAACTGCATATTTGGGAGGAAATAAATATCTGAAGATGAAGTGACAGTGTACATTTAGACTTGTCTGGAAATGATTAAAGATGAATAAATGATTGTCTTTACCTGTTTATTCATGCATTTTATCGCAGTTCTCACAGTCCAGTCAATATAAGGGCATGAACTGTTACATAGGAAAGTGCTTTTCAAGATTAAACATTCTTTCTTCCCTAAAGGTCAGGCTTTAGAGAGAACTCATCAGCAATTGCTGTTAAACCGAGCAGCTAATCAAATCAAGGTGCTTCATTTCATCCTTGGCATCTATCATGTCATTGCATTTCCAAACTTCTGGCAACACAGAGATTAGGTGTAGGTGACAGGCTTCATATTTATTTGACAGCAATCCTGTAGTTTACTTCTTTTTTTTTTTAACAACTGTAGTTAAAATTTTACACGTAAAAAATAAGTATATACTTAAAAAAAAAAAAAAAAACATTCCTACTCAACTGGGTGGCTCTGCAGTGAGAACTGAGTAATCAAACACCGCTAATCACTCAGTTCTCCCCTTTCGCTCTAAACACAGAGCTGTGACTGTCAGTCAGCAGCTCTCTGCTCTATCCCTAGAGTTGCCACCTCATCCCTTTAAAACCGAACACATATTGATTACACAGGTTCTGTGACTGATTAAGGTGGTAATTAAACTTATTTGGTGTCTTATCTGCATTAAATTTGCCTCAGAACCTGTGTAATTCATATGTGTTCGGGTTTAAAGGGATGAGGTGGCAACTCTATCTATCCCTCCAGTGAGCACTGGAGCCCTGGGCTGTGGAGGGGGCCAGAGCGGCTGACTCAGGCTCTCAGAAGATCGGTGAGAGGCTGAGCCAGGTGCCGTTCCAGGCATCTGGGTGGATCTTTCCTGAGCCTGGAATGGCTGAGCACAAACTGAACTGCAGGAGCAGTATAGCCAAGATAGCTTTGGCTATACCTCTCTTTTAACCACTTCAGCTCTGGAAGATTTTTGAGGGACAAGCCCTTTTTATCATCATTCTTCAGGGCTCTGATGAAGAGGGCTTGCCCCTCAAAACACGTTAAGCTGTATTGGACGTTGAATGGTCTTCCCTTGTTATCAGTCTAGCGGTGTGGATCTGGAAGCAGTCTAACCTGTATTTTATGATATGCTTATCACGGTCATGTGCTTGGGAGTATGTCACTTGTTTTATCGATTTAATAAATTTGTACGGTGACAATGCGCTAGGTTGGCACGCCCTCTCTTTGTTGTTTTATAGTACTAAAGAATATTTCCATTATACCACTCATTGTGAAAACATATCTTAAAGCGGTAATAAATCAAAAATCAAAAATGTAATGTATTGCAGCTTACTAATCATTAGATGTAGTGGCTGTATTAGTTTTTTTAAGCCATTTTTCCCCCAGTTTTCCCCTGGTGATCTGTCTGGTAACACATTTCCTGTATTTTACACACGCCGCTCTGGATGAATGAGCACAGGGGCACATTTGGACAGCAGCATTGTCAAAATGCAGAGCGTTCTCTTCACAAACCAGAAGGGTGGAATGGCTGTATGCAGAATGGCAATGGGTACTGAATGCTGGAACACAGAGCATTCCATCTCCCAGCAATCTATCACAGGCAATGCCCGGGAGACTCTGAGGGAGGCACTGTCATCATCTGAATGAGCATAATGCTTTGATGATTTCTTAGATCTCTTTTATTGTAACAAGGCAGGGCTGGGAGCAGAAAGGAGCCTGTCAGATGCATTCTTTTTTGTGTCGGGCCAATTTACCTAACCATAGATTCCTAACCTATTATGCAAGTGAGGGTCTTGTAATGGTGGTGACTGGCTCATGGCTTCCAAGTCCAGGGTGGTCAGCTACAGAAGCAAAATTAGACGCAAAAAGAGGAGTAACACAAGTGAATACAAGGCACAGGGAATTAGCAAGATTTCAGCCAGAAAGAAAAAACAAACCAATACCTGATGGTAATGCAGACAGAGCACCTGAAGCCCACAGTAGGAGATTGCAGTGTGAAGACACTCCCCTGCAATAAACTGACCAGACAAGCAGCCTGCGTAAGTGGGGGTCAACTAGTTAACCGGGGTAGAAAACATTTCCTCAGAAGCGTCTCCCGTGTTACTTGGTACATAAGGGCAAAATTTATTTTCATTCATTATACCCCATTTGGTTATTACTCATATAGCTGGGGACATCAATACATATTTCTCTCTTTAATATGTTTAGGATCTCTCCGGTCAATCTCTTCTTGTATACTCCAGCGCTCATCCAGGGAGGTTGTGTGCATGTGTGTTTTTTGCATTGAGGTGGGTTCCATATACTAAATGCATGATTTCAGTTCTAATAACTAGTGTTCATAATGTGTATGTATAATGTATATATCTTTTGTAAATGGTTATTTCCTTCATTGTATGCGAGTATTATATGGTTTCCTTAAGCCCCGATGAAGCAAAAATTGGCAAAACGCGTCAGTTAAAGGAACTATTCCATTAGTACTCTCTATGTAGCTATAGGCAAATGACAACCTATTACATTAGTACTCTCTATGTAGCTATAGGCAAATGAGGATCTATTCCATTAGTACTCTCTATGTAGCTATAGGCAAATGAGGATCTATTCCATTAGTACTCTCTATGTAGCTATAGGCAAATGAGGACCTATTCCATTAGTACTCTCTATGTAGCTATAGGCAAATTAGGATCTATTCCATTGGTACTCTCTATGTAGCTATAGGAATATGAGGACCAATTCCGGTAGTACTCTCTATGTAGCTTTAGGCAAATGAGGACCTATTCCATTAGTACTCTCTATGTAGCTATAGGCAAATGAGGACCTATTCCATTAGTACTCTCTATGTAGCTATAGGCAAATGAGGACCTATTCCATTAGTACTCTCTATGTAGCTATAGGCAAATAAAGACCTATTCTATTAGTACGCTCTATGTAACTATAGCCAAATGAGGATCTATTCCCTTAGTACTCTCTATGTAGCTATAGGCAAATTAGGATCTATTCCATTAGTACTCTCTATATAGCTATAGGCAAATGACGACCTATTACATTAGTACTCTCTATGTAGCTATAGGCAAATGAGGATCTATTCCATTAGTACTCTCTATGTAGCTATAGGCAAATGAGGACCTATTCCATTAGTACTCTCTATGTAGCTATAGGCAAATAAAGACCTATTCCATTAGTACTCTCTATGTAGCTATAGGCAAATGAGGACCTATTCCATTAGTACTCTCTATGTAGCTATAGGCAAATGAGGACCTATTCCATTAGTACTCTCTATGTAGCTATAGGCAAATGAGGACCTATTCCATTAGTACTCTCTATGTAGCTATAGGCAAATGAGGACCTATTCCATTAGTACTCTCTATGTAGCTATAGGCAAATATGGACCTATTCCATTAGACCTCTCTATATAGCTATAGGCAAAGGAGAACCTATTCCATTAGTACTCTCTATGTAGCTATAGGCAAATGAGGACCTATTCCCTTAGTACTCTCTATGTAGCTATAGGAAAATGAGGATCTATTCCATTAGTACTCTCTATGTAGCTATAGGCAAATGAGGACCTATTCCCTTAGTACTCTCTATGTAGCTATAGGCAAATGAGGATCTATTCCATTAGTACTCTCTATATAGCTATAGGCAAATGAGGACCTATTCCATTAGTACTCTCTATGTAACTACAGTATAGGCAAATAAAGACCTATTCCATTAGTACTCTCTATGTAGCTATAGGCAAATGAGGAGCTATTCCATTAGTACTCTCTATGTAGCTATAGGCAAATGAGGAGCTATTCCATTAGTACTCTCTATGTAGCTACAGTATAGACAAATAAAGACCTATTCCATTAGTACTCTCTATGTAGCTATAGGCAAATGAGGACCTATTCCATTACTTTTACTTTTACAGAATCCTAATGTATGCTCCTTTCTGGCCTGTACATTCTGACAAATTTTCTCTTTTTTTTACTTGTATATACATTATGAATGATGGCCTGAGTGCCACAACATTTGTTTTAAAAAAAAGGGCAAAATTCCCTTAACCAAGATGGCAGCTGCAGCTTCCAGGAGCCACCATGCATGCGCGGCCAAGAAAGGAGCCTAACATCATCGTCCCACCCCCAGCTGGGCAGAAAGCCAGGTCAATGTGTGCCCTAAGGAGCGGCAGTGCCTGCTGAACCCATAGGGCAACTGCACAGCAGACTATCACACAGGGGGAAAAAAGGAACAAAAATTGGTACAAAGATGTCAAAAGGGGACCAAACAGACAGAGAACAGGAAGACAGGAACAGATCAGTGTGCTCATCTTAAGTGCTTGAAAAAGAGAGCAAGACAGATTTAACCCATGTAAGCTGACCACCCGCTACCAACAGTCTAGCAGACACCGCAGTGAGGAAACATGGGCAGGTATGCTGCCATGTTGGTGCCAGGAAAACAAGTTTGAGCTTTGCATACAAAAGTTAGCCTGTGTATTTTTACTTTAAAAAAAAATAATTTGTAGGTATAAAAACAGAGCTGGAACAAAGTTTACACCAGCCAGAAGTGAATGTCATCTGCTGATTTGTACATATAGACATCATAACATTTAAACTGATATCAGAGCATTATATATCTGTTTATTTTAATGGAAATTTAATGCTGCCATTTCCTGGAAGAAATAATTATTGCTAATTTACCGTAGAGCATGCATGCATTAGGATTGATGAATAATAAATACATGGCGATTGTAATTTCCAAAGATTTGATTGTCTGACATACAGTCTGCAAAACATAACATGTGGCTTGGTAAATGTTTCAACTGCTCATGTCATCCGTGAGAGACAGAAATAACGCTATAGGCTCTATTATGCCAAAACAAATTTGCAAAGTTCCATGATTTGAGTTGGTGCTATATACACAATAAAACATTTAGTATCATAAATAAGCACAATACCAATGCTGGCCATACACTCTTTGAAAAATCGTCCGAACGAACTTTCGGAAAATGAACATTTGGCCGTTTTTTTTTTATATATACCTAATGCAGAAAGTTCGGACGGGAAACACATTAACCTTCCGATTTATCGTTTGTTCAGCAGAAAATTTCCAAACTTGTCCTTCGTTTTTTCGGCTCAAAAACGTCCCAACGATTATCGATTTTGTGCCCATTAATTGTTCGAAAAACAAAAGAACTGTCTGAACGACCGATTTTCGCCCGATTTTTCGTATAGTGTATGGCCAGCATAAGGCTCTGTTCACACTAGCCCTTGTGGAAAAATGGAAGCGATTACTGTGAGACTAATGACAGTGCTTTAGCATCCAACTACTCACCCCAAAAGGAGAAGTTCCACACTTTAAGTTCTCCTCCCCTCCTACCTTGCCACATTTGGCAAGTAATTATTTTTTTTGGGGGGGGGGGTACATAGTTCTAACAGGTACCCACTCCCGCTTCTGCTCGGATCGCCTAGAAGTTCTCCTCTTTCCCGTCACAGTCTTCTTGGATACGTCACAGGTCCCAGAAGACTGCAGGACCATTCACAAAGCACAGTATGACTTGAGCTTGGACAGTGGGCAGCCGGGTGTTCACAGTTAGGATGCCAGTATTGGGAACCTGAAGGTTAATGAAAAACTAGCCCGGGTGAGAACATCACTGGATCCCTGGACAGGTAAGTGTCCTTTTATTAAATGTCGGCAGTGACAGGATTTGTTGTTGCTGACTTTTAATTTTGTTCCAGAGTCAACCTAATCTTTAACATTTGAAGTGTCACCTTGTGACACTTTTCTCATGTCAGTGCACAGCAGCATGGTGTGTTGCTGACCTGTGGTGCCATCCAGTGTACCAAACAAACCATCCCTGTTCTGTCAGTCGATCAATGAACAAACCCCCCCCCCTAGTTGCTCAGTCGATCGGCGAACAAACTCCACCCACCAGCCCCGCATTTACCCCTATCCAGGTCATGGGCAGCTTGGGCGGCTTCCCTCTGCATCTCCTCCTTGGTGGCTTCCCCCCTGATTCTGCTCCTGGCCAATACGGTTGCGTCTCCTGTGAAGAAAGAAGATTGGATGTCTGCACACCCATAAAATGCAGATAAAAGCTTCTTTATTCAAAAATGTATCAATAAAAACAGCCACAACGCATATTGGCAGGGGAAAAAAAAGTTGACGCGTTTCACACGTTTAGTACGTGTTTATCCAAAAAAAAAAAACGTTGCTTCTGCTCTCAGCCAATTTGGTCTTAAGACCCACTTCCTGATTGGATGGGAGAAGAAGCAAGAAGACATTAGAGAATATTATTTTGCTACTGTCACACAACTGGGTGGGCTTGCGGCGCAGTGCTCTGCGCCCGAGCCCACTCTTTTTGAAGCCAATTAGAGCCTCAGGCTCTAATCAAGTGCTTAAAAAAAAAACATTGAAATCCATGCGTCCGGTGCCCTGCATGTAGATTAGGGGCCGGGCGCACGGATTGGGGGGCGGCGCCCCTGCGCCCCTAATGGAGCAGCAGCTACCGCAGTGTACTGTGGAAAAATGCAGACATGCTGCAAATCACCGCAGCTCACTGCACCAGATATCACACCAGCATTGCAGTGTGAATGCAACACATAGAAAACAATTGTTTGACTTACATTAAAACAGTTTTTTGTTTTGGATAGAGTAGAGATTGTCCTAGTTATCACATGAACTGAAAGTGGGGGAAAATTTAAAACGTTTTAATTGTCACCATAATAGTAATAGAACACCTGTTGCAGTGACTCAGGATATCCCTCCGTTTGGACAGATTTCTGCTTTTTGTTGTGTCCATGTGGCAGGATGTAAAAACTCAGCCAATGGAACACATATGACAAAATAAAAATCTTACAAGGTTTTAACGCGGAGGTACCACGGAAAAAAAAATATTAAAAACCATCAGCTGCAAATACAGCAGCTGCTGACTTTTAATATATGGACACTTACCTGTCCTGGAGTCCAGCGACGTCCGCAGCAGAGGACGAGCAATCACTCGTCACTCTGCTGCCCCCACTGCCATCCTCGGTGAGGGAACCTTGCGGCTTCACTGCCCCGTTTCCTACGGCGCATGCGTGAGTCGCGCTGCGCCGTTCTGAATGGTCCCCCTGTGTTCTGGGAGCAGAGTGTCTCCCGGAACACTACGGGTAATCTACGGGAAGTGACGTGCTTCCCACAGATTTCCCGCAGAGAGGACTCCCGGAAGTGGGTGCAAATACCTGTCTGCACCCCCCTCCCCCCTGAAAGGTGTCAATTGTGACACCGGAGGGGGGAGGGTTCTGATGAGCGGAAGTTCCACTTTAGGGTGGAGCTCCGCTTTAACTTTCCTTTCTCTATCCAAAACTAAAGAAAAAGTTTTGGTTTCAGATATATTTTAGATTGACTACAATTGATTTAATTAAAGTAAGTACATTTAATACTTTCTGAACTGTATTTAACTACTTCAATACCGGGCACTTTTACCCCCTTCCTGCCTAGGCCAATTTTCAGCCTTTAGTGCTGTCACAATTTGAATGAAAATTGCACGGTCATACAACACTGTATCCAAACGAAACTTGTATAATTTTTTTTTAGACGGATAGAGCTTTCTTTTGCTTGTATTAACCACCACTTTTTTTTTTGCTAAACAAACTAAAATGTTTACCAAAAATGTTGCAAAAAGGGCCTATATCCCTTGGTTACTGCATCAAACATCTGAAACTTCCAGATTCTGAAAAACCGCGGTATAATCAAATTTTTAAATTGTTAAACCAAATCTGGAAGGAAAAACCCCTTCCTCCCCAATTTACGAAGTACAAGTTATGGTGCAGCCAGGCCGGTTCACAAAGGGGAGGCATATCTATGGTATATTCATGCCTCACTCACCCTACATCAAAATCTTCCTATATGGAGGCTTGGGAAAAAGACGCCCAGTTTTGTTGGAATTTGGATACCTGGCACTTAGCCTTCTCTAAATCTTTCAAAGGGATTCTTAATGTCTCTCTAATGGAGGCAAATATTAAAGTTATAACCAGATGGTATCTAACTCCCTTCAGACTGGCATCTATATATCCAGCATCAGATCCAACGTGTTTCAGAGGTTGCCAACTTTACCGCTCTATGCCTCATATTTGGTGGGAGTGCCCCAGAGTTCACCTCTTCTGGAGAAAAATATTTTTAGAAATTTTTAGGGTAACAAAATGGAAAAAAAAAAAACCTTTCCTGTTAGATGTCAAAACCAAAATATCTTGAATACTAACTCAGGAAAAATTGGCTAGCATCTTATCTAATACCATTCCCAAATTCAAAAAAATATGGGAACCTTGGGCCAAATATATGGGGATTTCGATTGGTGAATATGGTGTTTTACCTTCTATTCAACATTAAGTTGGACACATACCCATCCCTTTCCCTCTGTCCTCTTTTTTACCCGCTGTCTTTATTTTCCTCTTCTTCTTTTCTTCCTTATAAAAAGGATTTATGGAAACTCTTTTTTTTTTTGGGAATTCTAGTTTCCCATTACAAGTTATGTCTCTTTTAATTAGATTTAACGGGATTCTATCAAATGTTTCGTTCGGCCTTGTTTAGTCCATCCCGATCTGTTGGCCCTGATAATCTTCGGGGCCTAAGAGTCAGAAGGAGGTCTCTATGCCTGGAGCAGTTAGTTCCCGATAAGGGGCTCCAGGTTACCAAGAAGAGAGGGTTTCCCTTCTCCCTTCCATTATATTATAAGGATTAACCCCTTCCATACCGGGCCATTGTAAAATGACGCCGGCAGGAACCCTCTCTCCCTCCGGGTGGACGTCATATGACGTCCTGGGTTGGAGGGGGGATAACTGAATGATGCCTGCAGCTAGAGGCATCATTCAGATATCCTTTTTTTCAGCCGGCGATCCTGCGCACCATAAGAATGATCATAGCAGCAGTTCCGCCGCTTGATCGTTCTTATAGGTGGCGGGAGGGGACATCCCCCCCTCCCGCCGCCATCCGGTGCTTCTCCGGGCTCTCCCGTGCCATCGGGGACCCGGAGAGAATCGTCCGGTGCCGGTGGTGGGTCACGTGACGAGCATAGAGATGGTCACCAGTCATCTCTATGACCGTCGGAGGCCCGGGCGCGATGTGATGTCGTCACGCCCGGCTCCTCAAATGTAAACAAAGCCGCCATTGCGGCTGTAAGTATGAGATCAGTGAAATTTTTTTCACGATCTCGTGCTTTCCAGCCTGGAGGAGAGATGTGGGGTCTTATTGACCCCGCATCTCTCCATAAAGAGGACCTGTCACACATATTCCTATTACAAGGGATGTTTACATCACTTTTATTCCTGTTACAAGGAATCAAAAAAAAAAAAAAAAAGTGTAAAAAAAAAAAGTAAAAATAAAAAAAAATAAGTAAAATAAAATAAAAAATAATATATATTTTTTTAAACGTCCGTCCCCAATAGCTCACGCTTAGAAGCGAACACACACGTAAGTCCCGCCCGCATATGTAAACGCCGTTCAAACCACATATGTGAGGTATCGCCGTGTGCATTAGAGCACGTGCAACAATTCTAGCACTAGACCTCCTCTGTAACTCTAACCTGGTAACCTGTAAAAATGTTCAAAGCGTTGCCTATGGAGATTTTTAAGTACCAAAGTTTGGCACCATTCCATGAGTGTGCGCAATTTTAAAGCGTGACATGTTGGGTATCTTTTTACTCGGCGTAACATAAACTTTCATATTTTACAAAAAAATTGGGCTAACTTTACTGTTTTGTTATTTTTTAATTCATGAAACCATTTTTTTCCCCAAAAAAACGCGTTTGAAAAATTATTGCGCAAATACCGTGCAAGATAAAAAGTTGTAACGACCGTCATTTTATTCACTATGGTGTCTGCTAAAAAAAAACATATATAATGTTTGGGGGTTCTGAGTAATTTTCTAGCAAAAGAATGATGATTTGTACATGTAGGAGAGAAGTGCCAGAATAGGCCCGGTATGGAAATGGTATAAAAAGCCCTGTATGGAAAGGGTTGGGAGATCTCCCCCTGACAAACTTTTGATTGCTTTAGTTTTAGGGATCACACCCTTCATTTAATTGCTTAGCATTTTAAGTTCATATTTCTCTGATAGCTTACATGAATCTATCCTTTTTTCTAGGATGTTTTTATTAATTTATCCATTTATTGACTAATGATTTTGTTTATTCCTAAACATAATCTTTTTTCTTTATTTTTCTTTATTTTTAGCTAACATGATGTAATGTTCTGTATTATTTATCTTCTGAAAATAAAATATTTTGAAAGTAAAAAAATGTTGCAAAAAAAGATTTTTTTTTTATAGTTTCTGTTATAAAATTTAGCAAATAAGTAATTTTTTTGAGGCTACACTGATGGGCACTGATGGGGACGACACTGATGGGCACTGGTGAGCATTGATGAGGCCGCATTGATTTAAGAGGGTAAATTATATTATCTAAAGAGAAAAATTTAAAATGGAAAATGTTGGCCCATGTAGCCCAATACAACTAAACACCCTCTGTGTGTGGGTGCTACTGGAGGTCCAGAATTATTTTCCAATTGCCCATCAGTGCAACCTGATCAGTGCCCATTAATGCAGCCTGATCAGTGCCCATTAATGCAGCCTGATCAGTGTCCATCAATGCAGCCTCACCAGTGCAGACAGTGCCCATCAGTGCAGCCTCACCAGTGCAGACAGTGCCCATCAGTGCAGCCTCACCAGTGCAGACAGTGCCCATCAGTGCAGCCTCACCAGTGCAGACAGTGCCCATCAGTGCAGCCTTATCAGAGCCCATCAATGCAGCCTCACCAGTGCAGACAGTGCCCATCGGTGCAGACTGATCAGTGCCTATCAATGCAGACTGATCAGTGCCCATCAATGCCGCCTCACCATTGCAGATAGTGCCCATCAATGCAGCCTCACCAGTGCCCATCAATGCAGCCTCACCAGTGCCCATCAATGCAGCCTCACCAGTGCCCATCAATGCAGCCTCACCAGTGCCCATCATAGCAGCCTCACCAGTGCCCATCATAGCAGCCTCACCAGTGCCCATCATAGCAGCCTCACTGGTGCCCATCAATGCAGCCTCATTGGTGCCCATCAATGCAACCTCACCGGTGCCCATCAATGCAGCCTCACCAGTGCCCATCAGTGCAGTCTCGCCAGTACCCATCAGCACAGCCTCACCAGTGCCCGACAATGCAGCCTCACCATTGCCTATCAATGCAGCCTCACCAGTGCAGCTTATCAGTGCAGCATATCAGTGGCCAACAGTGTGGCTTCATTAGTACCCATCAGTGTAGCATATCAGTGCTGCCTTATCAGTGCAGCTTAAGGCTACTTTCACACTGAGGCGCTTTGCAGGTGCTATAGCGCTAAAAATAGCGCCTGCAAAGTGCCCTGAAAAAGCCTCTCCTTTCACTCCAGTGTGAAAGCCAGAGGGCTTTCACACTGGAGCGGTGCGCTGGCAGGACGGTAAAAAAAGTCCTGCAAGCCGCATCTTTGAGGAGCTGTAGGAGCGGTGTATACACCGCTCTTCCAGCGCCCCTGCCCATTGGAATCAATGGGCAGCGCTGCCGAGCCGCCAGCAAAGAGCCGCTGCAGTGGCACTAACACTTTTTTGGCCGCTAGCGTGGGTTAAAAGCGCCCTGCTAGCAGCCGAATAGCACCGCAAAAACAACAGTAAAGCGCCGCTAAATATAGCGGCGCTTTACCGCTGATGCCTCAGTGTGAAAGTAGCCCTAGAGTGCCACCTAATCAGTGGCAATGAGTGCAGCCTCAACCTCCTTAATGAGTTTGCATTGATTTCAGCATACATGGAACACTTTGCACATGCTGAAATCAATGCAAACTCGTTAAACAGACCACATTCATTGAAAGTTCATTAATATACAGATTATGATTTTGCAATAAAGTGATCCATGCTGCAAACTCATTAAACAGTCTCCACCTTCAGTGATGTCATGGATATGCAGTAGTGTTTGTCTGTCAGCTTACCTTCCTTCCCATGTGTTCATCTTAGAGGCCAGAACCCTTTCACCTGGCTTCCTTTATAATCTCCTCCCAGCCTGACTCCACCCCAGGCCCTATCACAGAACACTATATTAACCTGTGCACTGCAAGCCTGCTTTGCTGATCAACGTGTTTGTTAAGCATTGTGTGTTTGGGTTCCTGCCTGCCGTGCGCTACGTCTGTCTCTCTGTTACGTTATTGGCTTGTCCCCGACTATCCCTGTCTGCTTGTGACCCTTGACCTTCGGCTTGTCTTTCGTTATCCTTGTCTGCTTGTGGCCCTTGACCTTCAGCTTGTTATTCGTTACTCTTGTATCTTGTGCTGCTGCTTCCCCTCTTGTCCCCTTATCCTACGGGGTGTGAGCTAGGAGACTCTAGGGGCCGCGACCTGGACCCAGCCTGCAGCATAACATCCTCACCACTAGAGGCTCTGGAGAAGACCTGCTGGGTCTTAGACTCTGCGCCCTGGGGAATCTTGGCTCTAGCTTCCTATAGGATCCCGGTTGTGCTCCTCTGGTCCCGCTTTCCACAACCACCCAGTTTCCTATCCGCAGCAGTCAGCCATAGGGTTCACTACCTTGCGGTGCACTCCTGTCCCCCTACGGTGTGCATCTGTCACCTGGCCGTAGGTGACCTGACAGTGAAAGTTCATGTACTGCAAAGTTTGCAAAATATGAACTTTCACTGAAGGGAGACTGTTGAGTTTGCAGCATGGATCACTTTATTGCAAAATCATGATTGTATATCACGATAAGAGTAATTTACTAAATTTTACCTGCTGTCCTTGCCAGGGGGTTCCACTCGTGCTTCTCTCTCTCCTCCTCCTCCTGTCATCAGACAGACCCCTCCCCAAGAGAGGATGCAGTCAACACCAGCACGGAGAGGGTGGGCGGAGCTATAGGCTCCGCCTCCGCCAGTCCAATATGTCGGCTGCTTATGGAGGAGGCCGTCTGCACTACCCCCCCTGGAGACATGCTTGGCCAGTCCATCACCTTTACCCTCAGCATCTTTAGCAAGGCAGTGGTCGTCTTGGAGGTGTGTTTAGGGTCGTTATCATGTTGGAATACTGCCCTGCGGCCCAGTCTCCGAAGGGAGGGGATCATGTTCTGCTTCAGTATGTCACAGTACATGTTGGCATTCATGGTTCCCTCGATGAACTGTAGCTCCCCAGTGATGGCATCACTCATGCAGAACCAGACCATGACACTCCCACCACCATGTTTGACTGTAGGCAAGACACACTTTTCTTTGTGCTCCTCACCTGGTAGCCATCACACACTCTTGAACCAATCTGAGCCAAATAAGATTATCTTGGTCTCATCAGACCACAGGACATGGTTCCGGTAATCCATGTCCTTAGTCTGCTTGTCTTCAGCAAACTGTTTGCGGCCTTTCTTGTGCATCATCTTTAGAAGAGTCTTCCTTCTGGGACGACAACTATGCAGACCAATTTAATCTCCGATTACCTTTTTTTGCAGGTTGTCTTTCTGCGATCTGCTGCTCTGTTGCCACACACTGGGTCCTTTGCAGGCATCTTTCCTTCCAGGCTCTTTCAGATGGCTCCCAGTGGTGCGATGTCAGATCTGCCCTCCAGCTGATGTGCGTCCCTGCTCCTGCAGGCACCTGGGATATGTGATGGGGATATCCCAGGAGACTGCTTGAGCAGGAACATAATTCTTACCTACGTGAGAATGGAGGCAGGGGGCAGGCCAAAATTAACAAAAATTAAACAGAGGAGGAGGAAAGAGTTTAGTGGTAAATAGTTCATTTCAGGAGTCCGCTTTAAAGTAGAACTAAGGGCAAAACTTGTTTTCATTCTGGGAAAAGTAAGGGAGGGTTATAACCTCTGTCAGTTTTTTGCCGTGTCATATTGCAGAGATTTTCCTTCACTTCCTGTCCTATAGCCAAAACAGGAAGTGAGAGGAAATTCTTTCCAAAAGAGGGAATCCCGGGGTGTCACCGGGGTCACAAGAACTAGCGGCACCATTGGAAAATTTTCATTTTATCCTTGCACTGGTTACAACTCAAAATTTGGGATTTTTCACTTTCTTTCTCTATGACAACGGTAAATAGGACAAATAGGGAGGGTGACTCTTCCTAATAGAGGCACAGACAGTAATAAAAACTGACAGGTGTTCTAATTCCTCTCCTCTCTATCCAATACTAAAAAAAAATTCTGCCTTTAGTAATACTTTAAGTATGTTTTGGGATTTCAGTATACATCTGATCTCAGAGTGACCATTATAAAGAGTATTATGCTGATAATATATTGGCATAATAATATTCAGTATATATTAAACAAGTTCATTTGAATATATTAATAATAATTTTGAGTATAAATTACATCCTGTGTTTTTTTTTATTTATTTTTTATGACTATTCCATAATAAACAGTCAAAAAAAGCTTTCTGCTGCGTTCCTTTGCTTTATTGAAAGCTGTCAAAATATCCATTTGTAAAATGTTCTGTGTAGTTTAGTATTCTAAAAGAATATTTTACAGACAAAACGCCACATGTAAGGCAAAGAATAAAATTGTGATCAACAGCATAGTGTGAGCTGTCATTTCAAATCTAGCTCACAGAGGAGATAGCATTCAGAGTCGTTCTTGTCTCATGTTAATTAGAAGTTTGCAGGCTAACCCTGTACTAATTCAGCTAAAATGTTATTTTCATTGAAGCAGAAAGGATTATATTGTAGAATGGGCCATCTGTCTAAGCAGAATCACACCATAGCTAAACAGCGTTGCTTAAAATCTCAGTATACCTTTTTCTGTTCAGTATCAGTTGAATTTTTAAAGATGTGAGTGTAAAGTGTGCCAGTTTGTTGTATGCATTGTCAATGTTGCCTTTTATGTTCATTCTTACTGGACCTGAACTTTCCTTTGTTGCCAACCTCACTAGACCAAGGCATTCAATGTAATAGCTTTAATCTGTAAGCCGGAACACTTTACTAATGCTCCCAGAGTAAGTAAGGCACTGGTACATAGACAGGAAGATAATCCCTTATGCCTTCATCATGTCTATAAACACAGAAACAAAAGAGCTGGCAAAATGTGAGCATCTTTTTTGCCAACAATGCATTAGTAGAAGATTAACCACAATGCCGATTGTCGATGTTTGATCTCATCTTCAACATTCTGGCTGCACTGTCCTACCGTATATTTCATCATTTTTTTTTTTTTCCGTTAACAAATACGGGCCTAGTCCTTACCAGGCCGTGGATTTCCAATGTGGAGGCAGTTCCTGTCTCCACTTCGAGCACGGAGATATGCAGGCAGTTTTCGCGTGGCCAAAAATCAGAAACATGAAAATGAAGAAGAAAACAGCAAGGATGCCCTCCAGTTTTATAAGGTAAAACATGACCAGTTCCAAGCTCCTCATTTAGTCATATGCTTGTTTATTATGGTTTTTCTTTAATTATTTTTTTAACTGGTGATTTCATGGCTATAAAAAGTAGTAGGAGTAGTTTTGATATTGATATTACAATACGTTTTTAGTTATAATTTAATAATATTAATAATATAAATTATATGATGTTGTATTAGTAAGATTTGTGGGTTTTTTTCTATTGCAGATATTTATTTGTTCACCTGTTCATTTTTTTTTACTATTTTAATAATTATTCATAATATTACTATGTATTTATTTTAATCGGTTGCATGTTTCTTGATCTCCTTTGAAATTTACTTAGGATATATTAAATGTGGAAAATTTATTTAGGTGATCGATTATAGTACTTTTTTCTACTACACTTAAATGATTCATTATAAAACAGCCAGATACTGGCTAGATTATTTTTTTTTATTCAAGCTTTTAAATTTGCTGTGTATTTTTGAATGTATTTATTTGTATATGTATTTTTATGTGTTTATATATTTATTTTAATCAGTTGCTTGTTTCTTGATCTCCTATAAACGTTAGGATATATTAAATGTGGTAAGTGTATTTAACTAATAGCTTTTAGTACTTTTTTCCAGTACACTTATGTGATCGATCATTAAATGGGAAAATACTGGTTAGATTTACTTTAGATTTGATCCATTCGTTTTGTAAAGTTTGCAATCACTATGCCCACCAATACAACCCAATTTATGCTCCATCAAGTGAGTCCTCGCATTAGAAACGTAAAATGTTAAACTTTACTGGTTTAACTATTCAGAACATATCCACAAATTGTATGTCTAAAAATTCTGGTAATTTTCTTTAATATTACTGGAGTTCTCTATTGATGTGATTTTGATTGATTACTTATTACTTATTTTACTTATTACTTATTATTGATATTGATTACTGTTTTAGCTTTTCTGTTGTTTGACCCGAGGCTGCAATTTGACCTAATTGTTGAATTACATTTGTAAAATTATATTTAAATGAAGTAATAAATTCACATAGTTACTGTATGTCAGTTTGTGAACCGTTATTGGTTGCGGTTTGTCTGTTCTTAATGATTCCGCAAACTATTTCCTGTTTTGTTTTTTAAGTTGGTTTCTCAGATTGCTGTAAAAATTATTTAGCATAAGCATCAAGACTCTCTAATGCAGGGCTGTCATAAGTTTGAAATTATGAATTTATACACTAAATGGTATACACCCATTTTCAATTTTTTTTTTTTTAGCTCAGTTTTGTGATCTCAGTTCCTTCTACCCTGTGTCAGTCACGTGTATTGTTGTTGATTAATAACATTTGGTAATAGCCTTCAGATTTTTTTGATAGTTTTGAGACACTAGTCTGCTAACAGATTCTCACTGAAAACACAAAATTACCTAGTTAAATGTAGTTATAGACTTTAGGTAACTATTCACTAATTAGGTTTGTTTTGTCTGGGTCAGACGATGATTATGATGTCTGTGAATAGCCTCAGACTGCTGCAGACATTTCTGTTATCGCATCTTGGGGGAAGAGTATATTGGGGGGGTTAGAATTTATAGCCAATGATCGTTAAACCAAAATAATGTAGGTAAAAGAAAGGAGAGTTCAGCTTTAAAGCAAACCTGCAATCAGAGAAATATAGGGGTTGCCATTGTTGATCTCCTTATGAATATCCTTTTTGCTTGGCTGCTATGCTGAGCCACTGGCTTCAATATTTTGTGAGTCACTGATCTCGAACACACATGCAAAGCAGGAAAGTCGGCATAAAATCTGAATTTTTAACTGCATGCTTGTTTAGGCCACTGACTCAAAGAATAGAAGCCAAGGGATCATCATAAAAGCCAGTCAAATAACATTGCTGCAGTGGCAGCTACTATACTTTTCTCATGACAAGATTCTTTTCACAGGAGAAGCCCACCAGGAAGCCCACGTGTAGATGGTAACATGTGGCCAGTTTCAAAAAGAGTTCTCATATTAAAGATCTCTCGAAAATCTGTAGAACTGATAGTTTTTGGTATTTTTTCTTTGAACAGCAATTCCTTTTACATGTCTGCTTATCCATCTAAAGGTAATTAAAAATTTAAATACAGAACACATTTACTATAAGTGGTAGCAATCACCATTATTTAGCATGTGGGTGTCAAACTCAATTTCACTGTGGGCCATGTCAGCATTATGGCTGTCCTAGAAGGGCCAATTGCATCTGTAAGACTATATAAATTTATAGTCTAAGTCTATAGTCTCAGTTCTCAGTGAATAGGTACAGGAACTCAACCACGCCTCCCACCGAACAGCATCAAACGATGGGTGTGGCCAAACAGTGGGAGGATCTTAAAGGGGCAATAAATACAGTGCGTTTTGTGCAGGGTTCAGGGGTGCGCTATGTACAGAGAGCAGGGTTCAGGGGTGCGCTATGTACAGAGAGCAGGGTTCAGGGGTGCGCTATGTACAGAGAGCAAGGTTCAGGGGTGCGCTACGTACAAAGAGCAGGGTTAAGAGGTATGCTATGCACAGAGAGTAGGGATAAGGGGTGCGCTATGCATAGAGAGCAGGGATCAGGAGTGCGCTACTCACAGAGAGCAGGGATCAGGGGTGCGCTATGCACAGAGAGCAGGGATCAGGGGTGCGCTATGCACAGAGAGCAGGGATCAGGGGTGCGCTATGCTCAGAGAGCAGGGATCAGGGGTAAGCTACGCACAGAGAGCAGGGATCAGGAGTGCACTATGCACAGAGAGCAGGGATCAGGAGTGCACTATGCACAGAGAGCAGGGATCAGGGGTGCGCTACGCACAGAGAGCAGAGTTCAGGGGTGTGCTACGCACAGAGAGCAGAGATCAGGGGTGCGCTATGCACAGAGAGCAGGGTTCATGTGTGCACTATACACAGAGTAGAGATCAGGGGTGTGCTAGGCACAGAAAGCAGGAATCAGGGGTGCGCTATGCACAGAGAGCAAGGATCAGGGGTGTGTACACACAGAGAGCAGGGATCAGGAGTGCGCTACGCAGAGAGAGCAGGGTTCAGGGGTTTGCTTTGTGTGTGCAGGAATCAGCTCTCTTTCACAGGCTGTTCACATCTCACTTCCACCCCTCTCCCTGGGTGGCAAGGGCCACATAAGATGGCCTGGAGGGCCGGATTCGGCCCACAGGCCTTGTGTGCGCTATGCTCAGAGAGCAGGGATCAGGGGTAAGCTACGCACAGAGAGCAGGGATCAGGGGTGCGCTACGCACAGAGAGCAGGGATCAGGGGTGCGCTACGCACAGAGAGCAGAGTTCAGGGGTGCGCTACACACAGAGAGCAGAGATCAGGGGTGCGCTATGCACAGAGAGCAGGGTTCATGTGTGCACTATACACAGAGAGTAGAGATCAGGGGTGTGCTAGGCACAGAAAGCAGGAATCAGGGGTGCGCTATGCACAGAGAGCAAGGATCAGGGGTGTGTACACACAGAGAGCAGGGATCAGGAGTGCCCTACGCACAGAGAGCAGGGTTCAGGGGTTTGCTTTGTGTGTGCAGGAATCAGCTCTCTTTCACAGGCTGTTTACATCTCACTTCCACCCCTCTCCCTGGGTGGCAAGGGCCACATAAGATGGCCTGGAGGGCCGGATTTGGCCCACGGGCCTTGTGTTTGACACATGTGATCTAGCACCTATGCTTGTGTTTTGGTTTTTTTTAAGACTTCTTTTTGCAAAGAAAATCGTTACTGTTTTTAGACTGATCTTTTGTCAAAAAATATATGTTCACGCATTTGGAAAGCATTGTGTTGTGTGTATTGGTAGTCAAGGACTTTCACCATACATCAGTTATACATTCATTCATTCATGTGTAGCTTCACTAGAGTACAAAGTAGAGGCAGGGAGGCTTTAGACAAGTTACAACCTATAAGTAAATGTCCCCACCCAATGAATATTGCCTGGTGTTTCCCCACCTGTACTTTGTACTCCACTGGCACTCGTGTGACACCTAATATGCTTACTGTTGCCCCTAACTTTGTGCCAATGAGGCCTAGAGGGTAAAGCCTAGTACACACAATGAGATTATCGGACGAATGATTATCCATTTTTTTTTTTTTTTGCATGCTAATCTCCATGTTGAAAACAAATAGGTTACTAAAGTACAAAAAGTCTTGTATGAGAGAATAAAAATTTGCAAGTGATGTAACGTATTTTTATTGTATTTTTGGAAAAAAGCTTAACTGATTAAACAAAAAACGTACTGGTATGGTACGAGAAAAATCTTCGTGTTTGTCCCTTCAGGCAAAGCTGTGTACTAACGATCAGATTATCGTACAATCGATTTAAAAGCGCTTTTTTTTTGTACGATATTCTGATCGTGTGTACTAGGCTTTAACCACATAGCGACCGCCAGATGTAGATATGCGTCTGCACAATGGCACAGGCAGGCAAATGGGCGTACCTGTATGTCCCTGTACATCCCTTTTACCTGTACGTCCCTTTAAATTTGCCGCCTCGTGAGTGCCCTTGTGGTCGGCAAAGGCAGAACAGGGGAATGCCTTTGTAAACAAGGCATTCCCCTGTTCTGCCTAGAGACATGTCACTGATCTACTGTTCCCCGTGATCGGGAACAGTGATCAGTGACGTGTCACTGGTAGCTCCTCCCCCTAACAGTTAAAATCACTCCCTAGAACACACTTAACCTAGTGGTTAACCCCTTCACTGCCAATGTAATTTTCACAGTAATCATTGCATTTTTATAGCACTGGAAAGGGGAAAAAGAAACTGCGCTATCTATGACCAATACAATAAAAGCAGCAACTGTGATATGTGATCGCATATAAGTGACAGAAGGTATAAAATAAACAGATGCGCTAAACAAAATTATATGCAACCAGTAGTGATACTGGCAATAAAATGTCCACAAAAATACACATGTGATAATGAGTCCATAAATGAATAAAATTGTGACAATGTGTCAAAGTATCCCGTGAAGGATTGAAGACCAAGGAGGGAGGTAGACCGTGGGGGGATAGGCAGTAGGAAAACCAAATCCACTGGTAATAAAACACCCGTGTCCACCTCCAGTATATAGGCTGCTTACCAGAGGTAAGAATCAATTGAACTCATCTGCAATTCCAGAAGGAAGGTGAAAAACCAGATCATCTCGGAGTCTGACCAGAGACTGAATCTCAACAGGTATTCCCCAGAAAAAAAAGGAAGCTCGATGGTGCATTACCAAATGACAATTTATTAAAAAGAAAGGATAAAAACACTTACAAAAATGAAGTGGAGATAAGACAAAGCGGCCGTCCGGTCCGCCGTAACCTGTCCCGTAGTGATGACGCCAGCATGTACACCTGGTGGTTTTCCTACTGCCTATCCCCCCACGGTCTACCTCCCTCCTTGGTCTTCAATCCTTCACGGGATACTTTGACACATTGTCACAATTTTATTCATTTATGGACTCATTATCACATGTGTATTTTTGTGGACATTTTATTGCCAGTATCACTACTGGTTGCATATAATTTTGTTTAGCGCATCTGTTTATTTTTATAGCACTGATCGCTGTAAAAATGACAATGGTTCTAAAAATGTGTCAAAAGTGTCCGATGTGTCTGCCATAAAGTCACAGTCACGATAAAAATCGCAGATTGCCTCCATTACTAGTAAAAAAATATATATTAATAAAAATGCCATAAAAATATCCCCTATTTTGTAGACGCTATAACTTTTGCGCAAACCAATCAATATACGCTGATTGAGATTTTTTACCAAAAATATGTAGGAGAATACATATTGGCCTAAACTGAGAAAAAGTTAGCTTTATAAAAAAAAAATTGGGGATATTTATTATAGCAAAAACTACAAAATATTGCTTTTTTTTTCCAAATTGTCGCTCTATTTCTGTTTATAGCGCAAAAAATAAAAACCGCAGAGGTGATCAAATACCACCAAAAGAAAGCTCTATTTGTGGGAAAAAAAGGACGTCAATTTTGTTTCGGAGCCACGTTGCACGACCGCGCAATTGTCAGTTCAAGTGCCGAATCGCAAAAAGTGGCCTGGTCTTTGGACAGCCAAATGGTCCGGGCCTTAAGTGGTTAAGCATGTCCATGACATTTTATGCTTTTGGAGTTTTTAAGTGTTTAATCTGCTTATAATAATTAAAACGTTACTGAAAAATAATCATTGTTTAAAAATTAATGTAAATGTTCAAAAATACAAATTATACAGTCATTACAGAGAGTCTAATTTATTAAGGTGATTTGACAGGCATACCAACCCAACACATTTTGGATTGGTAAACCTCCTGCGTAAACTCATGGGAGAACATACACCAAACATACGAGCAGGGAATGAGATTGCTGGAGGCATGGTGATCTTCCAATCCAGGCATTGACTATAACAATCACAAGACAAAGTGCAAATAACCATGAGCTGTTCCCAGTAGAAGAGGTTTTTATTGAGGTTGAAAAATCTTAGATGAGCTTCATTTGTTTCCTTTAAAAAATAGAAGGGAGAAATCCTTTTATTTTTTGCAAACCTCTTTTGCTGGCACTGTATATTTCCAGAGAACAGTCCATCAGCCAGGTTGGAGTTTCCCGTATGATGTACCGTAATTAATGGTTATTCCGAGGTTATGGACATGTATGTTCTTGTGATATGATTTTATATGTCAAATGGGTGCCTGATGCAGAATATTATCCAGCTGCTTTGGCTTCTGCACGTGTTTTTGTTTTTTGTCTTTTATCTCCTTGAGAAAGTGAAAGAAATTCAAATGAATGAAAATGCAGGATCCAAGGCAGCCATTTGCTGTAGTCTGAAGCCTCGTACACACGACCGAGTTTCTCGGCAAGAACCAGCAAGAAACTTGCTGGCAGAGCTTTCTTGCCGAGTAAATCGGTTGTGTGTACGCGGCTATCAGGTTTCTCATCAAGAAAACCGACAAGAATCTCGACGAGAAAAATAGAGAACCTGCTCTCTATTTTCTCGTCGAGATTCTTGTCAGCCTGTTTCTCGACGAGAAAAGTGTGTGTACACTTACCTTTCGCCGTGGAAACCTGCGCATGCTCGAAATGACTTTGACGCATGCGCGGTAGCTTCCTAGGCATAGGTAGGGTGTAGCAAGATGACGGCATTGAATGTGACAAGTGCACGCTCGTCGTAGTCGATGACGTCACCGCGTTCGCTCCATTCAAAGAACCGCAGCATGGAGCATCTGTACACTCGGCCGGGACAAGTTTCTTGTCCAAGAATTTCGTCTCAAGAAAAACGACGTGTTTTTTCTTGACGAGATTCTCGGTCGTGTGTACAAGGCTTGAGAGGTGATGCATTGCAAAAAAGAGCCCACACTTTAATGTGTGTTTGTGTGTAATATGCTGCTTATTGCAAGAAACACTTTGTCCCATGCAGAAGACAGCAGCAATACACACTAAGCACAAAATGTTGACATCTGTATATACACTTACCGGACACTTTATTAGGTAAGCCTTGCTAGTACCGGGTTGGACCCTTTTTTCCTTCAGAACTGCCTAAATTATTTATGGCATTGAACTCATTGTCCTGCTCAAGAAACCAGTGGTGAGGTAATTTGAGCTTTGTGACATGGTGCGTTATACTGCTGGAAGTAGCCATCAGAAGATGGGGACACTGTAATCATAAAGGGATGGACATGGTCAGCAATATTCAGGTAGGCCGTGGCATTTAAACAATGCTCAATTGGTACTAAGGGGCCCAAAGTGTGCCAAGAAACTATCCCCCACACCTTACACCACCACCAGCCTGAACCGTTGATACAAGGCAGGATGGATCCGTGCTTTCATGTTTACACCAAATTCTGACCCTTCCATCTGAATGCCGTAGCTGAAATCGAGACTCATCAGACCAGGCAATGTTTTTTCAATCTTCTGTTGTCCAATTGGTGAGCCTGTGCGAATTGTAGCCTCAATTTACTGTTCTTAGCTGACAGGAGTGGCACCCGGTGTGGTCTTCTGCTGCTGTAGCCCATCTGCTTCAAGGTTTGATGTGTTGTGCATTCATTCTGCATACCTTGGTTGTAACGAGTGGTTATTTGAGTTACTGTTGCCTTTCTATCATCTCAAACCAGTCTGCCCATTCTCCTCTGATATCTGACATCAACAAGGCATTTTCATCCACACAACTGCCGCTCACTGGATGTTTACTCTTTTTCGGACTATTCTCTGTAAACCCAGAGATGGTTGTGCGTTTAAATAACAATTGATCAGCAGTTTTTGAAATACTTATGCCGTGTACACACGACCGTTTTTAATGTCATTGAAAAAAATGGCATTTTCCTCGACGTGATTTTTCGTGTTTCCTCTCAAGCCTGCCTTGCCTACACACTATCATGGAAAAAAATGTTCGAATAAAGCGCGGTGACGTACAACATGTACGAACGCACTATAAAGGGGAAGTTCCATTCGGATGGCACCACCCTTCATGTTAGTAAAGTTTGTTGAGCGACGATTCGCGCTTTTCAGCCTTGTGCTTTTCAGTCCGTTACAGCGTGATGAATGTGCTATCTCCATTACGAACGCTAGTTTTACCAGAACGAGCGCTCCCGTCTCATACTTGATTCTGAGCATGCGCATTTTTTTCACGTCGTTAAAGCCCACACATGGCCGTTTTTCATGACGAGAAAAACGCAGATGTAAAAAACAACGTGAAAAATTAGAGCATGTTCCAATTTTTTCATGGCCGTTTTTTACGTCGTGAAAAATGCTCTGAAGCCCACACACGATCATTTTTAATGACCATTTTAAAAAATTTCATTTTTCTCATCATTAACCACTTAACGACCGCTCACTGTATATATACGTCGGCACAATGGCACCGACAGGCACAATCACGTAGAGCATACGTGATTGCCTTTGTACAGTTGGGGGGTCCGATCGGACCCCCCTTCTGTACAGTGAGCGGTCGGAATTCGTCTGGGAGCGTTCCGAGATGGGGGGCGGCCGTTCGATTCCGACCACCCCCCCGCGATCGCTCCCGGCGAATAGAAATGCCCCCTCTGTCTGTGTACTGTTTACACAGATAGAGAAAGCAGGAGGAAGTGATGTCATCTCCTGTGCGGCGCTCACATATACCGAGCGTCGTACAAGAGAAGACACACAGGTCAGTGCACTAACACTACACTAACACCAGCACACATAGGCACATAAATCGCCCCCCCAGGCCCCCCCAGATCACCCCCCAGCCCCCAGCCCCCAGTCACAGTGTCACTGATTGCAGTGACCATTTATTTACTGATCACTGCAATCAGTGACATTTGTGACTGTAAAAGTGTCACTACATTTAGTTTTAGGTCCAGTGTAGCCCCCTAACCCCCCTAATAAAGGTTTAACCCCTTGATCACCCCCCAGATAACCCTTTCACCCCCTAGCACCGCCGTCGCTTGGCGATCATTTTTCTGATCGCTGTCTTGGCGTCGGTGATGCAGATCGGTACCCAGTAATTTTTTTTAGGTTCGCCGCAGGTTTTTATAGCGTCGGGTACCCCCATAAATTATCTAATAAAGGTTTAACCCCCTTGATCGCCCCCCAGGTAACCCTTTCACCCCCTATCACCACTGTCACTAAGCGATCGTTTTTCTGATCGATGTCTTAGTGTCGGTGATGCTGATCGGTAGCCAGTATTTTTTTTTTAGGTTCGCCGCAGGTTTTTATAGCGTCAGGTACCCCCATACATTATCTAATAAAGGTTTAACCCCCTTGATCGCCCCCCAGGTAACCCTTTCACCCCCTATCACCACTGTCACTAAGCGATCATTTTTCTGATCGCTGTCTTGGCGTCGGTGATGCAGATCGGTACCCAGTAATTTTTTTAGGTTCGCCGCAGGTTTTTATAGCGTCGGGTACCCCCCATAAATTATCTAATAAAGGTTTAACCCCCTTGATCGCCCCCCAGGTAACCCTTTCACCCCCTATCACCACTGTCGCTAAGCGATCATTTTTCTGATCGATGTCTTAGCGTCGGTGATGCAGATCGGTAGCCAGTAATTTTTTTTTAGGTTCGCCGCAGGTTTTTATAGCGTCAGGTACCCCCATATATTATCTAATAAAGGTTTTAACCCCCTAATTGCCCCTAGTTAACCCTTTCACCAGTAATCATCATATAAGTGTTACGGGTGACGCTGGTTAGTTAGTTTGCTTTTTATAGTGTCAGGGCACCCGCCGTATATAACCCAATAAAGGTTTAACCCCCTGATCGCCCGGCGGGTGATATCAATTAGGTTTTAGCGTCAGAGAGGGTCTGCGTCACACCCCAGGCAGCGTCAGGTTAGTGCCAGTAACGCTAACACCCACGCGTGAAGCATACACCTCCCTTAGTGGTATAGTATCTGAACAGATCAATATCTGATCTGATCAGATCTATACTAGCGTCCCCAGCAGTTTAGGGTTCCAAAAAACGCAGTGTTAGCCGGATCAGCCCAGATACCTGCTAGCACCTGCGTTTTGCCCCTCCGTCCAGCCCAGGCCACCCAAGTGCAGTATCGATCGATCACTGTCACTTACAAAACACAACACACATAACTGCAGCGTTCGCAGAGACAGGCCTGATCCCTGCGACTCCAGTGCTGTAGGAGGTGATTTCACCACCACAGTTAAAAAAAAAAAAGAAGCAAATATGCCGAAGCATTGGGGCAGCAGGGGCGGAGGAGCGATTTTGCTCCTAATGCCGCGTACATACGGTCGAAATTCCGACGGAGGCTTGCCCGTGGAAAAGTCCGACCATGTGTGTGCGGCATAACTTTTTTGCGGGAGGATGCCCCGATGCTTCGGCATATATAAATGGTGCATGTATGCCCATCATTAGAAGTGGGTGGATGAAGGGCGGTATTCTAATGGTGGGCATACCCACCGATCAATCTCTTTTTTCGTTCAGCCACCTGGCTGCATGAAAAAAAAAGATTACAATACATGTCCAACAAGGACCAGCAACATACTGGTATGTTGCTGGACTTTGAATGGTTATACCAGATTGTTGCCTGCGGGTTTAGGTATCATCTTGGTATCATTCTTTTCAGCCAGCGGCCGGCTTTCATGTAAAAGCAACCCTAGTGGCTAATTAGCCTCTGGACTGCTTTTACAAGCAGTGGGAGGGAATGTCCCCCCCCCCCGGATATAAAAAGCGCCATTGGGAAATTGGGAAAGCATTTTATCACACCGATCTTGGTGTGGTCAGATGCTTTGAGGGCAGAGAAACGATCTAGGGTCTAGACCCCAGTTTTTTTAAAAAAAGAGTACCTGTCACTACCTATTACTATCATAGGGGATATTTACATTCCCTGAGATAACAATAAAAATGATAAAAAAAAAAAAAACATGGAAGGAACAATTTAAAAATAAAATAAAAAAGCAAAATTAATAATAAAAAAAAAAAAAAAAAAGCACCCCTGTCCTGCCCTGCTCTTGCCCAATGGCGAACGCAAGCGTCGGTCTGGCGTCATATGTAAACAGCAATTGCACCATGCATGTGAGGTATCACCGCGAAGGTCAGATCGAGGGCAGTAATTTTAGCAGTAGGCCTCCTCTGTAAATCTAACGGGGTAACCTGTAAAGGCTTTTAAAGGCTTTTAAAAATGTATGTAGTTTGTCGCCAATGCGCGTTTGTGCGAAATTTTAAAGCATGTCGTGTTTGGTATCTATGTACTCGGCCTAAGATCATCTTTTTTATTTCATCAAACATTTGGGCAATATAGTGTGTTTTAGTGCATTAAAATAAAAAAAAGTGTATTTTTTCCCCAAAAAATGCGTTTGAAAAATCGCTGCGCAAATACTGTGGAAAAAAAAATGCAACACCCACCATTTTATTCTGTAGGGCCTTTGCTTTAAAAATATATATAATGTTTGGGGCTTCAACATAATTTTCCTGCAAAAAAAAATATGTTTTCATGTAAACAAAAAGTGTCAGAAAGGGCTTTGTCTTCAAGTGGTTAGAAGAGTGGATGTAAGCTTCCTAATGTTGTGTATAAAATGCCAGAACAGTTCAAACCCCCCCCCCCCAAATGACCCCATTTTGGAAAGTAGACACCCCAAGCTATATGCTGAGAGGCATGTCGAGTCCATGGAATATTTTATATGTTGACACAAGTTGCGGAAAAAAGACAATTATTTTTTTTTTTTTTGCACAAAGTTGTCACTAAATGATATATTGCTCAAACATGCCATGGGCATATGTGGAATTACACCCCAAAATACATTCTGTTGCTTCTCCTGAGTACGGGGATACCACATGTGTGAGACTTTTTGGGAGCCTAGCCGCGTACGGGACCCCAAAAACCAATCACCGCCTTCAGGCTTTCTAAGGGTGTAAATTTTTGATTTCACTTCTCACTGCCTATCACAGTTTCGGAGGCCATGGAATGCCCAGATGGCACAAAACCCCCCCAAATGACCCCATTTTGGAAAGTAGACACCCCAAGCTATTTGCTGAGAGGTATTGTGAGTATTTTGCAGATCTCGCTTTTTGTCACAAAGTTTTGAAAATTGAAAAAAAAAAAAAGAAAAAAAAAATTCTTTCTTCATTTTCAAAAACAAATGAGAGCTGTAAAATACTCACCATGCCTCTCAGCAAACAGCTTGGGGTGTCTACTTTCCAAAATGGGGTCATTTGGGGGGGTTTTGTGCTATTTTGGCATGTTATGGCCTTCGAAACTGTGATAGGTAGTGAGGAGTGAAATCAAAAATTTGTGCCTAGAAATCCTGAAGGCGGTGATTGGTTTTCGGGGTCCCGTACGCGGCTAGGCTCCTAAAAAGTCCCACACATGTGGTATCCCCGTACTCAGGAGAAGCAGCAAAATGTATTTTGGGGTGCAATTCCACATATAACTATGGCATGTGTGAGCAATATATCATTTAGTGACAACTTTTTGTAATTTTTTTTTTTTTTTTTGTCATTATTCAATCACTTGGGACAAAAAAAAAAAATATTCAATGGGCTCAACAGGCCTCTCAGCAATTTCCTTGGGGTGTCTACTTTCTAAAATGGGGTCATTTGGGGGGGTTTTGTGCTATTTTGGCATTTTATGGCCTTCAAAACTGTGATAGGTAGTGAGGAGTGAAATCAAAAATTTGCGCCCTTAGAAATCCTGAAGGCGGTGCTTGGTTTCCGGGGTCCCGTACGTGGCTAGGCTCCTAAAAAGTCCCACACATGTGGTATTCCCGTACTCAGGAGAAGCAGCAGAATGTATTTTGGGGTGCAATTCCACATATAACCATGGCATGTGTGAGCAATATATCATTTAGTGACAACTTTTTGTATTTATTTTTTTTTGTCAATATTCAATCACTTGGGACAAAAAAAAAATATTCAATGGGCTCAACATGCCTCTCAGCAATTTCCTTGGGGTGTCTACTTTCCAAAATGGGGTCATTTTGGGGGGGGTTGTACTGCCCTGCCATTTTAGCACCTCAAGAAATGAGATAGGCAGTCATAAATTTAAAGCTGTGTAAATTCCAGAAAATGTACCCTAGTTTGTAAACGCTATAACTTTTGCGCAAACCGATAAATATACACTTATTGACGTTTTTTTTACTAAAGACATGTGGCTGAATACATTTTGGCCTAAATGTATGACTAAAATTGAGTTTATTCGATTTTTCTTATAACAAAAAGTAGAAAATATCATTTTTTTTCTAAATTTTCGGTCTTTTTCCGTTTATATCGCAAAAAATAAAAATCGCAGAGGCAATCAAATACCATTAAAAGAAAGCTCTATTTGTGGGAAGAAAAGCACGCAAATTTTGTTTGGGTACAACATTGCATGTCCGCACAATTTACAGTTAAAGCAGCGCAGTGCAAAATTCTGAATTCACCTCTGGTCCTCTAGCTACCAAATGGTCCGGGGCTTAAGTGGTTAAAAATGGTCGTGTGTACACGGCATTAGACCAGCCCATCTGGCACCAACAACCATGTCACGTTCAAAGTCACTCAAATCCCTTTTCTTACCTATTCTGATGCTCGGTTTGAAATTCAGCATCGGCTTCACCACATCTAGATGCCTAAATGCATTGAGTTGCTACCATGTGATTGGCTGATAAGTGTATATAACAATACCAAAAAAAAGTACACACAAAGAAAAAAAGTGTGCTCTGCATGAACAGGAGGGGAGGAAAGGTGGAGAGGAGGCAAGTTGTGCTTGAGGATGAAGATTGGCTTTAAAGTGATACTAAAGTGATACTAAGCAGAGAAATGTTAATTGTTATAATTCCTCTGAATTGCTATAATTCATGCCACTGTATTTTGTTTTGTTTTTTTCATCTTCTGAGTACCTTAATTCTGCAGTTGTGTGGTCACATGATCTTTCCCTGTTCTTTGACATCTGCAGGGAAAGGTCCTTGGAAGGGGCTTCTATTACTCTGCTGATGTATGCTCTCCACATCAGCAGAGCATGTCTGCACTACGAGCCTGTGTCTGCACCAATGGCGTCCCTAGGGGGGACCAGAGGGGGCCCTGGCCCCCCCAACATTATGCTGTGCCCCCCCAAAAAAAATATATATTTTTTTTTTCGCTCGGGCTGCTGCTGGGGTAACATAGTCTCTCCTGAGAGGGAGTGCATCCCCAGTCAGCTCCTGCGGGGGATTCCTCCCCCTCCCTCTGCTCGCTGACACTGCATAATGCGAGCGCTCACACAACCACAGCCGCTCGATCTGCTCCTTTCCCTGCATCCTCATTGGCACGGAGAAGAGCGAGTTGCAGGAAGGACTCCACGAGAACTGTGGGAGGGGGGGCCCCAAGCCTTCATCTCAGTTACTGAAAAAACAGACTTATTTCTCCCGTCCTTAGGACAGGAGAACCAGCCTGTAAATTCCGAGAGTGGTGACTGCAAGCTGAGCCGAGTGTCAGTCTATGACACTCTTTCACAGCCCAGTGAGTCCAGCCACCCCCCCCCTCACTCTCCTCACATATGAGAAAGGAGGAATACAGCTCCTCCTCCTCCTTCCAGTCCTGCCCACACTATCCCGGCGTGCTGTATCTGAAGAGAGGGGATGTGTGGGCGGGAAATATGAAAATCAGCAGCATTCCTGGCTGTGTGTGAATGATGCCTGAGATTCTAGCCTGGACCGTGGGTAAGTGTGTGCACTGCAGACTGCAGTGCACTGTAATCACTGAACTGCATTATCTCCATCCCTTCTCTCCCCCATCTGTCTCCCTCCCCCTCTCCTGTTCTTTCAAGACATTCACAATTTACTTTCACTTTCAGTTAGGCAGGTAATATACGGTGCACATTTCTTTCCTGCATCCACAGATTGCAGGAAAGAAACTTGCATAATTCCCCCATCAACACAGACAGTGCTGACAGGGGAATATCCCTCCTGCCCAGCAATTGTATTCTCCCGACAAACAGTGATTATCACTAGTGACTATAGCAACCACTAGTGATAATCATAAGAGAATCTGCTCATTAATGGATCAAATCTCAGCCAGTTCCTGCTGAACCAGCTGAGATTTAAACCGTCTATGGCTGGTCTTGGCTCTTAGGCAGCCCATACATTGATCACTTTTTTTCATTCAACTATTAGGTTGAATGAAAAAAAAAAGGAAATTATCTAATTCCCCCATCTACACATTATAGGTGGATGGGGGAATGTTCCCAGTGTGGACCAGTACTGGAACAACCAGAGTTGCTGTCCTGTCCCGGCTATTCATGCGCTGGTCTCTGTCCCCATGGCAGCGGCGGCAGCAGCACATTGGAACCCAGTGCTGGTTACTTTATGGGGCTGATGTATAGGAGGGCCAGCACAATTTGTTGTTAGAGATGGGCTGGGCATGTTCAAAATTCCACATGCCAGAGCCTGCCAGGAATCCCACACTGCACAGCGCTAATCACAGGCAGTGAGACATTTCCCGGTCCGCAGCTCCACAGATCAGGAAATGTCTCACTGGCTGTGATTAGCACTGTGGAGTGTCGGCTTCCTGGCGGGATCGGGCATGTGGGATTTCAAACACACCCGAGCCCATCTCTATTGGTTGTAGACAGTTGAGCTCCCTTCAGGTTGCTTAGCAGCAGTGGAGCCTTCTCTGACATGCTGATCGGGATGCAATCCAGGTGAGGCTCCTAGTCAAATCCTAGTGTTAAATATCAGTGATTTTATTGATCAAAGCCCACACTTTACAGGCATAGAGCCCACATGGCTGCTGAACATACGGTTGATTATATATATGTGGTTGTACTCTTGATGCTAATAAATACTGTGTTTATTAGATCTGACTGGGAGCATCACTAGGATCACATCCCGATCAACATGTCAACAGAGAAGGTTATACAGCATTACTGCTGCTAGGTGACCAGCTGGGGGCTCGGCTCTCTATAACCAATAGTGCCAGCCTTCCCCTACATGCACACATAATGTCACCAGCACAAAGTCCTAAAAGACTGCCTCCGGGGCCAAGGAGACAGATGTCAGACCAGCGCTGTCAATAACAGGGACAGGACAGCTGGAGAACCCCACAGTGGCAGAACACCAGGGCCCGGTGGCAAGACAACCTTTGCAACCCTGATAGTTCTCCCACTGCTTTGGACCCTTATATTTTCTTGGTGTGCTAGTGACATATATCTCTTGTTTTCTGCCACCCTGGTGGGGCCCCAGTATAGTAGGAAGGGAGCTCACTGCAGAACATGTGAAAGGGCCCATTGTGGGATCGTAGTAAAGGGCCCCAGGATATATATATATATATATATATATATATATATATATATATATATATATATATATATATAATTTGCATTTTATAGTTGGCCCCCCTACTTTTGTCCCTGTCCCACCATGTGCCCCCCCTAAATATGAAAGCTGGAGACGCCACTGGTCTGCACAGCCCTGTTTGGTGACTGGAGCAAATCAAATTAAATGATAAATATAATTTTTTTAAATCTTTATTGAACATCAGATGTTTATTTTTTGTGCATCAATATAGTGTAGGGAAAGTTGAAGATGATTGACACTAGCTTTCATTTTGTTCAGAAAGCATCTGCATCCAAGGCTTTTATTTACTTTACAGTTACAATTACATTTGATATATTTAATATCGAATTACCGTATATACTTGAGTATAAGCCGACCCGAATATAAGCTGAGGCACCTAAATTTACCACAAAAAACTGGGAAAACTTATTGACTCGAGTATAAGCCTAGGGTGTCCATCTGCATGCCTCACTGTGCCTCACTTTGCCTCACTGTGCCCATGCCTCACTGTGTCCATGACTAGACTGACGTTTAACATGGGAGTCTATGGAAGGGGTGCCCGGGTTTGAAAAATCGGTGCTCCCCGGCGTAGGTCCCCCAGACAACAAACTTTGCACACCTGTAGAGAAGAAATGGGACTACATGTGTGCCAAGTCCCGGGTCCAGGAGACCTATGACTGGCCGGTACTGGGTCCCCAAATTCACTGGAGAAATGACAGTTTAACATGGGAGTCTATAGAAGGGGTGCCCGGCTTTGAAAAATCGGTGCTCCCCGGCCATAGGTCCCCCGGACAACAAACTTTGCACACTTGTAGAGGAAGAGTGGGGCTACGTGTGTGCCAAGTGTCCCCAAAGTCCGGGAGATCAGGCGCAAAAAGGTGACTCGAGTATAAGCCGAGGGGGGCATTTTCAGCACAAAAAAATTTGCTAAAAAACTCGGTTTATACTCGAGTATATACGGTATATAAAAACTAAGCTTTTTTGTGAGTTTCTTAGTGAATGTAATCAATCAGCATACTATATCCCACCCCATAGTGTTTAGCAAAAGGAGGAGGAGAGAGGGAGGGAGGGAAGTGTCCTTTATCATTGTGCATACACCCACATGTGTGGCTCTATTGCCATGTGGGCCGCACAGATAAGAATCAAGAGGAAATGAAGAGCTTGGAATGGAACTGAGACTGGAGCATGCTCAGTAGATGACAGTTGGTCTACTCAATCTCAGGCTGCAATGGGGACACAGAGAAAATGGGAGGGCCAGCTTAAAGGGTAAGTTCACCTTTACAGAAAAATCTGTAAGGTGAACTTACACAGTTCACGGACCACTGAAACAGCTATACCGGTGCTCAGAACGAGAGATCGCCATGCAACAGGTCAGCGGGACTGGGGGGTGAGGAGGGCGTCCTGTGTAAGTTCACCTTACAGATTTTTCTGTAAAGGTGAACTTACACTTTAGGGCAGGACCAAACCAGGTATATTTCACTCTACAGAAAACAAATGCTTTAGTGGCTTTGTGAGTATGCACAATCTGTTTTATAACATGTAATGAGAGTTTTTCATAGTCTGGATTTAACAACACTTCAACCACTAATTGTAACACAAATGTGTAACACTGTTGTCCTGGGATCTCTTGAAATATGGCCTAAATAGTGAACATTCAAAATGCCCCAGTCCTGCAAGTCTCTAAGCTTCTATTGCTATGAGAGTAGTTTCTTGCATGTATACTTTTAAAATGTGTGTGCCAGGAACTTTAAAATTTTGCAGCGTTTTCTTTTAAACAGATTCTATACACTCGTGGGAAAAGGGAGGAGGGGAACGGGATACCCAAAACAATTTGATCTCTGCTTCTATATATTTAAAGAGTAACTCCACTTTTGTTGAGAAAAAAATATTCCCCTCTGGGTGATCAATGTACAGTACACTGTAGTGATTGTAACAAACTATCTAGCAGCTTTCTACCTTTTTCTGCTCTGAAGAAATAGCTGTTTGTTTCACCATGTCCTTTACAGAATTGATCTAAATGAGAGGGTCTGGTTTGTCTCCTGGCACATTCCAAGAGTTATGATAAGAAAAGCTGCCAAGCTGCCATGTTGGCATTGCTTTTAAAGTATTTAACTTTTGAGACGTATCTCACCAAAATTGAAAATCCTATTGCAGGGATTGCCTAAAATTTGACCGTAGTTAGCCAATCACGCCAGCAGGAAATTACATTTCTGTAAACGTTCTGTACCCCAAAGGTGTACAGATCGCCTCAGGGTTGTCAATATGCATGAAATTACAGAGGCTGCAGACTGAGATACAAAGGTCCATATAAAAAGATTATAGCAATGTGATTGTGTTGTGTAATAAAATGTCCATCCACAAATGGAAGCCTCCACAAGGAGATAAGAAGCAAAATCCAGCAGGAGCTACAGTGTATAAAAGTGAAGAGCGGCACCACTAAGTGTAGCATTATGGTTACATTTAAAGGGGTTGTAAACCCTCGTGTTTTTTCACCTTAATGCATCCTATGCATTAAGGTGAAAAAACTTCTGGCAGTGACCAGCCCCCCCGTTTTACTTACCTGAGCCCCGTATTTCCCTCAGCGGAGACGCGCTGTCCCTCTCTGCACGGGGTCCCGGCTCTTGATTGGATAGATTGATAGCAGCTCAGCCATTGGCTTCCACTGCTGTCAATCAAATCCAATGACGCGGGCGCCGGGGGGTGGGACCGAGTCTGGCATTCGTGTCTATGGATGCCGAATGCTGGATTTGGGAGTGCGCCCGCAAGGTAACCCCCCCCCCCCCCCCCCGGGGAGAGCGTTTCTACTAGGGGGTTATCTGATGCAAAGAGGAGCCGCAAAAGCCGCCGAGGGACCCTAGAACAGGTGGATCAAGTCCATTCTGTGCAAAACGAGCTGCACAGTGAAGGTAAGTATGACATGATTGTTATTTAAAAAAAACAAAAAAACAAAGCCTTACAATGACTTTAATGAAGGTACAACATTTAGCAACTCACATGGTTGATGACTAAAATAGGAACATCTAAGTATGCAGGCATCCGGGGTAAAGCTGTTCACATAGACCGTCCTCCTCACTACCATCGGCGTCTTTCAGATAGCTTTACCCCGGATGCCTACATACTTAGATGTGCCTCTTTTAGTCATCAACCATGTGAGTTGCTATGTAGGTAGGCATCCGGGGTAAAGCTATCCACATAGACCATCCTCCACACCGCCGGCTCTCACCGCTGTCAGTCTGCATCATGACCGGAAAGACTACCCTGCAGTAGAGCGATCTGAAAGTGAGGCTTGAATCGCTTGTGGAGCGCAGCGTGGAATGGAAGATGACGATGGTGGTGAGGAGGACGGTCTATGTGAACAGCTTTACCCCGGATGCCTGAATACTTAGATGTGCCTGTTTTAATCATCAACCATGTGAGTTGCTAAATGTTGTTGTTGTTGTTGTTTATTAAATGTAACCATATTGCTGCACTTAGAGGTGCCGCTCTTCTCTTTTATACTCTGTAGCTCCAGCTGGATTTTGCTTCTAATCCCCCTGTGAAGGCTTCCATTTGTTAACGGACATTCCTGTGATTGTCATGCCTGTGATTGTCAGGGTCTTGCAATGTCTCATGGGACTTCACCACAGCTGGAGGGCCGAGGTTGCCTACCCCTGACCTAAATGTTCCCTGTAAGGTCAAAAATCCTAATAGAACATAACTCCCTAAAGCTGGGTCTCATTAATACACAATACAGTCAGGTCATTTTTTTTGGATTTCATTTTATTGCACATGTCAAAAAAACTGTATACAGAGCCTTATCACAGAACCAATCCATCAGTGGTAAACCATGTTTTAGCCTGAGGTGTAAATCAATACCTGGCAACTGCTCAGTTTCCTTGTGATGAATCGTCTTTGTAAAATGATGCAGTCTATGTCCCGTAAGATGACGTTTGTTTTAGCTTATTTCTTTTTATGTTAAGGTTTTCTGCAAGGTTGTTTTTATAGACATCATGCTTAAAAATAAGTGACACTTGTCAGCACATGTGAGGCTTTTTATTCACTAAGGCAAAGAGAATAGTGCAGTGACCTGTAGCAACCAATTAGTAATCATGGGGGGACTTTAAATGAATCATGCAGCCGAAGAGAAAACACGTCAAAGTGTGTCTGGTGGGTAGTACATAATAGACAAGAACAATATATGTTGCATAATAGCACAGTACATAGCTAGTATAAAAAATATAATTTATTGCATATATATTGATAACATAGTAATGACATGATAACATATGGGCTAAATACCACCAGGGACCACACACGTCACATGTCAGCACAATAGAGAAAATACATATGATTAGTTGTATGCATAATGATAGCATATAGTTAACATAGCATAGCAACATATAGGTTCATATTGTAAGTAAAAATAAAAACCAGACTCACTGACGTGTCACACCATAGTAAAGGGAAAAAGTAGAATTGGGATTCATCGGTATCTCCAATGGTCCCAATAAGTGTAATGATGGTAGAGTAATAGTCTAAATGGTGTTAGGGAAGAGCAAAGTTGGCTCAGAAGGAAAAACACAACGAAATGTGTCTGGTAGAAAATACATGATTGATATGAACCACATATGTTACATAGTAGCCCAATGCATAGCTAGTAATAAAATATAAATAATAAGTTTCAAACAAGTTGATAACATGATAGTAGCATAGCATGGTAACACGTGAATTCATATTGTAGACATCATTAGAACCAGACTCATAAGCGTGTATCTCCAAATAAAACGAATGTATTGTAGACTTGTGGTTCATTGGTAAACTCAGTATGCCTAGTGTAGGTAGAAATGGCACTTTGGGCAGAAGGGCATCTGATAGCTCTACGCATTTCGTGGCTACCGCCACTCATCAGGAGCAGAAAAGGGGAGCAGGAGTCTATATAAAAGAATGATGTACAATATTATAAAATTGATCGAATCATAATAGGGGTAATTATGGTATATCCATCTAGACAAGCAAAGATGGAAACCATGTAGATATATGTATACATCCGATCCTACCTGCAGAACCACAGTGGATCTGGAAGCAGGCATGGAGAACCAGAGGCCGGCCGGGAGATCATCAGCCTCGGTAGCTGAGGTGGCACACCTCAAGGCAATTGATGGAAATTGGACAGCCAGAACCAGTACTCCCCAAGAGTAGATTCCCATGTGAGAGTTGTATCATCATAGATATCTATAAAATAATTGGATCAAATAAAAAAAATTGTGTGTAAGATATTGTGTAAAGTGAAAATAGGGTAACTAAGTGAAAGTGACAAAGTTGGTAACAATGACCAGGGAAAGTGAGTGAATTGGAAACTTTATATCAAGGGTAAAAGTTAAGTGGTAAGGTAGTGAAAAGATAGTATAGTGTACTGACACCCAGGTGGGCAAGGGAGTGATTAGCCAGGGGTGGACCACCAACGCCACCCCTGGTTAATCTGGAGTGTACACACTCCTTACAGCCTTACATGCTACTCCCCATCCTCCTCTCTCTATGGACATGATGCACCTATGGAATTCTCTGTTTTAACAGGTACCATAGTGGTAGCTATTTTTACCACTGTTCACTTACTTTCTACAATTTTATGCTTCTGTCAACTGGTCTAGTCAGACTCACTCCCTTGCCCACCTTTAAAAGTGAAGTTTCACTTTGCATGGGAGTTTGCTTCAGAGTTTAGTAAATGAGACAAAGCTCCGCTTCTCTCATTCAATATGTGCAAGCACAATTACTATTTTTGTTTTTCTTACATGTTTGGGTTTTCCTTCCAAAGTGAAATTTCACCACATTCACTAAGCTCTGGAACAAATTATGTTGCATAGTGCAACATCCTATGCAGAATGAACAGTCTATTTGCCTTTAATAAATCAACCTCAATGTCACTGATAAATAAAAGCCAATAGCATGGTTTTACCTTTAATGCAGTTATTGGCTGAAAAAGCAATAATCTGCAAACTCGGGGGGATCTGGTTGGTGAGAATGTATTAGTGTGTATATATAGACTTGTATAATAAAAAGAGAGAATAAAATAATTGGTTCTGCCCTTATATGACACTGTTCAAGCCACTTTAAATGTGAAAAGTAAACATTTCTATGATTGATTATGTCATATCCTTTTATGTATTTCACTGCAAAAAGGTTTCCTTTAGGTTAGAATTAGAATAAAAGAAATGTTGGAATTTTGTCATTGTCCTTTGATATCGCCTTATAATATTTTGATGCTCTTAAAAGTTATTTTCTTTTGAAAGTCAGTTTTATTATGATATTAGCATCTAAAGGTATACAGTCTAGACTGCATTCTGAAATTGATATTCAGATTGCTTACTAGACCTCCAGACCCTTGTTAAGGTGTTCTTAATAGAAATGGCATGGGAAATAAGGACACCTTAACTGACACCCCTAAAGCACCAAGGTAGATGCAATAAAACCCTCACATTAATGTTAAAGAGTCAGAGTCATTGAAACGCCATGCAAAGGTGATTGAACATACTCTTTGTACAGTTACCAGGAATCACCACTGAAAACAAAGTGAAGTAAAAAACATATACCCAGTGAAGGGACAATCCTCAGGTAATACACAGAGATGAAACAATCCCTCATACATAAATTCATGTATTTGTCTACATGCAGTCTTCTATTTGCTATATCGGTTCAAAGTTCTGAGTCTATAAGCTTGTCTGAAAGTTCAGGAAATAGGTGTTGGAGAGTTGAAGTTACACTCTGCAGAATTCAGTGAGGAGAGCTCTGAGAGCTGATTGGAGGGAAGAGACACACCGCCTTCACACAGCACACAGGAACAGAGCTGAGGCTGTCAATCTGCTGGAGGTCCCACCCCTGTCACCTTTTTTCTCTTGGTGTCAGGAAGACATGTCAGAAGTGATCCATGCTGATAGCAGAGGAATGAAGTAGCAGACGGAGATGACAGTGCTTTTAATTGAGACAAGTACACTCTATAGAGGGATATGCTTTGTTCATATTTCATGTCTGAGGTTTACAACCGCTTTAACCACTTAACGACCGCTCACTGTATATATACGTCGGCAGAATGGCACCGACAGGCACAATCACGTAGAGTGTACGTGATTGCCTTTGTATAGTTGGGGGGTCCAATCGGACCCCCCTCCTATACAGTGAGCGGTGGCTAAGTGTCCGGGAGCGTTCCGGGATGAGGGGGCAGCCATTCGTTTCCGGCCACCCCCTCGCGATCGCTCCCGGCGAATGGAAATGCCCCCTCTGTCTGTGTCAGGCAGAGGAAGCAGGAGGAAGTGATGTCATCTCTGGTGCGGCGCTCACATATACCGAGCGCCGTACAAGAGAAGACATCAGGTCAGTGCACACAACACTACACTGACACCAGGACACATAGGGACATAAATCGCCCCCCAGGCCCCCCCAGACACCCCCAGATCACCCCCCCCCAGCCCCCAGTCACAGTGTCACTGATTGCAGTGACCATTTATTTAGTGATCACTGCAATCAGTGACATTTGTGACTGTAAAAGTGTCAGTACATTCAGTTTTAGGTCCAGTGTAGCCCCCTAACCCCCCCTAATAAAGGTTTAACCCCCTGATCACCCCCCAGATAACCCTTTCACCCCCTATCACCACTGTCGCTAAGCGATCATTTTTCTGATCGCTGTCTTAGCGTCAGTGATGCCGATCGGCAGCCAGTAATTTTTTTTAGGTTCGCCGCATGTTTTTATAGCGTCAGGTACCCCAATATATTATCTAATAAAGGTTTAACCCCCTTGATCGCCCCCCAGGTAACCCTTTCACCCCCTATCACCACTGTAGCTAAGCGATCGTTTTTCTAAACGCTGTCTTAGTGTCGGTGATGCAGATCGGTAGCCGGTAATTTTTTTTAGGTTCGCCGCAGGTTTTTATAGCGTCAGGTACCCCAATATATTATCTAATAAAGGTTTAACCCCCTTGATTGCCCCCCAGGTAACCCTTTCACCCCCTATCACCACTGTCGCTAAGCGATCGTTTTTCTAAACGCTGTCTTAGTGTCGGTGATGCAGATCGGTAGCTGGTAATTTTTTTTAGGTTCGCCGCAGGTTTTTATAGCGTCAAGTACCCCAATATATTATCTAATAAAGGTTTAACCCCCTTGATTGCCCCCCAGGTAACCCTTTCACCCCCTATCACCACTGTCGCTAAGCGATCGTTTTTCTAAACGCTGTCTTAGTGTCCGTGATGCAGATCGGTAGCCAGTAATTTTTTTTAGGTTCGCCGCAGGTTTTTTATAGCGTCAGGTACCCCAATATATTATCTAGTAAAGGTTTAACCCCCTTGATCGCCCCCCAGGTAACCCTTTCACCCCCTATCACCACTGTCGCTAAGCGACCGTTTTTCTGATCGCTGTCTTAGTGTCGGTGATGCAGATCGGTAGCCAGTAATTTTTTTTAGGTTCGCCGCAGGTTTTTATAGCGTCAGGTACCCCCATATATTATCTAATAAAGGTTTTAACCCCCTGATTGCCCCTAGTTAACCCTTTCACCAGTGATCACCATATAAGTGTTACGGGTGACGCTGGTTAGTTAGTTTGCTTTTTATAGTGTCAGGGCACCCGCCGTATATAACCCAATAAAGGTTTAACCCCCTGATCGTCCGGCGGGTGATATCAATTAGGTTTTAGCGTCAGAGAGGGTCTGCGTCACACCCCAGGCAGCGTCAGGTTAGTGCCAGTAACGCTAACACCCACGCATGAAGCATACACCCCCCTTAGTGGTATAGTATCTGAACAGATCAATATCTGATCTGATCAGATCTATACTAGCGTCCCCAGCAGTTTAGGGTTCCCAAAAACGCAGTGTTAGCGGGATCAGCCTAGATACCTGCTAGCACCTGCGTTTTGCCCCTCCGTCCAGCCCAGGCCACCCAAGTGCAGTATCGATCGATCACTGTCACTTACAAAACAAAAACACACATAACTGCAGCGTTCGCAGAGACAGGCCTGATCCCTGCGACTCCAGTGCTGTAGGAGGTGATTTGACCACCAGAGTTAAATAAAAAAAGCATATATGCCGAAGCATTGGGGCAGCAGGAGCGGAGGAGCGATTTTGCTCCTAATGCCGCGTACATACGGTCGAAATTCCGACGGAGGCTTGCCCGTGGAAAAGTCTGACCATGTGTGTGCGGCATAACTTTTTTGCGGGAGGATGCCCCCATGCTTCGGCATATATAAATGGTGCGTGTATTCCCATCATTGGAAGTGGGTGGATGAAGGGCGGTATTCTAATGGTGGGCATACCCACCGATCAATCTCTTTTTTCGTTCAGCCAACTGGCTGCATGAAAAAAAAAGATTACAATACATGTCCAACAAGGACCAGCAACGTACTGGTATGTTGCTGGACTTTGAATGTTTATACCAGAATGATGCCTGCGGGTTTAGGTATCATCTTGGTATCATTCTTTTCAGCCTGCGGCCGGATTTCATGTAAAAGCAATCCTAGCAGCTAATTAGCCTCTGGACTGCTTTTACAAGCAGTGGGAGGGAATGCCCCCCCCCCGGATATAAAAAGCGCCATTGGGAAATTGGGAAAGCATTTTATCACACCGATCTTGGTGTGGTCAGATGCTTTGAGGGCAGAGGAAAGATCTAGGGTCTAGAAGACCCCAGTTTTTTCAAAAAAAGAGTACCTGTTACTACCTATTGCTATCATAGGGGATATTTACATTCCCTGAGATAACAATAAAAATGATAAAAAAAAAATACTTGGAAGGAACAATTTAAAAATAAAATAAAAAAGCAAAATTAATAATAAAAAAAAGCACCCCTGTCCTGCCCTGCTCTTGCCCAATGGCGAACGCAAGCGTCGGTCTGGCGTCATATGTAAACAGCAATTGCACCATGCATGTGAGGTATCACCGCGAAGGTCAGATCGAGGGCAGTCATTTTAGCAGTAGACCTCCTCTGTAAATCTACTGGGGTAACCTGTAAAGGCTTTTAAAGGCTTTTAAAAATGTATGTAGTTTGTCGCCAATGCGCGTTTGTGCGAAATTTTAAAGCATGTTGTGTTTGGTATCTATGTACTCGGCCTAAGATCATCTTTTTTATTTCATCAAACATTTGGGCAATATAGTGTGTTTTAGTGCATTAAAATTAAAAAAAGTGTATTTTTTAACCCACAAAATGCGTTTGAAAAATCGCTGCGCAAATACTGTGTAGAAAAAAAAAATGCAACACCCACCATTTTAATCTGTAGGGCCTTTGCTTTAAAAATATATATAATGTTTGGGGTTCAACATAATTTTCTTGCAAAAAAAAAAATGTTTTCATGTAAACAAAAAGTGTCAAAAAGGGCTTTGTCTTCAAGTGGTTAGAAGAGTGGATGTAAGCTTCCTAATGTTGTGTATAAAATGCCAGAACAGTTCAAAACCCCCCCAAATGACCCCATTTTGGAAAGTAGGCATATGTGGAATTACACCCCAAAATACATTCTGTTGCTTCTCCTGAGTACGGGGATACCACATGTGTGAGACTTTTTGGGAGCCTAGCCGCGTACGGGACCCCAAAAACCAAGCACCGCCTTCAGGCTTTCTAAGGGTGTAAATTTTGGATTTCACTTCTCACTGCCTATCACAGTTTCGGAGGCCATGGAATGCCCAGATGGCACAAAACCCCCCCAAATGACCCCATTTTGGAAAGTAGACACCCCAAGCTATTTGCTGAGAGGTATTGTGAGTATTTTGCAGATCTCACTTTTTGTCACAAAGTTTTGAAAATTGAAAAAATATATATATATATATATATATATATATATATATATATATATATATATATATTCTTTCTTCATTTTCAAAAACAAATGAGAGCTGTAAAATACTCGCCATGCCTCTCAGCAAATAGCTTGGGGTGTCTATATTCCAAAATGGGGTCATTTGGGGGGGTTTGTGCTATTTTGGCATTTTATGGCCTTCGAAACTGTGATAGGTAGTGAGGAGTGAAATCAAAAATTTGTGCCTAGAAATCCTGAGGGCGGTGCTTGGTTTCCGGGGTCCCGTACGCGGCTAGGCTCCCAAAAAGTCCCACACATGTGGTATCCCCGTACTCAGGAGAAGCAGCAAAATGTATTTTGGGGTGCAATTCCACATATAACCATGGCATGTGTGAGCAATATATCATTTAGTGACAACTTTTTGTAATTTTTTTTTTTTTTTTTAGTCATTATTCAATCACTTGGGACAAAAAAAAAAAATTCAATGGGCTCAACATGCCTCTCAGCAATTTCCTTGGGGTGTCCTTTGTACTGCCCTGTCATTTTAGCACCTCAAGAAATGAGATAGGCAGTCATAAATTTAAAGCTGTGTAAATTTCAGAAAATGTACCCTAGTTTGTAAACTCTATAACTTTTGCGCAAACCAATAAATATACGCTTATTGACATTTTTTTTACTAAAAACATGTGGCTGAATACATTTTGGCCTAAATGTATGACTAAAATTGAGTTTATTCGATTTTTCTTATAACAAAAAGTAGAAAATATCATTTTTCCGTTTATATCGCAAAAAAAAAAAAATCGCAGGGGCAATCAAATACCATTAAAAGAAAGCTCTATTTGTGGGAAGAAAAGGACGCAAATTTCGTTTGGGTACAACATTGCATGTCCGCACAATTTACAGTTAAAGCAGCGCAGTGCAAAATTCTGAATTCACCTCTGGTCCTTTAGCTACTGTCAGGGTCACCTGTGGCCAGGTGACAGATGCACACCGTAGGGGGACAGGAGTGCACCGCGAGGTAGTGAACCCTATGGCTGGCTTCTGTGGATAGGAAACTGGGTGGTTGTGGAAAGCGGGACCAGAGGAGCACAACCGGGATCCCAACGGAAGCGAGAGCCAAGATTCCCCAGGGCGCGGAGTCTAAGACCCAGCTGGTCTTCTCCAGGGCCTCTAGTGGTGAGGATGTTACGCTGCAGGCTGGGACCAGGTCGCGGCCCCTGGAGTTTCCTAGCTCACGCCCCGTAGGATAAGGGGAAGCAGCAGCACACGATAGAGAGAACCGAATAACAAGCCGAAGGTCAGGGGCCACAAGCAGACAAGGATAACGAAGAACGAGCCGAAGGTCAAGGGTCACGAGCAGACAGGGATGGTCGGGGACAAGCCAATAACGTAACAGAGAGACAGACGTAGCACACGGCAGGCAGGAACCCAAACACACAATGCCTAACAAACACGTTGATCAGCAAAGCAGGCTTGCAGTGCACAGGTTAATATAGTGTTCAGTGATAGGGCCTGGGGTGGAGTCAGGCTGGGAGGAGATTATAAAGGAAGCCAGGTGAAGGAGGTCTGGTCTCTAGATGAACACATGAGGAGGAAGGTAAGATGGCAGACAGACATTAATGCATATCCATGACAGTACCCTCCCTCTTACGAGGCCTCCCCCTTCCCCGCCTGGGCCCAGGTTTAGAGGGAAACTTCAGATGAAACTCCTTTAACAGACGAGGTGCAAAGACCTCAGATGCAGTGATCCAAGACCTCTCCTCAGGACCAAACCCTTTCCAATGAACGAGGTACTGAAGAACGCCTTTACAGAGTCGGGAGTCCAGAATTTGACTGATCTCGTACTCCTGATTATCCTCCGAGACAGGCGCCACGGTAGGAAGAGGACGAGAGAATTTATTGAGGACTAAAGGCTTTAGAAGAGCAACATGAAAGGAGTTAGTGATTTTAAGGCTCTTAGGAATCTGGAGTTTGAAACAAACCGGATTCAGTTTAGCAGTTACCGTGTATGGACCGATGAATCGTGGAGCAAACTTCAGAGAAGGAACTCGGAGCTTGATGTTCCTGGTAGAGAGCCAGACTTTGTCCCCTGGCTGAAGAGAAGGCGGTTTACGCCTGCGGCGGTCGGCAAAGCCTTTGAATTTTTCAGCAGCTGCCCGGAGGGAATCATGAACGTGACCCCAAACGGAATTGAGAGACTCCTGAACCGAAGCCAAAGCTGGAATGTCTGGAGAACAGATCATAGGAAGAGGAAGTTGAGGGTGTTTTCCATAAACTGTGAAAAAGGGTGTCTTCTGCGAACTGGTATTCACATGATTGTTATGGGAGAATTCTGCCCACGGGAGTAGAGAGGACCAATCGTCATGGTGAGAAGACACAAAGGTGCGAAGAAAGACCTCTAACTCCTGATTAACCCTCTCAGTCTGTCCATTGGATTGGGGATGGTAAGAAGAAGAAAAATCCAAGACAATATTGAGGGATTTGCAAAAGGCTCTCCAAAAACGAGACGTGAATTGGACTCCCCTGTCGGAAACAATATGAGAAGGGACCCCATGTAGGCGGAGAATTTCTCGAATGAAAATGGGAACCAAGGCAGGGGCAGAAGGAAGACCAGGAAGAGGAACAAAATGAGCCATCTTGGAGAATCGATCGATTACCACCCAAATGACTGTATTATTCTCAGACAGTGGGAGATCGGTGATAAAATCCATGGCAATATGGGCCCAGGGTTCCTTAGGAATAGGCAAGGGCATGAGGAGACCAGCAGGAGCTTGTGTGGAGGATTTGGACTGAGCACAGACATGACAAGCTTTAACGTAGTCTTTGACGTCTGAGCGGAGATTAGGCCACCAGTAGTGACGACTGATGAGTAGGAAGGATCGGAGGAATCCAGAATGCCCTGCCACCTTGGAATCATGTCCCCAACGAAGGATCTTAGCTCTTAGCTCAGTGGGGACAAAGGTCTTACCAGGCGGAATTTTATACTTCAGGGTGGTAGAGTGGGCAACAATGCATGAGGTGGGAATGATCGGCTCAGGTTCAGGGGCGGACTCCTCGTCCAAAGTGTCAAATGACCTAGAGAGCGCATCAGCCCGACCGTTGCAGGAACCAGGTTTGTAGGTAATCGTGAAATTAAAACGGGCAAAGAAGAGACTCCACCTGGCCTGTCTAGGATTCAGACGTTTAGCATTCTGTAGATACTGTAAATTCTTGTGATCGGTAAAGATCGTTATGGAGTGAGGGGAACCCTCCAAGAGATGACGCCACTCCTCTAACGCCAATTTAATTGCGAGAAGTTCCCGATCACCGATGGCATAATTCCTCTCTGCCTGAGAAAATTTTTTGGAGAAGAACGCACATGGTTGGCGTCTCTTCTCAAAGATTTGAAGAAGCACAGCTCCCACCCCCATTGAGGAAGCGTCCACTTCAATAAAAAATGCATTCCCAGGATTTGGTCTCCTCAAGAGGGGGCCAGAAACAAAGGCCTGTTTCAGGTTGTGAAATGCAGAGACAGCTTCGGGAGGCCAGTCTCTGGCATTCACACCCTTCTTGGTCAAAGCGATAATAGGCGCGGCAATGGAAGAGTAATTCCTTATGAACTGCCTATAATAATTAGTGAAGCCAAGAAAGCGCTGTGTGGCCTTGAGGCTAGCAGGAAGAGGCCAGTTGGTGATAGCCAAGACCTTCCCAGGGTCCATACGAAGCCCCGAACATGAGACAAAGCACCCCAAAAACAGGACCTCAGAACATTCAAAGGAACATTTCTCCAGCTTGGCATAGAGATTGTTCTCTCTAAGACGTTGAAGTACAGTGCGGACATGGTTTCTGTGGACGAGCAGATTTTCAGAAAAGATCAGAATGTCATCCAGATAGATGACAACAAACTGGTACAGCAGATCTCTGAAGATTTCATTGACAAAGTTTTGAAACACGGCTGGAGCATTACACAGACCAAAAGGCATCACCAGATATTCGTAATGCCCGTCTCTAGTGTTAAATGCAGTCTTCCATTCGTCACCCTCCCGTATTCGAATGAGATTGTACGCGCCTCTGAGATCCAACTTGGTGAAAATGGAGGCACCCTTCAACCTATCGAATAGCTCAGATATTAAGGGTAAGGGGTATCGATTTTTAATAGTAACCGCATTTAAACCCCGATAATCGATGCAGGGTCTTAAGGTACCATCCTTTTTGGCAACAAAAAAGAACCCTGCCCCTGCAGGCGATGAGGATTTCCGGATGAACCCTCTCTCCAGATTCTCTGCTACATACTCCGACATGGCCTGGGTCTCTGGGATGGACAGAGGGTAGGTACGACCCCTGGGTAGAGTTGCTCCGGGGACAAGATCAATAGCACAGTCAAAAGACCTGTGGGGAGGAAGCACCTCAGCTGATTTTTTACAGAACACATCCCGGTAATCGCTGTATGCGGCGGGAAGATCAGAAGAAACAGAAGTGGCAGCAACCGGAAGACTCTCCTTGGGGGTCACCTTGAGAAGACACGACGAGAAACATGAGGAACCCCAGGCCAGGATCTGCCCAGAGACCCAGTCCACATGTGGGGAGTGGAGCTGTAGCCAAGGGAGGCCCAATACAACTGGGGTAGAGGCCTTGGGTAGAATAAGAAAGGATATCCACTCCTGGTGGAGAATCCCTACCGACATCCTAATGGGTAGCGTCTGGAAGCGAATAGGGCCCCCTGGGAGAACAGTGCCATCAATTGCCGAGACTACCAATGGGGTAGTGAGAGGTGAAAGGGTAAGCTTCATAGAAGAAGCAGTTCTCCAATCCATGAAATTGCCGGCAGCCCCGGAATCCAGGTATGCAAGGGTTGACTGAGGAGAAGTGCCTACATGAAGGGACACCGGCAAGAGCAGGCGAGAAGGTGATGTTTCTGGGTCCAATACTCCACCTTCCAAATGTATTAGACCCGAGCGTTTCCCGGACGAAGCGAGCAGGAGTCACGAAAATGACCCTTGCCCCCACAATAGAGGCACAAGCCCAGAGTTCTGCGCCTAGCACGTTCTTCGGGGGTTAGTCTGGTCCGGCCCAGCTGCATAGGTTCTTCAGCAGGTAGAGGATGCTCCACGGAATGAAGGGAGGGGAGCTCAGACTGGCTAGGACCCAGAGAGTGCTGGCGTCTTTTTTCTAAGGACCTCTCTTGAAAACGAATGTCGATCTGGTTGCATAATGAAATTACATCGTCCAGACCGACGGGAATGGCTCTTCCCGCTAATTCGTCTTTCACTCGGTCAGAGAGGCCATGTAAAAAGGTAGCGACCAGGGCCTCATTATTCCAGCTCAATTCAGCTGTGTGGATACGGAACTGAAGAGCATATTGCCCCACTGAACTAGATTCTTGGCGAAGACGTAAGACAGCACTAGCCGCTGAAGAAGCCCGAGTCGGCTCTTCGAAGATATTACGAAAGAGCTTCAAGAATTCGGACAGACTGGAAACCACCGGATCGTTCCTCTCCCACAGGGGGGCAGCCCAGGCCAAAGCTTCACCGGAGAGGAGGGAAATGATATAGGCTACCTTAGCCCGGTCAGATAGGAAGCTTTGAGGCTGAAGCTCAAAATGAATAGTGCATTGGCTGAGAAACCCCCTGCAGGCCTTGGAGTCCCCAGAGAAACGGAACGGAGCTGGCAATCTTAGTGAGTGTGAGGCTGCGACTGGTGCGATAGGTACAGCCGCTGGTTGTACTTGGGGTTGCGGATTCGGGGTTCCCAAGGAGACCTGAAGCTGCTCGAATCGAGAAGCCAGATCCTGGAGGAATCGCATCACCTGGGTCTGATTTGATTCCTGGGTCTCAAGTCTGCGAACTATGCCCTGCAATGGATCATCCGCGGGAAGCGGGATGTCAGCCGGGTTCATGGCTGATCAAACTGTCAGGGTCACCTGTGGCCAGGTGACAGATGCACACCGTAGGGGGACAGGAGTGCACCGCGAGGTAGTGAACCCTATGGCTGGCTTCTGTGGATAGGAAACTGGGTGGTTGTGGAAAGCGGGACCAGAGGAGCACAACCGGGATCCCAACGGAAGCGAGAGCCAAGATTCCCCAGGGCGCGGAGTCTAAGACCCAGCTGGTCTTCTCCAGGGCCTCTAGTGGTGAGGATGTTACGCTGCAGGCTGGGACCAGGTCGCGGCCCCTGGAGTTTCCTAGCTCACGCCCCGTAGGATAAGGGGAAGCAGCAGCACACGATAGAGAGAACCGAATAACAAGCCGAAGGTCAGGGGCCACAAGCAGACAAGGATAACGAAGAACGAGCCGAAGGTCAAGGGTCACGAGCAGACAGGGATGGTCGGGGACAAGCCAATAACGTAACAGAGAGACAGACGTAGCACACGGCAGGCAGGAACCCAAACACACAATGCCTAACAAACACGTTGATCAGCAAAGCAGGCTTGCAGTGCACAGGTTAATATAGTGTTCAGTGATAGGGCCTGGGGTGGAGTCAGGCTGGGAGGAGATTATAAAGGAAGCCAGGTGAAGGAGGTCTGGTCTCTAGATGAACACATGAGGAGGAAGGTAAGATGGCAGACAGACATTAATGCATATCCATGACAGCTACCAAATGGTCCGGGGCTTAAGTGGTTAAGGAACACAAGCTCTGAATCCCTTTTTTCCTGTGGCAGTTTTTATTTGGTCCTAAAAAAAAAGTAGTTTTTGTTAGGTCCCTAAGGCTGGCCATAGATGGGCCAGTTTTTTCAATCGGCCAGTGGGCTGAAAAAAAAACTGAACAGAGTCCCAATCCTCACAGTCAATGTTGATGGAGGAATTCTCCTCAATGTGATATTGTATTCTGATAGCGGGACTCCACCACTGCCAGAATACACTGATCAGCGCTGCAGCGTTGATCAAACACAAATTTTCGAATAAGCCCATTTTTGAGAAGTCCACCATTAGACCAATTTCTCACCAACAGAATTGGCCATAGATGGATTAAAATTCGGATGTTTGCTGCTGAACCGGCTGAATTTCGATCTATCTATGGCCAGCGTTTATCCTGTGTTAGGATATATTGGAAAACACACAATAATGTCTTTGTTTTTCCAAAGAAAACTGACATAGTGTTAATCTGGACCATGATAAAATTAAACACTGAAAGCAGAAAAAAGAATATCCCAGAAAAACGGATAAGACTCCTGACTGAATTAGGAAGATATAAGTCCCAAGTAATTTTGTTTCAAGAGACACATTTTAAAAGGGATAAGATTCCAAGACTTACAAATCATAGATTCCCGATAGTATATCATAGTACATCACGGACAGCAAAGAGCAATGGGGTTTCTATATTCATTTCCAAACAGATAGCATGGACAGAATCTGGGGTGATTACGGACGATGAGGGACGTCTCCTGATAGTAAAAGGGACGATGGGTCACCAAAAGATCACTCTGGTAAACTTATACCTACCAAATACAGAGCAAGTCATCTCTCTGGAGCTATACCTACAGATGATGCAACAACCTTAATATGACCTTGGACCCATTGAGGGGCTCATCGAAGGGTGCCTCCCATCTATCGTATGTCAGACTGAGGAAAGCAAAAAACTCCTGCAAGATTTACAAGTAGTAGACAGTTGGAGGACTGTTAATCCACGGGACAGGGACTATACGTTTTTCTCTGCAAAATATAAAACATATACCAGAATTGATTATGTTCTGATATCTCGAAATGTGATCACGTCATTAAAAAGAGCAACCATAGGTCCCTTCACGCTCTCAGACCATGCTCCCACCAGTTGCACGATTGAAATAGGTAGAAGAGAAGCTAGAGAATGGCAGTGGAAGATAAATGAAACTCTTTTAAAAGAAGAGGAATATGAGGAAAAACTGGAGCAGGGATTAGAGTCCTTTTTTGAAATTAATGAGACAGGAGAAATAACGCCTTTTGGTATTTGGGAAACACATAAATGTGTAATGAGAGGCTTGTTCATATCGATGGGAGCTCACAGGAAGAGGAAATTAAATGAACAGATAGATACAATGCTCAAACGGATCGGGGAATTGGAAACAAGTCAAAAAAATCACAGGCAGAAATGATAGGACAGGAATTAGAGGGGTTGCGTGAAAAACTTAATCTCCTGCTCATTGACAAAGCCAAAGCTAAACTAACACGGGGGAGACGGATGTTTTATGAATTCGGAAATAAACCGGGGAGAATGTTAGCAAATGCTCTCAAAGAAAAAAAAATACGATGTCAAATTAAAAAAATTAAAACGCAAAAAGACGGTTTGGTAACTACCCCCCAGAAAATCGCACAGACTTTCAAGGAATACTATGAGAGTTTATATCAACTAGAAGGGAAACCTACCCCAGAAAAAGTTCAAAAGAAATGGGAGGAATCGATGAGATATATCAGAGAAACAGAAATGCCTAGACTCTCTGAAGATATAATAAGAGAACTAGATGTACCAATCAGTATAGATGAGTTTAAAAAGACACTAGAATTTTTGAAGGTGGGGAAGGCACCAGGGCCAGATGGGCATACCCTGTCATATTATAGAGTGTTCGGTGAGAGACTGGTTCCGAGATTCATAGCGGTATATGCCGACAGAAACACTCTTAGCACATATAACAGTGATTCCTAAAGAAGGGAAAGATCCCTCTCAATGCCCTAGTTATCGCCCGATCTCTCTGCTTAACGTGGATCTCAAAATATTTTCAAAGATTCTTGCCATGAGACTAATAGAACATATCCCGGGACTGATACACCCAGACCAAGTAGGATTCATCCCAGGGAGGGAGGGAAGAGAGAACACGCAGCGGTGGTGAACGCAATTTATCTAGCCCAAAAACAGCAGAGACCAATGGTGTTAGTTTCCGCGGATGCAGAGAAAGCTTTTGACAGTGTGGACTGGATGTTTCTTAAAGCAATTTTGCAACACATAGGCCTAGGAGAGGGGATGAAGAGTTGGTTCAGGGAACTATACTCGAATCCCAGAGCTAGGGTAAAGGTCGAAGAAAGAATATCGGAGTCACTCTCGATTCACAATGGAACACGACAGGGATGTCCTCTCTCACCTATTTTTATTTTAACAATAGAACCCTTTTTGAGAAAAATACGGGCAAACCCAAACATTAAGGGCATACCCATAAAAGAGGAAGAACAGAAACTTGCAGCATATGCCGATGATTTAATTTTTCTTGTAACCTCCCCAAACATATCGTTACCATCATTGCTAGCAGAATTACGTGAATATGGAGAAATTTCCAATTTTAAAGTGAACTATGGGAAATCAGAGGCAATGGGGGTCGAAATAAAAATGCACTTACTGCAGCTGATTACTACGCAATTTGATTTCAGATGGACTGAATCCCATATAAGTTACTTAGGGACAAAAATATCTAAAAATCTGGCTAAGCTATTCGAGTTAAATTATACTCCAATGGCAAGACAGATTAAACTGGACTTTCAAAGATGGGACAAGGAGATTTTTACTTGGTTTGGTAGGACAAATATTATAAAGATGAACGTGATGCCGAGACTTCTATATCTTATACAGATGCTCCCAATTAAGATTCCACCAAGCTTTTTGAGAGATTTGAGATCGAGGTTCCTGAGATTTATATGGGCAGGAAAACCAGCAAGAGTACACAGAACTATTTTAACACTCCCAAAAGGAAAAGGAGGGATTGGGGTACCGGATCCAATAAGATACCAAGAAGCTTCCCACCTAGGTACAATAGTAGAATGGTGTGAGATAGGACAGGGGAAACCCTGGATACGAATGGAGCAGGCAACGATAGATATACCCCTAGATGGTTTGGTATGGATACCAGAAGTAGAGATACCAAGAGAAGTGAGAAAACATCTGACAATAGGTGCCACTATATTAGCAACTAGAAAGGTATTCAAAAAACGAATATCTCAAAATATCCTAGTCCAATGACCCCGATCCTAGGCACACCGGCATTTCAGCCAGGTCTGAAAGACCCCAGATTTCGAGAATTATGTCGAAGCGGAATTAGTAGAATTGTAGATTTTTCTGAAAATAACCATCTAATGACTAAAAACGAGATAGATCGAGAGATCGCATCAGAATTAGACTTTCTAAGAAAGATGCTTAGATGCATTTATTAGAAGTAAGTCAAGTATATACGCGGAAGTCAGACCACTAACGGGGTTTGAGGAAATATGCTTGAAGGGGGAATCATTAAAGCACTCGTTGTCATAATTCTACGCTAAATTAACTGAGCTGGAAGCCCCACAGGAATTCAATTTCCTTCGGGAATGGGAGAGAGATCTGGGTGTAAGATTCTCCCAGGAACAAACAAACAGGATTCTGATGTACAATCAAAAGGCATCAGTGGCGAGCAGATACCAAGAAGGGGGATAAAAAATCCTCACCAGATGGTATAGAACACCAATGAAATTACATCGGATTTACCCCCCAATATCGGAACTGTGTTGGAGATGTAAGGAAGAAGAAGGAACCATATTACACATTTTTTGGGAATGTGCAAAAATTAAAGAGTTTTGGAGAATGGTAGCTGAAACTATTGAATTAATAATAGGAGTGCGGTTAGGAGAAAATCCGGCTACATTTCTGTTATTTGATATCCCTATTTCAGCAGAAAAATATAAAAAATCCCTATTGAGACATCTGATTGTGGCAGCGAGGGCATGTGTCCCTGTCCTGTGGAAATGTGAAAGCCCCCCATCAAGAACGCAATGGTTTGCGAGAATTGCAGAAATTCAACAAATGGAGAATCTCACTCTGACAATGAAAGATCAAGATGGCAGGTACCGTAAGACATGGGCCCCCTACATGACGTATAGAGAAGAGACTAGAGTTGATGAGTGAGGAAAGGCAGCGGTTGGTAGCGGGGGAGGGGGGACTGGGGCATGGTTAGAGGTTTGGGGTTTTTCTTTTCTTTTTTTTGGGGGAGGGCGGGAAATGGGTGGGGAAGAAGGGGAAAGAGGAGTTTATAATAAGTTAAGTGGTAATAGAATATATACAACCAATAGGTAGTAATATAGATATTGAATTATGAATATGTATGATTTTGTATACTTAAAATAATGTTGAGGAAGTTATGAAAAAATAAAGAATTTATAAAAAAAAAGAAAGCAGAAAAAAGGACCAGCTTTGAAGGCATATAAAGTAATAAAATTGTTAAATAACTGGGATATGAAAGATGCAGTTAGCTCAGGGCACCATATTAACCTATTCACAAGGCTACTCTTGCCTAGGTTGAGAATAAATAGCTGCGGTGATGTGATGAAAGAGAGCATTAGATTAGATCAAGCATGTCCAAAGTCCAGCCCGCGGGCCAATTGTGGTCCAGTTTTATGCGGCCCGACTGGTAATGCGGTGCTCAGGGATTCGTTGGGGGCCACAAAAGATATATACTGTATTTATCGTTCCAGGGAGGGGGCGGGACGAGTGCCGTCAGATTACATACAGGAGAATCTCCTGTTTACTCGGCGGCCTCTGTAATAGGAAGTCCTGTCTCCTGGGCTGGCATTGGATGACTGTTCTGTCTATCATAGGAGGCGGGACTTTGTATTAAAGAGACCGCAGAGAAAACAGGAGATTCTCCTGTATGTAATCTGTTGGTGCTCATCCTGCACCTTCCCTGTCCCCTCCGAGGCTGCAGATGGGCATCGATCAGGCTGCACTGATGGCAATGGTGAGGCTGAATTTATGGCAATGGTGAGGCTGCATTCAGAGGCTGCAGTTATGGCAATGGTGAGGTTGCATTCATGGCAATGGTGAGGCTGCATTCATGGCAATGGTGAGGCTGCATTCATGGCACTTGTGAGGCTGCATTCATGGCAATGGTGAGGCTGCATTCAGAGACTGCATTCGTGGCAATGGTGAGGCTGCATTCATGGCAATGGTGAGGCTGCATTCATGGCAATGGTGAGGCTGCATTCATGGCACTTGTGAGGCTGCATTCATGGCAATGGTGAGGCTGCATTCATGGCAATGGTGAGACTGCAGATGGGCACTGATTAGGCTGCATTGATGGGCACTGACCCTTATTTTGCTTCACAGTTCTTTATTTAATTTTTATTTTTTTTACTGAAACTTCCCTCTTAAAGTGAAGGTGCGTGTTATACGCTGATAAATACGGTATAACTATATTCAAATAACACGCCCAAGCTCATCCTTAGACTCTTCACCACACACAGCAACAATGACAAGAGAATTCTTGTTGGGCAGTGTATTAGTTAATTTTCACTCAATTTTTATGGTGTTCACTTCATTAAATCTGGCCCTCTGTGAAAAAAGTGTGGACACCCCTGGATTAGATATACCTCTAAGGTGGCGGCCATGGGATGAAAACCAAGGAGACCAAAGTTTAGTAATGTTAAAACAATGTGTTTATACAGTATCACTAACAGAAAAGATTCTGAAAATAACCTACAATGGCACTCCAAACAAAACATTTTATCTAGATCTGGATGTAATAAGGAAGGGTTAGGTGTTTATAATGTTTTACCTCTGTCTCCCTGCTGGGTAGATTCACTCCTTCTTCCTATCCTTGTGATTGTTGTTTCTGGAACATAAAACAGGAATGGAAATCTTCAAGTTTACAGTTGTAGCGGCCTCACCCCATCTCTCTTGTCTAGGGGTATCACACACGACAGGGTGAGATGCGCTACGGCCCATGTCCTCCCCATAGCTGTGGGTGAGGTGAAGGCCAGTACCAGATATTTCCTCGGGCCTGTGTATTTCTGTCAAGGATTAAGTCCTGCCGTGTCAACACTTCCCTTTGCTCCCATTAACCAGAGTTCCACACACCGATCACAGTCCAACTCTTGTTTTATTGTATAACTCACAATAAACAGTGCTTCAGTAGCCAACTGGTTGGGATCCAATAACAGTTTGATACAGTGAAATGAGCAGGTCGAGGCACTATCCTGATTGTCAGCTAAACCACTGTGGTTTCACCAGCGGTTACTATAGCCATCGGCTAAGAGAGAACTTAGAACTTGAGAGTCTCTACCAGCGACTCAAGAGAACATAGATAGGAGTACCTTCGCTGCGCTGTGGCCCCTGTCAGGGGAAGATGTCCCTCCAAGGGAGTTACCAGAGGCCCATCCGTCACTGGGTTGATGCTGCTCCAGACTCTCCGAATGGGTAACCTCCCCGGCCTCCTCACCTCAGACATGATCCCCATCCACTTCAGGGACCCTCTGACTTCTCCACCCTCGTGGGACCCAGTCGAAGTCACTGGGCCCCAGGCCTCCTGGTTTAGTACCTCACCCCAGGCTGAAGGTGCCTGAGATGCACTCCAACTCCATTCCGGTCAGGCCTAGGGCACCTGAGCCGGAATTTAGAACCACCCGCACCCAGGCCTAAGGTGCCTGGGCGCGTGATGAAGGACATCCAAGAGAGCAAGACCTCGTGACCAGGGAGCGTCTCCCCCTTTTATCCCCTCCAATGACGCCACGGCAGGTTCCCCGCCCTCACCGTACCATCTCCGAGAAGGGACAAAAAGGACAGCACTGTGGCAGCAAATCTACCTCGAGCCTGCGGGCACCTGCCACCCACAGGCCAAGGAGATTATTACACCGCCCAATCCTCCACGAATACAAATGGTCCAATTACTCCCATAATTTACACACCTGGATCACATTACCACCCAGGTGTACCCCACCTAAATTTAGAGACCGCGCTACATACTCCCCCCTGTGATTTGACGCTGGTCCCCAGCGTCTGGTGCAAACCCATGTCTCCCATAGAGTGGTGACATAAGCCTGACCCCAGAGGCTTTCCCTAAAAATTTGAACCTTAACCATGCCAAGACCTGCTCAAAGGGGAGGGGAACATAAAACAATAAACTTTTTCATAAAACCCTCTAAGCATGTACACATATACAATCCCTCCCTTTACTGTCTAAGAACCACCCCATACTCAGTAGTCTTGACAGACGAATCTCCTGCAGAAGGGAAAAAAAAAACACACAAGAAAAAAAAACACATCCTGACATTCTGTGTTAATTTGGAATAAATGGGTCTATCAGCCGAGAGACCCATTCGCTCCAATGAGTAAAGTGATGCAAATGTACAAACAACAGCCGTTGCGCAACACCGCCACCTGGTGACGATGCCACGGTGATGACACTTGGTGAAATCTTCAGTCTTCCTGCGTCCCTATGATTCAGCTATGAGTAAGCATCCCATGATGTGAAATGTGTTAGCTAACTTCTGTGTTATATTTTTTTGGGGTGTTTTTGTTGTATTCCATGGATTATATTAAATAAACCAGCATCTTTTGCAGAGTGCGGCCGTCCAGAAAATCTTTTTTTTCCTATCACCTACATTGTGCAGAGCCAGCACCTGTTTGCATTCAGAGTGGGGCGGGAGTATCACATGGACACAGCAGCTTGTCAGCGGTAATTTCTTTTCTTCCTGCGTCCCTACTCTGATTCTACCCCCAAAGTCTCTGTCTTTAAATTGTGAAAGAAGAGAGAACAAACAAACAGCTCTCATTCCTCCAAAGAGTAGAAAAAAAAAAAAACCCAAATAAAAAACTAGGGTACAGTTCGATGCTCCGGCAAGAACACTTCCAGAAAGTTGCCACAGTGTAAAACACACAAGTGAGTCTCTTCTCACAAGTAAAACTTCGGGTCAGGCAAGAACAAGGGTTTCAGATGCTTGTCAAAAACCTCAATTGAATAGTCAGCGTCCTCTCCATCTTTCCTGCAGATGCGCACCTTGTCCGCATGGATATGGCGGCCCCACATCCAGTCTGCTCTGCAGTCTCTGAACTTTTTCGACACAGGTGGCGAACAGGACAAGTACCGCCGGGCATGGTGCACTTTAAGTTTCTGCCAAACGAACTCATCGTACCATCGCTGTCGCAAAACTTCAACCTCAAACAGCAAGTCCCTGGGCAAGTAAGGATATTCCCATCCATACTCGTGGGCGACCCTCTGAGAAAAGAGTCGTTGTAATCGGGCCAAGGGAGGCATTGTGGCCCGCTCACCTTCTCCTGGTTGAACGATGGCCTCCGGGTGCCGAGGTACTTTCACTACCTTGGATGGTTTTTCTCTCGGTGCCCGTAGTGATGCTTGTTGTTTCCCCGCCAACAAAACGGGTGATGCTGTGGACTGTGGAAGAGCAATTGAAGGACTAGGCTTCCTCGTAGTCTCCGGGGCTTCCGCCCGGGGCGTGCTATCTCCTATGGACATAGGCAAATCTTGGGGTGCACGTAGCACAGGTAATGGGCGTTTGTCCCAGCCCTTCTGGTGAAACAGTTCATCGATCTCACCATCGTCTCCACAATCCGACAGTGACTCTAGGTCGGAAGTGTCATACATCTCCGCGGGAAGGTAGTCTCTAGTAGACGTGGAACTACCCTCCCCAGCGGGCTCCACCGACTGTGGACCCCCGACACCTCCAACCACCACCACAGTCCCAGCCCCTGGCTCACCTTGACCTTTCGTAGAACTGGGATGTCCAGGACTCTTCCAACCGGATCCATCCAGGCCAGGCAAGCGACGGGGTGAAGCTCTTCCACGACCACAGGAGGCCTGCACCAGGCCGACTTTCCTCTTCGGAGGTGGGAGCAGGGAATCTGTGGTGACCGAAGCAGCATCCTCGGATTTTTCTTTCTCAGTCTCTGATTGGGCAGTCACATCGCCCTGGTCAGTGCGTACGGGAACCTCCGCAAAGGCCTGGATCTCCCCTTCCGGAGTAGCGGTACCTGTGAGGCTGTTGAGGCGAAGGGCCCGGGGCCTTACTGTGGATGGCTCCACCTCGAACAAGAACTCTTTGCATGCCTCGCAACGCCCGAATGGCTTCAGGTGGACCACCAGTCCCGAACATCCGGGACAGATCACGCCGAGGGCCTCCGTGTCTCTGCAGGTGTACAGAGCCAACTGTCCTCGGGGCCTGAGTCTTATCCCGTGTCTGTAAGGGGAGCAGCAAAGGTAGTCATCTTCGTGGGGTAGGCAACCGGAATCCACGGGGAGCTTGAGGCCATCCCGACTGTCTGCTGCTCCATCACGCACTGACCACGCGCCGAAGTCTCCACGTGAGTTCCTCCACATGGCCAGACTCCTCCCACGACTTGCACGTTTTCGCGGGCTTCCATCAAACTCCGCCCATGAACTGTGTAGTCACGGGGTGCCTCATGGCGCAGTGCAGAAAAAGCCCCCACATGTAGTACGTCACACGGCTGGACTTCTCTCTCTTCTCGCTCCTCCGCATGGGCCTTTCCCGTCTTAGGGTCATTTCCACGACTTTGAGCAGGGATGCACTTTGGCCGAATCACATGGCCGACCTGTTCGGAACTCCTCCGGGCAGCAAAGTCCAGACACAGCCATTCTCACTTCCAATGTCAAAATACACATCATCCCGGACTCACGAGCCCCCACGTGTAGCGGCCTCACCCCATCTCTCTTGTCTAGGGGTATCACACACGACAGGGTGAGATGCGCTACGGCCCATGTCCTCCCCATAGCTGTGGGTGAGGTGAAGGCCAGTACCAGATATTTCCTCGGGCCTGTGTATTTCTGTCAAGGATTAAGTCCTGCCGTGTCAACACTTCCCTTTGCTCCCATTAACCAGAGTTCCACACACCGATCACAGTCCAACTCTTGTTTTATTGTATAACTCACAATAAACAGTGCTTCAGTAGCCAACTGGTTGGGATCCAATAACAGTTTGATACAGTGGAATGAGCAGGTCGAGGCACTATCCTGATTGTCAGCTAAACCACTGTGGTTTCACCAGCGGTTACTATAGCCATCGGCTAAGAGAGAACTTAGAACTTGAGAGTCTCTACCAGCGACTCAAGAGAACATAGATAGGTGTACCTTCGCTGCGCTGTGGCCCCTGTCAGGGGAAGATGTCCCTCCAAGGGAGTTACCAGAGGCCCATCCGTCACTGGGTTGATGCTGCTCCAGACTCTCCGAATGGGTAACCTTCCCAGCCTCCTCACCTCAGACATGGGCCCCATCCACTTCAGGGTCCCTCGGACTTCTCCACCCTCGCGGAACCCAGTCGAAGTCACTGGGCCCCAGGCCTCCTGGTTTAGTACCTCACCCCAGGCTGAAGGTGCCTAAGATGGACTCCAACTCCATTCCGGTCAGGCCTAGGGCACCTGGGCCGGAATTCAGAACCGCCCGCACCCAGGCCTAAGGTGCCTGGGCGCGTGATGAAGGACCTCCAAGAGAGCAAGACCTCGTGACCAGGGCGTCTCCCCCTTTTATCCCCTCCAATGACGCCACGGCAGGTTCCCCGCCCTCGCCGTACCATCTCCAAGAAGGGACAAAAAGGACAGCACTGTGGCAGCAAATCTACCTCGAGCCTGCGGGCACCTGCCACCCACAGGCCAAGGAGATTATTACACCGCCCAATCCTCCACGAATACAAATGGTCCAATTACTCCCATAATTTACACACCTGGATCACATTACCACCCAGGTGTACCCCACCTAAATTTAGAGACCCCGCTACACAGTTATCACAGAGTAGTAGCAGAGAAAAGATTTCACATTGGGGACATCTGTCCCAGTGGTCAATGTCAAAGGCAAGATGGGGGGAGATTTACATTTACTTTCTGTTTTGTATGAAGCAGAAGAAATTAAGAGAAGTCTTGCCAACAAGAACATAAATCCATAGACACCTGACATGGATTCTCAACATTCCACAATCTAAAACTAGAGACAAAAATATCTTCCTGGATCTCCAAGTTAATTAAAAGAGATTTTAGACCATAATTTGAATTCATTCTGTAGCACATTTTTTAGGCCAGGATGTATAATTTGGTAATATATTTCCTATGTATTTGTCTCTACCACACAGTAGGTCTTTGTTATTTGTTCATTGTATTTTGGGTTTCATATACTTTGCAAGGGAATTTGCCCGAGAGCTTTTATTATCCATTCATGTGCAAGCATATATACTGTTTTTTTTTTTTTTTTTTCCTTGCACATGATTAGATGTTGTTTGCAAAGTAAAATCTCACCACATTTACTAAGCTCTGGGGCAAAGTCCCTTGCAAAGTGCAACTTCCCTTACAAAGGGAAGCAATTTTGCATAAGTAAATCAACCCCATTGTATCATTTTCCTTGTAGTTTATTTTAGAGTGTATCTTTGCTTAATGCATTGTTATAACCTTGGTAATCGGTTGTGCTATATATCTCAGTGAGTTTGAGGTGGTTTATGGATTAATTTAAGTACTGGTATTGCTACTTAATGCCCATGTCACAATATCATACATATATATATATATATATATATACAGTATCTCACAAAAGTGAGTACACCCCTCACATTTTTGTTAATATTTTATTCTATCTTTTCATGTGACAACACTGAAGAAATTACACTTTGCTACAATGTAAAGTAGTGAGTGTACATCTTGTATAACAGTGTCAATTTTCTGTCCCCTCAAAATAACTCAACACACAGCCATTAATTTCTAAACCGCTTGCAACAAATGTGAGTACACCCCTAAGTGAAAATGTCCAAATTGGGCCAATTAGCCATTTTTCCTCCCCAACATCATGTGATTCGTTAGTTTTTCAAGGTCTCAGGTGTGAATGGGGAGCAGGTGTGTTAAATTTGGTGTTATCGCTCTCACTCTCTCATACTGGTCACTGGAAGTTCACCATGGCACCTCATGGCAAAGAAATCTGTGAGGATCTGAAAAAAAGAATTTGTTGCTCTACATAAAGATGGCCTAGGCTATAAGAAGATTGCCAAGACTCTGAAACTGAGCTGCAGCACGGTGGTCAAGACCATACAGCTGTTTAACAGGACAGGTTACACTCAGAACAGGCGTCGCCATGGTCGACCAAAGAAGTTAAGTGCACGTGCTCAGGGTCATATCTTGAGGTTATCTTTGGGAAATAGACATATGGGTCTAAGAGGTTGAAGGGGTGCGGGGTCAGCCTGTCAGTGCTCAGACCATACACAGTACACTGCATCAAATTGGTTTGCATTGCTGTCATCCCAGAAGGAAGTCTCTTCTACACATGATGCACAAGAAAGCCTGCAAACAGTTTGCTGAAGACAAGCAGACTAAGGACATGGATTACTGGAACCATGTCCTGTCGTCTAATGAGACCAAGATAAACACTATTTAATTTGGGTTTCCAATTGGATAATTATGGTCATTGATTTTAAGGGGTCAATTTAGAATGTATGTTTATACAAGAATTATACAACTTTCATTCAAATTTCTAATTGTTTCTAATTGTTTTTTTTAGAAGAAAAAGAAAATGTTGGGACTTTAAATGAGGCGGTGACCGGGTAAGGTCAATTGCCTCCATCCCTATCTAATTGAAACAAACAGGAGGACTAAGGGTTGGGACTTTAAATGAAGCAGGCAGGTGTAAGCAGTTTACATTTATTGGAAATCAATGATAAGTTGCATGAGGGTAATCATGAGTAGACATAGAAAACCAATATAATTCATTCAGTGGATATACATACAGCAATACAAGTCACATAATACAAGTAATCATTAAGTCAGGTAAAACATAGTTTGGCATAAAAACACGGCATATAATAGCTCTATGCATTTCATGGATTCATCCACTCTTCAGGAGGATGCACGTGGAAAAATGAATGCTGTAGTATAGTAATAATAACAAGAATATCGGTCAGGTCTGACCCTGTCACGGGAAGGAAATTAAAATGAGATAATTAGAAGTAATATTTACCTAGGAAAAACCCCCCAAAACCACTCTCAACAGTATTTACATTGTCTGTATCTATGCAGTAGCAGTGTGCCAACATGAATCAGAGAGTGGATGAATCCACAAAATGCATAGAGCTTTTATATGCCGTGTTTTTATGCCAACTATATGTTTTACCTGACTTAATGATCACTTGTATTATGTGACTTGTATTATTAGGTGGCAAATTGTAATTGCTGTATGTATATCCACTGAATGAATTATATTGGTTTTCTATGTCTACTCATGATTGCCCTCATAACCTCATTACCTTATCATTGATTTCCAATAAATTTAAACTGCTTACACCTGCCTGCTTCATTTAAAGTCCCAACCCTTAGGCCTGGTTCACACTTGTCCGACAAACGCTCCGACATTAGGAGCTCATGTCGCATGACGTGTGAAAATCAATGTTTCCCTATGAGAGCCGTCTTAACTTGTCCGACACAAGTCGGTCCGACATTAAAAATGCTCCCTGTACTACTTCTGTCCGACTTTGATCCTACTTCAGCCAATTAAATATCATTGAAGTCGGATCAAAGTAGGATCCTTGTCCTAACCATCCGACATTTGACATCCGACATGGTGATTACAGCAGCAGTAAAAGGAATTTATCTCACACTGGGATTGTTTTGATTGGTCAAAGGACAAGTCAGACTAGCACAATGTCGGATCAAAGTAGTATCCTGTTCATGAATGTCGGATGGATGTCGGACCAATGTAGGATCAATGTAGGACTGATGTCGCAGAGCAAAGTAGGATGAAAGTCGGATGAATGTCGTGTCGTATCAGTGTGAACCCAGCCTTAGTCCTCCTGTTTGTTTAAAATTTCTAATTGGATTTAAATAGAAAAATGTGTAGAAATTTGCGTGAGTCTTGTGTAAAAACATTTATAAACAGTTTTTTTTTTCCCATAGATTATGGTTGCATTTTATGTTTAGCATGCTAGAATGATTGTTGAATCATGAATTCTGATCTTACCTGAGGCAAGTGAGGCCTGCAGGTCTTTAGATGTTGTTCTGAGTTCTTTTATGACCTCCTGGATGAATCGTCGTCATGCTCTTGGAGTCATTTTTGTAGGCCGGCCACTCCTGGGAAGGTTCACCACTGTCTCAAGTTATCTCCATTTGTGGATAATGGCTCTCCCCGTGGTTCATTGGAGTTCCAAAGCCTCAGAAATGGCTTTGAAACCCTTCCTAGGTGCTGTCCGGGCTGGAAGAACACACAGTGATTATTGCTAGCGGCTATAGTTGCAGACAATAATCGCATTAAAAATCCAACATGCTGGTTGTACCCAAGTTGATAAATTGATCAACTTGGGTACAATCAGCCCCCCAATACATGGTTCGAACGTCTATAGCTAGCTTTAATCTGGTCATAAATGAGCATCTTTGTGTATGTTACACTTGGTCTTGGTTTTCACTAAATGAGGCTGATGAGATCATAAGACGTGAGTACAATAGAGGAACAGTGGAAATTTATTACACTCTAGCTGGATTTTTGTGAAAGGATTGGTGTCTACAACATCTGAAATGTGGCAATGATATTTCTCAGGCTTTTCCCCCAAAACAGCTGTTTACAGGCATTTGGTAAGAACACCATCTGTTTCCAGTTGATTGTCTTTTTTGAAGCCTCAAACAGCCATTTTGTGTTACAAACTAGAAAAAAAAAAAAAACATCTATATGCTAAAATAAACCTTCTTAAGTACTTCTTTAAACTTTATAAACTTTAGCAAAAACTGGAAATTAAAAAAAAAAAGTCAATACAATGGTTAGATTTCAGATCAAAGTATAAGGCTTGGTCAAAACTTCAAAGAGTCAATAATAGTCAAGGAATGTGCAAGGTGTTAGTCAAGGGAGGACTTTACTACAATCTTTATAATGCAAAGGTAAGAGAAATATGTAGGCTACTGTCGCTGAACTTTTTCTGAAGATGACAATGTCCGGGCTTTCACACTGGTTCAAAGGCTTTAAAGCGGTTGTAAACCCGAAAATATATTTTTTTTTTTAATAAACACCTGCAAGACAAAGCCATAATGATCTAGTATGACTAGCATACTAGCTCATTATACATTACTTACCTTAGATCGAAGCCCCCAAAGCCGTTCTCGTCTCCCTCTCCGGCCGCAGACATCTCTCCGGAAGGTTACTTCCGGGTATCGCCGCTCCGGCGCTGTGATTGGCCGGAGCGGCGAAAACGTCATTCCGCACATGTGCGCGGGTGCCATCAAAGCCGGCTCTGCCGGTTTTATGAATGGGATTCTCAGTGCGACTGCGCCGTTGTCTACGGCGCGCATGCGCCATAGACAACGGTGTAATCCTTTTGGCAAATATCTCCTAAACCGTGTAGGTTTAGGAGATATTGCAAACACCTACAGGTAAGTCTTCTAGGCTTACCTGTGGGTGTATCTTCCCCCGAAGGGTTTACAACCACTTTAATACTTCCTAAATCTCATGAAGCAAGAGAAGTCAGAGTAAAGTCAGAATTCCTAATTAGCCTACTTGTTATAGGTGAGTGATATAAAAAGAATTGAAGCAGGAAGATCAGCGTTACAGCCAATAAAAGGGCTAACTAGAGGACTCTTTGTGTAAAGAAATATTTAAAACAATTATATATAGTCACCCAGATGGCTGCAGCATCGCTCTGATGGACTGCTGTCCTCTATTGGCTCTACACTGAGAACTGAGCGATCAGTGGTCTTTGATCGGTCTTCACCGGCTCACTGCTCTGCCCCTCCAGGGCTCACTGGAGGGAGGCTGAGCCAGCTGCAGATTAGGCATATGGATGGATCCCGGCATTAATGTTGGATTCCCTGCAGAGCCAGGACCAGCTCCGTGATGTCTGAGACAGAATCTGGGACACAGGAGTGCAGAACTATATGCACTCCGGTGATACCCAGAAGTATGGTTAAAAAAGCTCTGGCCATACTTCTCCTTTAGAGGAAGTAAACCGTGCCCAATTTTTCTTTTTTATAAACCCTGCAAAAGTAAAGGCATAATGTGCTAGTATGCATCACATACTACCACATCATGAAATACTTACCTTAGAACGAAGCCCTGCACCATTGCGCTGTCAGCTCTGACAGACGCTTCCATCTTCATCCAGTCTTCCTTCCGGGTTCGCGTCCCCTGGCCGTCTGATTGCCCGCGCTGCGATGACGTTACTCTCACGCATGCGCACGGGAGTCATGGAACGCGTCATGGAGCTCTGAAGGGACGGCACGGGTATACCGTCCCTTCAGAGTGCATGCACTGGTGACATCACAGGCTGCATGAAGTGCGAATATCTCCTAAACGTGAAGGTTTAGGAGATATTCAAAGTACCTACAGGTAAGCCTTATTATAAGCTTACCTGCGGGTACAAGCCTGCAGAGTGGGTTTACATCCACTTTAACTTTTAGAAGATAAAAGGTTTGTTTAATTCAGTCAAAATTACATTTAGACTTACTGGGGTTGATTTACTAAAATCTGGTGCATCTCTACATAGAAATCAATCAGCTTTCATGTTTTTTTTATCAAAGCTTAATTGAACAAACTGAAGTTAGAATTGGCTTGGCTACCACGCACTGCGGCACCAGATTTTGCACTCCAGTTTTAGTAAATCAACCCGATTGTTTCTTTATAGTTGTTGTGTTATTAAATCTTTTATTTTTTTGATATGTTTAGTGTATTAAAAAGACTGAATTAAAATTGTAGATAATACCCATGTAGCACTACCTCCGTAGGAGCTGCTGGTTTAAATTTGGGCCTTGCACGTTACCTCACTGTTCCATAAGCTCGTCTCAGGGGTTCTCCTTGAAGAGTTGCCCAGAAGAAAGTTTGCACCAACACAAAGTCTCTTTCAAGGGTTTTATTGAATAAAGATTCCAACAAAGGGGGTTGAAGGGGATGGGGAGGACTCAGGTACCTTAATTGCGGATTACAGGAATTCTCCTAGGTCCAAAGAAGCAACTGTCTCCACACTGGACTCAGCAAATACCGGATAGGCCCACTCTCATGGGCCTAGCAACCGGTGCGTAGCTCGATCACATATAGTCTCTGCCACAGACTTGGTGAAAATAGAACAGTCTCTGCCACAGACTTTGTGTAAAATAGAACAGTCTCTGCCACAGACTTGGTGTAACCCTTCCCTGGATTACCTTCTGAATAAAGAACACAGCTCTCAGTGCCAGGATCTTCCAGCCATTCCAGCAGCACTGTGAGGTAGATTATGATCCCGATGCATCCTCCAATTGAGTCCTCAATTGCTTGGTCCCTTCCAGCAGGCAAGGCGACACAGGATCATCCCCGGATCAGTAGGCCCCCAGTAACTCCTGGGCCTACATCTCAGCAACAGAGCCTCAGGTCAACGTGGCCCCGAGGCGGAAACTGCCAGCACTTCACTGAGGCCATGAGGGCCCTCAGGTCGGGATCGGGCGGGTGGTGCCCACCATCAACGAACGACCCCCAACTCCAACTCCCTCCTAATGGCATCTGTCCCTTAAGTACTCTCTCCCAGAATGCACAGCGGGTTGACCACGCCCCTGAGCTGCTTCTGAGAAAGAGATACCCAATGCATTCAGCCTGTTGCCTTTCTTATCCTGACCAGTGGTGGCAGCGACACCCACTGTCAGGAGGAAAAATCATGCAACCAGCTGAACTGAAACAGAGTACAATTTGTAACACAATCTTTCTGAGCCAAACTATTGCTCAGATAACTATAGTTTCAACATATAGCGCCCATTCATTGGGAGCAGGGCGCTACACCCACATGTCACAAGAACACTAATCTGAACATGTTTTCAGCCTGTCTAATCATGCCCTCCCTAATTCAACAATAAATGACCCTTTGCTTTGCCCAGGCAGAACATTGTAAAAGGGTGGTTTAAACTCCCCCTCTCAGCAGAATTTGTTCACATGTCCTTACTCTCCCATTGATCCATTTGGCCTCCAGAACCAGGGAAAGAAATCCTTGCCCAAGCTTCAACTAACTTGTTGGAACTTACTAGACATGTGCATGACAAAAAAAAATGCTTTGTTTCGACTCGTTAATCTAGTTATGGTTTTCGTTAAGTTTGTTTGATTCGTTCAATTTGTTTTCCGGATTCGTATTTGGAATTCGCATTAGTAATTTTTCGAATTTTCTTCGAATTTACAGTTTTTTTATTATTCAAAACGTTCTAATCGATAAATTTCAAATCGGTCAAATCGAAAAAGAGATTTTTTTTTGGCAAAGTGAACAAACAAATGAAAAAAATAAAAATCTTCATCAAATGATTGCAATGACTCTTTAACCACTTCAGCCCCAGAAGAATTTACCCCCTTCCTGACCAGAGCACTTTTTGCACATCGCCACTGCGTCGCTTTAATTGACAATTGCGCAGTCGTGCGACGTGGTACCCAAACAAAATTTACATCCTTTTTTCCTCACAAATAGAGCTTTCTTTTGGTGTTTTTTGATCACCTTGTTTTTTTTTTTTGCGCTATAAACAAAAAAATTGCGACAATTTTGAAAAAAAGCAATATTTTTAACTTTTTGTTATAATAGATATCCCCCCAAAAAATACATAAAAACTAATTTCTTTCTCAGTTTACGCCGATGTGTATTCTTCTACATAGTTTTGGTAAAAAAAAATCGCAATAAGTGTATATTGAAAGTTATAGCATCTACAAAAATAGGGGATAGATTTATGGCATTTTTATTATTTATTTATTTTTTTACTAGTAATGGTGGTGATCATCGATTTTTATCGTGACTGCGACATTATGGCGGACACATCGGACACTTTTTACACTGTTTTGGGACCATTGTCATTTATACAGCGATCAGTGCTATAAAAATGCACTGATAACTGTGTAAATGATACTGAAAGGGAAGGGGTTAAACACTAGGGGGCGATGAGTAGGCTTGTGCAATTCGTTTCGTAACAAATCGAAATTCGTCCGAATTTAGCAACTTTCGGACATTCGGAAGCATTCGAATTTCCGAACAAAGCAATTACGTATAAAACCGAATCCAAAATAAATTATACCGCAAATAGCGAATGCCCGAATGTCTCCGGCATAATTTGTTATGAAAAAGTTACGAATGTACGAATCCATACGAAGCACAATAACACTCGCTCTGCTCTCTGTTTCTCCTCTCAAAATGGTGTACAGGGGCGGAGGCTATAGCCGCATGTAAAAAACAAAAGTAAAATACGAGATTTCGAATCCATTCGAAGCACAATAACACTCTGCTCTGCTCTCTGCTTCTCCCTCACCGTGCTGAACCCTCTCAAAATGGTGTACAGGGGCGGAGGCTATAGCCGCATGTAAAATACGAGATTTCGAATCGTTACAAATAACCGCTATGTATTTAGAAAAGTACAAATCCATTCGAAGCACATTAGGCATAATAGGCAGCGTCGTTGTGAGAGAGACACAGAAAATTACGAATCAACAAACCCCAAAAAAGTTAGGAAAGTAGGAGTTGTGTCCAGAATCAACAAAAAACAATGTACTCTACCGAAAGTACGAATTATAAATCAACTAAAAATTCAACGAAAAATGTCGCTTGCGAAAATACGAATTAGTCCGAACACGAAAAATCCCGTCTAGCAAAATTACGAATGATTACGAATCAACAGGACCGAAAAGAAACGAACCGAAACTAAACAAATTTTTCCGTTGTGCACAAGTCTAGCGATGAGGAAGGGGTTAAGTGTGTCCTAGGGAGTGATTCTAACTGTGGGGGGGCTGGGCTACCAGTGACATGACATTGATCACTGCTCCCAATGACAGGGAGCAGTAGATCACTGTCCTGTCACTAGGCAGAACAGGGAAATGCCTTGTTTACATAGGCATCTCCCCGTTCTGCAGCTCCGCGACACGATCGCGGGACACCGGCGGACATCGAGTCTACACGGCGGGAGATTCAAAGCAACGTACAGGTACGTTGCTTTGCCCAGCCGAGCCATTCCGCCGACATATATCGTCGTTAGACGGTCGGCAAGTGGTTAAATCATCTTTGGCTTAACTAAAGTAGCATTATTTCGAAATGGTACTCTAATAACACACAGTCTTTCAGCAATATGTGTACAGTTAGAATTCAACTGAAGTTCAATGTAAAATTTGATTCGAATTTCAGTCCGAATTTCCAAAATTCAGACGAATTTCCTTGCGTTATTCGGAGCAGTCAGTAAAACTTGTTTATATTGTAATTCGGGTATTCGGATATATCCGGATATATCCGGATCTCCGAATAACAAAAATTTGTCTGTATATTAATTTGGAACGAAATGAACCGCACATGTCTAAAGCTTACATAGGCCTATGAACTCATTCCCTGCCCCCAAGTAACAGCACTGGGCCAGTCGCGAGACACAAGCACAGTCACACATTAGAGAATTGAGTCACATGCTTATCCATACCTGCATGTGCCAGGTATTTTGTTTCACGCCCAGCAGCCAACCTGAAAAGGTTAATACCTTTTCTTTGCTCTGCTTGGGCAAAAGAAAAAGTTAATTTAAAATATTGTGGGCAAATTACTGAAAAACCACATGCTTAGGTTTATTTTGTGTGTATACAACCTGAATATAAAATGATCCGAATGAAATGTACACTATGTAGGCACATTAAAAGGAAGATTCTCCAGATCTGCTTACAAATGAATAGGAACATATTTAATACAATGTAATGTTTATTACCATTTGACATTCCTTTAAATTATAGCAGGGAAATTTGAAATGGTGACTCCATTTATTGGCAATTTAAAGTGTTACTAAACCTACAACAGTAAAATCTGTCTGTATATGCAGCATAGCATGCTTGTTATACTCACTGTGGAACTTAAGGGGTTAATCCTCTGCATTGCATAAAAAGTCGGTTTTATCCAGTATGCACAGATCCTCCTCCTCCTGCACTGTCTATCTGGGAAAAGCCAGCTAACACAGGCAGACTAGCCGATCTGCACATGCTCAGTTGTGTCTTTTATGCTGGAGAGAACAGTTACTTACTCAGAGATAACCAGGTCACATGATATCTACATCACACATGTGGGTGTGTATACAGGCTGTAGTGAAAATCTCCTCCTTACTGAACTCTCAGCACTGAAGAAACTGTGCAGTTTATCATGTAACCGTGGTATACAGATCATCCAAAAAGGTATATAGTGGCAGTATTTTAATGTAAAATTAAGATTTATAAGCTGTGGGCACTGGGGGGGGGGGGGGGGATTAGCTATTTTCATATTACTGGGTTTAGTAACACTTTAATAGCTAAAGTTAGCCACATTGGGTGCCAAACAGGGGCCAAGGAGAGTCAAAGCTAGAAACTCAAATGATGATGCCTTTTTAGCTGAAATATGTTAGCATGTGATTTAATCTGCAGAAGGTTATTAAAATGCAGCTATGAATTTGATAACCTAACTGTAGCACTACCCCCGTAGGAGCTGCTGTTTATTTGTTTTGGGTCTACGTCCTGCCCCGTGGCGTAGCGTGGGGGGGGGCAGGGGGTGCCGTGGCCCCGGGCGCAACATTGGGGGGGCGAAATTCCGCACCAGTTGGTGTCACTTTGCCTCAATTCCCTGCACTGTGTCTCCTGCGATCCACCGCCATATTCCGGCAGCTGGCGCCCTGTGATTGGGTGAGCGTGGTCATGTGCTGCTGCGGGGCTGGCCAGTCCTTGAACACGGTCGGCGCATGCGCAAAAGCTGCTCCTGGAGTCCCGCCCGCTCTTCTGTAAGCCGCCGCCGCCGCCACCATCTTCTCCTCCACCCTTCCTTCTGACCGCTCTGGATCTGGAAGTGGGACTTCATCTGGGAATCAACCATGTAGCAGACAGCAGACTGTATTCAATGGAGAACAAAAACAGGTGAGTGCGTGAGCCGTCTCAGATGGGAGCAGCCGCCAGTCAGTGAGCAGTTGGGGAGAGTCACATGCCACCGCACTGCCATTCCACATGTTAATCCCATGCCAGCCCCCCCCCCCAGGGACATGCATGCTGAGTTACATAGAAGTGTAGTGGTACAGTATAGGGGTCAGTGTAGTATAGTGTACAGTATAGGGGTCAGTGTAGTGGTCAGTGTAGTATAGTGTACAGTATAGGGGTCAGTTTAATATAGTGTACAGTATGGGGGTCAGTGTAGTGGTCAGTGTAGTATAAGGTACAGTATAGGGGTCAGTGTAGTGTACAGTATAGGGGTCAGTGTAGTATAGTGTACTGTATAGGGGTCAGTGTAGTGGTCAGTGTAGTATACGGTACAGTATAGGGGTCAGTGTAGTATACAGTATAATAATAGGGGTCAGTGTAGTATAGTGGTCAGTGTAGTATAGTGTACAGTATAGGGGTCAGTTTAGTATAGTGTACAGTATAGAGGTCAGTGTAGTATAGTGTACAGTATAGGGGTCAGTGTAGTGTACAGTATAGGGGTCAGTGTAGTATAGTGTACAGTATAGGGGTCAGTGTAGTATACAGTATAGGGGTAAGTGTAGTGTACAGTATAGGAGTCAGTGTAGTATAGTGGTCAGTGTAGTATAGTGTACAGTATAGGGGTCAGTGTAGTATACAGTATAGGGGTCATTGTAGTATAGTGTACAGTATAGGGGTCAGTGTAGTATAGTGGTCAGTGTAGTATAGGGGTCAGTGTAGTATAGTGTACAGTATAGTATAGGGGTCAGTGTAGTATAGTGTACAGTATAGGGGTCAGTGTAGTGTACAGTATAGGGGTCAGTGTATTATAGTGTACAGTATAGGGGTCAGTGTAGTGTACAGTATAGGGGTCAGTGTAGTATAGTGTACAGTATAGGGGTCAGTGTAGAGTGTACAGTATAGGGGTCAGTGTAGTAGAGTGTACAGTATAGGGGTCAGTGTAGTATAGTGTACAGTATAGGGGTCAGTGTAGTATAGTGTACAGTATAGTGGTCAGTGTAGTATAGTGTACAGTATAGGGGTTAGTGTAGTATAGTGTACATTATAGGGGTCATGTAGTGTACAGTATAGGGGTCAGCGTAGTATACAGTATAGGGGTCAGTGTAGTATAGTGTACAGTATAGGGGTCAGTGTAGTGTACAGTATAGTGGTCAGTGTAGTATAGTGTACAGTATAGGGGTCAGTGTAGTGTACAGTATAGTGGTCAGTGTAGTATACAGTATAGTGGTCAGTGTAGTATAGTGTTCAGTGTAGTTCTCAGTGTAGTATAGTGGTCAGTGTAGTTCTCAGTGTAGTATAGTGTTCAGTGTAGTTCTCAGTGTAGTATAGTGTTCAGTGTAGTTCTCAGTGTAGTATAGTGGTCAGTGTAGTTCTCAGTGTAGTATAGTGATCAGTGTAGTTCTCAGTGTAGTATAGTGTTCAGTGTAGTTCTCAGTGTAGTATAGTGGTCAGTGTAGTTCTCAGTGTAGTATAGTGGTCAGTGTAGTTCTCAGTGTAGTATAGTGTTCAGTGTAGTTCTCAGTGTAGTATAGTGGTCAGTGTAGTTCTCAGTGTAGTATAGTGGTCAGTGTAGTTCTCAGTGTAGTATAGTGATCAGTGTAGTTCTCAGTGTAGTATAGTGGTCAGTGTAGTTCTCAGTGTAGTATAGTGGTCAGTGTAGTTCTCAGTGTAGTATAGTGGTCAGTGTAGTTCTCAGTGTAGTATAGTGATCAGTGTAGTTCTCAGTGTAGTATAGTGGTCAGTGTAGTTCTCAGTGTAGTATAGTGGTCAGTGTAGTTCTCAGTGTAGTATAGTGATCAGTGTAGTTCTCAGTGTAGTATAGTGGTCAGTGTAGTTCTCAGTGTAGTATAGTGGTCAGTGTAGTTCTCAGTGTAGTATAGTGGTCAGTGTAGTTCTCAGTGTAGTATAGTGATCAGTGTAGTTCTCAGTGTAGTATAGTGGTCAGTGTAGTTCTCAGTGTAGTATAGTGGTCAGTGTAGTTCTCAGTGTAGTATAGTGGTCAGTGTAGTTCTCAGTGTAGTATAGTGGTCAGTGTAGTTCTCAGTGTAGTATAGTGATCAGTGTAGTTCTCAGTGTAGTATAGTGGTCAGTGTAGTTCTCAGTGTAGTGCAGTGGTCAGTGTAGTTATCAGTGTAGTATAGTGGTCAGTGTAGTGTAATGGTCAGTAAAGGAATCAGGTTGGTCAGTGTTGAAATCAAGTAGGTTAGTATAGTGGTTAGTATAGGAATCGGGTAGGTCAGTGTTGGAATCAGGTAGGTCAGTACTATTGTATTTGAAGGGACTCAGGGAGAGCTAAAAGTCCGCAGGTTGGGGGGGGGCACAAATTACTTGCCTTGCCCTGGGTGCTGACAACCCACGCTACGCCACTGGTCCTGCCTATCAACCCCTGGAAGTGGCTCAAACCCTCCCTTAGCACAACTGATATGCATAAGGATTGTGAGACCTATTGAGTATTAGGAGACACAATCCTGCATACATCACACAATAAACTGTAAATATTATTACCTTTGCTGGTCTCTAGTCCTTCCGAGTGACAAAGATACTTCACACAGATTATTTACTTAACCAAAGGTATCTTTACTAAGTGTAAAATAAAAAGGTAAAGAAACACATTAATACACACAGTTGACTCTGCATGCGCATTACAGAGTCAATAAATCAAAGTAAGATTGGTATCACTGATGTAAAAATGATAACAAAAGAAACAACAGCTATGTATATTTATATATATCTGCACAGCTAACTGATTGCTCGCGAGCTCCCCCTATCTTGCAATACCTTGCATGTGTTCAGTCACCATACCAGACAGGCAAGGCCTATCTGAGTCCCACTCAAAGTTCCTTCCTCAAATGGAGTCTTCGCTAGCCACCATTGGTGCACAAGTTAATTTGTAATCCACAAAGCTTTAACGAGATATTGTAGTCACCTACTAATGGTGAATGCGCCAATCTCTAATCACACAGTCTCCCGTAAAATACACTAGGCCGCAATCTGTAGCGCGATAGGTGGAGTGTGGCTGGCACTAACCAAGTCACTTTCCTCTAAGGTAACAGTCAATTCTGGGCAGGTGCCCTTCTCACCAAACAGGCCCGGCTTCCGGATATTCTCCTCTGGCTTGTCCCGGACCCACGATCTCCACGCTTCTGCTGCAGTCTCCGCCCTCCGTCACTCACAGCGCACAGTGATGGTGATGGACGACTCCGGTCTCTGCTAGGCAACAACAGGATACTGTGGAAGGTACTCTACTGGAAAATCACCCGGGGCACTGGCATACTTTAGGCCCAGGCTTCTGGCCTAATACTCTGGAAGCAGGCCTCAGTGCCAGCTTCCTGCTTGGTTGAGAGCGAAGTCCAGAGAGAGAGAAAATGGCCCCTCCCCTCCTTTAAATAGTCTGTCCAGAAGGCTTTGCGGTCTTGCAGTGCACCCTGGTAACACAGCTGCACCGTGGGTAGTGTAGTCTGTCTACTACTAAAAGTAACAGAGTCCCTTCTCCTTGCTGCTGTATGTTCCAGGGTGCATTAAACTATATACATATGCATTAATTGCATTGTAACACATACACCACCGGAGGGAGATGCATACCTCCCAACACGCACGGATTCTGCGGGAACTTCCCGCACGGACACTAATTTCCCGCAGTCCCGCGAGAGGATCTAATTTCCCGCAATGGAAGGAGGATCAGAAGTCATCAGAATGTCAGGGCTGGCAGCGGTAAGTCACCTTGTTAAATGATGTATTGTCGGCCCGCAGCACCCAGCAGCCCCATGTTCAACAACTGCGATCGGTGTTAGTTACCTCCGTCCCACTCACCATTAGATGTTAGTTTAAGAAAAACCTCCGTCCCGTGCCAGAACCGCCCCCTCCCCCCCTGCTCATCAACTCAGATTAGATGTCAGGTGAAGAAAAAAACTACGTCCCACGGCAGCACCCCCCCGCGCAACAACTTTAATGGGAGGGGAAAAAATGAGAATGAATGTCCCGCAGTGGACTTTTGAAAAGTTGGGAGGTATGGAGATGGGTTCCTTCTTTTAAATGTCAAATGGTAGTCTTTTTCTACATTGCATATGGGAATCCCGCTACATAACTAAATAGACACCAGGACTAAAAAGTAGGCTCCTAGCAATGTGCCAGCACATGGCTCTGTCTCTGTAACTCCATGGGGCTTTCAAATGCAATTATCCTAGAAATGTAGAGAGCTAGCCTGCACACTTCCAACTCCCTCCCAGTGCGGCCACCAATAACAGTGTTGAACCAAACCGAAGGTACAATCAAAACGGTATCTTCTTTTTTGTCCTGGAGCATTTATGTTGTACTAATGTGTACAACAGAATACCATGTTACAGGCTTAGAGGTTGATTTACTAAAGGGAAATAGGCAGTTCACTTTGCAATATAATTTGCTGCAGAGCTTAGCAAATAAGATGAAGCTCTGCTGAATTCCATCATCCAATCATGTGCAAGCAAAAATGCTGTTTTTTTTTTTTTCTAGTATGTGATTGGGTCTTCTTTGCAATGTGAAATGTCACCACATTTACTAAGCTCTGGGGCAAATTCCCTTGCACAGTGTAACTTCACTTGCAAAGTGAACATTTTATTTGCCGTTAGTAAACCAACTCCAATGTCACTGACGAATGAAACAAACAAGCATTCTCCTGCGCTCGCAGTGGTTAACCCAGAGGTACACAGTGTAAAATGTCTTCTTAACACCAATGGTCTTGCTGCCTTCCCAGGACAATGGGTATCCCCAGACTAAAAATAACAATAAAAAGAGAAGGGCGCACCGACCTAGCGCATTGCCTTAATAACATTTAATTCAAGATAAAACCAGCAATAAATATACTCACAAACGTATATTGTGTAATCATGTATATCATAGCAAGTGAAATAGAGTGGCTGAAGGTCTAATCGAGTTCATCGGTATTGCCAGAAGACTGGAAGGTGTCCAAAATGGCTGACGTGTTTCAAAGGCGAACCCTCTTCATCAGACCAGGGCAGTGAATCACTACCCTGGGAGTATATTTATTGCTGTTTTTATCTTAAATTACATTTTATTGAGGTAATGCACTAGGTCGGTGCGCCCTTCCCTTTTTATTGTTTTTCAGACTGACGAATGAAAGCCAATAACATGATTTTATCTTAATGCAGTCATTGGCTGAAGAAGCAATGAGCTGTGGGGGGTGAGGTTGTACTTGCATATACGTTTGTGTAATACATAATGGGTTCTGCCCTTATGATCAAAGAGACTCCTGAAGACACTTTAATAACCACTTGCCGACCGCCGCACGCACTTATACGTCGACAGAATGGGACTCCTGGGCAGAAGGACGTATATATACGTCCCCTTTAAGGAAGCGGCATTGTGGACGCGCGCGCACTGCCAGCTCGGGTCCCGCAGACTCGATCGCCGCGGGGATACCCGCGATCGTCTCATGGTGAGGAAGAACGGGGAGATGCTGATGTAAACAAGCATCTCCCCGCTCTGCCTAGTGACAATGACACTGATCATCGCTTCCTGTAATCGGAAGCGGTGTTCACTGTCTTTTCACACACAGCCCATCCCCCCTACAGTTAGAAGCACTTCCCAGGTTACATTTAACCCCTACAGCGCCACCTAGTGGTTAACCCCTTCACTGCCAGTGTCATTTTCACAGTAATCAGTGCATTTTTATAGCACTGATCGCTGTAAAAATGACAATGGTCTCAAAAATGTGTCAAAAGTGTCCGATGTGTCTGCCATAATGTCGCAGTCACGATAAAAATCGCTGATCGCCCCCATTACTAGAAAAAAATAATAATAATAATAAAAATGCCATAAATCTATCCCCTATTTTGTAGACGCTATAACTTTTGCGCAAACCAATCAGTATATGCTTACTGCGATTTATTTTACCTAAAATATGTAGAAAAAACAGAAAATTTATATCAAATACTTACCGTAATTTTCCTTTCCTGATGGACTCCATGGCAGCCTACGTGTGGGTTAATCCCGCCCCTCATACCTCATAGGACCCTTCTCCCATAAATCTTTGCTCTGGGCCAGAGGCTGTGTTCCATAATTTAGCCTACTCCAGCCACTGGGAGGGAACTCCTGCTGCCATGGAGTCCATCAGGAAAGGAAAATTACGGTAAGTATTTGATATAAATTTTCAGTTTTCCTGACAGACTCCATGGCAGCCTACGTGTGGGAAATAACTAGCCATACACACCCGGGTGGGCAGAGTGCTGGACAAAAGAAAAACGGTTTAATTGGCACCATCACAGACAAGATACGTAAACCACTACGCAGTAGTGTGCCATGAACGTGTTAATTGAAGACCACAAGGCCACCTTGCAAATAACTTCTGGAGGCACGTGACGTGATGCCGCCCATGATGAAGACACTTCTAGTTGAGTGAGCAGTCACCGCTTCTGGAGGCGCCAAGCCCTTGGCTTTATAGGCCCACTGAATGGCCTGAACAATCCATGCTCCGATAGATCTGGAAGAGGCACGCATTCCCTTATACTTCCTGTGAAAAGAACGAGCAGGTGGTCGGTCTGACGGAAAGAAGCTGTAGCTTCAAGATACTGACTCAGAGCTTTTCCAACATCTAAGGGATAAACACTGGAATCCTCGGTAGATCTGAACGTTGGAAGAGCAATCTCCTGATTGTCATGAAACACAGATGCCACTTTGGGGTTTGAACCCAACATAGGAATTAAAAGGTTTAGAAATGGCTCCTTGCATCCCTGAGAGCTGATTTCAGAGACCCTCTTGGGCGAGGTTATAGCCACCAAGAAGACAACTATTAGAGAGAGTCATTTGACAGAAGATTGATCTTCATGTTCCAACTCTCTACCTAAGAAAAAATCCAGGACAAGGGGAAGTTCCCAATTAGAAAAACTTGGCTCTGAGGTCTGAGCCTTATTGCTCCTCTGAAAAACTACTGAGTAAGAGGGTGTCTAGCCCAGGAAACACCCGTAAAGGCAGAGATTATAGCAATTTGGACTCGCAGCGAGCTGACTGACAATGAGAGATCCAATCCTGATTGTAAGAAGCCCAGGATATCATGTATCTTTGGGTTATTGCAAGAACCTGCCGTGGAAGAGGTGTAGTCTGAAAACTTTTTCCAAATCCTCTGGTAGACCCTGTTGGTGCCTGTTCTTCTGGCATTTAATATTGTGGAGATGGCCCTACTTGGACAGCCTAGGGCCTCCAACCTTCCCCTCTCAAGAACCAGATCATCAGATGTAGATGGGCCGGGCATGGATGTAGAAATGCCCCTTGTGATAGGAGCTCTAGTCTGGAGGGTAGAGGAACTGGGTCCCGGAAGCTGAGTTGCATCAGCAGTAGAAACCATTGCTTGTTTGGCCAGTACGGGACTATTGCCACTATCTCTGCTTCTTCCATCCTGAGCCTCGACAAAAAACGGAGAATGACAGGAACCGGGGGAAAGGCATAGGCCCTGTGGAACCGCCAATGGTCTGTCAGAGCATCTACCCAAAAGCCTGGGGATACCAAGACCTCGTGTAGTATCTCTCTAGTCTGAAGTTGCATGGGGAGGCAAACAAGTCTACTTCCGGAATGACTCCCAGGGACAGGACCCACCTGAAGACTTTGGGGGGGAAGTCCACTCGTTGTCCAGAGAAACTCTCAACAGAAAATCTGCCTGAACGTTCGGGACTCCAGGGAGATAGACAGCTGTCAGGTTGGCCCGGTTTTTCTGGGCCCAGATCATGATGGGCTCTATTTCCTTTGACAGGGAAAGTCTGCGAGTACCCCCCTGTCTCTTGATGTATGCGACTGCCGTTGTGTTGTCCAGTCTTAGGAGGACTGAGTCTCCTGCTGTTAAGTGGTGAAAGGCCTGCAGAGCGCAGAACGCTGCCCGGAGTTCCAGAACATTGGAGACTATCCTGTGAGAGGGAAAATTCCATATGCCTTGGGCTACTTCTGTCAGCCCCTGTTGCTGGCATCTGTAGTGATGGTGACCCAAGACACAGGTGCGATGGAGTGACAGAGGAGGTTCCTCTGTTGTAGCCACCAAGGAAAGCTCTCCCGCATGGATGAGGTTATTTGGATAAAGTGATCCCGAAGCCCTGGATTATACTGCTGGAGAAAACCCTTCTGGAAGGGCCGCATTTTCCACTGAGCCCACTTTACCATGGGTGTTGTTGCCACTAGGGATGAGCTTCGTGTTCGAGTCGAACATACGTTCGACTCGAACATCGGCTGTTCGATCGTTCGACGAAGATCGAACGATTTGGGCCGTTCGCGCCAAATTCGAGTGACGCGAACGGCCCACAATGCACTACGCCATCGCAGTGTCATCCAGGCGCTGTGATTGGCCAAGCATGCACTGTGACCCCGCATGCTTGGCCAATCACAGCGCCGGCAGCGAGGAGAGCAATGATTGGCCACAGGCAGGATGCCTGTGGCCAATTATTGCTGAGGGTGTTTAGTACACGCCCCACACTATAAAAGGCTGCCAGCACGGCGGCCTAGTGTAGTGTGTTCCGGAGCAGGGAAAGACAAGCATAGGCAGGGACAGTGACATTTATTTCTTTCTTGCTTAACCTGGATTCCTTTAGTTTAGGGAAAGAGAAGGATAGGTAGGGAGAGTGTCAGTGTGTTTTACTGTGCGAGTCCTTGTTTCTAGGGACAAAGAAGGAAAGTGAGGGGATTTCTCCTTGTGCTATAGTGTGCTTTAAAAAAACATTTTTTCTAGGGACAGAAAACTGTAGGTAGGGAGAGTGTCAGTTTCTTTCACTGTGCCAGTCCTTGTTTCTAGGGACAAAGAAGGAAAGTGAGGGGAATTCTCCTTGTGCTATAGTGTGCTTTAAAAAAACATTTTTTCTACGGACAGAAAACTGTAGGTAGGGAGAGTGTCAGTTTCTTTCACTGTGCCAGTCCTTGTTTCTAGGGACAAAGAAGGAAAGTGAGGGGAATTCTCCTTGTGCTATAGTGTGCTTTAAAAAAACATTTTTTCTAGGGACAGAAAACTGTAGGTAGGGAGAGTGTCAGTTTCTTTCACTGTGCCAGTCCTTGTTTCTAGGGACAAAGAAGGAAAGTGAGAGGGAATTCTCCTTGTGCTATAGTGTGCTTTAAAAAAACATTTTTTCTAGGGACAGAAAACTGTAGGTAGGGAGAGTGTCAGTTTCTTTCACTGTGCCAGTCCTTGTTTCTAGGGACAAAGAAGGAAAGTGAGGGGAATTCTCCTTGTGCTATAGTGTGCTTTAAAAAAACATTTTTTCTAGGGACAGAAAACTGTAGGTAGGGAGAGTGTCAGTTTCTTTCACTGTGCCAGTCCTTGTTTCTAGGGACAAAGAAGGAAAGTGAGGGGAATTCTCCTTGTGCTATAGTGTGCTTTAAAAAAACATTTTTTCTAGGGACAGAAAACTCTAGGTAGGGAGAGTGTCAGTTTCTTTCACTGTGCCAGTCCTTGTTTCTAGGGACAAAGAAGGAAAGTGAGGGGAATTCTCCTTGTGCTATAGTGTGCTTTAAAAAAACATTTTTTCTAGGGACAGAAAACTGTAGGTAGGGAGAGTGTCAGTTTCTTTCACTGTGCCAGTCCTTGTTTCTAGGGACAAAGAAGGAAAGTGAGGGGAATTCTCCTTGTGCTATAGTGTGCTTTAAAAAAACATTTTTTCTAGGGACAGAAAACTGTAGGTAGGGAGAGTGTCAGTTTCTTTCACTGTGCCAGTCCTTGTTTCTAGGGACAAAGAAGGAAAGTGAGGGGAATTCTCCTTGTGCTATAGTGTGCTTTAAAAAAACATTTTTTCTAGGGACAGAAAACTGTAGGTAGGGAGAGTGTCAGTTTCTTTCACTGTGCCAGTCCTTGTTTCTAGGGACAAAGAAGGAAAGTGAGGGGAATTCTCCTTGTGCTATAGTGTGCTTTAAAAAAACATTTTTTCTAGGGACAGAAAACTCTAGGTAGGGAGAGTGTCAGTTTCTTTCACTGTGCCAGTCCTTGTTTCTAGGGACAAAGAAGGAAAGTGAGGGGAATTCTCCTTGTGCTATAGTGTGCTTTAAAAAAACATTTTTTCTAGGGACAGAAAACTCTAGGTAGGGAGAGTGTCAGTTTCTTTCACTGTGCCAGTCCTTGTTTCTAGGGACAAAGAAGGAAAGTGAGGGGAATTCTCCTTGTGCTATAGTGTGCTTTAAAAAAACATTTTTTCTAGGGACAGAAAACTGTAGGTAGGGAGAGTGTCAGTTTCTTTCACTGTGCCAGTCCTTGTTTCTAGGGACAAAGAAGGAAAGTGAGGGGAATTCTCCTTGTGCTATAGTGTGCTTTAAAAAAACATTTTTTCTAGGGACAGAAAACTGTAGGTAGGGAGAGTGTCAGTTTCTTTCACTGTGCCAGTCCGTGTTTCTAGGGACAAAGAAGGAAAGTGAGGGGAATTCTCCTTGTGCTATAGTGTGCTTTAAAAAAACATTTTTTCTAGGGACAGAAAACTGTAGGTAGGGAGAGTGTCAGTTTCTTTCACTGTGCCAGTCCTTGTTTCTAGGGACAAAGAAGGAAAGTGAGGGGAATTCTCCTTGTGCTATAGTGTGCTTTAAAAAAAACATTTTTTCTAGGGACAGAAAACTGTAGGTAGGGAGAGTGTCAGTTTCTTTCACTGTGCCAGTCCTTGTTTCTAGGGACAAAGAAGGAAAGTGAGGGGAATTCTCCTTGTGCTATAGTGTGCCAAAGCATTCCTCATCAACCATCTTTGAAATCCTTGTTTTTTGGACAGTCAGGGAAATTGTCGTTGTGCTATTCTGTGCAAAAGCAATAATCCTCAACCATATTTAGAAATCCTTAAGTAAAGGGACAGAGAAGGACACCTGAAGGTAGCCCTTATTGCTTTTTTCCCATCTCCCTGCAGGCCATCTATTAGAATGTCTGGAAGGCAAACAAGGAGAGGCAGACAGTCAGGAGGCAATAAAAGAGGGCAAGCAGGCTCTGTGTCTGGGGGCAACAGTGCTGGTCGTGGACGCGGTGCATTGTCATCAGCACATGGCCATGGGACACGCTTGTCCTTCTTTTCGGCAGCTGGACATGTTGAGCCACATCATGCCGAAGACTTGGTAGAGTGGATGACCAAGCCCTCCTCCTCCTCCTCATCCTCTCTCACCCAGGCTCAGGGTACTGGCAAAGCAGCTGCCAAAGCGTCCTCTTCCCTGGTATCAATGTCAGACTCATCATCAGTCACTCCTTCCCTAGACCCACCATGTCCTCCTCCTGAGGAGTCCCCCGAACTGTTTGAGCACAGTGTTGGGTACATGCTCCAGGAGGATGCCCAGCGTTTCGAAGGGTCTGATGATGAAACCCAGCTACAGGAAGGCAGTAGCGTGAGAGCAGACAGAGGGGATGCTCAAGAAGGACACCAATCTGGCAGTCATGTTCCAGCAGCTGCAGCATACTGCCAGATTGGCTCCAGTGATGAGGAGGGAGGGGATGATGAGGTCACTGACTCCACGTGGGTGCCTAATAGGAGAGAGGAGGAGGAGGAGGATGAGGAGGAGGCACATCTCCAACGAGGCAGGATGCCCTTTGGTGGCCAGCGTAAGGGCAGTACACCGACGGAATCACACCGCAGAGCTCCGCCTGTGCAGGGCGCAGCCTCTGCCCGTCATTCAAAAAGTTCCTTGGTGTGGGCCTTTTTTGAGGCTAGTGCATCAGATCGCACAGCTGCTGTTTGCAACATATGTCTCAAGCGTATATCGCGTGGCCAAAACATCAGCCGCTTGGGTACCACATGCCTGACCAGACATATGTTGACCTGCCATGCAGCTCGTTGGCAAGCCTACCTCAAAGACCCACACCAAAGAACAAAGCGGACCTCTCCTTGCACCGCATCAGCTGGGATCTCCAACCCCACTATAACTTCAGTCCTCTCTGAAACATGCACTGAGAGGAATGAAGGTGTAGAATTAGGTGTGTCACAGCCAAGTACTTGCGGCCACTCTGCTAGCAGTACACCGACGTCCGATTCTAGCAGGCAAATTTCCCTGCCCCAGCTGCTGGACCGTCGAAAGAAGTTCACTCCCAGCCATCCACATGCCCAGCGGTTGAATGCTAGCTTGGCTAAATTGCTAGCGCTTCAACTGCTGCCTTTTCAGTTGGTAGACTCGGCCCCCTTCCGTGAGTTTGTGCAATGTGCGGTTCCTCAGTGGCAGGTTCCCAAACGCCACTTTTTCTCACGGAAGGCTATTCCGGCTCTCTACCGGCATGTGGAAGGCAATGTCTTGGCCTCGCTGGACAGGGCGGTCAGCGGTAAGGTGCATATTACCGCTGACTCATGGTCCAGCAGGCATGGACAGGGACGTTACCTTTCTTTCACGGCCCATTGGGTCACTCTTTTGGCAGCTGGGAAGGATGCAGGACAAGGTGCAGTAGTGTTGGAGGTTGTTCCACCGCCACGCCTCCAAAATGCTACTACTGGTTGTGACACACCTCTCTCCTCCACCCCCTCCTCTTCTTCTTCCTCCATGGCCTCTTCCTGTGGTTTGTCCTATGAACCAGCGGTGCTCCGTAGCCGTTCACGGGGCTACGCAAGTACGCAGGCAAAAAGATGCCATGCCGTGCTTGCGCTGGTGTGTTTGGGGGACAGAAGCCACACTGGGGCAGAGGTCCTGTCTGCTCTGCAGGGCCAGGCCGAGAGGTGGTTGACGCCACGCCAGCTTAAGCCAGGAATGGTGGTTTGCGACAATGGCACCAACCTCCTCTCCGCCCTCCGACAGGGACAACTGACCCATGTGCCCTGTGTGGCTCACGTCCTTAACCTGGTGGTGCAGCGGTTCTTGGGCAGGTACCCGGGCTTACAGGATGTCCTGAGGCAGGCCAGGAAAGTCTGTGTGCATTTCCGCAGATCTTATAATGCCAGTGCTCGCCTGGCTGAGCTGCAAAAGGAGTTGAACCTGCCCAAGAACCGCCTTATATGTGACATGCCCACCAGGTGGAACTCAACGTTGGCCATGCTGCAGCGGCTGCACACGCAGCAGAGGGCCATCAATGAGTACCTGTGCGACTACGGCACCAGGACAGGGTCAGGGGAGCTTGGTTTTTTTTCTCCATGCCAGTGGGGCATGATCAGGGATGCATGCACTGTCCTGGCACCATTTGAGGAGGCCACGAGGATGGTGAGCAGTGACAGTGCATGCATCAGTGACACTGTACCTCTTGTCCACCTGTTGGAGCACACGCTGCGTGGAATAATGGACAGGGCACTTGAGGCAGAACAGAGGCAGGAAGAGGAGGACTTCCTTGCCTCTCAAGGCCCCCTTTACCCAGACAGTGTTCCTTCTGTCCCACCCATCGCACAGGAAGAGGAAGAGGAAGAGGAGGAGGAGGAGGAGGAGGAGGAGGATTGTGTCAGCATGGAGGTGGAGGCTGGCACTCAGCATCATCAGCAGCAGTCTTTTAGGGATGATTTACAGTCCCAAGAAACCAGTGGACTTGTACGTGGCTGGGAGGAGGTGGCTGCGGATCATGTCGTCCTTAGTGACCCAGAGGACTCCGGAGCGAATGCCTCAGCAAACCTACGCTGCATGGCCTCCCTGATCCTGCAAAGTCTGCGGAAGGATCCTCGTATTCTTCGGATCAAGGAGAGGGACCATTACTGGCTGGCCACTCTCCTTGATCCACGGTACAAGGGTAAGGTTGCGGACCTTATGTTACCTTCGCAGAGGGAGCAGAGGATGAGACAACTCCGGGAGGCCTTGCAGAAAGGTCTGTGCAACGCGTTCCCAGAGACTGGGAGGTTACAAACTCCTGGTCCTGGACAACGAGTTGCTGAGGCTTCGGCCAGTCAAAGAAGGAGCGGTGGGGAAGGTGGCCGTCTGACCGATGCGTTCAGACAATTCTTTAGTCCGCAGCCCCAAAGTATGATCGGTTCCAGCAACCATCGCCAGCGTCTGATAAACATGGTGCAGGAATATCTAGGGGCAAGGTCAGACTTGGACACCTTCCCCACCGAAAATCCTCTGGCTTACTGGGTCTTGAGGATGGATCACTGGCCAGAGCTTGCACAGTATGCAATTGAGCTACTGGCCTGTCCTGCATCCAGCGTTCTTTCGGAACGCACATTCAGTGCTGCTGGAGGATTTGTCACGGATCACAGGGTGCGCCTGTCCACCGACTCGGTTGATCGACTGACTTTCATCAAGATGAACCAGTCTTGGATCACCACCAGCTACCACACACCTGATGCTGATATAACAGACTAATTGATTTTAACATGTCACATCCCTTCAAGACTGATGCTGATGCTGAGTGCCTGTGCTGTTATGTTGACTGGCTATCCTCCTCCTCCGAGTCCTCAATGATACGATTGATGATGATAGCTTGGAAGATCATTTTTGTTTATGGGTGCCGCCACCAGTGGCTAAGGCCCAATTTTTCAGCCCCTGTTTTACAGGGGCGTGTAATTACAATTTTTTTAGCAATAATTTGCCATAGGGCTCATTGCTGTGCTCCAAGTACAGTATCTGTGAGGGGTTGGAGTGTTGTGGCACCAGTGCCTAAGGCCCAATTTTTCAGCCCCTGTTTAACAGGGGCGTGTCATTACAATTTTTGAAGCAATACTTTGCAACAGGGCTCATTGCTGTGCTCCAAGTAACGTATCTGTGAGGGGTTGTAGTGTTGTGCCACCAGTGCCTAAGGCCCAATTTTTCAGCCCCTGTTCAACAGGGGCATGCAATTACAATTCTTGATCTAATAATTCACAGCAGGGCCCATTGCTGCACCCACCAAGAGTAACTCTGAGGGCTTACAGTGTTGTGGCAACGCCACCACCACCACCACCACCACGAAAGGCCCAATTTTTCAGCCCCTGTTCAAAAGGGGCATGTAATTACAATTCTTGATCTAATAATTCACAGCAGGGCCCATTCCTGCACCCACCAAGAGTAACTCTGAGGGCTTACAGTGTTGTGGCAACACCACCACCACCACCACCACGAAAGGCCCAATTTTTCAGCCCCTGTTCAACAGGGGCATGCAATTACAATTCTTGATCTAATAATTCACAGCAGGGCCCATTGCTGCACCCACCAAGAGTAACTGTCAGGGCTTACAGTGTTGTGGCACCAGCACCACCATCAAAGGCCCAATTTTTACTACCACTGTTCAACAATTATATGTAATTAAAATTCCTGATATAATAGTTGACAGCAGGGCGTTCCAGCACCAACCAAGAGTAACTGTGAGTACTTACAGTGTTGTGCCAACACCAACAACTAAGGGGCCTATTTCTGCAGAGTATATACGGCAGGTCCCTACTTTCAAACATCCAACTTACAAACGACTCCTACTTGCAAACGCAAGAAGACAACAGGAAGTGAGAGGAAATCTACCACTAGGAAGGAAAATTCTCTCCTGTAAGAATAAATATGGGAGAAAGGTGTCTCCTCTGTACTGATGCTTTATCAGCAATCCTTGTTTCAAGAAAAACACCACATTTCAAAAACAGTTGTCATTGGGACGGAAAGTGAGGTGAAATGTTCTGAACAGGGGCACAGACAGCAAAACAAATGTTACAGGGGTGATAACCCTTACCTATGTTTTCCAAAAAGTTTAAAAATAGATTTTTGGGCTGGAGCTACACTTCAACAATGTACCTGTTCAAAATTACAAATAGATTCTACATAAGAACAAACCTACAGTCCCTGTCTTGTATGCACCGCCTGTATACGGCTGTTCAGAGTATATAGGGCCTTTTTTATTTTATGTGCGGGGTTCCCCTTAATATCCATACAAGACCCAAAAGGGCTGGTAATGGGCTGGGGTAGGGGGGGGGGGTCATGGGGTAGCTATGCCATTTTTCTTAAAGATTTTCATCCATATTACCGGGACCAGACATTACATTAAAGCCGCAAGCAGTTTTAAATGGCTTTTTTTTCCTTTAGAAGTGTCATTTTGTGCAGGGACAGTTCTAAACACGGGAAACACGTGGCACTTCACAGGCATACTTTAGACACCCCCCAGGTACGATATTTAAAGGAATATTTGACTTTTTTTTTTTCACTTTATGCATCATTAAAATGACTGCTCCCGAAAAACGACCGTTTTTAAAACTTCTTTTTGCATTGATACATGTCCCCTGGTGCAGAACCCGGGTTCCCAAACCCTTTTTAGGACAATAACATGCATAATAGTTGTTATAATTAGCACTTTAGAATTCAAACGTTCGCATCCATTGTATTTAATAGGGTTCTAATGTTCGTACGAACTTTCGGTCCGTTCGCGGGTTCTGGTGCGAACCGAACCCGGGGGTGTTCGGCTCATCACTAGTTGCCACCATGGTGCCAATGATCTTTAGGCATTGAGAGGCTTGGAGATGAGGACGACATTGCAAGCCAAACTCTGTCCCGGATCACTGGGATTTTTCCAGGGGTAACAAGATGGTGCTCTTGATAGCGTTGAAGTGTGCCCCGAGGAATACCAGGGACTGCGTAGGATCCAGATGGCTCTTTTCCAGATTCAGAAGCCAACCAAACTCGAGTAGAGTGGAGATGACCTGGGATCTGTGGATTAGCAACTGCTCCTTGTCCCGAGACAACAGCAGGTCATCTAGATACTGATACAGACGGATACCTCTGGTCCTGATCAGAGCCACGACAGCCAACAAGTTTTGAAAACACACGAGGCGATGTTGTAAGCCCGAAGGGGAGACAGGTGAACTGCAGACGGATTTGATCGACAGCAAAGTGAAGGTATTTCTGGAATTCTGACGCTATCGGAACATGGAAGTAGGCATCCTTCAGGTCTATAGAGACAAGCCAATCGCCTGGTTGGATTGCTTGACTGATCATGAGTAGTGTCTCCATCTTGAACTTCTCCTTCTAGATAAAAGAATTCAAGTGGGTTAGGTCTAGAACTGGCCTCCAGGAGACGTTTTTCTTCAACACCATGAAGAGGGGCGAGTAGACCCCTTAAAACCTTTTGTCATCTGGAACTGGAATTGCAGCGCCCTGAGCCACAAGAGAGACAGGAGAATTTGCTTTTTCTCTTCCGAGAGAGGCAAGGATGCCGACTCGCTCTGTTTTAGGCAGGTGCAATATCATTAAGACTTAGGGGATTCTTGTCCACCGGAAGATGCCCCTTTTGAAAACTTCTGGCCTGAAGGCTGTTTTTTTCTTCCAGGTCTTCTTGAACTCACGGCCAGGCATATAGTAGCAAGCATTCCTTGCTCGATCTGAACTTTGCCTGGGCTGTGTTCTCTTCTTGTTTAGCAGACGGCGATCCTGGGGAAGGAACCCCGACTTGCCCCCTGTGGCACGGGTGATGGCACTGTCCGATATGTTCCCAAAGAGGGACGAACCCCCAAATAGAATCCTGCACCATGCCTGCTTGGAGGCAGGGTCAGCTACCCATGGGCGCAGCCACAAGGCACGCTTAGCCGTGACAGATGTCAGCATGATCCGAGCCACCAGGCGAATTATGTCTAGGGAAGCCCCACGAGAAAAGCCAACGTCAACCTTAGCCCATGAATAAGTGAGCTCCTGGCCAGTTCTTCCGAGATGCTCCTCAGAGAAGCATCTACGTCGTCTGCCCAGACTTTCATCGCTTTAGAAAGGGCTGCGAGAGCTAGAGCTGGTTTGCAGGTCATACCCGCTGTAATGTAGATCTGCTTGAGGTCGGTATAAATTTTCCACTCCAGGCAATCCCTAAAGAAAACAGTATCCTCCAATGGGAGTGTGACATGCCTCACCATCCTCATTAGGGCTGAGTCAATGAGAGGAGCCGACTCCAGGTGTTTTACATCCTTGCTTTTAAATGGGTACATTTTTGATACCTTCATTAACAGGCAATTCTTCTTTTCAACACCACCCCATTTGTCGGTAATTATTGCGCTGAGTTCACCCAAAAAGGAGAAATTAGGGTGTTCTTTTTTGAGGTGTTTAAAATATTTCCTCTGTTTGGAGGGTGCCTCCACTGGCTCTTCCATCTCAAAGCTTCTTTGACAGCTTTTGACCAGCTGTGGTACTAGGGCAAATTCAAAACCTGCACCAGGGTCATCTACCTCCACCTCACTGTCTGAGGCTTCAATTGAGGAATGGCTCGGCTGTGAAGGGCCTGGAGCCTTGAGATCATCCCTTATAGGGACTGACATAGTGTCGCCAGCAGGGTTGTGGGTATGACCAGAATCCCCTTTACTCAGGGACTCATGGACCACCTTTCTGACCAGTGCTTCCACTTGTTGGTCTCCACCCTCTCTTTCTTATGCGACTTTAGAAAAGCATCGCTTGCAGAGCGATTTGCCTTCAGGAACCTGGGCCCCGCATACCCAGCAGGCTTTCCTCACAGAGCGGCTGGAGTGGCGGTGAGAGTGACGCCCAGAGGTGGTTTTAGACTCCTATCTGTGGTACCTAGATCTAAAGGAAGATCTGACGCCTGTACCTTGAAGAGGAGTGACAACGTTGAGACCTAGGACGGTCTTTGCCGTGCTTTGGTGTTCAGACCTAGAAGAGCTGAGTGAAAAAGAAAGGGTTAACAGCTCCTGAATGAGTGAACCCAAGCATCACAGGTAGAAAATAAATAAATCCTACCTGCAGCGCAAGGGTTGGCCACAAGAGGGCGGTGACAGATCCATGGCAAGGCAGTTTGAAAGTGAAATGAATCATTACAGCCTTATAAGAAACAGGAGTGACAACAGGCATGAGAGAGCACATAACAAAACATAGCCAGCACCCAGGGAGCCTGCAGCAAACAATTTACCTTGTAAACCAGAGCCCAGTGCCTGGGAAAATACTGCATAAGCCTGCAAGTCATCCCAAGTAATAGCTGCTTTGACAGCTATTTAAATCTGCCACCGTTAACGATGTCACCGCCCCATAGCGGTTGCCATCCGGTGGCAGCCAATCGCATTCGCGACCGCCGCCGCCATTTTGGCGAAACTGCGCCTGCACGAACCAAGCACAGAATCTTCGTTCGCGGCTTGCGGATGCGCAGCGACTTCCTGAAACGGCGGGCTGGAACGCAGCTGCGCTCCAGCCGCCGTGGCCACTCACTGGAGCTTGATAGAAAATAAGGAGACACACAAAACACAGAGATACGGCTGCCATATAAAAGGAATATCTTTGTACATTACCACCACCACGGCACGATCCGGACCAGAACCTGGGACTGGGGAGCTGTTCGCTCGACCCACCGCACGATCGGGCGTTTACAAAGCCTCCCGCTAATAGCTGGGACGTTTGGCCATATTGCCGCTTGCCTGCCAATGGCCAGGTTAGTAAGCTCTTCATGGTATCACATCATATCGCCCATGTCCACCTGCTAATAGCTAGGATTGCTGGACTGCAGAGAGGATCACCGCTAACCACCAACGTATCGCCGTGCACACCGCCAGGCCTGGATTACAGAAAAACTTCATGAAAAGGTAAGACTATATCTTGGTCCTAGGAGGAGGACAAAAAAAGGAACACAGCCTCTGGCCCAGAGCAAAGATTTATGGGAGAAGGGTCCTATGAGGTATGAGGGGCGGGATTAACCCACACGTAGGCTGCCATGGAGTCTGTCAGGAAATACATATCGGCCTAAACTGTGCAAAAATTTTGTTTTTTTATATTTTTTTGGGGATATTTATTATAGCAAAAAGTAAAAAATATTGATTTTTTTTCAAAATTGACGCTTTATTTGTGTTTACAGCGCAAAAAATAAAAACTACAGAGGTGATCAAATATCACCAAAAGAAAGCTCTATTTGTGGGAAAAAAAGGTCGTCAATTTTGTTTGGGAGCCACGTCGCACGACCGCGCAATTGTCAGTTAAAGCGACGTAGTCCCGAATCGCAAAAAGTGCTCTGGTCATTTAGCAGCCATATGGTCGGGGCTTAAGTGGTTAAATGTGAAAAATAAACATGTCTATGACTATTCTATCATATCTTTTTATTATATTTACTATAAAAGCAATGCTGGGGCAGTTTCTGCCTTACATGGGGTGTTCTTTAAACTTCATGCATTGTGAGATATATGTAAATTGTTCAGTACTAGAGCCTCTTATAAGCACATAATGGAGAAAGAAAAAGAAAGCCGTCTTCTATAAAGACAAATATATAGTTAAATGCAATGATGTTTAACAAAACCAGTAAAAAGTGAATGTATTATTATTGCTGTATAATCTATGCACTTTTAGTATTGATTGTTTCTTGGTATCCTGATACTGGAATGTGTCCAAAAAAGAATCCATATGATTACTTGTTTCAGAACTTCTCACATCTTTGTTCTGAAGACAGCAAAGGCTAGTTAATGATATGGTCCATGAGTCAATTTATCTACCCTCATATCCATAGGGACATGCCTATGGCATAAATTGGTTTGTACTTTTCACTGATGTCTATCACAAAAACTAATCTGCATTTGAAAATGCAGCTGAAACTCATTTCCACTTCACGCTGCATGTCATATGAACTGCATTTTCAGATTCATTGCCCATGAGGTGTATGTAATACTATTTCTAATCCAATCAACTGCAGATCTAAGTAGGAATTTATTTCTGTTTAAATGCAAAGGGAAATGATTATAGTCTTTGATATTTGACATTGGTAATGTATATAGTATGGATAGTATGCTAGATAAAGGGAAGATTCCCAGAATGGGTGTAAAGTACATTTTGAAAATAATTTATAGGTTTATCAATGCATTTATATACGAATGTGGATGTGATCAGCTTAAAGCGGTATTAAACCCAAAAGCAAACATTTAATATATTGCAGCTTACCAATTTTTAGATGTGCTAGCTGCATAGTTTTCTTCTTTAGGCTATCTTTCTTCTATTTTTCACCTGGTGATCTGGCCAGTTAGGCTGCTTTCAAACTGGGGCGGCGGGTCTGTTAGCGGTAAAGCGCCACTAGTTTTAGCGGGACTTAAGCTCTGTTTAAGCTGCGCTTTTTGGCCTCTAGCTGGGTGCTTTTAACCCCCGCTAGGGGGGCGAAGAAGGGGTTAAAAGCATCCGTGTTGCGGCGCTTCGGAAGCGCTGCCTATTCATTGCAATGGGCAGGGGCGGTGTAGGAGCGCTGTATACAGTGCTCCTACATCGCCCCAAAGATGCTGCTTGCAGGACTTTTTTTTCCCGTCCCGCCAGCGCACCGCCCCAGGGCGTTCACCCTGGGGCGGCATTGGAGGCAGTTTTCAGGCGCTATTTTTAGCGTTAAAACGCCTGAAAACTGCCTCAGTGTGAAAGTAGGCCTAAAGCCCTGTACACACGATCGGATTTCCTATGGTTTTTAAACCAATGGATTTTTTGCCAAAGGCTACCATCAGTAACACACTACGCCGCCAGGGACTCAGATCCTGCAGTGCCAGACGTGTCCCCCTGCTTAAGCCAGTACATGTCCAGGCCCGTCTGAGGATTGCTAGAGAGCATTTGGATGATCCAGAAGAGGATTGGGAGAATGTCATATGGTCAGATGAAACCAAAGTAGAACTGTTTGGTAGAAACACAACTCGTCGTGTTTGGAGGAGAGAGAATGCTGAGTTACAACCAAAGAACACCATACATACTGTGAAACATGGGGGTGGCAACATCATGCTTTGGGGCTGTTTCTCTGCAAAGGGAACAGGACGACTGATCCGTGTACATGAAAGAATGAATGGGGTCATGTATCGTGAGATTTTGAGTGCAAACCTCCTCCCATCAGCAAGGGCATTGAAGATGAAACGTGGCTGGGTCTTTCAGCATGACAATTATCCCAAACACACCGCCCAGGCAACGAAGGAGTGGCTTCGTAAGAAGCATTTCAAGGTCCTGGAGTGGCCTAGCCAGTCTCCAGATCTCAACCCCATAGAAAACCTTTGGAGGGAGTTGAAAGTCCGTGTTGCCCCGCGACAGCCCCAAAACATCACTGCTCTAGAGGAGATCTGCATGGAGGAATGGGCCAACATACCAGCAACAGTGTGACAACCTTGTGAAGACTTACAGAAAACGTTTGACCTCTGTCATTGCCAACAAAGGATATATAACAAAGTATTGAGATGAACTTTTGATATTGACCAAATACTTATTTTCCACCATAATTTGCAAAAAAAAAAAATCCAAATCAGACAATGTGATTGTCTGGATTTGTTTCCACATTTTGTCTCTCATAGTTGAGGTATACCTATGATGACAATTACAGGCCTCTCTCATCTTTTTAAGTGGGAGAACTTGCACAATTGGTGGCTGACTAAATACTTTTTTGCCCCACTGTATATGTGATGGATCAGAACACAATAGTCTAAGTTGGTGAAGTAAAATAAGAAAAATATATACATAAAACTATATTTCAGAAACAAAAAACTGATAATTGGCATGTGCGTATTATCACCCCCTTTGTTATGAAGCCCATAAAAAGCTCTGGTGCAACCAATTTCCTTCAGAAGTCACATAATTAGTGAAATGATGTCCACCTCTGTGCAATCTAAGTGTCAGATGATCTGTCATTACATATACACACCTTTTTGAAAGGCCCCAGAGGCTGCAACACTTAAGCAAGAGGCACCACTAACCAAACACTGCCATGAAGACCAATGAAATCTCCAAACAAGTAAGGGACAATGTTGTTGAGAAGTACAAGTCAGGGTTAAGTTATAAAAAAATATCCAAATCTTTGATGATCCCTTGGAGCACCATCAAATCTATCATAGCCAAATGGAAAGAACATGGCACAACAGCAAACCTGCCAAGAGACGGCCGCACACCAAAACTCACGGACCGGGCAAGGAAGGCATTCGTCAGAGAGGCAGCACAGAGACCTAAGGTAACCCTGGAGGAGCTGCAGAGTTCCACAGCAGAGACTGGAGTATCTGTACATAGGACGACAATAAGCCGTACGCTCCATTGAGTTGGGCTTTATGGCAGAGTGGCCAGAAGAAAGCCATTACTTTCAGCAAAAAAACAAAATGGCACGTTTTGAGTTTGCGAAAAGGCATGTGGGAGACTCCCAAAATGTATGGAGGAAGGTGCTCTGGTCTGATGAGACTATAATTTTACTTTTTGGCCATCAAAGAAAACACTATGACTGGAGAAAACCCAACACATCACATCATCCAAAGAACACCATCCCCACAGTGAAACATGGTGGTGGCAGCATCATGCTGTGGGGATGTTTTTCAGCAGTCGGGACTGGGAAACTGGTCAGAGCTGAGGGAAAGATGGATGGTTTTGTTCAAGAATACAGGGATATTCTTGAACAAAACCTGTACCACTCTGTGTGTGATTGAAGGCTAGGACGGAGGTGTTGGAAAATGTGTTGGAATGGCCTAGTCAAAGCCCAGACCTCAATCCAATAGAAAATCTGTTGTCAGACTTAAAGATTGCTGTTCACAAGCGCAAACCATCCAACTTGAAGGAGCTGGAGCAGTTTTGCAGGGAGGAATGGGCAAAAATCCCAGTGGTAAGATGTGGCAAGCTCATAGAGACTTATCCAAAGCAACTTGGGGCTGTGATAGCCGCAAATGGTGGTTTTACAAAGTATTGACTTTAGGGGGGTAAATATTTATGCACATTGACTTTTTCTGTTTTTTTGTCCTATTTCTTGTTTGCTTCACAATAAAAAAAAAAATATCTTCAAAGTTGTGGGCATGTTCTGTAATCTAAATGATGCAAATCCTCAAACAATCCATGTAAATTCCAGGTGGTGAGGCAACAAAACCCGAAAAATGCCAAGGGGGTGAATACTTTTGCAAAGCACTGTATACAAAAATGTTTTGCCTTTCATTTCTATTTTAAACTTAATGGGTTGTTTTACAAGGTGATTATTTACAATTATTTTATTGCAATATCATGAAGTCTCCCTTTACTTTTTTATGTTGCTATAGGGGAGCCTATTTAGAGGTCCTTCCCTCCCTGGCAGCGGTGGCCTGCCTGGTAGGGGGGGCTGTCCACTCACGGTCTTTCGACCATGATCTCACCCACACCTTCATTAACCCTAGAGTTTTTCTAGTTGAGGGATAGATTTGAATGGTCCTTATCGCCGGAACACCATGCGCAATTTTACTTCTCTTCTGGCTGTCATCTCTTTGATGTTATCATTTGTAATACTGCATACTGTAATATGCTCATTGATATTTTCCAATCTCATGTCCATGATGTTTATATGTAAAAAACAATAAAAAAATGTATTAAACAAAACGTATTGTTTGTTTAGTAGTGAACCTTACAATTTACTATTTCAAAGTCCATTAATAGTACTATCATGTAGTGTTTTTTGAATGAGGTCACGTCACTGAACAACTGACTTCTAATTCAAGTTCCACACAGCTGGGAAAATAATACAATACAAAGTAATATAATACACTGCACCGTTTGTCCTGAAATTGATTTCTCATAGTGCTTATTCAATAAGAATTTCGGCTGCCCTGGCTGACATTGAAGTAGCCATTACATAGAAAACCTCCATATCCTTATATAAAATTCTATAATGAACATATTGTATAGGCAAGCAAGCAAGAATGTAAAATTTACAATAGTAAAACCAAATGAATACTCGCTCAAGCAGCTGAAATGTTCATGTGTTTGAAATATATGTGTAGAATTTACATTTCTATGTCTTGTTACCGTATCTCTCTGTCATCCCGTGTGCCTTTATAATAATGAGAATAGACCCTTTATTATGTTATTTATAGCTAACAAACCTACCATATAATATTGGAGCCTACCTTCATTAAAGCGGTTGTATACCGCAAAACTTTTTTTTTTTTTTTAAACCTGCAAGGCAAAGGCATAATGAGCTAGTATGACTAGCATACTAGCTCATTATCAATTACTTATCTTAGATCGAAGCCCCCGCAGCGGTCCTCGGACATGTCCTCCGTCGCCGTCATGATACCTGGAGTGACTTCCGGGTATCGCCGCTCCGGCGCTGTGACTGGCCGGAGCGGCGATGACGTCATTCCCACGCATGCGCGAGTTCCGGCAGTGTCTAGCGGGCTCCCTTTCAAGAGCCGCCGCGCTCAGTGCACCTGCGCCGTTATCTACGGCGCGCATGCGCCGTAGATATCGGTACAGTTTTTTTTGCAAATATCTCAGAGACCGTGTAGGTCTCGGAGATATTGCAAGCACCGACAGTTAAGCCTTAATGTAAACTTACCTGTAGGTGCATGTAGTATTTGAGGGTATACAACCCCATGGAATAGGAGAATTTTTTTTCATCTCTTTTTTTGCTCTCACACAGACTTTCTGGACCACTTCACCTTTCAAACTTCAGTTTATTTCTTATACGAATCTGAGGGGCATGCTGGTAATAATATATACTGTAACCTTACAGTATGTGCTACCACACAATCCCATCTATGTTTATGTAACTTTTAAAGTATAGCCTCTAAAGTAAAAAACATGGATATTGTAAAGAGTAGTACCATCATCCAGAAATTTGAGTATAGAAAATTGGGTCTGTGGTCTCCAGACCAGAGAGCCAAAAAGAGCGGGAGGGGGGAGATTGGACTATTGCGGTACTGGTGAGTAGATGAAATCAAATGTAAGAATACAGATATAAAACAAAGGGAAGTTTTATTAAGTACAACATCAACAAGACACATAAAAGTATATGGAATTAAAAATAATAATGACCAGACATAAGCCAGAATAATGATCCCCTCAGGGGGGAAAAATCATAATGGGTTTGAGGGTCACGACAATCATCCTGACTGGTTTCGTGGCCAGCGCCGCTTCATCAGAAGCATGTCTAAAATAAAATTGTCAGTCAATGGTTAAACAATTAACGGGAGCAACAATATGTTAGTTGGGGAGCAAGGGCACAACTGCTTACCTGAAAGGCCCTGCCAGTCGAGGGCAACGGGGGTCAACATACGGAGTCCCACGTGGCGACCAGGGGGGACATACATGTGAATGGACCTACTTCCCAAGTATATTATATAAATAGTAGTTAGTATCTAGAGCGCATACCTGAAGGCTAATTGGGGGTGCAAGCACACGTTATGATGAGGTGCAAGTGGTAAAAGCCTCACTACCCTGACGCTACCTTGGGATAAATCGTGTCCCTCTTTTCACATATTTGCATCACTATTGCCATCTCTTGCTGTGTCAACATGTGCCCCCAGCACTTGTTTCAGCTGGGCTCCTGCTCCCGGGACCCCTTAACACACATTTCAGCTCTGTATTCAAGGTACACACCCCCCTTTTTTCCCCCTTTCCTTCTCCCCCTCCTTCCATTACCACCCCTGCCCCCCCTTCTCCCTCCCCCCCCCCTCCCTCCCCTCCCCCTTTGCTTTCCCTCTCCACCTCCCTCTCTTCCCATCCTGTTTACACTCCCACACTAACTTTCCACCTATTTTTACCACTTGCACCTCATCATCACATGTGCTTGCACCCCCAATTAGCCTGCAGGTATGGGCTATTTATTACAGTTCATCTTCTTTTTTTTTTTCTTAAACTATTTTAAACAGATCACTGTTATTTCAGCTTTACCGTTCATAGGCACTGTACTGTTAAAAACCAGAGTGTTGTACACGTTTTGAAATGAGAACATCTGATGATCTGTTCTTTCTTTTTAATCTGTTACTATAGATTTGTCTGGGTTTTAATTTAAACTGTGTCACAGCTGGTAATGTTCTTTAATGCAGTACTAAGACCCTAAGGGGAGATGAGCAAACCCAGATCACACTGATTTGCCAGATACTGATACTGATATCATAAAAAAAAATCTGATTTAGGCATGTATTTCATGCCATTTCAGTTTCAAGTGACCTTTAGTGAGCATCCCTATGTTGCCCATGTACTCCCATTTTCACCTGTATCTCCACTTTTCTACAACTATTCATGTTAAATAATTCATGAATAACGAATCGTATTCAATATTCTTTAAGTGAAAACCCTCTGCAGGTGAAAATATTCACTCTTTAATAAAAAAGGAAAGGTAATCACATAGCAGCATAAAGAGAAAAGTAGACATGAACAGCGCTGATCTCCTGAGCAGACATGATGACGTTAGTGTATTGTTATCCAATATATGAACAGCCAGAAATAGTAAAAAACTGTTTGTCAGAGGTGAGTGCTATAATACACATACAAGAGTAAGCAGGATAAACAAAAATGATGTTATCCGTGTGTAGGGAGAGTTCATTACATCCTAGATTAGTAAAGTCATGACACAGACGTCTGTTTGCAATATTTCAATTACCATACAAGGATGACTACAGTTGACAATAAAGACGGTGGGAGGGCAAAGCATAGTCTCTCAGGAAGGATAACAAGAAGTTTAGATACTATGTGTAGGTATGGGGTAGTTGTAACCAGTGGTCCCAAATCTTTTTGTAGTTAGTGGGGCACCCTCTATTTATGTATATCAACTTTTTAAAAGATAGAATGTTATTGATTTCAGATATCCAGGCTTGAAGTGTCGGGAAGAGGGCCTGCATCCAGCTGTGGGCTATTAACTTCCTAGCTGTAGATTAATGTGTCGGGGAGAGGGCCTGCATCCAACTTCCTAGCTGTGAATAAGGTGCATAAATGTGGTCATGAATTTAACGGAATCAGGGTCAAGATAAAGCCCTAACAGGCATTTGGGGTTTAGGGATAACAGTGACCCCATTTTGTCTCGTAGGAATTGTTCAGCCTATGACCAGAATACCTGGATCTTAGGGCAGGTCCATAGGTGGTTACTAAATGTGCCAGGTTCAGTCGAGTACATTGGACATAGTAGACTATACATTGGATAGAATACATATATGTATCATTTATATTCTCCTGCTTGAATTTGCCTGATTTGTCTTTTCAAATTTAATTTCCATGTGATTGGATCTTCAGGCATATTGGGGTTAGATAGGCTCTGTGTAAGAAATAGAGCTGCGTGAGGTAGTCAGATAGCTTGGGAGATACCAGTTTACAGTTATCCAGTACTTAGCTTTATTCCTCATCGTCTACCCTGCCTGCATCTGATTCCCAATGGGGTTTGGGGGGAATAGGCGATTTGGGAGGCCAATGGATGTTATAGAATGTTGAAATCAGTTTGCCTCCTGCTATCACCTCCATTCTGAATATACGTATGGGAACAGAGTACCTGTCCGTGAATTGGGCTCGTAAGGCATGCCTGGCATGGTGGAGCTGGAGACAACAAAATAACATAAAATTGATTAGTGCAAATTCGTCCTTCAGCATCTGGAAGGATTTCATCCCTCTATTATCAATAACATAAAAAATATAGTGTCCCCCTTTAGAGGCCCACAGATTGGAGTCAGGTACTGCTATGAGCTCTGTTTTTTGTGCCAAAGGGGGGAGAATCTGTGAATCATTGGGAAATTGGATTTAGGCAGGGTCAGGTCCCAAATCATTTAATGGTGGTATGGAAGACTAGTATGGTAGTATAGGATCCCTGGATACCTCCAAGTACATCACAATGAGGGTAAGCAGGCACAGATGGTTTGCACACCAGAGACAGGTAGCGGAGGCGGTCAGATTTATGAGCATGGTACAAATGTGACAGTTGAATAGCCAGATAATACATTCTGAAATCTGTGTAGCATGGAAACCCCCCAAAGTTGTTGGATTTTTAAATATACTCCAGGATAGCTTATGCCTGTTATTACCCCAGACAAAGTGTTGAGGTATGGCACCCATGGTCTTGAAGTAATTGAGGGGTATATATGTACAGTAATTACATTGTTTAGTTGTGCTTGCCCTGCTGAACTGTCTGTACTCTCTGGAGGGTAAGGGTTAACTCTGCTGGCCAGGTTTTTCCAGGCTTTTTGGGGAAGTACTGCCTTCCACCTACAGTAATGTGTTTTGAAGCTATAGTGTGAACTGTTTATGTGTTATTCTTCAACAACGTCAGTATAGAACGTTTATTGCTATTCAACTTGGCCTGGTCTGAAGTTACTTGAGAACAATCTTAAAGAGGTGCAATGCATGTATGGCGTTTCACAAGAACAGGGATTAATAAGGGGATAAGACAAGATAGAGAAGATCCTGTACAAATGTCTAACGTGCAGTGAAGCTCTTTGGAGGAGGCTATATTGCTGTGGCTAGTGTCTATAGTACTACTGTTGAGTGCAAAAGCAGCCAGAAGCAGTGACTTAGCAAAGGTGATGGAGGCCCTGGTAGTGACTGAACTTTTGTGTTCAGACTGCTTTCTTAGTGACTGGAACCCCAATACTGGGTCCAACATCATGGCACCGGGCATCCTAGGGACTTAGCCAGTCAGTCACAAAAGATGGAGTAAAACCTAGGGAGAAGAGTAAGCCCGGGTTATGTACAGATTTCTAGTATTAAGGTTAAAAATATGAATCAATGTCACTGGGAGTGAGGTGACAGGTTACTGAGCATGTGGAGTCCAATACAAGCTCAGCGGTACCCGCTCAAAAATGTCACACAGCTTAAGTGAGAGAAGAATAAGAAGAGTATTGATAAACTGTTATCCGTAGTGCATAGAGTGTAATGAGGAACTGATGTCTGTGATGAACAATGGGAAGTGTTACAGAAGTTTTTCAATAGTGAGTTGCTGGCCCGGTGGTGCACCAAATTTGAAGAAAGCACCCTGTCTCAGGCAACTGGATCAGCTTTCTAGACCCTTCTTATGTGTAAAGATGCCATTTATATTTGCCAATAATCATGTATACCAATACCTCTTTCAGGGAAGTTAATTTGCACTTTGATACCATGATTTGGGATATTCTATGTAAAAATAAAGGTTTTATGCTGTAACTGCCAAACAGTTAAATGTTTGCATTGTGAATGTTTAGTCGTGTGTTGAGTAGTTGATCTGGGATGTGTGTTCTTTTATATATTTTTCACTATTGTGGTTCAGATTACTTTGTTTGCATTTCTTTGTAAAACTGTATATCCCAATGTGAGTTAATTGCAATGTTTAGTTGTGCTTGCTCTGCTGAGGTGGTACTCCCTGGGAGGTAAGGGCTAACTCTGCTGGCCAGGTTTTCCCAGGCTTTTGGGGAAAGTAATGTCTTCTGTTGGGGCAAGCACATAAACAGGGAGAGAACCACCTCTTGGTGACACCGCAGTAAGTAAGATGGCTGGAGGTACGGTTTGAGGTCTCCCCATTTAAGGTATGACTACCTCTTGAGGCACTTACGTCACCAGGGGAACATCTATGGGGCACTTAACAGAACATGTTCAGGAATGTGTATTGAAGATATTGTGTGAACTGTTTATTTGTTAAACATTCTTTACTAAAGTTGCTGAAGTATATTGTTATTCAACTTGGCCTGGTCTAAAGTTACTTGAGAACCATCTTAAACAATCTTAATCTTAATGCATGTATGGCGCATCACAAAGAACAGGGCTTAGAAGGGGACAAGACAAGGTAGAGAAGATGCAGTACAAATGTGTAACGTGTCATAAAACTATTCCGAAGAGGCTATATTGTTGTTGCTAATGACTACAGTACTAGTGTTGGGTGCATAAGCAACCAGCCAGTCGGGAGGTGGTGATTTGGTAAAGGTAATGGAGGCCCTTGTTTTAATGGAGCTTTTGTTCATTAGGCTCCTTCCCTAGTGACCAGAACCCCAATACTGGGTCAACATCGTGGCACGGGGCATCCTAGAGACCTAGCCTGGGAGTCACAGAAGATGGAGTGAGGCCTCAGGCGTAAGCCTGGGTTATGTACAAGAGTACAGCTTCCTATAATTGAAGTGAAATATATGAATTAATGTCACTGGGAGTGAGGTGACAGGTTACAGGGCTAGTGGAGTCGGGTACAAGCTCAGCGATACCAGCTAAGAAATGTTGCACAACTAAAATAAGAGAATAATATGACATATATTAATAAACTGTTATCCATAGTGCATAGAGTTTAATAACAAACTGATGTCCGTAATGAACAATGGGAAATGTTACAATAGTTGGGCCATGGACTACAAGGAGTTAATTTTGTACACCTGTGGAGAAGCATCGCGTTTAGGTTGGAGTGCAGCCTTAAATGCCAGTCTTGTGTCCTACCTCAGCCCCAGACAACCTTTTAGGGTTACTAGCGAGTGCTTCTTCCAGGTCTGCCCACATACTTATGACAAACTTCATAGATCAGATAGTAAAGACAATGTAGTATTAAATCAGTATGTATGTCACTAAAGTATATCCAGGAGAAGACACTGGAGAATAAACATGGGCAGCCAGACACTATCAGCAGAAATTAATTTCAGTTCATAAAATGGGCATCACTGGCATGGCTGATGTTGCTGGTTGCTCTCAGAGTATCAGGTGAGCTTGGAAAGCAGTACTACTTCTGGTCTGAAAATCTTTCTTAATACTGCAAAACACATTTTTACAGATATGTTCTCTAAACACCTTAATAGACTTGTGTACAGTTGAGAAAAGGTCAGACGCATGGAAACCCCATAGAGAGAATATGTTTCTCTGTTTCTCCAGGATGTGAAATGTAACCCTATAAGAGCCATAGTGGGAAAATGTGTGAATCGAAGTGCATATTCACACTGTGAATTGTTCAGTGAGATTGAATCAGGCCAGTCATTGATGGAGTATATTTTAGGAACCTTGCATCAGTAACCCTAAATTTAGCCATGTAATGTGCAGTAGGTGAAGCAGAGTATCAGACAGATTACAGTCTGTTACATTATGTCTCTTTGTAAAAAACACACAGTTAGGATAATTGGATTTGCCTCTCGGCTAAGATCTGGCAAGTCACCTATTACAATTTTCTTTTAGACTAATGGCACATTTCCGTGTACAATGCACATATTTGTATTTAGGAACTCCGTGTTTAGTCACAAGCTATGCTAGGGACAGACATATAATCAGGATTCAGGATGCATTGATAATAGATATGATAAGTAGATAGATAGATAGATAGATAATAGATAGAGTGACAGACAGCCCCTGTCAGTTGTCAATGGTGTGTATCTGCCACATAGAATTTTGAGGTTCATAAGGGAAATGGGCGGCAGTAAGAGGTCTGTAGCAGGGCGCAAGGGGTCAACCACTGGCCACACCTTGCTCCTCATCTGGGGAATAATTTGTCTTCCCTAGGTTAATCAGGGTTGGTGCTGAGAAAGAAGACAAGCAAGCTGTGAGGGAACATGTCTGCAGGACTGGATCAGACCCAATGAGGTCTATTTACTAGCCAAGTAGGCTTAAAACTGTTTTGCCAGACTTTTGCTTTAGGACCGTGTTTACTATCCCTGCGGGGGAATCCTTTGTTTGCTTTACATGCTGACCAATACACACAGGTAGGAAGCCCTTTAACCTTACATGCGGCTTGGATTACCTCTCTGAGAACTCTCCACTTTAAGCTGAACCCCACAATAGATAGACAGAGAGTTAGGTAGACAGACAGACCGACAGTAAGTTGTAATCGCCAATACAAAATGTAGCGGGGTGTCACTTTATGGTGTTCATAGAGACTATATTTTATCAAGTGAACCCGGATCTCCCCTGGTTCTCTATTGGATAATACGTTGACTACTGTTTGACTATGAGTAGAAAAGTGCATGGTGGGATCTGTGGTACAGGGAGAATTGGACTCCAATGGCGTGGATACTACACAGACTACTGTACCCACAGTGCAACTGTACACCCATCGTGCATTGCCCGGCGCAAGGTCTGCTGGGGATTGGTTATTTAAGGGGAGGAGAAGCAACGCGCGCTCTCTTTGGACATCGCCCGCCCAGCAACTTGGAACCTGTGTTGGGGCCTATCGTGCTCGTCTAGGCAGGAGAGTCTGGGCCTACCGAACCTGGAAAAGCCTGCTTGCCAGAGAAGGAGAGAGCCTTTATCCAAAGAGCCTGCTGACATCTCGGAGCATCCAAGAGTCGAGTCACCTTCACATTCCCTTTTCGGTTGTCTGGAAGATCTGAGACTACGGGTGACCGGGAGATCCTGTGCTGGAGCCTAGCAGCGGGATTGGTTAAACGGATTGGTCCGGTCGGGTGAGAGAGCACTTGCTCAGGATTCTTAACTGTTTGCTAGGCCCGAGACCCCTTGCATAGGGCCCACCGCCATTACAGCAGAGTGTTGCGCAGTTAAAGTTGGGTGTCTTATTGCTTATGACTCTAGGTCCTAAACTATAGCAGGATCACACCTAACTGTTGATACCCCTTGGATTAAAATATAAAAGTGCACCAACGTTGCTAGCGAAGACCCTTTCTATTGGAGTAACTGTGTGTGTGAAATAGTCAGGCCTGACTGTAACTCACGGAGACATTGTTTGGGCGCCATATTGCCCACGAGGGGGAAGCTTGCGAGCATAGTTCTTTTAAAGACATTTAGAGTGTATACGATTTGTATGTCTCGATATTGGTTACACTGTGCATAATTTTGACTTTGCAGGGCCCTGCATATGTAAATGCCTATCTGTTAACCTAATCTTTCCTATCTAGTAAAGATATTTTATGGTTAAGCAAACACGTTGTGTGGAGTATTGACTGTTCCAGAGAGAGAGAGAGATGGTGGACACATGTACTCTAGTTCTGAACTGTGAATGTATACTTTATTGTGGTTTTTACTGTTAGTAGGTTTCACCGTCTCACTTGCTTAACTGCTGTGCCAGTGGAGGGTCAGAGCCAGTTCTTTGGGGTCGACAGCAGTAAGGTACAGGCCCAAGATAATACCAGCAGCCCTCTTAACTGGTAGTGCTACAAAAATATGCAACTTTTCTTCATAAACCTACACATATTGCAATTTTGTAGATTTCCTATATGGCACGTTTGCCAGCTAGTCCTTTGTAACTTTTACACAAGTTCCTATTTTTTCTCTATTACTGTATTAAACAGAGATTATGGGAATATTGTTAACTTTATCCCCAGTTTTAAAGTCACTCTTGTCATTCTTATCAGCATACCAGGGATTATGTAGTATCTTTTTTTTTTTCATCAGCCACAGGGCATTAATTGGCTGTGAAATGTATTGAGTCAATCCGTCCCTGTCTCACTGTAAGATCAGCATCAGGACAAGCTTTGATACATGTTTCTATCTCTAGTTTGACAGACATATAATTGTCTAGCTGGGCAGTGATAATCGAGGAGGCAGATAAACAGAGGTGCTTTTTAGATTCAATATCCAACAATAATAACATCTCATATTTTTAAGGGATTTTATTTGGAATTAGCTATTTTAAAGTGGTATTGAAGTAAATATTATAAAAAAAACTCTGACAGGCAGGGTGTTTATAACAGAAGAGACCCTAGTGGCCATAAACGGCTCTCCTGGACTGTTAGTGGTAATGTAATCTAAGCTGCACATTCACAGATCAGACCACATTTACAACACCCTCACTGTGCTATGGTGATGTGACTCCCATGGGCATGTGTAGGAGTGACATCACTGTGGCCCAGCAATTTAAAGCGGTAGTAAACCAAATCCAGTTTAAGTTTAAGTCATAATATGCTAGTATGCAATGCAGTATATGGTATTTTGAGACTAGGTTACTGATGTAGCTGGGGGCAGAGTTGTGGATGGCTTTGTAAGTTATTGTTAGTATTTTGAATCTAACTCATTGGGTGAGTGGCAGTCAATGAAGGGATTGGCAGAGAGGGGGAGCAGATACTGAACGGTTGTTAACTTGGATGATGGACTCAAGGGGGGACAGCTTATGTAAAGGTAATCCAGTGAGGAGGGAGTTGCAGTAGTCAAGGCGAGAGATAACCAGGGAGTGAATTAGAAGTTATGTAGTGTGATTGGTTAGCAAGGGGCTAACATATTTTGGAGATGTTGTGGAGGTTGAGGCGGTGGAAAGCTTTGGACAGTGATTGAATGTGGGGCTGAAAGAATAGTTCAGAGTCCAGGTGTACACCTAGCACCCTGGCATGAGGGGACGGGTTGATGGTTGTGCCATGGATAGATTGAGTTTGAGGAAGTGGTGTGACATCCAGACAGATATGTCAGTCAGTAAATTAGTGATGCGTGAGGAAACTGATGTTGTGGGTTGAGAGATAGATTTTGGGTGCCGTCAACATAGAAATCATATTGAAAGCCATGGGAGGCTATTAGTTTAGTTCCATTTTAACTAAAATTTCAAGCCCTCAAATGACTGGTGTCATAGCTGGTCAGATCTGCACCATGACACCTGCAGATCTGAATAGAGGCTAAGATGACACCATCCTCACCTCTAAAGGATAGGAGGGTTTAGTTCCATGTTAATAAGGCCAATAGACGAAATGTGATCTTGTTTAACTGTTTGCAAAGCTCACATAGTAGGATAAGTGTACTTATTTTTTTTAAAGTGACACTTATTTTTAGTTAAGTTCAATGAGATTTTCAGATTTCTGTCACTACATTTTTGTGTTCAAATATTGTAAATTGAGCCTAATGTATGTTTAATGTTTTTTTTTTTTAGCCCTTTCTAGAGTTTTCGCATTGCCACTGCATATTTCAGATAGCACCTGTCATTATCTAAATAAAGACTAGAATGGGCAGCATGGAAACCACTGATTTTAATACATTGTTGGAGTGTGTGTAATGGCTGTGGGTGTTGTAGATATTATTGTATTTATAATTTTAAGCTAATATATCAAAGTTACCATTCAGACTTTGGTAAGCATGAAACCATGATTTCTGGAATTTCAATGTTTGTTATTTTTTTATTTAAACATTTCATATGGATGACAAGAATATAATTGTTTGGTAACTGTACTGTAGTTCATCAAACATGGATACAGCATCGCTCGGTAAGACCCATACATGAAGAGGGGAAAGTGTTACTGCAGTTACAAGTGGTTTGGTAAATGTGTTTTGTTTTCTTACCACGTGTTACACAATGGATAATTCTGTTTTGTATGACTATTATTGTACGTTTTGCAATGGTCAGATCATAACACAATGATTAGATACATGTGTAATGGGGCTAGTAGGAACTTTTTATTTGCATGAAGATAATTATCTGACCTCCTTTATTGCTGTGTGCTAGATAAGAATAGACACATTTCCCAGTAAGAATTTAAGTGGTTACTTTAAACCAGGGGTCTCAAACCTGCGGCCCTCCAGCTGTAGCGGAACTACAAGTCCCATCATGCCTCTGCCTATGGGAGTCATGCTTGTAACTGTTTAGCCTTGCAATGCCTCATGGGAATTGTAGTTCTGCAACAGCTGGAGGGCCACCAGTTTGAGACCCCTGCTTTAAACCAACAAAATATAGTTCCTATTCAGCACATGTATGATTCTAATCCAGATGACAGTTTTAGAGAAGCAAAAAATTTATTTGGACATAGGTATTAAAACTAGGAGAACAGCTGCCACAGAAAGGTGCAGCAGTAAGCCTTTTGTACTAGTTCACCTCCAATTATTTTTCAAGCTGGCAACTTTACATCTCTGTGTGATCAATAAATGTAATATAGTCTCTGAGAATGTACATCTCATTCCCACCCTTCAAACTGCAATTTTAAACCATCACCTTGTAAAACATTTTACATCAAGGTGATGGTGAGAGGGCTTTTTCTTTTTTTTTTTCTCTCTTTTCTTTTTTTCTCTTCCCCTTTCGGTGGGGGGGGGGGCATCTGAAAACACGTATAATTTAGAAGGGAACACAATAATTAGGAATAAGAAGACACATATAAACACAACACCGAAAACATAATTTTTTTTCTTTCTCCCCTCAATAAGGGAGGTAGATCTGAATCACGGATAAATAAACAGAAGAAGGCACATAGGAAACACAATAAATATCACATTTATATACCACCAGGAATATATATATATATATATATACAGGGCTTTTTTTTCAGGGGGAACGCGGGGGAAAGCAGTTCCGGCACCTCCAGAAATTAATGTATGTAATGGCAAGGAGTGCTGGGGTGTGCTGGAGGGTCTATTGATGCTGACTGCTGGGGAATACATTTGTGTATGGAGGTATATTGTTGCTGGGTAGGTTTATTGTTGCTGATTGGGGTGTTATTTTGCTGGGGGGGGTCAATTGTTGCTGGGAGGGATTTACTGTTAAGGGAGAAGTCTATTGTTGCTGGCTCCTGGAGGGTCTATTGTTGCTGGGGTGGTATATTGTTGTAGGGGGCCCATTGTTGCTCGGGGGATCTATTGTTTTTTGGGTGAGGTCTATTGTTGCTGGGGGATCTACTGTTGCTGGGGTGGGGTCTATTGTTGCTTACTGCAGGGGATCTATTTTACTGTCTTCCTTGTTAACCTTAACAAATTCAGTGCAAATCACTTAGTAGCACAAGATGATACTTGGTTCTGTATTCTCTAAAAAGGTCGGTACTGGGAGGTGGAACCAAGGGACAATACTCAGAGGTGGGTAGGGAGCAGAAGCGAAGGGTAACTCAGAATAGGGGAGTTCCTGCACCTATTTTTTGAGAAAAAAAGCCCTGTGTATATATATATATATATATATATATATATATATATTAATATATCCTTGTATAATCACAAACACTTTTTTTCTCGCATGATTTGAAACAGTTGTCATCCTGTAAGTGCCTGAACAAGGATCTTCATGGCAGGATCACCAGATATTATTTTAGTTTCAAATTTCTTTATTAGTTTTCCAACATACATTACATACTTTTTTATACATTAAAACAAGTACATTTTTCTTAATAACATTGAAAAAACATTTAATCGGTCTCAATTCTTCCCCTACCTATCAGCTTTTATCATTAATATTTATTTGAAAAAGTCTGGTCTTCCTGTAAGAGATATGCCTAACTTCTTGCTTCTATCTTTAAATCCTAGCTATTATCAGAGACAGCCAAATATGAGAGAGATAGAGAGAGAAAGAGAGAGAGAGAAAGACAGAGAGAGAGAGAGAGAGAGAAGGGGAAAGAAAGAGAAGAAAGAACAGGAAAGGGAGAGGGGGGGGGAAAAAAAGAGAGAGAGAAAGAAAAGAGAGAGAGAACCCCCTCCCCCGCATACCCTTTGGGTGAAACGAAAAAGATAAAAAAGTGGAAAGAGTGATAGAGAGAAAAATAAATAAATAAATAAAAAATAAAGGGTGTAAGAAAAGGAAAAAAATCTATTGACGCTAATAAGGGCTCAGAATTTGAGCCTTAAAATAAAGAGAAAAAAAGTGTGTGTGTATCTAGTCTCTAGTGCTCAATTATTTATGTGAGTAATAAGGTTTATCAAAAAATCCAAATCTCAGCCTTAAAAAACGGGGAGAGGAGGAGGAAAAAATAAAAAAAAGAGAGAGGGGGAGGGGAGGACCTAATAATACTAAATGTGTGATACTTGATTGAGGTGTACACACACACATTTACACATACACACATTTACATATACACAGTCTCCAGTGACAGATGTTCTAAATATTTTAAGGGGTCCTAGTCTTGGCCTAAGGTGAGGAACGGTGAGAAAGAGAAAAAAAAAAGGTAGGGGTTTACCCCCAATAATATTAATATCAATAGTGCTATTTATTAATAATTAATTGTAGGGGCTCCAGAGTTGAGCCTACAGGACAAAGGGAAAAAGAAAGAAAAGGGGGGGGAGGGGAAACCCCCAAAAAAAAAAGATAATAATGAAAATTTGTATATTTCTAATTTCTAGTGCTCAAATGCATTAAGTGAAATGTAAAATTTATTTCAGTCTAAAAAAAAACATGTTAAAAAAGTAATAATTAGATAGATAAAGAGGGGGGGTAGGAGAGAAACAGAGAGAAAGAGGTGGGAGAGCAGGGAGAGGGAATCACACAATGAACCTCAAGTCCATAGGTCCCTCTATCCCTGATCCCCCATTCTCTCCTCATTCACCTCTAACTCTCTAAACTCTCTCCATCCTCTCCAAATCATATTAAATTTTGGTCTACTCTCATTGTGAATTTACATCAGCTCCTCCATCAATCTGATTCTATCTATCTCTTTTAACCACTCTCCAATTGATATTATTTTATTTTATTTTAATGAAAGCTGCAGATTTTAAAAAAAATGTATACCCTGTATAATTACATTAACTATTAAAGCTTTTATAGGATTTTAGTCATTACGTTTCAATCTACTTTAATGCAATAACAAAAATAAGGAAAACTAAAACGCCAAACTATGATAGTAAACATTTGGAAAAAAAAATCAGTATGTACACTTCAGTATGACAAGTCTCTATACCAGGGGTCTCCAAACTGTCCTATCAAAGGGCCAGTTTACTGTCCTTCAGTCTTTATGGGGACCTGGACTGTCGCTAGTGGGAGTAGAAAATGCCCTGGCATCAGTGCCCCATCATTGATTTTAATGGGAGGAATAGAGCTGATATCAGTCAGAAGTATGGTGCCCCATCATTGGTCTCAGTTGGTGGAATAGTGATACATTGATGGTGTCAATAATTAAGTCCCGTCTTTTCCAGCAAAAATATGTGCATTTATTATTTTAAATTGGAGTTAGTTTTTAGGATACAGCAGCAGGTAACCTTGCAACACAAAACCTTGTTTGAAGTGTTTTATAGTGATTGACCTACAGTATGTTTATATCAGTTTAGCAATTATCTGTTGTTATTTTTGGCTCTAAAATAAAATGTATAACCATTTTTCTGACAACAATAGATGACATTCAAAATATAATACATTTTGCTAGGTTTTACATTGATATCCTCACACAATAGCCACAATATTTTCTAAAAGTAACCTCTGGCTTTAGTTTAGGAATCGTGACAAATACTGCATGATGTTTTCAATGTAAGAAACAAAAACATTACAGAGGAACAAGTAATAAAAAAAAATTCTCTGATGATAATTAGTTGCTTTTACAACAGGAAAACGCTTCCTAAGAAATTGGCAAATCTGCTGAATTAATATTTTATTTATGGGATTTTATGAGCATCTGGACTTGAGAGAGCAATGTATAGTAACAAAACCATCTTAATTTTTTTTAATAAAAATTTTGCTTTTACTACACTGTTTTGCTTTACGTCTATCTATTAAGGTTACTCTGTGGTAAAATCAAGGAAACTTAAACTCCTGTAGTGTATCAATGCTTTACTAAACAAGGAAAAATCTGCACATACAACTGTAGGATGCACAATACAACGCAACTTATAGCTTACAAAATATATGCCTACAAATATATATAAGCATGTACAACATGTACCGTATACATTAAGTAAACTAAATGATTACTCAACTTAGAGGTCAAGATGTAATGTCCATAGTTCCTTGCTCAGTCCAACTCCCAAAAGCGTCTTCAAAGTTATCCAGCTTCAGGCAGCATGTCTTCTTCCTTTTCTCCTTCCAAAGACCAACTCCTTCCTTTGTCCCTCCCAAACACCACTGTTGTTCAAAACATGTCTCTCCACCAAAACACCTTTTCAAACCCCCCCTTTCCTGTTTCCTGATCAATGGAGGGGGAGGGGCCCCTCCCACCCATTTCCAGCAAAGAACTTCCAGTCAATGGAGGGGGAGGGAAGGGGCTCTTTACACATCCTGTTACTACCTAAACTCTATATTATTATTATAAAGTCACCATAGAAATTGCCATAGCAACACATACCACCTCTTGACTTTATAGAATAATATAGAAAACTTCTTAAAGCCTTTTGTCCAGAAAAGGGCGAAAACCCCCCTAAACGGGAGGAAAAAATTCCCTTTTGACCCCCATCTGGGCGATCAGACTTTTGCTTCGTCCCTGGAAGGCTGCAACATTACTTTTGAGCAGGGTTAATGTCTTTGGCAGTTTGTGTAAAGAAAGTCCCAGATGAAAGTCTGTTGTCCTCTTGGTCATAAGGAAATGCTCAGATGAAAATCCACTCCAATTCAGCCACCTTTAGGACATCATCCGCATCTTCATCAAGCTCTCTTCTGGTCTTCCTCCTCCCACCCAGCATGGTCGTCTGCTCTGCCTGCTCCACCTCTCGATGCTCAATATCTGAAAAGAGTAAGAGACAAAAGCAGATTATATGTTAATTTCCAACTGTGCCAAAAACATAGCTCACTGCTCACATTTCTCTATCTGCCCATTTGTAACTGCAAAACTATTGTAGGGTGCCCACTGTTGCCTTGAAACACTTTCACGGAAAGGCATTGACTTCCAACGTACCGAAAAAACTTGCATGTCTCTCCGTGCCGTCCTTGGAAGAACAGAGGCCTGCTGCTTCACAGTATGGCACATTTTTGCAAAATGCCCCATTTTGTGGCAACAGAAACACTTAATGTGACTGAATCTACCATTCCCAACCATTTGCTTCCACTTCTTAAACAATGCTGGTGTAGGTATCCCATCTATTTCCTCTCTAGGGACCCCCACCTTAAGTAAATCAATCCACATGTGTCTCCTGGAGATCATAGGCCTTGTCTTCCTTGTATCTGAATCAACTCTGTAATTTGAGCTGATCAAATCCTCAGCTTCCCGGTTATGAGAAGTAACAGTAGCACATGTCCTGTTTCTGCTTACAGGCTTTGGGCCTTTGTCCTTTGTTAGAGCATCGTTAGATTTATTAATGGGGGATGCACACCGCTCATTCAAATCTTCAGCTCGGCCTACAGCGGTTTGAACACTCTTGGAAGCCACTGCAGGTTTAACTTTAATTACCCTACTTTCTAAATCTTTTGCCTTGCTTGCAGTTTCTTCCAAACACTGGGAGGCCACTGCAAGCTGCTTCTTTATTAAATCTCTTTCTAATTCTGCCTTTACCCTATTTTCAGATTCAATATGTAGAGCATGCAGGACATGCAAACCAAACACAGCAACTGCCCGCATCTCTCCCTTACTGAACCCAAAACTTTTGAGACTAAAATCTGAGGAAAGATCAGAGACTCCATCCCCCCAAGCTCTGTTCAAAGGAGAAGCATATTCAGCCAGCTCCTTTGCAACAGACATCCACTGACTATTTCTGGCCCAGATAGGAAGGGTGCATGCCTTCAAGTCCTCCTGGACACCAGAAACCTTTGCAGCTTTACTCTTCCTAAACAGTGTACGCAGCATTTTTCCCCCAGTACAAGCAACAAAACACACCACAGAAAACAGGTCAGCTTCTGTTGAAATTTTAGCACAAATTCCGGCTACGAGCCCCCATTGTTTTGCTTTACGTCTATCTATTAAGGTTACTCTGTGGTAAAATCAAGGAAGCTTAAACTTCTGTAGTGTATCAATGCTTTACTAAACAAGGAAAAATCTGCACATACAACTGTAGGATGCACAATACAACGCAACTCATAGCTTACAAAATATATGCCTACAAATATATATAAGCATGTACAACATGTACCGTATACATTAAGTAAACTAAATGATTACTCAACTTAGAGGTCAAGATGTAATGTCCATAGTTCCTTGCTCAGTCCAACTCCCAAAAGCGTCTTCAAAGTTATCCAGCTTCAGGCAGCATGTCTTCTTCCTTTTCTCCTTCCAAAGACCAACTCCTTCCTTTGTCCCTCCCAAACACCACTGTTGTTCAAAACATGTCTCTCCACCAAAACACCTTTTCAAACCCCCCCCTTTCCTGTTAACTGATCAAGGGAGGGGGAGGGGCCCCTCCCACCCATTTCCAGCAAAGAACTTCCAGTCAATGGAGGGGGAGGGAAGGGGCTCTTTACACATCCTGTTACTACCTAAACTCTATATTAAAGTCACCATAGAAATTGCCATAGCAACACATACACTGACATAGTACACGTTGTAAAATTATAATGGATAATCATCTCATTGAAATAATTTGCGAACCTTTTGGATACATGTGTAGATAAAAATGTAAATAACCAATTGTGACCTGATAAAAAATCTTTGGTATTTAAAAAAAAAAAAGTCTCAGGCTACTATCACACTGAGGCGCTTTTTGAAGGCGCTATAGAGCTAAAATAGCGCCTGAAAGAGCCGCTCCTCTCACTCCAGTGTGAAAGCCCGAGGTCTTTCACAATGGAGTGGTGCGCTGGCAGGACGCTCAAAAATGTCCTGCCAGCCACATCTTTGAGGCGCTGTAGGAGCAGTGTATACACCGCTCCTACAGCGCCCCTGCCCATTGAAATCAATGGGGAGCCGCTGAACCGCCAGCAAAGCGCCGCAACTCTTATGCCTAGTACAAACGATAAGAATATTGGACAAATGATCGTCCGTTCTTGTTTTCTTTTGCATGCTAGTCTCAAATCATAATCATGCTTTCTTTTAGGGCTCATTTACACTTACGGTTGGGGGGCAGTAAAAACAGATACATTTTTTTTACTGCCCCCTGATCTCCCCCCTCAGCTGTAAAGGCAGCCGTGCAAGGTTGCACCTATTCAACGGCAGTGATGCTTAGCTTTGCACCCATGGTAAAAATGATCTCCCCTGTTGCATTTCGCAAGCAGTACTAACACCGAACGCGACCCATTCAAGTGAATGGGGCTGCGCCACAACTGTCCTGCAACCGCATGCAATGTATGCATTTGTGTGGTCATGCAACAAGCAGCGAGGAAGTGGCATATTGCCTCCCCACCACTTTTCAAATGCCTCTGAACATAGATTGCTTTTGAGAGGGGCAGCCAAGGCTCCTGCTAGCATTGAAACCATTGAAATCATAAAGAGGCTTCCAACCCCCAGTGCCAGAAAGAGATCTGGTCACAGAAGTCAGGGATGGCTGGGAGTAGCCACTCTGCATGAGGGAAATCATCTTGGAGTGTCAACTGAAAACAACTAAGTTGAAAAGGCGGGCGCAACTGTGCGGTTGGGAACCGCCGTGAGCTCTGTAGTCTCTGGCTAGAGCCCCAGCGACAGCTGAGAAACAAGGCTAAGTAGAGTGCAATAGGCATAATTACTGTCAAACAACTCTTGTAGAGAGGACTGCACTCTCTCTCAGCAATTTGTAGTTGCCAAATGTTGCAGGAAGTAAGAGCAATGAATTCAATCTTCACAAACAAATCCCTTGTGTGGTGTGTGGAACAAAGGAACAGGGCCTCCCCAGCTTCTGCAGTCAGGAGCTAACTGGTTGTCGTGGAAGAAAGGCTATGTCACCCAGTGTTGAAAATGAACAGAATAAGGAACAAAACTGCTTCTATCAATCGGCATCTGCTGCATTTAGGTGGCGATGAAGATCTGCTTCATGCGTGTCAATCCAGTCAGAGGTTGCAACCACGCGTCAAGGACATGTGCCTGGCCACTAGATGTAATGTGAAGTCTCGCCAGGTAGAGCATGGCATAGGTAGCTTGAAGGCACTGCAATAATTTTTTGACTTCGGTAAATTTCACTCTAGTTCTTTGGACCTCAGCGGAAAAGTCCGGATAGAATGAGATTCTGACCCATTATAATGTATGTTATGGCGTTCACGTGGCAGGCATAGCACAGCCTCTCTATCACAGTAATTAAGTAAATGTGCCAGCATGGGTCTCGGAGGGCTACCTGGCAATAAGGGTCTAGTAGGAGTACAGTGGGCCCACTCTACTGAGAAATGGGGAGTAAAAGCTTCCTTGCCAAAGATTTCAAGAAGCCAGCAGTCAACAAACTCCTTGCGGTCCCTGCCCTCAGCTTTCTCTGGGAGACCCACTATACAGACATTGTTCTTTATCATGCAGTTTTCCAAGTCCTCCACCCACAGACCGTTCACCCCTGCCAGTTGTTTAGTCGCCTAGAAGTCACGCAGCAGTGCCGGAATTTTATCTTCTAAGTCACTGATGCGACCCTTGGTGTGCTCTATGATTTTTTTGAGATCTTGCCTGATCAAAGCAACATCTTCTGACAGACTACCCAGATGAGTTTTTAACTTATCTATTGAGGCTGTGGACTTGTTAACTGCCTTTAGGATTTCCCAAAGTGTGGGCTGTTCCTGTTCAGAGGGATTCTCATCTACCTCATCCTGAGACTGTTGCTCCTGGTCTGTAAATATGGCTGCTGTCCCTCGTGGCTGTCCCTCCTCTTCCTCCTCTATCAGGTCTGCCATTACCGCCTCAGAGCCAGAGGGCTGAGCACATGGAAGCGGCAACTTCTGTGCATAGTAAAGCATGTCCCTTGTGCCCTCCTTACCTGGGGTCTTAGTTCCTTTGACTTTAGAACCCCCAGCCTCTTTGGTTTTCTCTGCCCCTCTAGATGTCCTCTGTGGCAGTGCAGTAGCACCATGTTGGTATTCCATGCCTGCTCTGTCCTCCTTCTTTGATCGGGTCATCGCCATCCTCCCGATATGGAGCCGACAGGAAAGTGTGTCTTCTCACATGCCGCACTTGGCCCTGCCCCTCCCTGCTAGTGCAAACTTACTGACTACAGGAGATACAGTCATGCTATGTGTGAGCATGGTGCCCTGCATCTCCAAGAAGGAGGCTCCTATATGCAAACGGACTATGCTAGCATGGATCTGCTTCCATTCTAGGTGTGGTTGGATTGCAAAAGCAGGATCTAAAAACTGGCAGGATCACCAGGTATTGACAGCAATCAAAGGCATGACTGGAATTTTGGAGTAACATACACTTTAACCAGATAATGTGTGTTTAGCAACAGATACATCCCGATTAGTTCTGTAAATACATTTTATGGTTACAGATAAATAAATAAAAATCTGATTCTACAACATCTATTGGTTGAACTGGATGGACTTGTCCCTTTATTTGGCCAGACTAACTATGTAACAGAAAATGGTACACTATATTTTTACATACATTGGAATTACATAAAAAAATTAAAAAAGCCACTATTTTATGGCTTTTAACGTGTATTTCTTCTCTTAAATCCATGACATGAATTCGATTTAGTTTTATCCCAAGCCTACATTTGAAATATATTCCTGTACAACAATATATCTGTCTATGAATTGCAGAGCAACAAATCTGTATTGACTGATTCTGTAATTCAGAAGTTCGATGGCTTCTATTCCATTTATGTGAAATCAATTGCTAAAGGCCTATTAAAAAGAAGAAGAAAAGACAGATACATGCGAAACATATTGTACCATTTCCAAAGCCTGGGGCACGGGATTACTTAAAGTAGAACTAAAGGCAAAACTTTTTTTTCTCATTTTGGATAGAGTAAGGAAAGGTCATAACCAATGTCAGTTTAATTTTCCATCTGTGTCCCATTGGGGAGATTTGGTAAAACGTATATGCGTTTTTGATGCGTTTTCTAGTTGCCTGAATCCAATCATGTACCTATGAAACATGGACATGTGACTCAAAAAGCGCACCAAAAAAGCATTTTTTAATGTGATTTCCGTTAATATCAAACATTCGCCAAAAATGCAGGTGGTAGGACTTTAAAAAATGCAACACCCGCAGTGCACTGGTGTGAAGAATTCCATAGGATTTAAAGGGTTACATTTTTCATGCATTTTTCTTCTGCTTTTTAAACTTCAAAAGCGCATCAAAAACTGATCAGTGTGAAAGGGCCCTTGGTTATATTTTAAGGGTAGCAGTCATGAGTCTGAGCATCTGCCTTATACAATGGATATCTGTGTACATTACAAATAGTACCTAAAAACAGCATCTTTTTAATGCCTTTATTTGAATGTATGCCTACTGGATATTGCCCTTTAAGTTGAACCCAAGCTCAATTCTTTTAGGGTAATGCCCCATACACACGATCGTTTTTCTTGCCATTTTTTTTCTTGCCGTTTTTCACATCGTTTTTTTTCATGTTTCCTCTCAAGCCTGTCTTGCGTACACACGATCATTTTAAAAAACGATCAAGCAAAGCGCAGTGACGTACAACACGTACGACGGCACTATAAAGGGGAAGTTCAGTTCGAATGGCGCCACCCTTCATGTTAGTAAAGTTTGTTGAGCGACGATTCGCTCTTTTCAGTCTCGTGCTTTTCAGTCCGTGACTGTGTGACGAATGTGCTATCTCCATTACGAACGCTAGTTTTACCAGAACGAGCGCTCCTGTCTCATACTTGATTCTGAGCATGCGCATTTTTTTTCACGTCGTTAAAGCATACACACTATCGTTTTTCATGTCGTTAAAAAAAACGACATGAAAAACGACGTGAAAAAAGAGAGCATGTTCGAAATTTTTAATGCCCGTTTTTCACGTCGTTAAAAATGCTCTGGAGCCTACACACGATCATTTTTAATGGCCATTTTTTTTAATGGCATTTTTAACGGCATGAAAAACGATCGTGTGTATGGGGCATAAGAGCTTCCTGTGGGGAGATTTCCCTTCCAACTGCTGTGTGATCATTGGGACTTAAAGCGGTATTAAATCCAAAACCAAAAATGTAATATATTGGAGCTTACCAATCATTAAATGTGGTGGCTGCATTCTTTTTGTTAGTGTGTTTTCCCTCTGTTGTCACCTGGTAATTTGGTCAGTAACTCATCTCCTGTTTTATAGTGCCTCCACTCTGGATGAAAAAGCACATGTGGCAGTATCAGTCTGTTGGGGAGGGGAGTGTCAGATGTACTTGCATATTTAAATACACTAACAAATTGAACTTGAAATTAGCAAACTCCAGCTAACATTTTATAAGCAGTTACAGCAAAGTTTTTTTTTGCTCTTTGGATAAAGGTTTTACATAAATAAATAAAATTGTATCATTGTAAGCATCCCTGGTAGTGTTAAATGGTTTGTAACTGATACATTCTGCTGGAGAGCTTGTTCTTTTGAAAAATAACAGACTTACTGGCTGGTTTACCAGATGAAAATAAAAGAAAGAAAGCCTAAAAAAGAAAATGCAGACATTGTATCTAAAAATTGGAAAGCTGCAATATAATAAATGTTTTCTTTTGGGTTTAAAGTGGTAGTATACCCGCATTTTGATTTTTACGTATAGGTAAGCTTATAATAAAGGTTAGACAACAAAAAAGAGGAAGGAATGGGACTTTGTATGAGGCATGTCACTGATTTAATACCTTGTTCATATTGATCATTGAATTATTTATTGATTACAAATAAAGTTTAAAAAGTATCAATAATCTTTAGTAAAGGACACAATATACTATAAATAACATTTCACTTGTATGAATTTACAATTATTATACAACGTAAAATACAACATGATTAGCAGTACATTTTCATAAAACACTCGTCCATTGATATTCATTAAATAAACAAAAGCAATTGCTCTTAGTGAGCCAAACTTGTCTGGGCATCAGTTCGATGTATACTCGACGCACGTTTCATGGCTCACACCAATCATCAGGAGTAAAATGCTCTGAAATTAAATCAATAACATATCTATAAATGTAGGATACCCTTTAAACGGAGAACATTCTCTCAAAAAAAGGTCTATAACTTACAAAGTGGCCCAATAGTGACGCCAACATGTCCAAGTGAGGACAGGGGAAAGGGATGATGATCACCCCCGGGGCTGAGGTGAGGAATCCCATCCAGACCAGAGACACGGTAAGCCACGCCCCCTAACAGTTTGAAGCACTCCCTAGGTCACACTTAACCCCTTCAGCGCCCCCTGCAGGTTAACCCCTTCACTGCCAGTGTAATTTTCACAGTAATCAGTGCATGTTTATAGCACTGATCGCTGTAAAAATGACAATGGTCCCAAAACGGTGTCAAAAGTGTCCGATGTGTCTGCCATAATGTCGCAGTCACAAAAAAATCGCTGATCGCCGCCATTACTAGTAAAAAAAATAAAATAAAAATGCCATAAAAATACCCCCTATTTTGTAGACGCTATAACTTTTGCGCAAACCAATCAATAAACACTTATTGCGATTTTTGTAACCAAAAATATGTAGAAGAATACGTATCGCCTTAAACTGAGGAAAAAATATGTTTTTATATATTTTTTGGGGGATATTTATTATAGTAATCCAAAAATGCAGCGCTTCAGTGAAACAATATAAAGTGACAGTCCAAGTGGAAAAAATCAATATATGATGAGGTAGATGTAGGAGCCGATGAGAAACCACCACCAAACTTCAGTGTGCAAAGACAAAAAAGCACACCACACCAATCGTGCTCACAATCTGCTTACCACAAGGTAAAAAAACACAAGTGATGTAATAATAAGATGCAGAGGGTCAAAGATAGATACAGCTCTCCAAACTTGATGGGTCAATATTAGAAATATCCAGCATCACCAGCATCAGAGCGACCTCCCGGACTCAAATAAGATGGAAAATGCTGTGCAGTCCTAAAATCTCACTCGTCCAAGTAAACAGACATGACCAGTTCCTTAGCAATATCAATATTTATTATAGCAAAAAGTAAAAAATATTGCATTTTTTTCAAAATTGACGCTATATTTTTGTTTATAGCGCAAAAAATTAAAACCGCAGAGGTGATCAAATACCACCAAAAGAAAGGTCTATTTGTGGGAAAAAAAGGACTTAAATTTTGTTTGGGAGCCACGTCGCACGACCGCGCAATTGTCAGTTAAACCGAATCGCAAAAAGTGGCCTGGTCTTTGGCCAGCCAAATGGTCCGGGCTGAAGTGGTTAATGGGATGAACCTATACCAGTGAGTGAGTGGAGGTGATGAATGGTGTGTAATTACTGCCATGATATGAAGTGTGCTAGCTATGGGGACTACAGCCAAGGGAGATGTGTATGTATATACCCACTAAAAATGAATCCAAAACCAAACCCACCATGGGATGACTATGTGCACACCATGATAATGGTGAACTATAAAATGTAAAACTATAATGAACCTGAAGAGTGTTATGTGTAGATATAAGTGAGACTCAGTTACCTTGTGTATGATTCTGTGGATGTGAGCATGCCTGGGATCCCTCTCGTGTGACTGGCCCATGTGAAATGGTCAGCTGGCCAGCCCGAGACGCTTTTATCCCCGGTAAGGGGCGGGTCACCACCAATGTCATGAAAACCTGCCAATGTGGTGGGAAATGGCAACAAGCTTTGGCTCCATCCGCGGCATGTGAATCCGTTGTGGAACCAAGCAAGTCCCAGCCCCAACTAGATGGAAAGGAGGAATCCGCTCCATGCTCAGGCATAATAACGCACTGAGCAGGGTGTCAAATCATGACATGCTTGAAAGCCCACACTGCTCTGCAAGCATATGGAGATTAAACCATGTGAAATGAATGAACTATTTAAACAGGCTTGGGGGCGGGACCTTGCCTCCTATGCATCAGGGTCATGATTTGACGCCCTGCTCAGTGCGTCATTACACCTGAGCATGGAGCAGATTCCTCCTTTCCATCTAGTTGGGACTGGGACTTGCTTAGTTCCGCAACGGATTCACAACAGATTTACATGCTGCGGATGGAGCCAAAGCTTGTCGCCATTTCCATCTGCATTGGCGGGTTTTCATGACGTTTGTGGGGACCCGCCCTTTACCGGGTCAGGTCGCATTACTATAAAGCTTATAATAAAGCTCACCTGTAGGTAAAAGGAATACCTCCTAAACATGCGCCGTTTAGGAGATATTCTAGTGAGCAGCAGCCAGTGATGTCACAAGAGCATGCGCTCTGAAGAGATGGCATACTCGTGCCATTCCTTCAGAGCGCTGTGCCGCGGCCATGACTCCCACGCGCATGTGTCAGACGTTTATTGATGAAACGCATAGGGAGGGGCCTTCTGGCGCATGTCACTTCTGTTCGTTGGAATGTAAATCGCCGTTCCAGGATTTCCTTGGTGCTCGTTTTTTACTATCACATTGTAAGTGTGATTTTGGAATAAATCTTTTAAATTACTTCTCTATGAGGGAATTATGTATGTCCCCCTACCCTATGAGTTACCAAGGATATAGGAAAGCTGTGTCTAATGCATTAAACTACTCAGACCATTGAGTGGGGATTAATTACAGTGTCCATCCAGAGATACACTTACCTCAAGCATGTTTGACCTCCTTTGAGCCCACTTGTCAACACGGATTTGGGGTGTGTTTCTATCACCGGGACACTACTTAAATTTTTTCATCACCTATGTTACTTATATAGAAAATCACAAGCAAGCACTATTTGAAGATCATGATGAACTTTATATGAATTTATGTTATCGTATGTGATTAGCATTTTAATTTGGGACTATATCTCAGCACCAGTCACATTTATTTTATTCACGTTTATATTTGGAGTTATACAATTTATATGATATTTATGATATATGAATTATTTGAATATTTGTACTTAGCACTTTTAATTTTGGTTCAAGCACAGTATGTAAGGAGCACGATTTGTCTTTTATTGTGTTATTATACATAAGAGCAGAAATCCTGTCCCCTTCTCTCGTGCTTAATGTTTATGACACTTTTTTCCAAAACAGTATTATAAACATTTCCTATGAGCTCATGTTCTTGGAACAAATATTTTTTCCCAGAAGTTTTTCCAAGGGCTTCTTCACATAGTTGTGTTTACCCATGCCCATGCTTATTACGTTTCTGGAAAAATAGTAAATGAGAGACAAACCAGAGCAGAGTAGGACACATTTATTTATTTAATTTAGGGGATTTAAATGAGACAAACGGGGTTATTTACGAAAGGCAAAGTGCACTTGAAATTGCACTGAAAGCGCACTTGGAAGTGCAGTCGCTGTAAATCTGAAGGGGTAGATTTGAAATGAGAGGAAGCTCTGCTGATTTTATTATCCAATCATGTGCAAGCTAAAATGCTGTTTTTTATTTTCCTTGCATGTCCCCCTTGGAGCTACAGCGTCTGCACTTCCAAGTGCACTTTCAGTGCAATTTCAAGTGCACTTGTAGTTTGCACTTGTAGTGCAAAGTGGATTTGCCTTTCGCAAATAACCCCCAGAGTCTTGTTTGTCTTGAACCTTGATCTCTTTGCTCCTCCCATGAGCTTCTTATTAAAGCCATGCCTTTGCACTTGTACCTGTTTGCCAGATTATTGTGCTCTCTCCAGCCAATGTCTCATTCTTGTTATTCCTGCTGCTCCCCGTATCTTCGCTACCACTCGTTACTGACCTTTGGCTTGTTTCTCGACTACGCTTCTCCCAACTTGCAACCACTTGTTACCGACCTTTGGCCTGTTTACTGACTATGCTTTTGCTTGATCCCTACCTGCCATATATTCTACTGGACCTCAGTGACCGTGACCTGGCACTGGTACTTTTCACTCCTGATGCTCTCCGTATCTTCGCTACCACTCATTACTGGCCTTTGGCTTGTTCCTTGACTACGCTTCTGCTTAACCTCCCTGGCGGTATGATTATTTCTGATTTTAGGTGCTGAAAGCGGTACAAATATTTTGCATGGAAATTTGGCGTTTTATATTGTAGGCCTGTAATTCTTAGGAATAACACACTTAAATATGTCCAAACAAGAGTCTAGTAGACATCCCGGGTATGATAAAGTTTGAAACACAAAATCACAAATTATAATATAATAAATAACTATAAATAATTATAACAAATAATAATAATAAAAATTATTAAATAATGTAATCAAATCAAAAACACTGAAATTTCCTCAGTTGCAGAATTGTTGCTGTCATTAGTTTTAGTGTTTGATGACGAATTTCCCACACAAATCGCTATCGCTCAATTCTGCAAGTGATTCTAATTTATTATCGCTGTTTTCTAGCTGGTCTAAAACCACTTTTGACATAAAGGGACACTTTTTGGTTGCTATGGACAATCTCCAGTTTCCAGGCAGAAAGAACAGTTTTTATAATATAAAAGTGCATGCAGGACACTGGACAGACCACTAGGGACAAAGGGGATGTGTAATTATTTGATACAGTACTGTAATCAGCAAGATTACAGTATACTGTATCTATACTGTCTTTTTCACTTTTTGAATTTGGCGCCGAACTCCGTCCCTGTGTGCCGCAACGTCGCAGGGAACGGAGCTCGGCACTCGGCAGTGTGAATCGAGCGAGACACGGCTCGCACACCCTGTGGGGAGATATCGCAGGATCCAGGGAACAAGGTAAGTAACTCTCCCTGGATACTGCGATGCAGCCCGAGTCTGGCTCGGGGTTACCGCTTTTGGTATGAAAAACTCACCCCGAGTCCGACTCGGGATTACCGCTAAGGGGGTTAATCCCAACTTGCAACCACTTGTTACTGACCTTTGGCTTGTTTACTGACTTGGTCGGGGGCGGATACGCGTCTTCCCGCATTCCACGGTATCACATCTCCCCAGATACGGCCGTGTCCTTCACTTCAGCCATCAGGTGTTCCTCCCCTAGACCGGGTTTCCATCCCCACAGCATGGACATTGGCACCCCTCCATGCTCCACCAGCTGCTCCTCCGGATTGTGTTAACCCCTTAATGCCCACAGGATCCTAAGTGGTATCGTTGGCTCTTTTATTTTCATTTTAACCTTCTATTGTTTATTAATGAATCCATAGAGCGCTGCCTATCAGTATCTCTCCTTATGCGACATTCCTCCAAATGTTTTTTGTCAGCTGCACTGGCTCTGGATCATATATAACTACTTCACACACCACCGCAGGACCAACAGGTTTTTAGCGCTAAAGGAACTTTGTTTTTTTACTAAAGAAAAATAGGCTGTTCTCTTTGCAAGAGAATTTACCCCAAAGCTTAATAACTGAGGTGAAGATTTTTTGACTAGTATCATCTAATTATGCACAAGCAAAGATATTGCTTCTTTTTTCCCTTGCAGATGATTGGGTATTCTTTGCAAAGTGAAAGTTTACCACACGCACTAAGCTCCAAGGTGAATTCTCCTGCAAAGTGAACAGTCTATTTGCCTTTAGTAAATCAACACCGTAGTGCTCTAGCCATTTAGTTAAGGTTTACATCTACTTCACGTTCCAAGCTGTCCTTGTCATTTTGTGTGTAGCGGGGTCCTAAATTTAGGGGAAGTGTTTGAGTGGTAGTTATGCTCAAACACCCCAATTGTCAGGATTCTGTCAACCAATTTTTGTCCGCAGGGAGAGTATCGGTGTATAGTTCCCTGTGGCCTGCAGGTGGCGCTGCCATGGTAGGCCAGGGTTGAGCCGCTGATACAGTGCTGTGCCTTGTGTGTCCCCTCTCAGCAGCCGTACAGTGGGTGTGGTAGGCCTGCTTTGCATGCTGGGAGAGGATATAAAAGGGGCACACGCTGCCTGTTCGGTGTTCTGTCGTGGTCGGGGGTCCTACCCTAGGGAGTTTGTTCCTGTCCGCACTGGGCACCTTTGGCCCAGTGGCGGAGGTCGGTGAATCAGTCCCAGGCACCTTTAGCCCTGGGGCTGCAGCAAAGGCCTTGGGCCCAGCACCTTCGGCTGGGGCCCATCAAGGATCGAGGAATCTCAGGGTGCCGCCTTGCGAGGGGACCCGAATTTTAGACGAGGAGGCCGGGGGAGGAATCTTCCGAGGGACCGGTGAGAAGTCACGGTGAAGGAAGGGGCCCGGTAACTCTCTGGAGGGATGTCTTCTCCTTACAAAGAGGTCAAGCTTTGAAACACCAAGTTCACCAGGTCTGTGGCAGAGACCAAGTTCACCAGGTCTGTGGCAGAGACTGTGCGGTTAAGTTAGAGTACCATTTGGCTGCTAGTCCCTATCTAGGGAGACTATCCATATGGGCCGAGTCTGTTTAAGAAAAGCCAAGCAGTGAAGTGATTACGTTTGTACCTCTCCCACACCTTGTGCTGTCCTGTCCTCTCTCCAACCCTTTCTTATCAGAGACTGTTATTTACGAGAAATAAACCCTACGTTGGAGTTACAGCTGGTGTGGACATTCAAGTCACTGGGGGGAAACAATGACTTATCTCTATTAACTATAGAGGTGAGAACCATTCTCTGGAGGATTCTGGCTTTCTGGTTGTGGAGACCCACCAACAACACCGCTCATACTCTTCACACAAGAGGGTACGGGCTTGTGGTGTAGTGTGCCCTCTCTCCCTGCGAGGAGCCAAAGGCAGGTGAAGGGGGTGAGTGCGCTACATGTGTCTATCAGTTCCAGTATAGAGCTTAGTAAATACTGTATTTATTGGCGTATAACACTCACTTTTTTACCTTGAAAATAGAGGGTAAACTGTGCCTGCGTGTTATACGCAGGGGGCTGTGGAAAGTTTTTTTCCTGAAACTTTCCTCTTAAAGTTAGGGTGCGTGTTATACGCCGATAAATATGGTACTTCATAAAACAAACAGATGTTTAGAACTATGCTCCACTGTGCTTCTTATTTGCTGAGGATATTAAACTTGCAACTCAGAATATGTCAGAAGAAAAATAATGTATTCCTTATGGTATATCTCCCTTAAAGGGATCTGTGACCGAAATTAAATCTTTTGATGCTAAATGCAAGTTTGAGAATTATTATGGCCTGGTAATACAAATGTAATAATTGGCACATATAAAACTATTTTGTGGATGAATCTTACGGTGCTAAACTTGACATGCAATCTGCGGTTCAGATTTGTAATCTTTATTATTTAGTGTCACACTGAAGCATATACATCACAACTAGCAGTTTATTTGCAGAGCAGATGTAAATATTAGAATTAGAGTTGAACTGGAGTGGAAGAAAATGAAATACTATATTGACTTGAGTATACACATTGCACTTTACTGCTGATATATGTAAATAACTTTATAGGCTTAATTCATCTTGTGTAGATTTATGTTTAAGGCTTTGCATATTCTGCACCAATGAAGCATTTTATAATGTAATGCTCAAAGCTGAACTTCAGTCAAACAGCTATATACAGTACTGGAGCTGTTTTATCTACCACAATCTAAAATTTTGTCTAGTCACTTCTAAGATTTACACATACCGTTTGATTACCTCACCTTTCTTTACTGCAGTTAAACATCACAGCATGGCCATTTCCCAGCCCTGGTCTGTGATTGGACATTGAAGGAAAAACAATGTGTAGGCAGGTGGAGGCTGCAATGTATCCTCCAACCTGAAGGTGACACTTCAGACTAATGTCGTGTACACACGATCGGAATTTCCGGCGAAAAAACCTTGGATGGTTTTTCCGACGGAATTCCGCTCAAGCTTGGCTTGCATACACACGGTCACACAAAAGTTCTCTGAACATTCGACCGTCAAGAACGCAGTGACATACAACACTACGACGAGCCGAGAAAATGAAGTTCAATGCTTCCGAGCATGCGTCTAATTGTTTCCGAGCATGCGTAGGAATTTTGCGTGTCGGAATTGCTACAGAAGTTCGTAATTTCCGATAGGAACTTTTTCCGTCTGGAAAAATAGAGAACCTGCTCTCAATCTTTTCTTGGCGGAAACTCCGACAGCAAAAGTCCGATGGAGCATACACACGGTCGGAATTTCCAACAAAAAGCTCAAATCTGACTTTTCTTGTCGGAATTTCCGATCGTTTGTACGCAGCATAATTGTCTCCTGCTATGGGCTCCAGGCAGCCATCTTGGGGAGGACAGCAATCTTACTGGATACCGACATCCGCAAAATTTGGGCAGCCATCTTGACTAAGGATTCCATTAATAGTTGAAGTCTGCAACATTCAGGGTGCCTGCAGTGTGGGAAATAGAAACAGAACCCCCACTGGGTAGGGAGACGCTTTAGGAAAAGGGGCCTGTATAGGAGGGAAAGAGTAGGTTTCCCCTTACAGGGTATCTCCTCTGTCAGCTTCGGTGTTGCCAACCTACCAGATTGAAATTTACTGACATGACACACGAAATTTACTGGCACAGCTACGGTTTTTCCTGCCATTTTCAAAAGTTACAAAATTACAGTGCAAATTTCAGTATTTAGGCTACAAACAAGTACAATATGCAATTAGCAATGTGATTTAAGATAGATATTAAGGCAAAAAACATTTCCTATTTTAGTTTCAATATAGTAAGTAAGTAGCTCAGGGACAGGACTCAGGAGGGCAATAAAATAAAATGGGCAGGCACACACACACATGATATGGACCCTCACAGTGACACTGACAGCAGTGTGCAGCAGCACAGATGATCATACCTCACCAACATGAAACGTCCCCTCCTGAGTCACAGTGACAGTCTCTCTCCATGCCAGGTGGGCCCTTCAGTCCCTTCAGTCCACTCCAGTCCAAAAAGCACTGACAGTCTCACTCCCAGCTTGCCTTGCTTACACGAGGCTTCGGCCGCTCTGCTTGTCACCCCTGCACCATGACATCACATGACACACTCAGCCTCCTCCAGACCCACCCAGCACCACCCAAACACACTGTAGTAAGCACTCGGACGTTCTCGTCTGACTCTGGACCGGTACTACGCATGTGCAGTTCCAAGCTGAGCATCAGATATATTTTTAACTAGCAACCTTTTCCTGTCACTGGCATTTACTGGCAGGAGAAAAATGCTCGGTTTTTACTGGCTGCCAGTAAAAATACTGACAGTTGTCGACACTGGTCAGCTTCCTGAAACATGGTCTCACTGACAGCTGGATATCTGAAATTATTTAAAAGAGAAGTATGGGTTTAAAAAAACAAAACATTTATACACACCTTGGTGGATACAGCATCTGTCTTTGGCTGCTTCTAAGACTGAGAATTGGGTGATTAAAGACTGCTGATCAGCCTTCATTGAGCAGAGAGCCAGTGGCTGCCAGTCATCGGCTCTCTGCTCTATCCCTCCAGTGCTCACTGGAGCACCGGGCTGTCAAGAGGGGGGGGGAGCAGCTGTCTCAGGCTCTCAGCGGCTTGCTAAGAGGCTGAGCCAGCGTCCGTGCAAGCATCTGGTTGGATCGATCCAGATTCTGGACTGGCTGAGTAATGTCAGCTGACAGCTTTAGCCCGCTGTCGGCTGAAAATTGGTTCACAGAAAGCAGAACAAACTGCACTCCTGTGATCCCCAAGTGAAGTACAGCCAAAATAGCTTTGGCTATACTTCTCAGTTAATTCTTTTTTATTGCAATAAATTATATTTAAAATTTTGAAGTTCAGCTTGAAACAGCATCTAGATATAACACAAAAAATGAAAATCGATACTGTAGGTAAATGAGAAAACAAATACAGTATATGACAGTATTGTTCATTGTAATTACATTTTTTGTGGTTTTCCTAGAGTAAGTAAACATATTGGTTGGTATAATTTTTATGGTTTATTTATTCCACAAACCAGCATAGCTCTGGTCTTAAAATGTTAGGTTTGAGATCATTATTTTTATTTAGGATTATATTCCACAGCAAGATCAAATGAAAAAACATTATCTATTTTGTTCCTCTGCGGGGGAAGCTATCATCCTAGCAGTCCATGTGATACTACTGAATATGCTAACTGCTTCTCATTTATGTATAAAAGTGAAATCTATAGAGTCAAAGCACCTGTTACTGTACATTCTTTATTTCCAGAAAGGAAGCAAGATTTATACACTCAGTAATGTCAAGGCTGCTTATTCCTAAGACATACCTCCCAACTTTTTGAGATGGGAACGAGGGCCCCCTGAAAGGTGAATTATACAAAGAACTAAATAGTTAAACCCACAAGTTTTACCACTACTTAACCTTTATACTGTAGCGTTACCCCCGCAGGAGCCGCCGGTGAATGAAGTATCTCCCACCCTGCACAGCCAGGTACACAGAATTTTCCACAGCACTCTGGAGGCGAGAAGCAGCCCTTGCAGCTTTTTTTGTATTTTATTAGGGGTACGGAACTCAATGGCGTCCCTAGGGGGGCCAGAGGGGGCCCTGACCCCCCCAACATTATGCTGTGCCCCACCATGTAAGCCCCCCCCCCCCCAAAATAAATGTTTTTTGTATTTTGCTCAGGCCGCCGCTGGAGTATCACAGTCTCTCCTGAGAGGGAGAGCGTCCCCAGTCAGCTCCTGCAGGGGATTCCTCCCCCTCCCTCTGCTCGCTGACACTGCATAATGCGAGCGCTCACACAACCACAGCCGCCCGATCTGCTCCTTCCCCTGCATCCTCATTGGCACAGAGAAGAGCGCGTTGCAGGAAGGACTCCACGAGCACTGTGGGGGGGGGCCAAGCCTTCATCTCAGTTACTGAAAAAACTGACGGATTTCTCCCGTCCTTAGGACAGGAGAACCAGCCTGTAAATTCCGAGAGTGGTAACTGCAAGCTGAGCCGAGTGTCAGTCTATGACTCTTTCACAGCCCAGCGAGTCCAGCCACCCCCCCTCTCACTCTCCTCACATACGAGCAGGGAGGAATACAGCTCCCCCTCCTTCCAGTCCCGCCCACACTATTCCGGCATGCTGTATCTGAAGAGAGGGGATGTGTGGGTGGGAAATATGAAAATCAGCAGCATTCCTGGCTGTGTGTGAATGATGCCTGAGATTCTAGCCTGGACCGTGGGTAAGTGTGTGCACTGCAGACTGCAGTACACTGTAATCACTGAACAGCATTATCTACATCCCTTCTCTCCCCCATCTATCTCCCTCCCTCTGTTCCTGTTCTTTCAAGACATTTACAATTTACTTTCACTTTCAGTTAGGCAGGTAATATACGGTGCAAATTTCTTTCCTGCATCCACAGATTGCAGGAAAGAAACTTGTATGATTCCCCCATCAACACAGACAGTGCTGACAGGGGAATATCCCTCCTGCCCAGTAATTGTATTCTCCAGATAAACAGGGATTATCACCAGTGGCTATAGCAACCACTAGTGATAATCATAAGAGAATCTGCTCATTAATGGTTCAAATCTCAGCCAGTTCCTGCTGAACCAGCTGAGATTTAAACTGTCTATGGCTGGTCTTGGCTCTTAGGCAGCCCATACATTGATCACTTTTTTTCATTCAACTATTAGGTTGAATGAAAAAAATAAAGAAATGATCCAATTCCCCCATCTACACATTATAGGTGGATGGGGGAATCCTCCCAGTGTGGACCAGTGCTGGAACAACCAGAGTTGCTGTCCTGTCCCGGCTATTCACAGCACTGGCCTCTGTCTCCATGGCAGCGGCGGCAGCACATTGGAACCCAGTGCTGGCTACTTTATGGGGCTGATGTACAGGAGGGCCAGCACAATTTGTTGTTAGAGATGGGCTGGGCATGTTCAAAATTCCACATGCCAGAGCCTGCCAGGAAGCCCACACTGCACAGCGCTAATCACAGGCAGTAAGACATTTCCCGGTCCGCAGCTGCACAGATCAGGAAATGTCTCACTGGCTGTGATTAGCACTGTGGAGTGTCGGCTTCCTGGCAGGATCGGGCATGTGGGATTTCAAACACACCCGAGCCCATCTCTATTGGTTGTAGACAGTTGAGCTCCCTGCAGATTGCTTAGCAGCAGTGGAGCCTTCTCTGACATGCTGACGGTGATGCAATCCAGGTGATGCTCCTAGCCAAATCCTAATGTTAAATATCAGTGATTTTATTGATCAAAGCCCACACTTTACAGGCATAGAGCCCACATGGCTGCTGAACATACGGTTGATTATATATATGTGGTTGTACTCTTTATGCTAATAAATACTGTGTTTATTAGATCTGACTGGGAGCATCACCTGGATCACATCCCAATCAGCATGTCAACAGAGGTTATACAGCATTACTGCTGCCAGGTGACCAGCTGGGGGCTCGGCTCTCTATAACCAATACTGCCAGCCTTCCCCTGCATGCACCCATAATGTCACCAGCACTAGGGCCTAATAGACTGCCCCCGCTGCCAAGGAGACAGATGCTAGACCAGCGCTGTTAATAGCAGGGACAGGACAGCTGGGGAACCCCACAGTGGCAGAACACCAGGGCCCGGTGGCAAGACAACCTTTGCAACCCTGATAGTTCTCCCACTGCTTTGGACCCTTATATTTTCTTGGTGTGCTGGTGACATATATCTCTTGTTTTCTGCCACCCTGGGGGGCCCCAGTGTAGTAGGAAGGGAGCTCACTGCAGAACATGTGAAAGGGCCTGTTGTGGGATCGTAGTAAAGGGCCCCAGGATATATATGTAGCACACAGACCTTTTTCTCGCCTGGCTCACTTGCAAGTCAAGGCACACCGTGCTATATGCCCGTACCCTCCTGTTTGAAGAGGTTAAGCGGTGTTCACAAATTTTGGGTCCTGCAGTGAGTTACCTTCTTCCACTGGTTCTCTTCCCCAGAGTATGGGGTCAAGTCTCTATTTCTTCCCCCAAAGAAGCCAATGTCCAGAAACACTTTAACTCCAACAGAGAGTTTATTTTCTATTTGCTGCGTAGTAGACAGATGGATGAAAGAAGAAATAAGTGTGAGGGATTAGATCCAGGCACAACTAGTAACCTCGTCGCCACTCAATCCCGAGTGGGTTTAGCTCACCTAGATAGTCCTCTCTCACAGTCCTAGCAGCCGGTGTGGAGCTCGAACAGTTCTGTCACCCTATCCCCTCCAGGGACGGGTACAGGAGATCCTCTAACCTCTGTAGACTTTTAAGAACAGGATAATGCCAATGGGCACTCTACAGGTTAGCTTTCCTGAATAAGGAATCCTTCCCTCTGACAGGTCACCAGGCCTCTCCCGAGACAGCAATCTTCCATTACTCATCTCCTCAGTGGGACCGATCCTCCCCTGGCTTCCTCATGGTCAGAGCGGGTTCCCCTTACCTGGGCACCCTGGGACTCCAATGGGCGAACTGTAGACCCAGTTAAAGGTACTGGGCCTACCTGGAACATTGCAGCCTCGGGCCAAAGGTGCCCGAGACTTTTTGGCCAGTCATCGCACCCCTGAGGGGCACACCCCTCCGGCTCCTCCACTCCAACTCTCTTCTCCACCACTCCTCGACCCCCCTAAAGATGGTGTCCGCCCCTTATGTACCCTCTCCTGGCATGCACAGCAGGCTGACCATGCCCACTGTACCGCTGCCGAGAGAGGACACCCTAAGGCGCAGCAATGCCACCCATGGCTCAACCCTGACCTGATATGGCAGTGCCACCTACAGGCCACAGGGAACCATACACCAAGCAGCATCACATAGGCAGAAGCAAAAACCTAGCAATTAAAGTGGTCCAAGCCTGGCTACCAGCTCAGACCAACCCCTACATTTAGGCACATAACACCCCTAAAAAGTAAAGGGGCGCTACATACACCCCCTCCTAAAATAGACACTGTCCCCAGTGTCTGCAATAAATGCACAACCCCTCAAACCTGAGCAAGCGTGAATTTATTCCCGAAACTTTGTACAAATTGTTGAGTTGTTGTGCCTGAAACAACATAAGGGAAAGGGGACAAGAGAAAAGAAATAGAGAAGGAAAATATAGAGAACAAAAACACAAACATCGACATCCATTCTCAATGTCACATTCATATTACACTGTACATACTCCACCCCCACCTAAATAACTACTTCACCCATTCTCCGGCAGAATTGCTTGTAGTTCACCTGCAGAGGGAGAGAAAAAAAACACAACACACAGAATCAAACATCCTAACTTCTAGAAACAGAAGCAAACCATTCCCCCTAGAAGGAATGACTGGTCTCTGTAGCATAATTTCCTTCAGAACACCACCACCTAGTGGCAGCACACATTACTACACTGGCCTTGGTGCGTATAGGCACGTATCAATACACAAGGACACCCCCTTGATCATGACGGCTTCCTGCTTTGGCCCTGACTAAGCTACCCAGTGTTCAGTTCTATTCTTGGGAAGAAAAAAAAACGTTCTTCTCTGCGGGACTGAAAAGGGAGAAAAACACAAACATTCCTCCGATTCCTCACAGAGTAAATTCCCTCTTGAGCAGAGAGTCAGGTCAGCGGTTCAAGGCAAGTTCCCTGAAGTGGAATAAAAAAAAAAACAAGTTCCCACTTCAAAGATAGTACTTGGGATCAGGGAGAACAAGGGTTTTCCACTGCTTGTCCAATGTTTCTATGTAGTAAACAGCATCATCTCTGCAGATGACTACACGGTCCGCGTGAATGTGCCGACCATAAGTCCAGTCCTTGCGGCAGCCTTTATAATGATCAGCCATTACAGCAGAGCACTTTAAATATCGGTAGCCTCTTGGTACTTTCACATGGTCCCATACAAAGTCAGCGTACCATCGTTCACGAGAGGCCTCAATCTCGTAAAGAAGTTCTTTAGGAACATAGGGATATTCCCAACCATAGTCAGTGGCAACCTTTTTGTGTAGGAGCCGTTGCAACCAGGCTAGAGGTGGCATGGTGGCCCGATCTCCTGCTCCCGAGAAGACAATGGCATCCGGAGACCTTCTCAATGGTGCAGGCTCCAGCGGCGGTAAAGGTGTCTGCAATGGTGCCCGGACATCCGCAACAGCAGGCACAGAGGACGCCAGAGCTGGCAAAGCGGGAGTGGGATCAGTCTCCTCCCTTGCAGTGGAGACTTTCACTCGGGGTGTAGTTTCCCCAGTGTCCATTAACGAAACGCCACCTAAACTGCGGGGTGAAGTTGCCGGGATTCTATCCCAACCCTTTTTTTCAAACACTTCATCCACATCACGATCATCTCCCACATCTGAAGATGAGTCCAACTCAGAAGTATTATACTCCTCCGCCGGTAGATAACTGGCGGTAGAGACAGACACAACGTCCCTGAAAATGGAGGGTCTTTGTGGTCTGGTTGTCCACACATCCCCTGTAGCGTTGGGTGTGGGCTTCCCTTCCCTCTCCAACAAAGTCATTGTCCCTTTTCTCCCAGCCTCCTTACCTTCCCCTGACACGGATCTCCTGGAGGTCCCTTCGGCTTGAAGATCCGGTTCAGGCAGGCGCTGGGGCAGGCTTCGACCGCGGCCACGGGAGGCCTTTATGTATCCCACCTTCCGCTTGGTGGGTGGGAGAGAGTTCTCTGTTGTAACGGAGACGGCATCCGCGATGACCTCCGTTGCAAGCTCCGCAATGGTCGGAACTCCATACTCCACATCCGTGGCAGTCGGATCGGTGCGCGTGGGCCTGGCCGTGGGAGTACTGGTTTCCTCTTCAAGAGTAGCGACACCTGTAAGGCAGTTGACCCGGTAACCCTTTGGTTTCTCAGTCGGCTGGTCCACCTCAAAAAGGAACTCTTCGCACGTAGCACACCTTCCAAAAGGCCGAAGTTGCAGCGCCAGTCCTTGGCACTTAGGACAGAGCATGCCCAGGGCCTCCGCATCCCTGCAGGTATAAAGCGCGAAGCAGACCCTAGGCTTGAGCCGAATCCCTGTATCCGTCAGGGGGCAGCGAAAAAAACAACGTCCATGGCTGTGGTAGGTGGGAACATCCGTGATCCCGGTGAAACAGAAATCCATGGGGTGGTAGACATGTTGCTTCTTCACCAGTTCAGCTCGTACTGTCCCTGGGCGCCAAACCGCCACATGAAACACAAGTTGGCGGGGGCTCCTCCCCTTTTTCTTCTCTATCTGCACGTAGCTCGCGGGCTTTTCTATACTTCAGACACGCCCACGAACTACGCAGTTAGGAAATCCAGCATAGGTCTTGGCCTGCACCTCCATTTCTCTTACAAGTGACGCAGTTCACTATTTCCCGAAATGGCCGGCATCCACAGAATCACAAACATAAAGTCCAGCTTCAGGGGAAGCTGGAAAATATATAATCCCGGACTCAAGCCCCCACGTGTAGCATACGGACCTTTTTCTCGCCTGGCTCACTTGCAAGTCAAGGCACACCGTGCTATATGCCCGTACCCTCCTGTTTGAAGAGGTTAAGCAGTGTTCACAAATTTTGGGTCCTGCAGCGAGTTACCTTCTTCCACTGGTTCTCTCCCCCAGAATATGAGGTCAAGTCTCTATTTCTTCCCCCTAAGAAGCCAATGTCCAGAAACACTTTAACTCCAACAGAGAGTTTATTTTCTATTTGCTGCGTAGTAGACAGAGACAGATGGATGAAAGAAGGAATAAGTGTGAGGGATTAGATCCAGGCACAACTAGTAACCTCGTCGCCACTCGATCCCGAGTGGGTTTAGCTCACCCGGATAGTCCTCTCTCACAGTCCTAGCAGCCGGTGTGGAGCTCGAACAGTTATGTCACCCTATCCCCTCCAGGGACGGGTACAGGAGATCCTCTAAGCTCTGTAGACTTTTAAGAACAGGATAATGCCAATGGGCACTCTACAGGTTAGCTTTCCTGAATAAGGAATCCTTCCCTCTGACAGGTCACCAGGCCTCTCCCGAGACAGCAATCTTCCATTACTCATCTCCTCAGTGGGACCGATCCTCCCCTGGCTTCCTCACGGTCAGAGCGGGTACCCTCCCCTGGGCACCCTGGGACTCCAATGGGCGAACTGTAGACCCAGTTAAAGGTACTGGGCCTACCTGGAACGTTGCAGCCTCGGGCCAAAGGTGCCCGAGACTTCTCGGCCAGTCATTGCACCCCTGAGGGGCACACCCCTCTGGCTCCTGAACCCCAACTCTCTTCTCCACCACTCCTCGACCCCCCTAAAGATGGCGTCCGCCCCTTGTGTACCCTCTCCCGGCATGCACAGCAGGCCGACTACGTCCACTGTACCGCTGCCGAGAGAGGACACCCTAAGGCGCAGCAATGCCACCCATGGCTCAACCCTGACCTGATATGGCAGTGCCACCTACAGGCCACAGGGAACCATACACCAGGCAGCATCACATAGGCAGAAGCAAAAACCTAGCAATTAAAGTGGTCCGAGCCTGGCTACCAGCTCAGACTAACCCCTACATTTAGGCACATAACACCCCTAAAAAGTAAAGGGGCGCTACATATATATATATATATATAATTGCATTTTATAGTTGGCCCCCCTACTTTTGTCCCTGTTCCCCCATGTGCCCCCCTAAATATGAAAGCTGGAGATGCCACTGACTGAACTTGAACAGGGATTAGGGTATTATGGGATGCCCACTTGATCAAAGTAGCAGAACTCTTCAGGGACACAACTATATACAGTCCATATTTACACTTCTCCTCTACCTCCAGGACAAATTTTGCTTGTAGAACTACATCTCCCAGGACCAGCTGCCACTGTAAATGCCCTTTACAAGCAGGGACCACTGGCCCTTTTGGTAGTGTAGCAAAAAGTCCTAGTACCCAGTTGTCCTCCTCCTGTGGCTACTGATCCCAGTACTACCTCTTCAGGCACTGCCAGCCTGCCTGGCTGCAGCTGCCCCTTTACTAGCCCTCCTGGCTAAGACTCCACAGTCCTCCCAGACTGACTTTGTATTCATCCCAGACTGCTTGCACCCAGTCTTCTCAGGCATGCCTCTCAGTCCTCTCCGACTCACCAGCCCACCTGGTTGTCTTCCTCCCTCGCAAGGGTGAGGGGGTACGTATTCGGTGGCTGTTGGTACAAATGTTCTACCCCTTTTCTTCAAGAAGTAGCTCAACTCAGATACTATACTTTGGATGAAGATCAGTAATCTGGGAGTGAGCCCAGCACTTTAGCAGTGAACCCAGCACTATCAGCGAGACTAGCGCTCCAGCAATGTGATCAGCACTTCAGCAATGGGACCAGCATTCAAGCAGGAGACTAGAACTCCAGCAGTGAGACCAGCACTCCAGCAGTGAGACCAGCGCTCCAACAGTGAGACCAGAACTCCAGCAGTGAGACCAGAACTCCAGCAGTGAGACCAGAACTCCAGCAGTGAGACCAGAACTCCAGCAGTGAGACCAGAACTCCAGCAGTGAGACCAGAACTCCAGCAGTGAGACCAGCGCTCCAGCAGTGAGAATAGCACTCCAGCAGTGAGACTAGCATTCTAGCAATGAGAGTGGAACTCCCGCAGTGAGACCAGCATTCCAGCAATGAGACCAGAACTCCAGCAATAAGACCAGCATTCCAGCAATGAGACCAGAACTCCAGCAATAAGACCAGCATTCCAGCAATAAGACCAGAACTCCATCAATAAGACCAGCATTCCAGCAATGAGATCAGAACTCCAGCAATAAGACCAGCATTCCAGCAATGAGACCAGAACTCCAGCAATAGGACCAGCATTCCAGCAATGAGACCAGAACTCCAGCAATAAGACCAGCATTCCAGCAATGAGACCAACTCTTCACCCAGTGAGACCAGCACTCCAGCAGTGACAAAAGTACTCCAAGAGTGACAACATTGTGATCAACACTCAAGATTAATACATAAAATGTGTAGAATATGACCTTTGACAGTGATAGTGAATAGAACGTTCACCATTTGTTCATAATAAAATGTATATAAACCAAAAGTTTGGATAGAGTATAGAATAGTTAAAACCCCAGTTAGATTTTTCCCCATCTTTTTCCCCATCTTTGTTTCATTGGTGAGATGTACCCTCATATAGAAAGTAAGGGAAATCCTCTCTATGACTGTTCTGATTGCGACAATGTCCCCTATTCCTATTCTGATAATAAATTCATTTTTTTCCTTACTTCAGTCTTAGTGAAAATGGTTACTAGGACAAATAAGAGAGGATATTTCCTGAGCAGGTAAACAGACGGCAAAATTTTTTTTTTTACGTTTTGAATAGAAGTGGAGAGGAATTAGAACATCTGTCAGATTTTATTGCTGTCTGTGCCCCAATCAAAGATATTCACCGTCTCTATTTGTCCTGTTTACCATTATCATTGAAAAGTGAAAGTAAAAGAAAATCCCAAATTTTGGGTTGTTCCAAGAAAAGTAATAGAGGGGAAATCTTCCAATGGGGACACATAATACCCCTTACTGTATACAAAATGAAAAAAAATAAGTTTTTAAAGTTTAACAAAAAGTTTTGGCTGCAGATGGTCACAAACAATAAATATTTCCAAAACTTGTCTAAGAAGCTCGCTTTTCTTCAGGCCACATTAAAATGATGCTAAAAAAATTGCTCAAAATAAATGCACCCCTACAGAGAAGATCCTGAAAATTGTTTTTTGTCAATGATTTAAGGGCTGAACACACAAGTTGAATATCAGGCGGCATCGGTTGGAACAATTAAAACTGGTCAACATTCGGCCCGTGTCTACGGTAGCCGATCCAACTGAAGCCAGACAGTCGGCCGGCTTCTGTCGAAGGGGCATGACTGAAAAATGTCTGCCAATCGGCATTAGGGTGACCACATTTCCAAACTGCCATTCAGGGACACCCCCCCCCCCTTCTTGAGGGACCGGTTTCGTGGAACAAACTTTTGCAGATGACCAGGGGGGGTGGAGGCAACTGGCGGATGGGTGGTGGTGTGCGAGGTGGAATGAAGTCTCTGGAGTTGACGGGGAATTTGGCAGCAGGTGATTTGTTGTGCGAATGGCTGGTGTTAGCACTTTAATCATCCTGACACCATGCTTGATATGGTGTCCGGATGATCAAATCACATTATTTCTGTTACTACATTGTAATATATAATGAAATAGTTCAACTCACCATAATGCCGAATCAGTGGGAACCCTGAGCTTGTCACTTGCCACCAGATGCAGAGTGTCCAATTTGTCCACTGCAACATCGAAGTCCCGCTATAAGTCGCTGTTTGCCACCATTACGAGTAGAAGAAAAATAAAAAATAAATCCATAAATGTTCCATGTAGATGCTATAACCACATAGGCGCAAACCAATCAATATACACTTATTGGGATTTTTTTTTTACCCAAAATATGTAGCAGAACACATATTGGCCTAAATTGATGAAGAAATTCGATTTTTTTCCTTTTGTTTATTGGATGCTTTATAGCAGAAAGTAAAGAAAATATATAATTTTTTTCAAAATTTTCGGTCTTTTTTTGTTTATTGTGCAAAAAATAAAAACCGCAGAGGTGATGAAATACCACCAAAAGAAAGCTCTATTTTTGGGAACAAAAGGACATCAATTTTATTTGGTTACAGTGTCGCATGACTGCGCAATTGTCAGTTAAAATAACGCAGTGACGTTTTGCAAAAAATGGCCTGGTCATTAAGTAAATCTTTCGGAGAGCAAGTGGATAATAAGGACCATTTCTTTAATGGATTGTCTATAACATGGGCCTTCTCCATACATCAGGGACTGCTTATCAGGGATTAGAACTATGATAGTTACACTTGGTAGAGGGACAGAAGACAATTAAAGGACAGAGGGTCTGGTTTATAAAACAGGGACTGTCCCTATTAATCAGGGATAATGCCATACACAGTAGTGGGTGAAGGAGAGGGACTGGTCTCCAGGTCAGGGACTGTCTCTCTGTGTACAGAGACATGCTGTGAGTGGGTGAGCAGTCTCTCTGCACATTTTTGTCTCATGTCTCAGTGTAGCACACACAGGCAGTAGACATGTACAAACACACTGACAGCTGTACATTCCCCCTCCCTCCTGAGTTCATGGTCCCCTCACAGTGAACTAGGATTCTTCTAGCATGGCCACCGCGGAGCATTCCAAGCTGGCAGGTTCGGGAGCGGGGAGGTGAAGAAAGTGACGACAAGGAGGCACAGGCTCATCCATCTAACAGACAGCTCTATAGAACTCCTACAACTCATTCTGACAATCCAGGGTGTCCCCGGAGGTTCTCCTTATGGTGTGGGCAGAGGCTGGCGGCTCCCTCCTACTAAAATAACAATCACTGTGCGATCACACCGATCGGGGAACATCGCTGGTGTCAGCTGCTCTGTGCTGTGAAGGGTCAGGTGCCCAGTAGAGATCCTCGTGGAGACTGGAAGTGAAGTAGCAGAGACTCTTCTTTGGGATGCCGTGAGTGGGGCCCCCACTGACACCCAGCCCAAATGCAGTGTCACTTGCCTTGCCAGAAGATAGAAGAGGTGGGAGGTCATCCAGCATGGTGGAGAGCACTAGGAGCGGAGGAGGAGGAAGCTAACGCCTCCTCTTCTTTGAGTGCTGAGCAGGGAGTCACATCCATGACGTCACTGGTTGCTAGACGCCAGGCGGCTGTAGCAACCAGTGGGCAGTAGAATATCAGGTAGAGGCGGAGGTGAAGTGAGCACCAGCGCAACCGCAGGGTTTGCTGACTCTGTCAGTATCATCCTGGGATACTGTATTGTCCCAGAAGAAAGGTGCCCGGGACCTGGGACAGACTTGCTAATTGAGGGACTTTCCTGGGCAATCCGGGACACGTGGGCACCCTAATCGGCATCCAATCGGCGCTCTCAGCCAATGCCTGAGAGCGCTGACCCGTGTGTTCTGGTGGGGGGGTCAGAACACAATAGCTCAGCGGGGAAGATCTAGAGTTGCCACCTAATCTCTTTAAACCTGAACACATATGAATTACACAGGTTCTGAGGCTAATTAAAGGCAGATAAGGCACCAAGTGAGTTTAATTACCACCTTAATCAGCCACATAACCTGTGTAATTAAAGGAGCACTAAAGCTTTTTTTTTTTTTTGCTTAAAAATAACAAACATGTTATACTTACCTCCACTGTGCAGCTCGTTTTGCACACAGTGGCCCCGATCCTCCGCTTCTGGGGTCCCTCGGCGGCTGTCTTGGCTCCTCCCCGCAAGGACTCCACACCTTAATGCGAGTGAGCTCGCATGGTGTGGAGTGATTGCTGGCGCGCTCCCGTGATACAGCGGCGGCCATAGCCGCCGACTGTATCACTCGGCCCCGCCCCCCGGCGTGCCGCGTCATTGGATGTGATTGACAGCAGCGCCAGCCAATGGCTGCGCTGCTTTCAATCCATCCAGTGTAGCCAATCGGCGGCCAGGCTGAAAAACGAAGAGGATGACGGGGACGAGCATGGGACTTTCGAGGGGCCAGGTAAGAAAAACGGGGGCTCGGGGGGGGGGGGCGGTATTGTCGAATGTTTTTTCACCTTAATGCATAGGATGCATTAAGGTGAAAAAACATGTAACTTTACTACTCCTTTAATATGTGTTCAGGTTTAAAGGGATGAGGTGGCAACCCTAGGAAGATCGCTGTACTAACATCGTATTGTTAGTACAGAGGCTTCTCTTAAACTCTTCAGTTTTCGTTCCCTTCAGCCCTCTGGGTTGAACGAACAAAAACTGTGAAGACCTGTACACACGACCGGTTTTCCTGGCAGGAAAAAAAACGTTGGTTTTCCCAACAGGATTCCGACAGGATTCCGGCCAAGCTTGATGGGTTTCCTGCCAAGCTTGTCTTGCGTACAGACTGTCATACAAAAAGCCCCGCCGGTCCAAAGCGCGGTGACATACAACACGTACGACGGCACTATAAAGGGGAAGTTCCATTTCAACGGCGCCACCCTTTGGGCTGCTTTTGCTGATCTCGTGTTATCGCGTGTTAGTAAAAGTTTGGTGAGAGACAATTCACGCTTTTCAGTCTTCGTGCTTTCTGATCGTAATAAAAATAAAGAAAAAAGTTTGTCAGAACTCTGTGTGAATATCAGCAGCAAAACAAGTTAATTATTGTTCATTATTGTAGCATTATAAAGAAGATTTGAATGCACAGCATTAAACGATGCAGTAATTTGCAGCGTGACGAATGTGCTCTCCATTATGAACGCTAGTTTTACCAGAACGAGCGCTCCCGTCTCATACTTGAGTCTGAGCATGCGCGTTTTTTTTGCCCTCGGAAAATCATACACACGACTGGTTTTCACGATGGGAACCAGCTCTCTTTTTCCTGCCGCGAATCGCTGCAGTTTTCCTGCCGGGGAAAACAGGTCGTGTGTACGTGGCCTAAGTGTGTACCAGGCTTTAGAACATATTGAAGCCACTGGATTAGCTAAGTGACCAGCATTATCTGAAAAGAGCAGAAATGTCATTCTGAGTGTTTCCCTCAGTACTTATTTATTAAAATGAGTCATTTCCAATTATAAATTTGTATAAAAAAAAGAATGGATCGTTTTAAAATCTGTAAACATAGCACTGGTGAATGTATACAGACCTGTGCAGCATAAATATCTTGTTCAGCCTACTTTCTAAATGATATGATGGAATGGTGCAATACTGACATCTGCCTGTGATCTGTGGTATGACAGTACAAACTAAACTGCCTATATTTGGTTCTGTTTTTAGTCAATGTATAAAGAAACATTGGGGTTGATTTACTAAGGCTAAGTGCAAAATCTAGCGCAGATCTGAATAGAAACCAATTAACTTCCAGGTGTTTTTTTATTTTTTTTGTCAAAGCTTAATTGAACAAGCTGAAGGTAAAAGCCACCGTGCACCAGTTTTTGCACTCTCCTGTTTAAGTAAATCAACCCCATTGTATCTGTAAATATTGTTTCCGCATTGCCATAGTTTTTACTTCTGTGGAATAAGTATTTTCAATAATTAAGAACATGAGATTATATATTTTATATATATATATATATATATATATATATATATATATATATGTATACATATACACACACACATATATTATGCAGTATATTATTATGGATAATATACAGTATTTATATTATATATAATACATTTATAATATACAGTATATCATCAGGGAACTTAAAAAGGGAACTTGCAAAAAGGAGTCGCCCATATATATGTAGCGCCCCTCTACTTTGAGGGGTGCTGTGTGCCTAAATTTAGGGGTTGGTCTGCGCTAGTAGCCAGGCTCGGACCGCTTTTATTGATAGGTTCTGTGATTTGTGGTTTCAGGTGTTGTACTGGTGTGCAGTTCCCTGTGGTCTGTACGTGGCACTGCCATGAAAGGTCAGGGTTGAACCACTGGTAACAGTGCTGTGCCTTAGGGTGTCCTCTCTCGGCAGTAGTACAGTGGGCGTGGTCAGCTTGCTGTGCATGTAGGGAGAGGATACATAAGGGGCAGACACTGCCTGGAGCGGGGTTGTTGTTCCAAAATTCCGGGGCTCCGGAGTTCGGGTCGCGTGACCTGGCCCTCCAGGCCAGGGGTGCACGTATGCATCGGTCCCAGGCACATTTAGCCTGGGGCTGCAACTTCACCATTGGGCCCAGCACCTTTACCAGAGGTTCAGCTCTAAGAGGAGGAATCCCAGGATGCCCCTGAGAGGGGGCCCGCTCTAAGAAGAAGAGACCGGGGGAGGACCTTTCTGAGGGACCGGTGAGAGTTTCATGGTGAAGGAGAGGCCCGGTAAACTTCTGGAGGGATTCCACTAATCATCTGAGGCCTTGTAATGTGCAGCAACTTGCACCTGTTCTTTAATTACAAGCGCTGAGAGTTTCGGGGCTCAAGCCTCGTACACACGAACAAGTTTCTCTGCAAAAACCAGCAAGAAACTTGCTGGCAGAGATTTCTTGCCGAGAAATTTGTTTGTGTGTATTGTTCCTCGTCAAGAAAAGCGACAAGAATCTCGACGAGAAAATAGAGAACCTGCTCTCTATTTTCTCGTCGAGATTCTCGTCAGCCTGTTTCTCGACGAGAAAATTGTGTGTGTGTACACTTACCTTTTCGCCGGGAAGCCCGCGCATGCTCGAAATGACTTTGACGCATGCGCGGTAGCTTCCTAGGCATAGGTAGGGTGAACAAAGATGGCGGCGATGGCATCGAATGTGACGAGCGCATGCTCGTCGTATTCGATGACGTCACCGCGTTCGCTCCATTCAAAGGACCGCGGGTTCTTTGAAAGGAGCGTGTGTACACTCGGCCGGGACAAGTTTCTTGTCCAAGAATCTCGTCGAAAAAAACGACATGTTTTTTTCGACGAGAATCTCGGCCGTGTGTACGAGGCATCAGAGATTCTGTGGCAGAGAATCTCCCGATCGTATCTCCAAAAGAGGGACTTAAGAAAAGTAAAGTTTGTGCGTCACTCCGGCTGCTAGGACCGTGAGAGGGGACTATCCGGGTGAGCAGAGTCCACTTGGGCTTGAGTGGTGATATCAAGTGCCTGAACCTGCCTCCATGTTTCCTTTTATTCTTCAACTCCAACTTTCCTGTCCAGTTGTCAGCATTGAAGAAAATAAACCTTCCTTCATTAAGGTTTAACCTTGTCTGGACATTGGCCTTATTGGTGCACCTACAACAGACTCTTCCCTACACTCTCGGGGTGAGATCCAACCGAGGGAAGGTAACTCGCTGCGGGACCCAACAAATTCTGAACACCGCTCATCCTCTTATTCAAGAAGGAACCTGGGCATTGTGGTACGGTGTGTCCTGCCTTGAGGAGGTAAGGCCAGGGATCTGTGTGCTACACATATATTAGGGATGGAGGTGTATCACTGGTGACTTCAGACCTTTTAATTTGTTTGTAAAAAGGGAACTTGTGATTTGTTCATATTTGTAGCAGCCCTTGCTGCCCCTCTGAAAAGTGATCTGTGGTGGAAGAAGCGATAAATCACCTACTTACTGCCTGTTTTAACTATGAAAATGCTGACCCACCACAACGGTGTGCTTTGCACAAAGTTGCAGAGAGGTAGCCATGTGGCCCATTCGCTTGAATAGGACACATTTGTTGGTGATACCGCCACTGATACATGCTGTAACGGCACCCCAAGCATGAAAGGGGTTAACGCCGTTTAAGATATTCCCTCTCTGGACACACATCCACTGCCGATCCTCGACAGTCAGGCGACCACTTCCCAAAAGATTAATCCTTCCAAACATACAAGACAAGCGCTCTGTGTTGAAGTTCCAAAAACAGCGAATGACTTTATTACAAGCACATGGTAACACATTTCTCTTCAAAAACCCTTCCCTCCCATCCTTGGGGAACAGGGCGGGTTAAACTGTTCAATGACAATGGTCATACAGGTCAGGTGTGTTCAAACTTCTCTTTCAGTAAACAGTCTTAGCAGGAGGGGTGATTCCCCCCCCCCTCCTCACAGAAAGACACTTAAACATCCCATAATAGGCAGCCAGACAGTCTACCAGCTCCAATCCACATCATCACAGTAGCAGACTTAATTACCACAAGCCACAATAGACAATAGAATGCAATCACACCCCATCACAGCAAATATTACACAACAGCCCACACACAATATACACCCAATATATACCATGTATATACAGCATTGAATATGACTATCACAGATCATGGTGGGGTTCTCATTCCCCCTGTGCCCCAAGTGACCCCTGTCACACATGCCATTTAATTATTGGAGTGGCCCTGAAGCAAAGCACCATGGCTTGGCTTGTGTTACATCCCAGAGCGGCTGCATCTGCTTGTTCAGGTGGGTAGTTTTAGGGGGGGGGCTGTGGCTCAACCCACAGCTTTTACTGCCCCCTGTCTGTATGTGTGAAAGAGCCCTTAATCTGCATCTACTTTTAAAATGGTATTGCTGAAACTGCAAACTTACTTTCAACTTGTGTTGTGCGAATGTTGCTATTAATCCTCAGCTCAAAATTCACATCAGAGTGCCTGCAGAATTAGTTACACAAATTTAGTCCCAATGTTTCCATATTATGTATTAATGTGGACCATAACTCTAATTTTACATTTGCAATAAATATATATCAAGGCACTAGCAAAAGTGGATGGGAAATTAGAATGTATACACTTACCTGTCAGCACCAAGAGATCCTCATGTCACACAGATATGCCTGTCCACATTTCAACAACACACACCCAGCTACCCACCCTGAGCCCTCCCACATCACCCCTGATTCCCCCTTTGTTAAAAGTGGACCTACGCATTGAATATAGGTCACTTAAATCTTTGGATGAGATTGAGGTATGTGATTAGGCAATACATAGAGTTTATTATATAATATCATTTCATAATATAATATAATATAATTATATCATTCTATAGGATTTTCCAGCAAGATAGGGCAAGCAGCAAACAAATAAGCACCAGGGGTAATACAAACAGCAACTAATCATAATCCATTTTCCCATAGGCGTGCGCACAGGGTGTGCCAGGTGTGCCTGGGCACACCCTAATCACCTTGTGCAGTGCAGATTGCCCCTACTGGCCTGGCTCAATCATGCCCCCCCCCCCGCCGCACCTCCGGCTTCCTTCCTCTTCCAAAGGCTGCTGCTGCTGGCACACACGGGGAAGTTTTAAAAAGGAGTGGGGGAAGGGGCCGGTAAATATAATTTACTGGCCCCTTCCCTTTGTGAATGAACACAGTAAGTGATTGGTACCATGTGTTTGAGCTTTGGAGTGCACACCCTAATGCAATAGGCTGCGCACACCTTCGCATTTTCCACTGGTCTGACAAAGTCAATTTTTTTTCTTTAATGCAATAAGGTAAAAGAGTTCCCTACCAGTGGCCGCCCGTCCATAGAGGGCGCAGGGGCACTGCCTCCCCTATCCATGCACCCGATCCCCTGATCTACATACCACTGGCGCCGGACCATGGATTTTAATTGGGGTGGGGCCTATTAGAGCCAGAGGCTCTAACAGGCTTCAAAAAAGGGTGGCCTCGGAGCGCAGAGCATTGCACTCCGAGGCCACCCAGTTGTGTGACCATAGCAAATAAATTTTCGCTATTTTCACACTAAAGTTTCTCCCGCCAAACAGGAGACAGGTCTGTGAGACCTGTTTCCCGATTGACCAAAGCGTCAGGCGATTCTATTGGATGCCTAGTGCTTTGGTGGAAGAGGAGACACACAGTGGAGAAAGCCGCTGGAGGAGCGGACACTGCACTCCAGGAGAGGAGGAGAGGACACCACAGCCCCCACGGGTAAGTGCCAGACCGCCCAGGGGGGCTTTCAGTGCCGTGCCACGCCACCAGGGGGTGTTCTTTGTTTGCCGCTAGACATGTGCTTTCGTTTATGTCCGAATGCATTTTCGTCCGAATTTCGAGTATTTTTGTTATCATTTTAACAAACGAAAACGAATGCTTTATTTTCGTTTTCGTTGCTACAACAGTTCGATATAGATAGGAGATTCGACATGACGCTGACAATAGCAATCTGTGTCTATCGAGCCTGAGGTCAAATGTGCCTAACCTTAACTCTATTAGTCCAAGATTATTCTACATAGAGAGGAAAGATTCGACATTATAGAGACAGTGTTGGCGTAACCCATTCGACATGAACGATGAAGATTCGACGAAGCAGCGAAAAACTTACAAACGTTGAATCTGTCATTGAAGGCTTATGGTGTCTGTCAAAAGTTCTAAGAAGATTCGACAAGCAGCTAAACTGTACGACGCTGCAATCGTACATTTCCGGTCAAATGCTCCGCCCATAGGCTATTGAAGAATTCGAATGTTGGTTGACTAGTAATATTAATTTATAAATATAATTATTACTAGTGTCATACAACATTAGAATTCTTCTATAGCTTGTAGGCGGAACATTCGACTGGAAATGTACGATTACGGTGTCGTACAGTTTAGCTGCTCCGTTGAATCTTCTTAGAACATTCGACAGACACCATAGGCCTTCAATGACAAATTTGACCTTAATTAATTCAGATTTTCGGACGAATGCATTTTTTAACGAAACAAAATAAATAAAAACAAATTTTGGGAGTAACTAAATAAATTTATTTTTCGGACGAAAACTAAATTCCGACACGAAATATTTCAGTGTGCACATGTCTATTTGCAGCCTCCCCAAAAGAAGAACCCACCAGCCGCAACTGCTCCCTACTATTTTTTTCTCCCCCCCATCCCTAAAAACAAGGCTGTCCCAGTTGCAGCACCACTCTCCTCACTTACTTATCTTATGGGAGACACTGAGAACAACTCCTGCTGCTGACAGTAAAACTTCTGTCAGGAAAGAACAGAGACATGGCTTACGGTGCTGTAGGTGTCTATGGATGCACAGAGCCCGGATCAGGAGCACAAGCGAATGGGGGCCCTTATAGCACACAGCTTGCTGAGGGGGCACCCAGACAAAGGAGGAACAGACAGTGCTAAACAGAGTAGGTAAGTAAGTAGGTAAGTAGAACCTCTTTTAAAAAATAAATAAAAATAAATAAAAATAAGAAAAAAATAACTTTAATGTCACTTTAACCACTTAAGCCCCGAACCATTTGGCTGGCCAAAGACCAGGCCACTTTTTGCGATTCAGCACTGCGTCGCTTTAACTGACAAGGCTCCCAAACAAAATTGACGTCCTTTTTTTCCCATAAATAGAGCTTTCTTTTGGTGGTATTTGATCACCTCTCCGGTTTTTATTTTTTGCGCTGTAAACAAAAATAGAGCGACAATTTTGAAAAAAAAAACAATATTTTGTACTTTTTGCTATAATAAATATCCCCAGTTTTTTTTTTAAAAAAGGCAATTTTTTTCTCAGTTTAGGCCGATATGTATTCTTCTATATATTTTTGGTAAAAATAATTGCAATAAGCGTATATTGATTGGTTTGCGTCTACAAAATAGGGGATAGTTTTATGGCATTTTTATTATTTTTTTATTTTTTTTACTAGTAATGGCGGCGATCTGCAATTTTTATTGTGACTGCGACTTTATGGCGGACACATCGGACACTTTTGACACATTTTTGGGACCATTGTCATTTTTACAGCGATCAGTGCTATAAAAATGCACTGATTACTGTGAAAATGACACTGGCAGTGAAGGGGTTAACCAGTAGGTGGCGCTGAAGGCGTTAAGTGTGTCCTAGGAAGTGATTCTAACTGTTAGGGGGAGGAGCTACCAGTGACACGTCACTGATCACTGTTCCCGATCACGGGAAACAGTAGATCCCTGACGGGACCCGAGAGCGCACTCACGAGGCACGCAGCGGGCGCGCGCCCACTGGGCAGCAAATTTAAAGGGACGTACAGGTATACCCATTTGCCTGCCCATGCCATTGCGCAGACGTATATCTGCATGCGGCGGTCGCTATGTGGTTAACCACTTCAGCCCCGGAAGAATTGGCTGCCCAATGACCTGCATGAGATGGACTTAACTGGTAAGGTCAACAGGTATTTGTGAGAATTTACAGGTAGATAAGGGAAAAACTGTAAATACAGATGTACATATTGTTTTCATGGTGGGGCCATAGTTGTTAGTAAAATTATGTTAAGATTTGCTGCTGAGGGTTACTCCACTTTTACCTTAACACTTGGCTCATCATAACCATAGTCACTTATGGCACGGACAGGCACAAGGGCGTACAGGTACATCCCCTTTAAGAACCCATCCATGGGTCGCGCTCGCGGGACCCGCAGACCCGATCGCCACCGGTGTCCCACGATCGGGTCACAGAGCTGAAGAACGGGGAGAGGTAAGTGTAAACAAACCTTTCCCCGTTCTTCCTAGTGGCATGTCAGTGATTGTCTGTTCCCTGTCATAGGGAACGACGATTAGTGACGTCACATGCCAAGCCACGCCCCCCTACAGTAAGAATCACGCATTAGGTCACACTTAACCCCTACAGCACCACCTAGAGGTTAATCCCTTCACTGCCAGTGTCATTTTCACAGTAATCAGTGCATATTTATAGCACTGATCACTGTAAAAATGACAATGGTCCCAAAAATGTGTCAAAAGTGTTCAATGTGTCCACCATAATGTCGCAGTCATGATAAAAATAGCTGATCGCCGCCATTACTAGTAAAAAAATAATTATTAATAAAAATGCCATAAAACTACCCCCTATTTTGTAGACGCTATCTTTTGCGCAAACCAATCAATAAACGCTTATTGCGATTTTTTTTTTACCAAAAATATGTAGAAGAATACATATTGGCCTAAACTGAGGAAAATAATGTTTTTTTATATATTTTTGGGGATATTTATTGTAGCAAAAAGTAAAACATATGTCATTTTTTTCAAAATTGGCGCTCTATTTTTGTTTATAGCGCAAAAAATAAAAACCGCAGAGGTGATCAAATACCACCAAAAGAAAGCTCTATTTGTGGGGGAAAAAAGGACGTCCATTTTGTTTGGGAGCCACGTCGCACGACCGCGCAATTGTCAGTTAAAGCGACGCAGTGCCGAATCGCAAAAAGTGGCCTGGTCCTTTAGCAACAAAATGGTCCGGGGCTTAAGTGGTTAAAAGACTTTTACCATTTGCTTTTTTCTCATCTCCGAATGCCCATGGATAGGTTACTTTTTGCTATAATAAATATCCCCCAAAAATATATAAAAAAACGTTTTTTTTCCTCAGTTTAGGCCGATACGTATTCTTCTATATATTTTTGGTAAAAAAAAATCGCAATCAGCGTTTATTTATCGGTTTGCGCAAAAGTTATAGCGTCTACAAAATAGGGGATAGTTTTATGGCATTTTTATAAATTTTTTTTTTTTTTTTACTTGTAATGGCGGCGATCAGCGATTTTTATCATGACTGCGACATTATGGCGGACACATCTGACACAATTGACACATTTTTGGGACCATTGTCATTTTTACAGCGATCAGTGCGATAAAAATGCACTGATTACTGTAAAAATTACACAGGCACTGAAGGGGTTAACCACTAGGTGGCGCTGTAGGGGTTAAGTGTGACCTAGTGAGTGATTCTTTCTGTAGGGGGGATGGGCTACATGTGACAAGACAGTCATCACCGCTTCCGATTACCGAAAGCGGTTTTTACTGTCATTGTCACTAGGCAGAGCAGGGAGATGTGTGTTTACATTAGCATCTCCCTGCTTTACCTCTCAGTGAGACGATCGCGGGGATCCCCGCGGCGATCGAGTCCGCGGGACCCGCGGTCGGGTTCATGGAGCTTGCGGCGAGCGCGCGTGCACGCACAATGGCGCTTCCTTAAAGGGGACTTATATATACGTCCTTCTGCCCAGGAGTGCCATTGTGTCGATGTATGAAGTCGTGCGGCGGTCGGGAAGAGGTTAAAGCACTGCCAAATGAATTGATTATATTGGCTGCAAGAATATTAATGTTGCTTTTTGTCAAAGCAGATTTTTTTTTTTTTTTTTTTTCGTTGTGTTTTGGCAGCAAGCATTTTCAATGTAATTTTGACAGTATAATTACTGTACTGATTTTAGTTGTGGTAATGATAGATTTTGCAAGTAGCAGATATTCTGATATTAAGAGTTAAGTCTAGGGTTTAGTTTAATATTATTGGTTACATTCAGGTTGGGGGGCTAGGATTACGTGTTAGATTACAGGCTTGGTTGAGCACTGATGTTTAGGGTCAGATGTTAGATGGGCTTGGGTTAAGGGTTAGTCTGAGTTTAACAGCAACCATTACTGAAAGGAATACAGTATGAAGGCTTCCATTGCTAAACTATTTCTGACAATGCGAGTTACCATGACAGCCAGGCAGCTGTTCAAAAGAATAAGAATTCAGAAATGACAGCCTACATAAAAAGTATAAATTTACTTTAAATAAGGTTTAGATTAGGATTTCAGGTGTCAGAAATTGTTTTTTATTAAGACAGACACATTTTTCTTTTTTTCAAGCAGAAACTTAATGTACTGCTGCTATGAGAACATTGCATGTGATTATGGTTGGACTACTTAGAGTACAAATATTAATTCACCAGCCATTATGTAATACTACTGTAGCGATACCCCCAACTTAAGAGGGCCGCTGGTATTATTTTGGGCCCTGTACACAGCACTGCCAACCCCCGGCAATCTACTCGACCCTCCTCTGGCACAGCTAGTCTAGGGGATGAGGTATTGGTATAACTCTGTAATTGTCTATGAGCAATCCCACAGTAATGCAAATAGTAATAACATACAGTAATTGACAGTAAGACCAGAGTACTTAACCACAGCAACTTTACTGATGGTATAAAGGTTCCATAGCAATACAGTACATCATAACTCATGCAGAGCCCTGCAATTAAAATAACACCTAGCAATACTGTAAAAGAATGAATCACACACCACGTGCAGCTATTCTCCCTATGAGCAATATGGCGCTCAATAATGTTCTACACTATGCAGTCAGGCCTGACTTAAGAAAGTGGGGGGTTTAGTCTTATGGTGAATAATCTTCGCATGCAAGGGGTAATCGGTGGTGCACATTCAGGAACAACAATTTGTAAATCCAAAAGAACGGTAACTGGTAACGGAGCAATTCACAGGAGACTATAAACTCAGTTCTGGAACTAGTCTCCTGCTAAGACAGTAGGTATAGCACTGAGGACCAAAGGAGTCAATAGGCCTAGACAAAGTACTTGGCTATAGCTGTGAGCAGGTGCTCTCTCACCACACCGGACTTAGTCCTCGTCCGTAACTTCCACCGCTGTGTATCCACACACAGGGTATGCGACAGCCAGGTCTTCGGTCCTCCTGATGTCAGTGAAAGGCAAGAGGAGATCAGGTGCCACACAGGCTCCGTAGTCGGGTGGAAGGCTCTTTGGAAGTGCGCAAGGCCCAGGTTTCAGGCCTTGCACCAGCAGCGAGTCCGCACGGGGGGACCCCTTTTGATAGAAGCGCGGTGTCCAAAGAGGCCAAGCTTAGCCTCACCCCTCACCTTTATAACCCACCCCAGGAGTCTCTGCGGGTGGCAATGCACCTTGGGTGCTAAACGGGGTTCTGGGAATCGTAGTCCGTGAGGCCCTAAAGGAGACCCCGCTACTAGTGTTGAGCGAACCCAAACTGTAAAGTTCGGGTCCGTACTGAACTTTAGCTTTTTCCCGAACCCGAACCCGGACTTTGCGCAAAAGTCCGGGTTCGGGTTCGGCAATCTAATTACGCAGTTAGAAATGCTTCAGGGGCCAGCCAATCACCTTTTGATTAGCTGGTGTGCCCTTAGAAGCCATCATAGCCATGCCTACTAATGGCATGGCTGTGATTGGTCAGTGCAACATGTGACCCAGCTTCTATATAAGCTAGAGGCACACAGCACACACGTCACTCTGCTTCAGAATAGATAGGGAGAGGATCTTGTCTGCTGCTGTTGCTAATAGGGAGAGATTGTAAAATACATGAGGTAGTCCTGATTCTGCAATCTGAGGGAAAAGATAGAGAGATAGTGTAGTGTAGGGCCAGGTTCCTGTTGGTGCTTTCAGGGAGAGAGATATATTATATAGGAGTCCAGATTCAGAGATATAACTCAGCGATCTGCATAGGTTTACCTGTTTGTGTTGCAGTGCAGTCTTTTTACACTGCCATGAGCCCAGTGTCAGAGAAAATCTAACTTTTATCTGCAAGCTCAGTGCACCAGCACTGCATATATTACTTTGAGAGATACACCGTTTCCATACTGTGGGTGTATTCTGCTCTTTGAAAAAGATCCATTTAGGGGGGAAAAAAAAGGCACTTTATTGTGCTCTTTTCCAAAAGACCCATAGGGCAAAAAAAGACCCGTTTAGGGCAAAAAAAAAAAAAAATTGCACTTTAACCACTTCAATACCATGCACTTATGCACCTTCCCGCCCAGACCAATTTTCAGCTTTCAGTACTCTCACACTTTGAATGACAATTACTTAGTCATGCTACACTGTATCCAAACAAATTTTTTATCATTTTCTTCTCACAAATAGAGCTTTCTTTTGGTGGTATTTAATTGCCACTGGGTTTTTTATTTTTTGCGATATAAGCAAAAAAACAGCAATTTTTTTAAAAAAAAAACACTTTTTTTTAGTTTCTATTGTAAAATTTTGCAAATAAGTAATTCTTCTTCATAAATTTGTGCCAAAATGTATACTGCTACATATCTTTGGTAAAATGAACCCAAATTAGTGTATATTATTTGGTCTTTGTGAAAGTTATAGAGTCTACAAACTATGGTGGCAATCACTGAAAATGTATCACATCTGATCACGCCTGATGTACTGAAGGGATATCTCATTTCTTGAGACACTAACAAGCGAGGAAAGTACAAATACCCCAAAATTACCCCTTTTTGGAAAGTAGACAGTCCAAGGTATTTACTAAGAGGCGTGGTGAGTTTTTTGAAGTTGTATTTTTTTCCCACAATTCTTGGGAAAATTTAATTTTTTTTTTTTTTTTTTTTTTTTACACAAACTGGTCATATTAACAGTTTTTTTCTCTCACACAGCATATGCATAATTGCAACTACACCCCAAAATACATTCTGCTACTCCTCCTGAGTGTAGCGATACCACATGTGTGAGACTTTTACACAGCCTGGCCACATACAGAGGCCCAACATTGAAGTAGCACTTTCAGGCGTTCTACAAGCATAAATCGCACATATCCTTTCTCAACCACCTATTACACTTTTGAAGGCCCTGGAGCACCAGGACAATGGAATTTTCCACAAAATGACCCCATTTTGGAAAGCACACACCCCAACGTATAATCTATGAAGCATTATGAGTCTTTTGAACGGTTCATTTTTTTCCAGAAGGTTTTGGAAAATGTGGAGAAAAAATGAAAATGCATTTTTTTTACACAAAGTTGTCCATTTATAAGATATTTCTAACGCATAGCATATACATAGCAAAAATGACACCCCAAAATGCATTCTGCTACTCCTCCTGAGTATAGCGATACCACATTTGTGAGACTTTTACACAGCCTGGCCATATACAGAGGCCCAACATTGAAGTAGCACTTTCAGGCGTTCTACAAGCATAAATCGCACATATCCTTTCTCAACCACCTATTACAATTTTGAAGGCCCTGGAGCACCAGGACAATAGAATTTTCCACAAAATGACCCCATTTTGGAAAGCACACACCCCAACGTATAATATATGAAGCATTATGAGTCTTTTGAACGGTTCATTTTTTTCCAGAAGGTTTTGGAAAATGTGGAGAAAAAATGAAAATGCATTTTTTTTACACAAAGTTGTCCATTTATAAGATATTTCTAACGCATAGCATATACATAGCAAAAATAACACCCCAAACTGCATTCTGCTACTCCTCCTGAGTATAGCGATACCACATGTGTGAGACTTTTACACAGCCTGGCCATATACAGAGGCCCAACATTGAAGTAGCACCTCCAGGCATTCTAGCAGCATTAATTGCACATATCATTTTCTGACTACCGATTACATTTTTGAAGGCCCTTCATATATCTAACACATAGCAGGTACATACCAAATAACAAAAGATTACCTGTGGTTTTAGAAGTGCAGTGGTCCACAGAGGAGAGCATCGGTCCAGGCAGCACGCAGGGATGAGGTCAGCGACAGCAAAAGCAATCATCCAGGCAGCAGGCAGGAATACTGTCCATAGTTCGCACAGGCAGAGATACTGTCAGCACAGCCAGAGCACAGCCAAAGCACAGGTCCAGGTAGCAGGCAGAGGTGTCCCGGCAGAAATGCTGTCCAAAGTCAGTAGAGGCAGCAGGCAGATATATGGTCAACACAGCCAAAGTATTGGTCCAAGCAGCAGGAAGAAACATGGTCCATAATGTCATGGGTCATTACAGGCAGTAATATGGTCAGCACAGCCAAATTATTGGTCCAGGCAGCAGGAAGGACCATCAAGCTTAGGGCCAGGGGGACAGGGGTAGAGGCTTCTCCCACCCAAATCGCTTTGAAGCCTCCGGGCAACCAGACCCTGTTCTTGGAGCACAGAAAACGAAAAACTGTTTTTCTCTACTCAGAACGCTATTCTGAAGCCCCTCACATATGTGAGACCCCTGTGTACTAAAAGTAGATGGCCAAAAGATCAGTCCAAGTGGCAGGCAAAAACATGGTCGATTAACAGGCCAAGGTCGGTACACGTGGAAGTCAGAAACGTGGTTTAAATCGGCAGGCATCGTCGGTAAACAGGCCAGGGTCAGTTAATTAACATGGAAGGTAGTTAGTAACATGGTAGCAGGCAAATAGGGAAGTGGCAGTCTGTTAATAATAGGGGGAACTAATGGATGTATGATAATTTTTGAAGCAATTTCCGATGCACAGGCCAGGTTGGGAGGGACAATCGGGACAATAATAGCTGGTGTCTCTTCTTACTCCTCCTCTGCTGCATACACGGCATTTCTTTTGGCGTCTTCTTCCAGATTCTGTGGGGGGGATGCTAAAGGGATAGTGTCGCTCGTGAAGCCGACTCACACTATCAGAGCGAATGCTTCCTGGGGCGGGATCTTGTTGGTAAATGAGGGCATCGATGATATCTTCGATATATTGGAGGTAGTGGAGTCGGTGATTTTGAGTTGCTTTTTGGTAGCAGACAAACGAATTAAAAAGGGCCATGTGAAACAGGTGAAACGCAACTTTTTTGTGCCAATAATGGGACTTTCTGGTTGATAAGTAGGGCTGTAGCATCTGGTCGTTTAAATCCACCCCCCCCATGTACAAATTGTAGTCGTGGACACATTCAGGCTTTACAATGGAGCCGCGTCTTCTTGGGATCTCCACCATGGTGTCATTGTGGATCGTAGAGAGGATGTGGACATCTTTCTTGTCCCTCCACTTCATGGCCAACACCTCCTCATTCCTCATGGATGCCGATTCTCCAGGTCGCAATTTTTTTGTCAATAAATTTTGTGGGAATCCCTTCCGGTTTTTTTTGAAGGTACCGCAGGCCGGGGTTTGTTTACTGTAAAGGTGGCGAAAAAGGGGCAGGCTGGTATAATAATTGTAAAAAGTGTAGGAATACTGCGCTGTCTGCAAAAACTGAATGTGATAACTCAATATCTGTGCTGCAACTAAAAAATGTGAGACACACACAAATAACAATATTATAAGGAAATAAAGCTGCGCAGGTATAATAATTATCAACATATAAATGGTAACCTTTTCCGAACAGGGGGTATGCCAACTCCCAGACAATTTTCCCACTGGTTCCAATATATGTGGGGCAATCACGGGGCTGGAGCTGGGAGTCTTTGCCTTCGTAGATCCTGAATTTGCAGACGTATCCAGTGGCTCGATCACATAATTTATTTAATTTTAACCCATACCTGGCTCTCTTGCTTGGTATGTACTGCTTGAACTGCAGTCGGCCGGTGAAATGTACGAGGGACTCGTCCACACAAATTTTTTGGTCTGGGATGAAAACTTCTTCAAATCGCTGGGAAAAGACATTGATTAGGGGGCGTATCTTGTACAATTTGTCGTAGTTGGGATGATCTCGGGGAGGGCACTGTGAATTGTCATTGAAGTGGAGAAAGCGCATAATCATGTCGTATCTTTTCCTGGACATGACAGCGGAATATATGGGCATGTGTTGGATGGGGCGTTTGGACCAATATGAATGGACTTCGTTCTTTTTTGTAAGCCCCATATTGAACATAAGGCCCAAAAATAATTTAAATCCCTCCAATGTTAGACGCCGCCACTGGAACATGCGGGCGTAGGAAGAATCGGGGTTGGCAGCAATAAATTGGGATGCATACAGATTCGTTTGATCCACTATATTCTGCAGCAAATCTTGTGGGAAAAATAAACAAAAATAATCAAATTTAGAAAAATTTGTAGTGTCGGGCTGCACACCTGGCTGTGCGGTGAAAGGGGGGATGATAGCGGATCCTGAGTTGGCAGGCAACCATAAGGGGTTTGCCAGGGCATCGGGAAGGTAGGATTGGGGCTGGATTCTTCGGGTTGGGCGTGCATTTCCATTGCTTGTACTGGGCTCCTCTTCCTGGGGTATGGCGCTGCTGGTGGTGAGCAGTTCTCCTGATCTTGGTGCTGATCTTGGTGCTGATCTTGGTGCCGATCGCATTCTTTTGGGAGGGACGGTTTCCTCCGGGGACTCGGACTCTGAGCCACTATCCTCCACTGGCTCGTATTCCGAACCAGAATCGGATAATGGGAGCTCCCCGCTGCTCTCATCATCCGACATGGCAAGAATGGCATATGCCTCCTCAGGTGTGTAAACCCTTTGGGACATTATGGCAGTGCTTATTGGTGGGCCTGTGTAATGGTACTGCTGGTGGTAGTGGTGGCGGTCTGTGTGGTAGTACCGATGGAGGTATTAGTGGTGGGCCTGTGTGGTGGTACCGATGGCGGTATGGGTGGTGGTGGTACCGATGGCGGTACGGGTGGTGGTGGTGGCGGCGGTACCAATGGCGGTACAGGTGGCGGTACGGGTGGTGGTGGTAGCGATGGCGGTATGGGTGGTGGTGGTAGCGATGGCGGTACAGGTGGTGGTGGTACCGATGGCGGTACGGGTGGTGATGGTACCGATGGCGGTACAGGTGGTGGTACAGGTGGTGGTGGCACTACCGACGGTGGTACGGGTGGTGGTACTGGTGGTGGTACCGATGGTGGCACTAGTGGTGATACTGGTAGCGGGCCTGTGTGGCAGTATAGATGCTGGGCCTGGTGGCGGTACTGGTGGTGGTACTGGTACCGATGGCGGTACTGGTAGCCTGTGTGGCGGTGCCAATGGCGGTACCGATGGAGGTGGGCCTGTGACAGATGATTGACAGATGGCGTGATTGATTGACAGGTGGGGTGATTGATTGACAGATGGGCTGATTGATTGACAGATGGGCTGATTGACAGATGGGCTGATTGACAGATGGGCTGATTGACAGATGGGCTGATTGGCTGGGCTGATTGATGTGCTGGGCTGTGTGACAGGTCCTCTTTATGGGGGGGGGGCGTGTTGTGCACTGTAAACTTATGTAGACAAACTACACTGAGCTAACTTACTGATCTCTTCTCTCCTCACAGATCGGTGTGTGAGGAGAGAGCAGGGATCAGGTAGTAACTCCTGTGGAGTTTGTTTACATTTGTGACCGGCTGTGATTGGACACAGCCGGTCACGTGGTAAACAGCCAATTCATTGGCTGTTTACTCTGATCGGGGACGCGCTGTGTCCAAGGGACACTCGCCTTCCCCGATCCCCGCTCTGCAAGCCTGTGGCGGCGCGCACGGAGCGCGCCGCTGAGTTTGTTTTGACAGGTGATCGGCTGTGACTTTGACACAGCCGATCACATGGTAAACAGCCAATGAAATTGGCTGTTTACCGTGATCGGGGAAGCGCTGTGTCCGAGGGACACATGCCGTCCCCGATCACCGCGCTGCGCGCACCCGCGGGCGCGCGCAAGGCAATATCCTGCAGGACGTCATATGACGTCCAGTATCGATATTGCAACCACTTCCCGGACGTCAATTCGCTATTGACTGGGCGGGAAGTGGTTAATGTACGCTTGCAAAAAGAGCCATTCAGGGCCACAAAAAATAGTTTGCAGTGTGTTATACATATGTGGAGGTGTGTGAAATAAACAATTTCTATATAGTTTTCTCCTACTGTGCTATACTAAAAAAAAAACTTTTTTTTTGAATAGCATTTTCTGCAGTTCTGTAGCTGTGCGATTCAGCGGTTACGTACTGTGGGTGTGTTCTGCTATTCCAAAAAACGCCATTTAGGGGCACAAAAAATAGTTTGCAGTGTGTTATACATATGTGGAGGTGTGTGAAATAAACAATTTCTATATAGTTTTCTCCTACTGTGCTATACTAAAAAAAATAGGATTTTTATAACAGCTTACCTGTAAAATCCTTTTCTTGGAGTACATCACGGGACACAGAGCGACATAGTCATTACTAATGGGTTATATAGATACCGTCAGGTGCTGGCACTGGCAACTTCCAAAACCGGAAGTACCCTCCCCTATATAAGCCCCTCCCATCCGGGAGCACCTCAGTTTTGTAGCAAAGCAATAAGTGTCCCCAAAGAGGGGCGGGAGCTCTGTGTCCCGTGATGTACTCCAAGAAAAGGATTTTACAGGTAAGCTGTTATAAAAATCCTATTTTCTTTCTCGTACATCACGGGACACAGAGCGACATAGTCATTACTAATGGGATGTCCTAAAGCAATGCCAAATGAGGGGGGGGATACACCATATATAAGCTGAGCGCTATCAGACATGAGGATCTTTTGCGGCCTGCAACACACTGCGCCCAAAGGCGACATCCTCCTGACTTCTAACGTCCACCTGGTAGAACCTAGTAAACGTGTGAACTGAAGACCATGTTGCGGCCTTACAGATTTGAGCCAGGGAGGCCTGGTGATGCACTGCCCATGAAGTTCCAACTGTTCTCGTGGAGTGCGCTCTAACTTTGAACGGAGGCGGTCTCCTTCTCAAGCCATAGGCTTGTATTATGACCTGTCGAATCCACCTGGCTAAAGTAGATTTTGACGCTGCCTGACCCTTTCTGGGGCCTTCCGGCAGAATAAACAAAGTATCCGTTCTGCGAATCTGAGCAGTGGCTTTTAGATAAGCTTTAACTGCTCTTACTACATCCAAAGAATGCAATAACTTTTCCTCTACCGAAGTAGGTTTGGGGAAAAAAGAAGGAAGAACCACATCTTGGTTCAAATGAAACCTCGATACCACCTTAGGAAGAAAGGCTGGCTGAGGACGTAATACTACTCTGTCCTTATGGATAACCAGATATGGCTCTTTACAGGACATAGCTGCTAATTCCGACACTCTTTTAGCCGAACAAATGGCTACTAGAAAAATCAATTTCCTGGTGAGAAGCACCAAGGAAATATGCTGTAATGGTTCAAATGGTTGTTTCTGTAAAACCGACAGAACCAAGTTTAGATCCCATGGACATATGGGAATATTAACCGGAGGACTAATACGCATCACTCCTTGTATAAAGGCTTTGACTAGTGAATGCGAAGCCAAGGGCCTTTGAAAAAATATTGACAAGGCCGAAATCTGACCCTTGATAGTACTCAAGGCAAGCTTCCTATCTACAGCCCATTGTAGGAAGTCCAGAATCCTACCTATTACGTATTTACGTGGATGCCATTTCTTGGCCTCACACCAGGCGATGTACGCCTTCCAGATTCTATAGTAGATCTGCCTGGATACCGGCTTCCTGGCATTGATCATGGTAGATACCACAGCATTAGAGAGCCCTCTCTTTTTTAGAATGTGGGCTTCAATAGCCAGGCCGTCAAACCTAGGGCTGGTAAGGAAGGGTGGTATATCGGTCCTTGCGAAAGCAGGTCCGGACGATGTGGGAGGGTCCAAGGACTCCCCACAGACATTTTTACAATCTCCGCGTACCATGCTCTTCGGGGCCACGCTGGAGCCACCAGAATCACTGGTTTCTTTTCTACCCTGATTCTGCGGAGTAATCGAGGTAACAATTGTGGCGGTGGGAATGCATATATCAGCTTGAACTGATCCCAAGGGAACACTAGGGCATCCGAGCCGCAAGCTAGGGGATCCCTTGTCCAAGAGACAAACCTGTCCACTTTTGTGTTGAATCTGGATGCTAGCAGATCTACATCCGGTGTTCCCCACCGCTGACATATTGTCCGGAAAACCTCGGGATGAAGGGACCATTCCCCTGGGCATAATTGTTGGCGACTTAGAAAGTCCGCCTTCCAATTCTCCACTCCTGGAATGAATACCGCAGATATGGCTGGGACATATCTTTCTGCCCATCTCAGGATGTAATTTACTTCCCTTTGGGCTGCACGACTCCTGGTGCCCCCCTGACGATTGATATATGCCACTGCTGTGGCATTGTCTGATTGAATTCTGACAGGGGACCCTTGGAGTTTGGATGTCCATGCTACTAGGGCATACCGGGCTGCTCGTATCTCTAAGAGATTGATGGGCAGGGCCTTTTCCGCATCCGACCATCTGCCCTGGAGAGACCATTGCTCCAGTACTGCTCCCCAGCCTATAAGGCTGGCATCTGTAGTGACCACCTTCCAGGAAATCGGACTGAAGAATTTCCCTCTTTCCAGATTCTGGGGAACCAACCACCAGCGGAGGCTCTTGCGAACGGAAGGGGACAAGGACATTGGTAAGTCCAGAGCCTGAACTTTTTTGTTCCAGGCTGACAGTATGGCCCTTTGCAACTTCCTTGAATGGAATTGACCGTAGGGTACTGCTTCGAATGATGCCACCATTTTTCCCAGCAGCCTCATGCACAGGCGTATGGATGGCTGTCTTTTTGAACCCACTAAGTGGATCAAATCTCTCAAAGACGACCCCTTTTCTTGAGGCAAGAAAATTTTTCTCTGGTCTGAATCCAGCCTTAGCCCCAAGTATTCCAGACTTTTGACTGGTTTTAGGGCTGACTTGTCTCGGTTGATAATCCAACCGTGATATTCCAGATACTTGATTGTCTCGTGAACAACCACTTCTAGTTTTTCCACTGAGTGGTCTATCAGCAACAAGTCGTCTAGATATGCCATTATCGTTACACCTCGTGTTCTTAGATTGGCCAATAATGGGGCCAGAATTTTTGTGAACACTCTTGGTGCTGTGGCCAGACCGAAGGGTAAGGCTCTGAACTGAAAATGGCGCCCTTCTACCGCAAAGCGTAGAAATTTTTGGTGGGCTGGAAAGATGGGAATGTGCAAATAAGCATCTTTGATGTCGATCGAGGCTAACCATTCCTCCCCTTGTAGGGCAGTGGCTACCGATCGGATCGACTCCATCCGGAAAGTCCTGATATGTAGGAATTTGTTTAGCCCTTTTAGATTTAATATGGGCCTCACGTCCCCGTTTGGCTTCGGGACTGTAAAGAGGTTTGAGTAAAACCCGAACCCCCATTCTTCCAGAGGAAGCTCTATAATTACTGCTTGGAGCAATAATTGTTCTAGTGCCAACAGGAGGGATCCTCTCTTCTGGGGATCCCTTGGCACGTTTGACCTTATAAAGCGGGAAGGAGGGGAGTTTTTTAACTCCAATTTGTATCCCAGATTTACTGCGGAGAGCACCCATCTGTCTCGGATCGTGTCCCGCCAGGTCTCTGTGAACAACTGAAGTCTTCCCCCCACCCGATTGGGTGGGGGCAACCCTTCATGCATTTGACTTTGGGGGAGGTTTTGTACCTCTCCTGCTCCAGGGCTTCTTGTTACCCTGCAATTGTCCCTGATTTTTACCTCCGGGATTTGACCGAGGAGGCCGTCGGAACTGTTTCACAGCCGATGTCCTAGGGACTGGAGAAGCAGGCCTCTTAAAAGAGGGACCTCTAACTCTATTTTTAACCGGCAAAAGTGTACTTTTACCGCTGGAAATTCTCTGGATATATTTGTCCAGGTCTTCCCCGAATAAGCGTTCACCATGAAATGGGAAGCTGACCAGCAATTTTTTACAGGGAGCTTCAGCAGACCAGTTTTTGAGCCATAGAAGCCTGCGCATATGTACTACAGACAGCGTAAGGCGGGAGGCCTGATGGATTGAATCCTTTATAGCGTCCACCGCAAAGCATAAGGCTCTAGGTAGATCAGCTAGGGCAAGAGCCTGCTGATCTGGCAAGTCCCTTAAGACCTGTTTCAACTGATCCTTCACTGCTTGGCAGACCCCAATAGCTGCCACTGCTGGTTGTGTCACCAATCCTGCTGTAGAAAAAGCAGATTTTAATAAGGACTCCAATTTTTTATCTATTGGGTCCTTGAACATTTGGACATTATCCACCGGACATGTCAGTGATTTATTCACACAAGAGATGGCTGCATCCACTGTAGGGACCCTCCATTTTATGATGAACTTATCCTCCATGGGATAGACCACCGGAAATCTCTTGGGGGGAGTAAATATTTTGTCAGGATGCTCCCAATCCTGGTAAATGAGCCCTTCCAGTAAAGGATGGATCGGAAAGGAACAAACAGTCTGGGGAGCTTTTAGCGACCCCAACGAGGAGACAGAAGTGGATGATGGCTCCGCAAGTGGCATTTTAAATGCTGATCGGACCATATTAGTCAGGGACTGAACCCATAACCTTTCAGCATGTGATGCTGAGAACGGCTCTTCCACTGTTGATTCCTCTACAACCGAATCGACCTCATCCTGATCCCCTTCAGGTAGGTCGATCCCTGTATGGGACTGTTGCTCTGTTAACAGGCACTCTGAGGGAGGAGACGGAGATCGGGCGCTTTTCTCCTGTGACAGGGAAGCCGCGATCAATGCTGACAATCTCTCTTCCAGCCCTCCCAGAGCTGAGGAAAAAACCTCCTCTGTTACATACACAGGAGCAGGTGAACTGAGGACAGCCACAGTACCAGGTACTCCTGAGGGTGCTCTACGGTCACTAACCTCTGATTCTTCAGGGGAGACTGGTGCAGCCAAAGCATGCCCAAGATCCTCAGAGCCCGATGGAGACCCCCTATTCCTCCTGGAATTTCTAGTCCCGGAGTTTTTAGACGGCATATTCCTAAGCCACAAAGCTGAGGTATTCCAGCCGAAATACACCAGTTACTGACAATAGTCTAGCATAAATGCTGCTATAAGAAACAGTTGGTGTCTACTAATGTGCCTTTCTAGGGGATGCCTGTATCAACCGCTTGCTGTATGCCTTCTTTAAATGTTGCCAGCTCTGTCTCTGTACTTCATAGCCAGCTCACCACACAAAATTGTGGTTTTTAACATGCTGGGACGCCCGCACATGCGCAGAAGCGCTGCGGCGCGCACAGAGCGTCATCCCCCAGGCTCCGCCCCCTTTCCCGGCTCACCTCTATATATAGAGGCGCGTGCACGAGCACGCGCGCGGCCACGTGCGCCTTCGGCGCTAATTTCGAAAATGGAAACCAGGGACAAGAGCCAGGGCCCCTTTGCCGCAGCCCGGGGGATGGACGAGCATTGCAACATGGCAGAGGAAGCAGTTTCCCATAAGAGAACTCACCCTCTGCCTGGACTCGCTCTGATGAAAAGAAACTAGTCCACATGACAAGAAAAGTTCCACAGCGGCCTCTAGTGGACAAACACAGGTACCGCAGTCTAATATATTAAATATATATATATATATAAAAAATATATATATATTTTTTTTTCTTGACCACCATTAAAAATTATTACATTTTTTTAGTAGTTACAGGCATGCACAGAATTTTGCGGGAATACCATTAGGTAACAGACAGAAAGACAAATTAGGCTTGGGGGTCCCCCAATAGAACCAAGTTCCTGGGGGCCCCCACTTACCTGTTCCCCGCCGCAGGACTTTGTTTGGTCCACAAAAGCCCAAACTTCACCTATCACGGCAGGCATTGTAATCAAACCTTCAGGGACCGGGTTCCCAAGGATTCCACTCCCCTGGACCTGTATAGCACCCTGCACAGAAAACATCTTGGTCGTGGGTATGACCAGAGCTCTGGATCCCAGGGTCCAGCTCTCCTAAGAGAAGCATTACAGGCAAAACCTTGCTCTTCTCTGCAAGGCCCGGGTACCGACCGTTTAGCTATGAAGCTTTTTTGGTCGGATCCGGAATAGCTTACTGAGGCCCAAAAGAACCTGTACGCAAGCTCAGTGAAAAACACATGTTTCTTCTTGGCCAACACCTTAGACACTGGCAAAAAACTGAGGTGCTCCCGGATGGGAGGGGCTTATATAGGGGAGGGTACTTCCGGTTTTGGAAGTTGCAGTGCCAGCACCTGACGGTATCTATATAACCCATTAGTAATGACTATGTCGCTCTGTGTCCCGTGATGTACGAGAAAGAAACAACATTTTTTTTGAATAGCATTTTCTGCAGTTCTGTAGCTGTGCGATTCAGCGGTTACGTACTGTGGGTGTGTTCTGCTCTTCCAAAAAACACCGTTTAGGGGCATAAAAAATAGTTTGCAGTGTGTTATACATATGTGGAGGTGTGTGAAATAAACAATTTCTATATAGTTTTCTCCTACTGTGCTATACTAAAAAAAAAACTTTTTTTTTTAATAGCATTTTCTGCAGTTCTGTAGCTGTGCGATTCAGCGGTTACGTACTGTGGGTGTGTTCTGCTCTTCCAAAAACACCCATTTAGGGCAAGATCCTAAATTTGGAAAATATGAGGAGAAGGTCAAAGGGACGTGGTGGCCTCAGTCGTGATGCTGCTGGTGGAGCTCCTGTTGCAGGGAGAGGACGTGGTGGATCTGTGCCAGATACACGCACAAGTGAAACACCTTCCTCAGGTGCGAGTAATGAGGCTGTACGAATGTTTAGGCCAGGACAAGTACAGGCGATAGTAGATTGGGTTGCTGACAGTGCCTCGGGTTCCTTCACATTGTCTCCCACCCACTCTTCTGATGAAAGATCAGAGTTGGCACCTGAAACCCATGTCCATCAGTCTTTCACCTCACCCCCTTGCAAATCAGCCAAGCAGTCTGAGCCCCAAATCATGCAGCAGTCTCTTCTGCTTTTCGATGACTCTGTTAGCAGGGTTTCCCAGGGCCATCCACCTAGCCCTGCCCCAGAAGTGGAAGAGATTGAGTGCACCGATGCCCAACCACTTATGTTTCATGATGAGTACATGGGAGGACCATCGCAGTACGTCTCGGATGATGACGAAACACAGGTGCCAACTGCTGCTGCTTTCGCAATTGTGCAGACAGACAAGGAGGGCAGGGGTGAAGACTGGGTGGAAGATGATGTGGAGGACGATGAGGTCCTCGACCCCACATGGAATCAACGTTATGCAGGTGACCAGTGTAGTTTGGAGGAAGAGGCGGTGGTCGCACAGAGCCACCAGCACAGCAGAAGAGGGAGCAGGGTGCAAAAGCGGAGCGTCCGTCCCCTAGACAGTATGTCTGCTACTGCCCAACGCAGCAAGGGACCGAGCACACCAAAGCCAGGTCCAAGGAGTTCCCTAGCGTGGCAGTTCTTCACACAATGTGCTGATGACAAGACACGAGTGGTTTGCACGCTGTACAATCAGAGCCTGAAGCGAGGCATAAACGTTCTCAACCTGAGCGCAACCTGCATGACCAGGCATCTAAGTGCAAAGCACGAGCTGCAGTGGAGTAGACACCTCAAAAACCAAGAAAGGTCTCTGGCTCCTCCTGCTTCCTCTTCTGCTGCAGTCTCGGCCTCTTCATCCACCTCTGTAGTGACAGTGGCACCTGCCACCCCGCAAACAGAGGATCTGCCAGCAACACTACCACCTGGGTCACCGACCATCTCCACAATGTCCCATGGGAGCGTTCAGCTCTCTATCTCCCAAACATTGGAGCGGAAGAGGAAGTACCCCCCTAGCCATCCGCGATCCCTGGCCCTGAATGCCAGCATTTCAAAACTCCTGGCCTTTGAAATGCTGTCATTCCGTCTGGTGGAGACGCAGAGTTTTAAAAGCCTGATGGCATTGGCTGTCCCACAGTACATCGTGCCCAGCCGCCACTACTTTTCCAGGCGAGCCATCCCTTCCCTGCACAACCAAGTGGGGGACAAAATCAGGTGTGCACTGCGCAACGCCATCTGTGGCAAGGTCCACCTAACTACGGATGCGTGGACCAGTAAGTACGGTCAGGGACGTTATATCTCCCTAACAGCACACTGGGTAAATGCAGTGGCGGCTGGGCCTGAGGCAGATAGCAGTTTGGCGCATGTCCTTCCACCACCGAGGATTGCAGGGCGCTTCAGTTTGCCTCCTGTTGCTAACTCCTCCTACTCCGCTTCCTCATCCTCTACCGCCTCCTCATCCGGTCAGCGTTACACCTTCACCACCAACTTCAGCACAGCCAGGGGTAAACGACAGCAGGCAGTTTTAAAACTTTCCTGTTTGGGGGAAAAACCCCACACCGCGCAGGAGTTGTGGAGGGACATGGAACAACAGACCAATGAGTGGTTGCTGTCAGTGAGCCTCAAGCCCGGCCTGGTGGTGTGCGATAATGGGCGAAATCTCGTAGCAGCTCTGGGCCTAGCCGGTTTGACGCACATCCCTTGCCTGGCGCATTTGCTGAACTTGGTGGTCCAGAGGTTCCTTAAAAATTACCCCAATATGCCAGAGCTGCTGCAGAAAGTGCGGGCTGTGTGTGCGCACTTTCGGTGTTCTCACCCTGCTGCTGCTCGCCTGTCAGCGCTGCAGCGTAACTTCGGCCTTCCCGCTCACCGCCTCATATGTGACGTGCCCACAAGGTGGAACTCCACCTTGCACATGCTAGCCAGACTGTGCGAGCAGCAGCAGGCGATAGTGGAGTTTCAGCTGCAGCAATCACGCGTGAGTCGCTCTGCGGAACAGCACCACTTCACCACCAATAACTGGGCCTCCATGCGAGACCTGTGTGCCTTGTTGCGCTGTTTCGAGTACTTCACCAACATGTCCAGTGCCAATGACGCCGTTCTCAGCGTTACTATCCCAGTTCTATGTCTCCTTGAAAAAACGCTTCGGGCGATGATGGAAGAGGATGTGGAACAGGAGGATGAGGAGGAGGAGGAGGAAGCGGGATCATTTCAAAGGCTTTCAGGGCAGTCTTTCACAAGTGGCTACGAGGGTGGGTTCCTGCACCAACAAACGCCAGGTACACAATTGTCCGGCAGAAAGGGCACAGTTCTGGAGGATGACGAGGTGGAGGAGGAGATGGAGGAGGAGGAGGAGGAGGAGCCATTTTCACAGCAGGGTGGCACCCAGACCAGCTCGTGGCCATCACTGGTGCGTGGCTGGGGGGATACAGAGGACACAGACGATACACCTCCCACAGAGGACAGCTTTTCTATGCCTCTGGGCAGCCTGGCACACATGAGCGATTACATGCTGCAGTGATTCCGCAATGACCGCCGAGTTGCCCACATTTTAACTGGTGCTGATTACTGGGTGGCCACCCTGCTGGATCCCTGTTACAAGGACAACGTACCATCCTTAATTCCCTCACTGGAGCGGGATCGTAAGATGCGCGAGTACAAGCGCACGCTGGTAGATGCGCTGCTGGTGGCATTCCCACCTGACAGCGGGCGTACGGTGGAAGCACAAGGCGAAGGCAGAGGAGGAGGAAGAGGTCGCCAACGCAGCCGGGGCACCGGCAGCACCTCAGAAGGCAGGGTTAGCATGGCTGAAATGTGGAAAAGCTTTGTCAGCACGCCACAACAACCAGCACCACCAGCTGAGATGGAACGTCTTAGCAGGAGGCAGCATTTCACCAACATGGTTGAGCAGTATGTGTCCACAGGCCTACACGTACTGGATGACGGGTCTGCCCCCTTTAACTTCTGGGTCTCCAAATTGGGCACATGGCCTGAGCTTGCCCTTTATGCCTTGGAGGTGCTGGCCTGCCCTGCAGCCAGTGTATTATCTGAACGTGTATTTAGCACGGCAGGGGGCGTTATCACAGACAAGCGCAGCCGCCTGTCCAGAGCCAATGTGGACAAGCTCACGTTCATTAAAATGAACCAGGCATGGATCCCACAGGACTTGTGCAGAATAGACATGTATACCGGTGTTGTGACAAAAACTGTCCGGCCATCGGATTGTGTCCGGCCCATACTGCGAAGGCGCAGCGCTTGCGCAGTACAGAGGACAAGGAGATTCACAAAATCTCCGAAGATGTACGGCACCTGCGCAGTGAGTGCAGGTTCAAGCCCCACCATCCAAGTGGACATACGGTAGCACATAGTAACAGGGCCCCTCACGGGTTCGGTTCGATCGCCACGCTTCGGGCACGGCCTCACTTGGCTCGGCTTGAACCACGGATGGTGTGGCCTTCACCTGAACTCACCACGCAGGCGCCGTTCGTCTTGGGAGATTTTCGAAATCCCCTTGTCCTACATACTGAGCAAGCGCAGTACAGGGTGGACACTATTTGACGGGGGACAGAATTCGACACATCACCGGCCTTACCCAGCCATTGTTGTATTTTTGAACCAGTGTTGGCTACCTCGTCCTCCTCCACCGCCGCTTCCACCTACACAGCCACATCCACCGCCACCTCAACCTCCTACTCCATATGGACCTCGTCCTCCTAGGTCAAGATTATAATTTTTATTTTATTTTTTTGTAGCGCACAGATCCTTTCCCCCTTACCTGCCTTTATGTTGTTGGCTCCTCGCAGGAGGGAGAAAGGCACACCGCACTACCAGCCCGTACCCTCCTATATAAAGAGGTTGAGCGGTGTACTTGACGGGCCGTGTCCACAGCCGGAGTCAAAACTCCTCCAGAGGATGATTCTCACCTCTACTGTAGGTAGAGGCAAGTCCTTTAATTCCCAGTAAAGTCAATGTCCACACCAGCTGAAATTACAACTCTTATTCTCTCATGGCAAAATAAACTCTACTCGGATAGAAAAGGTTAGAGCAAAGAAACAGGACAGCTTAAGGTGTGGAGGAGGTCCAGGCACAAACGTAGCACATTCACTTCACTGCTTAGGTTTCTCAAACAGTTTTAGGTGCGCGGTCTCTGCCACAGACCTTGAGGTTGGTCTCTGCCACAGACCGGGTGTACAAGGCCCCTGCCATGGACCTGGAGAACTTTGGTCTCTGCCACAGACCAGGGTGTATAAGGCCCCTGCCACGGGCCGGGTGAATAAGGCCTCTGATACAGTCAAGATGACCTTGAGCTTCTCCTTCTACGAACCTAGCCCATATCAAGGGGAAGACATCTCTCCAGGGAGTCAACAGACCCTTCCTTCACCGTGACTCCCGCATCGGTCCATCAGAATGATCCTCCCTTCCCTGGAACATGGTCCCCTACACGAGGCGGCACCCTAAGACTCCTCGACCCTTAGCGGACTCCAGACGAAGGCTCTGGACTCCAGGCTTTACTCCCGCACCTAGGCCTCCATACCCTGGGCAGCAGGAACTCCAGGATAGTACCTCACCCCGGGCTAAAGGTACCCGAGATGGAACAGGAACACATGCACCCAGGCCGAAGGCACCTGGGCGTGGACCCCACTGGACATCAGCCCCCAGGCCAAAGGTCTGCCCCTTTTATATGCTCTCCCGGCATGCACAGCAGGTTCCCCGCCCCGCTGTACTACTGCCAAGAGGGGACACAAAAGGCACAGCACTGTATCGGCGGTTCAACCCTAGCCTACCATGGCAGCGCCACCTTTAGGCCGCAGGGAACTGCACACCAATACTGTCCCCCGAGGACAAAATGGTCCATGAATCCTACAGAATTAGGGTGTTTGAGCCTATTTACCACTCAAACACTTCCCTTAAATTTAGTACCACGCTACATTTTTATTTCAAAGTATTTTATTTTCCCACTAGCTTATCCATTAAATTGAATAATTTATTCCAGAAAGGGCGTATTCTGGGGCATTCCCACCATATGTGTGGCATCGTGCCGTTGAGTTTCTGAGGTTCTTAATGACTTCCCGTACCTCTTCTGCTGAAAAGGGGGCCTCCAGCATATTTTTTTATTTTTTTATTTTTTTTATGTTATTTTAAGTTATTTCCCTATCCACATTTGTTTGCAGAGCACTTGCCATGCTCTTAACAACATTTTGCTGCCATTTGCAGCCCTCTAGCCCTTTCCATTACTTTTTTAGAGCCTTTTTAGTCCTTAGAAGTCCGGGTCCCCATTGACTTCAATGGGGTTCGGGTTCGGGTTCGGGTCCGGGTTCGGGTTAAAGTTCGGTCCCGAACCCGAACTTTTTTCCGAAGTTCAGCCGAACCCGTCGAACCCGAACATCCAGGTGTCCGCTCAACTCTACCCGCTACACTACATATAACATATGTAAAAGGACAGGCTAGAGTTTGAGATCTGTGTGGACTCAGGTGACTCTAGTTAGCCATAGACATATGGACACATAGAGAAGAGCTGGGAATACATGCACAATAAAACTATCTCACAATCTCTTGTGGGCAAATCACAAACTAAACGGGGGGGAGAGAAAGGTAAAAGATGTCTTTGCTGCATGTATCCTCACTACACTCACTACACTGGGTAATTAGGTAAAAGACCCAGAACAAATACTATATCAGTCAACCTGTAGTGATTTATTTATATGAATATACAGTGCCTTGAAAAGTATTCATACCCATTTGACATTTTCCACATTTTGTCATATTACAACCAAAAAGGTAAATGTATTTTATTGATTGGGATTTTATGTGATAAACCAACACAAAGTGGCACATTATTGGGAAGTGGAAGGAAAGATATAAATAGTTTTCTAAATGTTTTACATATAAATATGTGAAAAGTGTGGCGTGCATTTGTATTCAGCCCCCCTGAGTTAATACTTTGTAGAAACACCTTTCGCTGCAATTACAGCTGCAAGTCTATGTGGGGATGTCTCTACCAGCTTTGCACATCTAGAGAGTGACATTTTTGTCCATTCTTCTTTGCAAAATAGCTCAAGCTCTGTCAGATTGGAGTCTTGCCACAGATTCTCAATTGGATTTAGGTCTGGACTTGGACCATTCTAACACATGGTTGATCCAAACCATTCCATTGTAGCTCTGGCTGTATGTTTAGGGCTGTTGTCCTGCTGGAAGGTGAACCTCCGTCCCAGTCTTAAGTCTTTTGCAGACTTTAACAGGTTTTCTTCTAAGATTGCCCTGTATTTGGCTCCACCCATCTTCCCATCAAATCTGACCAGCTTCCCTGTCCCTGCTGAAGAAATGCATCCCCACAACATAAACCTGCCACCACTAGCGTTGCTAGCCAGGTGCGGGGGGGCGGGCCGCACCCGGGTGACACCCACCAGAGGGGTGACACCCGTGGGTAGCGCAGCGGCCACACTGACATCGCCCGCCCGCTGCCCTGTGCCTTAGGCTCACGCTGTGGCTGTGTCCCTCAGCGGAGCGGAAGGAAGCCGCCGCCCCCTCTGCCTCCTCTGTGTTTACATCCACAGAGGAGGAGGAGGAGCCCGTGCTCGAGAGACACACCGCTGTGTGTATCTGCCGCTCTGTTCTGAGGTCTTCAAGGTAAGGGGGCATCTTTACTGATGGGGGGAGGGGGTGTCTGTACTGCTGGGGTCTGCACAAGGGGGAGTTTGCACCAAGGGGGGGGCTGTAACTGAGGGGGGTGTCTGTACTGAGGGGGGGGTCTGTAACTGAGGGGGATCTTTAACTGAGGGGGATCTGTAACTGAGGGGGGTATCTGTAACTGAGGGGGGTGTCTGTACTGAGGGGGGGTCTGTACTGAGGGGGGGGTCTGTACTGAGGGGGGGTCTGTAACTGAGGGGGGTGTCTGTAACTGAGGGGGGTGTCTGTACTGAGGGGGGTCTGTACTGAGGGGGGGTCTGTACTGAGGGGGGGTCTGTAACTGAGGGGGGATCTTTAACTGAGGGGTGTCTGTACTGAGGGGGGTGTCTGTACTGAGGGGTGTCTCTGTACTGAGAGGGGGGTCTGTAACTGAGGGGGGTCTGTAACTGAGGGGGGGTCTGTAACTGAGGGGGGATCTGTAACTGAGGGGGGATCTGTAACTGAGGGGTGTCTGTTACTGAGGGGGGGATCTGTAACTGAGGGGGGGATCTGTAACTGAGGGGGGATCTGTAACTGAGGGGGGTCTGTAACTGAGGGGGGATCTGTAACTGAGGGGGGATCTGTAACTGAGGGGGGTGTCTGTAACTGAGGGGGTCTGCACTGAGGTGGGGGTGTCTGTACTGATGGAGCGGTCTGCACTGAGGTGGGGGTGTCTGTACTGAGGCGGAGATTCATACTGAGGGAGGCGGGTCTATATTGATGGCGGGGAGTCTGTACTTAGTGGAACGGGTTTGTACTGAGGGAGGGGATCTATACTGTGGGAGTGGGGTCTGTAGTTAGTGGAGGGGGGTCTGTACTGAGGGGAGACTATAGTTGTTGGGGGGTGACACCATTTTTTTTCACACCGGGTGACACCAACCCTAGTGACGCCACTGGCTGCCACCACCATGTTTCACGGTGGGGATGGTGTGTTCAGGGTGATGTGCAGTGTTCGTTTTCTGCCACACATAGCGTTTTGCTTTTAGGACAAAAAATTCAATTTTGGTCTCATATGACCAGAGCACCTTCTTCCACATGTTTGCTGAGTCCCCAACATGGCTTATTGAAAAACGACAAAAGGGGACTTCTTATGGCTTTTTTTCAACAATGGCTTTCTTCTTCCCACGTAAAGGCCAGATTTGTGGCGTGCACAACTAATAGTTGTCCTGTGGACAGATTCTCCCACCTGAGCTGTGGATCTCTACAGCTCCTCTAGAGTTACTATGGGCCTCTTGGCTGCTTCTCTGACTAATGCGCTCCTTGGCCAGCCTGTCAGTTTAGGTGGACGGCCATGTCTTGGTTGGTTTGCAGTTGTGCCATACTCTTTCCATTTTCGGACGATGGATTGAACAGTGCTCCATGAGATGTTCAAAGCTGGGGATATTTTTTTATAACCTAACCCTGCTTTAAACTTCTCCACAACTTTATCCCTGACCTGTGTGGTGTGTTCCTTGGCCTCCGTGATGCTGTTTGTTCATTAATGTTCTCTAGCAAAAACTCTGAGGGCTTCACAGAACAGCTGTATTTATACTGAGACTAAATTACGCACAGGTGCACTCTATTTACTTATTAGGTGACTTCTGAAGGCAATTGGTTCCACTAGCTTTTGGTTAGAGGTATCACAGTAAAGGGGGCTGAATACAAATGCACGCCACACTTTTCAGATATTTATTTGTAAAAAAATCTGAAAATCATTTATCATTTTCCTTCACAATCATGTGCCACTTTGTGTTGGTCTATCATATAAAATTCCAATAAAATACATTTTTACGTTTTTGGTTGTAACATGACAAAATGTGGAAAATTTTAAGGGGTATAAATACTTTTTCAAGGCACTGTACAGACAATAAACATCACAGGTGACAATTGAAGTTTAGATTATGACAGCCATGGGAAAGATCTTCCCAGCTGAGTCCCAAAGAGGTGTAAATACTGAATAGGCAACCCAACCATGCTCTGTACCACAAAGAAAAAAAAAGATAGCTCATTGATACATATTTTAAAAATCAATCAAAATATGTCAAAAGAGCAAATTGATTATTGGAGGTACTTGAATGAGGACAGTTGAGAGTGCAGAGAATGACTTATACTGACCACTATTTTCCCAATACTTACAGTAGGTTAGCTAATCACTAATCAGGCAGTAACCCAAGAATATAAGCTTTCTTTTGATCACCAGAGAATGGATTCTGGTTGTATACTGTATACAGTGAAAAATAAAAAATGTAGCGCTACCTAGGTAAAATGATATATGTGAGCAAATTAATACACAACATAAACATATGGTAATCATATATAGTGAACACGTGTAACACCCAAAAAATCGTGCGTGCTGAGTGTCTCTATTGCTAGAGTGGTCAAACAATAATATGATAACCCATAATAATAAACAGAATGAGAATTATAATCGAATAAAATCCATCAGATAGAATAAAGTCCATCAGACAAAAATCAATGCAATGTCCAAATGGTGAAGATCAATCCAAAAAGAAAAGAAAACGTGTTCAATCAAGATGTGAACTTGCGATACAGAATATTCGGTGTATAGGACTAATGTGAAAACCACCACCAAGGATAAGTTGAAGGAGGCTTACCAAAGATCTCGGATTTGGAGAGGCATACGCCACCCAAATCGGAGAAAGCTTGAGGGTTAATGGAACCCAGTATGGATGGTCTTGAGTTGGAGGGTGGTCAGGAGTCAAAGCGGTTGATCAGCTTCAATCATACAGGGTATCCAACACACAGATCACCAATGCATATAAGAACTCGGTATCCAAGAAGCATATGTGTAGAGATGGAGAAAAATCCACATAGCATGATACCGTTTGTAAAAGGGTTTTAATGGCAAAACATAACAGTGGAACACTCACATTTAAGATGGTTTATAAAAGCATGGATGCAGGTACAGGAGCGATGTGTACGGACAAGTCCACCCGACTAGTTTCGACTAAATAGTCATCATCTGGGGTAAGGACTTTGTCCCACACACATCGCAATTAAATGGACCACTTGACCTCCCTGATCCCGGAAGTGAACCGCCAATACCTCACTTCCGGTTTGGATTTTGTATCCTGGATGGCCAAATGGCACACAAAATAATATGTATTATGACTATACACATTACATCTAAAACGCTATATTTATAAATTAAAAATAGACATGGAAATGGAAGAGGGCTATAGGTCACCTGTATAACAGTGTTGACCGAGCCTCTATATCATACATAAGGGTGTTTACATTGACTGAGCTGCGCTGGACGGGATCCAAGCCTCGCTATGAAAACGAGGCCTGGATCTAGCGCCTGCGCGTCACTTCCGTCATGGAAAAAACCGGAAGTGGCAGCCAAGCCTCGCTTCAGAAAGCGAGACGTAGGCCTGCCGCACAGCGCGGCCAGTAAGCACAATGATATGCCCCTAATGGAACCAGACCCCGCCCTGAAAACGAGGCCTGGATGTCAACTCCCACACGTGACATAAGCCAATAGAGATGCGCTGGAAGAAAACGGAAGTGGCAGCCACGCATCGTTCAGAAGAACGAGACCTAAGACTGCCTCATACCATAGCCACACCCCTCCATCGAGTTACACACCCAGCGCTCTAAGAGCCCATAATAATAGGGCCGCCCCTCTAAAGGACGCAACTCACAACTTCCCTGAAGGGAAGAAAAGTGTTTAACTGGCTGGAGGGCAGACTAGAAGCACGAAAAGGAGTTTATAAAAACTGTAATAAAAACATATATTAACGTTAGGATTAATAATGCCATTATATTGAAAGAATATATATAAAACATTATATACATGGATGCATGAAACGTAATAGGATGCAATGATGCATTCCTAAATATCTGTGTATGACTAACATACTATACTACGAACTCATATATACATGCACACATTATGACATATAATGTTAAATAAAAAAGTTAATAAAATATATGAAATTAAAATTGAATTTTAATAAAAAGTATAAAAAATCTAAAAGAAGTCGTGTATTATTGTATAGTATTCATGACGCATTGATGAAGGCGTTAATGTCCCACTCGACATTCATTCCCTGTGGCTGATGAGTCTGAAGCTCGTATATCCAGAATGTTTCCAGTCTGGATACCCCCCTGGTAGTTGCTCCCCCCCTCCATGGGGCAACGAAATGGTCTATAACTAGAAATTGAGTGCCATCAGGGTTTCGGGCATGGTGTTGCCGATAATGTCTGGGGACAGTATGTTTGATGCTCCCAAATTTGATTAGACTCACGTGTTCGGATACCCTAGCGGTGAAAGATCTTATTGTTCTGCCCACATACCCTTACGTATGAAGCTAGTCAGTCCATGATACACTTCTTAGATTTGCAGATAGTAAGATCACAGCACCAATTTAAGTTCAGTACTTATTTCAAACCTACCGATAGAAATGGCTTCATACCCATGGGCAGTTGCCATCACCAGTCATGGCTGAAGTCGGTCCCTAAGAGTCAGTTCCTGCGTCTTCGCCGGAACTGTACAGAAACAGATACTTTCGTACTTCAAGCGAATGTGCTTAAAAATAGATTCTTAGATAAGGGATATAACAAGGTAGAAATAGATAATGATTTGAAGAGGGTGTTAGATATAGAAAGATCCACTTTGCTGGAAGAGAGACCACCTAAAGAAGAGGATGATACCTTCAGATGGTCTTTCCTTACCACCTTTTCTACCCAACATAAGCATATAAAGGCCATTTTTGAGAGACATTGGGGGATACTGAAAAATGACAGGGTGTTGGGTGCATTGATACCAGAAAGGCCCAAGGTTATCTATAAAGGAGTACCCTCCCTTCAAAGCAAAATTGCACCCAACATCATAAACCCACCCATAAAACCCACATTCTTTCATAATTGGATGGGATACTATCCCTGCAAAAAATGTATTGTTTGCAAACACAATACAAGTGGAAGAAGACCTACAAAGGAATTTAGATCCACAGTGACCAATAAAGTCTACCCTATAAAACATTTTTGTACGTGTGCCACAACTCATGTGGTATATCTGTTGACCTGCCCTTGCGGTAAACAGTATGTGGGCAGAACAATAAGATCTTTCACCGCTAGGGTATCCGAACACGTGAGTCTAATCAAATTTGGGAGCATCAAACATACTGTCCCCAGACATTATCGGCAACACCATGCCCGAAACCCTGATGGCACTCAATTTCTAGTTATAGACCATTTCGTTGCCCCATGGAGGGGGGGAGCAACTACCAGGGGGGTATCCAGACTGGAAACATTCTGGATATACGAGCTTCAGACTCATCAGCCACAGGGAATGAATGTCGAGTGGGACATTAACGCCTTCATCAATGCGTCATGAATACTATACAATAATACACGACTTCTTTTAGATTTTTTATACTTTTTATTAAAATTCAATTTTAATTTCATATATTTTATTAACTTTTTTATTTAACATTATATGTCATAATGTGTGCATGTATATATGAGTTCGTAGTATAGTATGTTAGTCATACACAGATATTTAGGAATGCATCATTGCATCCTATTACGTTTCATGCATCCATGTATATAATGTTTTATATATATTCTTTCAATATAATGGCATTATTAATCCTAACGTTAATATATGTTTTTATTACAGTTTTTATAAACTCCTTTTCGTGCTTCTAGTCTGCCCTCCAGCCAGTTAAACACTTTTCTTCCCTTCAGGGAAGTTGTGAGTTGCGTCCTTTAGAGGGGCGGCCCTATTATTATGGGCTCTTAGAGCGCTGGGTGTGTAACTCGATGGAGGGGTGTGGCTATGGTATGAGGCAGTCTTAGGTCTCGTTCTTCTGAACGATGCGTGGCTGCCACTTCCGTTTTCTTCCAGCGCATCTCTATTGGCTTATGTCACGTGTGGGAGTTGACATCCAGGCCTCGTTTTCAGGGCGGGGTCTGGTTCCATTAGGGGCATATCATTGTGCTTACTGGCCGCGCTGTGCGGCAGGCCTACGTCTCGCTTTCTGAAGCGAGGCTTGGCTGCCACTTCCGGTTTTTTCCATGACGGAAGTGACGCGCAGGCGCTAGATCCAGGCCTCGTTTTCATAGCGAGGCTTGGATCCCGTCCAGCGCAGCTCAGTCAATGTAAACACCCTTATGTATGATATAGAGGCTCGGTCAACACTGTTATACAGGTGACCTATAGCCCTCTTCCATTTCCATGTCTATTTTTAATTTATAAATATAGCGTTTTAGATGTAATGTGTATAGTCATAATACATATTATTTTGTGTGCCATTTGGCCATCCAGGATACAAAATCCAAACCGGAAGTGAGGTATTGGCGGTTCACTTCCGGGATCAGGGAGGTCAAGTGGTCCATTTAATTGCGATGTGTGTGGGACAAAGTCCTTACCCCAGATGATGACTATTTAGTCGAAACTAGTCGGGTGGAGTTGTCCGTACACATCGCTCCTGTACCTGCATCCATGCTTTTATAAACCATCTTAAATGTGAGTGTTCCACTGTTATGTTTTGCCATTAAAACCCTTTTACAAACGGTATCATGCTATGTGGATTTTTCTCCATCTCTACACATATGCTTCTTGGATACCGAGTTCTTATATGCATTGGTGATCTGTGTGTTGGATACCCTGTATGATTGAAGCTGATCAACCGCTTTGACTCCTGACCACAATCAAACTCAAGACCATCCATACTGGGTTCCATTAACCCTCAAGCTTTCTCCGATTTGGGTGGCGTATGCCTCTCCAAATCCGAGATCTTTGGTAAGCCTCCTTCAACTTATCCTTGGTGGTGGTTTTCACATTAGTCCTATACACCGAATATTCTGTATCGCAAGTTCACATCTTGATTGAACACGTTTTCTTTTCTTTTTGGATTGATCTTCACCATTTGGACATTGCATTGATTTTTGTCTGATGGACTTTATTCTATCTGATGGATTTTATTCGATTATAATTCTCATTCTGTTTATTATTATGGGTTATCATATTATTGTTTGACCACTCTAGCAATAGAGACACTCAGCACGCACGATTTTTTGGGTGTTACACGTGTTCACTATATATGATTACCATATGTTTATGTTGTGTATTAATTTGCTCACATATATCATTTTACCTAGGTAGCGCTACATTTTTTATTTTTCACACTATTCCAGCTTTTTTTCTATTAGCAGTGTTGGCAGCTTCCTTTGGTATATACACAAGCCCAGCGCAGTATACCCCTTTACTTTTCACTACTGTATACTGTATACATACAGACAATTAGTTCTGAATCTTAAACCAACCAAATATTAACTAGATTCTGGACTGTAAAAATGCTAGGAGACCACCCCCAAAGTTCACCCAAAACGAAAACATACAATATATTTTATTGATACAAATACTAAAAACTGCATATGTATCCAGATATATACAGATATAGACAACATGTATCATATTATAACAACACATATAGGTTGATACATAAAATCACATGTATAGCACTAATCATGTGACACCCTCACTGATACAAAAGAGCCAGGGTGTGTAACAAATTGAACACTATATTTGTTGTTATAATGTGATATATGTTGTCTATATCTGGATATACCATTTTTTTTGTATTTGTATCAAAATATATTGTATGTTTTAATCTATCTTGTATGAAGTCCATGGGTACCGAGATAGTCCATTTTTTTCACTGGGGGTGGTCTCCTGGCATTTTTTATTGTCATATTAGGATGATGGTACCCCCACATTGCCTACTTGCTCCTTTATCTACTTAAGAGACCCCTAACTAGATTCTGAACTGCATAAATATGCAGTTTTATTTAAAGTAGGTGTTATGATGGGTGTCACCAATGTGGTTGTTTATCTGGCAAGAATATTGTTTGTTTTGTTGCTGTCTACCTGTTGTGACCCTGGCCATTGCAGCATGCATCCAGAGACTGGAAAGTGTTACTGGCGAGCCATTTTCAAATGATGTCTTTTGTTATTTCATGAGGCAAGGTGTGAATCTCAAATAGCAGCTTTCTAAGGAATGCTCCACTTTAAAGTGGATGTAAACCCTCACTTATACCCAGTGAGGTGAACAGCCTCAAATGATGCACAGAAATTAAACAAATCTCCCTACATAAGTTTTACTTGTATATCTTCTGTCTTCAACTTCCTAGACTGTTTAGAAAGTGAACATCGTGTTGGAATTTTCTCTTCCTGTTCCAGCACTGGGTGTGGATTCTTGGCATACATTGTGTGACAGCTGATTGGAGGAAAGGCACACACCTCCTCTCCACATAGGTAGAGGAAAGAAGAAATGCGCAGAGCTTGTGCTGTGAATAGACCAGCTGTCTGCTAATCTATTTCTATGCACCATCCCTGACACAAATTTCAGGCTGGTTTTATCTCAGTTGTTGGAGAACTTGTCAGAAGTTATCATGCTGATAACAGAAGAACCGAGCAGCAGAAAGACATGGGACTGAGGGCTTTGGAGAGAGATACTAAGTAAACACTACAGATAGATGTGCTCAGATCAAATTTCATGAATGGGGTTTACAACAACTTTAAGCACCTCAAAATTCTTTAATAAAATTTGTTGTTTTAATTTCCTATACATAGTAAAAAAAATGTTTTTGAAAAAAGCAATGGTTATTAAATACCACCAATATAAGTTTCTAAGGGGTTGATTTACTAAAACTGGAGAGTGCAAAATCTGCACTCTCCATAGAAACCAATAAGCTTCCAGATTTTTTTTTTGTCAAAGCTTAATTGGAACAAGCTGAATATAGAAGCTGATTGGCTACCATGCACAGTTGCACCAGATTTTGCACTCTGCAGTTTTACTAAATCAACCCTAAGGCCCCTTTCACACGATCGGCCCGCAAAGATCTGGTTGTCCATTTTTCAGGCGGATCTGAGCGGGCCACCTATTGACTTGTAAGTGCAGGCAGATGTCAGCAGAGATGTGTCCGCTGACACTCACCCGTTATCCGATCCGACAAGATCTGCTGATACGTTCGCCATCCGTCCAGCGGATCGGATCGGATCGGATCAGGTGTCCGTTTTCATCCGATCTTCCCATAGAGAACAGCGGGGCTCTGACAGATCTGTCCCTGCACAGTGAGCAGAAACTGACCTGTCATCTACGTGCTCAGCGGGGATCAACGTAGCGATCCCCCGCTAAGCTAGCGGAGTCCGCTGAGCAGGTCAGCCCCGTGTGAAAGGGGCCTAAGTGTCAAAACGTAATTAAAGCTAATTTAGTTACAGCCAGGCATAATGTCATTGCACTGGAAACTGAAAATGCCCTGTTAATAAAGAGATTAACACTTCATTACCACAAAATAAAAAAAACATATCCCCCAAAATGAATGAAATCCCCATAATACCACACCTTGAAACTATAGCCCAATTTTGTAAAGGGAAGTCGTGCAGAACAAAGCAAAGTTTTCTAAGGGCGAGACAGCAGATAAAAGCAACAGCTTTCTATTACTATCAGCGGGATTTGATCACTTAGGTTATTTTTGTTAAAGTGGTTGTAAACCCACTAACTTTTTTTTTTTTTTTTTTTGCCAACCTGCAAGAGAAAGGCATAATGAGCTAGTATGACTAGCATACTAGCTCATTATGTACCACTTACCTTAGATCGGGGCCCCAGAAGCAGTCCGCGTCCCTCTGTCCAGACGCAGACATCACTGCGGCGATAGCCGGAATGTTACTTCCGGGTATCGCCGCGCCAGCCAATCACAGCGCCGCTCCGGCGCTGTGATTGGCCGGAGCGGCGAAGACGTGACTCCGCGCATGCGCGCGGGAGCCGTCACATTCGGCTACGCCCAGCGATTGCTGGGAAGTAGCCGATTTTGTGAATGGGATTAACCCCATGAATGCGCCGTTGTCTACGGCGCGCATGCGCCGTAGACAGCGGCGCCTGTCTTTTTAGTAAATATCTCCTAAACCGTGTTGGTTTATGAGATATTTCTTGCACCTACAGGTAAGCCTTAATCTAGGCTTACCTGTAGGTGCAAGTTGAAAAAGTGGGTTTACAACCACTTTAACAACTCTACAATATATAGGTCTGGGCCCTAAAATGCTTGCCTGGATAATATCCTTATATGATAACCCAACTGCTAAGGTTAAAATCGATAGAATAGGATGGATGCCCTTTGTCCTGCTTAACGGTTCATAATTTCTTTAGAGCCTTTACTAGCTACAATTCAACTAAATCAAATATAAAGGGTATAAAGGTGAGTCAAAAAGAGCATAAGTGGCATTTGCGGATCATGTTCTGCTGTATATTAGCTCCCCTGAAATATCTCTTTCCTCCCTCCTACAGGAATTCACCCATTTTAGTTATCTTTCAGATTTTAAGGTAAACAATGCTAAATCTAAGTTTCCTAATATTTGGTTACCTCACTCTTCTACACTCTTCTACGTTCTCTTCTATGTTCCCATTTTTGTTTACTTTGAAGGAAAACTCTCTTAAGTATTCATTTGTTTGTGTTACTAAACCCAGGACCCTATATCTGGTCTCCCACAGCACACAGAACATGGAAAATAAATTATTTTAATAAATAAAAACTGGTAAACACCTTTTCTCATCAGCAGTAAATAGCAGCCTTATATCAGTTCCTGGTAAAGCTTGTAGGAGGAGTTTTCATACTGCACTGAGCTGTCTATCAGAATCCAGGACCCCTGACACACCAAACTGAGCATGTGCAGCCTGACTCCAAAGGATCTGTCTTATCCGGACATGTTTTGGAGTTAGTGGAAGAAGAGGAGGATCTGTGCATACAGGATCAAACAGCTCTTTTACACAATGCAGAGGATTAACCACTTAGGTTCCACAGTGAGTATAAAAATCATGCTACACTGCATATACAGACTGATTTTACTGTTGTGGGTTTAGTAATACTTTAACTAATGATCCATCTGATCTTTATAGCTATAACATTTACCCTCTGCTTAAGGGTCTCTCGGGGATCTAGACAGAAATGATTTGCCAAGTATTATTTGGCTATGGCATTTTGAAATAGTCAAAACAAATCTTTTACCGCCATTTTTCTTTTTCTTTCACATGTTGCCGATCAATCTAGCCATAAGCTTGATCAGGTAATGTCCTCTGATTTCTGCATATTGGAGGCAAATTCGTGAACTGTTGGACAAGATCACATCTATTTCCAGCCCATATAATCCATGTGTGGTTCTGTTTGATAAATCCAAACTTGCAGTATCAAAATAATAAAAAAAAAAATTACCTCATTTATTGAAGATGCGTGTTTTCCTCTCTTCATTTTTCCCCCCTATTTTTTTTCTTCTTTTTGTGCATACATTTGAGGACACATTGTTGTGTTTGTTCCACTTCATGTCAGAATCCAGATTTGAGCATACAACCTCTGCGGGGTATGGCTGTGGCTGTTGTGTAAACACAACATCTCCCCGTTCTGCCTAGTGACATGTCACTGATCGTCTGTTCCCTGTCAATGGGAACAGCGATCAGTGACATGTCATGGCAAGCCACGCCCCCTAAGAGTTAGACGCACTCCCCAGGTCACACTTAACCCCTTCAGAGCCCCCTACGGGTTAACCCCTTCACTGCCAGTGTCATTTTTACAGTAATCAGTGCATTTTTTTAGCACTGATCACTGTAAAAATGACAATGGTCCCAAAATGGTGTCAAAAGTGTCCGATGTGTCCGCCATAATGTCGCAGTCACGATAAAAATAGCTGATCGCCGCCATTACTAGTAAAAAAATAATTATTAATAAAAATGACATAAAACTACCCCCTATTTTGTAGACGCTATAACTTTTGTGCAAACCAATCAATAAACGCTTAATGCGATTTTTTTCTAACGAAAAATATGTAGAAGAATACGTATCGGCCTAAACTGAGGAAAAAATATGTTTTTTTATATATTTTTTGGGGATATTTATTATAGCAAAAAGTAAAAAATATTGCATTTTTTTCAAAATTGTCGCTCTATTTTTTATAGCGAAAAAAAATAAAGACCGCAGAGGTGATCAAATACCACCAAAAGAAAGCTCTATTTGTGGGAAAAAAAGGACGCCAATTTTGTTTGGGAGCCACGTCGCACAACCGCGCAATTGTCAGTTAAAGCGACGCAGTGCCAAATCGAAAAAAGTGGCCTGGTCTTTGGCCAGCGAAATGGTCCGGGGCTGAAGTGGTTAAAGTGGTTGTAAACCCACTATTTTTTTTTTTCCCCAACGACCTGTAAGAGAAAGGCATAATGAGCTAATATGACTAGCATAATAGCTCATTATGCATCACTTACCTTAGATCGGGGCCCCTGAAGCCATCCTCGTCTCCCTCTTCAGCCGCATCCATCGCTGCGGCGATAGCCGGAATGTTAGTTCCGGGTATCGCCGCACCAGCCAATCACAGCGCCGCTCCGGTGCTGTGATTGGCCAGAGCGGCGAAGACGTGACTCGGCGCATGTGCGCATGAGCCGTCGAATTCGGCTACGTCGTCGAATGCTGTGACCTAGCCGAATTTGTGAATGGGGTTAACCCCATGTGCATGCGTGTGACGTCAGGGTCGCCGCTTTTAAATGCAAATATCTCCATAACCGTGTAGGTTAAGGAGATATTTCATGCAACTACAGGTAAGCCTTAATCTAGGCTTACCTGTAGGTGTTAGTTTACAAAGTGGGTTTACTACAACTTTAAGGGGGTAAAACCTTCTGGGGCTGAAGTGGTTAAGATTGAACAAGACAAAAATGTCAATACTAAAAGGGCAGTGTTTTTTAAATAAATAATGGCATACAACCTGTATTCTGCGATAATCCACAATTATTAATTTTTGTACTCACTTTCATTCATATAGTTTGGTGCTCTGGTGGGGGGAGGGGCTTCCATGGTGGAGCAATAGAGATGAACGGGATCCGGGATTGCAGGCACAAAACCACGGCTTCATCATTCTGTCTTCACGCCGCGCTGACGTCACTGGTTGCTAGATGCCAGGCGGCACAGGTGCTAGCAACCAGTACAGCAGGCAATAGAGGCTAGCGGTGTGGCTCCACCCACTTCCTCCCTCCATCCTCTAGAGGCTCCAGCGTGACGTAAAGACACCAGCAGGGTCAGTGGTGGCGGCGCTGATACTGATACTGATATTTTTTGGGGGGGGGCCCCTGGATCCACCTCTGTTCTGTCCTTATCTTTGCTATCACTCATTACCGAACCTTGACTTGTTCATTGACTATACTTCCGACTAATCCAATTCAGCTACTACTCTTTACTAACCTTTTGGCTTGTTCATCAACTATGCTTCTGCTTGTTCCCTATCTGCTTCATCTGTTACCTTACCCCTGCTTGCTTTCTTCCTGCCCGGGCAATCTAGAGGGCCGCAACCTGGAATTAGCACATAGTGAAACCCATCTGCACCTTCAGCAGCTCTGGTAAAGATTGTGTAGTGCTTAGACTAGGGTGACCAGACATCCCCGATTTCCAGGGACAGTCCCTGGATTGGGGACACTGTCCCTGGACCAAGTTTGTCCCCGGTTTTGTCCCCGGATTGGATTTGAACAGGGGCTGGGGCAATTTCAAAGACAGTCAGTGCAGAATTAAAGAGAAAAATTCTGAATTACACACCCCGCTCTGCCGCTCCTATTAGCTTAGGGTTTTTTTTTTTTTCATTATCTGATAATCATGTGCTGGTCGGAGCGGAGTGAATATTTCTTCAGTTTCGGGCGCATGCCCATTCAGCTCCGCTCGCATGTTCTTCTGCCTTGGCTCAAGTACCGGCCAGCCGCCTGCCTGTTTATCTCCTTGCCTTCCCTGGCGGAGTGATCTTCCTCCGCTCCCCACCCAGTAGTAGCTGGGGCCCGGAGAGTGAGACTTGACAGGCTGTGAGGCGGGCGGCAGTGGCGATGGGCAGAGAGTCGATGATTGCCACCATTACTAGTTAAAAAAAAAATATGTCCCTGGATTTAATTTTAAAAATCTGGTCACCTTAGCTTAGACCCAGCGCTTCGGGTGAGCCCATGTCATCAGCTAGGGGGATCTGCCTGTGTATTATTTCATCCAGCTGACAACTGAGTGAACCCCACTGCTACAGCCACTGGCCTTCAAGCCTGATCCCAGACCATGGCACTTGATTTGGTGACCTTGAAAAAAGGACAGTGGGATGGTTATGAGTAAAAGTACAACATGAGTATGATTATGAGTAAAAGGCAAACAATCAATGCATGCAAACATAATACTCCCTGTCGAAATCTATGATTTCAAATACTAAACAATTGAGAGTCAAGTCCAAACACTGCAAAATAAAACTCTTTTCTAGTGTAGCACCCTCTATTGCATGCTACTAGTAGTGAGAGTAGGCAAACTTTACTCTGACTCATGTTTAGCTGGTGAGTCTGTAATTAGGTCAGGGTTACTAGAGTTCAGACTGGGTGACTCATCTTGGCAGCTCACTGGTGCCTCCCCTGTTTCTAGAATATTGGAGAACGGTGCGTGGAAGCTAGGAGGGGTAACCTTGAATATTTAGGGGCCCTTAGCAAATCCCCAGGCGTGGGCTTGGCAAGGGACTAGAGAGCCCTTAAATAGCAATGAGCCATGCCAGTCAGGCACCTGTGCAGTACCAGCCACTGGAGAAGCAGTGCTAAAGAGAGGCTGGGTGGAAGATGGAGAAGCAGTGCTAAAGAGAGGCTGTTGGTGGCCCTTGATGGACCCCTGCCGGGGAGGGGTTTTACATCGGGCTGGAGCTTGGGAGGCTGGCCTGGAAGAATTCCACCACAGGAGGCAGTTGGAGGGACCCTAACCAGAGAGGCAAGAGGAGCAAGGAGAGACAGTGAGTAGATCAGCACTGTGCAGGGACAGACAAGTTGAGAGACTGCCAGCTGTAGCAGTGCTCTCTTGAAGACAGCAGTGTGCCAAGTCTTCATCCAACATTGCCCTAGGAGATCTTCATGTGTGTGTGTCGGGAGGACTGGGAAGAGAAAGCAGATGGGTGGGCTGGTGGCAGCCAGGTGGGCTAGTATTTCTGTAAGCAGTAGAGCTGGGATCAGTATCTATGGGGAAGCAGAAGGTGGTGAGAGAAGCTGTTCACTCCAGATGTGCTACTTTGTCAAGGGACAGTAAGTTCCTAGCCTGTAATGGGCTGTTGCTGAGCTAACAAGTGACTGTTAGTACCTCCAGGAGTGGTCCAGCAGAAGCTGTACAAAGGGAACCAAGTTTGTACAGGAGGAATGAAGAAGAGGAATCTGTAAATAGGGAGGAAGTTGTCCCTGGTTTTGTGTTGAACATTTTTAAGTTGGGCATCCCATAACCCCTATCCAAGTTATCATCCCCTAAATAAAAACAACAAAAATACAAGCCAAAGGACTGGTTTCTGAGTTTGAATGCAAGAAGGAAATGCTGTGTAATTGGCTGTGCAGCAGTGGGGAACCCTGACATCAGCGACTCCTACGGGAGTAGTGCTACACTAGGAACACCTGAAAGAAAAGCAAGGGGAGAACATGAAAAACAATCCAAACATTAACATATTGTAAAACTTGTAAAGTCTTTACTGGTGTCTGTAAGATGGCACAGAAGACAGTCCCTGAGTCTATATTCGGGAGGGAAGGCAGCAACATGCACCAGCCCTTCTTACTTGACTTTGAATCAAGTTCTTCACAGGGAAGAACAGCAACTTGCACCAGTCCTTCTTAAAAGAGAAGTATGTTTTTTTTTTGTTTTTTTACATATTATACTTACCTAGGTGGATGCAGCATCGAACCAATGCTGCATCTGTACCCCGGTGCCTCTGCACTGAGAACCGGGCCATCGCCGATGATTCGGTTCTCTCAGCTCCCCGAGCTCTGCTCCTCCACGTTAATTGGAGCACTGAGCTGTGGAGGGACGGAAAACGTCTGTCTCAGTTTCTCAGTGGCTTGCTGAGAGGCTAAGACAGGCATCAGTCAGATTCAGACTTTATTGTCGTAATGACGCGGTGCCTGGACTGATTCCAATGACGTCAGCAGAGAGCGGACTTCAGACTGCTCTCTGCTGAAAACGGTTCACAGGAGTGCAAAACGAATTGCACTCCCGTGACCTATAGGAGAAGCCCAGCCAAACGAGCTCAGGCTGGACTTCTCCTTTAACTCCCTTTTGAATCAAGTTTTTCAGAAGGGAAGTCAGCAATATGTACAAATTCATTTATACCTTTTATATGTTGACCACATCAAATGATGACCTTTTCTGCTTATGATATTTCCTCTATGGGAGGCCCTTTACAGATGTTCCAGCCATGATCCATGGTCCTCAGTATTGGTTGCAAAATGATGAGCAACATGTACAGTATAAGCTGATGGCCGCTTTGAAAAGCATTCAAAATGGTGAGAACTCACCCTTGTCTTTGACTTCACATGGGTGTTGAATGTAACAGTATTAGCTATAATTTCCTTTTCAGACTCAGGATCAACCAGTTGAAATGTAGAATCAGTGTCACGTACCTGACGGTGACAAGTACGGTTTAGCAGAGGGAGGCCTCCCTTACGGCTCCCACCAGCGGCCCCTGGTAGTGTTAACAGGAGGCACGGAGGTAGAAGGGGTACGAGTGCCTGGCAGGATCACAGGAACCAGGAAGCCAGGAAGCACAGCAGGTTAACTGGAATCAGGAAGCCAGGAAGCACAGCAGGATCACAGGAACCAGGAAGCCAGGAAGCACAGCAGGTTAACTGGAATCAGGAAGCCAGGAAGCACAGCAGGATCACAGGAACCAGGAAGCCAGGAAGCACAGCAGGTTAACTGGAATCAGGAAGCCAGGAAGCACAGCAGGATCACAGGAACCAGGAAGCCAGGAAGCACAGCAGGTTAACTGGAATCAGGAAGCCAGGAAGCACAGCAGGATCACAGGAACCAGGAAGCCAGGAAGCACAGCAGGTTAACTGGAATCAGGAAGCCAGGAAGCACAACAGGTTAACTGGAACAGCTGAACGGACCGGACCGGGGACTGGATCAGGCAGGATAGTCGGACAAGCCGGGTCGGGAACACTGGCAGACAGCGAGGTACAAAAGGACAAGGCAGAGCGGAGGTCAGAAACAGGCCGGAGGTCAGGTGCAGGCGGATAGCAGACAGGTCACAGGGAAGCCGGGTCGGATGCAGATGGGTTTCTCAGGTACTACGCTGTAGAGCAGACAGCAGGGACTCTCTGCAAGTGAGGGGTTTAAGTAGCCCTTCTGATGCCAACCGCGGGGAGCGCGCGTGCACGTGCGAGCGCGCGCATGCGCGTTCGCGTGCGCGGACGGGACCCAGGAAGTCCAGGGATCCTGTTTCTGGCAGGATCCCCATGACATTGCCCCCCCAAGGGGCAGCCTCCGGATGCCCATACGGGTAAACCTTTCGGGGTGAGATCTCCTGAAGGCCTGTATCAGATTCCTGGCATGAATGTTCTCCTCCGGTTCCCAAGAGTTCTCTTCGGGTCCGTAACCCTTCCATTTAATTAAGAATTGGTTCCGGTTACCTCTTCTCCTCACGTCCATAATAGCCTCTACTTCGAATTCCTGCTCCCCGTCTATGGTGACAGGGTCAGGGCGAGCCGGAGTTCGGCCTGGGAATGGGTTGGAGACCGATGGTTTCAACAGGGAAACATGAAAGACAGGGTGGACTCTAAGGGAGTCGGGGAGTTCCAGCTCGTAGGCCACTTCGTTCATTTTCCTTTTGACAGGAAATGGCCCCAAGAACTTGGGACCCAACTTCCTGGAAGGGCATGCCAACATTAGGTTAATGGTAGAGAGCCATACTTGGTCGCCGGGGTACCAGCACTAATTCACCCCGCCTTCTCTTGTCATAGATCATCTTGTTATACTCCTGAGTCTTCGCCATGGTTTCGCGTAAAAGCTGATTGTTAGATGAGAAGAAGTTCACTCTTTCCTGGACTGCAGGCACCGAACACTCCGGGAGGGAGTTGGGCAGAAATGCAGGGTGAAAACCATAGTTCGCAAAGAATGGGGGTCTGGTTAGTTGCGGAGTGGATGGAATTATTATAGGCGAACTCGGCTAGTGGAAGCAGGGAGAGCCAGTCATTCTGAGCAAAAGAGGAGAAACAACGCAGGTATTGCTCGAGGGTCTGGTTAGTCCTCTCCGTCTGTCCGTTGGTCTGAGGGTGGTAAGCCAAAGAAAATTATAGTTCTATCCCCAGGGTCTTGCAGAGGGATCTCCAGAACCGAGAGGTAAATTGTACCCCCCGATCAGAGACAATATTGGCAGGCACCCCGTGGAGCCTGACGACCTCTTTGATGAACATTTGTGCAGTTTCCGGGGCTGAGGGGGTCCCCCTCATAGGGACAAAATGTGCCATCTTGGACAGACGGTCCACTATCACAAAGATAGTGGTATGGTTTTCCGCTGGAGGCAGTTCAACTATAAAGTCGATGGAAAGCATCTTCCAAGGCCTGTCTGGGACAGGTAAAGGCCTCAGTAGTCCCCAGGCCTTGGATCTGGAATTCTTGTTTCGGGTACAAGTAATACAGGACTCCACGAACTTCTTGCAATCCTCGCGTAATTGAGGCCACCAGAAGGTACGTTGTACCAAATCAGTGGTCATGGCAACACCAAAGTGCCCGGCAAGGGCATGATCGTGGCAAAGTTTCAACACGGTTATTTTTAGTTCGTCTGGTACGAATATCCTGTTCTGGTGCCATAGTAATCCGTCCTTAGCCTGCAAGTCCAGCTCAGAGGAGGGTTCCTGTCCAGTGGTGGCTTGTCTGATCCGAGTGAGTAAGTCTTCCTGAAGAAGAAGAAAATTTCCAGGGGCGAGGATGGTATCGGGCAGGGAGGTTTCCTTTGATCCATGAAACATTCGGGACAAGGCGTCGGGTTTAGTGTTCTTGGCACCAGGGCGATAAGTGACATGAAAGGAAAACCAGGAAAAGAACAGTGCCCATCTGGCTTGTCGTGGTTTTAATCTTTTTGCAGCCTTCAGGTACTCCAGATTCTTATGGTCAGTGAATATTAGAATCGGGTGAGCAGCTCCTTCAAGTAAGTATCGCCATTCTTCCAAGGCAGATTTGATCGCCAGTAGTTCCCGGTCCCCTACATCGTAGTTTCTCTCTGCCGCAGATAATTTGCGAGAAAAGAAGGCTACGGGGTGAAGCAAGGTCCGGGTTCCTTGCCTCTGTGACAGTATTGCTCCTACCGCGACCTCAGAGGCATCTACCTCAAGTACAAATGGCAGTGAGGAATCTGGGTGTTTCAAAATAGAAGCGGAGGTGAAGAGGCCCTTCAGGACTTCGAAGGCCTTTTGGGCCGCTGGGGACCAGTGGAAGCGGGTTCCTTGCTTGGTTAACTGGGTGATGGGCGCAATGATTGCGGAGAACCCCCGGATAAATTTACGATAAAAGTTAGCGAATCCAACGAACCGTTGGATCCCTTTCTTATCCATTGGCACTGGCCAATCCAGGATTGCGGCAATCTTCTGTGGATCCATCCTGATGCCTTCACCGGAGATGATTAACCCCAGGAATGCTATGCTCTCCCGCTCGAACTCGCATTTCTCGGCCTTCGCATATAGGCTATGCTGACGAAGCCGATCCAACACACTTCTGACGTGCCTGCGATGAGAGTCAAGGGAGGAAGAAAAGATTAGTATGTCACCCAAGTAGACAATAACAAAAAGATCCAAAAAGTCCAGAAGTACATCATTAATATAGTACTGGAAGGTGGCAGGTGCATTGCACAACCCGAAGGGCATCACTAAGTACTCAAAATGCCCAAACCGGGAGCGGAAGGCAGTCTTCCACTCATCACCCTCCTTGATTCGGACCAGATTGTAAGCTCCACGGAGGTCAAGTTTAGTAAAAATGGTGGCAGCTCCCAATCTTTGGAATAACTCTGGTACCAGGGGGAGCGGGTAGCGATTCTTAATGGTGATCTTATTCAGTATACCGGTAATCCACACAAGGTCGAAGGGTGTGGTCCTTTTTCTCCACGAAGAAGATGCCTGCGCCTGCTGGCGACGTAGAGGGGCGAATGAACCCCTTTAGTAGGTTCTCATCGATGTAGTTCTTTAGTGCCCCCTGTTCTACCTCCGTTAATGGGAAGATCCTACCGAATGGAATAGCTGCTCCGGGAAGCAGATCGATGGGGCAATCGTAGGCCCGATGGGGTGGTAGTGTCTCTGCCCCCTGTTTGCTGAATACATCAAGGAAGTCCAGGTAGGCGTCAGGGATGACCTGACGTGTACCAGCTTCAGTGTCGGTACACATTAAAGTGGGCAGCCCAGGGAGCTTGTGTGAGCCGCAGGACTGTTGGCAATAGGAGGAAGGAAAGGTAACTACCCCCGTGGCCCAGTTGATGGTGGGGTTGTGGGCTTGCAACCAAGGCATACCGAGAATCATAGGGAAGAGTGGAGAGGAAATAATGTCCAGACGTAGGTACTCTCGGTGAACCCCGGTAGTGGTGGGGATGGTGACAGGTAAGGGAACCGTCTCCTGGACCACGGGTCCCGACTTGATAACGGACCCGTCAGCCTGGTGAACACATAGTCCATGAGTCTTGGTAAGAAGGGGAATCTCCTGTGTGCGGGCAAAAGTTGAGTCCATGAAGCAACTACAAGCCCCAGAGTCAATGATAGCGGACACTTGCAGAGTCCTTCCTGGGAGCTGTAAGGAGACAGAGAGGGCAAGGTGAGATGAAGGCTTGGCCCGAGGGTTGGTTAAACCAGAGGATACTGAGAAGCACTTACGGGCTTTCAGGGGACAGTTCCTAACGAAGTGCCCGGGTTCCCCACAATACAGGCACAGGTTATGCGCTCGCCGGCGCTGGCGTTCCTCCGGAGTGAGGGAGGGACGAAGGACTCCAAGCTGCATGGGTTCGGGTGCATCGTGTGAGGGGGTCAGAGGTACGACAGGAGCTGGTTGCAGGTGGCTGGGGACCCGGGGAAGCATCCAGGTCGGACGGGAGAAGCCCGTGTGTCAGGGTCACCTGTGGCCAGGTGACAGATGCACACCGTAGGGGGACAGGAGTGCACCGCGAGGTAGTGAACCCTATGGCTGGCTTCTGCGGATAGGAAACTGGGTGGTTGTGGAAAGCGGGACCAGAGGAGCACAACCGGGATCCAAACGGAAGCTAGAGCCAAGATTCCCCAGGGCGCGGAGTCTAAGACCCAGCTGGTCTTCTCCAGGGCCTCTAGTGGTAAGGATGTTAGCTGCAGGCTGGGACCAGGTCGCGGCCCCTGGAGTTTCCTAGCTCACGCCCCGTAGGATAAGGGGAAAAGAGGGGAAGCAGCAGCACAAGATGAGAGAGATCCGAATAACAAGCTGAAGGTCAGGGGCCACAAGCAGACAAGAATAACGAAGAACGAGCCGAAGGTCAAGGGTCACGAGCAGACAGGGATAGTCGGGGACAAGCCAATAACGTAACAGAGAGCGTAACAGAGAGACAGACGTAGCACACGGCAGGCAGGAACCCAAACACACAATGCCTAACAAACACGTTGATCAGCCAAGCAGGCTTGCAGTGCACAGGTTAATATAGTGTTCAGTGATAGGGCCTGGGGTGGAGTCAGGCTGGGAGGAGATTATAAAGGAAGCCAGGTGAAAGGGCTCAGGCCTCTAAGATGAACACATGGGAAGGAAGGTAAGCTGACAGACAAACACTACTGCATATCCATGACACCGTGGCCCTCTCAGCCCTCCGTTCCCTCAGGCGTCGGTCAATCTGAATAGTCAACTCGATCAACAGATTCAGAGTCTCTGGTATTCCGACCCTAGCCAGTTCGTCTTTCAGGGAGTCCGAAAGACCTATGCGGAACTGGTGCCGGAGGGCGGCGTCATTCCAACTGGTATCCGCGCACCAGCGCCTAAATTCAGCTACATAGTCCTCAGCCGCTCTGCGTCCCTGCTGAAGGGTCCGCAAGGCGTTTTCTGCAGTAACTGAAAGCTGAGGGTCCTCATACAGTTGGGCCATGGCATCAAGGAAAACTGTAAGACTGTCCAGAGCCACATCCTTCCGTTCCAGCAGGCGGTGGGCCCAGTTCTGTGGGTCTCCAGAGAGCAAAGAGATCACAAAGCCCACCTTGGTGGCTTCCAGGGAGAAGGTGCGGGGCTGTAAGGCAAAGTACAACTCGCAGGAGTTACGGAAGGCTCTGAACTTGCTCCGGTCCCCGGAGAACCTTTCAGGTGTAGGAACCCTAGGTTCAGGAGGGAGCATGACCACCGTGGGTGTGGACCCTGTACCGGCAGAGGAAGTAGAGGCAAGTGGACGTTCTTGGGCTCCAGAAGGGTTGGTGATGGCCCGCACTTGTCCTTCCAGGTGGGTGTAGCCTTGCTGGAGACTTTTGACTGCTTCAGTCAATCCCGCCAGGTGCCGACATAGTTCCTCCATAGGTGAGGCTCCCTGCTCGAGCTGAGACATGGCTGTCTGCTACCGTCATGTACCTGACAGTGACGAGCCCGGTTTAGCAGAGGGAGGCCTCCCTTATGGCTCCCACCAGCGGCCCGTGGTAGTGTTAACAGGAGGCACAGAGGTAGAAGGGGTACGAGTGCCTGGCAGGATCACAGGAACCAGGAAGCCAGGAAGCACAGTAGGTTAACTGGAATCAGGAAGCCAGGAAGCACAGCAGGATCACAGGAACCAGGAAGCCAGGAAGCACAGCAGGTTAACTGGAATCAGGAAGCCAGGAAGCACAGCAGGATCACAGGAACCAGGAAGCCAGGAAGCACAGCAGGTTAACTGGAATCAGGAAGCCAGGAAGCACAGCAGGATCACAGGAACCAGGAAGCCAGGAAGCACAGCAGGTTAACTGGAATCAGGAAGCCAGGAAGCACAGCAGGATCACAGGAACCAGGAAGCCAGGAAGCACAGCAGGTTAACTGGAATCAGGAAGCCAGGAAGCACAGCAGGATCACAGGAACCAGGAAGCCAGGAAGCACAGCAGGTTAACTGGAATCAGGAAGCCAGGAAGCACAGCAGGTTAACTGGAACAGCTGAACGGACCGGACCGGGGCCTGGATCAGGCAGGATAGTCGGACAAGCCGGGTCGGGAACACTGGCAGACAGCGAGGTACAAAAGGACAAGGCAGAGCAGAGGTCAGAAACAGGCCGGAGGGCAGGTGCAGGCGGATAGCAGACAGGTCACAGGGAAGCCGGGTCGGATGCAGATGGGTTTCTCAGGTCGGGTTACACAGGTACTACGCTGTAGAGCAGCCAGCAGGGACTGTCTGCAAGTGAGGGGTTTAAGTAGCCCTTCTGACGCCAACCGCAGGGAGCGCGCGTGCACTCGCATGCACGGGACCCAGGAAGTCCAGGGATCCTGTTTCTGGCAGGATCCCCATGACAATCAGTGGTGTCGTCATTCAATAAGTCAGGTGGGGGTGGCAAAGAAATGACCAGATATGCAGTGGCTGGTACTGCACAGGTGCCGCGATCAGTCAGGTTGAGGTCCGTAGGCATATACCTTTGATCGGTCTAGGTAAAAGTGAAAAGAGTCTTTTTAAAAGTCTCTTTCAAATTTTATAAGCTCAACAATTTCAACGGCTAACATGGCTACACAGAGTTCAAACCTTGGAATGGTATGTACTGGCTTGGCCTTAAAAAGGACATAACCCACATTTACTTTGTCTCTTGGATCTATAACTTTTATGTAGACTTCTGCAGCTACTGCTTCAATGGAAGCATCAGAAAAAACATGGATTTCTTCTATTGGCATTCATTAGGGATAACGAAATGTAAGAGCATGGTATCTAATGATATTCTAGTCCTTTAAGGGGCTCTTTCCATGATTACCATCTTTGTTGTTTCTCTCTGGATAATGGAGTATCTCAATCTGTGTTTTCAGAAGTAAGTTGTTTTAGAAGTATCTTACCCTGAACCAGGGCTGGACTGGGACAAAAATTTGGCACTGAACTTCACCCAGACCAGCCCACTTTAATTTTGCAAACATGCACAAAAACAGAATATAAAACTATACGCAATTGCGCGATATGGATACTTATTGAGTTTGGGAAGGATCTGAGGGAAGCGGTGCAGCCTTTGTATGGGGCATCAGAGAAGCCCGGGGGAAAATTGCCACATTGCCCCCCAGTAGGGTGACCACATTTTCAGACTGCCATTCAGGGACAATTTTGCCAAGGACCAGGGGGGAATGTAGTCTCAGGGTTGACGGGGAATTCAGCGGTGGGGGTGATTTGACAGGTGAATGGTTGGTGCTAGCACTAAAAACATCCCTACACCATACTTAATATGGTGTCAGGATGATCAAATCACATTATTTCTATTACTACATTGTAATATATAATGAAATAGTTCAACTCACCAGAATGCAGAATCAGTGGGAACCCTGAGCTTGTCACTTTCCACCAGATGCAGCGTGTCACCATTGCCTGCGACCAGATGCAGTGTGTCACTTTCCACCAGATGCAGTGTGTCACTTGCCACCAGATGCAGCGTGTCACTTGCCACCAGATGCAGCGAGTTACTTGCCACCAGATGCAGTGTGTCACTTGCCACCGTCGCTTGCCACCAGATGCAGCGTGTCATTGCCACCGCCGCCTGCCACCAGATGCAGCGTGTCACTTTCCACCAGATGCAGCGTGTCACTTTCCACCAGATGCAGCGTGTCACTTGCCACCAGATTCAGCGTGTCACTTGCCACCAGATGCAGTGTGTCACTTGCCACCAGATGCAGCGTGTCACTTGCCACCGTCGCTTGCCACCAGATGCAGCGTGTCACTTGACACCGTCACCTGCCACCAAATACCGTGTGTCACTTGCCACCTTTGCTTGCCACCAGATGCAGCGTGTCACTTGCCACCGTCGCTTGCCACCAGATGCAGTGTGTCACTTGCCACCGTCGCCTGCTGCCAGAGAGAGGGCAGGGAGAGAGGGGGCAGGGAGAGAGAGGGGACAGGGAGAGAGAGAAAGAGAGGGAGAAGGGAGGGAGAGAGAGGGAGGGAGAGAGAGGGGGAGAGAGAAAGGGAGGGGGAGAGATAGAGAGAAGGAATACAGGGAGAGAGAGAGAGGGGAGGGGGACGGAGAGAGGGGAGACAAGAAGGGGGGGCTGATAGAGGGGTCCAGATCTGGTCAGTGACAGTGCTCAGCTCACTCACTTGAATGGTCCGGGGGGGCTTTAATGTGGCTGTCGGCTGCTTTGTTCAATCTTCCCTCGGCCTCTTGCTCTTCATAAATGCAACGCATGGGCAGGGAGAGAGGGGCGGGAGAAGCAGTGTGTGTTAGAAGCTGGCTCAGGCATGCTGAATGGAGCAGTGTGCAGATCCAATCTTCAAGGGCAGCTGCACCGAGCCGGTTGTCACCCGCTGCCCACACACTGACAACAGGAGGATGGAGCGGCAGTGGCCGTCGGAGGACTTCTGTCCCCACCCACCTGCGTGACCTTTCAGACACCTATCACAGCGGCAGAGCCAAAGGAAGTGCTCCAAAAGCCTGTCGGCTCTGGTGGACAGGCCAGCAATAATACTGAAGCACCCAGCAAGCTCCCACTATCCCGGCCCAGTCCACCCCTGAATCGCCGCCTCAGTCCCATGGTAGGGCCAGCCCTGGGCAGTACAGCAGTGTTCATAATAATGGCCGCGCATCCATTATTTTGACAGGCTGCCTGTCACTTAAAATGGCCCACTGAGCCGATCGACCCACCGGGAATCTCCCGGTAGTCCCGATGGGCAGTCCATCCCTGCCCTGAACGGTAAAGGGTGTTGTGAAACCCAGGGGATCGTAGATGCTGTTCACAGCAGAAAAAACGTCTTGTTTTGTGAAAGGCTCACAAGTTGATACTTGAAATGTAAATGTCTTGTTTGACATCCCAAAGCAATCTGAGGCTACGTTGAATAACAGGAAGATTTGTTCCTGGCTCAAATCCTTCACTCTAAAAACATAGTTGTCAGAAGAAAAGGCCTACATTACCTTGTCACTGTTAGAAATAACTTTGTGAAGCCTGTGGTTGGCAGTGGCTCTCATATCTTAAGCTCTTTTGAGAAGATCAATTTGTTTTTCCTTCTGTAGGCAGAGATCTGAGCCTGTCGTCTACATAGAAATTATTTTCCATAAATTCACGTGCATCAGAATCCAAATTCTTTTTCACTTTCTTGAGCTGTCCTTCTCAGCCCATAAAATTACAGCAGGTGAAGGGCTGTTACTGAAAGCATGCACTGTCATACGGTAGAAAAAATGTGGTTGCGCTAACCCTAATGCCGCGTACACACGATCATTATTCACGGCGGTTAAAAAACCGCCGTGAATAATGTCATTTAAAAAGGGGAACAGCTTGTTCCCCACACACAGTCGTTCACGTAATTTTTTCTCTTGACGAGAAAAACGACCGTCTGTGGGCTCCGCGGCAGTGTTTCCCTATGGGAAACACTGCCGCGGAAAACATGTCGAAAAAAACGTCGAGAAAAATTAGAACATGTTTTTAATGCCGTTTTTCTCATCTAAAAAAACGACAGAAAGCCCAGAGACTATCGTTTTTCTCGTCGAATGGGAAAAATGTCGTTTTTTTCGACGAGAAAAACGGCCGTGTGTACGCGGCATGAATCTAAATGTCACAACTAAATATAAATTAGTGCAAAATCAATTAAATGGAAAAACATGATGTGGTAATACAATAGTGAATATTGTTACAAATGTCCTTAAATGAATAATATATGGACGCTCACAGGTTTCCAAACCTGAAAACATTGAAAGCACTGAAAATAAAAGTTGATCCAAAAGGGTCAAAGTCCTTAAAGTGATCCAACCATACAAAATGGTAACACATATGTGAAAATATACACCCGTGCAACATAAAAGTCTATAGTGGGAAAAATTCCGTGAAGTAATCTTCTTATTCGCAGAAAGCCAAAGGAATCCACCACCAAGTAAGGTAAGATAATTACTGCTTACCAGCACTCCAGGACCCCCCACTACAGAGGATCAGGAGAAGCTCAATGAATATGAAAAATCTCCTCCAAATGACATCCAGGTGGATTCAGCCACAAAGCAGCATATGACACGCCAGTTTGTTGGATCCCGGATTTATGTGCCAATACATGTAAAGGAATGGGAGACTCCCATAGTGTAAAACAGTTTTGATTTATTTTATAAAAGAAGAATCACACTTACATAAAACAATGGAGGTAAAAGCCTTAAGCCTGCGGTCCCGGCCGGACACACGCAGGCAAACTGTCATACGGTAGTCTATGACTTCATCGCATTGTTGGCACAATACCACCGGCACCTGAGGAAATTTCTGTTGTCTTCTTGAACGATAAAATAGTGGAACATTTGCTGAATGTTGGCCATAACAGCAACTAGTGTTTGTCTGAAGTGAAGCAAAACTCCTATAAGGTTGTTATTCAGATTAGGCCCAGTGAAAAGGACATTATTGAGGGAAACACCTTCATATCGAGCACTTGAGTCAAAGACACGCTCTAATAAGATCTTGTTTGCAAGGATGGTGCACACCAAAACATGGGAGATACCAACATTCTTCTCCTCTATGAAAGGTGGTGTAGGCTCAGCATGATCTTTCCTAAGCACCTTGTGCATAAAGTATTTTCATCACAGGTTTTCTGTTTAGGGTGCACATTGTAAAGAAATAAATTGTGCTTCTGCATACTAATTATTATTTGGTAGTTTATTTCTTGAGGCACGAAATGGTAGTGGTGCTACCCAGCTGTTGGAATTGTCCCGAGAGAACTACTTACTCAAAGTTTTTAGAAACTCCTTGTCTTCCAGGGTGACCACCAGGTCATTGTCTTTAGTTGTTACATCGAACACTGTGGTGCCGACATTATCATCCCAGAAATGAAGGACCTTGTTACCACTATGTGTGAAGAACTGTTGCATGCCTTTACTGCAAAGTCTTTCTTTTGAAAAAGTAGTGAAAGTATTGGGCTGTTAAAACGCACCACACGGGAATGAGTGCATTCCTGTCCGATCCTGATATGAACCAGCCCCAAAAGCATTAAAAACATAAAAAAAATATTATAATAAGAAAGTAAAAGGGACAGCTGACCTCAAATCTACCACGGGAAAAAACAAAAAAAGCCCCTAATAAAAATATAAAAAAGGCACCAAAGGGGTTGTTGCCCTAACAGCTTGCAGTCAGATTAAAGTACAGTTTCCTAACTGATCCTAATCTCTTCCTATGCATGATCATGATGTGGTGTCAGCCAATTGTAATCAAAGTGGGAAAAACAGGGGTGATGCTAGAGGCCATTCCGGTATGTAGCATTGAAAACATGCTGACATTAGGAGGTAGCAAAGGTCCAATCACACGCTGGAGGCAGGGGGTGACCTACCTGTATTGCTTAACCACATCAATACAGGGCACTTATACACCTTCCTGCAGAGACCAATTTTATAGCTTTCAGCACTCTCACACTTTGAATGACAATTGCACGATCATGCCACGCTGTACCCAAACAACATTTTTATAATTTTTTTCCCATAAATAGAGCTTTTTTTTTTGGTGGTATTTGATCACCTCTGGGGTATTTATGTTTTGCACTACAAATAAAAAAAAAAAGAAAATGTTGGGAAAAAAAAAAGTTTTTCTTTGTTTCTGTTACAAAACGTTGTAAATAAGTACTGTATATACTCGAGTATAAGCCGACCCGAGTATAAGCCAAGGTACCTACTTTTACCACAAAAAACTGGGAAAACTTATTGACTCGAGTATAAGCCTAGGGGGGGAAATGTGCCCATTGCCACCTCACTGTGCCAATTGCCCAACCTTACTGTGCCCATTGCCATCTCACTGTGCCACCTCACTGTGCCCATTGCCACCTCACTGCCCATGGCCACCTCACTGTGCCCATTGCCACATCACTGTGCCCCCTTACTGTGTCCATTGCAGCCTCCCTGTGCCCGAGTCAGTCAGTGTACCTGAAAATCTTCTTATTCCGCGGCCGCCGTCCATTGTTTAAATCTCGCGGCTTTCTTCTGGTCCCTTCCGTGATAGGCGTTTCCAGCAAACACTGTGTTGAGTGTTGCGCCTATCACGGAGATCCTCTCATTCTCAGACTCCGTTTCCCGGCAGGCACTGTGTTCAGTGTTCCGCCAATCACGGACGTCGGACAAGAGAACGTCCATGATAGGCGCAACACTCAACACAGTGTTTGCTGGAAACGCCTATCACGGAAGGGACCAGTAGAAAGCCGCGAGATTTAAACAATGGACGCCGGCCGTGGAATAACAAGATTTTCAGGTACTGACTTCGAGTATAAGCCGAGGGGTATACTTTCAGCCCTAAAAAAAGGGGTGAAAAACTCGGCTTATACTCGAGTATATATGGTAAGTTTTCTCCTTCACTGATGAGGCTGCACTGATGGGCACTGATGAGGCAGTACTGATTGGCACTGATGTGGTGGCACTTATATGCAGCACTGATAGGCGGCACTGATATACAGCACTGATGGGCACTCATAGGCAGCACTGTTGAGCACTCATAGGTGGCACTAATCAGAGGCGCTGGCAGGCATCACTGATGGCCAATGATTGCAATTCCTGGAGGGCTCTAGTGGGCTTACCTGGTGGTCATAGGTGGGCTACCCTGGTGGCCATGGGTGGGCATCCTTGCTGGCCATGGGATGGCATCCCTGGTGGCCATGGGTAGGCATCCTCAGGGAAGCTGCACTGATAATCAATCAGTGCAGACCCCCCCCCCCCATCAGGAGAGCAGACTGATCGGCTCTCCTCTAATCGTGTTTGTCAGCGCGAGTTGAGGAAAAGCCGATACACGGCTTTTCCTGTTTACACTATGATCAGCTGTGATTAGACACAGCTGATCACGTGGTAAAGAGCCTCCATCAGAGGCTCTTTACCTAGATCGGAAAAGCGGTGTGTCAGACTGACACACCACACCACCGATCGCCGCATTGCATGCCCCTGCGGTCACGCGATCGTGGCTTATCCTGCTGGACATCATATGGCGCCCAGTCAGGATAACTGAACCACTTCCCGGCCATCATTCTGCTATAGCCCAGGTGGGAAGTGGTTAAATATAGCGGAGAAAAGTCAGGTCACTAACCTGGCTGTGCTGTATAGCAGGGCTCACTAAATACCAGAACTGGCTGGAAAGTAAAACACATCCTTTGACAGTTAAAACAGTACCTGTATGCATAGTTCAACAGTGTATTCATCTGTTTGCCTGGAGTTCAGCTTAAAGCTTTAGGGTTCTGGTGAGGGTTAATTGTTATAGTTAAATGAATTAATGATAGGTCAGAGGTCAGGGACTTCTTGTATATGTTTGATAAACATATTTTAGCAAAAGCTCCACTTCAAGAACTAATTCCCAGCACTGGAAATGTATTCGTTTTCCATCAACTTATTATGTTAAAGGGGTTGTAAAGGTTAGCTTTTTATTTTCTAAATAGGTTCCTTTAAGCTAGTGCATTGTTGGTTCACTTACCTTTTCCTTTGATTTACCTTCTAAATGTTTTTTTTCTTTGTCTGAATTTCTCACTTCCTGTTTCTCCTCGGTAAACTTCACACCAACATCCGAGTGGTGTGGAGTCAGCCAGAACAGCTTACTGAACAGCTTACTGAGGAGGAACAGGAAGTGAGAAATTCAGACAAAGAAAACAAAGAAGAAAAAAATTTTAGAAGGGAAATCGAAGGAAAAGGTAAGTGAACCAACAATGCACTAGCTTAAAGGAACCTATTTAGAAACTAAAAAACGAACCTTTACAACCCCTTTAAGCTTATTTGAGGAGAAAAAAACACCAAAGATCCAAATGTTTCTTTGAGCCGATCTGAGCTAAATACTGGATCAAATTGTAGGTTCTACTTATTGGAGCCAAAAGGTCACCAGACCATGAGAGATGTGGCTTTCAATAATGCATATATAACATGTACACTAGGTATTTCAGCAATGTGAATGACTCATTCCAGGGGAGCAAGCAATGTTATGGATTTATAGTAATGATCCTCTCTGGATTTACCTATAGAATCTAATGCATTGCTAGAAACTGGGGTAGACATAAGGATGTGGGAAAAAAAAGAAATTATTCAGGTAATAAAGGAAAATTGTGCTCATGGGACGTATCAGTGGTTTGAGGCTTAGCCTTTAATTTGCTTTTCCAATCCATTAGTGGAGGGACTAAACAAATAACTATAAGAAATGGCTTGTAAACCAAGAGACATCAACATATACCGTATTTGAGTTGTAGAAGATAAATGCTTAAATATAGACTCCTTAGTTCTCATTGCATTAAGCAGCTGATCATAAAGTACAAACAGGGCTGTTGTTTTATAATTTGTCACAGGATATAGTATGTAATATCGATCAGTAATGACTGACCAAGTACCGCTACTTTTATATGTGTGTATGTAGTATGTACACTGACCAAAGAGCATAAGAAGAAATGTCTTAAAGGGGTACTAACCACATACCTCCCAACATAAGAAGTTTAAGAGGAAGTAAAGTAAAAAAAAAATAAACAAAACAAAAAACCCTGCAAAACAAAGGCATAATGAGCTAGTATGCATAGCATACTAGCTCATTATGAATGACTTACCTGAGATTGAAGCCCCCGCAGCGGTCCTCGGTCACCTCCGCCATCTTGCCTCGATGTCCCGTCCCTCCTGTTAGTATATCGCCGCTCCAGCGCTGTGATTGGCCGGAGCGGCAATGACGTCACACGCATTCGCGCTGGGGCCGTCAAGCTCCCATTCAGAAAACCGGCCCGCTATTGTGCATGCGTGTGACGTCATTGGCTATGCACTTAATAGTAAATATCTCCTTAACCGTGTAGGTTAAGTAGATATTTCTTGCACCTACAGGTAAGCCTTAATCTAGGCTTACCTGTAGGTGCAAGTTGTCTAAGTGGGTTTACAAGCACTTTAAAGAAGTTTAGTAAAAGGGACAACCTGGACAGGAAAAAGCATGTGCTGGGCCAAAACCACCCTGGTGAAAATTGAATGCGGCTAAATTGCACTGGGTGTGCCCTAAAGAAGCATGGTTAAGTACAGCCTAAGCCTACTCACGGTACACATAGTGCACATGTACAGCAGTCCTTAATACTGTACCACAAATAAGAGTTTCACGTGTTGGGAACAGCTATTAAAAAGCTGCATTCTTGAAAACTGGCTAGTATGCAGTTACCCAAACAAAATTAAAGGAAAACCAACCTCTGCAAGCTATAATCGGGGAGGCACAGAGTTAACCCCTCCTCTATGACCCTCCACAGGTTTTGGAAGGATGGAAAATGCTGTAGTCGGGCATGGGATGGCATCTGCTGCTCCTCTTCTGACATCAAATGTCAGCTGCTTTGTGTGAAGCACATAAAAGAAAAAAAAGCTAAAGTGGATGAAAACCCACTCTCATCCTTTATAAACTACTGCCATAGTGCTGATCTATAAGTATATACATGCTTCTTGCATGTATCCCTATCTGTCAAATGTCTCCCCTCTGTCTGTTATAAGAACTGAAAAACTGCAGATTCTGTGGGTGGATCTCGGTGGGTGGAGTCGTGATGTCAGTAGACTCCCCGCCCACCTCTACACTCCCCTTGTCAACATGCATTTTCTCCTGTGTATTCCTTTTGCTATGATCACTAACATCCAGTCAAAATCCAGAAAAGTAACCACATGACTTCAGAAAAGAAGTGGGGGTGGGAATTAAAAAATAATGCCTGTCTAAAGCTAGTGCACGAGATATGTAAATAACCTGTCACTCAAAGCAAGGGGGCGGAACGGACAAAGGTTTTTCTCTGTTTGTCCGTTTTATCTCACTGAACAATAAAAGAGGATTGTTCAGAGCTGGGTAAACTCTTTGTGGTAAGACCTGGCACAAATAGGAAATCTTATACTGTACATTGTGACAGCAAAAAAAAAAAAAAAAATTCGGGTTTACATCCACTTTAAGTTGCACTTTACTTCCATTCCACTATAGGGCCAAATATTGTGCTTTGATATGTGTATGTTTATTGGGTGTAGTATTTGTAAAGTATTGCATGCAATGTCCCATCCAGTCTTTAAAGAGATAGCCATCTCTCTTCCTGACATAATTGTTCAGAACACATGTGGCCTTTATTATGCATACTGCATTGAAGAGGAACAGGTAATGTGTGAATCCAAAATACTATGTGGTGGGCATGCGTCAGGCGATAGTTAAAGTCACCCCTTTCTTTACAAAGAACACACTTAGAATATGGTCTAAAAGGGTGTTCAGACGATGCAAATGCCTCTTTCCACACCAAAACGTTTGTATGGGTGGCTCTGTGAATGGTTTGGAGGCAGATCCAGGCTATTATTGTGCAGAATTGGAGCAAAAACTTTGAACTACTGCCATATAATCCATTATCAATATGCCTCAAAAAATAATTTGCATTAGCAACAGTAAAAGCAAGTCGGACAATTATAGAACTTGTTGCTGCTAGCTGGTGAAATGATTAGGTGAATGTGCTTTCCATCATCTACACAATTTGGAACTTGCATTATTCCCAAAAGAGATCTGAATTTTGGCCCTATTTATCTCTTGCTGGTTTCTTCATTACCCTCTCTGATAATATATGCCACAGACCTCTACATGTGTCAGAGACTTTACGGTGTGCTGTTGACTTCCACACAAGAAATTAATAATGCAAACTGGATAAAGATTGTCTTTGTCAGAGAAGCTAGTAGACAAGACTGTGTGACTGCACAGAGGAGACCAAACGGATGTAGGTGAAAATATGATAATTTATTAAGATCAATGAACAAACACACAACCACCTCCAACAGAACACCGTGCAATAAATCAACCAATAAACAGTGACTATAGACAATATGTACAGTAATGGGAGATACCAGAATCGTAGTAAAGCCAGGTCATACACAAGGGGATGTCAGCAGATGGGTAATGACGGGAGACAAACAGGAACAGGGAGGGGATGGATTGGGTAGACTGCAGAGCAGGGATACAAAGTACTCAGGTAACAGGAGGACAGATGACCGTGGTTCTCAGGAGACAGGTGGCACAGGTACAGGATGGACTCAGGATAGGGATCGGGTCGGATCGGGTCAGGTAGGATGCAGGCTCAAAGTCAGGATCGCAGGTTCTAGGTCAGGGAGAGAGATACCAGGGCAAGGTATGTTTGTACTTCCCGGGTATAAATAGGAAGGCTTGTAATTGGCTTCAAGTCACACCTGAGCGCAGGAAGAGCAGTTCGCTCCACACTGCCAGGATCCATCCGCTGGTGGAGACCAGTACTGCGTCCAAAGGATAATATAATACCAGCAGGGAGAAATTCTCCTGACAGTTCCACACTGCCAGGAGACACCTGCTGGTGGACCACAGTACTGCAAGCCAAATAATAAATATCACCAGTGGATGGAACCTTTCCTGACAGTCTTGTTGTCAGGTACCCGGAAAGAAAAATATTTTTCATTGTTTGTTGCAGTTGACATGGAGGAGCATTAAATATAACCAAACTTTCTACAAATGCCAGCAGAGGAAGACATATAGTAGCTCCACGGGAAGTGCAAGCTGCAAATATTTGCATACCAGGGAGCTGTCCTTTTTGGATCCCAACACTGAAATGCAGAGATAGGGAGCATAATATTTGCCTGGCTTTTTTTGTACAGAAACAAATTTCTTGTTTTAGGAATGAAAGGAAAGGGGAAAAGGGTTTCTAGGAACCTCCCCCCTTCCACATGGGATTGCGACAGGAGGCAGTTTCAAGGCTCCCCTTTGCGAGCCTAAGGTTGGCAGGGAGCCTTGTATAGCTTTAGTGACCTGAGGTGAGGTCACATGGCTTATAGGGGTAAGCCCTGTGAATCTTGCCACAGTTTTTTCAGGCTAGCTAAGAGCCTGATTATAATTGGTTAATTTAAAATTGAAGTCACATGGTTTACTAGAGTGGGCCATGTGAATTCAACCAGTTTATTCCAGAACCCCCCCCCCCCCCGAGCCTGCCTATAAAAAGGGGGTTCCGTCTCTGGGGGGCTCATTTGCCTCAGAAGGCACAGCTGTGGTGCTCTCTGCCCTCCCAACCCCCCAAAAAAATTTGTTATTTTGTCGAGGCCAAAAAATATTGAGTGGTATGGTCACCTTGAAATCAAGGGGGACAGTTGAAGTACTATGCAAGTTGGCCTGAGTTATAATGAGTATAAGTATGTTAAAGTTGAATTTGAATTTGTTCATACATATCCATAGAGTTGACACTGAGCATAAAAGTGGCCTGGTGTTGTCACTGGATGTAATGAAGGCCTTTGATACTGTGAAATGGACCTTTTTGTGGGAAGTCATGCACCGAATGGGTTTTAGTCACCAATTTATAAAATGGGTTCGCCTGCTATATATCAATCCCAGGGCAAGAATATGTACTAACAAGGATGTATCGGATGTCTTTTCTTTACACAGGGGAACACGGCAGGGCTGCCCGCTCTCGCCACTCCTGTTCGCACTTGCCATAGAGCCTTTGGCTCTGGCGGTGCGACAGACGGCGTTGGTGGGCAGCATATGTTATGGTAATCTCACAGAGAAGATCTCATTATATGCTGATGACGCATTAATATACCTTGATGGCACAGAACAGTCCTTTAAATCTTTAATGGAAGTGGTGGAGGAGTTCGGGAGGGTCTCGGGACTAAAGGTGGGCTGGGACAAGTCTGTTGCTTTTCCCATAGGCCCCAAACAGGACTATACTTACTTATCTCACTCTAAACTGTCAGTCAGATCCACATTTAAATATTTGAGCATTCACATTAATGCAGACCTGGCCCTCTTTGAATCTCTTAACATTGCCCCAGTTGTTACACACATGGAGACCAGGTTGCAAACTTGGGCCTCATTACCTTTGAATTTGATAGGGCGGGTGAACATATTTAAAATGATATACCTACCTAAATTTTTATATGCCTTTAGGGCATCCCCTATTTTTCTCTACAAAAAGCTCTTCAAAAGAATAGACTCGTTATTATCCTCCTTCCTATGGCAGGGGACCAATCCCAGAATAGCGAAGGCTTCCCTCCAGGCCTCTAAGGGTGATGGGGGACTGGCCTGCCCCAACTTGCGACACTATTTTATAGCAGCCCAATTAACCTATGTCTATGAATGGTTCCAGGGGGCCTCCGCATCCTGCTCTACCTATCTACTGCAGGCACTTGCTGGCCTAGAGACCCCATTGGTAGATATTATGCATAGATCTTTACCAAAACGATGCTCCCGCGGCTCCCCGATAGAAGTGAGTTGGTTGGCCTGGCATGAAGGGAATAAGACGATTTCAGAATTGGGGGGGGTCTCACCGAAAACCCCCCTATGGCATAACCCCAATCTTCTGGAGCTCATGGGTCACCCCGATGCATTGTGGTGGACACGGCTGGGCATTACCCACGCTGCCCACATTTTTCTCAATGGTGAATTTATCTCTTTTGAAGTCCTAAAAGCTACAAGTGGATTATCAAATAAATTCTATTTTAAATATCTTCTCATACGACACGCTGTCCGTGCGCAGTTTCATGGCCTGACTCTTGAGCTCGCTGAATCCCCGCTTGAGGCATTGATGTCGTGTTCTGGCATTACGAAATTAGCCACGACCATTTACTCCCGACTGCAGACGGGTGGGAGTTCTCCCTTCCGTGCTGCACAGCGGAAGTGGATGGTCGACATCCCTGGGCTTTCAGAGGAGGGGTGGGAGGAGGCCTCTGGGGCCTGTTTCTTGGATATTGTTGGGTCTAACGACCAATATATACAGTTCAAATTTATTCATCAACTGCATTACACGCCGGCCCGTCTGGCTCGCATGGGTTATGTTTCAGGGGCCCTCTGCCCTAGATGTAAGTGCACCAATGCTGGTTATGTACACATGTTTTGGTCCTGCCCGGCCCTCTTGGGGTTCTGGGTGGACCTATTCTCTTTTTTTGAAAACAATCTATGCCTAGTGACCCCCCACACTGTTGAAGTGGGGCTCCTGGGCATCCTTAATGACCACATACCCAGAACCCACGAACGGACCCTAGTCCGCTTGATACTCTTTTATGCCAGAAAACTGATATTACTACAATGGAAGTGTGAATCTGCTCCCAACATCCAACTGCTGTACCGCATGATAAACAAAGTCATACCAACCTTTAAACTAATCTATAAAGGAAGGGCCTGCATACAGAAATTCTACAAGATCTGGCAACCTTGGCTGGATATAGACAGCTCCTTTTGGAAGGATACCCCTCTGTCTCAGCAGTAGTGGGCCCTGATTCAGCCCCTCCTGTTTGATGGGCGGGGGGAAGAACTACCTCCTATCCTAAATAAAGAAGCTGGGGACATGAAACGTATCCCACATAAATGTGGGGGGGGAGTGGGAGGAGTGCCCCCCCCAGCTGTAGTTTCGGCTGGGGAAATGGGTGGAAGTGCTGGGTGAATGGGTATGAGTGTTGTGTGAGTGAATGCAAGCACTTAAGTATTACTGAATAAGGATAACCGAATGAGTCCTGTGAAAATCACAGTTAAATACTCTCGATACACCTTTGGTATTAGGGTTTTGTGTTTCTTTTTTTTTTTTTTCTCTTCTCCTCCGTTGAGGAACTGGGACACCTATGTGGCCACAAGCTGTAGGCCTTATTAGGCTTGTATGTTATTTCGAGACTATATTGTTTATGCTCCCGCTTCACGGTGTAATACTGGTATATTGCTACTGAATACAAGAAAATAATGTGTAAGCGTGTATGTTGATATGCTCTGTAATTTTTCTCTGTTCAATGGAAAAATCAATAAACATAAATAAAAAAAAAAAAAAAAGTTGAATTTGAATAATTCTGGGAAGTTTAAATATTGAATAATTTTATGATACACAGCTTGAGCCGTGGTGGCTAAGCTGTTTTGAATGTTCTCATTTATTGAAAATAACGTTTTATTATTAAATATATCTTGTTTTAAACCAACAATAAACGGCCGTGGCCAGTTATTATCCAAGCTTTGTGTCTGGTGTATTTATGATTGGTAAGCTGCCTTCTTGTCTGTTATACCATATCAGAGATGTTCCTACTTTCCTAACCCAGCACTGAATGCAGTTGGGAGATGCCTAAACGAGATGGCAAAGACAATGGCTAGTCCAACGAATTATGTCCAGAACAAACCCATCATAGGCCCTCAGCTCAGTAATCAACTGCCATAAGCCGCTCAGGTTGTAGCAGGAACACAGTGCTGAAGCCAGCTTAGGATTCTAAGGCATCTGGCAGAAAATTGGAAACCTCAACCCTAATGCATATTTTTTTACAGAGCCTTTTGCCTTTAATGATGAGATTCCACATGAGGATTAGCCCTAAGTGAAAATCACAAACGTATATGCAATTGGAAGATTCCTCCCCACATCCTTGTAGTAGTTCAAGCCAAAGCAAGGCCACCAGTAATTCACCCCCTTCCAATTCACCTTAACCACATCCAAGTACTTCCACCCAAGGCCAATACCCATCCACTTAGCCAATTTGACAACTTTCTTATGTAGCGCCCCTTTACTTTTTAGGGGTGTTATGTGCCTAAATTTAGGGGTTGGTCTGAGCTGGTAGCCAGGTATTTGCCTCTGCCTATGTGATGCTGCCTGGTGTATGGTTCCCTGTGGCCTGTAGGTGGCGCTGCCATATCAGGTCAGGGTTGAGCCATGGGTGGCATTGCTGCGCCTCAGGGTGTTCTCTCTCGGCGGCGGTGCAGTGGGCGTGGTTGGCCTGCTGTGCAGGCCAGGAGAGAGTACATAAGGGGCAGACGCCATCTTTTAGGGGAGTCGAGGAGGGGAGTCGAGGAGAGTTGGAGTGGAGGAGCTAGAGGGGTGTGCCCTCGGGGGTGCGATGACTGGCTGAGAAGTCTCGGGCACCTTTGGCCCGAGGCTGCAACGTTCCAGGTAGGCCCAGTACCTTTAACTGGGTCTACAATTCGCCCATTGGAGTCCCAGGGTGCCCAGGTGAGGGTACCCGCTCTGACCGTGAGGAAGCCAGGGGAGGATCGGTCCCACTGAGGAGATGAGTAATGGAAGATTGCTGTCTGGGGAGAGGCCTGGTGACCTGTCAGAAGGAAGGAAAAGCTAACCTGTAGAGTGCCCATTGGCATTATCCTGTTCTTAAAAGTCTACAGAGGTTCAAGGATTTCCTGTACACATCCCTGGAGGGGATAGGGAGGCAGAACAGTTTGAGCTCCACACCGGCTGCTAGGACTGTGAGAGAGGACTATCCGGGTGAGCTAAACCCACTCGGGATCGAGTGGCGACGAGGTTACTAGTTGTGCCTGGATCTAATCCCTTACACTTATTCTTTCCTTCATCCATCTGTCCCCATCTACTACACAGCAAGTAGAAAATAAACTCTCTGTTGGAGTTAAAGAGTGGGCATATAGCACGGTGTGCCTTGACTTGCAAGTGAGCCAGGCGAGAAAAAGGTCTGTGTGCTACACTTATAGTAAAGCAAACAATTCTTTTAGCTATATGTATCCCCTCTCACATATCAGCCTCCTGCCCCCATGCTATACCTCCACCCAACACAAAAGACAGCTATGCTGTAGGCCCAGGAAAGAGGTATGCATTATCACAACATACCTACCATCGGATGTAAAACAGGATTATATGTAGGGTGGAGTATTATTATCTGATCAGATTTCGATCACCCACCGCTTGATCCATGTGTGGATCCGCCACTGTTTTACCTATGTTATCTTTCTTGTATTATGTTGTTACTATCCAGTCTTCATGCCAGGAGTAAAAAACAAAACAAAGGGTGAGATTTACTAAAACTGGTGTACACAGAATCTGATGCAGCTGTGATGCAACCAGTCAGCTTCCAGATTTTATTGTCAAAGCTTAATTGAACAATCTGAAGTTAGAAGCTGATTGATTATTATGCACACTTGCACCAGATTCTGTGTGCACCCGTTTTAGTAAATCTCCCCCAAAAACTCACAATAGCAACATTGGAAATAAATGCATTAGGATGCGGCACAATGAGCATTGATTAGGAAGAAAATGACAGCACATAGAGGAAAACATAATGCAGGGAACGGAAACACACAGTAGAGAGTGACCCTTTACATAACTCTTTGGTGCAGCTAATGCCCCATACACACAAGCGGAATTTCCGCCAGTAAAAGTCTGATGTGAGCTTTTGGTCGAAAATTCCGACCATGTGTGTGCTCCATCAGACTTTTTCTGTCAGAATTTCCGCCACTAAAAGATTAAAAGCAGGTTCTCTATTTTTCCAACGGAAAAAGTTCCTATCGGAAATTCCGACGGGAAAAAAAACACGCATGCTCTGAAACAATTTGACACATGCTCGGAAGCATTGAACTTCTTTTTCTCGCCTCGTCATAGTGTTGTACGTCACTGCGTTCTTAAAGCTCGGAAGTTCTGAGAACTTTTGTGTGACCGTGTGTATGCAAGACAAGCTTGAGCGGAATTCCGTCAGAAAAACCATCCAACTTTTTTCTGACGGAAATTACGCTCGTGTGTACAGGGCATAAGAAAGCATTGCAATTTTTAAAAATATAATTACCTTCTAAAATATATATGCATAATTTGCACAATTTGCCATAGGTAACCCTGAAATGGCCCCTTTTTATTTCTTGTTAGCAATAACAGGGTGATCCTATTACCTTCTCCTCTTCCTCACAAGTTCTTCCACCATAACAACTGCAACACATATCAATGCACAAGGGCAGCAGGCACACACATGCATATATTTAAAGGGCCCTTATAGTTGGTGAAGGAGCCCCTGAACACTGAAAAGCTGTAAATATATTTAAGTATTGTAGGGTCCCACTTCACTCAAGCAACCAAGCCACAGGTCACAGGTTAAGACTATTATGAATTTGTCCCAGCTTTGACCTTAAAGCGGAGGTTCTCCCAAAAGTGAATCTCCGCTTTTCTGAGCCCTCCCCCCCTCCGGTGTCACATTTGGCACCTTTCAGGGGGGAGGGGGTGCAGAGACCTGTATAAAACAGGTATTTGCACCACTTCCGGGTATAGACCCGCGGGAGTCCCACCCCTTCGCGTCACCCCCCCCCCCCCCCCCGTTGTGTTCTGGGAAACACTCGGCTCCCAGAACACAGCGGGGACCAATGAGGACGGCGCAGCGTGACTTGCGCATGTGCAGTAGGGAACCGGGCAGTGAAGCCGCAGCGATACACTTCCCGATTCCCTCACCGAGGATGGCGGCGGGGGAAGCCGAGAGCCGAGCGGCAGCTCGGTTTTGGCTGCCGACGTCGCGGGCGACCTGGACAGGTAAGTGTCCATTTTTTAAAAGTCAGCAGCTGCAGTATTTGTAGCCAGGGCTGCTGTTAGAAATCACTGGGCCCCATACAGCCTACCTGACAGCCCCCCCCTGCTGCACAGATGAATGAATAGGAGGCACACTGAGACTTCCTGCTCATTCACAATCTGAAGCATTGTAGATACAGTTTACTATGCTTCACTGATGAATGGGCCCAGGAGTGATTGGTACTGATCGCTCACTGTGTTCATTCAGGAAAGGAAGGGGCCAGGAAATGACATATTTACTGGCCCCTTCCCCTGCTCTCCATCCTGAAACATCCCCCTGTGTGCCTGCAGCAGCTGTCAGCGGGACAGGAGAGGAGGGAAGCCGGGAGAAAGGGGTACACAGGGGGGCCCGAACAGCAGATGAAAGTGACGTTTGTGCTACAACCAATTCCCCTGCAGTGCAGCCGGAGGGAGAAAGAGGGGGAGAAGCTAGACGTGCTGCAGGGAGAGGTAGAAGAGAATTGTTGTCTGCAATAAGACAATACAGCCAGCCCTCCTGCTCGGCAGGTCCCCGGGCCCCCCATTTGAACTGATGGGGCCCAGGCCCAGTACAGGAGGGCTGGCTGTACTGCCTTATCAGTGGCCCTGTTTGTAGCTGCTGGCTTTTAAAAAAAAAAATCCGGTGAACCTCCGCTTTAAAGCCGAATTGAGCTTAATATTATTATTATTCTAGGTGCATCAAAACAAAAAGTGTGCAAAGTCTTCCAGGTTATTTTCTGTAGAAAAGGATCCTTGCTGTGTAGAAGCAGTGGTCTTTCTACAGAGGTCCAACATACCCCCTACTGAGTCTTAAATTGCCAATCACCAGGTAGCATGAGTGTTGCTGACTGCAGAGCTTTAGGTCTGATACATCAGGAGACATTTTGGATCTCTGTAGAAAGACCACTTCTTTTCTATTCAGGCCCTGGCTGCTTTATAAAGCAGATAGCTGTAAGACTTTAACCACTGTAGTACTGCGTTATAGCCAAAAGATGTCTAGTCTAGTTCTGGGAGGGCGTCCACAGATGTCCTCCCAGAATCCTGCCCCCCCTTCGAACACAGCTGATCACAGATCGGGGCCAATCACCGGAGCCCTTTATCATGTGATCAGCTGTGTCCAGTCACAGCTGATCACATGTAAACAGACTTGCCGGTTATCAGCACTTCTTTCCACGCGTGCTGTGTCTGTGTGAGGAAAGGAAAGGCGATAACCGGCAAGGCTGTCAGCACATTGTTTATACTGATCAACAGTGCCCTGATTATCACTGCAGCCCCATCAGCTGCCATCAGTGCAGATTATCAGTGGCCAATGGCCATCAATGCTAGCTATCAGTGCCCATTAGTGCTGTCTATCAGTGCCCATCAGTGCTGCCTACCAGTGCCATTTATCAGTTCCCATCGGTACACCACATCAGTGCAGCCTCATCAGTGCCCATCAGTGCCGCCTCAACAGTAGTGCCCATCAGTGCTGCCTCATCAGTGCAGCCTTATCAATGAAGCCTATAAGTGCAGGCTATCAGTGCTCATCAGTGCAGCCTCATCAATGCAGCCTTATTAGTGCCCATCAGTGCACATCAGTGCAGCCCCATCAGTGCACATAGGTGCAGCCTCATCAGTGCCCATCAGTGCAGTCTCATCAGCCAGACTTAGGTCTTTTTTATTACCACCACTTTTAGAATCTGTTTCTGTGGATGCGTGTTCAGAGCGACGACAGGGTGTGGAATGGAGGGAAGGTAGGAGACATGGGTCATTGGAGAGGTGAATATACTTACTATTCTCTTGTAGGGTACCAGGATTTTGGTTTGATTAGCAACCGGACAGGGTCTCCTTAACTCCTTTGCTGAAAAAGACCTGTAGGTTACAGAGATGAATAGCCAAAGCTTAAAATGTAATATATTGCAGTTAACGAATCATTAGATGTGGCGGCTGCATTTGTCTTATTTTTTAGGCTTTTTTCCCCTCTGTTTTCTCCTGGTGATCTGGCTAGTAACACATCTCCTTTATTAACTGCTTGCCGACCAGCGCACGACGATATACATCGTCAGAATGGCACGGACAGGCATATGGGCGTACAGGTACGTCCCCTTTAAGAAGCAGCATTGTGGGCGCGCGCGCACAGGCCGCAAGCTCCTTGAGTTCGACTGCGGGTCCCGCGGATTCGATGTCCGCCGGGAGTCCCGCGATCGTCTCACGGAGAGGAAGAACGGGGAAATGCTAATGTAAACAAGCATTTCACCTATTTTTCCTAGTGACAGGACACTGATCACAGCTCCCTGTAATTGGGAGCGGTGATCAGTGTCGTGTCACACGTAGCCCATCCCCCCTACAGTTAGAACACATCCCTAGGACACACTTAACCCCTTCAGCGCCCCCTCCTGGTTAACCCTTACACTGCCAGTCACATTTACACAGTAATAAGTGCATAATGTATTTATAGCACTGATCGCTGTGTAAATGTGAATGGTCCCAAAATAGCGCCAAAAGTGTCCGATGTGTCCGCCATAATGTCGCAGTCACGATAAAAATCGATGATCGCCACCAATACTAGTAAAAAAAATTTTTTATAAAAATGCCATAAAACTATTCCCTATTTTGTAGACACTATAACTTTTTGCGCAAACCAATCAATAAACGCTTATTGCGATTTTTTTTACCAAAAATATGTGGAAGAATACATATCGGCCTAAACTGAGGAAAAAAAAAATTTTTTATATATTTTTTGGGGATATTTATTATAGCAAAAAGTAAAAAAATATTGCTTTTTTTTCAAAATTGTTGCTCTTTTTTTGTTTATAGCGCAAAAAATAAAAAACGCAGAGGTGATCAAATACCACCAAAAGAAAGCTCTATTTGTGGGAAAAAAAGGATGTCAATTTTGTTTGTGAGCCACGACACACGACCGCGCAATTGTCAGTTGAAGCGACGCAGTGCCGTATCACAAAAAGTGCTCTGGTCTTTGGCCAGCCAAATGGTCCGGGCTGAAGTGGTTAAAGTGCCTACAATCTGGATGAAGGAGCCACAGGGACACCTTTGGACAGCAGAATTGGCATTCTGGGGGGAGGGGAGTATTATCTGTACTAGCAGATTTAAATACAATTAACAAATTGAAGCCAAACTCCAGCTAACACTTTTTAGGAGTTAGGCCTCGTACACACGACCAAGTTTCTCGTCGTAAAAAACACGTCGTTTTTTTCGACGAGATTCTTGTTAAGCTTTTCGATTTTCTCGTCAAGCTTTCCATGCGTACACACTGTCATTTCCCAATTTCCTCGTTGTTCTCCGCGCTCACGTCCAGCACGTACGACGGCACTATAAAGGGGAAGATCTTTTTTCTTGGCGCCACCCCTTGGGCTGCTTTTGCTGATCTCGTGTTACCGCGTGTGAAGTAAAAGTTTGGGAAGAGACGATTCGCGCTTTTCAGTCTTCGTACTTTTCAGATCGTTTTCTGCAGTTCAGTTTGTGCTTGTGGGTTCGTATCTTGACTTTCAGGGCGTCTAGGCAGGTCGTATCTGTTTTACAGTGCGTTCTTGCCTGTTCGTTTCTGTTTTTCAGTTCGTTATTCATAGGCCTTGCTGTTCTAAAGTGCGTTCTGTTCTGTACGTTCTGATAAGACGACCGTTTCTTATTAGCCATGTCGCCTGGACGTTCTCGTCGTCGAGTTCGTGCTGTGCGTGCGCTTGGTGTTGGTCTGCTTGTTTTGGACCAGTCCATGAATGGTGTGAGGAGGAGTTCATGGACCAAGAATTGGTTGCTCCAGCGGGACCAATTCTGCCACATGCCTCTGCTGCGGGAGATCGTCGAGAATAATCCTGAGGACTACAGGAATTTTCTGCGGATGTCTGACCCCGTTTTTCAGGAACTGTTGGCTTTGGTGTCCCCCTATATTACCAGGAAGGACACCGTTATGCGGGAAGCCATCAGTGCTGAGCGGAGGCTCATCGCCACGTTGCGTTACCTGGCGACAGGGAGAAGTCTTCAGGACTTGAAGTTCACCACAGGCATCTCCCCCCAGGCTCTGGGCCTCATAATCCCAGACACCTGTTCTGCCATCATCCAAGTCCTGCAGGAGGACTATATTAGGGTAAGTTTGCTCCCTTAACATCACATTTTATGTATTACATGTATGCTAATGTATTGTATTTCTTTCATCCTTCCCTAATTACCATGATTGTAATATGCTGAGAATGTCCCCTTTGTCCCCATGCATGTTGGAAGCTTTAGATTGCCCCTTTTTTCTCCTCCATAAATATTTCCCTTCACTAACTTTTCCAGCAGGGGCGCCTGTTGCTCCAAATGTTTGGGGGTTCAAACCCCAATTTAGGAAATAAACTTCCTCCTTTTTTGCTCTGGTGCCTATTAAACGCCCCCATTTGTCCCCTCCAATGCAGCCATTTTGTTCCCTCCAATGCAGCCATTTAGTCCCCTCTAATGCAGCCAGTTTCCCCCCAGCCCTGCACTTACTTTCTTGTGGTCAGTGCCATCCTTCTTCTGTCCTTGATGTCTTCTCCTTCCCTTCATGTTGCATCAGCCAATCATGTTACCATTAAACAGACTTGGTGAACATGATTGGCAGAGCAGCCTGTCAGTGTTTACCCAAGGAATGCCCCCCCCCCTGCGTCCCCGATTTTACTTTTAGGAAGCCAATTACATCCCTCAGGTTGTAATGTGCAAGACTATTTTACTACCTGTTTCTGCTATGCAATTTGAACCCCCTAAATGCCGCAATGATTCATATGTCGGTCGCTTTACAAGAGGCCATCCACCTGAATAGTGTGCGGCATAGACAATACATAGGTTCATGCAACGCATGAACCTATGTATTGTTCTGAGTGATGGGCACAGGAGAGAGGGGGCAGTGCTCCAGCGCCCACTCTGGACGCACCGCCACTGCAATGCTATCCTGTGGCCAAACACATCTCCCCCCCCCCCAAAATAATTTAGTAATGGCCCATCAGAGGGGGTGATGAATATGATAAATGAGCCTTCCATTATACTTTTTTTAAACACCTTAATAAACGTAGAATTTGATTGATGTTGGCCTCTAATTTGTTTGGATAGAATTTCCTTGTAATGTATGACTTTGGTTTTCTAATATTATTTCATCTTGTTTCACTCCACAGCTTCCTTCCACGCCACAGGAATGGCAGACTGTGGCATCGGAGTTTGCCACGCGGTGGGACTTCCCCAACTGCGGTGTTGCCATAGACGGGAAGCACGTCCGCATCGTGCCGCCACCCCGTTCTGGGTCCTACTACTACAACTACAAGGGGTTTCATAGCATTGTGCTGATGGCGGTGGTGTCAGCACGGTATGAATTCCTCTATGTTGATGTAGGGAAAAATGGCCGGATGTCCGGTGGGGGATCCTTCATCCAGACGGAGTTTGCCCTCCGTCTCCAGAGTGACGACCTTACATTGCCACCGGATGCAGGGAATATTGAAGGACTCCCCTTTGTTTTTTTGGCTGATGAAGCCTTCAGGCTCGGACGGCATCTTATGAGGACATTTCCTCAGAGGACCCTGACCCCAGAAAAGAGGGTGTTCAATTACCGGCTGGCCAGCGGCCGAAGAGTCATTGAAAATGCCTTTGGCATAATGGCCAGCCGGTTCCGCCTTTTTATGACTTCCATCCACTTGGCGGACTACAAAATAAACTATGTAGTGTTATGCTGCTGTGTGCTACACAATTTTCTTTGCCGCAAATCGAATTCATATATGGCCTCAGTTTTGCCAGAGGCTGGACTTTCCCCTGCAAATCCCCTGCCGGGCCTGGAATCTGCCCGTCCTGGCTTGCCCCCCCAAAATGCCCGTGAGGTTCGGGACAAATACATGGAGTATTTCACGGGTAGGGGGGCAATTCCTATGCCAGCCTATGTCTAAGTATCCCAATAAAAAGCTTGTTTAAACCTTTAATTATTTGTTCTTTCCTGTCTCCTAGTTTGTCTTTGTGCATTTGTAGTGGCAAGTGTATTTTACTTTAGTAAATAACAACCATTTCACTATGTAACCTTACAAAAGAACCAAATAAGCTTAGAGGGTATTGTAAAAAGAAGCTACACGTTGTTTGTGGTCAAATATTTTACTCTGTGCACATTCTCTTAATTTTTTTTAATTTTTTTTTTATTTTGGGTTGGCCTGGCCCCAACCCGGCAATTTTTTGCTTATGAAAATACAAAAATATCACTTGCATTTCAAAAATTACAACATTGGATACCTCTGAGCAATCGGAGACATTCACTTACACAAACTATGTCTCTATGTGCCCGTCCTAATATGGGGTCCTGCCACCCCTTGCCCAGCCAAAAATTGAATATGCACACATTTAGGATTTTTTTCATCTAGGAAGTTTACAATCCTGATCCCTATTGTCAACATGTGCTATCTGCCATCAGGGGTGATCAATGGACGTGTTTTGGGGGTGCATCCCCTTCCTCGGTTCACCGACTTTAGATACGAGGAAGGGGTTGCACCCACAAAAGACGTACATGGATATCCCCTGATGGCAGATAGCACATGTTGACACACTGTGTGCATATTCAATTTTTGGCTGGTTTGATTGTCAAAAAAATTCAAAAAATTACAAAAACAAACATGTAAAAACAAATGTGTTTGGATGGCTTATTGAATTCTCCCCAAAACATCGAGAATGTCTTTAAATGTTTGTTCCATCACATGGATTCTTTGTTTAATTAGGTCCAGTTCCGTGCTACATTCCATCACTTGCTGGATGAGGCGGAGGGCACTGTCAGCAGAGAACCGTGTACTATCCTTCACAACATTTACATCCCCTAAAAACCAAAAAAAAAGGTATTATAACTCTGCAGGCCTACCTCTCTTACCGGAAGCTGTGGTGACAGATACTGACCTGTTGTGGTGACCAGATCCACAACGTCATCCACCTCTCCTTCCTGCACTTCTCCTTCCTCCACCTCAACTTCCTCTACATCCTTCGGTTGTGGGTCTTTGGGAATTTGGGGTTGCTTGGAAGTTGTGGGGTGCATGTGCTCCCTGGAGTGTCCTCCTCCCAGTCTTCTCTCCCCTATGAGAATAAAACAAAAGGTCTATTTATCACACTGTAAATCTCATTGTTAAAATAAAAACAGGCTAAATTGCTTGGAAGTGGGGTACAAGTGTGTGTTTGTGCGGAATTTAAAGAAGAATGCATTATTTATGACCCAAAATATGTTTAGTATTCACATTTGGATGTAATTTATTTGACATGGAGGCACCACAAAAATTCTCTGATGCACCTGTGTGGGACACCCAAAAAAGGCGGGTCTGGTGGCCCACACTATAGTGCTCCAAAGTACAGATGTGGAAGCAGCTGCTGAGTGTCCTCTCCTTTACACTGATAAAAGTTTGCATTTCATTCTCTTTACAAACACATCATCTAGACTTTAAAATTATCAACAATATTTGATCAAAAATGGCAGATGTCTAATTACTTTTGTGGCTCTAAAATAAGCCAAAACCGCGGATAGTGGCCGAACGAAGTGTCGGTAACGTAACGAACGATTACTGTGCCCAACCAAGTTCAAAATATAACATTTTGGAAGGGAGTCCAATATGAGAAAAAAAAAAAAAACATGTCAGTTTATAAAAAGATTAATAGCAGAAAAGTCTACATTTTACTTACTTTTAGCGAGCATCCTCTTTATGCTCCTCAACTGGTCTGGCTCCCACAGTTTGAGGTCTGACCACCTCTTTCTGAGCTGCTCATTTGAGCGTTTCACCCCGAAATTTGCCTTCAGACTCTTCACAACTTTAGTGAGGATTTTGGCCTTCCTTCTATTTGGTTTGCTATACGGCCCATGCTTGGCATCATAATCAGCCTTGAGCAAGATGTCCACCATCTCCGCCATCTCGGCAAAAGACATATTCAATGCCTTGAATCTCCTCCTTGATCGTGACGTTTCCTCGGTCTCCGGGCTTGTCTCCTCGTTAGTTGCGGAATTATCAGACACCTGCTGTAACTCCGCCATATCTGTCTGCGCACCGAAAGAGAAGGGGCGGGGAAAAGATGTTAGTTAGAACGTCATGGGCGGGCGACGTGTGCGGAGCGACGTGTTCGAATTTTGACGCATGCGTGGTGTGTATATAGCAAACACACATTTGACTATAGTACGTTCGGTGTGCGGAGAGAGGAGTTCAAGTGACGGACGTGCGAACGAAGGTATGTGATTTTGTGACTTGTAAAAATTGTTCGCCTATACTGTCTTGAGATTGTTGGAGGATATATATGGTGACTACGATGTTAAGGAGGTTAGACTGTTTGCCTCACATTAGTTAAATATAATTTATTTAACTTGCAGATACAATATGAATGTCTTTATTAGCGACAAAGAGTTCCTGGCGGAATTTATTGACCGTGTAAGGGAGCTGCCGGCTCTGTGGGAGAAGAAAAACCCCATCCATAAAAAAAGAGGGGTGAGAAAAGCAGCGCTGGAGAAGCTGCTCCCATTTGTGCATACCAAGGTGCCCACAGCCACAGCAAAACAAGTGGACACTAAAATTGGGAGCTTGAGAGGTACCTACAGGACTGAACGCTGTAAGGTGCTGGCTTCTCAGAGGTCAGGAGCAGCAGCAGATGATGTTTATGTCCCGATTTTGTGGTACTACAACAGGATGTCCTTTCTGGATGACCACATTGAGACAAGGCCATCACTCTCCACTCTTCCCCCCAGACTTCCCTGCAGCCAACCTGAGCCTTCTCTGGAGCAAGAGGAGGCAGCCATCCTGGATGATCCTGATTTGGCCATCTGGAGCCAGGTATAGTATTAACTGAAAATGTATTGGGATAAAATTAATGTTTGACAAATATGTCAAGATGAGAAACATACATTATTTTGGATTCCACAAGTGAAATCAAGATCTGTAGACATTATTCTGCACTTAATTGGGTGCTAAATAGTCAATCTGATGTAGTGGTAAATTTAAAGCAAGGATTTATGCATTTACATTCTAATTGCTTCAATCAGGATTACAAAGTTTAATGCAAAGATTAAACCAACATATTAAACTATGTTCCTTTTTCATACACAGGATGAAATCAGCCAGGAGGAGGGTCTGGAAACTGTCAGGCAGGAGGAGGAAGGGCCCAGTGGCAGCCAGGAGGTGGCAGGGCCCAGTGGCAGCCAGGAGGTGGCAGGGCCCAGTGGCAGACAGGAGGTGGCAGGGCAAAGGAGAAGCACCAGATCCCAGGTGCCTCCCATCCGGCTTCAAAAAGAGGTGGCAGGGCCCAGTGGCAGCCAGGAGGTGGCAGGGCCCAGTGCCAGCCAGGAGGTGGCAGGGCCCAGTGCCAGCCAGGAGGTGGCAGGGCCCAGTGGCAGACAGGAGGTGGCAGGGCAAAGGAGAAGCACCAGATCCCAGGTGCCTCCCATCCGGCTTCACAAAAGAGGCAGGAGGGACAGGACCACCAGTGAGGCAGCAATGGCCCTTATTAAAGAGGCCCATGCCACCCTCAAGGAGCCCACATCCCCTGAAGAGGCCATTGCCGGCCTAGTGGAGGCTAAGTTCAAGGTGATGAGCATGGAGCAACGCCTCCTATGCGAGCCCCTGCTCATCACCTTGCTCAACAAGGGGGTGATGGAGAAAATTACCCCAATACCGCCATATGTGAGGTGGCCCAACTGACCCAACCTCAACCTCCACCTTCTTCTTCTGCCCCACCCCTTCTGCTACACCTCCACCTTCTTCTTCTGCCCCACCCCCTTCTGCTACACCTCCACCTTCTTCTTCTGCCCCACCCCCTTCTGCTACACCTCCACCTTCTGCCCCACCCCCTTCTGCTACACCTCCACCTTCTGCCCCACCCCCTTCTGCTACACCTCCACCTTCTTCTTCTGCCCCACCCCCTTCTGCTACACCTCCACCTTCTTCTTCTGCCCCACCCCCTTCTGCTACACCTCCATCTTCTGCCCCACCCCCTTCTGCTACACCTCCACCTTCTGCCCCACCCCCTTCTGCTACACCTCCACCTTCTTCTTCTGCCCCACCCCCTTCTGCTACACCTCCACCTTCTTCTTCTGCCCCACCCCCTTCTGCTACACCTCCACCTCCTCCTCCTGACAGGAGTACCCCTCCAGTGGGCCAGCCTCCAGCCAAACGAAGAAGGAAGGCTGCAGGGAAGGCTTCAGGAAAGGCTGCAGGGAAGGCTTCAGGAAAGGCTGCAGGGAAGGTTGCCAGGAAGAAGAGGAAGTGATGGCCTTGCTTCATTGTGGTCAGACAGAAGGCAGCCTGTTGTCGTACCACACACTTGGGACATATATATCACCTGCTGCTGTTCCTGACCTCTGGGAGGCCAGCATCAGATTGTGTTCAGAAATGTTGGCCTTCTCAAGCTCCCAATTTTAGTGTCCACACAGGGTTGCTGTGTGCTCTGGGGTCCCTGGGATGCACAAATGGCAGCAGCTTCTCCAGCGCTGCCTTCTCTTTATTTAATTTATAAACATGAATAAACGTGATTTTTGTTTAAGTTCATACTTGACTATGTGTATTTTTAAATAAACAAAATCAAGCTTTGGAGTAAGCAGATACATTTGACTGACAATAAAAGGGACAGATATCACCCCCCCAAAAGAATAACTAAATCTGATTAGCACAAAAACATGGTGGGAAATTTAAATAATATAGATTCCAAAATTAAATGGGAGATCACTATCAAAACATTGTGAAATTATAATTAACATCATTTTGAAAAATCTAACCATTTAAATTATTCCTAAAAACTTGCACGATATAATACACATAAATCTTATAAAGAGCAGCATGAAAAAGGTTAAAAATAAGGCATAACTCTGTGTGAATATCAGCAGCAAAAGAAGGTCACTCGTTTTGATTAATGTAACATTCTAACGAAGATTTCAATGCAGAACATTTAAACGATGAAATATTTTTGAGCGTGACGAATATGCTCTCTCCATTATGAAGGCTTGTTTTACCAGAAGATGCGCTCCCGTCTCATAGTTGCTTGTGAGCATGCGCACTTTTGGAAGAGTCGTAAAAGCATACACACGAACCATTTTCTCGTCACAAAACAGGCCGACGAGAAACACGATGAGGAAATCTGGAATCCTGACGAGAAAATAGAGAGCAGGTTCTCCATTTTCTCGTCGAGATTCTCGGCAATTTTCTCGTCGTAAAACCATACACACAAACGTTTTTCTCGACAAAAAAACTCTCGCGGCACTTTTCTTGACTGTTTTGGACGAGAAACTCGGTCGTGTGTACGAGGCTTTAGACCTTTTTTTTCTTTTGGGATAAAGGTTTTACATAAATTAATAAGATGACCATTGTAAGCACCTCTGTCCATTGTTAAATAGTTTGTCTCAACCCTCTAACTAGTACGTCTGAAAGACGGTTTTACTGGCCAGATCAGCAAGTGAAAATAAAAGTAATGTAGCGGGTATTTAAATTGGGGGGGGGAGCATCTGGGTTATTTAACCCAGATGTACTAATTGTTAGGGAATCTGAGAATCCCTTTTTGTGGTTCTTGGAGGACTCTGGTGGTGCAAGGTTCCCTGTGGCCTGCTGGTGGCGTTGTCGCCCTGGGCTGGAGTTGAACCCGCACCGCAAGACTGCTCCCTTTTTGTCCTTTCCTGGCGCTGGTACAGCGGGGCAGGGAACCCCCTGTGACGCAGGGGGAGAGGAGATAAAAGGGGCGGACGCCCTGACCTTGGGTTCAGAGTTGAAGGACGCGGCCGCACCCAGGCACCCTCAGCCTGGGTGCTGGCGTTCCGGAGTTCCGGGCCCAGGGGCTCTTGACCTGGCCGGAGCGGGAGATGGAGTCCATCTCAGGCACCTTAAGCCTGGGGTGAGGTACTACTGCCGGAGCCTGGGGCTCAGTAACTTCGACTGGGTTCCGCGAGGGTGGAGAAATCCGAGGGGCCCTAAGGTGTTGGGACCCGTATCTGAGACGAGGAGGCCGGGGAGTGTCACCCTTCCGGATAGTCCGGTACAGCTTTAACCCGGTGACGGCGGGGCCTCTGGTAACTCCCTTGGAGGGATGTCTTCTCCCTGACAGGGGCTGCAACGTAGCAAAGGTAACTCCAATTCCTGTTCATTAGAGTCGCTGGAAGAGACTCTGAAGCCAAAATTCCATTTAACAGCCACTGTGCTTAGCAACCGTTGGTGAAACCTCAACAGTTTCGTTTTCTTTGAGGATTGTGCCTTGACCTACTCCCCACCAATACTGAACTGTTCTATGGGTCTCAAACTGTCTGCTCGCAAAGGACTATTTGTTTGCCGTTATGGAATAAATAAGTGTTGGACCTTTTCAGTGTGTGGTACTCCAATTACTGGGAGCAAAGGGGGGTTATCAGCAGAACAGACCTGGCTCTAAGCGTATACACAGCCCGAATGTAATCTGATACTGGCCTTCACCTCTACATGCTGTAATGGAGAGGACATGGGCCGTGGCGCACCTCGCTCTCCCCTCCAAGGTACCCCTAGACCGGAGCCAGAGTAACCGATAAAGAAGGGGGCGGGGGTGAAGGCCGCTACAGTAAGAAAGCCTAAAAAAGAAAACTAATACAGACATCATGCCTAAGAATTGGTAAGCAGCAATATAATAAATGTTTGCTTTTGGGTTTAATACTGCTTTAAATGTCAGTGTTGCAATGCCATCTATGCTGCAGTTGCGGGCCTCTTCAGACCTCAGACACAGTGGCTTTAGCCAAGGAAGGATCCTCCTAAACTCTGATGTGCAGTGTCCCATAACACTGCTGAGGACCTCACTGTGCCCTGCTGCCATATGTGACATCTGGTAAGTGGACTTGGGGGGAAGGGGGGTTTGTACTAGGGAAGGGGGGTCATGGTCTGTACTGGGGAGGAAAGTTTGTACTGCATTACTGGGGGGTCTGTACTTGCGGGAGTGGTCTGTATTGGAGCTTTTTAGGGGGTGGTCTGTACTGGCGTCATTTTGGGGAGACAGCTCTGTAGTGGGAGGGATTTGTAGGGAGAGATTTGTGTGTGTGGTGCACTACATGAGATATATTTTTTTCTCTACTAATAGTATCCAAAGCTTGAAGGCAGGTGCAGTCTACTTTCTCTACTGCAGGTGGCAATCTTCCCCAGCGGCACTGCAGTTGGAGAGGAAGTCAAGAGGAACATGGTTCTTCTATGGCAGGGATCCTCAAACTATGGCCCTCCAGCTGTTGCGGAACTACAAATCCCATGAGGCATTGCAAAACTCTGACATTCACAGACATGACTAGGCATGATGGGAATTGTAGTTCCTGAACACATGAAGGGCCATAGTTTGAAGACCCCTGGTCTATGGTCTCCTGGGCCACTGGGGAAGCTGTTTCATTGGATGCTGTCGCCCCATGTGACTCTAACAGCTAACTTGGGTCAGGCAGAGCTCCCAGGTTTGGTGGACATTTTGCGAAAGGGTAGAGTAGGGACAGATCCACCACCTAGTAGAGTAGAATAAAATTAGCAGCATGGAAAGGTTCCTGATGAGAAGGGAAAGCGAAGGGCTCGCAGCTGCTCTGGACATCTTCCTGTTTGGGCACAAGATAGCCAGGCCGCATTCTGCCCCTCTCGACAGGCACCGTCAATTTGTCTGAATCCTGCTCTCTACACGCTGTTGGACCTGTGCATGTTCCTGGCTCGGCTGCCTTCCCTCCGGGTTAATTGTGGACTGTCTTTGCATTATATTCAATACAAGTTCTTCATTACACGTGGACTATGTGTGTTATTGCTGCCGCACCATGCTGCACCCCACCTACAAGCTTTTCATTTTTATACTTTCATTTTCTACCTCTTTTTCCAAAAGTTTGTGACCAATTGTTTTAAGGCTTGTTAAAAATGGGAGCGTGATTATGTGGGTGGAGCTACAAACGGTGGTGTGGTTTAGAGTGGGCATGGTCAATAGGGTGTTCATTTTGGAAAAATCTGCGAATTTTATTATAGTTTCCCTTTAAGGATCATGTCAGCTGAGGACTCCTGTAGCCCAATTACTTAAAAGGATAATGTCCAGATGTTGGCGATTTTAGTCAAATAAGATAATCATCATCTAATGTCTATGTGTAGTTTAATTGTGCTAGTTAGTTAGATAAGAAGTGATTCAGACTTTGGCCAATGCTTAGCGTGCTATAACTGCAAGGATATAATTCTACAGTGTCAATATTGATTTACTAAAATAACTTCCATAATAATTATGGGCATGATTGTAAAAGCAATAAAAATGTTGGCAAATGTATTTGGAGGATGACTAGTAGTGCCAAGTCTCGGTGTAGTCTATCTATATAAATAGAGATCTCTAGATGTGCAAACAGTTCCTCAAAGGTTCAATTTAACATTCAGTGAGATTTGTCCCTTGTGCTGCTGTGTCCTTTAACAGAAATCTTCCTCCTCTGATAACCTCTGTGGCTGTATTCTATGAATGAACACAAGATCTGTGAATGGAGGATGGGGGATGATTGAAAGGTCTGCCCCCTCCATTCATAGATTGTGTTTCATTCATAGAAGCTGTTATACTGGGCAGAAAAAGGTAAGTATAGTCTGGCTCTCTTTATGAGTGCCTGTCACTGCTCCCTTAGTTCTAATAACCCCCGCCGCACCACAAGATTACTTTGGAAGGGTGGGGGAGATCTGTACTGCACAAATTATAATTTTCTTTACACCAGGTACTTTAGCCTTTGGTCGAGACAAGTGGGAGGCAGAAGGGGCTAGATTGTCAGCACCCCCTTCTCCAGATGCCTGACTGACAGGAGTGATGCTGCCATCACTCCTGTCATTTGAAATGGAGCACACAGCAGGGGCAATGGTACCTGCTGGACATCACAAACCCAGGGGCATTTTTCCTTCCAGTGATGTCATGAACCAAGGGGCATTTTTCCTTCCAGTGACCTCATGAACCCAGGGGCATTTTTCCTTCCAACGACATCATGAACCCAGGGGCATTTTTCCTTCCAGTGACATCACAAACCCAGGGGCATTTTTCCCTTCAGTGACATCACAAACCCAGAGGCATTTTTTATTTCAGTGACATCACAAACCCAGGAGCATTTTTCCTTCCAGTGACATCACAAACCCAGAGGCATTTTTCCTTCCAGTGACAACATGAACCCAGGGGCATTTTTCCTTCCAGAGACATCTCTAACCCAGGGGCATTTTTCCTTCCAGAGACATCTCTAACCCAGGGGCATTTTTCCTTCCAGTGACATCATAAACCCAGAGGAATTTTTCCTTCCAGTGACTTCATGACCCCAGGGACGTCTTTCCTTCCAGTGACATCATGAACCCAGGGGCATTTTTCCTTCCAGTGACATCATAAACCCAGGAGCATTTTTCCTTCCAGTGACATCACAAACCCAGAGGCATTTTTCCTTCCAGAGACAACATGAACCCAGGGGCATTTTTCCTTCCAGAGACATCTCTAACCCAGGGGCATTTTTCCTTCCAGAGACATCTCTAACCCAGGGGCATTTTTCCTTCCAGTGACATCATAAACCCAGGAGCATTTTTCCTTCCAGTGACATCACAAACCCAGAGGCATTTTTCCTTCCAGTGACAACATGAACCCAGGGGCATTTTTCCTTCCGGAGACATCTCTAACCCAGGGGCATTTTTCCTTCCAGAGACATCTCTAACCCAGGGGCATTTTTCCTTCCAGTGACATCATAAACCCAGAGGAATTTTTCCTTCCAGTGACTTCATGACCCCAGGGACGTCTTTCCTTCCAGTGACATCATGAACCCAGGGGCATTTTTCCTTCCAGTGACATCATAAACTCAGGGCCATTTTTCCTTCCAGTGACATCACAAACCCATGAGCATTTTTCCTTCCAGAGACAACATGAACCCAGGGGCATTTTTCCTTCCGGAGACATCTCTAACCCAGGGGCATTTTTCCTTCCAGAGACATCTCTAACCCAGGGGCATTTTTCCTTCCAGTGACATCATAAACCCAGAGGAATTTTTCCTTCCAGTGACTTCATGACCCCAGGGACGTCTTTCCTTCCAGTGACATCATGAACCCAGGGGCATTTTTCCTTCCAGTGACATCATAAACTCAGGGCCATTTTTCCTTCCAGTGACATCACAAACCCATGAGCATTTTTCCTTCCAGTGACACCACCAATGCAAGGACATTTTTCCTTCCAGTGACAGTACCAACACAGGGATATGTTTCCTTCCAATAACAGCACGGACGCAGGGACATTTTTCCTTCCAGTGACAAAACTGATGTACGGGAATCTTTACTTTTTAGTGACACCATCAATGTAGGAACATTTCTTTCTTTCCAGTGACACCATGGTGTTCCAGTGACACCATGGACATTTTTTTTCTTCACACTGATGCTGGAGCATTTCTTTCTACATTATTATTCGCCCCATATTTTACTGCGGGGTAGTGTGTTAAACTATTAAACTCAAATGCTACATATGTTGTGATACAGTGTGCTGTGTGCATCGCTATTACCCCACCTCACCCCCAATTTGGCATCTTTGCCTGGGGCACTGGTTGATCTTGTCCTGGCACTGACCACAGCTAGCACTTTACTTCTGAGCCCACCTAGCTATGATGCTGCGTACACACGACCATTTTTCATGACGTGAAAAATGCAATTTTTTAAATTGGTCATTAAAAACGATCGTGTGTAGGCTCCAGGACATTTTTAACGACGTGAAAAATGGCCTGAAAAAAATTAGAACCTGCTCTATTTTTTCACGTCGTTCTTTTAACGTCGTGAAAAACGGTAGTGTGTATGCTTTTACGAGGAAAAAAAAACGCGCATGCTCAGAATTAAGTATGAGACGGGAGCGCTCGTTCTGGTAAAACTAGCGTTTGTAATGGAGATAGCACATTCGTCACGCTGTAACGGACTGAAAAGCACGAAGACTGAAAAGCGTGAATCGTCTCTCACCAAACTTTACTAATATGAGGATCAGCAAAAGCATCCCAAAGGGTGGCGCCATTCGAATGGAACTGCCCCTTTATAGTGCCGTCGTACGTGTTGTATGTCACCGCGCTTTGCTCGAGCATATTTTTTTCACGATAGTGTGTAGGCAAGGCAGGCTTGAGAAGAATCACATCGAGAAAAACTTTGTTTTTTCAATGACATTAAAAACGTCCGTGTGTACGCGGCATCAGGGTTATGGCACTAGTGTTATTCGCAGCATGAAAAGGAGTGGAAACATTGATTTATAAATGAGCTGTAATAGTAATGATCTAGCAGTCTCATACAATATGTCCTCGTTCTTGACTGTATCTGATCATTCATGTTGCATGTCCCCATCTCTGATCATCTCCAATGATATGTATGCTGTCTCTGACAGTTTTCTGTAGCATTACACCTTTCAAAAATTATGTGCAGCCCCTTGGTGATGTCAGGGGCTGCAACTGAGGCACCTTTTTCCTCATAAGTTGACCTCCTTCTGCAACCAATGGAGCAGTGACTGTTTGCTCTGGTCTGTTCAGGGTTTCACAGGCTGGGAGTTTGATTATTTCCCCAAGCCTCTGGGAGAAGCTTCCAGAGTATAGGGAGGGAAGATTCAAATTACCAGCCTGAACATTTTTCAGGACCCAGCCAATCCCATTGAATTTATGCCCAGATGGTGAGCTGATAAATAGTCTGAGGCCCTGGAGAGATTGTCTTTCCCCAACAAGGAGAGCTCCGAGCCTTAGAGGGGACTGTTGCCCCTCTAAAGGCACGCCTTGGATTGTGTTGCTGTTTTCTGAGGTCTCTTGAGACCTGGAAGGGAACTGGAAGAAGGATTTTTTTCCTCACTTCCCGGGAGGTGTCCAGGGGAAGCTGGAAAGTGTCAGCTGTTCTATGAACTTGTTAGTGTAGCGCCCCTTTACTTTTTAGGGGTGTTATGTGCCTAAATTTAGGGGTTTGTCTGAGCTGGTAGCCGGGCTTGGACCGCTTTGATTGCTAGGTATTTGCTTCTGCCTATGTGATGCTGCCTGATGTATGGTTCCCTGTGGCCTGTAGGTGGCACTGCCATATCAGGTCAGGGTTGAGCCATGGGTGGCATTACTGCGCCTTAGGGTGTCCTCTCTCGGCAGCGGTACAGTGGGCGTGGTCGTCCTGCTGTGCATGCCAGGAGAGGGTACATAAGCGGCAGACGCTATCTTTGGGGGGTGGTTGGAGAGGAGAGTTGGAGTGGAGGAGCCGGAGGGGTGTGCCCCTCGGGGGTGCGATGACTGGCCGAGAAGTCTCAGGCACCTTTGGCCCGAGGCTGCAACGTTCCAGGTAGGCCCAGTAACTGGGTCTACAAATTCGCCCATTGGAGTCCCAGGTTGCCCAGGTGAGGGTACCCGCTCTGACCGAGAGGAAGCCAGGGGAGGATCGGTCCCACTGAGGAGATGAGTAATGGAAGATTGCTGTCTCGGGAGAGGCCTGGTGACCTGTCAGAGGGAAGGATTCTTTATTCGGGAAAGCTAACCTGTAGAGTGCCCATTGGCATCATCCTGTTCTTAAAATTCTACAGAGGCTAGAGGATCTCCTGTACCCGTCCCTGGAGGGGATAGGGTGGCAGAACTGTTCGAGCTCCACACCGGCTGCTAGGACTGTGAGAGAGGACTATCCCACTCGGGATCGAGTGGCGACGAGGTTACTAGTTGTGCCTGGATCTAATCCCTCACACTTATTCCTTCTTTCATCCATCTGTCCCTGTCTACTACGCAGCAAATAGAAAATAAACTCTCTGTTGGAGTTAAAGTGTTTCTGGACATTGGTTTCTTGGGGGGAAGAAATAGAGATTTGACCCCATACTCTGGGGAAGAGAACCAGTGGAAGAAGGTAACTCGCTGCAGGACCCAAAATTTGTGAACACTGCTTAACCTCCTCAAACAAGAGGGTACGGGCATATAGCACGGTGTGCCTTGACTTGCAAGTGAGCCAGGCGAGAAAAAGGTCTGTGTGCTACACATGGGGGCTCGTCCGGGATTATATGTTTTGCAGCTACCCCTGAAGCTGGACTTCATTTTTTCCCCGGTGTGATTCTGTGGAGGCCGGCCATTTCGGGAAAAAGTGAACTGCGTCACTTGTAAGAGAAATGGAGGTACAGGCCAAGACCTATACTGGATTTCTAACTGCGTAGTTCGTGGGCGTGTCTGAAGTATAGAAAAGCCCGCAAGCTACGTGCAGAAAGAGAAGGAAAGGGGGAGGAGCCCCCGCCAACTTGTGTTGCACGAGGCATTTTGGCGCCAAGGGACAGTACGAGCTGAACTAGTGAAGAAGCAACATGTCTACCGCTCCATGGATTTCTGTTTCATCGGGACCACGGATGTTTCTACCTACCACAGCCATGGACGTTGTTTCTTTCGCTGCCCCCCTGATGGATACAGGGATTCGGCTCAAGCCTAGGGGCCGATTCGCGCTTTATACATGCAGGGATGCGGAGACCCTGGGCATGCTCTGTCCTACGTGCCAAGGACTGGCGCTGCAGCTTCGGCCTTTTGGAAGGTGTGCTACATTAGTAATAACCCTGAACTAATTCCTAGTGACTGTGTGCTCTTTGGGATATAGGTCTCAGAAGTTGTTCTGACTGACACAGTTTAATTAGGGTCTCAGATACTAGCCATCCCCCTATCCTCAGCAGGATTCTGGACTGTGAAGTGTTGTGAAGAGTGTCCTTCTGTACTGTGCAGTGTTCCTGAAAATGCACCGGGCACCTACAGCTGTGCAATTGTGCAGGGTAACCAGGCGTCAAAGAGACTTGCCTCATGGTTCCCAGCTGTAATTGTTTAGATCATGGGTGTCCAACCTGCAGCCCTCTAACTGTTGCGGAACTACAAACCCCATGAGGCATCGCAAGGCAAGTCCAATAAGGCACTGCAAGGCTGACAGCTGCAAGCATGATTCCCAAAGGCCTCAGAGGCATGATGGGACTTGTAGTTATGCAACAGCTGGAGGGCTGCAGGTTGGACACCAATGGTTTAGACTGTCCTCACATTGATGTTACTAGCAGTTTTTGGAGTATCCCATGCCTCAATCCCTCTCCTGTTACAAGTTCTACAAGCAATAAATGATAAAAAAGACCATCTTAGACTGTTTCTTGGAGCTGGATTGAATTGACTGTTGCTCGGGTGACTTGCGGCCTCTGTGCTGTTTAGGAAAGAACCAACTAATATTAGTGGCCCCTGCAGGGTAGTGCTACAGTAGGAAGCCAGCAGCTAGCAAACAGCCTGAGCAGGAAGTTGACACATTTATGGTCATAATACTGCTGCTAAATATTTCACTTCCTGCCTAATCCAGGGGTTCAGCTTGTAGGCTAACAAAATTCCTATTAACCACTTGCGGACCGCCCAGCGTACATATACTGTGGCAGGGCAGCCATTCTATGCCTGATCAAATACCTAGTACGTGATTTGACACTTATGGGTCTGGGGCACGTGCGCGCTAGCGGCGACCTGCTCCTGCTGTGATCACACACAGCGGGAGCCCAGCGGCGGCTACCACAGACTCGATGTCCGACGGCACCCATCGATCAGACTGTTCACAGGCAGAAAACAAGGCAAATTGTCGTTCTGTCAGAAGGGAAGGTAATGATCCTGTGTTCCTGCAAAGCAGAAACATGGATCATAGCCTTCCCTGAATCAAAGCACCTCCCACATAGTGGGAAAACACTGGCTAGGCACACAGGTAACCCTTTGATTGCCCCTGATGTTAACCCCTTTCCAGTCAGTGTCAGTACAGTGGTGCTCCCTTTCCGCCCCATTTTGTCATGGCCTATTATTATGTGGTTGGGTCAACTTTTTGTTAAAAGGGGGACTTTGTGTTATATAGGTTTCCAACTTGAATTTTTATGACTAAGCTGATATGGTAATTTGAGCTTATAAGTTATGAGATGTTTTAAACTTGCTATGAAATTTATGACTTGAGCCATAATGGCTGAACCATTGTTTAAGTGATAACAATTAAAAAAAAAAAATGGCCACGGACAAGTTTACTTCCAAAAGGTTGTATTGGTGTTTATTTATTTTTATTAAAATTACTGCCTACAGTCCTGTATGTCTCACCACTGTTAAAAGCAGAACTAAACCCTCCTATCGTTTTCAGCCAAGGAGGCTGCCATTTGGCCTCTGTTCGATCTTCAACTACCACAATGCTGCACATGTGATCAGTTATGACTCCAGCCATTTGATGGTTTGACAGTTTTGTTGAGAGTACAAGCAAATGGCACAATTACATTCTTGGAACATGCCAAAATATAACAGTTTTTTTAAACTGTTAAATCAATGGGTTTAGATCGGTTTTAAGCTGTGGGCCTCTTAACCCCTTCCATACCGGGCCATAGTAAAATGACGCCGGCAGGAACCCTCTCTCCCTCCGGGTGGACGTCATATGATGTCCTGGGTTTGTGGGGAATATCTGAATGATGCCTGCAGCTAGAGGCATCATTCAGATATCCTCTTTTTCAGCCGGCGATCCTGCGCACCATAAGAATGATCATAGTGGCGGTTCCGCCGCTTGATCGTTCTTATAGGCGGCGGGAGGGGACATCCCCCCCCTCCAGCCGCCATCCGGGGCTTCTCCCGGCTCTCCCGTGCCATCGGGGACCCGGAGAGAATCGTCCGGTGCCAGTGGTGGGTCACGGTGACGAGCATAGAGATGACTGGTGACCAGATGGTCACCAGTCATCTCTATGACCGTCGGAGGCCCGGGCGCGATGTGATGACGTCACGCCCGGGTCCTCAAATGTAAACAAAGCCGCCATTGCGGCTGTAAGTATTAGATCATTGAGATTTTTTTCACGATCTCATGCTTTTCAGCCTGGAGGAGAGATGTGGGGTCTTATTGACCCCGGATCTCTCCATAAAGAGGACCTGTCACACACATTCCTATTACAAGGGATGTTTACATCCCTTGTAATAGGAATAAAAGTGTAAAAAAAAAAAAAGTGTAAAAAATAAAAAAAAAAGGAAAAAAAAAAAAAAATTTTTTTTTTAAAACGCCCGTCCCCAATAGCTCGCGCTTAGAAGCGAACACACACGTAAGTCCCGCCCGCATATGTAAACGCCGGTCAAACCACATCTGTGATGTATCGCCGCGTGCGTTAAAGCGCGTGCAACAATTCTAGCACTAGACCTCCTCTGTAACTCTAACCTGGTAACCTGTAAAAATTTTCAAAGCGTCGCCTATGGAGATTTTTAAGTACCGAAGTTTGACACCATTCCATGAGTGTGCGCAATTTTAAAGCGTGACATGTTAGGTATCTTTTTACTCTGCGTAACCTAATCTTTTATATTTTACAAAAAAATTGGGCTAACTTTACTGTTTTGTTATTTTTTAATTTATGAATTTTGAGTTTTACTTACCTGCTCTCTCCACGGTTTCTCGGCTCTTCATTGGATAGAGTGATAGCAGCGCAGCCATTGGCTCCCGCTGCTGTCAATCAAATCAAATGACGCAGGCGCCAGGGGGCGGCGCCGAATCCTGCATCCGGTGGCTACGGACGCCGAATGCTGGACACGGAGCACGCCCGCAAGGTAACACCCTTGGGAGAGCGCTTCCCAGAGAGGGTTATCTAATTGCGGGAGGAGCCAAGAGAGCCGCTGTGGGACCCCAGAAGAGGATCGGGGCCACTCTGTGCAAAACTAGCTGCACAGTGGAGGTAAGTATGACAAGTTTCTTTTTTTTTTTTTTTTTATCGAACCTATAGTATCACTTTGAGGGAACATTAGAAATTTTGTTTAAAGGTAGGCTATTTATCGCAGATGAGACGTGCAAAATAAACCTACCTGCCTGCTCACAGTCTTTTGGTGCATGTAAACTGAACTGCACATACGCGGTTCAATTTACATTGTCAGCATAGTCCCTGCGTGCCGGGATTACTGACTCCTGTGCATGCTGACCCTTGCTGACCAATCTAGGTGGCTGAAGACAGGCAGACAAAAGGTGCTGGCGCATGCACAGCTTAGTTTACATTGCCAGCATGGTTCCCGTGTGTCAGAATGACAAACTCCTATGCATGTTTAGGAATTACATCATCCATCACCAGCCAATCAAGATGATCGAAGACCTACACACAAAACAGAAGGGGAGAAGCTGAGCAAGGGTCCTTTTCTTTAGCATGCAAAAGCATCAACCCAGAACAAGCATTTAGTCAGTAACTTCCATCCTGTGTATAAGCGGGTTGAAATTAAAGTGGTTGTAAAGGCTCAAGATTTTTTTTAAAAACCTTCAGCGTGCAGTAGCTCCCCCTAATACTCACCTAAGCCCCATCTCAATCCAGCAATGTGCACGAAACAGTGGCTCTCCCAGGTCTCTTCCTTTGGGTCCTACTACTGTCAATAACAGCCAGTAAGCCAATAAGGAGAGAGCGGGGGGAAAGGCTGAGACGTGCTCTATATGTGAATGGACACAAAGAGCAGCGGCTCGGGAGCGAGCCTGCTCAGGTACCCCCATATTGTAGCAAGTTGCTTGCTATTGGAGCATTTGGTGGGAGGGAGGGGCAAGGAGTGCTGGCGGGGGACTCGAGAAAAGGAGGATCGGGGCTGCTCTGTGCAAAACCACTGCACAGAACAGGTAAATATGACATGTTTGTTAGTTTTAAAAAATTGCCTTTAATATCACTTTAAGCCGATTAGGTGCTATCCTGAACGGGAGGGTAGGGGTTAATGTTGTTCCCGGTTTTTGGTTTTGGTGGGTTTTCTTTGGGTCTGACCCACTGATCCTGTGATATAAAAGAGGGAGAGTGATCTTAACCACTTCGCGCTCGTCATACGACTAATGATGGCCGCAAAGTGGTTCTTAAATGCCGGGAGGCCGTCATTATACGGCCTCCGCTCCTTCGGCCACTGGGGGGCGCGCGAGCGCCGGCGGCGGCGCGCGCGCATGCCCGGCGCATCACTGAGATGCCGATGCGCGTGCCTGGCAGCCGCGATGTCCGCCAGGCACCCGCGATCGGCCTGTACACAGACAAGGACATGGATCTGTGTGTGTAAACACACAGATCCATGTCCTGTCAGGGAGAGGAGACTGATGCTGTGTCTCTTGTACATAGGGACACAGATCGGTCACCTCCCCCAGTCAGTCCCCTCCCCCCACAGTAGCAATCACTCATAGGGCACACATTTAACCCCTTCCTCGCCCCCTAGTGTTAACCCCTTCCCTGCCAGTCACATTTATACAGTAATCAGTGCATTTTTATAGCACTAATCGCTGTATAAATGTGAATGGTCCCAAAAATGTGTCAAAAGTGTCCGATGTGTCCGCCGCAATATCGCAGTCATGATAAAAATCGCTGATCGCCGCCATTACTGGTATAAAAAAACAATAATAAAAAAAATTTCAGAATTCTATCCCCTATTTTGTAGGCGCTATAACTTTTGCGCAAACCAATCACTATACGCTTATTGCGATTTTTGTTAACCAAAAAATATGTAGAAGAATACATATCGGCCTAAACTGAGAAAAAAAAATAAAAAAAAAAAAAATTGGGATATTTATTATAGCAAAAATCAAAAAATATTGTGTTTTTTTTCAAAATTGACGCTTTTTTTGGGTTTATAGCGCAAAAAATAAAAACCGCAGAGGTGATCAAATACCACCAAAAGAAAGCTCTATTTGTGGGAAAAAAAGGACGTAAATTTTGTTTGGGAGCCACGTCGCACGACCGCGCAATTGTCAGATAAAGCGACGCAGTGCCGAAAGCTGAAATTTCGCCTGAGCAGGAAGGGGGTATATGTGCCCAGTAAGGAAGGTGTTAAGCCAGAAAGAGCGTCAGTGAGTGAGTGAAAGAGGGGGATGGAGCTGGAAAGCAGAGGAGAAGCTGAGCCCCAGAGTCCATAGAAAAGCCTGCGAAGGGGAGAGAATTAGAGAGCCGCACCTGTGAGGATTGAAAGAATGTCACCTGCTGCTGCTACTGCTCTCATATAAAAGGTCATCAGAACCTTGCGTTTGACCCGAAGACTCCAACACTGGGAAATGTCACTTATGGATCCCCTGACCATACAGTACATGGACTCTACCTTTGCAGGTATGCCAGGGCAGCACGTAGCCAGAGATAGGATTAGGAATGTAGAAAGAAATACTGTTCTCGCATGTGTAATATGTTGCATATTTCAAAGTAAAGCTTTTGAAACCTTGTTCCTGCTTGGTCTGAAGTTAATAAAGGGGTTAATGAAAGTAACCAGCGCCTTTCTACAGTTCAGGTCACTAAGGTACTTTGGGTTATGAAGACACCAGTACAGGAGTTAATACAGTGTGAAGATACAAGTGGTTACCTGGGGTTAGGGTTGCCACCTGTCCAGGATTCACCCGGACAGTCCGGGTTTTGAATCGTGTGTCCGGGTTTCACATGGACTGAAACCCCGGACACGTTATTCAGACTAGGCTGTAGCTCCCCAACTAAACCAAGATAGTCACACAAAAATCTGTTGCCATCCGGGAGCTGGGGGTGGCTGTCTGGGCGCAGGTTCGGCATCACTGGGGGCAGGGTGATGATGTCAGCAAAAGCAATTTGGCCACACCCACATTTTGCTGCGGCACGCTATGCGCACTGCATTACTACTCTCCTTGGGGCACCCAAAGTGTTTGGGTTTGGCTTAGCAAGTTTTCCAAGCAGCCTGTTGTTAAGTGTGTACATAGCTTCTAGCAGGAGGAGTTGTTGTCGGCACTCCCTCCGTGAGCAGTCCACCTGCCAAAGCAACGGGAGCAGACTCACGCCGCAGAGGTCGCCAGCCTGTACACAGGTACTGAAGAAGTAAGTAAAGTTAAAGGGGTTGTAAAGGTTCTTTTTTATTTTCTAAATAGGTTCCTTTAAGCTAGTGCATTGTTGGTTCACTTACCTTTTCCTTCGATTTACCTTCTAAATGTTTTTTTTTCTTTGTCTGAATTTCTCACTTCCTGTTTCTACTCACTAAACTTCACACCATCATCCGAGCGGTGGTTAGTCAGCCAGAACAGCTTACTGAACAGCTTACTGAGGAGGAACAGGAAGTGAGAAATTCAGACAAAGAAAACAAAGAAAAAAAACATTTAGAAGGGAAATCAAAGGAAAAGGTAAGTGAACCAACAATGCACTAGCTTAAAGGAACCTATTTAGAAAATAAAAAACAAACCTTTACAACCCCTTTAAGAGCATGCATTGAGTCGGCACTGGCTGTACGGTGAGACCGTTTCTAGGAGTGTGGTAGTGGTGATACGCTGGACGGGTGGATGTGCACAAGGCTCAGCATGTCCATCCTAAGGCCCCCTTCACATTGAGGCGTTTTTACCGCATTTTTTCTGTAAAAATATCGCTGTAAAAATGCCTGAAATAATCCTGCCCCATCATTCTCAACGTGAAAGCCCTGAGGGCTTTCACACTGAGGCGTTTTGCTGGCTGTGCGTTGGAAAAAATCCTGCAAACAGCTTCTTTGGAGCATCTTTCAGCATCGGCTTTCAGTATTTCTGCATGTGTTTGGCCACCGTATACACTTTATTTACATATTTATGCATTGCTAAGATTTTTAGAGTAGTGTGGTGACCAACACATGCATTCATACATTTTAACAGATTTTCAACAACTAGGGTAAACATGATCATTAATAACTCTTTCCATTTAAACAATATTTGGACTTAAACTTTTATATAAAAGCATGCTCTTTCAAAAATACATTTTTTTCATTGTGATGTATTGTCAATAATATTATTATAGATTTAAAAACATATGAGCAAACCTTTTATATACATTTTTGTTTATCTCCATATTCATATTTTTCATTTCTTATTTAAACTCAATTTTATCTATACGTGTACATGTACAACTACATATACATATATACACATTTTTTATACATATAATATTTATTTATCATTTTCATTTTTACATTTTTTTCAAATTTTCATTATAGTTCTATATATCTTGTTCCATAATATACCATCCTTATAGGCTTCATTGCATAAGCCGGATTTTTATGTTTATGTCGATTATATATTCACATATATGGATACATATATAGATTTTTTTGACCATGATCACATTCCCATTTCACCATTTAGGCCCCTTTCACACGGAGGTCCGTTCAGGTCCGCCTGTCAGTTTTTTAGGCGGACCTGAAACGGATCCTCCATGTAGCCCTATGGAGGCACGGATGTCAGCGGAGACATGTCCGCTGACATCCGCTCCGCTCCGCCAAAGTGTGACGGAGGAAAACCCTATTTTTCCTTCCGTCGGCGGAGCGGATCGGATGACAACGGACTCTACGGTCCGTCATCATCCGATCCCCCATAGGGGAGAGCGGCGCTCTGACAGGGCGGTCCCTGCACAGTGTGCGGGGACCGCCCAGTCATCCGTCGGCTCAGCGGGGATCAACGGAGCGATCCCCGCTGAGCAAGCGGAGCTTCACGGGGCGGATCTGCACGGATCCGCCCCGTGTGAAAGAGGCCTAAGCTTGCTTATGGTTTAATGCAAAGTTGTTACAATGTTTGTTTTGGAAATAGCACCCAGCACACACATTGGGGTGCATTCACACTACTGTGTATTTATATTTATATTTAGTTTCAGTAAACATTAAATAAATATTTAAACACTATGGGGTTGATTTACTAAAGGAAAATCCACTTTGCACTTGAAAGTGCACATGGAAGTGCAGTTGCTGTAGATCGCTGTAAATCTGAGGGGAAGCTCTGAAATTAGGGGAAGCTCTGCTGATTTTATCATCCAATCATGTGCAAGCTAAAATGCTGTTTTTTATTTTCCTTGCATGTCCCCCTCAGATCTACAGTATCTGCACTTCCATGTGCACTTTTAGTGCACTTGTAAGTGCAAAGTGGATTTTCCTTTAGTAAATCAACCCCTATATATCACCATACATTTGCATCTCCCCTTTTTCCATATTCCTCACCATTTTCTACTTCATTATCATATTTTCATTTCTCACATTTTCAACACTCATTTCTCACACATATAACCATCCATATAAGTTTAGGTTCAACTATGCCGCTAATATTGTTACTTTCACAATCATATTCACACAGATCACATTCACACAACATTTGTTGTTTTGTCACGAGTGTGCACATTCACATCCATAGGTGCCTTCTGCATAACACTGGACATCATATTTTCATTATTGCACTGTGCACACACACATACATATACATCATCCTCGATCCAAATGTATGTTTGACATTATATACTATGGCATTATTTGCTTTATTCGTTTTATTGTTGCTGTATTTCATATGGGTGCTTTTCTCATCTTAAAGTGTGTTGGAGATAATCACAGATAATCACAGGTTTATTTCATTCCGCTGTGCCCAGTTAGCACTGATTGGTATTAAGTTAGCTCCATTTCCTATTTATATTTCTAATGGATCCCCGCACACTTTAGCTATGAGTAAGCGTCAATATCTGACGTGAAACGCGTTAGCCACCTACCCTGCATGACTACTGTCTGGTTTGTTTGTTTTGGATTTATGGATTGATTTTGTATTTTACATAACCATTTTTTGAAGAATAAATTGTCAACACAGAGTGCGGCAGTCCAGGGCTCCTTTTTTTCCCATTGCCATAAGGACCCGAAAGTTAACTGGGGAACGGTTATAGTGCAAGTGAAAACGGAGTAAGTTCATCTCTAAAACCAGAGGACGGCCTTAAAGTGGAACTTCAGTCATTTTTTCAACTTTCCATCTTTTAATCCTTCTGCCCTTGTTGTTTTAACTTTGGATAGTAAAACATTTTTTTTCTGCCAGTAAATACCTTATACAGCCCACTTCCTGTTTCTTGTCTGGAAAAATGCCTAGGCTTATGACACCATACACAGCTTTCTCTCTCACTCTTGTGAGAGTTTGCCAGGAAGGGAGGGAGGATGAGCCATAAAAGGGCCAATCGGGGCTGCAGAGCTGGAGGTGTGTCTCTGTGTGAATCCAGTAAGTGAACAGGCAGCAGCTTCAGCTGCCCACAGTTAAAATGGTTGCAGCCAGACTTGGTGGAGGGAGATTTCTGCAGCATATTTGGCAAGTACAGAATCACAGTATATATAAAATAATATGCAATGTGGTTGGAGGGAAGCTTCTAAATGACAAAAATGTTTTTATTACAAATTATGTGAACAGACTGCAGTTCCTCTTTAAGGTCAAGTATTCCCCCACGGTGGCCTCAGCCTTGTCCCAGGGAAGGATGAAAATGGCACAGAAGTAAAGGTACCCAACGTGTAGTAAAGTTATCTTGATACAGGTGCCTAGCATAGCCCAGAAGAATCCACCCGGGGTTCAGTCCTCTCATGTGACCTAGACTTGGAACCCAACGAAATAAAGTGGTTGCAAACCTGAGTCATGGAATCTGAGCAAAGCACATATAGCTGTAGTGTTTACTTATCTCTCTCCAAAGCTCTAAGTGTAATTTCTCACTGATGCTTTGTTCCTCTGCTATCAGCATGAGTCACTTCTGAGAAGTTTTCCCAAGATAAATTTGTGTTGGGAGGGAAGGGGGAGTTCAGAATGGAGCTTGTCTATTCAGAACACAGTTCTTCTGCTGTGTGAAGGGGGGTGTGATCCTTTACTCCAATCCGCTCTTACACACTGTAACTGCAGCCTCTCTGCCTCCTCCTCCTCTGTGCTCCTGACAGATGAAGACTTTTCTGACCTTTTGAAGGTGTGTAGGAGGAGAGGTCCATCATCACCTGCCTACCACATCCCCCTGCCAACATGTGCACCTGCTCTAAGGTTGTTGGGTTGATTTTCTAAAATAGTAGAGCATGTTCACTTTGAAAAGTAATTTCTCACTCAGTAAATGAAGTGACGCTATTCTGAACCTTAAAATCCAATTGTTTTCATTTTCCTTGCACATGATTTGGTACTTAGCTTTGCCTCATTCACTAAGCTAAGTAAAATAAGTAATTAGTAAATGGTACTAGAAATAGGTAGCCATTTATATAATGATGAGTGCTGAAGCAGTCACTTAGTTCTACACTGCATTTAAAGCTGATCTCCGGGAATTAGCCAAAGTGTTCCCTTGCAGTGGGGCCCTCCTGCAATGCAAGGTTTAAATGCTAATTAAATCTAGTAGGGAAGTGAAGGTAATATATTAGATACATTACCATTGCTCCGCCTCTGACAAGTTTCAATGCTCTCCTTCTCCACAAAGCTTTATGCTTTGGAAGAAACCTCGGTATCATCACATGCAATGTAGGGTTATTGAGAACGTATTAAGCTTTAGTAAGTGTGCTGAAAACTTTTGTTATGTTTGTGCTGCAGGGATATTAACTCTGCATTGTATGTGAAGCAGGTGTAGCGACCTCCCACCTCTCACCCCTTCTCATTCACGGCTTGTCTGCCTCGTCTAGGGGTTAACACTGGGGGGAGGGATGAGATACACCACGGCCCATGTCCTCCAAGGTGTAGAGGTGAAGGCCAGAACTATCGGGCCTGTGTATGTGTCCCAGAGTCCAATCCTCTCCTCGGATTGACTCCCCTTTGCTCCTAGTAACCAGAGTTCCACACACTGAAAGGGTCCAACTCGTATTTATTCTTCTCAATAAATAGTCATACAGCACAGACAGGTTGAGACCTATGTAACACTTCAGTATTTGTGGAGAGTAGGCCAAGACACAATTCTTCTAGATAAAGCTAACCACTGTAGTATCACCAGTGGCGAACAGTCACTGCCACTGACTATATTGATCAGAACGTGAATTACTTCACTATTGTAGCCCCTATCAGGGGAAGGCAACCCGTCCAAGGGAGTCACTGGAGGCCTCTCTGTCACCAGCAATGCTGCGCCGGACTCTTCAGAGAAGTTCCGCTCACCAGTCTTCTCGACCTCAGATACGGGCACCCAAGGAGTTAGGGCCCCCTCGGATTCCTCCACCCTCACGGAACTCAGTCGAAGGTACTGAGCTCCAGGCTTCCGCCATAGTACCTCACCCCAGGCTTCCGCCATAGTACCTCACCCCAGGCTAAAGGTGCCTGAGATGGACTCCATCTCTCGCTCCGGCCACGTCAAGGGCACCTGGGCCCGGAACTCTGGAACGCCAGCACCCAAGCTGAAGGTGCCTGGGTTGCGGCTGCCTCCTCCGACTCTGAACCCCAAGGTCAGGGCGTCCGCCCCTTTTATCCCCTCGCCCTTTGCGTCACAGCAGGTTCCCCGCCCCGCTGTACCAGCGCCAGGAAAGGACAAAAAGGAAACAGTCTTGCGGTGAGTGTTCAGCTCCGGCCAGTGCGACAGCGCCACCTGCAGGCCGCAGGGAACCTCACACCACCAGAGTCCTCCAAGAACCCCACAAATTCTCAGATTCCCTGACAATCAATGCATCTGGGTTACACTACCACCCAGATGCCTTCCCAAAAAAATCAAACACCCGCTACACAGGCATGAGTGCAACTGGGGCCAGAGCACCTTGGAGAGGAGGCAGTATTGAGGAGGTCACAAAGATTGAAGGAGCCTACCCAAGCGGGGAAAAAATTACTTACTCAGGTACCCTTAGACCTAACAAGTAGTCAACCTTTCCAGCGTGGGGAGTGCCCACTGCAGGGGTAGATTTTGGTTAATTCCTGAAGTTCAGGAATGGGGGTGCCAGAGCTTTCCTTCATCTGCCCATACTTGATTCATAAATAGCTTTACATTCATAGAAAATATAGTACAGCTTCTATGAATGGGCGAGGGAGGCTTAAAGAGCAGGCATAGTCCCTCAGCTGTATTAACCCCTGAAGCACTGGAAGAAAACACCTGCAGGCATGAAAGGCATCAGCACGAGGATCACTTTTCATTGATAGTTTAGGTGAACTCTTCCTCCTCCAACCCAATCCTACCTTCGATACTGTAATCTTCTGGTGTGGCAGGGGTTAAAAGAACTGGGGGAGCTGTGACTGGAATTTATCAGGAGTGCTATAGCTACTGTAGCGGGGTCCTCAATTTAAGGGGAGTGTTTGGGAGGTAGTATGCCCAAACACCTTGATTTGTCAGGGTTTACAACCATTTTATCCACAGGGAGAGTATTGGTGTACAGTTCCCCGTGGCCTACAGGTGGCGCTGCCATGGTAGGCTGGGGTTGAACCACCAGTACAGGGCTGTGCTTTTTGTGTCCCCTCTCGGCAAACGTACGGTGGGGCGGGGTTAACCTGCTGTGCACGCTGGGAGAGGAGATAAAAGGGGCAGACGCTGCCTGTTCGAGGTTAGTCGGTGGGGTCCTACCCCTGGTTCTGGTTCCAGTCCGTCCTGGGCGCCCTAGGCCCAAGGGCGGGTGTTTTCTGTTCCGGTTCCATCCTGGGCACCTTTAGTCCCAGGGTGAGGTACTACTCTGCTGTTCCTGTCCGTCCTAGATGCGGAGACTTGGAAGTTGCAGCAGAGGCCTGGGCCCAGCACCTTTCGCTGGGACCCGTCGGGGATCGAGGAGTCTCAGGGTGCCGCCTTGCGAGGGGACCCGAATCTGAGTAGAGGAGGCCGGGTGAGGAACTGTTCCGAGGGACTGATGCGGTAGTCACGGTGAAGGAAAGGGTCCCAGTAACTCTCCGGAGGGATGTCTTCTCCCTAGGCCAAAGTCAAGTTCACCAGGTCTGTGGCAGAGACCAATTTCATCGGGTCTGTGGCAGAGACTTTGAGTAAAGCGTGAGTGTCATTTGGCTGCTAGTCTTGTTCTAAGTAGACTATCCATTTGAGGCTGAGTCTGTTCGAGAAGCTGAACAGTGAAGGGACTGAGATTGTGCCTGGACTTTTCCCCACATCTTGTGCTATCCTTTTCTTGCTCCAACCTTTGTTTCTATCAAGAGATTGTTATTTGCTGAAAGAAGAAATAAACTCTCTGTTGGAGTTCTAGCAAGTATGGACATTCTATTCACTGGGGGAAGCAAGTACTCAAATCTGTTATCCACAGAGGTGAGAAAAATTATTCTCTGGCTCAACTGTGAAATGACCCACCAACAATACCGCTCAACCTCTTAATACAGGAGGGTACGGGCTTGTGGCATGGTGTGCCCCTTCTTCCTGTGAAGAGCCGAAGAACAAGGCAGGTAAAAGGGGGTCTGTGTGCTACACTACTATGAATGAAATGTGATCTATGAATGGAGGGGTGGACCTTTCAATCATCCACCTGTCCTCCATCCATAAATCCCATTTCATTCATAGTAGCTGTAGTATTGTTTCTATGAATGGAGGAGGTGCGAGGAAAAGGCAGGCATTGATGTCCACTCTTAATGTCACAACTCCCTCTGTTCTATTAACCCCTGTCGCACCAGAAGATTTTGGCAGAGGGGGTATGGGAGATCCGAGAAGGAAGATTTCACCTAAACCAGGAGACAGCAGCACAGGGGACACATCACACTGATGGTAAGTAATGTCCCTTGTGCTTATTCTTTCTTTTTAATAACACTTAGGGGGGATTTTCTAAAACTGGTGCACGCAGAATCTGTTGCAGCTGTGCAGAGTAACCAATCAGCTTTTTTTGAGTTTGAGTCCCGGGTCACACTGCTGCGATTTCGAAGCCAACATCCCAGCGCAATTTCGGTACGACTTGCATGCCTCTTCTCACTTGCCAACCACCCTGTAGCAGTTTTACTGCTACAGGGTGGCCACGCTCTGCAGTATCACGTATCCTGTACTTCCGGGTATCAGGCGTGAGTGCTCGCCACCGCCCGCTTGCTCTCACTATCATTCTACACAGCGGGAGCTGATCAGCGGATCCTGTGGACCCGACGTCTGCCGGCACCTGCTGATCGTTTGGTACACAAGCAGAATGGCGATCTGCCTATGTAAACAACACAGATCGCCGTTCTGTAAGTAAGGAAGGCATTGATCCTGTGCTCCTGAAAAGCAGGGACAGTGATCTATGCCTTTCTCTAGTAAAAGCACCTCCCTCACCATAGTAAAACACCAGCTAGGCACAGTTAACCCTTTGATCACCCCTGATGTTAACCCCTTCCCAGCCAGTGTCATCAGTACAGTGACAGTGCATTTTTTTTAGCACTGATCACTGTAATAATGTCACTGGTCCCCAAAAAAGTATCAAGTGTCAGTTAGTGTCCAATTTGTCTGCCGCATAATCGCAGTCCCGCTATAAGTCGCTGATTGCCACCATTACTAGTAGAAAATAAATAAATAAAAATTCCATAAATCTATCTATAGTTTGTAGACGCTATAACTTTTGCACAAACCAATCAATATACACTTATTGGGATTTTTTTTTACCAAAAATATGTAGCAGAATACATATTGACCTAAATTGATGAAGAAATTAAATTTTTTATTGCATATGTTTTATAGCAGAATGTAAATTTTTTTTTTTTCTTTTATTTGGATACAGTGTCATGAAGGGGAGTAAATCTTCCGGAGGTCAAGTGGTTTAATTTTCCCAAAAAGACAATGTTCAGACCAAATTCAACTTTGGTTCTAACCTGAAGCTCATCCCCAATCTATACAATAGATTGGCCTATCAGGGCTTGACAAATTTGCTTGGAAGCTAGGAGCCAGGAACACGCCCCGTCCCGCCGAGCTCGCGCGCAGAAGCGAACACATACGTGAGTAGCGGCCGCATATGAAAGCGGTGTTCAAACCACACATGTGAGGTATCGCCGCGATTGGTAATTCTAGCCCTAGACCTTCTCTGTAACTCAAAACATGTAACCTGTAAAAAAATTTAAATGTCGCCTATGGAGATTTTAAAGGGTAAAAGTTTGTCGCCATTCCACGAGCGGACGCAATTTTGAAGCGTAACATGTTGGGTATCAATTTACTCGGCGTAACATTATCTTTCACAATATCAAAAAAAATTGGGCTAAATTTACTGATGTCTTATTTTTTTATTTAAAAAAGTGTTTGTTCCCCCCAAAAAAGTGCGCTTGTAAGACCGCTGCGCAAATACGGTGTGACAGAAAGTATTGCAATGACCGCCATTTTATTCTCTAGGGTGTTAGAATAGAAAATATATATAATGTTTGGGGGTTCTAATTAGAGGGAAGGAGATGACAGTGAAAACAGACAGGGGAAGCTCCATTAGCATTGCCAGATCACAGAAGGAAGCATAGGCCTGCAGAAGACCGCAAAGCCGCGGCCTCAATTACCGGCCAGCACGGCCCAGCGGGGGGAGGGGGGTCACAGAGGCACAGGATACCCCAGCTGTGCCGCCCCAGGCGCCAGGTCGCTAATTCTAGTCGCAATGGCGACCGGGCGCCCGGGGGTTTGTCGAACCCTGCTGTATATAATTATTGATATTGCCTATATATATATATTGTGACGGTGGGACCCTGGCAGACCTTAAGGAGTGTTGCTTTACGCCAGATTTTGTAGAGAAAGACACGTTAATTAAACAGCTGTGTGTTGGGCTATTTAGTTCTGACCTGACTATGAATCAGGGCCCCACCCAACAGACAGGAAGTCTGTGTGCCTGGGAGTCAGGTGGACTCCCATCCCTCTGAGAGGAGTCAGAGGCTATCTATGCTGCATGGGTGCAGCCAAAGTGTGCGTGTCTGCAAGAGGCAGATGTTATTGATGTTTGAGCCGCAAAACGCTGACCAGGAGTAAGTGAGGAGGGAGCTTATCTCTAGGAAACTCTGTTTGTTCTGAGGAGCAGACTTTAGGCCTGGGCTAAAGGCCTGAGACAGCCGGATCGCTAGAATGAAAGCCAGAAGGCTAAACTCTTGAGTATGCAAGATACAGTAATGGTGGAACGCCTGTGAGGGCTACTGATGTATTTGTTTCTTTTTGTGCTTCTAAATAAAAGTGGGCTACCATGCCCTTAAATAGAGTAGCTGACTGGCTTGAATCACTGGAAAAACGCATCTACCACGAGAGCTAATGGTCCCCAGCCTCACAATTTAATTATATATATATATATATATATATATATATATATATATATATATATATATATATTTTTTTTTTTCAATTGTAGTTTTTTTGTTTGTAGCGCAAAAAATAAAAACTGCTGAACTGAAAAAATACCACCAAAGAAAGCTCTATTTGTGGCCAAAAAAGGACATACATTTTATTTGGGTACTGTGTCGCCCAACTGCGCAATTGTCAGTTAAAGTAACGCAGTGCAGAATTGCAAAAAATGGTCTGGTCAAGTCGTGCCGAAGTTGGACCAAAAACAGTGCAGGAACCTAGTCGCTCCTATTAGAACAGTTCCATTGAACTTAATGGGGCACGGTTTTAGTAAATCTCCTCCTCAGGCTATAGTCAAAAGTTTCTTTCTGGTTTTGAATGGAGTGGGGAATGGTTCAAACCTGCGTTGGATTTTTTTTCTTAACGTGTGCTATTTGGGAAATTAATCTGTACTTCCTTGGAAGGATACACAACAGAAAGTGAGAGGAAATCACCTTTAAGAAGGGTTATCACTGGAACAGCAGATTTACCCTCAACCATAAAATGTTGAATGTCTCATTACTTTCTGGTGGCAATGGTCACCATATAAGATAGTGAGGGTGAATCTCCCCAGCAGATTTGGCAACCTTTCCCCATTCTCTCCAAAGATATGAAAAATGAAAATTTGGCTATAGTTATACTTTAAAGTTTAAACAATACCCTTAGTTTAAAAAGTGATTTGACAGATTCTGTAAACCACAAACATAATCAGATGCTCAGTGATGCTTTAACTCTTTCCTCTGTAAGCCTTTTCTCTTAGGGTCATCATACGAGAAAAATAATCGTAGCACTATTTAAAGGGAGCTGACAGCACTGTTTATTTAGCCGAGTGATAATATAAAAAGGGAAAGTCCTGAGGAACTTTTTAGGACCTGATGAAAATATGTTGCCATGGTGTTTGCGATACAAACAAATACAAGGAAGTAATGAGCGGGCGTAGGTAATTATTATGTGTAAAGTGCGTGATAAAAGCAGTGACCAATCCATCCACAGCGTATCTTTGTGATATGGATGAACTCTGATAAATGAGCTGGGACTAGGAGGTTTTCCCAGAGCTGTCCTAGGTCCTGAACAAAGAGCTCCATGCAGTATAATGCACACTGAGGACAGGCTGCAAGAATCCTGGAGCTATGGGATCATATAAAGTGTACATAAAACCAAAGCATTTGTTTAACCACTTCCCTACTGTGCACGAAAACCCCCTTCCTGCCCAAGCCATTTTTCAGCTTTCAGCGCTGTCACACTTTGAATGACAATTGCGCGGTCATGCGTTGTGGCTCCCAAACGAAATTTGTGTTGTTTTTTCCCACAAATAGAGCTTTATTTTGGTGGTATTTGATCACCTCTGCGGTTTTTATTTTTTGCGCTATAAACAAAAGAAGAGCGTCCAGTTTGAAAAAAAACACAATATTTTTTACTTTTTGCTATAATAAATATCCATTTTTTTTAAAAAAAAATTTAAATTTTCCTTAGTTTAGGCCGATACATATTCTTCTACATATTTTTGGTAAAAAAAAATCGCAATGAGCGTATATTGATTGGTTTGCGCAAAAGTTATAGCGTCTAAAAAATAGGGGATAGATTTATAGCATTTTTTTTTTTTACTAGTAATGGCGGCGATCTGCGATTTTTATTGTGACTGCGATATTGCGGCGGACACATCGGACACTTTTGATACATTTTTGGGACCATTCACATTTATACAGCGATCCCTGCTATAAAAATGCATTGATTACTGTATAAATGTGACTGGCAGGGAAGGGGTTAACACTAGGGGCCGAGGAAGGGGTTAAATGTGTTTCCTAGATGTGTTCTAACTGTGGGGGGAGGGGACTGACTGGGGGAGGTGACCGATGGTTGTCCCTATGTACAAGGGACACACCATCGGTCTCCTCTCCCTGACAGGACGTGGATCTGTGTGTTTACACACACAGATCCACTTTCCTGCTCGGGTACTGGGCAATCGCGGGTGCCCGGCGGCCATCGCGGCCGCCGGGCACGCGCATCGGGTCCCCAGCAACGCAGCGGGAGCGCGCGCGCGCCCCCTAGCTCCATTTAAAGGCAGTACACGTGACCGTTTTTCTCGGTAGGAAAAAAAAACAAAGTTTTTCCCGATGGGATTCCTCTCAAGCCTGCCTTGCATACACACTTTCAGGCCAAATACCGCCCGTCCAACCCATTGGGCTGCTTTTGCTGATCCTCGTGTTAGTAAAAGTTTGGTGAGAGACGATTCATGCTTTTCAGCCTTGTGCTTTTCAGTCCGTTACCCCGTGACGAATGTGCTATCTCCATTACGAACGCTAGTTTTACCAGAACGAGCGCTCCCGTCTCATACTTGATTCTGAGCATGCACGTTTTTTTTCCCCTCGGAAAGCATACACACGACCGGTTTTCCCGACGGGAAAAAGTCTGCCGGGAATCCCGACGAGAAAAAAGAAAACTGGTTCTCTTTTTTTTTCCCGCAGTTTTCTCTTCGGGAAAACTGCGATGGAGCATACAAATGGCCGGTTTTCCCGGCCAAAAGCTCTCATGGCAGTTTTCCCGACGGGAAAATTGGTCGTGTGTACGAGGCATTACAGTTGGTCTAGATGACAATTGTCTCTGGTGCAGAAAGTGAACAGTAATCTCAAATTTTTTAATGTAATAAAGAAAAACTGCGCTATCAAAAGTGGACTATAATCTGCAACAAATAAGTGTTCTACAACACCAAACAAATAATAAAGAAGAAAAAAGTTGCGCTGAGAAAATATAAATGAAGGAGGTGCTAGAATAACTAGCACCTATGAGAATACCAAACCAAATGCCTGTGATGGCAAACAGTAAACACAAACACATAAAAAGGTGCCACGTAAGGCAGCTCAAATTACATACCACATGTAATAACCAAGCCAAAATATAAGGAAAAAAGATAGGCTTATCCCATAAAGCCCAGTGAAAAAAAAACAAAAAAACAATCAGTATGTTAATGAAAAGATATGTCCATTAATCAGGGTATGAAACAATCTTCCTCCGTGACTTCAAAATCCCAAGGTAAATAAACACCAATATAGAGGGTGATGATAGAAAGGGAAGCCTCCACCTGGAAACACACTGCCGCTTACCGCAACGTTATGATCCCTTATGATGGGGGATCGAGGAACGCCTGTGGCTTAATACCCAGCCTGGGGTCTGGTCAGCATACAGCACATATACGTCTCAGCAGAGGTGATGGCACTCACATGGAATGAGGTAAGATCCCGGTTTTGGCCAAGAAAGAATAAAAAGCTATGTAGTGTAAATCCTTTACATATTTATTGGCGTAAAAAACAGATGGACACTTACAAATAGGACGATAAAAACAGCATGGATCGAGCCGGCCGGCTCTCGAGAATACAGCTCGTACAGTTGCGGGATGGAGTGGGCGCGGTGACGTCAGAACGTAGCTCCCCCTACGCGTTTCGTCACTACAGGACGTGTTCACGAGATACTGGCGGCATTCTGACGTACCGCAATATATATACAAAACACCAAGTAACCAAGCCTCGATATGACTCGCGGGACACTGCTAGATGCCACCTTCTTGGTTAAGGTAAACGAACACCGATTGCCATAAGGATGAATATAATGGCAAAAGGGCAAACATCCAGCATATCAAATAAAGAAAACAACAGTGAGTTGAAATAAAAAAAGGGATGAACTGGTATACTACGTCCGGGAAACAGTGAATAATCCCCCCGGGCAGAAAACCAATGTTGGTAACACTGAAATGTATTAAAAATATGTAAATAATAATAAATAGATATGAATGGAGGCACTAAGGGACATGACACCTACTAGTAAATTAATATAGATAAAAAGGCTGCAGTGTCCTAAGACTCACATCCAGTTCACAGAAACAACAACAAACATAAAATACATAAAAGGATCGTGAAAAATAAGATAAAAACACATCATGAACACAGCGTCTAAAAAAACTCAAGAATTCATCCACAAAAATGCATAACAATCTCTACTGAGGTTAACGCCTAGTTAGCATAAAAGAGAGGAAAAATATAATAAAAATAAAAAAACTCAATAATCAAGAGTTATCAATAAAGCAATTTATGTCGACATCTATATTGAGGCCAAAAGGGGTATAGCATTTGATCTTATGCACCCACGACATCTCTAACCTAGAGATGTTTTTGACCAAACAACTACCCCTCCAATGTGGGCTATATTTATCAATGCCCAAGAAGATGGTGTTAGTGGCGTCCCTATTATGGGCAGTTAAATAATGTTTGGACACAGAGTGTTTGGTGAAACCCCTTCTAATGTTCCCTATATGTTCGTTGAGATGTACCTGTAGTGAGCGTTTAGTCCTGCCTACATACTGTAGCCCACACGGGCACTAAAGAATGTAGACCACACCCACCGTGGAACAGGTGATGAAGGGTTTGATATCAAAACTCTTGTTGGTACAACTGGAAATGAAACTAGTAGTCCTTCTAGATCTACATCCATTCAAAGAACAAACTCCTGCATTGATAATAGCCAGTAAGTTCAGAAAATAAGATAGGTCTGACAGTAGGCGGATTGAGAATGTTGGGCGCTAATTTATCCTTTAACGCAGGGACCCCCCTGAAAACCACTTGAGGCCTATCTGGTAGAATGGCTTTGAGTACTCTGTCATTCTTAAGAATATGCCAATGTTTTTTGACAATATGCTTAATGTGTGAATGTTGACAAAGGGGTTGCGAAATGCAGCACCCACATTCCCCTTGTCTTTCTCCTTGAGTAGATCTATTCAATCAACACAGTTCACTTGATCTAGAGTTCCACTAAGGGAGTAAGGAGAATAGCCTCCATCAACAAATCTTTGTGTCAGGATCTGTGCTTGTGCCAAAAAAGTAGTATGTTCAGAACAATTTAACTTTAAACGTAAGTACTGACTCTTAGGCACAGAGTCTAGCCAAGGGGCATGATGACAACTGCCACTAGGGATAAAAGAATTTCTGTCGGTGGGTTTGAAGAAGGTGGAAGTAATAAACCCCTCACCACCGACAGAAATGGTGAAGTCCAGGAAATTGATCTTCTCCTCGCTGGCCTCATAACTTAGATGGATACCTCTAGAGTTTGCATTCAGAGAGTCCATAAAGTGGGAGAGGTCTATCTCACTACCCCTCTATAGGAGGAGGATGTTGTCTATGTAGCGGGCCCACAAGACTACCTCAGGCCTTGTGTGGACACAGACGGCATCCTCCTCCCATTTGGCCATAAAGAGGTTCCCCAAACTGGGGGCATACTTAGCCCTCAAGGCGACACCTCTGTCCTGCCTGTAAAAACAACCATCAAACCAAAACATTTTATGAGTAGCTGTGTACTCTAACAGCTCCATAATAAAAATGATCTGATCTGATGGCAGATTGGAATCACGATCCAGATAAAATTGTACAGCATCCAAACCCAACTGATGAGGAATAACGGTGTACAGTGATGTAACGTCCGCTGTAACCAACCAAATTCCTTCACCAGGTGTATAATCTGAAAGAAGGTTGATAACGTGACGAGTGTCCTTTACATACGATGGTGTCTTACGTACCAACGGTTGCAAAAAGAAGTCTATATACTTGCCCACCCAGGACGTGATAGAGTCTATCCCACTGACAATGGGACATCCCGGGGGCAAGTGAGACTCTTATGCACTTTAGGTAAGTAGTAAATGATGGGAATTCTAGGTGCCTTAGGCACTAAGAATAAAATTATTTAAAATTATTTAAAATTAGCAGACTGGAACCCCTAGTGACAATATCTTCCAAAAGTCTCTTGTATTTCTCACTCGGATTAGAGGCCAGGGGGGTATATGTAGCTGTATCACCCAAAATGCGGTACATTTCTTACATATAGTCGTCTTTATCCAAAACGTCTATGCCCCCCCCTTTTGTCCGCAGGGTGGATGACCAAATTTTTGTTTGCGCACAGAGAGTCCATGCCCAACTCAATGTCTTTTTTATTTGTATGCACTTTGATGTGCATTGCATCTAAATCCCTAAGGGATAAATCTCTAAAGACTCTCAATGAGGGGGATAGATGTCCTGGCGGGTTAAACAATGAGAAGGACTACTAGTTTAATTTCCAGTTGTACCAACAAGAGTTTTGACATCAAACCCTTCATCACCTGTTCCACGGTGGGTGTGGTCTACATGCTTCAGTGCCCGTGTGGGCTACAGTATGTAGGCAGGACTAAACGCCCACTACAGGTACGTCTCAACAAACATATAGTGAACATTAGAAGGGGTTTCACCAAACACTCTGTGTCCAAACATTATTTAACTGCCCATAATAGGGACCCCACTAACACCATCTTCTTGGGCATTAATAAATATAGCCCACATTGGAGGGGTGGTTGTTTGGTCAAAAACATCTCTAGGTTAGAGATGTCGTGGGTGCATAAGATCAAATGCTATACCCCTTTTGGCCTCAATATAGATGTCGACATAAATTGCTTTATTGATAACTCTTGATTATTGAGTTTTTTTATTTTTATTATATTTTTCCAACCTTTTATGCTAACTAGGCGTTAACCTCAGTAGAGATTGATCTAGTTATGCATTTTCGTGGATGAATTCAGAGTTTTTTTAGACTCTGTGTTCATGATGTGTTTTTATCTTATTTTTCACGATCCTTTTATGTATTTTATGTTTGTTGTTGTTTCTGTGAACTGGATGTGAGTCTTGGGACACTGCGGCCTTTTTATCTATATTCATTTACTAGTAGGTATCATGTCCCTTAGTGCCTCCATTCATATCTATTTATTATTATTTACATATTTTTTAATACATTTCAATGTTACCAACACTGGTTTTCTGCCCTGGGGGATTATTCACTGTTTCCCAGACGTAGTATACCAGTTCATCCCTTTTTTTATTTCAACTCACTGTTGTTTTCGTTATTTGATATGCTGGATGTTTGCCCTTTTGCCATTATATTCATCCTTATGGTAATCGGTGTTCCTTTACCTTAACCAAGATGGTGGCGTCTAGCAGTGTCCCGTGAGTCATATCGAGGCTTGGTTACTTGGTGTTTTTGTATATATTGCGGTACGTCAGAACGCCGCCAGTATCCCGTGAACATGTCCTGTAGTGACGAAACGTGTAGGGAGAAGCTACGTTCTGACGTCACCGTGCCCACGCCATCCCGGAACTGTACGGGCTGTATTCTCGAGAGCTGGCCGGCTCGATCTATTCTGTTTTTATCATCCTATTTGTAAGTGTCTATCTGTTTTTTACTCCAATAAATGTGTAAAGGATTTACACTATACAGTAAACCCCCGTTATATCGCGGTTCAGTTTTCGCGGTCCCGGTATATTGCGTTTTTTTCTGTAAGACCTATTAACATTATTTTATTGATTAAATCATTGTTAATTAAATATTTTTGTGTTTTCCATTGCTCTTGCTATGTCTCTCAGTATCTTTTATGTGTTTAAATGTGTTTCTATTGTTTTAAAAGTGTGTTTAAAGACCTTAAAGCGGAGCTCCGCCGGAAAAAAAAATATTAAAAGCCAGCAGCTACAGCTACAGCAGCTACTGGCTTTTAATATTTGGACACTTACCTGTCCTGGAGTCCAGCGACGTCCGCAGCAGAGGACGAGCGACCGCTCGTCGCTCTGCTGCTCCCTCCGCCATCCTCGCTGAGGGAACCAGGAAGTGGTGCCCGGTTCCTTACGGCGCATGCGCGAGTCGCGCTGCGCCGTTCTGATTGGTGCTCCTGTGTTCTGGGAGCCGAGTGTCTCCCAGAACACTACGGGAAGTCTGGGGGAAGTGACGTCACTCCCGCAGATTCCCGGGGAGAGGACTCCCGGATGTGGGTGAAAATACCTGTCTTAGACAGGTATCTTCACCCCCCTCCCCCCTGAAAGGGGTCAATTGTGACACCGGAGGGGGGGGGGGTTCCAAATAGCAAAAGTTGGTATTTAGGGTGGAGCTCCACTTTAAAATGCTTTTAAAGTACAGTGAAAGTTATAAAAACATGCCTAGTGTGTATTTAAATAGGGTATTTCTATTTTGCGGATTTTCACTTATTGCGGGTGGGTCTGGAACGTAACCCCCGCGATGGAGGGGGGTTTACTGTATAGCTTTTTATTCTTTCTTGGCCAACACCGGGATCTTACCTCATTCCATGTGAGTGCCATCACCTCTGCTGAGACGTATATGTGCTGTATGCTGACCAGACCCCAGGCTGGGTATTAAGCCACAGGCGTTCCTCGATCCCCCATCATAAGGGATCATAACGTTGCGGTAAGCGGCAGTGTGTTTCCAGGTGGAGGCTTCCCTTTCTATCATCACCCTCTATATTGGTGTTTATTTACCTTGGGATTTTGAAGTCATGGAGGAAGATTGTTTCATACCCTGATTAATGGACATATCTTTTCATTAACATACAGACTGTTTTTTTTTTTCACTGGGCTTTATGGGATAAGCCTATCTTTATTCCTTATATTTTGGCTTGGTTATTACATGTGGTATGTAATTTGAGCTGCCTCACATGGCACCTTTTTATGTATTTGTGTTCACTGTTTGCCATCACAGACATTTGGTTTGGTTTTCTCATCAGTGCTAGTTATTCTAGCACCTCCTTCATTTATATTTTCACATTTTTTAATGTCACTGGAATACAATTAAGAGAAAATCGTCCAATGGGAAAACCTATTCTGGTGACAGCTGTCTAAAAAATGGTATCCCCTTTCTACAGAGAGATCTTCTCTTATCTCCTGCTGTGTCTCTGAGACAGGAAATGGAAATGAGAGAAATCAGACAGGAAAAAATATGTTCTTTTGGATCAACTATGGGTATAGGATTGTGTATATAAGATTGTATGTTTTCTGTTATTGGTTGAACCAGATGGACCTGTGTCTTTATTCAACCAGACTAACATATATATATATATATATATATATATATATATATATATATATATATATATATACGGTATATACACACACACTCACTGGGCACTTTACTTATGCCTTCAGAAATGTCCTTGCCTTAACCACTTCCTGCCTGGGCCATAGTCATATGACGGCCACAGGAACCTTTCGTCCCTCTGGGCGGCCGTCATATGACATCCTGGTATTCCCGCAGTGTGGAGCGCCCGTGCTCGCCGCATCACTGGGGACTCAATGCGCGTGCCCGGTGGCCGTGATGTCCGCCGGGCACCCGCGATTGCTCGTCACAGATGTGTGTGATTTCATAAAAAAATCCATGTGTTTAGGTGCAGTGCCATTTTTAAAAAGGGGCATGTGCTTCTTTTGTCTGATTTTCACGCATAGATAATAATTAATCAAAATGAATAGGCTGCCCTAAACACGACATGTGAAAACGTACACACACTTGCATAGATGTGAACGAAGCCTTAGGCCCCTTTCACACTAATGCGACTTCACAGTCGCGCGATGCGGCCGTGATTTTGACGCTATTTTGCTGCGATTCACGGCCACGATTTTGCAGCGATTTCAGGGAATGCCTGTGTAACTGGCATCAAAGTCGGACCAAAGTAGTGTAGGGACTACTTTAAAGTCGGAAAGACTTGAAGTCGTACTAATATGAATGGTTGTCATTGGAAATCATGGGGAACGACTTGTCATGCTACTTTGCAGTCTCAAATCGTGGGACAAGTTGTACAAGTGTGAAAGAGGCCTTAGTGGGAGTGAGGGTATCCTGAGAAGTGTGCATAGTTCCGGTGGAAGTCGTACCTTCCATCAGAAGCCTATGCAGACATCTCAAGTCTCCCGCAACTCGCGGGAGTCTCCCGCATTTGACGGCGGGCTCACGGACACCCGCGAGTGCGGCACGATCTCCCGGCTGTCAGCCGCAGCAGCCCAAGCCGCCCCCTCCTCCCAGCCAGGGTAGGTAGTGGCATCACTATGGTGATCGGATGTCAAGCCCTACGCCAATAGCATACCTCGGTTATGGCTCTGCGTGGCTCTGACATTCTCACAGAGCTCAGCCAGTGCAGTCCCGCCCCCAACTCCTCCGCACAAACAGGAGATCAGGAAGCCTCGATCTACTCATGCTCCTCCCCTCACTCCAATTGCCGTGGCTGTGCATTGCGAGTGAAGAGGATGTAACTGTTTAGAAACTGTATATAAATGTGAAAATTAAAAAAAAAAAAATGAAAATGTCTAATCAGTGCAATTTCAATGTACAGTAGTACTTCACATGCTTTGAATGGTCACACATTTTTCAGGTACTGTATGTGTTTTGTGTTATAGATTCAGGGCTATTCACACCACACTTTTTTGTGATCCAGATGCAGTTCTGAAAGCACATGCATTTTCAATGCGTTCCAGTGTGGCTTTTTTCCCTCTTACCTTTTTATTTTTTTGCCAAAGTTTCCGGTTTTTTTTTGGAATGCGTTCCAGTGTGTTTTTGATGTGTTTTGCCATGTACTAGTGTAGTTCCATACAGAAAATATGCAGCATGTTCTACTTTTGTTGGCTGCACTGGAACGCACTGCACAGGTGGGAACTTGGACCACTGGAATTCATTTCTGCTACCCTGATGTAAAGGGGGACTCTTCAGACTATGATGGTGGGTGGGGGGGGGGGGGGGTTTGCACGAAATGCCCTCCCTGAAATGGGTTTGCCACCTCCCTGAAATGAGTTTTTGCAGGTTCTGATGTCTGCCTATGTGACAGGGTGACACTGCAGAGGCACAACTGGATGATGAGGACAAACAGTTGTCAACTCCTACACATTTGCAAACATTGAAAAAAACTTTTGACATTTCATTAGCATGTTAAAGTTTAAATTCAATTTTAGTGATTGGGTTTACATATAAATGGTGTGCCAATAATGTATGGTATTAATCAACAGCAGCCAATAGGCTGCAATCATTTTGGAAAGCTGACACCTGATTGGTTGCTAAGGGACTACTGCACATTATTTTGTTCTTGCAATATTATTATCCTTCATTGTCAAAAAATATGAGAAAGTGTGCTGATCTTGGCTTACCAACATTTCAGTGAAAGAAGCAGTACTTTGGCCAGTGTAGGTTCACTATAGTAAAGCAGTGCTTCTGGCTGAAGTAACACATAGGGGGGTTATTTACGAAAGGCAAATCCACTTTGCACTACAAGTGCAAACTACAAGTGCAAAGTGCACTTGAAATTGCACTGAAAGTGCACTTGGAAGTGCAGTCGCTGTAAATCCGAGGGGGACATGCAAGGAAAATAAAAGACAGCATTTTAGCTTGCACGTGATTGGATAATAAAATCAGCAGAGCTTCCCCTCGTTTCAGATCTTCCCCTCAGATTTACAGCGACTGCACTTCCAAGAGCACTTTCAGTGCAATTTCAAGTGGAGTTTGCACTTGTAGTGCAAAGTGAATTTCCCTTTCGGAAATAACCCCCATAATTATGTTGTGTATTTGAATGTGTTGTGCATTACTTCCAGAAAAGCCTTTAATCCCATCATTTTTCACAGTTATCTCACATCATGGACATGAGCACTATAAATTCAATGACATAAGGATATACGGCAATCAATCGCCCTGTGTATCAGTGTGAGGACAATCCAGATGCCACAGTTGCTAGCCTGCTGACAGATTTATTATTTTGCAGAGTGACATGTGTGTGCATTGGTTGCAGAGACGGTGGGGCTTTTCCTCTTTATGGAAACAGTTAACAGATCCAAAATGCTTGTTTTGATTTTCCCCAGTAACTAGGGAACCCTAATTCCTACTCCAGTGACACCAAAGGAAGTGACGTGGATGTTATTTATATAGCAACTCAATTTTTGCTGCAGGAAAGATTGCAGAGCTGCTGTGCTCCGATCTGGAGCAAGTGTTTTGTTAGGAGGAGAATCTTCATGTGCTGCCCCAAGACTTAATGGGTGGAAATAAGAGATGAAGTCACCCTGATCCCCTCCAGGGAAGCTGCAGTGACATGATTTAACCCCTGATTTACCAAGCAGCCTACAGTAATGTAGGGGAACTTCATCCCTGAATGTTTTCTGGTTACTAAACCAAAGTGTACAGATTATACAGTAATATGTGTGATCAGAAGGACTAGTGAGCCTGCAAAAACTGAAAGGTTTATATGTAGCGATACCCCCTAGAGGGCTGCTGGATTAAATTTGGGTCTTGCCGTTACCCCACCTTTCACCGTAGTAGATACTATTGCCGTGTACACACGATTGAGTTTCACGGCGGTGAAAACACCACCGTGAAACCCGACGGGAAAAACGAGGACAGGCTTGGTCCCCTACACACGGCCGTTTTTCACGACATGTTTTCTCTTGGTCGAGAAAACCGGCCGTGTGTAGGCTCCCTAGCAGTGTTTCCCTATGGGAAAACTGCAGAGGAAAAAAATGCCATGATTCGCGACGAGAAAAATTAGAGCATGTTCTAATTTTTCTCGTCGTGATTCTCGCCGTTTTTCTCGGGAAAAATGCTGGAGAGCCTACACACGCCCGTTTTTCTCGTCCAAGAGAAAAAATGAAAATTTTCCCGATGAGAAAAGTGATCGTGTGTACGCGGCATAAGAGTCTATGTAAGGAAATGTCAAACAAATGTGAGCGCTTCACTTCAGTATTTTTCCAATGCTTTAATAAAAGGAACTTTCAGTAGTAGAAGGATAGAGGTTTAGGGGAAGTTCAGATACCTTATTGCAGATCATGGATTAATTTCTTGGATCCAGAGGACAAACAGCTTTCTGTCATTGGATCTTGCAACAACCGGATAGGCCTCTCACACAGACCTAGCAGCCGGTATGAAGCACGGACAAGTCTCTCTCACAGACTTAGCGATAAGTAGGACTCCTGGATAATCCTCTGCCACAGGATTTTTTAGCCAGCAGTTAGTTAGTTGTAGCACAACTGCACAGTACCAGAACCTTTAAGCCATCCGGCAGTACTGTGCAATAGATTAACTTAGGTGCGTCCTCCAAACGAGTCACCAGGCCCTTCCTGAGAAACCAGCCTTCAGCCCGGTTCTCTCCAGTAAGAGTCCCCCCTGGAATCTTCTCAGTTTGCCATGAGTTCAGAGAGATATAATCATGGCGTCTGTCCCTTAAATATCCTCTCCCAGAATGCACAGCAGCAAAAACACTCTGTTTCTGGGGAAAGAATAGTCAATGCACTTCAGCTTGCTGTATTCCTCACACTGGCCTGCGGTGACAGTGACACCTACTGGCAACAGTGAGAAATGAGCACAACATGGACAAATTAGAACAGAAGCCAAATTAACTTTATACAATCACTCTGAGCTATTTACAGCTCAGATAAACCTAAATTTACACCTAGCCCCTAATCTTCAGGAACAGGGCACTACATATACAACTATGATGTATGCTGTACATTGAGCAATCCAGGTAGTGATCATCTGCTGAAAGCTGTATAATAAACATAACGGTGTGTACATACCAGTGAAACACACATCCACATTACACACTCACACTTAGGCTGGGTGCACACTTGTGCGTGGTCAGACATCGCATGCGATTCATGCCACACTGCTGTGCAGATCACATGCGATGTCTGTCAGATGCTGATTCAGCCATACAGGTTGTATGGCCGAATTTGCATTGCATTCGCACCAAAATGGTGCAGGACCCTTTTTATGGTCCGCACTGGAATCAGATCACATAGGTGTTCACACCGATTCCTGCACCATTTGGCAGTTTGTTCTGCGATCTGCGAACCAATCTGGGGGTGTCATAACTTTGCATTGTTATCCACAGCGGTTCGCAGATGTCAGTGTGAACTGCTGGCAGGTGACATGCGATGCAGGAACCCAAACTGGAATTGCGCTGGTTCCCGCATCACATATATACAGTATCTCACAAAAGTGAGTACACCCCTCACATTTTTGTAAATATTTTATCTTTTCATGTGACAACACTGAAGAAATTACACTTTGCTACAATGTAAAGTAGTGAGTGTACAGCTTGTATAACAGTGTAAATTTGTTGTCCCCTCAAAATAACTCAACACACAGCCATTAATGTCTAAACCATTGGCAAAAAAGTGAGTACACCCCCAAGTAAAAATGTAAAAATTGGGAAAAATTTGCCATTTTACCTCCCCGGTGTTATGTGACTCAGGCCTCGTACACACGACCGATTTTCTCGGCAAGAACCAGCAAGAAACTTGCTGGCAGAGAGGTCTTGCCGAGTAAATCGGTCGTGTGTACGCTGCTATCGGGTTTCTCGTCGAGAAAAACGACAAGAAACCTCAACGAGAAAATAGAGAACCTGCTCTCTATTTTCTCGTCGAGATTCTCCTCGGCATGTTTCTCGACGAGAAAAGTGAGTGTGTGTACACTTACCTGTCCGCCGGGAAGCCCGCGCATGTTCGAAATGAATTCGACGCATGCGCGGTAGCTTCCTAGGCATACGTAGGGTATACCAAGATGGCGGCGACGGCATCGAATGTGACAAGCGCATGCTCGACGTAGTCGATGACGTCACCGCGTACACTCCTTTCAAAGAACCGCGGGTTCTTTGAAACGAGCGTGTGTACACTCGGCCGGGACAAGTTTCTTGTCCAAGAATCTCGTCGAAAAAAACGACATGTTTTTTTCAACGAGAATCTCGGCCATGTGTACGAGGCCTCAGTGTTACAAGGTTTCAGGTGTGAATGGGGAGCAGGTGTGTTAAATTTGGTGTTATCGCTCTCACTCTCTCATACTGGTCACTGGAAGTTCAACATGGCACCTCCTGGCAAAGAACTCTCTAATGCCGCGTACACACGATCGTGATTCACGGTGGTGAAAACACCGCCGTGAATCACGACATGAAATTAAATGAAAAACGAGGGAACGGCATTTTCCCCCACACACGACCGTTTTTCCCGTCATTTTTTTCTTTGTCGAGAAAAACGACCGTCTGTGGGCTCCGCGGCAGTGTCTAATGTTCTAATTTTTCTCGTCGTTTTTCCTGCCGTTTTTCTCAACGAGAAAAACGGCATAAAGCCCACAGACGATCGTTTTTCTCGGCAAAAAAAAAAAATGTCATTTTTCCCGACGGGAAAAATGATCGTGTGTACGCGGCATTAGGATCAGAAAAAAAGAATTGTTGCTCCACATAAAGATGGCGTAGGCTATAAGAAGATTGCCAAGACCCTGAAACTGAGCTGCAGCACGGTGGCCAAGACCATACAGCGGTTTAACAGGACAATTTTCACTCAGAACAGGCCACGGCATGGTCGACCAAAGAAGTTGAGTGCACACGCTCAGCGTCATATCCAAAGGTTGTCTTTGGCTGGGTTCACATTGGTACGACAAACGCTCCGACATTGGACGCTCATGTCGCATGACGTGTGAAAATCAAAATTTCCTATGAGGGCCGTCTTAACTGGTCCGACACAAGTCGGTCTGACTTTAAGGCTGGGTTCACACTGGTGCGACACGACACTTGTCCTACTTTGGATCCGACTTTGCCCTGTGACTTGAAGTCAGAGACGCGTCCGACTTCAATGAACGGGGATCCGACTTGGATCCCTGCCAATACCAGGCACTGTGTTTGGTATCAATCTTGAGGGGGAACTCCACACCAAATTTAAAATAAAAAAACGGCATGGGTTTCCCCTCCAAGAGCATACCAAGCCCTTTGGTGTGGTATGGATTTTAAGGGGAACCCCCTACGACGTAAAAACGGTGTGGGGTCCCCCCAAAATCCATACCAGACCCTTATCCGAGCACGCAGCCCGGACGGTCAGGAAAGGGGGTGGGAACGAGCGAGCGCCCCCCCTCCTGAACCGTAACAAGCCACATGCCCTCAACATGGGGGGCTGGGTGCTTTGGGGCAGGAGGGCGCCCTGCGGCCCCCCACCCCAAAGCACCTTGTCCCCATGTGGATGAGGACAAGGGCCCCTTCCCGACAACCCTGGCCATTGGTTGTCAGGGTCTGCGGGCGGGGGGCTTATCGGAATCCGGGAGCTCCCTTTAATAAGGGGCCCACCAGATCTCGGCCCCTCACCCTATGTGAATGAGTATGGGGTACATCGTACCCCTACCCATTCACCTGGGGGGAAAAAAGTGTCAATTTAAAAAAAAAACACACTAGACAGATTTTTAAAGTAATTTATTAGGCAGCTCCGGGAGTCTTCTTCTGACTTCAGGGGCGTCTTCTCCCGCTCTTCGGTTCTTCTCCCGCTCTCTGGCCTCTTCTCCCGGCCTCCGGTTCTTCTGCCGCTCTTTTGCTAGCGTTGGCCGGGTCTTCTCCGTCGTCTTCTTCCCTCTTCTCTTCTTCCGATGTTGACTCGACGCTCTCTCCCACTGTAATGCCGTGTGCGTGGTGTGCAACGACTTATATAGGCATGGGGCGTGGTCACCGGGTGGCGCACACGGCATTACAGCGGAAGAGAGCATCGAGTCAACATCGGAAGAAGAGAAGAGGGAAGAAGACGACGGAGAAGACCGGCCAAACGCTAGCAAAAGAGCGGCAAAAGAGCAGAAGATAGCGGAGGAGCCCGGCAGAAGAACCGGAGAGCGGGAGAAGAGGCCCCTGAAGTCAGAAGAAGACCCCCGGAGCTGCCTAATAAATTACTTTAAAAACCTGTCTAGTGTGTTTTTTTTTAAATTGACACTTTTTCCCCCCCAGGTGAATGGGTAGGGGTACGATGTACCCCATACTCATTCACATAGGGTGGGGGGCCGGGATCTGGTGGCCCCCTTATTAAAGGGGGCTCCCGGATTCCGATAAACCCCCTGCCCACAGACCCCAACAACCAAAGGCCAGGGTTGTCGGGAAGGGGCCCTTGTCTTCATCAACATGGGGACAAGGTGCTTTGGGGGGGGGGGGGCACTGCTGTAATCACCATATCGGATGTCAAAAGTTGGATGGTAAGGACAAGGGTCCTACTTTGATCCGACTTCAATGATATTCAACTGGCTGAAGTAGGATCAAAGTCAGACCAAAGTAGTATAGGGAGCATTTTCAGGCCGGGTTCACACTGGTGCGACAAACGCTCATGTCGCATGACTTGGGAGCTCATGTAGCATGACGTGTGAAAATCAATGTTTCCCTATGAGAGCCGTCTTAACTGGTCCGTCTTTGAAAATACTCCCTGTACTACTTTCGTCCGACTTTGATCCTACTTCAGCCCATTGAATAGCATTGAAGTCGGATCAAAGTCGGAACGCTGTCTTGCATGATCCGACTTTGGCATGCGACTTGTGCTCTGATGATCTTGAGGGGAAACTCCACGCCAAATTTTAAATAAAAAAACGGCATGAGTTCCCCCCCCAAGAGCATACCAGGCCCTTGGGTCTGGTATGGATTTTAAGGGGAACCCCCTTCGCCGAAAAAACTGCATGGGGGTCCCCCCAAAATCCATACCAGACCCTTATCCGAGCACGCAGCCCGGAGGGTGAGGAAAGGGGGTGGGGACGAGTGAGCGCCTCCCCTCCTGAACCGTACCAGGCCGCATGCCCTCAACATGGGGGGTGGGTGCTTTCGGGCAGGGGGGCACCCTGCGGCCCCCCAACCCCAAAGCACCCTGTCCCCATGTTGATGAGGACAAGGGCCTCTTCCCGACAACCCTGGCCGTTGGTTGTCGGGGTCTGCGGGCGGGGGACTTATCGGAATCCGGGAGCCCCCTTTAATAAGGGGGCCCCTCACCCTATGTGAATGGGTATGGGGTACATCGTACCCCTACCCATTCACCTGGGGGGGGGGGAAATGTCAAGAAAAAACCCCACACTAGACAGGTTTTTAAAGTCATTTATTAGGCAGCTCCGGGGGTCTTCTTCCGACTTCGGGGGTCTTCTTCCGACTTCGGAGGTCTCTTCCGACTCTCCGGCCTCTTCTCCCGCTCTCCGGTGCCTTCTCGGCGCTCTCCGGTTCTTCTTCCGCTCTCCAGTGCTTTCTGCCTTCTGCCGGGCACCTCCGCTATCTTCTGCCAGCTCTTTTGCTAGCAGTGGCCCGGTCTTCTTCCCTCTTCTCTTGTCCCGATGTTGACACGTCGCTCTCTCCCGCTGTAATGCCGTGTGCGCGGCATGCAACGACTTATATAGGCATGGGATGTGGTCACCGGGTGACATCACCCGGTGTCCACGCCCCATGCCTATATAAGTCAGAAGAAGACCCCCGGAGCTGCCTAATAAATGACTTTAAAAACCTGTCTAGTGTGTTTTTTTTTTTTTTTACATTTTTTTCCCCCAGGTGAATGGGTAGGGGTACGATGTACCCCATACTAATTCACATAGGGTGGAGGGCCAGGATCTGGGGGACCCCTTATTAAAGGGGGCTCCCGGATTCCGATAAGCCCCCCCACCCGCAGACCCCAACAAGTCGGATCCCCGTTCATTGAAAGTCGGACGTATGTCGGCTTCAAGTCGCAGGGCAAAGTCGGATCCAAAGTAGGACGGCTGTCATGTCGCACCAGTGTGAACCCAGCCTCAGGGAAATAGATGTATGAGTGCTGCCAGCATTGCTGCAGAGGTTGAAGGGGTGGGGAGTCAGCCTGTCAGTGTTCAGACCATACGCCACACACTGCATCAAATTGGTCTGCATGGCTGTCGTCCCAGAAGGAAGCCTCTTCTAAAGATGATGCACAAGAAAACCCACAAACAGTTTGCTGAAGACAAGCAGACTAAGGACATGGCTTACTGGAAACATGTCCTGTGGTCTGATGAGACCAAGATAAACGTATTTGGTTCAGATGGTGTCAAGCGTGTGTGGCGGCAACCAGGTGAGGAGTACAAAGACAAGTGTGTCTTGCTTACAGCACGGAAAAGAAGAAAGGTAACAGCTCTCTCTACAGGGACAACCCAATCCATACACACTCCAATGCAACAGTAGTAAGAAGTGTCGTTTATTGGTACATCAAAGTGACAATAAAGCAATAATCTGACACGTTTCGGCAATAGCCTTAGTCGTAGCTAGTTTAAAACAGATATGGCAAAATATATACTGGTATATGCTCACATACACATATGCAAACTCCACCTCTGCATAATTGGCCTATCAGGTTAGTGTCACAGAAAATTTACATATTTGATTGATACCACCAATTATTCAAGTGGTTGGTGACTACACCTGTTTTTAGCCAGCAAGAGAAGGGGGAGAGAAAAAAAAGGCAATATAAAAAGTTATTTTGTTGAGCCTAAAAAGAAGTGTGTAGAAAAAATGCTACATGAGATGTTAGGACCTTATTATTCCAAGGGAGAAGTGTATTCCTTGGAAGAAAGTGAAAGTGCAGACTAACGTGCAAGTAAAATACTTTGTGGTAGTAACAATGTAAGGTCAAGATTCCTGTTAAACATAAAAGATAAAACTGTATAGAGTTAATGCAAAGTTATGTGTGTAAATTAGGTCTTGGGGCTCATTCACATAGGTGCTTTGGCCTGTACAGTGCAAATCGGTGTTTTTTTTTTTATGTGGCTATTGCTGCACGCAGGCAGCCTATGTTACACTATGGGGATGCAGCAGCTGTATGAACACAGCCTCAGGTCCTCATTTGACAGGTGTGTGGATGCAGGTGTATGGCAATTAGGGATGAGCCGAACACCACACGGTTCGGTACGCACCAGAACATGCAAACAGGCAAAAAATTTGTTTGAACACGCGAACAAAGTCTATGGGACACGAACATGAAAAATCAAAAGTGCTAATTTTAAAGGTTAATATGCAAGTTATTGTCCTGGGGACCCGGGTGCTGCCCCAGGGGACATGTATCAATGCAAAAAAAAACGTTTTAAAAACTGCAGTTTTTTCGGGAGCAGTGATTTTAATAATGCTTAAAGTGAAACAATAAAAGTGAAATATTCCTTTAAATTTCGTACCTAGGGGGTGTCTAAAGTATGCCTGTAAAGTCGCGTATGTTTCCCGTGTTTAGAATTGTCCCTGCACAAAATGTCATTTCTGAAGGAAAGTTGCGGCTATAATGAATTGTCGGGTCCCCAGCAATACAGATCAGTCATTGAAAAAAACGGCAGGGGTCCCCCCCACAGTCCATTACCAGGCCCTTTGGGTCTGGTATGAATATTAAGGGTAACCCCGAACCAAAAAAAAAAGCGTGGGGGTCCCCCCCAAATTCCAAATCAGACCCTTCAGGTCTGGTATGGATATTAAGGGGAACCCTGCACCAAATTTTTTTTAAAAATGGTGCGGGTCTCCTCCAAAAATCCATACCAGACCTGATTTAATGGGGAACCCCGCAACAATTTTTTTTTTTAAATGGCGTTGGGCCCCCCAAAAATCCATACCAGATCCCTATCCGAGCACGCAACCTAGTAGGCTGCAGGAAAAGAGGGGGGACGAAAGAGCGCCCCCCCTCCTGAACCATACCAGGCCACATGCCCCTAACATGGGGGGGATGTCCCCATGTTGGTGGGGACAAGGGCCTCATCCCCACAACCCTTGCCCGGTGGCTGTGGGGGTCTGCGGGGGGGGCTTATCGGAATCCGCAAGGCCCCTTTAACAAAGGGGACCCCCAGATTCCGCCCCCCCCATGTGAATTGGTAATGGGGTACATTGTACCCCTACCATTTCACAAAGAAATTGTAAAAAACCACACAGACACAGTTGGGATAAGTCTTTTATCAACCACTTGCCGTCTGCCTCCTGTACTTATACGTCGGCAGAATGGCACGTACAGGCACATCAACGTACCTGTACGTCCCCTTTAAATGCCTGTCCGTGTGGTCGCACGCGAGGGACAATTCTAAACACAGGAAACATACGCGACTTTACAGTCATACTTTAGACACCCCCCAGGTACGAAATTTAAAGGAATATTTTACTTTTATTGCTTCACTTTAAGCATTATTAAAATCACTGCTCCTGAAAAAACGGTAGTTTTTAAAACTTTTTTTTGCATTGATACATGTCCCCTGGGGCAGGACCCGGGTCCCCAAACCCTTTTTAGGACAATAACTTGCATATTAACCTTTCAAATTAGCACTTTAGATTTCTCCCATAGACTTTTAAAGGGTGTTCCGCGGCTTTTCGAATTTGCTGCGAACACCCCAAACATTAACAGTGTGCATTCAGGGCCCCTCACCCACATCTGCACACCTATCAAATTAGGACCTGGGGTGTTCATACAGCTGCCGCATCCCTTATAGAGTAACAGACGGCTCCCTCCACACAAACAGCTCATTCACAACGTATGGGCCAGAGAACCTATGTGAATTAGCCCTCAATTTTTATTAAAAAAAATAAAACATTTCTTATTCATTTTTTTTATTATTTAATAATTTTTTTAAATTTTTGTAACCACTTCAGCCCCGGAAGGATTTACCCACTTCCTGATCAGGCCATTTTTTGCGATATGGCACTGTGTCGCTTTAACTGACAACCCCCATACACACACAGTGTACACACATACACACACACACACACACAGTGTACACCCCCCCATACATACACACACACACAGTGTACACCCCCCCATACACACACACAGTATGGGGTGCATCGTACACCTACCCCATACATACACACAGTGTACACCCCCATACACACACACACAGTGTACACCCCCATACATACACACACACAGTGTACCCCCCCATACATACACACATACAGTGTACACCCCCATATACACACACAGTGTATACCCCCTGTACACACACACACACAGTGTACACACCCCATAGATACACACACACAGTGTACACCCCCCCATACATACACAGTGTACACCCCCCTGTACACACACAGTATACACTCCCATATACACACACAGTGTACACCCCCCCTCTACACAAACACAGTGTACAATCCCCCTCCATACATACACAGTGTACATCCCCATACACACACAGAGTGTACACCCCCCCCATACATACACACACACACACAGTGTACACCCCCCATAGGTACACACACACAGTGTACACCCTCCCCCCATACATACACAGTGTACACCCCCCCTGTACACACACACACAGTATACCCTCCCATATACACACAGTGTACACCCCCCTGTACACACACACAGTGTACAATCCCCCTCCATACATACACAGAGTACATCCCCATACACACACACAGTGTACCCCCCCCCCATACATATACTCACACACAGTGTGAGCCTCCATACATACACACAGTGTACACCCCCACTATACATACACACAAGCACAGTGTACCCCCCATACACACACATAGTGTACACCCCCCATAAATACGCACAGTGTACACCCCCCCTACACACACATAGTGTATGTGATAGACTCACCCGCCTTTTGAAGAGGACTGAATGCTAGCCTCTTGCCTACCAATTATGGGATCTGGCATTTGAGGGAGCTACGAGCATTTAGTAAGATGTTCTGTTATGTAATGCAAAATAACATTATTAAGGAGGACATGATGGTATCTGCTAGTGTGGGACTCATAGCAGATGCTGATGTCATCAGCAAGTCTGGGGCCCCCTGCCATAATGTGTTTATTGTAAGTAGGGATGAGCCGAACACCCCCCAGTTCGGTTCGCACCAGAACTTGCGAACAGGCAATTAATTTGTTCGAACATTCGAACCCCGTTAAAGTCTATGGGACACGAACATGAAAAATCTAAATTGCTCATTTTAAAGGCTTATATGCAAGTTATTGTCATAAAAAGTGTTTGGGGACCCGGGTCCTGCCCCAGGGGACATGTATCAATGCAAAAGAACGTTTTAAAAACAGCCGTTTTTTTGGGAGCAGTGATTTTAATAATGCTTAAAGTGAAACAATAAAAGTAAAATATTCCTTCAAATTTCATACCTGGGGGGTGTGTATAATATGCCTGTAAAGCCGCGCTTGTTTCCCGTGCTTAGAACAGTCTCTGCACAAAATGTAATTTCTGAAGGAGAAAAAAGTAATTTAAAAGGACTCGCGGCTGTAATGAATTGCCGGTCCCGGCAATACAGAGAAAAGTCATTGAAAGTCATCGATAAGAAAAAAATGCATGGGGGTCCCCCCAAATTCAATTACCAGGTCCTTCAGATATTAAGGGGAACCCTGCGCTAAATTAAAAAAAAATGGCGTGCGGTTCCCCCCAAATATCCATACCAGACCCTTCAGGTCTGGTATGGATTTTAAGGGGAACTCCGCGCCAAATTTAAAAAACAAAATGGCGTGGGGTTCCCCTCAAAAATCCATACCAGACCCTTATCTGAGCACGCAACCTGGCAGGCCGCAGGAAAAGAGGGGGGACGAGAGAGCGCCCCCCCTCCTGAACCGTACCAGGCCACATGCCCTCAACATGGGGAGGATGCTTTGGGGTCTGGACCCCAAAGCACCATGTCCCCATGTTGATGGGGACAAGGGCCTCATCCCCACAACCCTTGCCCGGTGGTTGTGGGGGTCTGCGGGCGGGGGGCTTATCGGAATCTGGAAGACCCCTTTACATTGTACCCCTACCATTTCACAAAGAAAGTGTAAAAAATTGTAAAAAAAACACACAGACACAGTTGGGATAAGTCCTTTATTAAAAAGAAAAAAAAGAATAAAAAAAAAAGACTCCAGCGGTGGTAATCCACTCTCGATCTCCACTCCAGCGATGTCGGTATCCTGCGATGGATGATCTCTCCAGGCTCCAGCGACGATTTCCAGCTACGAGGAACAGCACACGATCCTCTCTTCACCGGAGCGGAGACACCCCGGGAATGACGCGGCTTCAGCCAGTGACAGCTCTTATGTAGCTAAGGGCGGAGCCAGCCGTCACGTGACCCCGTCCCCCTCTGACGCAAGGGGAAACCCGGGCTTCCCCAGTGACGTGACGGGTGATCCCACCCCCTCTGATGCAAGGGAGACCTGCGTTGTATCAGAGGGGAGCGGGGTCACCCACACGTCACTGGGAAAGCCTGGGTTTACCCTTGCGTCAGAGGGGGACGGGGTCACGTGACGGGTGGCCCCGTCCTCGGCTACATAAGACCTGTCAGGCTTCGGCGGCGTCATTCCCGGGGTGTCTCCGCTCCGGTGAAGAGAGGATCGTGTGCTGTTCCTCGTCGCTGGAGCCTGGATAGATCATCCATCGCAGGATACCGACATCGCTGGAGTGGAGATCGAGAGTTGATTACCATCGCTGGAGTCTTTTATTTTTTATTATTTTTTTTATTTTTAATAAAGGACTTATCCCTGTGTCTGTGTGTTTTTTTACAATTTTTTACACTTTCTTTGTGAAATGGTAGGGGTACAATGTACCCCGTTACCAATTCACATAGGGGGGCCGGGATCTGGGGGTCCCCTTTGTTAAAGGGGTCTTCCAGATTCGGATAAGCCCCCCGCCCACAGACCCCCACAACCACCGGGCAAGGGTTGTAGGGATGAGGCCCTTGTCCCCATCAACATGGGGACATGGTGCTTTGGGGTCCAGACCCCAAAGCATCCTCCCCATGTTGAGGGCATGTGGCCTGGTACGGTTCAGGAGGGGGAGGGTGCTCTCTCGTCCACCCCTCTTTTCCTGCGGCCTGCCAGGTTGTGTGCTCGGATAAGGGTCTGGTATGGATTTTTGGGGGGAACCCCACGCCATTTTTTTTTTATTTGGCGCAGGGTTCCCCTTAATATCCATACCAGACCTGAAGGGCCTGGTAATTTAATTTGGGGGCACCCCCACGCATTTTTTATTTTATTTTATATCAATGACTTTCAATTACTTTTCTCAGGCATACTCTAGACACCCCCCAGGTACAAAATTTAAAGGAATATTTCACTTTTATTGTTTCACTTTAAGCATCATTAACCACTTGACCACTGGGCACTTAAACCCCCTTCCTAACCAGACCAATTTTCAGCTTTCGGTGCTCTCACATTTTGAATGACAATTACTCAGTCATACAACACTGTACCCATATGAAATGTTTGTCCTTTTTTTCACACAAATAGAGCTTTCTTTTGGTGGTATTTAATCACCGTTGGGTTTTTTATTTTTTGCGCTATAAGAGAAAAAAAGACTGAAAATGTTGTAAAAAAATGAATTTTTCTTTGTTTCCGTTATAAAATTTTGCAAATTAGTATTTTTTCTTCATAAATTTTGGCCAAAATTTATACTGCTACATATCTTTGGTAAAAATAAGTACAAATTGGTGGATATTATTTGGTCTTTGTGAAAGTTATAGAGTCCACAAGCTATGGTGCCAATATCTGAAAATTGATCACACCTGAAGTACTGACGGCCTATCTCATTTCTTGAGACCCCAACATGCTAGAAAAGTACAAATACCCCCCAAATGACCCCTTTTTGGAAAGAAGACATTCCAAGGTATTTAGAAAGAGGCATTGTGAGTTTTTTGAAGTTGTCATTTTTTCCCACAATTCTTTGCAAAATCAAGATTTTTTTTTCTTTCACAAAATTGTCATATTAGCAGGTTATTTCTCACACACAGCATATGCATACCACAAATTACACCCCAAAACACATTCTGCTATTACTCCCGAGTATGGCGATACCACATGTGTGAGACTTTTACACAGCGTGGCCACATACAGAGGCCCAACATGCAGGGAGCATCTTCAGGCGTTCTGGAGCACCCAGGCCAATTCTGACATTTCTCTCCTACATGTAAAAATCATCATTTGTTTGCTAGAAAATTACATAGAACCCCAAAACGTTATATATGTTTTTTTAGCAAACATCTTAAAGAATATAATGGTGGTCGTTGCAACTTTTTATCTTGCACGGTATTTGCGCAGAAATTTTTCTAACGCGTTTTTTTACGGAAAAAAAACGTTTTGTGCTTAAAAGAAAAGAAACCAGTAAAGTTAGCCCAATGTTTTTGCATAATGTGAAAGATAAAGTTACGCCGAGTAAATAGATACCTAACATGTCACCCTTCAAAATTGCACATGCTCGTGGAATGGCGCCAAACTTCGCTACTTAAAAATCCCCATAGGCGACGCTTTAAATATTTTTACTGGCTACATGTTTTGAGTTACAGAGGAGGTCTAGGGCCAAAATTATTGCTCTCACTCTAACGTTCGCAGAGATACCTCACATGTGTGGTTTGAACACCGTTTTCATATGTGGGCGGGGCTTACGTATGCGTTCACTTCTGCATGCGAGCTCGCGGGGGCAGGGGCGCTTTAAAAAATATATATATATTTTATTGTTCATTTTACTTTATTTATTTTAGTTTGACATGTTTTTCCGCCCCAAATTTTTTTTGATCACTTTTATTCCTATTACAAGGAACGTAACATCCCTTGTAATAGGAACATGGCATGACAGGTCCTCTTTACAGTGAGATATGGGGTCAATAGGACCCCACATCTCACCTCTAGGCTGGGAAGCCTGAAAAAACAAAAAAAAACAAAACAATCTTGGCTTTGATCGTAGCGGTGAGTCGGTAGAAGCACCGGAGGGCAGCGGGAGGGGGGCATCCCCTCTCACCTCTCGTAAGAGCGATCAAGCGGTGGAACAGCCGCTATGATCGTTCTTATGGTGTGGGGAATCGCCGGCTGAAAAAGCGAATATCTTAATGATGCCTGTAGCTGCACCCATCATTCAGATATCCCCGCATAAAATTAAGGACGTCATATGACGGCCGGCGGGCGGGAAGTGGTTATTGCAGAGTATTGCCGGGTATTGCGGAGTATTGCCGGGTATTGCGGAGTATTGCCGGGTATTGCAGGGTATTGAGGAGTATTGCAGGGTATTGAGGAGTATTGCAGGGCATTGCGGAGTATTGCAGGGCATTGCGGAGTATTGAGGAGTATTGCAGGGTATTGCGGAGTATTGCAGGGCATTGCGGAGTATTGAGGAGTATTGCAGGGTATTGCGGAATATGGCAGAGTATTGCACAGTATGGCAGGGTATTGCACAGTATGGGCAGAGTATTGCAGAGTATTGCACAGTATGGGCAGGGTATTGCAGAGTATTGACAGGGTATTGCAGAGTATTGGCAGGGTATTGCAGAGTATTGGCAGGGTATTGCAGAGTATTGCACAGGGCATTGCAGAGTATTGGCAGGGTATTGCAGAGTATTGCACAGGGCATTGCAGAGTATTGGCAGGATATCGCAGAGTATTGCACAGGGTATTGCAGAGTATTGCACAGGGTATTGTACAGGGTATTGCACAGGGATGGATGGATGGCTGGATCTGTGACTGCAATTGTCACAGATCCAGCCCACAGCTGACATGATCTGACATGGGGGAGGGAGCGGACATGATCCGCTCCCTCCCCTCTCCTCTCACACTGTACCGATCGGTACAGAGAGGGGAGGGAGGAACCGGCGTCATCACATGACGCCGGTCTGTTTACAAGTGATCGCTCCGTCATTTGACGGAGCGATTACGTGGTAAACGGCCGCGATTAGCGGCCATCTACCGTGATCCGTGATGCGCCGGGTCTTCCGGACCCGGCGGTCACGGACATTTCCTGGAGCGCGCCCCGCCGTTTTTAAAACTTTTTTTTGCATTGATACATGTCCCCTGGGGCAGGACCAGGGTCCCCAAACCCTTTTTATGACAATAACTTGCATATAAGCCTTTAAAATTAGCACTTTAGATTTCTCCCATAGACTTTTACAGGGTGTTCCGCGGCTTTTCGAATTTGCCGCGAACACCCCAAATTGTTCGCTGTTCGAGTGGAACATGAGTTCGACTCGAACTCGAAGCTTGTCCCTAATTGTAAGTAGGTCTGCTATTGTCTGAAGGAGTTCTGTGTTTATACTTATTATAATGTGTATTGTATCTTCTGAACTAGAGGACGGCAAGTCTGACCTTAAAGGTCAGACCTCTGAGTCACCTAGGCTGGTTAAATGACTAGTTAATCAGCTCATGTTAATTTATTTTTCTGGTTACAGTTTGTATTGTTAGGGTAATATGAGCAGAAAGGGGGAACCTCCTTCTCAAGTTAATAAAAGCCTGTATTCTTTTTCAAATAAACAGTTCCAGCTATGCAGCCAAACAAGTGCTGCCTAGATCTTCGTTGTAATATGCGGCTATAATATCTAATATCTATATTCAGACTGGAGGAAGTGGTATATGATGGAAGCACTCAAGCGGAGTGTGGGATGTTCTGTTACATTGGTGACAAGCAGTGGGATGCTTCCTGCAGTCTGGGACATCCAAACCTCCACCTGGATCCAAGGTCTGGATAGCAAGAGAGGAGAGGTACAGATACCAGCCGCCATGTAATATGCGGCTATAATATCTAATGTCTATATTCAGACTGGAGGAAGTGGTATATGACAAAAGCACTCAAGCGGACTGTGGGATGTTCCGTTACAGTGTACACCCCCCCTGTACACACACACAGTGTACACCCCCATACATATACACACAGTGTACACCCCCCATACACACACAGTGTACACCCCCCCATACACACACACAGTGTACACCTCCCGCATACACGCACAATGTACACCCTCCAAACACACACACAGAGTGTACACCCCCATACACGCAGTGTATACCCCCCATACATACACACACACAATGTACACCCCCCATACCCACAGTGTACACCCCCCCATACATACACACAGTGTACACCCCCATGCATACACACATACACATTGTACCCCCATGCATACACACACACAATGTACCCCCCATACACAGTGTACACCCCCATACATACATACATACACACAATGTACACCCCCCATACACACACAGTGTAAACCCCCCATGCATACACACAGTGTACACCCCCATGCATACACATGCAGTGTACACCCCCCCACATACAAACACACAGTGTACACCCCCATACATACATACATACACACAATGTACACCCCCCATACACACACAGTGTAAACCCCCCATGCATACACACAGTGTACACCCCCATGCATACACATGCAGTGTACACCCCCCCACATACAAACACACAGTGTACACCCCCATGCATACACACACACAGTGTACACCCCCACCATACATACACACAGTGTACACCCCCACTATATATACACACAGTGTACAACCCCCCATAAACACACAGTGTACACTCCCCCCCTGCACACACACAGTGCATCCCCCACATACACACACAGTTTATACCCCCCCATGCACACACAGAGTGTACACCCCACCCCCCATACACACACAGTGTACACCCCCCCCCATACACACACACACAGTGCATCCCCCACATACACACACAGTGTACACCCCCTATACATATACACACAGTGTACACCCCCCATACACACACAGTGTACACCCCCCCCATACACACACACAGTGTACACCTCCCGCATACACGCACAGTGTACACCCTCCAAACACACACACAGAGTGTACACCCCCATACACGCAGTGTATACCCCCCATACATACACACACACACAATGTACACCCCCCATACCCACAGTGTACACCCCCCCATACATACACACAGTGTACACCCCCCATGCATACACACATACACATTGTACCCCCATGCATACACACACACAATGTACCCCCCCATACACAGTGTACACCCCCATACATACATACATACACACAATGTACACCCCCCATACACACACAGTGTAAACCCCCCATGCATACACACAGTGTACACCCCCATGCATACACATGCAGTGTACACCCCCCCCCCACATACAAACACACAGTGTACACCCCCATGCATACACACACACAGTGTACACCCCCACCATACATACACACAGTGTACACCCCCCACTATATATACACACAGTGTACAACCCCCCATAAACACACAGTGTACACTCCCCCCCTGCACACACACAGTGCATCCCCCACATACACACACAGTTTATACCCCCCCATGCACACACAGAGTGTACACCCCACCCCCCATACACACACAGTGTACACCCCCCCATACACACACACACAGTGCATCCCCCACATACACACACAGTGTACACCCCCCCATACACACACACACATTGCATCCCCCACATACACACACAGTGTACACCCCCCAAACACACAAGGGCACACACACAGTGTACACCCCCCATACACACACACACAGTGTATACCCCCCATACACACACACAATGTACACCCCCCCATACCCACAGTGTACACCCCCCATACATACACACACAGTGTACACCCCCCATGCATACACAGTGTACCCCACATACACAGTGTACACCCCCCCATACATACACACAATGTACACCCCCATACACACACACACAGTGTATACCCCCCATACACACACAGTGTAAACCCCCCATGCATACACACAGTGTACACCCCCCATACACACACAGTGTACACCCCCCATGCATACACACACACACACAGTGTACATCCCCACCATACATACACACAGTGTACACCCCCACTATACATACACACAGTGTACACTCCCCCCATGCACACACACAGTGCATCCCCCCCATACACACACAGTGTATACCCCCCATACACACACATAGTGTACACCCCACCCCCCATACACAGTGTACACCCCCCATACACACACAGTGTACACCCCCACATACACACACAGTGTATACACCCCCATACACACACAGTGTACACCCCCCCCATACACACACACAGTGCACCCCCCTATACACACACAGTGTACACCCCCCATACACACACACAGTGCATCCCCCATACACAGTGCAGCCCCCACATACACAGTGCAACCCCCCATACACAGTGCACCATACACACAGTGCACACCCCCCCACATACACACACAGTGCAATCCCCCCCCTCATACACATACAGTGTACACCCCCATACACACACACACAGTGCACCCCCCCACATACACACAGTACACCCCCCCACACACACACAGTACACCCCCCCCCCCCCACACACACAGTGCACACCCCCCATACACACATAGTGTACCCCCCATACACACAATGCACACCCCCCATACACACACACAGTGAACACCCCCCCCGCATACACAAACAGTGTACACCCCCCATACACACACAGTGCACCCCCCTATACACACACAGTGTACACCCCCCATACACACACACACGCAGTGCATCCCCCATACACAGTGCACCCCCCACATACACAGTGCAACCCCCCATACACAGTGCACCACACACACAGTGCACACACCCCCATACACACACAGTGCACACCCCCCCCCCCCACATACACACACAGTGCAATCCCCCCCACACACAGTGCACCCCCCCACATACACACAGTACACCCCCCCCCACACACACAGTGCACCCCCCCATACACACATAGTGTACTCCCCATACACACACACACACACAGTGCACCCCCCCCATACACACATAGTGTACTCCCCATACACACACACAGTGCACCCCCCAAATAAAAACACAGTGCACTCCCCCAATACACACACAGTGCACCTCCCCCATACACACAGTGTACACCCCCCCCCCCACACACACACACACTGTGTATACCCCCCCCCCCATACACACACACACCCCCCAATAAAAAAATACAGTGACCCCCCCATGCACCCCTCACATACATACACACACACACACAGTTTACACCCCCCTGTAGACAGTGAGTGCTCGGTGTGTACTCTCAGGGGATGTAGCGGTGATGAGCTCTGGCACTCCTCCCCGTCTCTCCCCGACACTCTCCTCCATCCTCCCCCATGTAGAGCGGACTCTCGGCTCTCCGCTCAGTGATATGATCGCGGACTGATCCCCGGACCCCAATAACAAGGACAACCATCATCATCGTGCAGGAGAAGCCTGAGACGCATGCGCATGGATGATGAGCAACCAGCCCTGGGTGAGCAGCCCAGCTTCAACGGATGTGATCCAGGCAAGGACCGTCCGCTGTCTCCCGGCATTGATGGTGACATTGTGAGTATTCCTAGGATCGGGGATCATTGTCTTCCCCTGATAGGGGGGTCTGGGCCAGGATTACCACTGCTTGTATCCCCCACCTACCTACCTACCTACCTTCTACCCAGCACTGCCACACACACGGATCCATTTTTATGTAGAGAATATATATATACAGTGTATGATCCCTGCACTGCACTCCTCTCAGCATGGTCTGCCTGGGCTCCTCTATAGCTGCTTGTTCTATGGAGCTGATCATTGTGTGTTGTGATTTCTTATCTGTGTGTTCTGTGTGATGAGATCTGTCATCCCTCAGTCCTCCAATGTAATGATCATCAGAGCCTTGTACAAGCATCCAGATCACAGAGCCATCCTCATCCTCCTAGATACCTCCATATACCTCCATATACATCTATACACCTCCATATACATCTATATACCTCCATATACCTCCATATACCTCCATATACCTCCATATAACATCTATACACCTCTATACACCTCCATATACCTCCATATACATCCATATACCTCCATATACCTCCATATAACATCTATACACCTCTATACACCTCCATATACCTCCATATACCTCCATATACATCCATATACCTCCATATACATCCATATAACATCCATATAACATCTATACACCTCTATACACCTCCATATACCTCCATATACCTCCATATACTTCCATATACCTCCATATACCTCCATATACATCTATACACCTCCATATACATCTATATACCTCCATATACCTCTATATACCTCCATATACATCCATATACCTCCATATACCATCCATATAACATCTATACACCTCTATACACCTCCATATACATCTATACACCTCCATATACATCTATATACCTCCATATACCTCTATATACCTCCATATACATCTATACACCTCCATATACATCTATACACCTCCATATACATCTATATACCTCCATATACCTCTATATACCTCCATATACATCTATACACCTCCATATACATCTATACACCTCCATATACATCTATATACCTCCATATACCTCTATATACCTCCATATACATCTATACACCTCCATATACATCTATACACCTCCATATACATCTATATACCTCCATATACCTCTATATACCTCCATATACATCTATACACCTCCATATACCTCCATATACATCTATACACCTCCATATACATCTATATACCTCCATATACCTCCATATACATCCATATACCTCCATATACATCCATATACCTCCATATACCATCCATATAACATCTATACACCTCTATACACCTCCATATACATCTATACACCTCCATATACATCTATATACCTCCATATACCTCTATATACCTCCATATACATCCATATACCTCCATATACATCCATATACCTCCATATACCATCCATATAACATCTATACACCTCTATACACCTCCATATACCTCCATATACCTCTATATACCTCCATATACTTCCATATACCTCCATATAACATCTATACACCTCCATATACATCTATACACATCCATACACCTCCATATACATCTATACACCTCCATATACCTCCATATACATCTATACACCTCCATATACCTCCATATACCTCTATATACATCCATACACCTCCATATACCTCCATACACCTCCATATACCTCTATATACCTCCATATACCATCCATATACCTCCATATACATCTATATACCTCCATATACATCTATACACATCCATACACCTCCATATACATCTATACACCTCCATATACCACCATATACATCTATATACCTCCATACACCTCCATATACCTCCATATACATCTATATACCTCCATATACATCTATATACCTCCATACACCTCCATATACCTCCATATACATCTATACACCTCCATATACCTCCATATACATCTATACACCTCCATATACACCTCCATATACATCTATACACCTCCATATACTTCTATACACCTCCATATACATCTATACACATCCATATAACATCCATATACCTCCATATAACATCTATACACCTCCATATACATCTATACACATCCATACACCTCCATATACATCGATACACCTCCATATACCACCATATACATCTATATACCTCCATACATCTCTATATACCTCCATACATCTACATATACCTCCATACATCTCTTTATACCTCCATTTACGTCTATACACCTCCATATACATCTATACACATCCACATACCTCCACATACCTCCATATACCTCCATATAACATCCATATACCTCCATATACCTCCATATAACATCCATATACCTCCATATACCTCCATATAACATCCATATACCTCCATATACCTCCATATAACATCCATATACCTCCATATAACATCTATACACCTCCATATACATCTATGCACCTCCATATACCACCATATACATCTATACACCTTCATACACCTCCATATACATCTATATACCTCCATATACCTCCATATAACATCTATACACCTCCATATACATCTATACACCTCCATATACATCTATACACCTTCATACACCTCCATATACATCTATATACCTCCATATACCTCCATATAACATCTATACACCTCCATATACATCTATACACCTCCATATACATCCATACACCTCCATATACATCTATAACCTCCATATACATCTATACACCTCCATATATATCTATACACCTCCATATACATCTATACACCTCCATATACATCCATACACCTCCATATACATCTATACACCTCCATATACATCTATACACCTCCATATACATCCATACACCTCCATATACATATATACACCTCCATATACATCTATGCGCCTCTATATACCACCATATACATCTATATACTTCCATACACCTCCATACATCTCCATATACCTCCATACATTTCTATATACCTCCATACATCTCCATATACCTCCATGCATCTCCATATACCTCCATACATCTCTATATACCTCCATACATCTCCATATACCCCCATACATCTCCATATACCTCCATACATCTCTATATGCCTCCATACATCTCCATATACCTCCATACATCTCCATATACACCTCCATATACCTCCATAAATCTATATATACCTCCACACATCTCCATATACCTCCACACATCTCTATATACCTCCATACATCCCCATATACCTCCATACATCTCCATATACCTCTATACGCCTCCATATACCTCCATACACCTCCATATACCTCTATACACCTCCATACACCTCCATATACCTCCATACACATCCATATACCTCCATACACATCCATACATACATAACCTGTCCAATACACAGCCCTCCATATACCAGCCAGCACTGCCTCCCCCCTCTCCAATGCATGACACTAATAACAGATATCCAACCTGTGTCCTGTCTTCCATTGCTGCTGGGTTACCAAGTGCCAGCTACTGGCCAGGTACAATGTTGGCTTATGGTGGCACCAGATCCGTATACCTGTGCTGTACATGTGTAGCTTACAAGCTGGCACCAATGCCCAGCAGCTCATTGACATAGATTGATGCCCGGGTATTTATAACTTGACTGTGAGTCAGATTTAGACACTGCAGCATGGCACAGGGTTAACCCCTTGTGTTAGGGAAGGTGAAGGGGCTTTGAAACGCACTGCGGTTGAAGCCTCGCTGTGAAGCTGGAGCTTTACTGTTGAATAAACAGCTGGATTGCAGCAGTGCAAACAATAATAATAATAATAAAAAAAAACATTTCTATCAACAAATAAAAATTGAGGAATATATTTTGGAACCTATGCAGGATGAAGTATGTGATGGAATATTCCGCCCACTGAATGTACATATATAAATATTATTTATACACATATATATATATATATATATATATATATATATATACAGTATATACACATGTATACATTTATCTATGTGCTGCATTTAGATCCGCTATTCCATTCATTCTTGGTTGTGTAATCTAGGTTCTGTTTAAATGAAGCTCACATCAAAGAGCAGTTTGATCTCTCCAGTGTATTGTGTTCATGTGGATGGAGAATGGAGGTCTGTATCGCGGGGCAGCTGCTGATTGCCTCAGTCACTTAATAATCCCATTGGAGACCCCGGTGACATGTAGTAAGAAGGGGCAGAGAGAGAGAGCGAGATCCAATCCTCATCCTCACTTACTGTACATCTACTGTAGCTATCTATCTATCTATCTATCTATCTGTCCATCTATCTATCTATCTGTCCATCTCTCTCTATTGCTCTATCTATCTATATCTATCTATCTATCTATCTATCTATCTATCTATCTGTCCATCTATCTATCTATCTGTCCATCTCTCTCTATTGCTCTATCTATCTATATCTATCTATCTATCTATCTATCTATCTATCTATCTATCTATCTATCTATCTGTCCATCTCTCTCTATCGCTCTATCTATCTATCTATCTATCTATCTATCTATCTATCTAGCCTTTATCTGTATCATCTATATACATCTATATATTTCTATTATCTATCTATCTCTCTATCTAACTATAATCCTCATCCTCACTTACTGTACATCTACTGTATCTATGTATCTATGTATCTATCTATCTATCTATCTATCTATCTATCTATCTATCTATCCATCTCTCTATCGTTCTATCTATCTATCTATCTATCTATCTATCTATCTATCTATCTATGTATCTATCTATCTGTCTCTCTCTCTCTCTCTCTCTATTGCTCTATCTATCTATCTATCTATCTATCTATCTATCTATCTATCTATCTATCTATCTATCCATCTCTCTATCGTTCTATCTATCTATCTATCTATCTATCTATCTATCTATCTATCTATCTATCTATCTATCTATCTCTCTCTCTCTCTCTCTATTGCTCTATCTATCTATCTATCTATCTATCTATCTATCTATCTATCTATCTATCTATCTCTCTGTCTATCTCTCTCTCTCTCTCTCTCTCTATCTATCTATCTCTCTCTCTCTCTCTTTCTCTCTCTCTCTATCGCTCTATCTATCTATCTATCTATCTATCTATCTATCTATCTATCTATCTATCTATCTATCTATCTGTCTCTCTATCTATCTATCTATCTATCTATCTATCTATCTATCTATCTATCTATCTATCTATCTATCTCTATCTCTCTATCTATCGCTCTATCTATCTATAATCCTCATCCTAAATTACTGTATATCTATCTATCTATCTATCTATCTATCTATCTATCTATCTATCTCTCTCTCTCTCTCTCTCTCTCTCGATCGCTCTATCTATCTATCTATCTATCTATAATCCTCATCCTAACTTACTGTATATCTATCTATCTATCTATCTATCTATCTATCTATCTATCTATCTATCTATCTCTCTCTCTCTCTCTCTCTCTCTCCCTCCCTCTCTCTCTCTCTCTCTCGATCGCTCTATCTATCTATCTATCTATCTATCTATCTATCTATCTATCTATCTATCTCTCTGTCTATCTCTATCTCTCCGTCTATCTATCTCTCTGTCTATCTCTCTCTATCTCTCTATCTATCGCTTTATCTATCTATAATCCTCATCCTCACTTACTGTATATCTATCTATCTTTCTTTCTAGCGCTCTATCTCTCTTTATCTCTCTATCTACATCTATATATTTCTCTAAGCGCCCCGTGAGTCCCAATGACTTCTTGTACTATCAGTTTTTGACATTTAATATATCTTTTGGCTGTTTTAGGTGATTTTTTTTATAATCAATGTATACTACATAACAGGGTTCTTCAAACTTTCCAAGCAAAGGGCCAATTTACTGCCCTTCAGGCTTTAGGGGGCCTGGACTGTAGCCAATAAGAATAGAAAAATCCCTGCTGCCCCGCCATCAGTGTCCCATCATTGGTTTTAATGGGAGGAATAGTGGCCCATTGTTATTATCAAGAAGAATAGTGTCGCATTGATGGTGTCAGTAGGGGGAATGGTTCTCCATCATTGGTGTCAGTTGGTGAAATATTGCCCCAGAGGCCAGATAAGGCCGGGGAACCAGCACCAGCCACATCCAGCCCCCAGACCACAATTTAGAGACCACTGCTATATAGATTATACAGTATGGAGGCCATGATATTGGACTTGACAAGGTAAATGTTTGATGGGTCCTTCAAAATTCGTAATGGGATTTCTAATAATAATAATGGGTCTGAGCAGCCTGAAGGTTGTGGCTTTTGTGCCCTGGATAATTCCAATGTATGGCAGCTCATCTGAATAATGATTAATATGTTTATGTTTTCGTAGATGGAAGGAACTATACAGACGATAACATGTTATGTGATGCACACCTCTATACTGCATCCCAGTCACATTAAAATGTTATATAGATTTAAAAGGCATAGGGATTGATTTACTAAAACTGGAGAGTGCAAAATCTGGTGCAGCTCTGCATAGAAACCAATCAGCTTCCATTTCTGTTAATGCTTAACTGAACAAGCTGAAGTTAGAAGCTGATTGGCTACCATGCACAGCTTCATCACATTTTGTACTCTCCAGTTTTAGTAAATCAATCCCATAGTCCTTTTTTCGCTTTCATTATGCTAGCCTGCATAGGGGCCTTTTTTACTATGGTTTATTAGTTGATCAGTTGATGATAGTTGGTTGATCAGGCTGATGATCTCAGATGATGTAGTAGGGACTGCCTAGATCTAATTTACTAAAAGTGGCATATTGCACATGTATGGGTTGAAGAAATACATTAGCATACCTGGCATGAGCCAAAGGGGTTAATTTACTAAAACTGGAGAGTACAAAACTGGTGCAGCTGTGCATGGTATTCAATCATCTTTTACCTTCAGCTTCTTTAATTGGGCTTTGACAATAAAACCTGGAAGCTGATTGGTTTCTATGCAGAACTCCATCAGATTTTGCACTCTCCAGTTTTAGTAAATCAACCCCAATGATTATACAAATTCATAAGTCAAGTGTACATCCCTGTGGCCATGACAGCCTGTTCTTCCTGCCACACATTTTACAACTCTTAACTTTAACCTCCCTGGCGGTATTCCCGAGTCTGGCTCGGGGTGAAGTTTCAGCACCAAAAGCGGTAACCCCGAGCCAGACTCGGGATTGCATCGCAGTGATCCAGGCAGAGTTACTTACCTTGTCCCCTGGATCTTGTGATGCCTCCCCGCTGTGTGATCGAGCTGTCTCCTCACTCGATTCACACAGTGCCCGAGTGCCGCCGAGCTCCGTTCCCTGCGACGTTACGACGCACGGGGGTGGAGATCGGCGCCAAATTCAAAAAAGTTAAAACACAGTACACATACAGTACACTGTAATCTTACAGATTACAGTACTGTATAAAATAATTACACACCCCCTTTGTCCCTAGTGGTCTGTCCAGTGTCCTGCATTCACTTTTATATAATAAAAACTGTTCTTTCTGCCTGGAATTTGGAGATTGTCCATAGCAACCAAAACGTGTCCCTTTACGTCAAAAGTGGTTTTAGACCAGTTAAAAATTAGCGATAATAAATTAGAATCACTCGCAGAATTGAGCGATAGCGATTTGTGGGGAAATTCGTCATCAAACACTGAAAAACACTTTTATTATTATTATTATATTATTTGTTATAATTATTTTATAGTTATTTATTATATTATAATTTATGATTTTGTTTTTTGAACTTTATCATACCCGGGATGTCTACTAGACTCTGGTTTGGACAGATTTAAGTGAGTTATTCCTAATAATTACAGGCCTGCAATATAAAACGCCAAATTTCCATGCGGAATAATGGTACCGCATTCAGCACCTAAAATCTGCCAGAATCATACCGCCAGGGAGGTTAAGGTGAACATAATTTTCTCAGTATTCTAATTTATTTGCAAGTAGAATTTTATCATTTTAATAGACTGAAAAAAAAAATACTGGTTCCCTGTAATTATTTATAAAAAAAAAAAAAACCACATATTTAGATTTTAATTTTTTCTAAAGTAACTACTGTATGCCTAAAAAAAATCATTAGTACTCCATGGTGGTAAAAATATTATATAACACAAAATACTGTATATCAAATGTGTCAGTGTGATCAGGAAAGAAAAGATTTAATTTATATGTCATGCATATTTCTCTTTAATTGTAGTGTAAAATGATGAAAATATATATTAGGCGGTGCACTCGACGTTTGTATTTATGATGCTCTTTCTGCCTGTGTGTTTGAATACACTCCCAGATAGGCTGGCGGCCAACAAACCTGGCCGTGTTCCCACACTACGGCCACTGTTTATGTCCCCAGCCTTGTTCTGTAATGCACAAGTGCATGCTCCCGGGGCTTGCTTTCTGGCCATAGTTGGCAAGCGGTTCAGCAGGCAGTTTGGCAGGCAGCTTTAATAAATCCATGGAAAAGTTTTCTGTTGTCGTGTATGAATAGTGGCAAACAGTTCGGAATATACAAGCATTTACACACAGTATGAAAATCTGTGAGCCATTGAAGTTATTGGAGTGGCCAGCAAATATTGAAATTGATTAAGTATAAAAAGGTTTGAAAAGTATTCCGTTATTTGTTCATGTGCCACTTTATATTATTTTTATAATTCATTTTGTGAATTAGTGTTTTATTATGCTAATTGCAACTTTTTCTATTTACTTAAAGCGGAAGTAAACCCATCAATTTAACAGTTTCAAAAAGCAGTTACATTCCCGGCATGCCGGGAGTGCTAACTGTCACATTGGTTGTGCTCTCAACCAAACTGTCAAACCATCCAATGGCTGGTGTCATAACTGATCACATGTGCAGCATCATGGCAGTTGAAGATTAAACAGAGGCCAAGATGGCAGCTTCCTTGCCTGAAAATGATAGGAGGGTTTAATTACACTTTAAACTGTTTTCAACATATTCCTATGTGTTGGAAAGTAATCCATCTAAACTATTGTTTATTACATTTTTGTTACTAATATACACACACACCACAGTTATATCTACTAAGGCTTGGTCCACATCTGTGCAGGTGGTTCCCGCTGCAGGTCTGCACCTATTCCTGCAGCCGCAACCACCTGCACAAAAAAACGCAGGAGATGTGTGTGGGTGCAATTAATACTTATGGTGTGCCACATGCACTGGAACTAGCTCCCACACTAGGAACCGCACTGCGTTTCCAGAAATGGTGCAGGGGCCTTTTCCCTGCGTTTCAGGAGGCGTGACAGCCCATTCAAATGAATGGGCTGCCATGCCTGCCAGTTTCAGCTGTTTTTTTTGGGGGGGGCGGTAGCAAACAATCACCCATCCCCCGAGCGGCACCCACCCCCCTGTTTGCTGGTTGGTCCGGCACTTACCCCATCGGCGGCGGCGGGTGGCAGGCAGCGTGGTGCAGCGACTCCGTGTCCTCCATGGCGGCTTCCGGCTCCTCCCCTCCTCCTCCTAGGCGTCCAATAGGATCGCCTGTCCTTTCACCCAATCGAGTAACTGGGGTCAAAACCAGCTTCCTGATTGGCTGGGAGGGGGATAAGTGTTACAACAGCAAATATTCATTCACTGTTGTAACACACCTGGGTGGGATCAGAGCGCATTCTCTGCGACCTGATCCCACCCAATATTGAAGCCTATTAGAGCCTCTGGCTCTAATCAGTGCTTCAAAAAACAGCCCCCCCCCCGCATTGGAATCCATGCGCCGGTGTCCTGAAAGGGGCCGGACGCATGGATGGGGGGGGGCGGCGATAGATGGGGGGCAGCGCCCGTTTGCCCTTAATGGATGGCCCGCCCCTGATGCCCGCGCAAAATGAGGCTCGCAGAGCCGCATTGATATGAACTAGAGAAGTATTTCAGTCCTAGCAGTACTATGACCCCCTGTGGTGATTGTGCAGTGGGGGAGCCACTAGTCCAGGACCCGGAAAGCCTGCAGCTATGACTATAGTAGCACCGACTACAACAGTGATTGTCAGCTTCCCCAGCAGTCCCTTAGGTATCAGATATGCATACATACATTGTGCCAAGCTGTACCAATGTAACTTTGCAGAAAAGATCGATCATACCTGGAGTTCAGATTTCTTTTTTTTCTTTTTTTAAGCTTTTTTAGTATTTGAAAGATTGTGCAGTTGATTTACTAAAGGAGTAGCGACTGTTCAATAAAGAAAAGATTTGCTCAAACTGATGGACACAAAACCTATTGCAGCTGTGCATAGTAACCAATCAGGTTTTATTGTCAAACCCTTTGGTTGTAAACCCTGATGCCTCGTACAAACGACAGGTTTTCCCGTCGGGAAAACTGCCATGACAGCTTTTGGCTGGGAAAACCGGACGTGTGTATGCTCCATCGCAGTTTTTCCGACAGGAAAACTGCGGGCAAAAAAAAGAGAACCTGCTCTCTATTTTCCCGTCAGGAAAAAATCCTGCCGAGAAAACCGGTCGTCTGTATGCTTTCCCAAGGGGAAAAAAAACATGCATGCTCATAAACAATTTGACGCATGCGCGGAAGCATAGAACGTCATTTTGTCGGCTCGTCGTAGTCTTTGACGTCACCGCGTTCTTGTCAGTCCAAAGTTCAGCTGTGTTTTGTGTGACAGTGTGTATGCAAGGCAGGGGTTGAGAGGAATCCCGTCGGAAAAAGCTTAGTTTTTTTTCCTGCCGGGAAAACTGGTCGTGTGTACGAGGCATTACATATAGCCAGTGAAGTGAGTGGTCTCAGGCTGTTTGGTTGCTTGTTGTGCGAAGTAAAGTCATTGATGTCCATCCCCTTGCTTTTGTGAAGATTTCAATTTATTAATAACCTCATTGGACACTGAGAGAAGTGAGAATAGCTTTATCTTATTCACTAAGCTTAGTGAACATTCATTTTGCTAAGTTAACAGTCTCCACAACCTTTTGTAAATCTACCCATTTACCTAAGTATCTCTCATCAGCTGCACTACGTGAACCAACAAATAGAAACTTGTTCACTAAGGCAGTACATTCATACCTTGGAACTTGCCAGAAATAACCCGGCAATGCTAGAATTTTGCTCATATTGCTGGATCATTACGGGACCTGTCAAATTCCCTGGAATGTTTGTAAACATGTCTGCTGTGACGTAATTCTTCACGCGCGTTGTGCTATCTGCCTGACTTTACCATGGAGAAAAGTGAGGGAAGAGGCGGCATGCGCGAACAGCCGAAGTGGTAACAGTCTTCTTCACCACTGATGACCAGGCTGCCGGGTACTGGGAGGTGGGGATTAGAGTGGGGTGGGACAAGGTCTGGGTCATTGGAGTAAGGATGGGGAAGATGGGTCAAAGAGTAAGAAAACTGAGAAGGAGATAGGGTTGTCTTCTGCAGGTAAATGGAAACTAAGGGAACTCAGAGCTATGAGGACTGCACAGAGGTCTCTGTAGATATAGAGTTTTTCGAAGCATGTCTGCTGGTTTCTCTCTGGGGCCAGTCTTAGCATGATAGTGTCAAGTGAGGGGTGGGTTAAGAGGCCGTATGTTTGATGTACCATGACCTCTGCAGTATGTACAGTACGTTACCCACCCAGAACCCTGTACTATGTATGTTACCCACCCAGACCCCAGCGTTATGTACTTTACCCACTCCAGACCCCTGCACTAAATACATTACCCACCCGAGACCCATGCACTATATACCTTAATTAACCTGGACCTCTGCACTATGTACGTTACCCACTCTAGACTCCTGCACTAAATACGCTAGCCAATTCAGACCCCTGCACTATGTATGTTACCCAACCCGGACCCCTTGCACTATGTACATTATCTTTCCCGGCTGCACTATGCATGTTATACAACCTAGACCCCTGCACTATGTACATTACCCAACCCAGACCCCTGCACTATGTAGGTTACCCAACCCAGACCTCTGTACTATGTACATTACCCAACCCAGACCCCTGCACTATGTACATTACCCAACCCAGACCCCTGCATTATGTAGGCTACCCAACCCAGACCTCTGTACTATGTACATTACCCAACCCAGACCCCTGCATTATGTGGGTTACCCAACCCAGACCTCTGTACTATGTACATTACCCAACCCAGACCCCTGCATTATGTGGGTTACCCAACCCAGACCTCTGTACTATGTACATTACCCAACCCAGACCCCTGCATTATGTAGGTTACCCAACCCAGACCTCTGCATTATGTAGGTTACCCAACCCAGACCCCTGCACTATGTACATTACCCAACCCAGACCCCTGCACTATGTACATTACCCAACCCAGACCCCTGCACTATGTACATTACCCAACCCAGACCCCTGCATTATGTAGGTTACCCATCCCAGACCTCTGTACTATGTACATTAGCCATCCCAGCTGTACTATGTACTGGAGCTGCACGATTCTGGCTAAAAGGAGACCCACAATTGTTTTGCTTGGAATAAAGATCACGATTCTCGCAGCATAACACCATCCTTCACATTATACAAAAAAAATTGGGCTAACTTTACTGTTTAGTTTTTTTTTTTAATTCATCATTTTATTCTCTATGGTCTCTGCAGCTAAAAAAAATATATATTTAGAATGTTTGGGGGTTCTAAGTAATTTTCTAGGCAAAAAATACTGATTTTAAATGGTAAGCAACACGTGTCAGTTAAAGGTTTAGTCTTTAAAGGGGTTGTAAAGGTAAAAGTTTTTTCACCTTAATGCATTCTATGCATTAAGGTAAAAAAACATCCGACAATACCGGCTCCCCCTGGCCCCCCAGTTAGCTTACCTGACTCCTCGAAAGTCCCGCGCTCGCCCCCGACATCCTCTTCGCCGCTCAGCCTGGCCGTTGATTGGTTACAGTGGATGGATTGAAAGCAGCGCAGCCATTGGCTCGCGCTGCTGTCAATCACATCCAATGATGCGGTGCTCCGGGCGGCGAGGCCGAGTGATACAGTGAGCGGCAATAGCCGCTGGCTGTATCACTGGAGCGCGCCCGCAATCACTCACCACCATGCGAGCTCGCATATAGGTGGTGAGTGATTGCGGGGAGGAGCCGAGACAGCCGCCGAGGGACCCCAGAAGACCAGGTTCGGGGCCACTCTGTGCAAAACGAGCTGCTCAGCATAGGTAAGTATAACATGTTTGTTATTTATTTTAATTTTTTCTTTTTTTTTCTTTAGTGATCCTTTAAAGCGGACCTTCAGTCATTTTTTTTTATCTTTCCATCTATTAAATCTTCTGCCCTTGTTGTTTTAACTTTGGATAGTAAAACATTTTTTTCTGACAGTAAATACCTCATACAGCCCACTTACTCTTTCTAATCTGGTCATTAGCCTAGGCTTATGACATCATGCACAGCTCTCTCTCTCTCACTCTCATGAGAGTTTGCCAGGAAGGGATGGGGGGGTGAGTCAAAAGAGGGCCAATGAGAGCTGCAGGGCTGCAGAGCTGTAGGTGTGCCTTTCTGTGTCTGTGTAAATCCAGAAAGTGAAGAGGCAGCAGATTCAGCTGCCCACAGTTAAAATGGATGCAGCCAGACTTAGTGGAGGGCGATTTCTGCAGCATATTTGGCAAGTACAGAATCGCAGTATATATAAAATAATATGCAAAGTGTATGGAGGGAAGCTTTAGAATGGCAAAGATGTTTTTATTACAAATTATGTGAGCAGACTGCAGTTCCTCTTTCAGGCCTCATGTACACTGCTGCTGGTAAACGGACGTTTAGGAGCAGTTTGGCATTTTTTTCAGCTGACCCTGAACTCTCCACATGTAACAGCTTGTAAGCGCGGTAACTCGCGTAGACACGTTTTTAGTTTTTACAGCTCATTTTAACTGCTCCTGGTAGCACAGGATGTTGATTTTTTTCTACTGCCCCTAAACGCTTATGCCTTTAAACGCCTCTGACAGTTTATGTGTGCATGGACACATGGGCTAACATGGAGGAGCTTTTAGAGGCAGTTAAAAAAAACGTCAATCGCCCCTAACAGCAGCTGTAAAAACGTGTGCATGAGCCCTTAACGTCCCATGTACATGAAGCCTTAGGCCCCTTTCACACGAATGGACCGTTTATCCAGGTTTTCTTCCATCCGTCAACGGACGACAATGCATTCCTATGGGCATACGTATGACCATCCGTTAACCTACGCTTCTGATTTTATCCGTTTTTTTTTTAACCTACAAGGCTACGCCGAGATCCATGAAAACGGATATTAACTGACGTTAACTGACAATGTCCATCAACGTCTGATCAGTTAAGATGCGTTTTTAAGAAATTTTAATTTTTTGGGGTTTATCTGTGAACTCAACCTATGACCCAGGCAGTAGTTGGACAATAGGAAGTACATTGGAAGTACATTCCCAAGGAGAACCACTGCCAGAGAGGTCTCCCAGGAGCAGCCCTTAGTCACAATCTGCTTTTTCTTGCCCTGATTTCTCCACATATAGACAAATATGACAAATAATGTCACGCTGTCCCAAAAATTGTTGGAATCCATCGCACAATGCAGATAGCACACACAAGGACAAGGACAAAGGAAGGACACAGCAAGGACAAGTTACTCACTGAAAACTGCAATGCAGCATGGAAGAAGCAATGCTTTCTGGGTAATGTAATCAGAGCCACAGAAACTGCTGTAAACGGAACGAAACGGATGCAAAAACGGATGTAAACGGGTACATTTACGGATGTAAACAGATGTTAATGGAAAGGAAGACAGATGAAGCAATGGATAAGAACTGATACGTTTTTAACGTGGCTAAACTGATGGTGCCCATGTGAATGAGGCCTAAAAGAACTAAATGATTTTTTGTTTATAGTTATCTCCCAGCTCTCAGTTGACAATGTTGTGATAAACTTGGCAGGCTGCCTGTTTTTTTTTTGACAGCTGTCAGCCGTGAGCAGAGAACTGCACTGAATCGAGGAAATGCTGTATTAAGATCATGAGGGAGGTTAAATCAAGATTGCGATTTTTTCAACGGTTATTAATGTAGCTCTACTATGTATGTTACCCAGACCCCTGCACTAGGTACATAAGCCAACCCAGCTGCACTAGATATGTTACGACCCAGACCCCTGCACTATGTACATTAGCTACCCCCTCTGTACTATGTATGGTACCCAATCCAGACCCCTGCACTATGTACATTAGCTTCCCCCTCTGTACTATGTATGTTACCCGATCCAGACCCCTGCACTATGTACATTAGCTACCCCCTCTGTACTATGTATGTTACCCGATCCAGACCCCTGCACTATGTACATTAGCTACCCCCTCTGTACTATGTATGTTACCCAATCCAGACCCCTGCACTATGTACATTAGCTACCCCCTCTGTACTATGTATGTTACCCGATCCAGACCCCTGCACTATGTACATTAGCTACCCCATCTGTACTATGTATGTTACCCAATCCAGACCCCTGCACTATGTACATTAGCTACCCCATCTGTACTATGTATGTTACCCAATCCAGACCCCTGCACTATGTACATTAGCTACCCCCTCTGTACTATGTATGTTACCCGATCCAGACCCCTGCACTATGTACATTAGCTACCCCCTCTGTACTATGTATGTTACCTAATCCAGACCCCTGCACTATGTACATTAGCTACCCCCTCTGTACTATGTATGTTACCCGATCCAGACCCCTGCACTAGGTACATATGCCATCCCAGCTGCACTAGATACATTATGACCCAGACCCCTGCACTATGTAGGTTACCCAACCCAGACTTCTGCATTATGTACATTAGACATCCCAGCTGTACTATGTACCTTATCCAACCCAGACCCATGCACTATGTACATTATGCAATGTGGATCCCTGCACTGTAATGTAGTGCATGTAATGTACGTTACATACTTCTGACTCCGGCACCCTGTACATAGGTTCAAGTTTTAAGCCCCTCCCAGTGTTAATGCTATTTGGTAACACCCATCATTCACCACAGCATGTTACTCGCACTGCTATTAGCTCCACATCCCATTCTCAGGAATTCTGAGTTTAAAGAGTTCCCAGGTATGTAAACCTGATTAACCAATGAGAATGTATTTTTCTAGTCTGATTTCTATAAACTGAATTTAGTTGAGTGAATTGCTGAACTTTGTTCTTTGCAGTGCTTTATTGAAGAACTTTGTAATCGTCTCGGAATGGACATTACACCAAAAGATACTAAATTCATATTTTCCTCCCATAAAGACTACAGTAAGTTGATAAAGATGAGAATTCATACTTACTGTCTAAATGCTTGGAAGAAGTAAGAACCTTGAAAATTAGTAGTGTATCCCTCTAACACGCAGGAGACGGAATCCTAATACACAGGTTAACAATCCGGCAGACATAATAAGTGAGTTGGTAACACGATGTCCGGCGCTAATGTGCGATGCGAACAGAAGGCGTCTCGTGTGTGGGAGAGCGAATATCCACCGTGTGCAGCTGGTTTGGGACTTTTTCTAATCAGTCCCTCAAACCTGGAATAATCGGAGGTTTTTAAGCAAATCGTCTTTTAAAAGAGTGTATTAAACTGTGAGTCACTTATCACAGTGTGAGTCAATCTGCTGCTTTGATGGATTAAAATCCCTCAAGTGTCAGCTAAAATGTATAAAAAATCTGATGTGAGTCAGAGGTGAATTTTAGGAAAAACTAGCGTATGAATGTAGATAACTTTGTGAGTCAGGAGGCAGTATGCTGTACACCGCAGTAAACAATGTGAGTCAGGTGTAGTACAGTAGTGTCACTTGTCACATCCATTCATAATAAGTGTTTTTTACAACACTTATGAATGGTGCTTGTAAACCGCAAAGAGAGAAAAAAATATTCAGTAAGTAGTCAAAAAATTGACGCTTTAGGAGGAGGGAGTTAATATCTACAGATGATGTGCAACTTCGAACACTTTTAATTGGTCACCACCACTGATCTCCTTGTCTTACTTGTTACACTTGACCTACTTGCACACATTTTGCAAAATGAATTGGTCACCACCTTCTATGAAGGTCTGCAAGCTCAGGGCCTGCATCCATTTGCATCCTCCTACAGAAGATGGTTAGATTGTCTTCCAGATCTCATGGAAGGCCATTGGGAGAAAGTTACTGAAACTTGCATTCAAGATGTTATTTGTACGGCAGATAGAATAACCCAATTCAGGTTTATTCACCATCTACACTACACCCCCATTCAATTGTCCAAGCTTGTTGCCCAAGGTGTGAAGAACATTCAGTCAATCTATTGCATACGTTTTGAGATTGAACCTTTTACTCAGGGCTGGCCCAAGACATTGTGCTGCCTGGGCCCAAGAATGAAATGCTGCCCCCCCCAAAAAAAAATCTTATGCCTATCCAGCAAAAGAGATGTTTCCATAAAGCAAAGAGACAGCCCAATATATTCAGCATGAGACATCCCATATATTCAGCAAAGAGACATGCCCCTTCTAGGGTGACCACGTGTCCCGGATTGCCCGGGACAGTCCCGCATTTTGCAGATCGGTCCCGGGCACCTTCATTCCAGGACAATACAGAGTCCCAGGCCAATCTGATGCCCCCAAAAAAGGCCGCCACGTGACCGCTTTACTCACCAACAGTACTTGTCCTGGCCGGGAATGCCTGGAGGAGCACAATTCCCGCCCCCTGCTTGTGACTGGAGAAATCATAAATCCCGCCTCTTGTGTCCAATCACTGTGCTGTGATTCGTTACAGCACAAGCTGATTTTTGGGAAGGGAGGGTGTCCCTGAATGGTAGTTTGGAAATGTGGTCACCCTAGTTCCTTCCTGCAAAGAGTATTGTGTAGCACCACAAAAGCTCCCCCCTTTCTCTCCACTGCCACCGACCAGCTACGCTCTGATCCCAGCTCAGTGATGCAACATGCTGCAACAACAGCGATGCAGTGGCGGCTAGGGTGACCACATTTCCAAACTGCCATTCAGAGATACCCCCCTTCCTTCCCAAAAAAAGATGAGGGGGGGGGTGTAGTCTCGCTGACAGGGAATTTGGCAGAGGGTGATTTGTCGGGCAAATGGCTGGTGTTAGCACATAAATCATCCTAACATTATGATCGATATGATGTCAGGATGATCAAATCACATTTATATTACTACATTGTAATATATAATGAAATAGTTTAACTCACCATAATGCTGAATCAGTGGAAGCCCTGAGCTTGTCATTTGCCACCATTGCTTGCCACCAGATGTAGCTTGTTGCTTGCCACCGTTGCCTGCCACAACATGCAGCGTGTCACTTGTCAACATTGCCTGTCACCAGATGCAGCCTGTCACTTGTCACCATTGCCTGTCACCAGATGCAGCCTGTCACTTGTCACTATTGACTGTCACCAGATGCAGCCTGTCACTTGTCACCATTGACTGTCACCAGATGCAGCCTGTCACTAGATGCAGCCTGTCACTTGTCACCATTGACTGTCACCAGATGCAGCCTGTCACTTGTCACCAATGCCTGTCACCAGATGCAGCCTGTCACTTGTCACCATTGCCTGTCACCAGATGCAGCCTGTCACTTGTCATCAATGCCTGTCACCAGATGCAGCCTGTCACTTGTCACCGATGCCTGTCACCAGATGCAGCCTGTCACTTGTCACTTATGCCTGTTACCAGATGCAGCCTGTCACTTGTCACCGATGCCTGTCACCAGACGCAGCCTGTCACTTGTCACCGATGCCTGTCACCAGACGCAGCCTGTCACTTGTCACCGATGCCTGTCACCAGACGCAGCCTGTCACTTGTCACCGATGCCTGATACTTGTCACCGATGCCTGTCACCAGACGCAGCCTGTCACTTGTCACCAATGCCTGTCACCAGATGCAGCCTGTCACTTGTCACCATTGACTGTCACCAGATGCAGCCTGTCACTCAGCCTGGCTCTCTCTCCCTCCCCTTCAGCTTGGCATGCTGGGGGCTGCAGTTTCCCCCCTAGAATTGCAATGGGCCAGCCAGTTATTTGCACTACATATCCCATAATCCTCTTTTCTCCTTTTAGTTTTTTTCCCTGGCCAATGGGAGAAAAAGGGGGAAGAAACATAGTAGTGGCTGTCCTGGGAACAGCAGCATGAGGAGAAGGAGGGGGGAGAAGAGCCCGCAGCTGCTCTCTCTCCACACACACAGCCGCTCCGATCTCATGCTGTTCTGCTGCCCGCTAACAGAAGAGGGAATGGGCAGGAAACAACAGAGATAGTGGCACCTCGAGGGAAGAGGAGGCAGGCAGCACTGATCCTCGCACCGCACGCCGCTCCTAACTTGCTGAGAGGAACACATACAGGGAGGAGGTGGGTGGAGCTAGCGGAGGAGGAGGAAGTTAAATCCTCCTCCGCAATGAATGGTGGGCCTCTCTCTCCTTCTCTCCTGACGACACTGGTTGCTAGACACAAAGCGGTCCGCAGCTAGCAACCAGTTTGGGCAGGGAAGCAGGGGCCGCTGGTGAGACCCTTGAAGTGGGTCTTGCCACTGCGGCCAGTGACAGCGGCGCCGGCGATGCAGTACAAGTATGACACTGCACACTAGATGGAGGGAAACCCAGGTCCTCAGGCAGTGCGCCCCCGTTGCCGCCCCTCTTAAAGTGCCGCCTGGGACCATGGTCCCACCGGGTCCCATGGTAGGGCCGGCCCTGCTTTTACTCTATTTAAAGGGGAGTTCTAGCGTTTTTTTATGTTTAGTAAAAGTCATCAGCTACAAAAAGTGTAGCTGCTGGCTTTTAATAAACAGACACTTACCTGTTCCACTGTCCAGCGCCGCCCACAGCTCCGCTCCTCTCCTCCCCTTCTCCGCCGGCGCCTCCATTCATAGTGTGGGCACCCGGCCGTGACAGCTTTTGGGTTCACGGTCGGGCACTCACTGCGTATGCGCGAACGGCGCAGCGCTCTCTGAGTGGACAGGCGATCGCCTGGGACCTGTCACGCCCCAGGTGATCGCCTACAGGGAGGGGCCGCCAAAAGGCGATATGACGTATCGCCTAGGCGGCCCCAGGGTGGAAGGAGGAAGTGGGATAGGAAGTCCCACTACTACTGAAGCCCCCACTCCCCCCCCCCAAAAAAAATGACATGCCAAATGTGGCATGTAAGGGGGCGAGGAGTGGATTAAACAGAAGTTTCAAATTTGGGTGGAACTTTAAAACCAATCTGGACCTACTAGCTCCCAAAACTCTGGAAGTGTGCCTTCCGGGCATTTTCAGTCAATTTGTTCCTTGCTCCTAAAGTTGTGTTTTCCGTCTACTCTTCTTCTACTCTGGATAGAGATGGAAATTTTGAAGCCATGAGAAAAAAACTTTATCCCCTGTTTTTTTCTGGAATTTTTTTTTGGGGGGGGAAATTGTAAAAGAGAAAAATCAGTTTGGAGTAGTTTTACAAATTGAAAGTAATTTTGTTACACTGGGAATGTGAAATGCAGTGTATATAAAAGTATTTTACATGAAATAAAATTAAAATACCTTATTCATAAATAAACTAAACTTGCTTTTTAAAATTTTAAAGAAAACAATTCTTGGAAAAGAATATTTCTTCTCACAGTATTTGCAAATTGCTGGTTTGCTCTCAGCAGAAATTTCACTGTGGAAATGTTTCCAAACTCTAGATGTTGGTCTCACCATTTTAATGGGAAGAGGAGGAAAACAAAAAACTATTTACTGACTGGACTATAGGTAAACATTATGCTGTGATGGTGGAGAATATTAAAGTGGAGTTCCACCCAAAAATGGAACTTCCACTTTTTGGAACCCTCCCCCCTCCGATGTCACATGTGGCACCTTTCAGGGGGGAGCAGATACCTGTCTAAGACAGGTATTTGCTCCCACTTCCTGGCATAGATCACCTCAGTGATCTACGGCACTTCCGGCGCCTACTCTGTACCCCCGCTGTGTTCTGGGAGACACACAGCTCCCAGAACACAGCGGGGACCAGTGGAGACGCGCAGCGCTACTCGCGCATGCGCAGTAGGGAACAGGGAAGTGAAGCTGCAATGCTTCACTTCCTGATTCCCTTACTGAGCATGGCGGCGGCAGCAGCCGATCCTCGAGGGACCGATCGGCTTCGGCTGCCGACAAACCCGGGTGACCTGGACAGGTAAGTGTCCATATATTAAAAGTCAGCAGCTGCTGTATTTGTAGCTGCTGGCTTTTAATATTTTTTTTTAGTGGGACCTCCGCTTTAATAGGAATCATTTAAAGGTTGTAAAGATAAACGAATTTGTCGGAAAAATATACCCTCTTACCTGTTAATTAAAGTGGATGTAAACCCTCTTCTATACCCAGTGAAGTGAACAGCCTCGGATGATACACAGAAATGAAACAAATCTCCCTACATAAGTTTTACATGTATATCTGCTGTCTTCAGCTTTATATATTCTTTAGAAAGTGCACGTCCTGTTAGAGATTTTCTCTTCCTGTTCAGCACTGGGAGTGGATTCTTGCCATACAGCCAAGACAGTTGATTGGAGGAAAGGCACACCCCCCTCCACTTAGGTGGAAGAACAAAGATACTTTCAGAGCTGTGCTGTGACAAGAAAAGCTCTCTGTTAATCTATTTATAGCATCCTCCCTCGACACAAAGGAGAAATTGTCAGAAGTTATCACGCTGATAACAGAGCAACGAAACAGCAGAAAATCACGGGACAGAGAGATAAGAAAACGCGACAGATATATGTGCTTAGGTCAAATTTCATGAATCAGGTTTACATCCACTTTAAGGCCTGAGAGGACAGAAACTATCATCTACTGTATCCCAACAATCACCCAACTGTAGGAGGTACAAGAGCCCACAAACACGCTAAAGTGAAGCCTTTCCCCTGCAGTGTCCGCTAGTGGAAGAAATGCATATTTATCTTGTTTGAGAACTGTATTGAAAATCACTGTGTTACTTGAATTGGATTCCAGGATTTGCTTGTCTTCAGCTGAGAGAACTTGTAATAATTTAAGTCTCAGAAATCTCTCATTAAGGTCTTTATGTTATATAGCTTGAATTCCATGTCATTGATATATTATTTATCATCGTAAAAAAAATAAAAAAAATTGGGAAAAAAATAAAAAAAACGGCTTTTGAAAAAAAAATAGTAGAGTTTTTTATTTGCCCAATTTATCATTTTTTTCTATCTCTATTCCAGGAAAGCTATTCTGCTGCATTGGGAAAGCCCTACCCCACCTACTGCACCATTTTTTTGTCTCCTGGTGAACTCAGCACTGCCTAAATATAAGACAATCTTATAAACCAAACTCACCCCCCCCCCCCCCCCCAAAATATTACTAGGATATGGCAGCCCTGGTTGGATACCTCTGCCTCCCAGTTGGCTGACCTTTCCACCTCAAAATCATCCGTGTGATCTTTTTCTCCTTAATATGGTTCCTGGACCCATATGACTTTCCATGTACTAAGGCCCCTTTCACACTGAGGTGCTTTTACTGCGTTTTCGCGGTAAAAATAGCGCTGTAAAAATGCCTGAAATAATCCTGCCCCATCATTCTCAATGTGAAAGCCCTGAGGGCTTTCACACTGAGGCGTTTTGCTGGCTGTGCGTTGGAAAAAATCCTGCAAACAGCTTTTTTGGAGCATCTTTAGGGCGCTAAAAATAGTGCTGTAAAAACGCCTATCTCCATTGAAATGAATGAGTAACGCGGTAAAACACATCGACGCTAGCGCTGTTTTTACCGCAAACGCTGTAAAAACGCAGTAAAGACGCGGTAAAACACATAGGCGTTAGCGCTATTTTACCGCAAACGCGGTAAAAACGCAGTAAAAAATCTCATAATTTTTTTGCGTTTTTTTCAACGCCTCAGTGTGAAAGGGGCCTTAATGTGATATGGCTAATGGGGATGAGAGCAGAGTATGTGTGTTTATTATTGTATATACAGCTGTGGTTTATGTATTGTGGGCTTCTATTTGTATCATTGTACACTGTTTAATGTCAACGAGTACATTCATTATTTTTTGGGGCTCGGCGTAACCAGTTACCATCAGGCATGTCATGGTGCCAACGATTGATTGTTTATGTACACTATATTCTAAAGAAATAAATAACTGAACACCTATTAAAAAAAGAATTACATATGATAGGAGAGATTATAATTTTATTATTTATGTGCGTAATATTAAAAGAGAACAACTTTTACAAATATGTAAATAAAACATCCGTATCTCAAAGATTCAAACAAGGATTCCACATTTTGCAAAAAATAATTGCACCTATATCTTAAAAAGAAAAATGGACCTTTATTAAAGCCATAGTAAAGTGCCCCCTCCCCATAAAAATACAAATAAAAATTTCCCTGCAAGTTAATGTCATAATGTGGTGCTAGTATGCATTGCATACTGTACTAGCACATTATGAGAGACTTACCTTAAAACAAAGCCCTCCAGCGGCATGCTGTCACCACTGACAGGGCTCTCATCTTCACCTGGTCTTCCTTCCGGGTTCGCAGGCTCAGGCCATTTGAATGGCCGAGCTGTGAGGAAATCCCTCCCATGCATGCCCATGGGAGCCACATCTGCGTCACAGCACTCTAAAGGGACGGCATGCCATCCCTCCCTCCAGAGTACAGTGCGCTTGCACCAGTGACGTCATCGGCTGCAGAAGTAGCAAATACTGTATCTCTTAAATATTCTAAGCTTATCTGTAGGTAAAAGTCTGAAAGTGCTTTACACCCGCTTTCAATGTTTGCATTGCAGCCTTCAAAGCATTGCAACCGCAATCAGTAAATTGGGGGTGCAAGACTCTGACTCCTGCAGACTATTCCTCCATTGGTCCCTACCAAGGTGCAAGCTTTCAGATATGAAGCTGTATCAGTGGGCTACCAGCGTGGTGACGTCACTGAACTTGTGCTCCATTGAGAACTACAGTCCTTTGCTTTGGGTGTGCAGGGTCAGCCATGCACAGAAGCCAACGCGAAGAAGAACCCCCAGATTCTGTAGGTGCTGGGGGGGTATATAGGTGTAACATGAAACTTGGCCTGAAGTTTACAGTTTATTAGTAAATAGCTCACATAGCTGGGTATGAGCAGTTGCATTTCAGTGAAATTTACCTTTAATTGACTGCCATGTCTTTTGGAATTTTGGTGAAATTTTTTTTCAGCCCTAAATATACAGTATAACTTGTATTTTATTTGCCTTATTCAAAACCTAAAAAAATTCTTGTGTATTGCATTCAACTGGAGGTAAAATTCTGCCGCTATTTAGAAGTTATGCCTCGTACACACGACCGGTTTTCCCGGCAGGAAAACTGCCATGACAGCTTTTGGCCGGGAAAACCGGCCGTGTGTATGCTCCATCGCAGTTTTCCCAACGAGAAAACTGCAGGAAGAAAAAAGAGAACTCTCTTTTTTCCCACCGGGATTCCCGGCGGTCTTTTTCCCGTCGTGAAAACCGTTGTGTGTATGCTTTCCCAAGGGGAAAAAAAACGTGCATGCTCGTAAACAATTTGACGCATGCGCGGAAGCATAGAACGTCATTTTGTCGGCTCGTCGTAGTCTTTGACGTCACCGCGTTCTTGGCAGTCAAAAGTTCAGCGGTCTTTTGTGTGCCCGTGTGTATGCAAGGCAGGCTTGAGAGGAATCCCGTCGAGAAAAGCGTCCGTTTTTTTCCTGTCGGGAAAACTGGTCGTGTGTACGAGGCATCAGTGTCTTCGAAAACAGCAGTTAAACTTAAATGTGCCTTAACCACTTCTGGACCAAGCCTATTTTTGACACTTGTTGTTTACAAGTTCAAATCTGTATTTTTTGCTAGAAAATTACTTAGAGACCCCAAACATTATATATTTTTAGCAAAGACTCTGGAGAATAAAATGGCGGTCTTTTAAATGCAATTTTTTGGGGAAAAAATACACTTCACTGAATAAAAAGAAACAAAAAAAAAACCCAGTAAAGTTAGCCCAATTTTTTTGTATATTGTGAAAGATGGTGTTTTACGCTGAGTAAATAGATACCTATCATGTTACAGTTTAAAATTGCACACACTCGTGGAATGGCAACAAACTACGGTACTTAAAAATCTCCATAGGCGACGCTTATATATATATATTTTTTTTACGGTTACCAGTTTAGAGTTACAGAGGTGGTATTTTGCTGAAATTATTGCTCTCGCTCTGACGATCGCGGCAATACCTCACATGTGTGATTTGAACACAATTTACATTTGTGGGCGCGACTTACATATGCGGTTTCTTTGGTGCGCGAGCACACAGGGGTGCTTTAAATTATTTAATTTTTTTCTTATCTATTAATTTATTTATTTTTTACAATGTAAAATATAAAAATATGATCACTTTTATTGCTGTCACAAGGAATGTTAACATCCCTTGTGAAAGTAATAGGTGGTGACAGGTACTCTTTATGAAGGAATCTGGGGTCTAAAAGACCCCAAATCTCTCCTTTGCACTTAAAAGTATTCAAAACGCCAAAACCTGCGCTTTGGAATACTGTGGATTTTTTAAACCTGGCTCCATTGGCAGCCAAGTAAACCGGAAGTGACGTTGTGACGTCGCTTCTGGGTTACTACATCGGGGACCCGTTTGAAATGGATTACGGCTTTGTTTCGGACTCCGGCCAGCCGGCGGATGTGCCAGCTGGTCGCTCAGGTCTCCCTGTGGGACAGGAGACCGCGTGTGGAGCGTCAGAAGGTGGGCGGGAGGGTTGATTTCCCCTCCCGCTACTCCTGATAATGGCCGAGCAGCTGCTGAGCTGCATCAGTTATCACCAGAAAGCCGACCGCCAGCTTTAAAACAGGTACGGGGGGGGGGGGGAACCACTTCCTTAAAGCGACGTGCAGGTACATTGTTTTGCGGGAAGTGGTTAAAAAGGCTCCTTCCCAGCACACAAAATTAGATGCACATTCTGCAGAGCATGACGTGAGCCCCTGGTGTGAATGGGTCCTGAATGGGACTGGTATTGCAGAGAGCAGAAGTTACACAGCCAGCTTCAGGAAATACATTCCCAGTGATCCTGTGTGCTGCTCCCTGTATTCTGAATGCATCTGTTTTTTTGTTTTTTTTGGATAGAATGCACAGCTCAGCAAGACCTGTAAATCCCTGGGACCACTTATATTCGCTCCAAGCAAACTCCTACGACTCCAAAGTCACTCAACTTTGGAGTGCAACTTTGACGCAACTTTGGATGGTTGCAACTTGAATACAATTTTGGCCTTGACTAATGATAATGGACAACTGTTGCACAACTGTCGCATGTATAACATTCAGATGCGACTTTCATGCGACTTTTGAGGCTTTACATTGCCGGCTATGGCACTCAAGTCACATGAAAGTAGGACCAAAGTAGTGCAGGCACCTTTTTAAAGTCACTGCAACTTTAAGTCGCATATATTTGAACAGTTGTCATTGAAAAACATGTGGTGCGACTTGTGATGTGACTTTAGTGTCTAAAGTCGCATCACAAAGTGCACAAGTGTGAATGGAGCCTATTGAACTTATTACAGAACTGAAACGGAATTGACTGATACTGTACGATTACTGCACTGTGGACACAGACATTGCAGTTTGCTGTACCTGGTTAACCCTATAAAAGAAATCCTATACAATCTGCAGATTTAGACTTCTGACTTTAGATTCAGACAAGCCAGCAGAGGACATTCTCTGTCTAGGTATGTAGCCATCAGGTAGGACAGTTGACATTGCTGTCAGAGTTTTAGAGTTGACACTTACACAGATGTCAGTATTATTGACAGGTCCACTTTAAAACTGTCATTTCTAGACTATACATTTGTGATTTGGGGGATGCCAAACATAAAGGTTCATAACAGGCAAAATGTTCCACCCCTTTACGTATGTAGCACCCTATTAGGCTGGTTGCTAGTTAAGTTAAAGCGTTTGTTACCCCAACACTCCATTTTCCTGATATGTGCCTGTTGTACCATGTACTTGTATGAGAAAGTATCCTTTTCTCTTTGTATTGCTTACTTTATGTGAAATCCCTGATGTTCCTGCTAGTCCCCTAGCTTTCCTAATAAAAACTGACCACACTAACCAGGAGAGCACATCGTGGTCAGTTCTTTCCAGCTATGCTGGGAACTCAGTGTATTCTCCTCCAATGATCAGACTTGTCCTGACATGCCCCCACTGCACAGCTATTCACTGTAGGGGTGTACCGAATGGAAATTTTGGTGCCGAAGCCGAAAATTAAGGATGCACTAGGCCGAAAACTGATACCGATACAGAAAATTACAGTTTTTAAAATTATATTTAATATTTTATATACAATTGTATTATATTCGACTTTTTAATTAATATAATCAATTTAAATTAATATGAATTTATTGTTGGCCATTTTTCGCACCTTTTGTGAAAGAAAAGCTCAAGAAAATTGCAGTCTGCAGTCTCTAACCATCTCTTGTATCATGTCCTCAGTTTCTAACCACCTCTTGTATCATGTCCTCAGTTTCTAACCATCTCTTGCATCATATCATGTCCTCAGTTTCTAACCATCTCTTGTATCATGTCCTCAGTTTCTAACCATCTTTTGTATCATGTCCTCAGTTTCTAACCATCTCTTGTATCATGTCCACAGTCTCTAACCATCTGATACAGGAGATGGTCAGAGACTGCCCGTCATATGCAGCCTGCCTGTGCCCGTCATATGCAGCCTGCCTGTGCCAATCAGATGCAGCCTGCCAGTGCCCGTCATATAGCCTGCCTGTGCCCATCAGATGCAGCCTGCCAGTGCCTGTCATATGCACTCTGCCTGTACCCATGAGATGCAGCCTGCCAGTGCCCATAATATGCAGCCTGCCAGTGCCCATCATGCAGCCTGCCTCTGCCTGTCAGATGCAGCCTGCCTGTTCCCATCAGATGCAGCCTGCCTGTGCCCATCATATGCAGCCTGCCTGTGCCCGTAATGCAGCCTCACCAGTACCCATCATGCAGCCTGCCTGTGCCCATCAGATGCAGCCTGCCAGTGCCCATCAGATGCAGCCTGTCTGTGCCCGTCAGATGCAGCCTGCCTGTGGATGCAGCCTCACCAGTGCCCGTCATGCAGCCTAACAGTCCACTGGTCTCCGTGTGTCACGGAGCTGGATTTGAATTTCCTGGGCCGCAGTAACAATGTCCCGCCTCCTGTGATCACGTCACGCTGATTCAATGTCCCAACATTGGATCAGTGTGCTGTCTGTTACAGGAGGCGGGACATTGTAACTGGTGCAGTCCGGACAATTCAGCTCCGTGACACACAGAGATCATGGCTCTACAAGGTGAGGAGGAGGGAGGGGAGGATGGATGACACAATTCAGTTCTGTGACACACGGAGATCGCCGCTCTGTGGGAGGGAGGAGAGGAGGAGGGAGGACTGGGGAGAGCCAGGATGACACCCCTGCAATGGGCGGCAATATTTTCCTTTCAATTTCGGTGCATCCCTTGAATGCAAGCTCAGTGAACTGCTGCTTTTCCTCCCCCCCCCCCCCCAGCTGTTATGCAGATGAGAAAAGAAGGAATGCAATCACTTATAAAAAAAAAGGTATTTATAATGTTTTTTTTTTTATATATCTATACAAAAATATTTTGCCTTTCATTTCTATTTTAAACTGAATGGGTTGTTTTACAAGGTGTGGGTTTACAATCATAAGTGTTATGCCACGTACACACGACCGTTTTTAATGTCATTGAAAAAAAATGCATTTTTCTCGACGTGATTCTTCTCAAGCCTGCCTTGCCTACACACTATCGTGGAAAAAAATGTTCGAGTAAAGTGTGGTGACCTACAACACGTACGACGGCACTATAAAGGGGAAGTTCCATTCGGATGGCGCCACCCTTCATGTTAGTAAAGTTTGTTGAGAGACGATTCGCGCTTTTCATCCTCGTGTTTTTCAGTCCGTTACAGCGTGACGAATGTGCTATCTCCATTACGAACGCTAGTTTTACCAGAACGAGCGCTCCCGTCTCATACTTGATTCTGAGCATGCGCATTTTTTTTCACGCCGTTAAAGCCTACACACGGCCGTTTTTCATGACGAGAAAAACGACGATATGAAAAACGACGAGAAAAATTAGAGCATGTCCCAATTTTTTCTTGCCCATTTTTCACGTCGTGAAAAATGCTCAGAAACCCACACACAATCATTTTTAATGACCATTTTAAAAAATTGCATTTTTCTCGTCATTAAAAACGGTCGTTTGTACGCGGCATTAGGCTTGCTCTGTAGCTACAAAGGCTAGATTTGATTGTTGGGTCTGTTCTGGTTCCCAGGTAGTGAGATTGATTATTTTCCCTTTGCTCTGTTGAGAAACTTCCAGAGTTTAGAGGGGTAAATGCAAATCTCTCACCTGAATATTTGCTACCCTCTGGCCAATCCCTGGGGGAGTGTGCCCAGTAGGTGGTCAGAAAGGGAAGAGTAAATAGGCTGGAATCTGTTAAGACTTGTTTTTCTTCTGGAGGAGGGGAGCAGTGTGGTTCTTCCCCTGCAAGAAGGGGAGGGGGAATCTGTGCTTTGAGGTTATTAGACCCTGAGGCTTTCTTGAACTGGTCGCTTAACTCCTCATCTCCACCTAAAACAAGCCCATGACCTGGTATCTACTGGGATTGGTGAGTACTGAGTAGAGCTTCCTCTCTTGAGGCTGTAGTTGTATCTCTGGTCCTCAGCTGTGGATATAATAGACTGCCCAGTGTGCTTGCTGTCTATCCTGCAGTCGTCAGCTGCGGGAAACTTATGCTGGCCATACACTATACGAAAAATCGGGCGAAAATCGGTCGTTCAGACAGTTCTTTCGTTTTTCGAACAGTTAATGGGCACAAAATCGATAATCTTTGGGACGTTTTTGAGCCGAAAAAACGAAGGACAAGTTTGGAAATTTTCTGCCGAACGAACGATAAATCGGAAGGTTAATGTGTTTCCTGTTCGAACTTTCTGCACTAGGTATATGTAAAAAAAAAAAAAAAAAAATTTTTTTTATTTATGTCCACTGAAAGATTTATCGGTCATTACATGATGGCACTATCGTTTGCGCTCACGAACGAACTTTCGTTTTTCGAAAGTTCGTTCGGACGATTTTTCGTATAGTGTATGGCCAGCATTACACTATCCCAGTCTACTTACATGCCCTTCTCATGCTCGTGCTATAATTCTCCTGGTCTACACCTGGGATTGACACAATGTGGTGCTATATGTGGATATGATGACATGCAATAAAAAAACTATTGTTTTCATGAGATAAATACTGCAAATCTCTATAAAATAACGCATTACTTATTTTTACAAGCTTTTATTTAGTGAGTTGCAAAAACATTTTGAAAAACAGTATGAGCTATTTTACCATGAATGGAGCCCAATATCTATAGCAGTTTTTCTCAACAATTTTAAAATATAGAAAATGTCAAGGCAACCCAGGTGAGTTAGGGCGCATGCGCACTGCAGTTTAAAACCACCTCCCTACCGTGCACGAAAACCCCCTTCCTACCCAAGCCATTTTTCAGCTTTCAGCGCTGTCACACTTTGAATGACAATTGCGCGGTCGTGCGACGTGGCTCCCAAACTAAATTTGTGTCCTTTTTTTCCCACAAATAGAGCTTTCTTTTGGTGGTATTTGATCACCTCTGCGGTTTTTATTTTTTGCGCTATAAACAAAAGAAGAGCGTCCAGTTTGGAAAAAAAACACTATTTTTTACTTTTTGCTATAATAAATACCCATTTTTTTTTTTTTTAAATAAAATTTTCCTCAGTTTAGGCCGATACGTATTCTTCTACATATTTTTGGTAAAAAAAAAAAATCGCAATAAGCGCGTATTGATTGGTTTGCGCAAAAGTTATAGCGTCTACAAAATAGGGGATAGATTTATAGCATTTTTTTTTTTTTTTATTAGTAATGGCGGCGATCTGCGATTTTTTTATTGTGACTGCGATATTGCGGCGGACACATCGGACACTTTTGACACATTTTTGGGACCATTCACATTTATACAGCGTATAAATGTGATTGGCAGGGAAGGGGTTAACCACTAGGGGGCGGGAAGGGGTTAAATATGTTCCCTCAAAGTGTTCTTACTGTGGGGGGGAGGGGACTGACTGGGGGAGGTGACCGATGGTTGTCCCTATGTACAAGGGACACAGCATCGGTCCCCTCTCCCTCACAGGACGTGGATCTCTGTGTTTACACACAGAGATCCACTTTCCTGCTCGTTTCCCGGGCAATCGCGGGTGCCCGGCGGCAATCGCGGCCGCCGGGCACGCGCACCGGGGCCTTGTGAACGCGGCGAGCGCGCGCCTCCTAGCTCGTTTTAAAGGGAGGAGGTCATATGATGTCCTCCCAGAACGAGAGTATCCTCCGCCCGCCGTCAATTGACAGTGGGCGGGGGACAAGTGGTTAAAGCAGGTCAAAGAAGATGCTGCTACAGGCGTTTAAGCTGTTATTTTTCTCTGCCTGGAAACTCCCATCCAAGTTAGCCAATGTGTCCATGGGCATTTTCAGGAGTTTACAGGCAGAAAGAAAAACCCAAAGGATATGTGCGACTTGGGAGACGCACTAATATGAAGAGCTCGGAAAAAAAAAAACGGTGTTATTGGTCAGTATGTTATGTGCATACTTATGAGTGAGTGCCTATGTGCACGTGTAAATCACCTCTCTCCTATGTTATTTGGCATGCAAAAATTTTAAGCGTGTATACACACACACATACAGGTGATACTCGAAAAATTTTAATATTGCGCAAAAGTTAATTTATTTCACTAATGCAACTTAAAAGGTGAAACTAATATATGAGATAAGCCTCGTACACACGGTCGGACTTCCATCGGACTTTTCCTTGGATTTTTGTCCGAACGGAGTTGGTCGGGAACACCCATAGCATACACACCACAGGACTTTTCTGCAAACTTTCCCAAAACTTTTTGCAACATCACATGGTTTTTCTGCTCTTTACCGCCACCCTTTGGTCAACTTCTGCTATTGTTGGTTGATTTTAACATTAGTTGTTTTGTCCATCGGACAAAAGTCCTATGGTTTTCTGTACACACGGTAGGACTTTGCTCCATCTGACTTTTGTTGGGCAAAAGTTTGTCCGTTTGCAGACCCAACTTTTGTCCGATGAAAACAAAACCAAACGAAAAAAAGTTTGTCCGATGGAGCGTACACACGGTCGGATTGTTGGTCCAACTTGCTTAAAACGAAGTTTGTTGGGCAAAAGTCCGACCGTGTGTACGGGGCTATAGACTCATTACATGCAAAGCAAGATAGTTCAGGCCGTGATTTGTCATAATTGTGGTGATTATGGCTTACAGCTCATGAAAACCCCAAATCCACAATCTCAGAAAATTTGAATATTACATGCAATCAATAAAACAAGGATTGTACATAGAACAATACAGAGGGTCCCCGGGTTACGAACCCGTTAGGGACTTTTCTCCTGTTTGTAATTCGGAAATGTTCGTAAGTCGGCCGCGAATGCGCAGAACGACAATTACGGACATTTACGATGTTTTCCAATGTTCCATCGAATGCCGTTCTGCGCATGCGCGGCCAATTACGGACATTTCCGACATTTTTCGAGGCTCCGTCTGGCCGCGCATGCGCAGAACAGCAGATGGACCATGCAGAACGGCAGAGGGTCCCCGCAGCGCCCGTTTCGTAAGTAGAAGGATACCCCCTGTATCGGACCTCTGAAAAGTAGAAGCATGCATATGTACTCAATACTTGGTTTGGGCCCCTTTTGCAGCAATTACTGCCTCAATACGGCGTGGCATGGAAGCTATCAGCCTGTGGCACTGCTGAGGTGTTATGGAAGACCAGGATGCTTCAATAGCGGCCTTCAGCTCTTCTGCATTGTTCAGTCTCATGTCTCTCATCTTTCTCTTGGCAATGCCCCATAGATTGTCTATGGGGTTCAGGTCAGGCGAGTTTGCTGGCCAATCAAGCACAGTAATCCCACGGTCATTGAACCAGGTTTTGGTGCTTTTGGCAGTGTGGGCAGGTGCCAAGTCCTGCTGGAAAATGAAGTCAGCATCCCCATAGAGCTCGTCTGTGGAAGGAACATGAAGTGCTCCAAAATCTCCTGGTAGACGGCTGCGTTGACCCTGGACTTAATGAAGCACAGTGGACCAACACCAGCAGATGACATGGCTCCCCAAATCAACACAAGACTGTGGAAACTTCACACTGGACTTCAAGCATCTTGCAGTGTGTTCCTCTCAATTCTTTCTCCATTCTCTGGCTCCTTTCTGGCTGCTAAGCAGAAACACAGATCTCTGTGTCAGGATTCCCCACACTGTTAGAGAGCACCCCCTAGGAGCACACTTAACCCTTTGATCGCCCCTGATGTTAACCCCTTCCCTGCCAGTGTTATTTATACAGTGACAGTGCATTTTTTAGCACTGATCACTGTATTGATCCCCAAAAAGTGTCACTTAGTGCCAGATTTGTCTGCCGCAATGTTGCAGTCCCGCTAAAATTGGATGATCGCCACCATTACTAGTAAAAAAAATAAAGTCCATAAAAATATCCAATAGTTTGTAGAGGTACTAACTTTTCCGCAAACCAGTCAATAAACGCTTATTGGGATATTTTTTACCAAACCTTTGTAGCAGAATACATAATGGCCTAAATTGATGAAGAAATTCGATTTTTTAAATTTTTTTATTGGATGTGTTTTATAGCAGAAATAAAAAATTATGTTTTCAATTTTTTTTTATTTCGGCCTTTTTTTGTTTATAGCGCAAAAAATAAAACCCGCAGAGGTGATCAAATACCACCAAAATAAAGCTCTATTTGTGGGGAAAAAAGACATAAATTTTGTTTGGGTACAGCGTTGCACGACCGCGCAATTGTCAGTTGGCAAGAAATAGCCTGGTCAGGAAGGGGGTAAAACCTTCCGGGGCTGAAGTGGTTAAACTGTTTCTCTAGAATGATTAAAAAATGGCATTCACATTTTGGTGAAGTGAAATACATTCTCTGTCTGTGTCATAAGCATATTTCTTTTCCCATTTACTGAGAATCAGTGTCTAGTTCTCTATGGTGAAACTCTCAGCAACCCGCTAACCAGATGTTTCTTGGGGAAATGAATGATGTAAGAAGGCTTCCTGAAAACACCAGGGAAATACTTCCTCATCACAGTTTGAATGTCTCACATGCAAGCAATCATTTCTGTGTATGCATTTGATATACTGTACGTATGCTTGTTGTATTGGTCACATTTAGAGTCTGAACTTTATTTTTCGGAAAGACAAGATTAACCACTTAGACAAGATTAACCACTGGCCAAAGACCAGAGCACTTTTTGCGATTCGGCACTGCATCACTTCAACTGACAATTGCGCGGTCATGCGACGTGGCTCCCAAACAAAATTGGCGTCCTTTTTTTCCCACAAATAGAGCTTTCTTTTGGTGGTGTTTGATCACCTCTGCGGTTAATAGAGTGACAATTTTGATAAAAAAGCGATATTTTTTACTTTTTGCTATAATAAATATCCCCAAAAAATATTAAAAAAAAACATTTTTTTTCCCCTCAGTTTAGGCTGATATGTATTTTTGGTAAAAAAATTGCAATAAGTGTCTATTGATTGGTTTGCGCAAAAGTTATAGCGTCTACAAAATAGGGGATAGTTTTATGGCATTTTTATTAATAATTTTTTTGTTTACTCGTAATGGCGGCGATCAGTGACTGCGACATTATGGCGAACACATCGGACACTTTTGGTGCTATTTTGGGACCATTCACATTTATACAGCTATCAGTGCTATAAAATGCACTTATTACTGTGTAAATGTGACTGGCAGTGAAGGGGTTAACCACTAGGGGGCTAGGAAGGGGTTAAGTGTGTCCTAGGGAGTGATTCTAACTGCTGGGGGCCTGGCTACGAGTGACACGTCACTGATCGCTGCTCCCGATGAGAGGGAGCATTCGATCAGTGACATGTCACTAGGAAGAACGGGGAGATGTTGTGTTTACACTGACATCTTCCCGTTCTTCAGGTCCATGACACGATCGCGGGACACCGGCGGACATCGAGTCCACGGGTCCCGCGGTCACGGAGCTCGCGGCAGGGTTGCGCGTGCAACCACACAGCGGCAAATTTAAAGGGACGTACCTGTACGCCCATTTGCCTGTCCGTGCCATTCTGTTAACATAAATGTTCGTGCGGCGGTCGGCAAGTGGTTAAAAAATAATTTAAAAAAATCTATCACTGTAAAAGCAATAAATTGGCTCCCAGTGTTGGGGAAGGGTAAAAAGGGTATTAGTCTGGCTCCCCTAATCTTTTTGGGTCCTCTGGTACTGGGGGCTCTCATCTCTTATGATCCCAACTGAAATTTACTGATGCTCTCTAGTCCATAGTCACAAATGTGTGTCTGTAGTTGGGGCTATATTCAAATAGATATAGGGGTTGATTTACTAAAGACAAATAGACTGTGCACTTTGCAAGAACAGTTGCACTCATTTTCCCCAGAGCTTAGTGAATGCGGTGAAGCTCTGCTGATTTCCTTCATCCAATCAAGCACATGCAAAACTTTTTTTTTTCTTGCACCTGGTTGGGTATTCTTTACAAAGTGAAGCTTTACCACATTCACTAAGCTCTGGGGAAAATGAGTGTAACTGCACTTCCAAAGTGTAAAATACTCCACCGCAGACTGTACAGAACACTTTATTGAAAACGATTCTGGGAAAAATGAGAATGACGTTTTTTTTCGCCTAAATTCTCGTGGCGTAACATCATCTTTCACATTATACAAAAAAAATGGGCTATTTTTACTGTTTCGTTTTTTTTTTTTAATTCATTAAAGTGTATTTTTTCCCCCCAAAAATTGCATTTGAAAGATCACTGCGCAAATACAGCGTGACATAAAATATTGCAGCAACCACCATCTTATTTTCTAGGGCCTCTGCTAAAAATATATATATAATGTTTGGGGGTTTTAAGTAATTTTCTAGCAAAAAATATGGATTTTAACTTGAAACCAACAAGTGTCATAAAAAGGTTTAGTCTTTAGGTGGTTAAACTTCCCTCATTTAGAGACCGAAGTTCACTCCTTTGATCTTAAGAACAAAACGTTACAATGTTGTGAAACTTGGCAGACTGCCTGTTTTTTTTTTTGTGATAGCTGTGGGCTTGAGCAGAGAACTCTGCATAGAATCAGGAAAATGCTTTGTTAAGATCGCGAGGGGGAAAGAATCGCAATCCCAATTCTTAATGATTACTCCTGTAGCTCTAAAACCAGATAAAAATGTCATCAGTGCAGTCTGCCTACGCATTTCTGCCCATAGGGGCCTTACTCACAGCTATGATTACAGCCCCCTATGGACAGAAACACGTAAGCAGACTGCATGGATGAATGCTTTACCCTGTTTCCAATAAAGTGTTCTGTACAGTATCATGGTGGAGTTCTGGCTTTTACCGTACATTTTATGCATATGGCTTACAGGAGCTTAAGAACGCAGCACCAATCCTCCTCACCCCTGGGTAGTGAGATGACGTTGTTTGTACTTCCAAACTATACAGTCTATTTGCCTTTAGAACAACCCCATTACGCAGAAGAAGTAAGCTGCCATCAGATTGTCCACCACAATATTGCAGTTTAGCTATAAGTCGCTGACTGCCGCCATTACTAGTATAAAATAAGAAATAAATAGAAACTCCAGTATATATCCCATAGTTTGTAGATGCTATAACTTTTGCGCAAACCAATCAACATACACTTATTGGGATTTTTTTAACAAAAATATATAGCAGAATACATAATGGCCTAAATTTATGAAGACATTTCTTTTTTCTTTTTTATTTATTGGATATGTTTTAGAGCAGAAAGTGGAAAATATATATTTTTTTTTTCAAAACTGTTGATCTTTTGTTTATAGGGCAAAAAATAAAAAAACACAGAGGTGATCAAATACCACCAAAAGAAAGCTCTATTTGTGTGAAAAAAACTGATATACCGTATATACTCGAGTATAAGCCGAGTTTTTCAGCACATTTTTCTGTGCTGAAAATGCCCCCCTCGGCTTATACTCGAGTCATCTTTTTGCGCCTGATCTCCCGGACTTTGGGGACCCGATACCAGCCGGCCGTAGGTCCCCTGGACCCCAAACTTGGCCACACATGTAGCCCCACTCTTCCTCTACAAGTGTGTAAAGTTTGTTGTCCGGTGGCCCTACGGCGGGGGAGCACCGATTTTTCAAAGCCGGGCTCCCCTTCCATAGACTCCTATGTTAAACGGTAAGTTCTCTGGTAATTTTGGGGACCTGGTACTGGCCGGTCCTAGGTCTCCTGGACCCGGAACTTGGCACACATGTAGACCCATTTGCTATCTATAAGTGTGCAAAGTTTGATGTCTGGGGGACCTATGGCTGGGGAGCACCGATTTTTCAAAGCCGGGCACCCCTTCTATAGACTCCCATGTTAAACGTCAGTCTAGTCATGGGCACAGTGAGGCATGGACACAGTGAGGCATGGACACAGTGAGGCATGGGCACAGTGAGGCATGGACACAGTGAGGCATGCACATGGACACAGTGAGGCATGGACACAGTGAGGCATGGGCACAGTGAGGCATGGGCACAGTGAGGCATGCACATGGACACCCTAGGCTTATACTCGAGTCAATACGTTTTCCCAGTTTTTTGTGGTAAAATTAGGTGCCTTGGCTTATATTCGGGTCGGCTTATACTCGAGTATATACGGTACTCTTTTTTTTATTCTTTATTTAGAAGAATCAGCGTTACAGTGCAGAAGTCAATACATTTAGGCATAACATATGTAAGAAGCGAGAGACTGCATTACATAGCCAAGAATCATTCGTAGGATATTTTTTTACGGGAGTGGGTTGGGGTAAATGTCGAACCCCAAAACAAAGAGAAAAAGTGGGAAGGAAGAGGGCGGTAGAGAAAAAAAAGGGGGGGAGACGGGGAAGGGAGGGTCATCTCCCCGAGCCACACTACTGTTCTATGGTGAAGCAAGAGCTGTTTGATCTTTATAAAAAAAAGTATGGAGTCCAGAATCTTTGATGTTTCTCTTCCTGTTCTTTAAAGTGGATGTAAACCCTCTCCTATACCCAGTGAAGTGAACAGCCTCAGATGTTACACGGAGATGAAACAAATCTCCCTACATAAGTTTTACATATATATCTGCTGTCTTCTGCTTTCTATATTCTTTAGAAAGTGCACATTGTGTTAGAATTTTTGCTTCCTGTTTCAGCTGTGGGAGGGGAGTCTGGGCATACTGTGCTGCACCATCCATTTGATGGTTTGACAGTTGGTTGAGAGCACAGCAAATGTGACAGTTATCATTCCCACTACAGGGGGTCCCCGACCTATTAACGTGTTAGGGACTTTCCTCTTGTTTGAAAGCTGGAAATGTTCGTAAGTCGGGCTGCGCATGTGCAGAACGGCAATTACGGACATTTCCAACATTTTTCGATGTTTTCCGAGGCTCCGTCTGGCCGCGCATGCGCAGAATGGCAGATGGTCTCCCAGCGTCCCGTTCGTAAGTAGGAGTTGTTCATAAGTCGGGGACCCCCTGTATTCTTTGAAACCGTTGAATTGATGAGTTTAGTTCCACTTTAACCACTAGAGGTCCACGCTATAGCCGAGTGACAGCTACAGCGCGGACCTAGAATGCCGGGAGGACGTCATTTGACGTCCTCCCCTTTCCTCGTTCCCGGCACGCACTACCGAGCGCGCGTCGGGGAACTTCCGTGCCCGCTGTGTCACTCGGGTGCCGATGCGCGTGCCTGGCGGCCGCGATGTCCACCAGGTACCCGCGATCGGCATTTACAGAGCCAGGGACGTGGATCTCTGTGTGTAAACACAGAGATCCACGTCCTGTCATGGAGAGGAGACCGATGGTGTGTCCCTTGTACATAGCGACAACCATCGGTCACCTCCCCCAGTCAGTCCCCACCCCCACAGTAAGGCCCCATGCACACGAGACGCTGTTATTTGCTGTTGAACGCGCGTTCAGAGGCAGTTGGACGCTTTTTTCAACTGCCCCTGAACCCATTCAATGTTATCCTATGTGTCCATGCACACACTCTCGTTTTTTGGCGTTTACAAGCAGTTGCGTTTAACCTCGTTTTTTCAGAAGCAAAAAAATGGGTTCAGACGCAAACGTTTTCCACGTTTCAGACGCTAAACGCGGCTAAACGCGGTACCGGCGTTTTTCCGCGTTTGCGTTTATAAGCGTTTTTAAAGGTGACCTATTTTTTAACATTAGAAATCTCAAAAATGATGGCAAATGATGAAAAACTATTAAAAAATATAAAAGAAAACTGTAATTGCTTACATTGCATTGTGGACAATCCACAACTTGTGGCAGGTAACGTGGCAAGTGGACAATCCACAGCTTGTGGCAGGTAACGTGGCCAGTGGACAATCAACAACTTGTGTCAGGTGACGTGGCCAGGTGACGTGGTCAGTGGACAATCCACAACTTGTGGCAGGTGACATGGCCAGGTGACGTGGCAGGTAACGTGGCCAGGTGACGTGGCACGTGATGTGGCCAGGTGACGTGGCAAGTGGACAATCCACAACTTGTGGCAGGTGACGTGGCTAGGTGACGTGGCAGGTAACGTGGCCAGGTGACGTGGCCAGGTGACGTGGCCAGGTGACGTGGCAAGTGGACAATCCACAACTTGTGGCAGGTGACGTGGCCAGGTGATGTGGCAAGTGGACAATCCACAGCTTGTGGCAGGTAACGTGGCAAGTGGACAGTCAACAACTTGTGTCAGGTGACGTGGCCAGGTGACATGGCCAGTGGACAATCCACAACTTGTGGCAGGTGACGTGGCCAGGTGACGTGGCAGGTGACGTGGCCAGGTGACGTGGCAAGTGGACAATCCACAACTTGTGGCAGGTGACGTGGCTAGGTGACGTGGCCAGGTGACGTGGCTAATGGACAATCCACAACTTGTGGCAGGTGAAGTGGCTAGGTGACGTGGCAGGTAACGTGGCCAGGTGACGTGGCCAGGTGACGTGGCAAGTGGACAATCCACAACTTGTGGCAGGTGACGTGGCTAGGTGACATGGCAGGTAACGTGGCCAGGTGACGTGGCCAGGTGAGGTGGCAGGTGATACGCTAAATACAAGTACACTGCTGCTCTCTCAGCTGCTGCTACTCACTCTGGTCTCACAAACTGGCTGAAATGGTTAAAATTTACTGTTTTTTGAGCTTAGGGAGGGTCTTATGATGAAACGCTTATAAACGCAAACGTGGTAAAACGCCGCTAAACGCGGCTGCAAACGCGGCCAAACGCGCGTTTTTAAACGCCAGTTTCAGAGTTTAAAAACGTGTGTTCAGCAGAGTTTGCACCTGCGTCTCGTGTGCATGGGGCTTAAGAATCACTCCCTTAGGCAAACTTAACCCCTTTAGCGCCCCTAGTGGTTAACCCCTTCACTGCCAGTGTCATTTTTACAGTAACCAGTGCATTTTTTCTAGCACTGATCGCTGTAAAAATGACAATGGTCCCAAAATGGTGTCAAAAGTGTCCGATGTGTCCGCCATAATGTCGCAGTCACAATAAAAATCCCTGATTGCCGCCATTACTAGTAAAAAAAAAAATATTAATAAAAATGCTATAAAACTATCCCCTATTTTGTAGACGCTATAACTTTTGTGCAAACCAATCAATAAACGCGTATTGCGATTTTTTTTTACCAAAAATATGTAGAAGAATACGTATCGACCTAAACTGAGAAAAAAAAAAAAAATTTAAAATGGGGATATTTATTATAGCAAAAAGTAAAAAATATTGTGTTTTTTTTTTCAAAATTGTCGCTCTTTTTTTGTGTATAGCCCAAAAAATAATAACCGCAAAGATGATCAAATACCACCAAAAGAAAGCTCTATTTGTGGGGGAAAAAAGACGGCAATTTTGTTTGGGAGCCACGTCGCACGACCGCGCAATTGTCAGTTAAAGCGTGACAGCGCTGAAAGCTGAAAATTGGCCTGGGCAGGAAGGGGGTTTAAGTGCCCAGTAAGCAAGTGGTTAAAGGGACTATATACTAGTGTTTATATATTTCCTCTCTCTTTATTTGTTCTGATCAGTCCTGTAGCCATCAGGTGGGTTTCTGGAATGGAATATAACAAAAAAAAAATCTTCATCTCAATTTCCAACTGTAAACTACCTTATACCACCTTGAACTGCGTCACGGAGATTTGATAGGCGCGGTCATGTATGATCCAACAGAAAGATCTCTGCACTTCCAAAGATACGCATTTGACGTGACACTTACGTCCACTGGCTGCACCTTATTCCCTAATGATTGGTAAATGCTGAATTAAATTTCATGGGAAGTGAGCACTAAAGGTTGCTGATGGCTCACCAAAGCTAATATGTTTACAGAGCTCTAAATAAACATGGCTTGTATGTGTTGTATTCAACTTTTGCTTGTCAGAGTGTATATTTGGACATTCGTTGGAAGAGTGTGTGACGTCCCCATAGCTAAGCACTAGGTTAGTTGGACATGCTAATTGCACAATAATTATAGCATGCTGCATCATGGCACAGGAGAGCTTTAATTCTCACCATAGAGAAATAGATGCAATCCAAGCAATCACAGAATGGAGATGTGATCTGTAACACTGCTTACACCTGACAGAAAAGTCTTGGGAGGTTTATTCTGTATTTGTCATATATATTTTATTCCATTTTTTTTATTTTATATATATAGTATGCAAATAGTTCTTATTCTAGATTACTGCATATTAATAGAAGACGTTCTTTTCCAGTCTGTGTATTTAAACAAAGACTAGAAAGATCTTCTTATATTAAAAATATAAAAATATTAATAATTAAATAATATTAAACCTGTTTTCTTTAAATGCAAATCTACATTTCAGCTTTCAGCGCTGTTGCAATTTATATGACAACTGCGCTGACTTGCGACGCTGTACCCAAATGACATTTTTATCATTTTTTTTTTCCACACATAGAGCTTTCTTTTGGTGGTATTTGATCACAACTAGGGTTTTTCATTTTTTGCGCTACAAATAAAAAAAAAAGACCACAAATTTTGGAAAAAATAAAGTTTTTCTTTGTTTCTGTTACAAAACTTTGTAAATAAGTATGTTTTCTCCTTCACTGATGAGCACGGATGAGGCTGCACTGGCGGGCACTGATGAGGCAGTACTGATTGGCACTGATAATGATTCACTTATATGCAGCACTGATGGGCATTGATAAGCGGTACTGATAAGCAGCATGGATGGGCACTGATAGGTGGCACCGATATGCAGCACTGATGGGCACTGGACACTAGTAGGTGGCACTGATGGGCAATCATAGGTGGCACTGGTGGGCACTTATAGGTGGCACTGATGGGTTGCACTGATAGACGGCACTGATAGGCAGCACTGATCAGGAGGCACTAGCAGGCGTCATTGATGGGCACAGAGTGCCATCCTAATGGCCACTGATTGGCACCCCTGGTGGGCTCACCTGGTGGTCTGAAGTGGGCATATATATATATATAGTGCATACGTGATCTGGCTCTTCTGGGTAGGGGGCTTGCATGCGCGCTGCTGCTGGCTTGATGTCCACCGGCACTCGCCAATGATTGAGCAGAGAGGCAAAACGACAGTCTGCCTATGTAAACAAGGCAGATCGTCGCTCTGACAGGAGGGAAGGCATGGATCCTGTGTCTCTGCAAAGCAGGGACTAGGATCCATCTCTTCCCCTTGTAAAAGCACCTCCCACACTTTAATAAAACACTGGCTAGGCACACAGTTAACCCTTTTATTGCCACTGATGTTAACCCCTTTCCAGCCAGCGTCATTAGTACAGTGACAGTACATCTTTTTAGCACTGATCACTGTATTAGTGTCACTGGTCCCCAAAAAGTGATCTCCACCGATACTAGTCAAAAAATTAAAAAAATATTGCATAGTTTGTAGACGCTATAACTTTTGCGCAAACCAATCAATATATGCTTATTGGATTTTTTTCCCCAAAAATATGAGAATAAGAAAAAATTATTTTAATTTTTTTCAACTTTTCGTTTGGATATGTTTTATAGCAGAAAGTAAAAAATATAGTTTTTTTTTTTTTTAAATTGACAGTCTTTCTTTGTTTTAAAAAAAATAAAATGGCAAAGGTAATTAAATACCACCAAAAGAAAGCTCTATTTGTGGGGGGAAAAAAGGACAGCATTGCATGATCGCGCAATTGTCAGTTGAAGTAACACAGTGGCGTAAATATGGCCTGGTCATGAAGTGGGGAAAATCTTCCGGAGGTCAAGTAGTGTTCAGAACACTGGTAGCTTTTGTATTCAGGTGACCTCAACTGCCTAAATACCTGAATAGTGGCTGCATTCTGCTTGGATGTAGTAACTGTTTGGCTGATAATTGTCCACCCAGCTTTGTCGATGGTGCATTCGGGGCCTTCTATGGCTTGAATTTTGACTGATTTAGCAGAAACTATGGGAACCTTTGACACAGTCGTAAGGAGTGCAAACTGAATCCATTTCAAATGCTGCATTTGCTCTTCTACACAAGTCTTTGATGCCCAACTGTTTGCAAAGTTTTCTTCTGCACCATTTATACTTTGCTTAGCAACGCTCCCTTGGTGCTCCTGCCTCCATTGCAGCTGGCAACAATATATGGCTTTGTTCCCGGTATGGGGGAGCATGTGACCCTTCTCCCATGTGAGTGCCCGGGTCTAGCAGCTAATCACTACCCCTGGGCACAGTCATATGACCGTGGAGAGGACCCATAATGTCATATGACCAGACTGAAAGCCCATAGGAAAAAAGTATGTGTATAAATATAAAAAAATAATATAAATTATTTTATATATAATATTCATATATTAATATTATATAGTAAGATATATTTATATTAAGATATAATATTCATTATTATTATATATCCTAGGGATAATCCAGCAGAGATGCAGTTGCAGTCACAATCTGTAGAGTTTTGATGCTTTTTTTTAGTTTTTATCTATATGTTTTTTATGTATACTGTATGTAATGACTTTGTGATATTACTTATTTTGTTTTTAAAGGCTTTAAAGAGGAACATCAGTTTTTTTTCTAAGTGTAGCTGCTGACCTTTAGAAATCAGGAGACCGGCACTGTCTTCCCGCAGCTGGTTCTTCTGACCGCTGTGGGCCCTAGCGCTGCCACCTTGGATATGGAGCCAGAAAGTGAAGAAAGTTTGGACAGCCACACTTCAAAAATAGTTCCTTTTATTGTAAAGTCAAATCACCAAAATACATGCCACAGCAAAAAAACAGATGCAAGCTGACGCGTTTCACACTGTAAGTTCAGTGCTTATTCATAGCTTGCATCTGTTTTTTTGCTGTGGCATGTATTTTGGTGATTTGATTTTACAATAAAAGGAACTATTTTTGAAGTGCGGCTGTCCAAACTTTCTTCAATTTCTGCATCTTTATATGCATTGCCTGCACTCACGGCTTTGAATCCAGTGAGAGGTTCAGCAGTCACATCGGATCGGTAACTCTTTTTCTCTGTTGGATATGGAGCCAGCTGTGACTTCCTAAAGGACTCCCAATTACGTGTGCGCAAACTTGCGCAGTATTCTGTGAATGGTCCTCCAGGCTGCCGTAGGGGAGGGGCGTGGCAAGGGGCAGAATCCTAACCTAGGTGAAGATTGTGGAAGTGGGAACAGGTACTGATAAAAAATCAATATGCAGCCCCCCCCCCCCCCCCAGGGAAAAAAACCCTGTAACCTAGTTACTCACTTTTTTAGTGAAGTTCCGCTTTAAGTACTGCCTAAAACACACCTCTCTAGGGACGTCCGCAATCGTCTCCAGTCATCTGTTGCTATAGGGTCTTTCCTCTGTTGTAATTGGCAGGGGATCTGTGAATTTTTGTGACATGCGTGTTTGTTCATTATTTTCCTCCAGCTTGTGATCTCAGCCAGACAGACCCATGTTAGGTCTATTGATTGGCAGATGTAAACAGGCGTCCGTCCGTTTACATCATTTTACCTCCGATCTATCACATGTAGGTATGGAAAAGGACCTAGAGGGACTTGAAGGTAATCGGATGTAAATGGACCGTCTGCTTACATCTGCCTGCTCATAAACTAACATTAAACTTCCAATCAGATCCACCTGAAAAACTGATAAGCGGATCTCATTGGCCCGCTTGTGTGAAAGGACCCTTAGACCCTGTGTACAGAATCATAGGTAGAATCACACAATTTTGTCTGCAGTGTGCGGCGTATGGTCTGAGCACTGACAGGCTGACCCCCCCACCCCTTCAACCTTTGCAGCAATGCTGGCAGCACTCATACATCTATTTCCTAAAGACAACCTCTGGATATGACGCTGAGCACACGCACTCAACTTCTTTGGTCGACCACGGTGAGGCCTGTTCTGAGTGGAACCTGTCCTGTTAAACTGCTGTATGGTTCTGGCCACCGTGCTGCAGCTCAGTTTCAGGGTCTTGGCAAACTTCTTATAGCCTAGGCCATCTGTATCTAGAGCAACAATTCTTTTTTTCAGATCCTCAGAGAGTTCTTTGCCATGTTGAACTTCCAGTGACTAGTATGAGAGAGTGAGAGCGATAACACCAAATTTATCACTCCTGCTTTCCATTCACACCTGAGATCTTGTAACACAAACAAGTCACATGACACCGGGGAGGGAAAATGGCTAGTTGGGACCAATTTGGACATTTTCACTTAGGGATGTACTCACTTTTGTTGCCAGCGGTTTTGACATTAATGGCTGTGTGTTGAGTTATTTTGAGGGGACAGCAAATTTACACTGTAATACAAGCTGTACACTCACTACTTTACATTGTAGCAAAGTGTCATTTCTTCAGTGTTGTCACATGAAAATATATAATAAAATATTTACAAAAATGTGAGGGGTGTACTCACTTTTGTGAGGTACTGTAATTGTATTATATTCAACTTTTTAATTAATATAATCAATTTAAATGAATATGAATTTATTGTTGGCCATTATTTGCATCTTTAGTGTAAGAAAGGTCAAGAAAAATGCAGTCTTCAGTCTCTAACCATCTCTTGTATCATGTCCACAGTCTCTAACCATCTCTTGTATCATATCCTGAAGTCTCTGACCATCTCTTGTATCATGTCCTCAGTCTCTAACCATTTCTCGTATTATGTCTGCAATCTATTACATAAACTTAAACACACTTCTAATAGTATTAGCAAAATTTCCATTCGGTGCACCGCTAGCAAACATGATACAGGAGATGGTCAGAGACTGCAGACATGATATAAGAGATCAATGCAGCCCACCAGTGCCTGTTAGATGCTGCCTCACCAGTGCCTGTTAGATGCAACCCCACCAGTGCCTGTAAGTTGCAGCCTCCCAGTCAGATGCAGCCCACCAGTGCCTGTCAGATGCAGCCTACCTGTGCCTGTCAGATGCAGCCTACCTGTGCCTGTCAGATGCAGCCTTCCTGTGCCTGTCAAATGCAGCCTCACCAGTGCCTGTCAGATGCAGCCTGCCAGTCAGATGCAACCTCCCAATCAGATGCAGCCTCCCAGTCAGATGCAGCCCACCAGTGCCTGTCAGATGCAGCCTATCTGTGCCTGTCAGATGCAGCCTACCTGTGCCTGTCAAATGCAGCCTCACCAGTGCCTGTCAAATGCAGCCAGCCAGTCAGATGCAACCTCCAAGTGCCCATTAGATACAGCCTACCTGTGCCCGTCAGATGCAGCCTACCTGTGCTTGTCAGGTGCAGCCTCCCTAGTGCCTGTCAGATGCTGCCTGGCTGTGCCCATCAAATACAGCCTCACCAGTGCATGTCAGATGCAGCCTGCCTGTGCCTGTCAGATGCAGCCTCACCAGTGCCTGTCAAATGCAGCCTGCCAGTCAGATGCAACCTCCAAGTGCCCATCAGATGCAGCCTACCTGTGCCCATCAGATGCAGACTATCTGTGCCCGTCAGATGCAGCCTCACCAGTGCCTGTCAGATGCAGCCACACCAGTGCCTGTCAGATGCAGCCTGCCTTTGCCCGTCAGATGCAGCCTCACCAGTGTATGTCAGATGCAGCCTGCCTGTGCCCATCAGAAGCAGCCCCACCAGTGCATGTCAGATGCAGCCTGCCTGTGCCCATCAGAAGCAGCCTCACCAGTGCCCGTCAGATGCAGCCTGCCTGTGCCCATCAGATACAGCCTCGCCAGTGCCAGTCAGATGCAACCTGCCTGTGCCCGTCAGATGCAGCCTCACCAGTGTATGTCAGATGCAGCCTGCCTGTGCCCGTCAGATGCAGCCTCACCAGTGCCTGTCAGATGCAGCCTGCCTGTGCCGGATCATAGCGATGATCTCCTGCTGCATTTGAACTTTCCAGCCACAGTAACAATGTCCCGCCTCCTGTGATCACGTCACACTGATTCAATGTCCTGCCATTGGAACAGTGTGCCGTCTATCACAGGAGGCGGGACATTGTAACTGCTGCCGTCCGGACAATTCAGCTCCGTGACACACAGAGATCATGGCTCTACAAGGTGAGGAGGAGGATGGATGACACACCCGCAATGGGCGGTACCGGGGGGGGGGGACCCCACCTCTTTTTCGGCGCTCCATTATCAGCATTTTTCTTCTTTCGGCAGCATGCCAAAAACACAGTTTTCAGACGATAATTTTCAGTGCACCACTACTTTGCTTTGAATACTAAAAATGCATTAAAGTGTGTTTTTGATTTGTGGTGCTCAGATGCAGTGTAGTCCTGCATTATTGGCACCCAAAACTCACTAAAGAAAAACATGATATTCAAAAAAAGAGCCGAAATTGACTCCTAAAAAGGCTAGAGCTGCTTTGGCATGTTTTTGGAGAAGAGGGCAGCCCATTCAAGTGATGGCACCAAAATCGCACAAAAAAGTGTGATGCACCTATATTGCTCAAAATGTGAACGGGCCTTAGTATTTTCACACTCCTTTCCATCCTCCACACAAGACCATTTACTTTTCTGTCCTCTACCCTCCTTTTATCAGTGACCTCTCATGACTCTGGATACTGCAGCGTAGCTTCATGTCTTCATTTTCTGACATATTCTTCAAGATTTTTTAGTAGCGTGTCCCTCTAGGCTCTCGTAGGCATTTTAACTCTTCACTAAGATATGTACTAGCTGCATTGTAGATCCTACTGCTACCGAGTGCATAGAAACCTTTATTTTACATAGCACATGACTGGTCCTTTCTCCATAATGAGATTGGGGGTGCAGGGCTGCCATCAGGAATTTTGGGGCCCCTTACACAGCCTCTGAAGCAGAGAACCGGGGGGGGGGGTGCTGCCACCCCACATTGAGAACTTCAGGCATGGGCCTGCGAATTGAGAAGCGGGATGGGGTGTCACCGTGAATTGAGAAGCGGGGGGCGCCGCGAATTGAAAAGCGGAGGGGGGTGCCGCGAATTGAAAGGCGGGTTTGGGTGCTGACAAACAAAAAAGAAAAGGGAATTGCCATCCGAGCCCCTTACAGGTATACTGACGAAAAAAAAAAAGGGTTGCCAACTGGGCACCAGGTATACTGACGAAAAAAATAAAATAAATAAATAAAAATTCATTAAAAAAAAAACAAGGCACCATCCGGGCACCTGGGGACCTCCGGGCCCCTTACAGGTATACTGACGAAAAAAATAAAAAAAAATTCATTAAAAAAACAAGGGGGTTGCCATCCGGGCACCTGGGGACCTCCGGGCCCCTTACAGGTATACTGACGAAAAAAATACAATAAAATAAATAACTAAATAAATAAATAAAAATTCATTAAAAAAACAAGGGGGTTGCCATCCGGGCACCTGGGGACCTCCGGGCCCCTTACAGGTATATTGACGAACAAAAAAAAACAAACAAAGAAAATTGAAAAGAAAAACTAATAAAAAAAAAAGGGGGGTTGCCATCCGGGCCCCTGGGGACCTCTGGGCTCCTTACAGGTGTACTGCCTGTACCCCCCTGATGGCGGCCCTGTGGGGGTGTTTTTGGTATCATTCCTGTTAGTGATAACAAGCTGTTGCCCTTATATTGTACAATGATTTCTTGTAATTTTCTGTAACGGTGTTTATTTACTATATACCATTACTGCAAAGCACTAAGGAAAATGATAGCTTTATATAAGGAAAAGATAATATTTTAGGTTTGACCTAGATTACTGGAATGATGTGGGTATTAACATCATTAGTTAGAATAAGTAATATAAGCCATAAAAAATATCACAGATTTTCTAGTCTGAGCCTCCTACATTTTGACAGGGATCTATTGCTTTGCACAATGATGTCTGTTAACCTGTTTACAGACAGAAACAGTCCTGAGATGACCTCACCAATGCTCCTACATTATCTAAGCGTTCCGCTGTGTACTGAAATAGGCTGTGCTGCTTTTCTACATTCTACTTAATAGAAAGGCTAGGGATCTGGCTGTGTTGCCTGCCAGGGGTGCCTAAATCACAAGAATTACAAATTATTTGGCAAGAAAAATAGTTCACGATATGTATTTTATTGCTCAGTTTTCTGAAGTTCAGCTTTAAATATTTTTAAATAACTGTTCTATGTGATGACCGTTCGAATGTGTTGAACACTGCTGGCGTAAATAGCAGGAGTTGTCTGTACTATTAATGGATACAATTGGAAGTAATCTCACATAATGTCGGGTTTTGTGATTGTAAGCTGCTGAAGAACCTGCATGCCAAGGGCTACAATTTACAGTTCCATTCTCTGCAGCTGATGGTAAGTTTAGAATTGTTGGGGTTTGGTTGAGTTTTGGATGACATTATACTGTAAGCTATTTAAAGAAAGTAGATGTTGAGAGATTGGTTCATTTCCTGTTGCAGGCCTACAAGTTTTTGGAAAATCATTAAAGTGGTTGTAAACCGTCCTAAAAATATTTTTTTTTTTTAACTAGCTGTAAGAGAAAGCCATAATGAGCTAATATGACTAGCATAATAGCTCATTATGCATCACTTACCTTAGATCGGGGCCCCCGAAGCCGTCCTCGCCTCCCTCTTCAGCCGCATCCATCGCTGCGGCGATAGCCGGAAGGTTACTTCCGGGTATCGCCGCTCCAGCCAATCACAGCGCCGCTCCGGCGCTGTGATTGGCCGGAGCGGCGAAGAAGTGACTCCGCGCATGCGCGCGTGAGCCGTCAAATTCGGCTACGTTGTCGAATGTTGCGACCTAGCCAAATTTGTGAATGGGGTTAACCCCATGCGCATGCGCGTGACGTCAGCGTCGCCGCATTTAAATGCAAATATCTCCTTAACCGTGTAGGTTAAGGAGATATTTCATGCACCTACAGGTAAGCCTTAATCTAGGCTTACCTGTAGGTCTTTGTTTATAAAGTGGGTTTACAACCACTTTAAGTGCATCGTTTCTTTGTTTTGAATGGCATGGGGAAGGGATAGGCCGTCTGTCAAGTTTTATTTTTGGTTTGTTGCCTCATTGGGGAGGTTCACCGCTTTAATTGTCCTGATGACTATTGTCACTGAGACAGAATTTTAGAGTTGCCCCAGAACTAAAGGTAAGGGGACATCTTCCAATAGGTAGAAATGTTTCAGGGACAACTGTCTAATGCCGCGTACACACGATCGGAAATTCCGACAAGAAAACCGTGGATTTTTTTCCAACGGAATGTTGGTTCAAACTTGTGTTGCATACACACGGTCACACAAATGTTGTCGGAAATTCCGACCGTCAAGAACGCGGTGACGTATAAGACGTACGTACGACGAGCCGAGATCAATGAAGTTCAAGAGACAGTTCGGCTCTTGTGCTTGATTCTGAGCATGCGTGTTTTTTTGTGCGTCGGAATTGCATACAGACGATCGGAATTTCCGACAAGAACTTTTCTTGTCGGAAAATTTGAGAACCAACTCTCAAATTTTTGTAGTTGGAAATTCCGACAGCAAATGTCCGATAGAGCCTACACACGTTCGGAATTTCCGACCAAAAGCTCACATCAAACTTTTCTTGTGTACGCGGCATTAGAGGGCAATTAGGGACATTTTCTCTATATTTCTGTTGCATCTCTGGGACAGGAAGTGAGATGGGAAATTGTCCCAATGGTAAACAAACAGCAAAAAATGAAATTGATAGGTACAACCTCATATTTATTTTTGTATGTGGCTTTTAGTTTCCTCATTTTGCCAGTTCTTATAGCCCTGAGCAAAGTAACTTCAGAATTCCTCTTTTGTGCACCAAACATGGATATGGATCAAGGCAACATACTACGAGCGCTTTCTATTGAAAGTGGGAAATTATCATAACTGTTGGTTAGGGAAGAGCTTGGGTTCAGTCCAAACCCAGACGTTACCTGTTTTTGCTAACTTCCGGTTTGCGATGGAACAGGAATACTCATGAGATCATTGATCTAATATGGCCACCTGGCCTTAGACCTAATACGGCCATGTGCCCAAATTAGGTCAATGATGTCACAAGCATCCTCGCCCCTTTGTGTACATCAGCTGTGGGGAATCTCCTGCCTGCAGCTCATTGGCTCAGCAAAGACAGCTAATTTCTAGGTTTGGAACAAACCCAGAACCAAACCCATGCTCATCACTTCTGTTGGTACTAGATCTGTTTAATCTTTTGGCTGTTGAAGGTAATGTACACTTCTAGAAAATGTTGTATAAACAGAATAACTGCACATCTCAAGCTCATAGGTCGATCAGTGAGCAACAATATGAGTTTCAAGGTATACAGAAGAGATTTCTGTTTCACACTTCAGACTATAGATAAGGCCATATGGTCAGAGCTTCTGGCTCCCAACTTGCATCCAGTATTCATGCCATCCACTTAGCTTTATGCTGGAAGCTCTTCCACAGTCTCACTGCAATTGATCACTACTACGTAGTACTGCTATGTGCTACTTGTGTAGTTGACATCACCGGAAGCCATTTGCTGCATTTGTTTATCATTTAGGCTGGGTTCACACTGATACGACACGACAGTCATACAACTTTCATCCTACCTTGCTTTGCGACATCAGTCCTACATCGGTCCTACATTGGTCCGACATCCATCCGACTTTAATGAACAGGATACTACTTTGATCAGACTTTGTGCTAGTCTGACTTGTCCTTTGACCAATCAAAACAATCCCAGGGTGAGATAAATTCCTTTTACTGCTGCTGTAATCACATGTCTGATGTCAAAAGTCGGATGGTAAGGACAAGGATCCTACTTTGAACCGACTTAAATGATAGTCAATGGGCTGAAGTCGGATCAAAGTCGGACCAAAGTAGTACAGGGAGCATTTTCAAAGTCGGACCGACTTGTATCGGACCAGTTAAGACGGCTCTCATAGGGAAACATTGATTTTCACACGTCATGCGACATGAGCTCCCAATGTCAGAGCGTTTGTCGGACCAGTGTGAACCCAGCCTTAGGCTGGGTTCACACTGGTATGACACGACAGTCATACAACTTTCATCCTACTTTGCTCTGCGACATCAGTCCTACATTGATCCTACATTGGTCCGACATCCATCCTACTTTCATGAACAGGATACTACTTTGATCAGACTTTGTACTAGTCTGACTTGTCCTTTGACCAATCAAAACAATCCCAGGGTGAGATAAATTCCTTTTACTGCTGCTGTAATCACCATGTCGGATGTCAAAAGTCGGATGGTTAGGACAAGGATCCTACTTTGATCCGACTTCAATGATATTCAATGGGCTAAAGTAGGATCAAAGTCGGACCAAAGTAGTACAGGGAGGATTTTCAATATCGGACGACTTGTGTCGGACCAGTTAAGACGGCTCCCATAGGGAAACATTGATTTTCACACGTCATGCGACATGAGCTCCCAATGTCGGAGCGTTTTTCGGACCACTGTGAACCCAGCCTGAGTCACTACTCTATGCAATTAATCAGTAGCAATTTTAGTAGCTAATGAAAATCAGCCATGTAGCTCTAGTCCTAGTTTGGACAGATGTTGCAATCAAGATTTATTTTTGTAGCACAGCACATACCAAATCTAAATTATAGACTATTAACCATGGAGCTCTTGGTGGGCTTTGGGAGCAAGCTCAGAGTATTCACTTTTTACGAAATTTGGGCTTGTGTACATGAATATTGCTGTCAAATGCTGGCTTTTGAATCCCAGTGCAGTGACTCTCAAAAACATGGCTTAAGCCTCATACACACGATCGGACTTCCAACCAACTTTTCTGTGGATTTTGGTCTGAAGGGCAATGGCCGTGAACTTGTTCTGCCTACACACGGCACAACAATTTCAGCCAACATTCACCAAACCACGTGGTTTTTCAGCTCTTTACCGCCACCCTTTGGGCAACTTCTGCTATTGTTGGCTGATGTTTAACATTGGTTCTGAGCATGCGTGTTTGTACATCGGATTTTAGTTGGACCAACTTGCATACACACGATCGGATAAACCGACATAACAGATTTATTGCCCAACAATTGGTGAGCATGAACAGCCAACTTTTGTTGTCATAAATTCAGCCAACAATTGTCTGATGGAGCATACACAAGGTCGGATTATCAGACACAACGCGTCCATCAGACAATTATGGCCATAAAGTTGGATCATGTGTATTAGGCTTTAGAAGACAAGTCACAGCATAGCAGATTAATCTCAGTAGGACATGCTGCATCTAGAAAAATGCAAAGCAATCCAAATGCAATCTCAGGACTGTCATCCACACTACACCACTGAGATACACAGGAATCTGCTGACCATTGTTTGACGTGCATTTTATATGCACTTCAGTTGAAAATGAACAACGCCCCTCATACAGAGTTCTGTTTGTAAAGTTTGACTCCACTCCACCTTAAAGGGGAGTTCCAGCCTTTTTTTATGTTTATTAAAAGTCAGCAGCTACAAAAAGTGTAGCTGCTGGCTTTTAATAAACATACACTTACCTGTTCCACTGTCCAGCGACGCGCCGCCCGGAGCTCCGCTCCTCTCCCCCTCTTCTCCGCCGGCGCCACCATTCATAGTGTAGGCACCCGGCCGTGACAGCTTTCAGCTTCACGGCCAGGCACTCACTGTGCATGCGCGAACGGCGCAGCGCTCTCTGAGTGGACAGGCGATCACCTGGGATCTGTCACGTCCCAGGTGATCGCCTACAGGGAGGGGGCGCCAAAAGGCGATATGACAAATCGCCTAGGCGACTCCAGGGCGGAAGGAGGAAGTGGGACAGGAAGTCCCACTCCTACTGAAGCCCCCACTCCCCCCCAAAAAAATTACATGCCAAATGTGGCATGTAAGGGGGCGAGGAGTGGATTAAGCGGAAGATCCAAATTTGGGTGGAACTCCGCTTTAAAGATCATTTTAAGTAAATTATACTATTTATTTGCAAATGCCTTTGTTACCCTTGGACACATTAGTGATATTATAACCTGGAATAAATGTGGATTTGGGACGGACTTATGTTCCTAAGCTACATGAGATACGCCTTTATTAAGAAGTGGAATAAAAATACATGATGGGGCTCATTGATAATGGATAGCAGGTATCATTATCCGCTCTCCATTATTCTCTGAAGGGTTACTCCACTCAATGTCTCGCATTTTACTACCTATGTATAAAATGTGGGCCATGGTTTGGAGCCTGCGATACCCCACATAGTTGTGATTGGAGGAAAACTGGTCGTATGACTTTCACAGGTCACCTTACTGAGCTCTCCTTCTGCTTTTTTTTTTAAACATTCTTTTTTTTTTGTTTACAAACTTTTAATTGAAAAAAATTATTTCTTACAGATATTTGAAGCAACATTGATAAAACATGCATATGAAAAGTATTCAATGAGGTTACATTGAAAATGTGTGTTCTTGTGTACAGATGGTAATATTATATATCATATGACTAAGCGACGCTTCAAATAACTATAAGGGCTCTTTCACACGGAGGTCCGTTCAGTTTTTTAGGCGGACCTGAAACGGATCCTCCATGTAGCCCTATGGAGGCACGGATGTCAGCGGAGACATGTCCGCTGACATCCGCTCCGCTCCGCCAAAGTGTGACGGAGGAAAACCCTATTTTTCCTTCCGTCGGCGGAGCGGATCGGATGACAACGGACTCTACGGTCCGTCATCCGATTCCCCATAGGGGAGAGCGGCGCTCTGACAGGGCGGTCCCTGCACAGTGTGCGGGGACCGCCCAGTCATCCGTCGGCTCAGCGGGGATCAACGGAGCGATCCCCGCTGAGCAAGCGGAGCTTCACGGGGCGGATCTGCACGGATCCGCCCCGTATGAAAGGACCCTTATCATGAAATACTGTAATAGAAAGAAAAAGAAAGAAAATAATAGACAAAATTGAAAAACAACATTAGGATACTATCATATAGAGGTATCTGTATGAATTAATTGATTTTTTTTTTTGTAAATAAACCAAGGATCCCATTTCAGGTTAAAGGCTTTCTTGGTATTAATAATTGTGTGGAAAATATTCTCCATGACCTTGATGTCGTCTACTCTTGCTATTATTTGTGGAAAAGATAAAGAACTAGATTTCAAATGGTATGCAATTCTTAAACTTGAAAGGGTAGCACTCCACCGTCCCCAGTATTCCAAAGCCAGCAGGGTGCCAAACACATTTCTAATGCACTTCATTGTGCTTCATAAGTGTGTGGTACTTTTTTTTTTTTGTAAAGGTGCAGTATGCGGGTTCTATGGGTTCTAAAACAACGTTATAGTTTTCTAGGTAATTAACTCTTTTTTTTAAATTTGTTTTGCAATAAAATATTTAGCATCTTCAAAGTATTAAAAGGGTTGTAAAGGTTTGTTTTTTATTTTCTAAATAGGTTCCTTTAAGCTAGTGCATTGTTGGTTCACTTACCTTTTCCTTTGATTTCCCTTCTAAATGTTTTTTTTCTTTGTCTGAATTTCTCACTTCCTGTTTCTCCTCAGTAAACTTCACACCATCATCCGAGTGGTGTGGAGTCAGCCAGAACAGCTTACTGAACAGTTTACTGAGGAGGAACAGGAAGTGAGAAATTCAGACAAAGAAAACAAAGAAAAAAAATATTTAGAAGGGAAATCTAAGGAAAAGGTAAGTGAACCAACAATGCACTAGCTTAAAGGAACCTATTTAGAAAATAAAAAACAAAGCTTTACAACCCCTTTTAAAGCGGTTGTAAAGTTTTTTTTTTTTACTTTTACCTACAGGTAAGCCTATACTTAAGCCCCGTACACATGATCGGATAACCTATGGATTTTCGTCCGATGGATTTGTCCATCGGAAATCCGATTAAACTGTTTTTCATCAGTCTTGGCCACACACCATCAGTCAAAAAACCGACCGTTCCAAACACGGTGACGTAAAACACTCCGATGAGCCGAGAAAAATGAAGTTTAATGCTTCTGAGCATGCGTCGACTTGATTCTGAGCATGCGTGGGTTTTTTAACCGATGGACTTGCCCATAGACGATCGGAAATTCCCATCGGTTTTTTATCCATCGGAAAATTTTAAAACAAGTTCTATTTTTTACAACAGATGGAAAAAAGACCGATGGGTACCATACACGATCGGTTGGTCTGATGAAAACCATCCATCGGACGGTTTTCATCAGTCAAACCGATCGTGTGTACGGGGCTTAAGGCTTACCTGTAGGTAAAAGAAATATCTCCTAAACCTTTACGGTTTAGGATATATTCCCCTCGCAATGCGCCGCTGACAGCAGCGGCGCATGCGCACAGGGGATTCTCGGGCTGAAGGCTCGGCAGATGCCGAGCCTCGCCGGAACGAAGTCTCCCGTGCACATGCGCGGGAGTGAGACATCGCGGCTCCAGCCACTCACAGCGCTGGAGGCGCGATACCCGGAAGACACGCCGAGGCAACATGTCATCTCCCTCGGCGTGGACCAGGGGAGTTAACGATGCCTCGTTCTAAGGTAAGTATTTCATAATAAGCTTGTATGCTGTGCATACAAGCTTTTTATGCCTTTTCCTTTACAGGTGTAAAAAAAAAAAAAAAAAGTCAGTAGCTATACAACCGCTTTAAGTATGTTGTGTAAAGGAAGGGGTAAAAAGCACATTTCCATTTTAATTCTAGATAACACTGGAACATTGGAAATAGCGAGTCTAAGGGGGTGTATACTTATGCTGAGCAGTGTAAACACAATCCAGTTTGCACCAATATACTGTATCTACTTTCTCTTATACATTTCCTACTTGCACCCATCTGCTTTAAATATTAATACTATATATCAATATTTTTATCTCTTTTTCTGAGTAAGTAATTATAGCTGTAGTCATAGGAGTGTCATGTCGTTTATTGGATTTGTTTTAATTTTACAACACACTGGGTAACTGGGCAACTGCATGGTCAATGATATTCATTATGGTTACTATAACCATCCAAAATTGGCACCAGGGCTAAAATGTAGACACCTAGTAGAGTCTTCACGTGTTTCCTCCAGTATCCCAAGAGCCTCAAATATTGAGCTACTTTCATAGGAAAATGCCAACACTACCTGCTATTGTTGAAAGCTGGACCACCATCTTCTACATCCTTCCCTTTCACGTTGGATTATTAATATAATGGCCAACCTTACTGGCCTATATATATATATAAATGTGCAAACGGTAGATGTGGGCTGGTCAGCTTTTGACAATTCAAAAAAAATGTTGGTGTTTTCATATCAGAGCTGCCTGGGATTTGGGGGTTCCCAAAGTTCTGGTGGAGACATATGTTGGTATGTGCAGGCTCCTCTAGGTACCCCCATTTTTGTACTGGAGCCAGTTTAGAAATAATATTTACTGCAACTAAGTTGACCATCGCAAGGGCATGGAAGACCCCGGTCCTCAGCATTGTAGCAGTTAAAAACTGTGTGAATGAGAAACTTACTGCCGTTCTGTCGGACACTCATGATAAATTTCTCCGGATATGGCAGCCCTGGGTGACTCACAACCACCCTTCGCGATTTGACCCAGTGTTACTTTCCCTTTAATGAGCCTCTGTTCCCCCCACCCCATGGACCCCCCCTCCTTCTCCTCCCCTATCCCCTTCTTTTCTATTTCTTTCCCTCTTTTTTTTTTTTACTGCCCTCTTTCTCCTCATTGATTCTTTCTTTCCTCTCTATACTGCTCTGGCCCGCACGCTTGGTCCTGTTGGGCTTGGACACATGATGTGCCATTGTTTGTTTAACGAATGTTCTTCTATTATGTGAGCTTTTTTGTTTATGTTTATTTTATTTTTTTATACTGTTGTATGTTATATCCTCATCTCGCCTTAAATTTTTATATGTAATGCGGTGAGATAGCCGGTATGTCGTCTAGATCAACATGACGTCACTTTATCGCATCATATAAGATATGGTCATCCTTTTTCTAGTCATCTTTACCCACCATAGAACTTTTAAGGACTGACTCAAATTTCTGGATCCCGGATTAATCCTTTTGATACCTACAATTTTTTTTATTTTTTTTTTATTTTACTTATTAGCCCATGATGTGCCCTCCACTGCCTTTGTACTATTTTGTTGATGTGTGTTATCAATAAAACCCTTTGTACAAGAAATAATATATTTTATTGCAGGTACAGTACCTATATAGCACCAACAATTCACACAGTTCTTTACATATGTATTGTACATTCATTTCAGTCCCTGCCCTGAAGGAACTTACCATCTAAGGTCCCTAACTCACATTCATACATACACATACTAGGGCAACTTTAGACTGGAGCCAATTAACCTACCAGCATGTCTTTGGGGTGTGGGAGGAAACCCATGCAGGTACAGGGGAGAACATGCAAACTCCAGGGCAGTGCTATGGTTGGCATTTTAACCGACAACCCTAGTGATGCCAAGCAGAAGTGCTAACCACTTAGCCACTCTGCTGCTCAGTTATAGTTTACATGTTTATACATTTATGAATCCCCAGTTAATTTACCGGTAAACTATTATTTATTCTTCAGTAAAGAAAAATTCCAGATGATTTAAGAAAGTTTATTACAGCTGGAGTTTGATGATTTCTAGTTAGTACAGATTTTATTCTCTCTTTTGTATTTTGGCTGCAATGAATACCACTGTTGGGAATTAATAAATGTTCTAAATGATTAAATCAAACAGCAGTAAGCAGCTTTCGTCCATAAAAATAACTTTTGTCCCAGATCTTTGCATTCAGCTTTATCTAAACGTTTAAAGATTGTGTTCTATAATCTGTGTCATAGAGATTGAGACCAGTTTAATTCCTTTGCATTAAATACAGGATACTGAATTGTGGTATGTGCAGTGAAATATAAACATGGATTGACAAAGATATTTTATATGTACATAGCATATGCATTATTAATGCTTTATAATAATCCATTGAAGAATCATAGTGGACATTGACCCTTGCATTGACATTGAATCATAGTGGACATTGCTCGGCAGGGATGGCTCCGTTGATCCCCGCTGATCCGGCGGATGACTGGGTGGTACCCGCACACTGTGCAGGGACCGCCCTGTCAGATCTCCGCTCTCCCCTATGGGGCATTGGATGAACACGGACCGTCTGTCCGTGTTCATCTGATCTGCTCCGCAGACAGATAGAAAAATAGAAAATTTTCTATCCTGAAAAACGGAGCATAGCGGACACGGGTGAGATCGGGTGTCAGCGGATGTTCATCCGCTGACATCCGCTATCCCATAGGGATTCATGTATGTCAGTTTTTCATCCGAAAACGGATGGGTGAAAAACAGACATACGGTCCGCCCGTGTGAAAGGGGCCTTATTCATATTTTTTACTATGGGGCCTAATCTATGAAAAATGGAGTAAAGAGCGTTGGAGGTGTTGCCTATTACAGCCAATGAGACTTCCTGCTGTTATCTTTCCAAGAACTGATAAGCTACTGATTGTTGAGGGCAACATCTGTATTTTTAAATGACTTGTCCCAGGACTTCCTTTGTCATCGCCATCAATTTATGTAATCATACTACTAAGGCCCCTTTCACACTGGGGCGGGCATGTGCGGTGGCGGTATAGCGGCGCGATTTTTAGCGCCGCTATACCGTTGTATTTACTGCGATATTCGGCCACTAGCGGTGTGGTTTTAACCCCCGCTAGCGGCCGAAGAAAGGGTTAATACCGTGGTGTCCCATTGATTTCAATGGGAAGGAGCGGTATACACACCGCTCCCTCACCGGTCCAAAGATGCGGCTTGCAGGAGATTTTTTTTTCTCCTGCCAGCGCATCACCTCAGTGTGAAAGCCCTCGGGCTTTCACATTGAGAATGCTGGGGCAGGAGTTTTTCAGGCGTTATTTATGCGCTATTTTTAGAGTTAAAACGCCGGAAATACGCCTCAGTGTGAAAGGGGCCTAAGGGTAATGTAACATTTGTTTTCTAGATCATTTTCTTTGCTCTGATTGTATTATATATACAGTAAATAGGTGTACAAAAGATTTATTTTTGGGGTTTTTTCAAGAAGAAGTCCTGTTTAACCCATTGGCTGTAGGAGGTACCGGAAGAAATGGATAGCATACGGCTCAGTGGGGCTCGTTTTTAATAAATACTGGATATCGCTATCCGCTCCGCTCTGGACACCACAGTGTTCACTCCACATTGTGCATACATTTTATGAGCAATGCAGGCCATGGTGTGGAGGCTGCGGTGTCCTGCGGAGTGTTCATTGCATAACGCTGCTGAGAATATTTCTTTTAAATCTCTGAAGTCACCTGTGCTATAGGCAGGGCTAAGTATCTGCCCTCCCAAATTATCCCCCTCTCTGCCCCAATTTGACTGTTCACATATGCAATAAAGTTTTTACCACTACTACTTTAGTTCCCAGATAGAAATATACATTTTGGTTATGATAATGTTAAAGGCAACCTGGCGCTCTTGTAACTTGCTCATTAGCACTAAATCATGCTGGTTTAAGCAAGGCTCACATCTGTATGGGTGTTGGAATGCATGTAAATCGCTCGCATTCCCACACCCGCATGCAGTCACACACAAAACGTGGTGCATTAAAGAAAACGTGTCGGCTGCCATTAACTCTTATGCCGCGTACACATGGTCGGAATTTCCGACAACAAACCAGACGGATTTTCGCTCAAACTTGTCTTGCATACACACGGTCACACAAATGTTGCTCGGAAATTCTGATCACCAAGAACGCGGTGACGTACAACACTACAACGAGCCGAGAAAAATTAAGTTCAACTATTCTGAGCATGCGTCGAATTGATTCCGATTATGCGTATGATTTTTGTGCGTCGGAATTGGATACACACGGTCGGAATTTCCGACAAGAACTTTTGTTGTCAGAAAAATTTAGAATCAGCTCTCAATCATTTGTTGTCGGAAATTCCGACAGCAAATGTCAGGTGGAGCCTACACACGGTTGGAATATTCGACCAAAAGCTCACATCGAACATTTGTTGTCAGAAATTCCGATCGTGTGTACGCGGCATTAGGCTAGGTTCACGTATGGTATGGTATGGTGTGGTTTCCACATGCCGAATTTGCACAAGCGCAGCAGCCCATTCACTTGAATGGGCTGTTGTACATGTGGAAAACGCAGGAAAAATGTCTCAGCACTTTTTTTCAAATCGCAGCTGCAGTGAAATTGCATGGCACTGAAAAACTGTGTGGTGTGTGTTTTCCAGCACGTGGAAATGCATGGTGCAAAAGCACCATGTGATTTTCATGTCGCTGTGTTTAAAAGGGTGCAAGGACTTTTTCCCCACAGGAAATACAGGCACAGTAGCAAATTTAAATGAATGAGCTGCTGTGCTGGTGCAAACATGGCACACAGAGCCACATAGATGTGAACCGGCCCGGTTCACGTAAATAGCCACGTTGTATCAGCCCCTTCATCTCAATTGCTTTTTCCTGAACCAAAAGACTGTAACTGTCTGACCAGTGGACAGAAGCTGTTATTCCTGTACCCTGCACCAGCCTAGTCACTGTATATGTGGAAGTGCAGGTTTCATCAATCTCAGCTCTGGGTGGTGGTAGGGAAGGGAGGCCTCCTTGTCTTGGGTGCCAAAGGACCTTGTTCCATCACTGCCATCATGCTTTTTAAATGTTTAGTTGTTTTATTTTTTTTAAAGCAGCTATAAAGGCATGTTAAAGAGACCAATTATACTAGAGCTCTGCTAAGTGTTTATAAGTGTGTATAAATTGCTCTGTACATTTTTTAAATGTATTCTATACAGTTAGCGACTGTTATTTTAATATCCTACGTGTATTGTTAACGTTAATTGTAGACATGGACTTAAACAAGGATAGCAGGTAGACAAAATTGTTAGGCAGACTAAATACAGGAAAACAGCAGGCTTGAAACTGCAATTATAATACACCAGTATACTATCGCTGATATTCCTGAACCCTTTCAGACACTGCTCAGTGGCCTCACCATTGCCATACCACCTAGGGGCGCTACAGCTACCATTTTTATAGCACCCACCAGCTGCTCCTATAGTCAGCGGCACAGTGGTTAGCCAAGCTCTTCCAAGTCTATACTCTCCGGGAAGTGCAGTCTCACTAAAGTACTATTTAGGTCTTCCCACCACATACCTCTTCAAAGGGATAGCCATGCTTTCTTGCCCTCCTCAATGCCACTTCAATTCAGTTAAAATAGTAACCTGGCACTGTGGTCTCATATGTTCTGTAGCTTATACTGCACTGCACTGGCTTCAAGCTGGCCTTATCCCCTTTAGAGCAGAGTTTTTCAACCATGGTTCCGCGGCATTATTGGGGTGCCATAAAGAGTCCCCAGGGGTGCCGTGGCAAAATGATATACAGCTCTGTACAGTCCGATCATGAAAGGGTTCCTCTGTAAGGCTGCATTCACACCTGAGCGTTTTGTAGCCTGAAGCCTGAAGCTACAAAACGCTAGAGGGGGGAAAAAACCATTATTCTCTATGGATATGGTTCACATCTCCACTCCAAAACGCCTGAAGCCGAACGCCTGAAGCTCAAACAAGTTCCGGACCCTTTTCTGTTGCGCGAATCGGGCATATTTGGGCGTTTTAGGAGTCATAGAATGTAATGGAAACGCTCGATTCAAGCGTTTAGCGCGACAACAAGCGTTTCAACGGGCGCAAATTCGCGCGACAGAACGCCGGTAAAAACGTCGGTAAAAACGCTCGAAGCGCTACGCTCAGGTGTGAATGCAGTCTAAAGAGAGAAGGGAGAGAGCACATTCCGCACCTCCTCCCAGCTCTCTCCTCCTCAATGCCATTATCTGTATACTCTTGCAGGCAAAACTGAAACCTGTGCAAGCCGCCCGCCCATGTCCTTCCAACCAATGATGTCACTGGTTGCTAAGGACAGGTCAGGCAGCCCGCACAGCTTTGAGTTTTGCCTGCAAGAATACAGATAACAGCTGGGAAGAGGTGCGGAACAGGGGAAACCTATCATGATCGGACTGTACAGGGCTTGATTACCTCCCCCTATCTTCTTAAGGCTGCTCATGTCTCGGCAGCAGAAATTATGGGTGGGGACGGTACAGTCCTTATCTAAGAATTCAGTTTTATATGCTGTATACAGACAGGAGGGAGAGGAGCTGGGAGGGGAGAGCACAGCCAGCACCTCCTCCAGGCTCTCTTCTTCTCTCTGCTGTTCTCACTACTCCTGTAGTGATGAGAGGGATGTGGTGGGAAGGGAAGTTTTGTGCTTGGGGTGGGGGGTGGGGAATTCGTGCTAGGAGGGGGGTTTATGCTGAAGAGGGAGTCACACGTTTTCCCACACCACACAAAAAGGTGTTGACTTTTGCAGATGTGTGTGGGTGCCATTAATTCTTAAATGACACCCCCACACATCAATTGCATGTTACCAAAAAGTTCTTGCTCTCGAAAACACCTCCTTGTGTAAACCAGACTGGTGTGCCCCAGGATTGTGCGCAATTCTAAAGGGTGCCTTCACTGAAAAAGGTTGCAAAACACTGCTTTAGACAGTAGTGGATGTAGTGGTTTCCTCTTGGAGTTAAGCCGGCCACACAATTAGGGATATCATTTCTTCCTTTAAAATGACATGTGCATCTATAAGTCATTGTATGTTGGGCAGGTCTACCTTGTCTTCCAGAGACTAGGAATTGCAGTAATGACGCGTACACACGATCAGAATTTCCACCAGCAAAAGTTCGAGGAAAAAAATTCCGATCGCAAATTCCGATAGTCTGTAGCAATTCCGACGTGCAAAATTCCGACGCATGCTCGGAAACAATTTGACGCATGCTCGGAAGCATTGAACTTAATTTTCTCGTCTCATCGTAATGTTCTTGACGGTCGAAAGTTCAGAGAACTTTTATGTGACCGTGTGTATGCAAGACCAGCTTGAGCGGAATTCCGTCGGAAAAACCATCCAAGTTTTTTCCGACGTAAAATCCGTGGATTCTTTTTCTGACGGAATTCCGCTCAAGCTTGGCTTGCATACACACGGTCACACAAAAGTTCTCTGAACTTTCGACCGTCAAGAACGCGGTGACGTACCACACTACGACGAGCCGAGAAAATTATGTTCAATGCTTCTGAGCATGCGTCAAATTGTTTCCGAGCATGCGTAGTAATTTTGCGCGTCGGAATCACTACAGACGATCGGAATTTCCTATAGGAACTTTTTCTGTCGGAAAAATAGAGAACCTGCTCTTAATCTTTTGTTGGCGGAAATTCCGACAGCAAAAGTCCAATGGAGCATACACACGGTCGGAATTTCCGACCAAAATTTCACATCCGACTTTTCTTGTCGGAATTTCCGATCGTGTGTACGCGGCATAAAGCTTTTTGAAGAAAGAGCAAGTGTGAACTCTGTCTTACACACGCACACTAATCCCCACAGCTCTATACACATATCTGCATTCAATAGTGGATCAGTATTGTGTGGAAGTAAACTCTTATGCCACGTACACACGACCGTTTTTAATGTCATGTAAAAAAACAACATTTTTCTCGACGTGATTCTTCTCAAGCCTGCCTTGCCTACACACTATTGTGGTCAAAAATGCTCGAGTAGAGCGCGGTGACGTACAACATGTACGACGGCACCATAAAGTGGAAGTTCCATTCGGATGGCGCCACCCTTTGGGTTTCTTTTGCTGATTTTGTGTTACTGCGTGTTAGTAAAGTTTGGTGAAAGCTGATTCGCGCTTTTCAGTCTCTGTGCTTTTCAGTCCATTACAGCATGACGAATGTGCTATCTCCATTACAAACGTTAGTTTTACCAGAACGAGCGCTCCCGTCTCATCACTTGCTTCTGAGCATGCGTGTTTTTAGTTAAAGCCTACACACGGCCTTTTTTCATGACGAGAAAAACAACGATGTGAAAAAAGACTAGAAAAATTAGAGCATGTTCCAAATTTTTAATGGGCATTTTTCACGTCGTGAAAAATACTCTGGAGCCCACACACGATCGTTTTTAATGACCAAATAAAAAAATTGCATTTTTCTCCTCATGAAAAACGGTCGTGTGTACGTGGCATAAAAACTAAAAATTGCCAGCAGAAAATTACCAACAGGCAGAGCATTTTGATAGAAGTGATTTTCTAAGTCTCTTCTGGCGAAAAACATTTATTTCTCATACCTGATAGCAATCTTTTTCAGTCTTGACTGTGGCACATGTACAGTCCTGGCATCTTATAGATGCTGGGAATGGAAACGGGTGACAAAATATTGTAACTCCAGTGCACATACTCAGGAATTACAACATCAGTGTCTGTCGTTTTTTTTTTTAATCCGCTGTGGTGCTGAAAATGAAAACATAAAAACGATTAAGTAAACAAAAAACGTGCATGTGAACACAGACTAAAAGGTGCACTCAAGGGTGTGCTTTGTCCACCCCCTGAAGGGGTAGGACCTTTCCCTGATCAGCCGGGGCGCAAAGCTCCTGACAGGAACATAGGGTACAACATGGTCCGCCTAGCCAGAAGGCCTGGCAGACCCCTCTCCTCGTGGCCAGCCCAAGCCAACCACAGAGTACTAGGTCGAGGGGCTCTCCCAAAGAGGGTCAAGGGAGAAAGGGCCACACATTCTCCCACTAGACGTCAGGGTAAGCCTAAAGACTCACACCCTCCATCCTAGTGAGAAATAAACCACACACAAAAGTGAAAGGTAACAAAACATGAGGAGAAAAATAAATAAAAGTGCACTGGCCGGCCCTGAGGCCTGGTAACAAAAGCCAAAAGGCCCAGCCCTAAAAGATGGAGTGCAGAAAAAAGTTTTTGGTGCTGTGACCTTGTGCCTTTTCACACCGTAGGGTCCCACACCAAAGTGTTACTAATGCCTTGTTTCCACTGAACGGAACGGTTCGGGTCGGTACAGAATGGAACTGTTTGAATGTTCCGGTCTATTCTGGTAAGCGTTTCCACTGCAAGTCGGACCGTCAGGGACCATTCAGGGTTTAGAAAAAATGCCTCGCGTGTCCGCCAATCAGTGGAATGTATTGTAGCTCCGCCCTAACCGAACCGTTCCATTTTCTATGGCCCCACATCTGAAGCAGGACCCAGAATGGTGCGGTACGGTTCGGTTTTATGGCACGCTTTTATAATGGAAACACCCAAAATAGCGTACCGTACCGAACCGTACCGAACCGATCCGCTCAGTGGAAACGAGGCATAAGAGCACCCCTAGAGTGACCACTTCCAGGGGGTACAGACACTGCTGACTCTCTGCCTTCCCAACCCATGGCCAGACAAGGTACTGTAGATCCACCCAAATCAGGAGAAACAGCCCATCCAGTTATTTCCTGGATGAATTACTCCCATGCCTCAACTGCCTTTGGACGTCCTGGTTTCTTTTCCAGCCAGTACTAGCCTTCAGAGCCCCCATCATACCAGCAGACTGTAAAGACCACTATACCACAAGCCATTCCAGCTGCCGGAGGGCCAGAATGACAGCAAAGCACCCCTACTGGTCACTGATAAGAGCAGATACTACACCCTTCCCCAGCAGCATATACTTACCTTCCCATGATGTTCTATCCAGTCCCTGGAAATGTGGACAGAATGCCCTGTGCAAATCTTAAAGACACTCTAATCCAGCCTTTCTTAAAGTGGTTGTAAACCCGGTAAAAAAATATATTTTTTAACAACCTGGAAGAGAAAGGCATAATGAGCTAATATGACTAGCATAATAGCTCATTATGCATCACTTACCTTAGGTCGGGGCCCCCGAAGCCATCCTCGTCTCCCTCTTCAGCCGCATCCATTGCTGCGGCGATAGCCGGAAGGTTACTTCCGGGTATCGCCACACCAGCCAATCACAGCGCCGCTCCGGCGCTGTGATTGGCTGGAACAGCAGAGACGTCACTCTGCGCATGCGTGCGAGAGCCGTCACAATCGGCTACGCCGAGCTATTGCTGGGAAGTAGCTGATTTTGTGAATGGGGTTAACCCCATGAATGCGCCGTAGACAGCGGCGCCTGTCATTTTTAGTAAATATCTCCTAAACCGTGTAGGTTTAGGAGATATTTCTTGCACCTACAGGTAAGCCTTAATCTAGGCTTACCTGTAGGTGCAAGTTGAAAAAGTGTGTTTACAACCACTTTAATCACCTCCCTACCGTGCACGAAAACCCCCTTCCTGCCCAAGCCATTTTTCAGCTTTCAGCGCTGTCACACTTTGAATGACAATTGCGCGGTCGTGCGACGTGGCTCCCAAACGAAATTTGTGTCCTTTTTTTCCCACAAATAGAGCTTTCTTTTGGTGGTATTTGATCACCTCTGCAGTTTTTATTTTTTGCGCTATAAACAAAAGAAGAGCGTCCAGTTTGGAAAAAAACACTATTTTTTACTTTTTGCTATAATAAATACCCATTTTTTTTTTTTTATAAAATTTTCCTCAGTTTAGGCCGATACGTATTCTTCTACATATTTTTGGTAAAAAAAAAAAATCGCAATAAGCGCGTATTGATTGGTTTGCGCAAAAGTTATAGCGTCTACAAAATAGGGGATAGATGTATAGCATTTTTATTTTTTTATTTTTTTATTAGTAATGGCGGCGATCTGCGATTTTTTATTGTGACTGCGATATTGCGGCGGACACATCGGACACTTTTGACACATTTTTGGGACCATTCACATTTATACAGCGATCCCTGCTATAAAAATGCATTGATTACTGTATAAATGTGATTGGCAGGGAAGGGGTTAACCACTAGGGGGCGGGAAGGGGTTAACCACTTCAATACAGGGCTTTTTGTACCTATTCAATACCGGGCCTATTTTGGCACTTCTCCTACATGTACAAATCATCATTCTTTTGCTAGAAAATTACTCAGAACCCCCAAACATTATACATGTTTTTTTAGCAGACACCCTAGGGAATAAAATGACGGTCATTGCAACATTTTTTCTTGCACAATATTTGCGCAATAATTTTTCAAACGCCTTTTTTTTTTTAAAAAAATGGTTTCATGAATTAACCTCCCTGGCGGTATGATTCTTTCTGGAATTATGTACCAAAAGCGGTACAATTATTTTGCATGAAAATTTGGTGTTATGTATTATAGGCCTGCGATTCTTAGTAATTACTTACTTAAACCTAAGCAAACCAGAGTCTAGTAGACATCCCGGGTATGATAAATATGAAACACAAAATTATAAATTATAATATAATAAATAACTATAAATAATTATAAAAAATAGTAATCTAATTATAATAAAAATTATTCAATAATGTAATCAAATCAAAAACACTGAAATTTGCTCAGTTGCAGAATTGTCGCTGTCATTAGATTTAGTGTTTGATGACGAATTTCCCCACAAATCGCTATCGCTCAATTCTGCGAGTGATTCTAATTTATTATCGCTGCTTTCTAGTTGGTCTAAAACCACTTTTGACATAAAGGGACACTTTTTGGTTGCTATGGACAATCTCCATTTTCCAGGCAGAAAGAACGATTTTTATTATATAAAAGTGCATGCAGGACACTGGGCAGACCACTAGGGACCAAGGGGGTGTGTAATTATTACATACAGTACTGTAATCTGTAAGATTACAGTATACTGTATGTATACTATGTGTTTCACTTTTTGAATTTGGCGCCCAGTTCCGCTCCCTTGCGACGCTGCGGCTCGCAGGGAACGGAACTAGGAAGTCAGATGGGGACGAAAGTGCCGACACTCGCCGGAGATCTCGCTGGCGATCACAGCAGAGGACATCATCGCTGGATCGCCAGGAGAAGGTAGGGAAACTCCGCTGCGAGCTCTGCAATGTCTACCCCGAGCGTGACTCGGGGTTACCGATCCTAGCATAAAAAAACAACCCCGAGTCACGCTCGGGATTACCGCTAGGGAGGTTAAAAAATAACAAAACAGTAAAGTTAGCCCAATTTTTGGGGAAAATATGAAAGATAATGTTACGCCGAGTAAATAAATACCTAACATGTCACGCTTTAAAATTGCGCACACTCATGGAATGGCGCCAAACTTCGGTACTTAAAAATCTCCATAGGCGACGCTTTAATTTTTTTTACAGGTTACCAGGTTAGAATTACAGAGGAGGTCTAGTTCTAGAATTGTTGCACGCGCTCTAACGCACGCGGCGATACCTCACATGCGTGGTTTGAACGGCGTTTACATATGTGGGCGACTTACGTGTGCATTCGCTTCTGATCGCGAGCTACCGGGGACAGGGGCGTTTTAATTTTTTTTTATTATTATTTATTATTTTTTTTTACTTATTTATTTATTTTTTTACAATGATTTTACTTTTTTTTTTTTTTGATCACTTTTATTCCTATTACAAGGAATGTAAACATCCCTTGTAATAGGAATGTATGTGACAGGTTCTCTTTATTGAGAGATGCGGGGTCAATAAGACCCCACATCTCTCCTCCAGGCTGGAAAGCATGAGATCAGTGAAAAATCTTTCACTGATTTCATACTTACAGCCGCAATGGCGGCTTTGTTTACATTTGAGACCCGGGCGTGACGTCATCACATCGCGCCCGGGCCTCCGACGATCATAGAGATGACTGGTGACCATCTGGTCACCAGTCATCTCTATGCTCATCACGTGACTCCACCAACGATGCCGGAAGATTCGCTCCGGGTCCCCGATCGCACGGGGGAGCCCGGAGAAGCACCGGAAGGCGGCGGGAGGGGGGGTGTCCCCTCCCGCCGCCTATAAGAACGATCAAGCGGCGGAACCGCCGCTATGATCGTTCTTATGGTGCACAGAATCGCCGGCACTTCAAAAGGATATCTGAATGATGCCTCTAGCTGCAGGCATCATTCAGATATCCCCCTACAAAGCCGAGGACGTCATATGACGTCCACCCAGGATGGGAGATCCCATCTGTGGACGTCATTTGTCTATGGCTGGGTAGGGAAGGGGTTAAATATGTTCCCTCAAAGTGTTCTTACTGTGGGGGGGAGGGGACTGACTGGGGGAGGTGACCGATGGTTGTCCCTATGTACAAGGGACACACCATCGGTCCCCTCTCCCTCACAGGACGTGGATCTCTGTGTTTACACACAGAGATCCACTTTCCTGCTCGTTTCCCGGGCAATCGCGGGTGCCCAGCAACAATCGCGGCCGCCGGGCACGCGCACCGGGGCCTTGTGAACGCGGCGGGCGCGCGCGCCTCCTAGCTCGTTTTAAAGGGAGGACGTCATATGACGTCCTCCCAGAACGAGAGTATCCTCCGCCCGCCGTCAATTGACAGTGGGCGGGGGACAAGTGGTTAAAGTGTTACTAAACCCAGATCATAAAAAACTCATCATCAATGAATGGTGCATTACCTGTGGTTCATACTCACTCAGTCTCTATGAGATTAGTTTTCTGTATTCTGCAAAAAAACTGGTTGGTTCTGCTGTTCTCTATCTCCACCTTCTGTCCACGTCCCCAATGCATTTAGGGGTTTTTCAGCTTTGGTGGCTATTCTGCACATGTTCAGTTTTCAGTGAGTTTCTATGCTGAGCATTTCCTCCCTATCACAGCTGAGCAGCCCATGTGACTACAGAGTCACACATGTGGGCATATACACAGTGGTATATAACAGCCCACTCCATCCGTCCTCTTCCATGCCCACTAACCAGCTAAACACAATGGGGATGGGATTTTACATGTAGAGTGATGGAGGCTTCACCTCCCTCTTATTCTAAGGCACAGGCTGGAGGGGGGTGACACAGCCTGTGACTGGCAAAAATCTGCCCGCACCATGTTAATTCCACAAAATAATAAAGATTTCATTTCAAATATATATTTCAATGCCAATTTAAAACAGTTTATTGATAGTATTTTTTTATTTTTTTTTATGTATTCCAAAGGCTGTTTTTTTTTTGAACATGTGACCAGAAGCTCCTTCTGCTTATGTTTCCCTGTAGACAGGCTGGGAAAGATATGGGCCATGTGACAGCTGTATATTAATTAGGGAAAAGGTACTTACATATAATTTTTTATTAAAATAATTACAGTGCCATCATCCACATATAGTAATAGAAGGGACAATGTAAATGAACCGCTTAAGGACCACCCCGCGTACATTTACTGCATCAGGGTGGCCCTTGAGCGCACAATCACGTACCTGTATGTGATTCCTTCTTTACGGTCTAGGGGCCAATCAGTGGGTACCATTCGTTCGTAAAGGCAGAAACAAGGCAGATCGCTGTTCTGCTAGTAAGAAAGACAGAGATCTTGTGTCTCTGCTAAGCAGGATCTCTGTCTTTCTTCAGTTAAGCCATCCCCCCACACAGTTAGAAAACACTCCCAGGAAACACAGTTAACCCTTTGATCAGCCTTGATGTTAACCCCTTCCCTGCCAGTGTCATTCATACAGTGACAGTGCGTTTTTTTTTAGCACTGATCACTGTATTGGCGTCACTGGATCCGCAAAGAGTGTCACTTAGTGTCAGATTTGTCCGCCGCAATGTCGCAGTCCCACTAGTAAAAAAAATAAAAAGTCCATAAATCTATCCCAAAGTTTGTAGACGCTATAACTTTTGTGCAAACCAATCAATATGCACTTACCAAAAATATGTAGCGGATTACACATTGGCCTAAACTGATGAAGAAAGTAAAACGTTTTTATTTTTTTTTCAAAATTTTCGGTCTTTTTTTGTTTATAGCGCAAAAAATAAAGACCGCAGAGGTGATCAAATACCACCAAAAGAAAACTCTATTTGTGGTAAAAAAAAGGACAAACATTTTATTTGGGTACAATGTTGCACGACCGCACAATTGTCAGTTAAATAACGCAGTGCCGTATCACAAAAAATGGCCTGGTCATCAAGGGTGGTAAACCTTCTGGAGCCAAAGTGGTTAAACAGTGTGTGTTTAGTATCACTTTAACCTTTTTAGCACAGAGGAATCATTAAAAAAAACTTTCTGGTGTCAAGGAACCCTAGCTAATAATGACTATATCTACAGCTCATGGTTGATTAGCATGATGGTCATTCAGAAGATTGTGCCTTATGCCGCGTACACACAATCGGATTTTCCGTCGGAAATACCTTGGATGTTTTTTCCGACGGAATTCCGCTCAAGCTTGGCTTGCATGCACACGGTCACACAAAAGTTCTCTGAACTTTCGACCGTCAAGAACCCAGTGACGTACAACACTAAGACGAGCCAAGAAAATTAAGTTCAATGCTTCCGAGCATGCGTAGAATTGTTTCCGAGCATGCGTAGGAATTTTGCGCGTCGGAATTGCTACAGATGATCAGATTTTCCGATCGGAATTTTTTCCGTTGGAAAATTTGAAAACCAGCTCTCAATCTTTTGATGGCGGAAATTTCGCCTGCAAAAGTGCGATGGAGTATACACACGGTTGGAATTTCCGACCAAAAGCTCACATTGGACTTTTGCTGGTGGAATTTCCGACCGTGTATACGCGGCATAACATTTGTAGCCATTGGCAACCTCTGAAGGAACTCTAGGGTTCCACTGAATGCCGGTTGAGAAAGGCTGCTCTAGTCAGAGCTTACACAGAGCTATGGACACTTTCCTCACCCCCATGTGACAGTGCTAGGCCAAATACCAGCATTGTCACATGAGAAGTAGAGGAGCAAGTCACGTGAGTTGCTAAATGTTGTACCTTCATTAAATGTCACCATATTGCTACACTTAAGCCGCGTACACACGATCGGATAACCTATGGATTTTCGTCCGATGGATTTATCCATCGGAAATCCGATTAAACTGTTTTTCATCAGTCTTGGCCACACACCATCAGTCAAAAAACCGACCGTTCCAAACGCGGTGACGTAAAACACTCCGATGAGCCGAGAAAAATTAAGTTTAATGCTTCTGAGCATGCGTCGACTTGATTCTAAGCATGCGTGGGTTTTTTAACCGATGGACTTGCCCATAGACGATCGGAAATTCCCATCGGTTTTTTATCCATCGGAAAATTTTAAAACAAGTTCTATTTTTTACAACCGATGGAAAAAAGACCGATGGGTACCATACACGATCGGTTGGTCTGATGAAAACCATCCATCGGACGGTTTTCATCAGTCAAACCGATCGTGTGTACGGGGCTTAAGAGGCGCCTCTCTTCTCTTTTATTCTCTGTAGCTCCTGCTGGATTTTGCTTCTAATCCCCTTGTGGAGGCTTCCATTTGTAGATGGACATTTTATGGTTACACAACCTATCACATTGCTATAATCTTTTTATATGGATTATAAACTGAAGGACTTATGAATAAATGGTTTTGTAACGAATCATCTGAGTTTTATTTCTTGTGGGGAAATTTACTTTGATATACAAGTGCTTTGGATTACAAGCATGTTTCCAGGACGAATTATGCTCGCAATCCAAGGTTTTACTGTATAAGAAGATTAGCTCCAATGATATTGTTCAGTATATAACTATAACATAGTAACTGAAGTTGTTCCAAAGCACAATTACATCCAAGTATAGTAAGAATAGATGCAGCGTATAATAACACTAGACAAATGTTGATATTAGTATACAATTATTCATTTACTGCTATTGATGTTCGTTTTCCTTGTTCTGAATTCAGCTTATTATCCTATGAAATAACTCCTCATTAGTTTAAAAATTGCAATAAAGAATCTATTGTTCCTCAGCAGAAATACAACATACATGTGAGGAGTGGAAAAGAAAAACAATGTTCACTGGGGACCGAGAACAAAACAAGACAGGAACTGAGAACTCTCTAAGGGTCACATTTTCCGAAGGGCTTCTGCAGTTTCTACATGCAGTGCTGACTACCGGCACACCATGCTAACCATGTCATGCTTTATTACACACAACACACAATCATTAGAAAAGCAAAGCTGCTCCATCTATTACTTCTTATATTAGCTGAGCAGAAAAACAAAAGACGCTGTTTGGGATATTTATCGTTTGATTCTGGTTACCGTATATACTCGAGTATAAGCCGACCCGAATATAAGGCACCTAATTTTACCACAAAAAACTGGGAAAACATATTGACTCGAGTATAAGCCCAGGGTGGGAAAATGCAGCAGCTGCTGGGTAAACAATGCCAATCTGCAGCCTCACTGTGCCCATTTGTAGTCTCACTGTGCCCATTTGCAGTCTCACTGTGCCCATTTGCAGTCTCACTGTGCCCATTTGCAGTGTCACTGTGCCCATTTGCAGTCTCACTGTGCCCATTTGTAGTCTCACTGTGCCCATTTGCAGTCTCACTGTGCCCATTTGTAGTCTCACTGTGCCCAGTTGCAGTCTCACTGTGCCCATTTGTAGTCTCACTGTGCCCATTTGCAGTGTCACTGTGCCCATTTGCAGTCTCACTGTGCCCATTTGTAGTCTCACTGTGCCCATTTGCAGTCTCACTGTGCCCATTTGTAGTCTCACTGTGCCCAGTTGCAGTCTCACTGTGCCCATTTGTAGTCTCACTGTGCCCAGTTGCAGTCTCACTGTGCCCATTTGCAGTCTCACTTTGCCCATTTGTAGTCTCACTGTGCCCATTTGCAGTGTCACTGTGCCCATTTGCAGTCTCACTGTGCCCATTTGCAGTCTCACTGTGCCCATTTGCAGCCTCACTGTGCCCATTTGTAGTCTCACTGTGCCCATTTGCAGTCTCACTGTGCCCATTTGCAGTGTCACTGTGCCCATTTGCAGTCTCACTGTGCCCATTTGTAGTCTCACTGTGCCCATTTGCAGTCTCAGTGTGCCCATTTGTAGTCTCACTGTGCCCAGTTGCAGTCTCACTGTGCCCATTTGTAGTCTCACTGTGCCCATTTGCAGTGTCACTGTGCCCATTTGCAGTCTCACTGTGCCCATTTGTAGTCTCACTGTGCCCATTTGCAGTCTCACTGTGCCCATTTGTAGTCTCACTGTGCCCAGTTGCAGTCTCACTGTGCCCATTTGTAGTCTCACTGTGCCCAGTTGCAGTCTCACTGTGCCCATTTGCAGTCTCACTTTGCCCATTTGTAGTCTCACTGTGCCCATTTGCAGTGTCACTGTGCCCATTTGCAGTCTCACTGTGCCCATTTGTAGTCTCACTGTGCCCATTTGCAGTCTCACTGTGCCCATTTGCAGCCTCACTGTGCCCATTTGCAGTCTCACTGTGCCCATTTGCAGTCTCACTGTGCCCATTTGTAGTCTCACTGTGCCCATTTGCAGTCTCACTGTGCCCATTTGTAGTCTCACTGTGCCCAGTTGCAGTCTCACTGTGCCCATTTGTAGTCTCACTGTGCCCAGTTGCAGTCTCACTGTGCCCATTTGCAGTCTCACTGTGCCCATTTGCAGTGTCACTGTGCCCATTTGCAGTCTCACTGTGCCCATTTGTAGTCTCACTGTGCCCATTTGCAGTCTCACTGTGCCCATTTGCAGTCTCACTGTGCCCATTTGCAGCCTCACTGTGCCCATTTGTAGTCTCACTGTGCCCATTTGCAGTGTCACTGTGCCCATTTGCAGTCTCACTGTGCCCATTTGTAGTCTCACTGTGCCCATTTGCAGTCTCACTGTGCCCATTTGCAGTGTCACTGTGCCCATTTGCAGCCTCACTGTGCCCATTTGTAGTCTCACTGTGCCCATTTGCAGTCTCACTGTGCCCATTTGCAGTGTCACTGTGCCCATTTGCAGTGTCACTGTGCCCATTTGCAGTCTCACTGTGCCCATTTGTAGTCTCACTGTGCCCATTTGCAGTCTCACTGTGCCCATTTGTAGTCTCACTGTGCCCAGTTGCAGTCTCACTGTGCCCATTTGTAGTCTCACTGTGCCCAGTTGCAGTCTCACTGTGCCCATTTGCAGTCTCACTGTGCCCAGTTGCAGTCTCACTGTGCCCAGTTGCAGTCTCACTGTGCTCAGTTGCAGTCTCACTGTGCTCAGTTGCAGTCTCACTGTGCCCATTTGTAGTCTCACTGTGCCCAGTTGCAGTCTCACTGTGCTCAGTTGCAGTCTAACTGTGCCCATTTGTAGTCTCACTGTGCCCAGTTGCAGTCTCACTGTGCCCATTTGCAGTCACACTGTGCCCAGTTGCAGTCTCACTGTGCCCATTTGTAGTCTCATTGTGCCCAGTTGCAGTCTCACTGTGTTCAGTTGCAGTCTCACTGTGCCCAGTTGCAGTCTCACTGTGCCCATTTGTAGTCTCACTGTGCCCATTTGTAGTCTCACTGTGCCCATTTGCAGTCTCACTGTGCCCATTTGCAGTCTCACTGTGCCCATTTGTAGTCTCACTGTGCCCATTTGCAGCCGTACCTTTCATTACTAAAACAGCGTGTGTCTCCCGCTGTCTAATACAGTCTGTTCGGCCATCCATTGAAACAAAGCCCCGCCTCCTCCTCCTCGTCCATCGGTGATAGAGAAACACTGATACGATGCTGGGAAACTGTATCAGTATTCCGTCTATCACAGACGAGGAGGAGGCGGGACTTTGCTACAATGGACGGGTGAAGAGAATGCATTACACAGCGGGAGACACACGCTGTTTTAGTAATGAAAGGTACGGCTCACTCGAGTATAAATCGAGCGGGAGTTTTTCAGCCTAAAAAATGGGCTGAAAAACTCGGCTTATACTCGAGTATATACGGTAATTCTGCCTGTATTAGGTTCAAGTTCAACGCAAAAGAAGTCAATTTCAAGGATCCCACGATCCAAATATTTCAGCAATGTGTATTTTACCTAATTTACTATATATAGATGAGGAATCCCATAATAGGAGTGCGATGGGCTTTTGATGTTTGCAGAAAAGAGTAGAATGCCTCGTACACACGACCGGTTTTCCCGGCAGAAAAAAAAAGACGCTCTTCCCGACGGGATTCCTCTCAAGCCTGCCTTGCATACACACGGGCACACAAAAGACCGCTGAAATTTTGACTGCCAAGAACGCGGTGACGTCAAAACTACGACGAGCCGACAAAATGACGTTCTATGCTTCCGCGCATGTGTCGTATTGTTTACGAGCATGCGCATTTTTTTTCCCCTCGGGAAAGCATACACACGACGGTTTTCACAATGGGAAAAAGACCGCCGGGAATCCCGGCGGGAAAAAAAAGAACAAGTTCTCTTTTTTTTTCCCCCGCAGTTTTCTCGTTGGGAAAACTGTGATGGAGCATACACACTGCCGGTTTTCCCGGCCAAAAGCTGTCATGGCAGTTTTCCCAACGGGAAAACCGGTCGTGTGTACGAGGAGAGGCAGAAGAGATTGAAAAAACTGGCGGGCATTGTAAACATTTAGAAAAGTCAAAAATAAATAAAAAAACAAACAAAAAAAAAAGTTTTAGGTGGGCAGATCCTCGTTTCCACCCATGTAGTACATATGTGCAGTGGCAAATAGGGTGGGCTTTAACACCCACACAACACCCACACATGTGGGTCCAAGTTTCTGTGCAGAGACAGTTCCCAATCTCGTAATGATCCGGAGCCAGGACCGGCTCCCGATCATATGACCACTGTGATAGCCATTGGGCAGACCTTCCCGCCCCATGGGTTTAAAAGCCTGCAAGGGTTAAAGGGGTTGTAAACCCTCGTGTTTTTTCACCTTAATACATCCTATGCATTAAGGTGAAAAAACTTCTGACACTGACCGGCCCCCCAGCCCCCCCCCCGTTTTACTCACCTGAGCCCTTCGACCCCTCTAGATCTCTTGGGGTTTTTGGCTCTTGATTGGATAGATTGATAGCAGCGCAGGTATTGGCTCCCGCTGTTGTCGATCAAATCCAATTACGCGGGGGGCGGGGCAGAGTCCGGCATTCTGTGTCAATAGACACAAATGCTGGAATCGGGAGCGCGCCCGCAAGGTAACCCCCGGGAGAGTACTTCTCCCAGGGGGTTTAACGATGTGGGGAGGAGCCTCGAGAGCATCTGGGGGACCCCAGAAGACGATGATCGGGGCCACACACAAATGCCAAGTTTTTGCCTAGGGGTAGAGTAAAATTCTATTTTCCTTGCTCCAGCACGCTCCCTCCATCTGTGTAACTGGTTCCCCGCAGCCTCCTTTCTAAAGCTTTCCTGGCCTAAAAGCCTTGCATTTATAGGTGTGTGCAGACTATTGCATTAGGGTGTGCACCCCAAAGATCAAACACACATGCCTTTCTCTGCAGCCTCAGTTGCACAGGGTAGTGAATGAATGGGAAGTGCTCTGTGGCTTCCTGTTTATTTACAAACGGAAGCATAGTAAACACAGTTTACTATGCTTCAGTTGTGAATGAACACAGCAAGCGAGTGTGTTCATTGTGTTTATTTAGAAAGGGAAGGAGCTGGTAAATTACATATTTACTAGCCCCTTCCTCTGCTTTCCATCCTGAAACATCCCCCACAGCAGCCAGGGGAGAGGAGGGAAGACAGCATCACTGCAGGGCAGGGGACCAACACGGGGGAGGGGGGGGACCCAGCAGTTGGTGGAATCGGTACCACATGTAGTGATTAAGGCACACCTCCTGCACACAGCCATGCCTGCATTGTATGTGATGACACCAAGGGACAGCCCACAGCTTGGAGCAGAGGAGAAAGCCAGAGGAAGTGGTATGGTAGGTAATGTAGCTTCTTCCTCTGTCCTCAAGAGTTAATAGGCGTTTAACCCTTGCATTGCAGGGGAGGAACCCACTGCAAGGGTATTTTTTTTATGTCCTGGAGTTGGCCTTTAAACACTTGTCAACTGACCACCGTCAAATGACGGCGGGCGAAAGACCCTCTTGTTCTTGGGAGGACGTCATACGACGTGATCACCTTCACAAGCCACTAGGGTGCGCGCTGGCGGCACGCGCTTGCGCCCGCCGCATCACTGGGGACCCGATACATGTGCCTGGCGGGCGCGATGGCCACCGGGCACCCGCGATTGCCCAGTAACTGAGCAGGACCGTGGATCCGTGTGTGTAAACCCACAGATCCACGTCCTGTCAGGGAGAGAGGAGACCGATGGTGTGTCCCTTGTACATAGGGACAACCAACGGTCACCTCCCCCAGTCAGTAAGAATCACTCCTAGGGAACACATTTAACCCCTTGATCGCCCCCTAGTGTTAACCCCTTCCCTGCCAGTCACATTTATACAGTAATCAATGCATTTTTAAAGCAGGGATCGCTGTATAAATGTGAATGGTCCCAAAACTGTGTCAAAACTATCCGATGTGTCCGCCGCAATATCGCAGTCACAATAAAAATCACTGATCGCCGCCATTACTAGTAAAAAAATAATAATAATAAAAATGCTATAAATATTTTCCCCTTTTTGTAGCTGCTATAACTTTTGCGCAAACAATCAATATACGCTTATTGCGATTTTTTTTACCAAAAATGTGTAGAAGAATACGTATCGGGCTAAACTGTGAAAAAAAGATTGTTTTTTTTATAGACTTTTTGGGGATATTTATTATAGCAAAAAGTAAAAAATATTGAATTTTTTTCAAAATGGTCGCTCTATTTTTGTTTATAGCGCAAAAAATAAAAACCGCAGAGGTGATCAAATACCACCAAAAGAAACTCTATTTGTGGGGAAAAAAAGGACAAACATTTTATTTGGGTAGCTGAAAAATGGCTTGGGCAGGAAGGGGGTGAAAGTGCCCTGTAGGCAAGTGGTTAAAGTGGTATTAACCCCAAAACAAAAATGTTTTATATTGCAGCTTACCAATCCTTAGATGTGATGGCTGCAATCGTTTTTTTTTTTCAGGCTATTTTCACCTGGTGCTTACAATGATTAGCTTTTATTCATTTATGTAAGGCTCCATTCACACTTGTGCGCCCTGTCATACAACTTTGGACATGAAAGCTGCATGACAAGTCATTCCCCTATGTTTTCCAATAATAACTATTCATATATGTGTGACTTAAAGTTGCAGCAACTTCAAAGTAGTTCATGCCCTACTTTGGTCTGACTTTCATGCAACTTGAGGGCCATAGACTTCAGTGTTAACCCTCAGAAGTTGCATACAAGCCGTACCTGAATGTTATACAATGCAACAGTTGACCATTCTCACTGGTCAAAGCCAAAGTCGTATCCAAGTTGCACCCATCCAAAGTCGTATCCAAGTTGCACCCATCCAAAGTCGTATCCAAGTTGCACCCATCCAAAGTCATATCCAAGTTGCACGTATCCAAAGTGGTATCCAAGTTGCACCCATCCAAAATCATATCCAAGTTGCACCCATCCAAAGTGGTATCCAAGTTGCACCCATCCAAAATCATATCCAAGTTGCACCCATCCAAAGTCATATCCAAGTTGCACCCATCCAAAGTCATATCCAAGTTGCACCCATCCAAAGTCATATCCAAGTTGCACCCATCCAAAGTCATATCCAAGTTGCACCCATCCAAAGTCATATCCAAGTTGCACCCATCCAAAGTCATATCCAAGTTGCACCCATCCAAAGTCGTATCCAAGTTGCACCCATCCAAAGTCGTATCCAAGTTGCACCCATCCAAAGTCATATCCAAGTTGCACCCATCCAAAGTCATATCCAAGTTGCACCCATCCAAAGTCATATCCATGTTGCACCCATCCAAAGTCATATTATATCCAAGTTGCACCCATCCAAAATCATATCCATGTTGCACCCATCCAAAGTCATATCCAAGTTGCACCCATCCAAAGTCATATCCAAGTTGCACCCATCCAAAGTCATATCCAAGTTGCACCCATCCAAAGTCATATCCAAGTTGCACCCATCCAAAGTCGTATCCAAGTTGCACCCATCCAAAGTCATATCCAAGTTGCACCCATCCAAAGTCATATCCAAGTTGCACCCATCCAAAGTCATATCCATGTTGCACCCATCCAAAGTCATATTATATCCAAGTTGCACCCATCCAAAATCATATCCATGTTGCACCCATCCAAAGTCATATCCAAGTTGCACCCATCCAAAGTCATATCCAAGTTGCACCCATCCAAAGTCATATCCAAGTTGCACCCATCCAAAGTCATATCCAAGTTGCACGTATCCAAAGTGGTATCCAAGTTGCACCCATCCAAAATCATATCCAAGTTGCACCCATCCAAAGTCATATCCAAGTTGCACCCATCCAAAGTCATATCCAAGTTGCACCCATCCAAAGTCATATCCATGTTGCACCCATCCAAAGTCATATCCATGTTGCACCCATCCAAAGTCATATCCATGTTGCACCCATCCAAAATCATATTATATCCAAGTTGCACCCATCCAAAGTCATATCCATGTTGCACCCATCCAAAGTCATATCCATGTTGCACCCATCCAAAATCATATTATATCCAAGTTGCACCCATCCAAAGTCATATCCATGTTGCACCCATCCAAAGTCATATCCAAGTTGCACCCATCCAAAGTCATATCCAAGTTGCACCCATCCAAAGTTGCGTCAAGGTTGCACTCCAAAATCTGGGCAACTTTGGAGTTGTACAAGTGTGAATGGAGCCTAAAACCTTTAAACTGCGACTGCTTAAAAAGTGTTAGCTGGAGTTGGGCTTTGATTTGTTAGTCAAGTCATGTGTAAAACACAAGTAGTGAAGAATAACATAGGTACTGTATTAGGTTGTAATTAGTCTTATAGCTGAAAACTGTGATTGGCTGCTCTAGGTTACAGAAAATGCTTGAATATTTACTAAGTCCTTTCTTTCTATAGACATACTGTATGTGTAAATGGGAATGTTCCCTTTTCATTTATTTTTGCATGTCTCCTTTTTCTACTTATTCACCGCTGACAATGTATGCAAATGAGTGGGTAGGAATGGACTGTTGTTGGTTAAAAATAAAGATGCCACTCACTGCTGTCACTTGGTGGCAGGAATTATAGGTAATTGCAACATTTCCTTTGCCATCAGTTTACCAGGCAGCCTTTTAAAACCTTCCATCTAAATTGATGTGAGGTCCAGTCACATGACAGGTACACTTTGAAACTTTTGTCTATACATTTTTATTCTACTAACTGGTAATAAATTAACATTAAATTGTTTATTTTGAAACTGACATTTGTGATAGAAAGGATACTAACTTGAAGTGATTGTAAAGTCACTTTTTTTTTTTTTTTTTTTTATGACAAAAATGTCATAGCTGCTCTGAATTGCAAAGAGCAGCTCCGATCCTCCTTTTTTGGAGCGCTCCTTGTTCCGCCTTTTCTTTGTGTGCCACTATAGAAAGATACTTCTTATGGTGGCACACCTGCAGGATCAATCCCGCCGCTGTGCTGCCTGCGTCCATAGACACACACAGCTCCTGCTGCCCTAACAAAGCCTCTGAGAGTGGGAGAGGTGCTACAGATGGGCACAGTGCTGGATCAAGTGAGGACTCAAGTAAGTATAAGAAGAGGTGAGGGGGTGATATAGGTACTGGAACATTTTTTTTTTATCTTAATGCAGGGAATTTATTAAGGTAGAAAATGTTTAGGCTTTAGAACCACGTTCATTTTCTTAAAGGGTTAAAGCTGATGTCAGACGGCGACTGTGCCGCTAGTGTTCCTGCTGATGATGATTTTCTGCTTCTGGCTGCAGAGGGAGTGATTCCACAGAGACATAAATATGAATTTATTCTGGCCAGTGACACGCCTAAACGCGGTAGCAAAATCACAGCTTTATGCCGCGTACACACGACCGTTTTTCATGACGAGAAAAATGCCATTTTTAAAAATGGTCGTGAAAAACGGTGGTGTGTAGGCTCCAGAGCATTTTTCTCGACGAGAAAAATGCCCGAAAAAAAATTAGAGCCTGCTCTATTTTTTCTCGTCGTTTTTCATGTCGTTCTTTTTAACGTCGTGAAAAACGGTCGTGTGTATGTTTTTACGAGGGTAAAAAAATGCGCTTGCTCAGAATCAAGTATGAGACGGGAGCTCTCCTTCTGGTAAAACTAGCATTCATAATGGAGATAGTCCGCTGTAACGGACTGAAAAGCACGAATCGTCTCTCACCAAACTTTATTAACACGAGGATCAGCAAAAGCGTCCCAAAGGGTGGCGCCATTCGAATGGAACTTCCCCTTTATAGTGCCGTCGTACGTGTTGTACGTCATCGCGCTTTGCGCAAGCATTTTTTTCACAAACGTGTGTATGCAAGGCAGGCTTGAGAGGAAACACGAAAAATCACGTCGAGAAAAACGTCGTTTTTTCCATGATATGAATAACGGTCGTGTGTACGCGGCATTAGGTGCATTTTTTACACTTCTTTTCTCCTGCTGGGAGAAAGGCATTTAGCAGAACTGAGCAAATGCCCAGTGTGCATGGGGGCTAAGTGTTGGGGAGAAGCTGACTGTTAATTAACTAGTTAAGGATTTTAGTGTTTCAAAGGTAGGTAAAAGGGCTCGGGCCAAGAGATTCCAGAGGTTATACTGTAGGGAAACCTACTGGATTTTTACCTTGAATTCTCTGGCGCCCGGGGTTTGAACGAGTAGATAGAAGTCAACACAATTTTATGATACCTAGCATGATCAATTTGCAGCTACCAGCATTTCTCACCCCCCCCCCCCCTTTTTCCCTCGCTATTTTTTCCTCCCCTCCTATCCCCCCCCCCCCCCAATCTTTTACTGCCCCTCCCCGTTTTTTTTTTTTTACCGCTCACCTCTTCCCCTTTTCTTTTTTTTCTTTTTTTCTTTTTACATTTAAAACCATTTTCAGTCATTCATTTTATATTTGTTCTTATTTATAAGTCTATTTAGTCTGTGTATATATCCATCGCCCTTTAGTTATGCTGATAGGAAATATCACCTGGTGTGTATCTTGATGAATTTGTAATTTTTAGTGTAATTTTTTTGTAATTTTTAGTGTAATTATTCATGTAGTGATCATAATAGGTTATTTTATTTGATGTCATCTTTTATATAGTTATTAATAGATTTTTTATCATTTATTAGAAAATACTATCGTAGATGTGTTAGTATGCAGCTGTTCAGATGACATTTTTTTATCATTTTTAAGGATTTTCTGTAATCATGCCCATTTTCCTTTATTCTATTTTATATACCGTATTTATCGATGTATAACACGCACCCCAAGTTTAGGAGGGAATTTTAAGGAAAAAAACTTTTAGGAGGGAAGTTTAAGGAAAAAAACTTACATTTAAATGTCCATCATTGCAGCCTTGCCCAGTGTCCATCTGCAGCCTTGCCAAATGCATTTGCAGCCTTGCCCAGTGCCTTTTCAGCATTGCCCTGATTTAAAATTGGCGCAGATTTCTGCTGACTGTGAGCGGAGAGGAGCGAGCGGAGCCGAGATACAGAAAGCCGAGTGTACTTCAGCTAGACTCGGCTCTGCTCACAGTCCTGCCCATCTCCACTGATTGCGAGAGGAGAGGAGCGAGCGCCGCTGACATACAGAAAGCCGAGTGTACTTCAGCTAGACTCGGCTCTGCTCACAGTCCTGCCCATCTCCACTGATTGCGAGAGGAGAGGAGCGAGCGCCGCTGACATACAGAAAGCCGAGTGTACTTCGGCTAGACTCGGCTCTGCTCACAGTCGGGGGCGGGACTGCGAGAGGAGCCGGGACTAGCCGAAGTACACTCAGCTTTCTGTATGTCAGCGGCGCTCGCCTCTCGCAATCAGTGGAGGTGGGCGTGACTGCGAGAGGAGCCGAGTAAAGCCGAGTGTACTTCAGCTTTGTGTAACTCGGCTCCGCTCGCTCGTTTCCTCAAAATCAGCGGGGGATCGGCGTATAATACACACCCACGATTTTCCCCTGATTTTAAGGTACCTATTTTATATACCTTTTAGCTCATTGCCCCCTGTGCTAGAGGTACACTTGTGCCATGCAATGACAGTTAAATACGATGGAGATTGGATCGCAGATATAAAATCTGGACAGTTTTGCCCTGTTTATCAGGCGACTAGCCCGGTCTCCAAGCTGATTGGCTGTTTTTTTATTCCGTCCGGACAGTATAGATTTTCCCCTCTAGAGGGGGGCGGATTTTCCTGAAGAAGGAGGCGGCGGATGGGAAATGCGTTGTGGCCTGCCCCATCCTAATTTGGTCTCTTGCTAGCTCTGTGAGAGCTGGAGACACCGCCGGTTATATACCTCCATACGGCAGGTCTGAGCTTCTCCCCACAGCGGTCTTCTCATCCCTTGTGACGGCAGACTGCTTGATTGATGATCCACATCCAGCCTGTGTGCAGCTTGCAAGATACTTTTATGTAAGTGTATCTGAATAAAGTGTTACTTGTTTTTACTACCACACTGACCCAGGCTCCCTCTCTCTGTTGTTTTTGGTTAGGTATTAAAGCTGAACTCCAATCTTGCCTTTAGTCTTGTACAGTTGTACAGGGTATGGGGACTTCTCATCCTGCCCCCAGGTGCTTCCTGAGTGCTTCCTCTAACTGGCTCCTCTGAGGTAGAGATCGTGACTTCATCTGCTCACCTTTCCACCTCAGCCAATCAGAGTAAGCCTTGCATTCATTCAGAAAATACAAAGCATTCTGTGAATAGCTGAGCAGGGCTCAGCCCGAATCTATTTTTTTTCTGGCAATGGTATGGAAAGTCCCCATCCTTGTGCAAAGAACATAGCAGGTGCATCTATTAGTGAAGGTAATAGTTTGATTGGCCCAGTATGGTCCAAATGAACTTTTTTAAAGCTTTTCTCAATGAATGCAAAGATCTCTCTGATTGGACGAATTAGAGAGACGGGACGGTGTCACAATCTCCACCTTGGCCAGTCAGAGAAAACGTTGTATTCATTGAGATAATGCAGTATTCTCTGAATGGCGCCTGTGCCGAGCAGTAGATAAACCCTCAATGTTGTTTTAATTTTAACACATTGAGCACAATAAAATAAACATTTTTCAGCTCAGTAAGCTACCTACCGTATTTGTTAAAATTCTTACTCCAGCACTTGCAGTTCACAACTTTCCAAAGCTGCTGGCTCATGCAGTCTCAGTTCTACTTCCCTGAACTTCCAATCTTCACAGGAAAGAGTTACCAGTGGACCATGCAGTCTTCAGCCAGTTTGTTAGCTTGGAGAAGGCAGGAGGAGGAGAGTGCCTTTACGTCCTAAACTATGAGGCTGTGTGTTTCTATTAATGCACACAGCATAGAGAAACACAACTCTAGTCCCTGCATGCAAGGGTGGCTGAGTGGGATACTGAAAGAGAAAGGAGACACCCTGAAACAGGAAACCTGGGGCAGCAGTAATGGCACCAGCTTAACCGCTTGCCGACCGCCGCACAAACTTTTACGTTGACAGAATGGCACGGCTGCGTATATATACGTCCCCTTTAATTTGCCGCCGGCTGCACGCTCGCGACTCTGTCGCGAGCTCCGTGATCATGCCCACGGGAACAGCGGACTCGATATCCGCTGTTGTCCCGCGATCGTGTCACGGAGCTGAAGAACGGGGAGATGTCAGTGTAAACACAACATCTCCCCGTTCTTCCTAGTGACAAGTCACTGATCGTCTGTTCCCTCTCTTCGGGAACAGCGATCAGTGACGTGTCACGCCAAGCCACGCCCCATAACAGTTAGAATCACTCCCTAGGACACACTTAACCCCTTCAGCGCCCCCCTACAGGTTAACCCCTTCACTGCCAGTGTACTTTTCACAGTAATCAGTGCATTTTTATAGCACTGATCTCTGTAAAAACAACAATGGTCCCAAAATGGTGTCAAAAGTGTCCGATGTGTCCACCAAATTGTCGTAGTCACGATAAAAATCCCTGATCGCCGCCATTACTAGTAAAAAAAAAAGAATTAGTAATAAAAATGCCATAAAACTATCTCCTATTTTGTAGACGCTATAACTTTTGCGCAAACCAATCAATAAACGCTTATTGCGATTTTTTTTTACCAAAAATATGTAGAAGAATATGTATCGGCCTAAACTGAGGGAAAAAACGTTTTTTTATATATTTTTTGGTAGATGTGCGCATCTTCACTGGCCTCACGATTCGATTACGATTATCAGGTCAACGATTTGATTCGATTCCGCGATGCATCACAATTACAGCGCAAGTGCGCATGGTTTTCATCAAAAAAATTCAAGCAGTCAGGAGAATTCCATTTTTTTTAATTCTATCTGTTCTTTTAAAAAAAAGACAACACTCCCTGCATGTAACAAAGTCTAAACAAAGCAGACAACAACTTGTACATAGTACAGGAGATGATCAGAGACTGCAGACATAGTACAGGAGATGGTCAGAGAGTGCAGACCTAGTACAGGAGATGATCAGAGACTGCGGAAATGCTACAGGAGATGGCCAGAGACTGCAGACATGCTACAGGAGATGGCCAGAGACTGCAGACATGCTACAGGAGATGGCCAGAGAGACTGCGGACATGCTACAGGAGATGGTCAGAGAGACTGCGGACATGCTACAGGAGATGGTCAGAGAGACTGCGGACATGCTACAGGAGATGGTCAGAGAGACTGCGGACATGCTACAGGAGATGGTCAGAGAGACTGCGGACATGCTACAGGAGATGGTCAGAGAGACTGCGGACATGCTACAGGAGATGGTCAGAGAGACTGCGGACATGCTACAGGAGATGGTCAGAGAGACTGCGGACATGCTACAGGAGATGGTCAGACAGACTGCGGACATGTTACAGGAGATTGGTAGACAGACTGCGGACATGTTACAGGAGATGGTCAGAGAGACTGCGGACATGCTACAGGAGATAATCAGCGACTGCGGACATACTACAGGAGATGGCCAGAGACTGCAGACATGCTACAGGAGATGGCCAGAGACTGCAGACATGCTACAGGAGATGGTCAGAGAGACTGCGGACATGCTACAGGAGATGGTCAGAGAGACTGCGGACATGCTACAGGAGATGGTCAGAGAGACTGCGGACATGCTACAGGAGATGGTCAGAGAGACTGCGGACATGCTACAGGAGATGGTCAGAGAGACTGCGGACATGCTACAGGAGATGGTCAGAGAGACTGCGGACATGCTACAGGAGATGGTCAGACAGACTGCGGACATGTTACAGGAGATTGGTAGACAGACTGCGGACATGTTACAGGAGATGGTCAGAGAGACTGCGGACATGCTACAGGAGATGGTCAGAGAGACTGCGGACATGCTACAGGAGATGGTCAGAGAGACTGCGGACATGTTACAGGAGATGGTCAGACAGACTGCGGACATGTTACAGGAGATGGTCAGAGACTGCAGAAATGATACAGAAGATGTTCAGACTGCGGACATGATACAGAAGATCAAAAGGTAAGTATAATATCTTTTTTACTTTAAAGAAAAAATAATACCCTTTAGTATCACTTTAACTGTTGTGCCGAGAATGGTTCCCCCGCCGGATTCTGTTCCCCCTACCTCTCGGCTCCTATAGGAAATTCCCCCCCCCAGCCCTGTACATTGCCACTCCCTCCTACTGTTCCTCACGAATGCAAATGCTCCTTAATACCGCCCCGCCTCTCCAGCCCTCTGCTCATTAGCATTCCTGAAAAAACAGTAGGCGTGAGCGACAAAGCAGAGGGCTGGAGAGGCGGGGCGGTATTAGGAGCATTTGCATTCGTGAGAAACAGTAGGAGGGAGCGACAATGTACAGGGCTGGGGGGGCGGATTTCCTATAGGAGCCGAGAGGTAGGGGGAACAGAATCCGGCGGGGGAACCATTCTCGGCACAACACCTGTAATTATCAGTGTGTATATGCCGCGCTCAGGTGACTGCCCTCTCTCCTCTCTACTTTCACGTCTCACGTCTCTCCTGGCGTCAGCCCCGTCCGCCTGTCTATTGATCTGATAGCTACAGTCAGTGGGCGGGGCTAACGTCCAGGAGAGACGTGAGACGTGAAAGCAGAGAGGAGAGAGGCAGGCCGGGCAGTCACATGAGCCCGGCATATACAAACACTAACAAATGAGGTAACAGCTCTCCCGGGAGGGGCGGGGCTAGACATTGATTATTAGGGTTGCATGAATCGATGCCGCATCGGGGACACCCGAATCGCGATGCAGCGATTAAATTCCGCACCCCTTTTTTTGGGGGATATTTATTATAGCAAAAAGTAAAAAATATTGGGTTTTTTTTCAAAATTGTCGTTCTATTCTTGTTTATAGCGCAAAAAATAAAAACCGCAGAGGTGATCAAATACCACCAAGAAAGCTCTATTTGTGGGGAAAAAAAGGACACCAATTTTGTTTGGGAGCCACGTCGCACGACCGCGCAATTGTCAGTTAAAGCGACGCAGTGCCGAATCGCAAAAAGTGGCATGGTCTTTGGCCAGCCAAATGGTCCGGGGCTGAAGTGGTTAAACTGGAACATAGACAAGGATTAAAAAAAGACTGTACATATTCAGTAGGTGATTACATCAGTGTTTATTGCGGCCTCTGCCCCTGTTAAGGAGACCACCCTCTCTATTTGTCCTGTTTACCATAATTGAAAGTGAAAATAAAGAAAATTCCAAATTTTGGGTTGTCCCCAGAAAAGTAATAGAGGGGAAATCTTCCAATGGGGGGTACTAGTTCTGGTGACCTGGGAGTCCCCAAAACATTTTCCTTAATTTTCAGGGATTCTTATTTGGCTATGGGACAGGAAGTGAAGGAAAATCTCCAAAATGGGACACACATGGCGAAAAAAAAAATCTGACAAGGTTTATAACCCTCCCTTGCTCTATCCAAAATGAAAAAAAAAAAACTTTTTGCCTATAGTTCTACTTTAAGCATTTGAACAACTGTTGTACATATAGCTACATTGCAAAACATGAGATTAAGAGATGCAATGGGACAGTTCTGCTCAGAAAGGTGTCCGATCTTAAGAAGATAAGCATAGTGTTAAATAAAATGAAGATTACTTATTTATAGGCTCTGCAGTAGTCATGGGTAAAATGTGGTCCTCAAGCAATGGTGGATCTACCAGTCCCACCCATAGCCTTCATGTGTAAAATGATGAAGATACTAGCCGCACAGGTGTAATGGTGGGACGAATGAACTTGTCATGCCATGGTGTTTTGTTATTTTTACCTGGCTTGCAGCAGGTAATTAAATAAGAAATGATGGCACTTTCAGAACTGTGCTCTCTGGGGGACTCAGTTCACCCTTGGCTATTTCCAGGCTATGCACCTGGTAGCCAGCATGCAAATTCTTTTATCTTACGGATAAACATTTGTCTAATGCAGTATGGAAACAATGCTTCATTTTCCTGACACAGCTTACTCTTGTTCTTCCCAATAATTCCATTTCTCATTTTTATTTGCAAACTAAATACCAGCCTCCGGTTTGATTGGCTGAAAGAACCATTGTCCATTATGGTGTGTGTGCCAATACCTATTTGTTTTACATTCACTTCTATGGCAATGGAGAATGTTTGGAAAGAATTTATACGGGCTTGTATGTCTCGTGTTCTCGAACAAATGAAGCTTGCCAGGCAGCATATCACTGTCTGGATTACATGTGCTGAAATCATTTCTAGTGATGTAACCCTATGGTCAGATACCGATCTGTAAATACAATCCAAATGTGGCAGAATTATATGCTTGAAAGTGAAGAAATGTGGCCTTTTTTAGAATACAGCAAATTTTTGGAAACTATATCAACTATAGGTCATTACAAAGGATAAGGCACACTTTACATCTGAAAGAAAAGAGATTTAACCTTCACATACAGAAAAGCTTATTTGCAGTAAGAGCTGTGAACATTTGGAATAGACTCAATCAAGAACTAGCTCTGACCAACTCAATGGATATTAACCTGTTCCCGCCGGCTGTATGCATATATGCGGCCTCTCAGCGGGTGGGCTTTAACGATGAGAGGCTGCATATCCTCTTCCCGACCGCCCCAAAGCAGATTTACTGCTACAGGGCGGCCGCTCTGCGCAGAATCACGTATATATATATATATATGTGATTCTGCACGTCTGGGTTTCGGGCACGAGCGGCTGGAAGCTCACTCCCGCTGTGATTTTACACAGCAACAGCCAATCAGTGCATCCCACGGACCCGATGTCTGCCGGGACCCATCAATTGCTCGGTACTTTGGCAGAAAGACAGTCTGCCTATGTAAACAAGGCAGACTGTCATTCTGTGAGTACAGAAGACATGGATCCTGTGTTCCTGTGAAGCAGGAACACCAATCTATGTCTTCAAGCAGTAAAAGCTCCTCCCCCACAGTTAGTAACCAATCCCTAGGCATACATTTAACCCTTTTATCGCCCCTGATGTTAACCCCTTCCCTGCCAGTGTCATTAGTGCAGTGACAGTGCATATTTTTTCAGCGGTGATCACTGTAATAATGTCACTGGTCCGCAAAAAAGTGTCCATTAGGTGTCCTATTTGTCTGTCCATCACTACCGCTATAAGTCACTGATCGCCACCATTACTAGTAAAAAAAAAATAATTTACAAAAATGTATAAAATTGTTATAAAAAAATCCCATAGATTGTAGATGCTATAACTTTTGCGCAAACCAATCAATATACACTTATTTGGATTTTTCTCACCAAAAATATGTAGCAGAATACATATTAGCCTAAATTAATGAAGACATTTTTTTTTTTTTATTAGAGACGTAACTTATAAACATGTAATATCGACTTATTTCTAGCTGATTTTAACTGCTTTGCTAACTTTATTTTTTTACAAAGCTCAATAACTGAAGCTTTGATTAAACAGGAGGATACTCTCGAGGAGCAACACATCCTGCCTCTTTCCACCTTCTCTCTCTGGAGCTGATTTACTAAAACTGGGGAGTGTAAAATCAGGTGCAGCCGTGCATGGTAGCCAATCAGCTTCCAACTTCAGCTTGTTCAATTAAACTTTGACAATAGAACCTGGAAGCTGATTGATTTCTTTGCAGAGCTGCACCAAATTTTTCACTCTTTATTTTTAGTAAATCAACCCCAATGTCCTGCATAACAGCCCATAGAGTTTACTTAGGGAGAGAGAGATAGACAATCTATGGAATGAAGTGGCAACCATTGTGTTCTCTCTTTGAAAATACACAATACTAAAAACAGTGCCATAGATGCACTTTGTATTAAGTGTTTATTTGTAAAACTTAAAAATGAATATAACAAAATTACCTGTCTTTGTTAATGGCTTTTTACATTCAGTAGTAACTATAGCGATGCCCTGACATCATTGTAAAATTTGGTGCTACAAATGTTATGCCTCAGGGCACAGATAACTTGCCATTGTTAAAGCAATAATGAATTTTTAAATATATCAAAAAATTCTAGAGCAGAATGCTGGGGCTTCTGTCTGTGTCTGTCTGTAAATCACATAAAGGAGTTTGAGTCAGAGCCCTGACCTTATTCCCATTGAAAGGCAGTGATGTGATCTGAATCAGATTGGTTACATAAGATATTCCAAAATATACATGAACTTCTACGTACAGGAATATGATAAGATACAATTCTAGTTCAAAACGCTATTGCATTAGAATTTGGATTTTTTTCTATTCTCAATAAATCATTGGAAAGAAACTAAACTAGTTAGAATATACTGGTAGTTAATCTGAGACTCTGATTTACTTTTGTTCGGTTGTCTTACGTGGCTTTCATTTTGGTTACAGCCCATGGGAACAGAGCGGATGGAGATGCGCAAACGGCAGATGTCAGTGCACCAAGAGACTGTGAGCTCCTCTCAGGCACAGCAAGGAGTTGGGAATAGGGGATCTAATGCTTGCTGCTTCTGTTGGTGCTGTTGCTGCAGCTGCTCATGGTAGGTGAAATTTACATTACATGTCACCTCATTATAACCATTAAACACAATTAAACACAATCAGACTTATTCAGTAAATTGTGGTAAGGACATTGAATATCCAAGGGCAAAATGAACTAGCCTATGGCAACTAAACCAAAACTGACTTTACCATTCGGAGTAGTCTAAAATTAAATCTAATTGGTTGCTTTAGGCTAATGCACTTTTCACATCATTACTGCACTTAAAATGTTCCTTTTTTTAAACTTGAATAAAATGTGAGAAGAAACTCATGATACCTGTCTACGAATCGAGTCATGAGTTCTCAGTCACATACTACAAAGCTTCGCTCTCCATGTCCTTTACACTTAGGACTTACAGCATATGGGTGCTCAACCTGTGGCCCTCCAGCTGTTGCGGAATTACAAGTTCCCATGAGGCTTTTCAAGGCTGACAGTTACAAGCATGACTACCAAAGGCTGAGGCATGATGGGACTTGCAGTTTCGCAACAGCTGGAAGGCCACAGGTTGAGCACCCATGACTTACAGTCATGAGTTTACTGATGGCGCTGCCTACCTTTGCCTACTACAAACTTCTCTGCTCTTGTTTTCTATGGCACCTAGTATTTTCAATGATGCCAGCTCTTGTACTTTTCTGATGACAAATTTACCCTAAGTATCTAAAGCCCAATTTTTTTCAAATTTCCTTTTCTTTGGAGAGATTACTTTTCACTTCCCATTGTGTCTACAGGACAGGAAGTGAAGGTAAGTTTCCCTCAGTGGGACATGTGTCAAAAAAACTAAACAAAAACACTCTCAGATGGTTTGACCATTAGCTACTCTATCCAAAATAAAATAATAATTATTTGAATCTCAGAGCTTTATTGTGAATACACCAGATATGAGTAGACATGCTTGTCAAGAGCTGCTTGGCATAGATATGCATTGTCCAGAATGTTAAGTAGAAATGAACCTGAAGATTTTTTCCCCCATTTTACGTGGCATGGGGAGAATTTTGATCTGCAAGCAGTTCATTCCAGAAGGTTGAACCACCTTAAGCTTTAACAGCTATCATTGGGGGGTCTTCCCAATTCCCAGTATGGCTGTATCAGCTGCTGCTAAGCTTTCCAGCTGTGAGACTGGTGGCAATGGTTTAAATTAGTTATTTTGATTATTTCCTGGAGCATCCGGTACAGGGGTGCCCAACTGATGATCCCCCGGGTCGAGCCCTCTGATGTGGTCCCCGACCCCCCGCTCTGAGATGGGAGTCAGACAAACCCAGATCGCGGGTTGCCGACCCGTCATCCCAGAGCATCAGTGTTGTGGATGGAGCTGGCAGTAGAGGAAGCAAGCTGCTGCGGAGGGAGCAAAGCCGCATAAGCCAATGCTTCCTCTACAGTGCCAGCTCCTGTCCCAGGCAGAGTGATACCAAATGCACTCCACCTTGGACAGCAACATTTTCCACAGCCGGCGATGCCTGCAGAAAGTGGTGTTTCCTGCAGATGCAGAAAGAGAAGGAAGATCAGTTTATGAAAATCACAGCAATGGTCATATTATCAGAGTTTTGCAGAGTTTGGGCATATATGAACAATAGTTTTTCAATGATTAGGCTGCTTTCACACTGATCCACGGGTGCACCTGTGTCTTGCCTGTGGGTTAGTTGCCTGATCCATAGACTTCTATTATATCCTGCAGGTTTGGTGCGCTCTCTGAAGGTGCACCAACACTCCTGAATGCAGGGGTTTTCATACGCTTTCAGAAAGTGCACCACACCTGCAAGATATAATAGAAGTCTATGGCAAAGCGCAGATAACCCACAGACAGGACAAAGGTGCACTGCACTGCACCCGCGGCGCTGGGAAAACTGAGTGCTTCAGTGTGATAGCAGCCTTAGGCCCCTTTCACAAGATCGGACTAATCAGGTCTGCCTGTCCATTTTCTTTTTGTGACTGCGATTAAACAATAGGTAAACATCCAACAGGGATTGGTTCTACAGAAAATGATAATCCTGATTTAAAATATTCATTATGCTATTCAAAATAAAAAATTTGAACTTCTGTACCATTTAAAGAGGAAGTAAACTTCCTCTGCAGAAATGTACCTATAGGTACGCCTTTACAGTTTAGGAGATATTTAGTATACATACAGCCAGTGACATCACTGGCGCATGCACTCTGAAGGAACGACTCACGGGTGCCATTCCTTCTGACCCCCGTGCCGTGAAAAGCGGCTCACGTGCGGGAGTGACATCATTGCGGCTCTGGCCAATCACAGCGCCGGAGCCCACGAACCCGGAAGAAACTCCGGGGAAGATGTCAGCCAAGTCACAGGTGTGAGGGGACCGCTGCAACAGCTTCGTTCTAAGGTATTTTATAATGAGCTAGTATGCATACTAGCTCATTATGCCTTTGTCTTGCAGGGTTTTCTGGGGTTTACAACCTCTTGAATTCCATTGTGGCCCGCGACCGGTTACCAGATCACTTAAGTGGTCCTCGCTTTTTAAAAGGTTGAGCACCCCTCATCTAGTGGGTTCTTTATAGGAATATTGTATGTGGAAAACTCATTTTACATGGTAATGCTAGAAGCTCAGCTGAAAAGTTGAGCCTGTGGTGGGGGGGGGGGGATCTTCTGTCTGGGGTCCTGAAAATCTGTAAAGACCCATGAGGGTTCCACTTAACGCAAAACAGAAAATTTTTCCTGCCCATCATGTTGACCCCCTTGCTTCAACACATTGAGCCTCTCACCCACAACAAATATGCATGACAATCCCTGATGCATGTAAACTGCATACTTCTTGCACGTCAGTGATTCAGAATGTGTATTAGTCCGACAGCCAGACAGCTGGCATTTTCAGGTGTTCATCCCTGTATATTTCTCATGGCAAGTTTATTTTTAGGCTCGCAGCTCTTAGCATTGCATAGCCAATACAGCTACCTGCAAGACGTATAGACAGAGTTCTGAGATGGCAGCACTCAAAAAGGGGCTAGAAGTCTAATTACAGAGCTTACACATTCAAATTACTTAAAATGAATAAAGTTGTTTATGTTCTAAAATAAGAAATTTCAGAACCCTTTTCTAATAGTATAAACTGGAAGATGCGTGAATTCAACATAAGTACATTTTCCTTTGTAACTATTCTCCCAATATACTGAAATAGCAAGGAGTGGGCACCAAGCACTGTGTGATCTCACTTTGCTGCGGGCCATGTTCCTGCATATGCCAGCGTCTTCCTAATTTACTCTGTTGAAGCCATTTTTTATAATATTTTTTTTTTTTTGCCCGTAAATCAACAATAATCAACATATGCCAAATGACAGATGGACAACAGAGGCAGATGAACATGCTTTCAAAGAAATAATGTATATACTAGGAACTATCATATCCAACAGCTCCCTGACCTAAATATCACTCATCCGTGAATAAATATTTTATTTCCAAATGCTGCAGAAATCCCACAGTGCCTAATATATTTATGTATACAGTTATGGAATATCCCTACACAGTAAACCCCAAATAGAATATTAACTATCAAGCTCCTTGTAAATCTATCTATCTATCTATCTATCCTAAATATATTGTTTGCTAGTTTAATAATAAAATGAAACACCAGCTAAAATTTATTTTTAGTTTTGCAGAGGGTGGAGAAGGGTTATGCCGCGTACACACAATCGGAAATTCCGACAAGAAAACCGTGGATTTTTTTCCGACGGAATGTTGGCCCAAACTTGTGTTGCATACACACAGTCACACAAATCTTGTCGGAAATTCCGACAGTCAAGAACGCAGTGACGTACAAGACGTACAACGAGCCGACATCAGTGAAGTTCAATAGGCAGTTTGGCTCTTCTGCTTGATTCTGAGCATGCGTGTTTTTTTGTGCGTCGGAATTGCATACAGACGATTAGAACTTCCGAGAAGAACTTTTCTTGTCGGAAAAATTGAGAACCAGCTCTCAAATTTTTGTTGTCGGAAATTCCGACAGAAAATGTCCGATGGAGCCTACACACAGTCGGAATTTCCGACCAAAAGCCCACATCGAACTTTTCTTGTCGGAATTTCCGATCGTGTGTACGCGGCATTAGAAAGAAAGAAGCACAATTTTGCTGATCAGAGGAGGCAGCAGAGTGATAGAGCTCATCGCTGTGCTGCTTCTCATTTCACTGTCCAGTCACAGGCTGGGGCAGATCCAGGATGACCTGGGCTCAGGGGAAGTTGGTTGAATGATGCTGGCCACTAGACTGGGCAGAAAAAAGTACTTATGGGGCAGGTGAATGTTGCAGCAAAAGCTGGTTTTGTTATTTTATCTTTTAAAGTGGAAGTCCAGGCTAAAACTAAAATCCCTACATCTATAGCCACCAACATTCTTAAGCCTCGTACACACGACTGGTTTTCTCGGCAAGAAATGACAAGAAAACTGTTGGGAGAGCTTTCTTGCCGAGAAAACTGTTCGTCTGTATGGTTTCTCGTTGAGAAAACTGTCGTGAATCTCAACGAGAAAAAAAGAAAACTTGCTTTCTTATTTCTCGTCGAGAGTCTCAGTTTTCTCGTCATGATTCTCGTTAGACTGTTTTTGGACGAGAAAACCGTTCTTGTGTATGCTTTTCCGAGTCTTCAAAAACCGTGCATGGTCAGAATCAAGTATGAGACGGGAGCGCACCTTCGCGTTCGTAATGGAGATAGCACATTCGTCACGCTGTAACGAACTGAAAAGCGCAAATCGTCTCTCACTAAACTTTTACTAACACGCAGTAACACGAGATTAGCAAAAGCAACCCAAGGGGTGGCGCCATGAGAATGGAACTTCCCCTTTATACTGCCGTTGTACGTCTTGTACGTCACCGCGCTTTAGACCGACGAGATTTGGAATTGACAGTGTGTATGCAAGGAAAGCTTGACTAGAAACCCGTCGAGAAAAACTATGTTTTTTTTGAGATGAGATTCTCGGCCGTGTGTACTAGGCTTAACACTAACCTATTTAGCCCCGAGAAGAAAAAATCAGTATACATACCTTTTCTGCAGGCGACTTGACCCGATCTCCAGTGGCGGAAGCTCTGCAGAGGAAACGTCTGACAACGGCTGGGAAAATGAATGGGAAGTGACGTCACCCATAGAGTTACTATTGCGCTTCCGTTGACGAACGTGTCCTCTGCACCTGCCTCCACAGCGAAGCCACAGCTGACAGCTCAGCGTGGGATCACAGCTTCCGCCGCTGGAGATCGGGATGGATCACCTGTAGAAAAGGTATGTATACTGATTTGTTTTCTTTTCAGGGCTAGATAGGTTAGTGTTAGAAAGTTAGTGGCTATAGATGGAGGGATTTTAGTTTTAGCGTGGACTTACACTTTAACCCCTTTTTCGACTGGTAACACATACAGGTGCATCATATAAAATTAGAATATCATCAAAAAGCTTATTTCAGTAATTCAATTCAAAAAGTGAAACGCATATATATTATATAGATGTGCTAAACACAAAGTGATGTATTTCAAGCATTTCTTTCTTTTAATTTTGATGATTATGGCTTACAGCTAGTGAAACCCCAAGTTCTGTATCTCAGAAAATTTGAATATTACATAAGACCAATAAAAAAAAAGGATTTTTAATACAGAAATGTTGGCTTACTGAAAAGTATGTCCATGTACAGTATAGTATGCACTCAATACTTGGTCAGGGCTCCTTTTGGATGAATTACTGCTCTTAGGATTTAACTAAAGATAATGTGAAATATGTATACTTTTTCTATGACCACTAGGATTCAGCAAGTATTAAAGTGATTGTTTCAATTTGACAACAAGCGTTAGCAAATGGCATCCTCCATTCTTTTTTATTACAGGTTTCCAGGTAGATGGCAGTATACCTGCTAGAGAATATTAATGGAGTTGATTTGATGGGTTATCAATGGAATAATCAATTTAAAGAAATGTAAATACTGTATCAGTCGGTCTGTTCCCATAGGCACTTCAGAGGTGACTTTTTCCATTACAATAAGAGGCAATGGGGAAATAATATATATGACCAATTGCTGCATTTAACAATCAACACTCATTTTATTGTTTGCATCATTATCTCCCTGGCAGAGGTATATCCTGAATAAATGTATTGTGTATATTTTCAGCCTCACAGTTAGAAATCAGGAAAATGAAAGGACAAGAAGATCATCTAATGAAATCCGAGGAGACGGAATCCCAAACTGTGAAGAAAGGTAAGTGACCCTAATGGCTTGAGTCTTATATTAACCATAGACGACTACAACAGGGCTAATTCAATATAACGGGAGACAAGGAAAATGAGCCCCAAATTAAAGCCGATTCACATATGTGCAGAGCTGGTTTCAGTGCGATTTTTCAAAGGAGTCCGGTGTGGTTTCGTTCATCAGTTCAGGTGCGATTCAGGTGAGAATTTTTAAAGTGTTTGTTACCCCAACACTTCATATTCCTGATATGTGCCTGCTGTACCATGTACTTATATCAGAAAGTATCCTGTTCTCTTTGTATTGCTTCCCTTATGTTAAATCCCTAGTATTCCTGCCAGTCCCCTTGCTTTCCTATTAAAAAATTACCACATTAGGCAGGAGAGCACATCGTGGTCAGTTCTTTAGCTATGCTGGAAACTCAGTGTACTCTCCTCCAATGATCAGACTTGTCCTGACACTCCCCCACTGCACAGCCATTCGCTGGGAAGTTCAGTGTGCTGCTGCTTCTCCTCCCCCCAGCTCTTATGCAGCTGAGAACAGAGGGAATGTGATCACTTATAAAAAAAGGTATTTATAATGTTTTTTTTTTATATCTATACAAAACTTTTTACAAGGTGATCATTTACAATCACTTTAAAATCGCACTTGAACCTGCGTGAAAATCATACAGGATGCTTCGTAGCCACCCTGGTGGTATGATCATGTCAGATTTTTGCAACTCAAAGCGGTACAATTGTTTTGCATAGAAATTTGGCGTTTTATATTGAAGCCTGCAATTCTTAGTAATAACACACTTAAATCTGTCCAAACAAGAGTCTAGTAGACATCACGGGTATGATAAAGTTTGAAACACAAAATCATAAATTATATATAATAAATAACTATAAATAATTATAAAAAATAATAATATAATAATATTAAAATAAATTTCCCCACGATTCACTATCACTCAATTCTGCAAGTGTTCTTATTTATTATCGCTGTTTTCTAGCTGGTCTAAAACCACTTTTGACGTAGGGGACACTTTTTGGTTGCTATGGACAATCTCAAATTTCCAGGCAGAAAGAACAGTTTATATAATATAAAATTGCAGGCAGGGCACTGGACAAAGCACTAGGGACAAAAGGGAGGTGAAATGATTTCATACAGCAATGTAATCTGTAAGATTACAGTGTACTGTATGTGTTATGAATTTTGTACTTTTTGAATTTGCCGCCAGGCTCCGCCCCTGTGCGTTGCGATGCTCGCAGGAACGGAGCCTGGCACACAGAGGCATTGAGCGGAGGACACAGCCCGCAGACACAGCGGGGGGGGACATCGCAGGATCCTGAGGATAAGGTAAGTAACCTGCACCAGGATCCTGCAATGCAATCCCGAGTGTGGCTCGGGGTTACCGCTAATGCTACTAAAATTTAACCCCGAGCCATACTCAGGAAAACCGCCAGGGAGGTTAGAAGCATACTGCGGCAGGTATGTGAACCGGCTCAATAGAAAGCCAGTTTGGTTCACATGTCATGTGAATCAGATGTGGTTCAAAACGCATCCAATTTGCATATATGCGAACCAAGCCTTACAGTTGTCCAGGGCAACCAATAAGAAGTCTTATTTGAGCCCTGGTTCACATTGATGCGATTTGACATGTCAAATCGCATGCCAAATCGGCGGCAATTGGCGGAAATGTCAGCGTCCGAATCCGTGCAACGCCGCATTTCCCAAAAGTCGTTTCTGTACTACTTTTGCAGATTTCGGGGGACGATTTCCATTGACATCTGTGCAGAAACCCATACAGATGTCTCTGAAATTGCCCCCGAAGTCGGGACTGACATGTGTGAATTAAATTGTGCGAGTTCAGCTGAATTCACACGATTTCATTCCCGCAGTCAGTGTGAACCGGGGCTCAAGGTAAGGTTTGATTGATTGCTATTGGAGACAACACTATTCCACTTATTCTCTAGTCTTAATAAATTATGCCCAGGCAGTCCTTAAAAAGGACTTCTTAGATAGGCGAGATGGTATTGATAAGTAATATTGCATTATTAGGCAGTGTGGGTACTCAATACTATGGGTTGTCCAGGTAGGTAGCTTCTGACTGTCACTTTTCTTCCATAGAGTTGATAATTTAAATACTGTATTTATCGGCGTATAACACGCACCCTAACTTTAAGAGGGAAGTTTCAGGAAAAAAAACTTTCCACAGCCCCCTGCGTATAACACACAGGCACAGTTTACCCTCTATTTTCAGGGTAAAAAAGTGAGTGTTATACACAAATAAATACAGTAAATGGTGAAAAAAATGTTGCCTTTTCCACTGCCACCAGGAATGCATTTACTGTACATATAAAGCTAAAATCAAAAACATGGGGACATGACTTCAAACTACTATGAGGAAAGTTCAACACTTAAGCCCTGTACACACGATAGGTTTAACCGATGAAAACAGTCCGATGGACTTTTTTCATCGGACAAACCGATCGTGTGTGGGCCCCATCGGTCTTTTTTCCATTGGTGTTTAAAAATAGAACATGTTTTAAATTTATCCGATGGTTAAAAAAACGATAGCAAATTACTATCGTCTGTGGGGAACTCCATCGGATAAAAAACCCACGCATGCTCAGAATCAAGTCGACGCATGCTCAGAAGCATTGAACTTCATTTTTCTCGGCTCATCAGAGTGTTTTACGTCACAGCGTTTGTAACGGCCGGTTTTTTGACTGATGGTGTGTAGGCAAGACTGATGAAAGTCAGCTTCATCGGTTTTCCGATGGAAAAATCCATTGGTTAAAAAACCATAGGAAATCCGATCGTGTGTACAGGGCTTAACCTTAGAAAGTATTATTTTGCTGAAAGGGTAGTTAATGATTGGAATAGACTTCCAGCAGAGGTAGTGAGTGAGTCAACGGCAAGTGGGTTCAAACATGCTTGGGAAAAACATAGTTATATATTTAAAAAAAAAATAATAATAATAAAAAAATACTGTACAATAAATAAATAAAAAAAATGGGGCAGACTTGATTAACTACTTTTTCTTTTCTAAGTTTCTAAGTAGCCCCATTTAAAGTGTATGTCAGTCCAAAACTGTTTTTATTTTTTTATTTTTTACTGCTATTTGGGTCTCTGTTAGGGAGATTTCCTCTCAACTTCTTGTCCTGCTGATATTTTTCCAAACTGATAATGAGAATAACTTTCTATCAGCAACAAATTACTATTATTTTTTTTAGCAAGGAAGGGAAACAGCTAGAATCACTATTAGCTTTTAGTTGCTGTTCCTGTTGCAGATTTTTCTTCAATTGGTGAAATGGTTGTCAGACCAACAAGTAGCAGGGGAAAAATCTCTCGGCATTTAGATAGCAGTAAAAACATGACAGGGGTTCTAACTCTTCCCTACTGTATCTAATACTAGAAAAAAGTGTTTGGCTTGACATACACTTTAAAAAATCTTCAGCTATTGCCATTGAAACATTAGCCATAGCCATCAGACAAAATCCCAATATTAAAGGAGTATCCTTTGGTAATCAAATTCACAAATGTGGCCTATTTGCAGATGACATCTTATTGTTCGTGACGTCTCCGCTGATATCCCTTCCTAACGTCTTCCAAGGTTATGAAGGCCTTCTCTGAGGTCTCAGGCCTTAGGGTAAATTACTCAAAATCACAAGCTCTAAATGTTTCGCTTCCCTTGTCTAATGTCTTGTTGCTTAAAAACTCCTTCCTCCCCAATTTACGAAGTGCGAGTTATGGTGCAGCCAGGCCGGTTCACAAAGGGGAGGCATATCTATGGTATATTCATGCCTCACTCACCCTACATAAAAATCTTCCTATATGGAGGCTTGGGAAAAAGATGCCCAGTTTTGTTGGAATTTGGATACCTGGCACTTAGCCTTCTCTAAATCTTTCAAAGGGATTCTCAATGTCTCTTAAACGGAGGCAAATATTAAAGTTATAACCAGGTGGTATCTAACTCCTTCCAGACTGGCATCTATATATCCAGCATCAGATCCAACGTGTTTCAGAGGTTGCCAACTTTACGGCTCTATGCCTCATATTTGGTGGGAGTGCCCCAGAGTTCGCCCCTTCTGGAGAAAAATATTTTTATTAATTTTTAAGGTAACAGGTTTTCAGGTCCCTACCAGTAGCCATTTTGAACGCTCATATTCCTCACATACCAAAGGTTTCACAAAAATTGATACACTTTATCTTTACAGGCGCCAAAATCACAATTGCCAAATCATGGAAAAAACCAAAACCTTTCCTGTTTGATGCCAAAACCAAAATATCTTGGATACTAACTCAGGAAAAATTAGCTAGCATCTTATCTAATACCATTCCCAAATTCAAAAAAATATGGGAACCTTGGGCCAAATATATGGGGATTTCGATTGGTGAAGATGCTGTTTTACCTTCTATTCAACATTAAGTTGGACACATACCCATCCCTTTCCCTCCGTGCTCTTTTTTACCCACTGTCTTTATTTTCCTCTTCTATTCTTCCTTCTAAAAAGGATTTATGGAAACTCTTTTTCTGGGAATTCTAGTTTCCCATTACATGTTATGTCTCTTTTATTTAGATTTAATGGGATACTATCAAATGTTTTGTTCGGCCTTGTTTAGTCCATCCCGATCTGTTGGCCCTGATAATCTTCTCGGGGCCTAAGAGTCAGAAGGAAGTCTCTATGCCTGGAGCAGTTAGTTCCCGATAAGGGGCTCCAGGTTACCAAGGAGAGAGGGTTTCCCTTCTCCCTTCCATTATATTATAAGGATGAAGAGATCTCCCCCATACAAACTTTTGATTGCTTACATGAATCTATCCTTTTTTCTAGGATGTTTTTATTATTTTATCCATTTATTGACTAATGTTTGTTTATTCCTAAACATTAATCTTTTTTCTTTATTTTTCTTTATTTTTATATAACATCATGTAATGTTCTGTATTATTTATCTTATGAAAATAAAACATTTTGAAAGTAAAAAATCTTCAAAACTGGAGACAGATTAATTCTGAGTTCCACTTTAGCTTTGAAAACTGAGCTCTTGTGTGATTGGATCCCTCTCCTAGTTTGAATGCTGCTGCACAGGGATTAGAAGAGGCAAGTTTACAGGGATAGAGAGGTTAGTGTTAGATTCCTGATGTCTAAAGATGCAGATAAAGATAAAAACGTACATTTAAATGCCCATCAATGCAGCCTTGCCCAGTGTCCTTGCAGCCTTGCCCAGTGTCCTTGCAGCCTTACCCAGTGTCATTGCAGCCTTGCCCAGTGTCCTTGCAGCATAATCGTTTAAAACTACCGCTGCGGCGCCGAGATAGACAGAGCCGGATGTCCTCTGTACTCTGCTCCTCTCGCAGTCCCGCCCCTTGGCCAGGCTCCTATGATGGACATAACACAGGTCCAATGGCGGGACTGGGCATGACTGCGAGCTGAGCCGAGCCTAGCCGAGTACACAGTACACTCAGTTATGTGTATATCGGCGGCACGTGCTCCTCTTCCCCTCACAAACAGCGGGGATCGGCGTATAACACGCACCCACGATTTTCCCCTGATTTTCAGGGGAAAAAAGTGTGTGTTATAAGCGATAAATACGGTAGTTGTATTTAAAAATATTTATTGATTTTTATTATATACAAAAATGCATTAATTGGTGTTTTATCTGCCCTTTTTATATATCTTTTATGTGTGACACAACTGACAAAAAAATGACTTTAGATAAACATTAAATTGACCCTGTTGCAAGAAATATATTTCCAAAAAGGTGTTCCTAAAAAAAGTGTGAATGCTGGACTCTGCCAGTGCCACGGAATGCATCTCCATTGAAGAGAACTCTTTGCATGAAGTCTTTGGAGTGTTGATCGCCTGGTCACCCGCTGCACTGGTGTTTCCTCTTGCTGACCCCTGTATTATGACTGTGTGATGAGTAATTGGGGGGGGGGGGGGGGGTGTTGATTTCTGAGCAGACTTCAGCAGATGCTTTCTCTTGAGGCTGGGTTCACAAATATGTGGCCGCGGTTTCAGTGTGGCAGTCCGGTACAGGTTCTGTTCACCGATTCAGGTGTGATTCAGGTGCAAATTTTCCCTAAAGAAGCACCTGAACCGGATTCATAAGCACACAGGATCCTTTTTAAAACCACACCCATTGAAAGCCGGTCCAATTCACATGTTATGCGGTTTGTTTAAAAACACATCCAATTTGCAAGAAAATTCACATGCACCCGGCCCGCGGACATTTTAACCCCAGTCAGCTTTTTTGGGATAACAACTGATGCAGCTAAGGAGCCGATTGGCTGTTATCCCAAGCAGCGGGAGAGGATGTGTAGTCGCCCCCCCCCCCCCTCCTGCTCACCTGGGCTCTCCTGGCCCATCGGGAGGCCCGAGCAACCAGCACGTACGCCGGAACCGGCTTCAATCGGGTCTCGGATCTAGTAACCCGGAAGCAAAGTCATAATGTCCGGTTTACAGAAGACTTAAAGGCGGCAAATTTAAGAAAATAACGGTATTCAAAACAGCCAAACTTGGCATTTTGAATGCATTTAAGTGCAAAGGAGGGATTTGGGGTCTTATATGTTTACATTCCCTGTGACGGCAATAAACGTGATCAGAATTTTTTTTTAAAAGAACAGCGTAAAAAAAATAAAAAAAAATAAAGAATTTTTTTTTTTTCAAGCACCCCATCCCTCTGTGCTTTTGCAGAAGCGAACGCATATGTTGGTCATGACCGCAAATGTGAACAGTGTTCAAGTCACACATGTGAAGTATCGACACGATCGTTAGAGCAATAACTCTAGCACAAGATCTCCTATGTAACTCTAAACTGGTAACCCGTCGAAATTTTTAAAGCATCGCCCATGGGGATTTTTAAGTACCGTAGTTTGTCGCTATTCCACGAGTGTGCGCAATTTTAAAGCATAATATGGAGGGGGTGTAATATGCAGGGGGGGAGCTGGGTGGGGGGGTACTGTGTGATGTGAAGAGGGGACTGTGTAATGTAAAGGGATCCTGAGGTATGGGGGCTGTGTAATGTAAAGGGGTCCAGATTATTATCTTAATTTATTAGCCGATGAATGCAGCCTCCCATGCATTCACATACATGAATCTGGCCCTTAAGTGGAAAAAGGTTGCTGACCCCTGATCTAGGCCATCTAGGCTCATCTATTGCATGCTTATGTTAGAATTGTATGTTTTGCTGGGGGTTTTCATTTTATCTGTCTATCCCATTAATGTGAACTGATTATATTACACTACTGTGCTCTATACACAAAACAGATAGATCTGCTTGAAGAGACCTTTAATTTACTACAGACTTTATATTTTGGTTGGAGCTTTTTTTTCATAGTAGAGCAGTAAATCTGATGTTTCCTATGTTTCTCTATTAGCCCATCTCCTACCCTTGAAGACGTTTACTCCTGGGGCCAGTCATTTGACAAGCTCATGAACACTCCGGCAGGAAGAAATGCTTTCCGGGAATTCCTCAGGACAGAATTCAGTGAGGAGAACATGCTCTTCTGGATGGCCTGTGAGGACCTCAAGAAGGAATCTAACAAAAACGTCATAGAAGAGAAAGCTAGATTAATATATGAGGACTACATATCCATTCTGTCTCCAAAAGAGGTATCACTATTCATCTATATTCTCTCTTTATCTATATATATATATATATATATATATATATATATATATATATATATATATATGATAAAATTTGATGAAATATCTTTTTGTAGCATCCTACTACAGCTTAGTAGTTGTATGATGTTTGTATTTTCACTAAAACCCTTCACATGTGAAAGTATACTTTCAGATAATAGTGTATTTGAATAAAACATTTTTTTGAAGCGGAACTCCTCCCACAAGGGGAAGTTTCGCTTTAAGTCCTTCTCCCCTGCATCTTTTGGAGGGGGGGGGGGTTGAGTACTCAGATCACCTAGGAGTCCAAGACCTTTACCCATGTGGCCAACAGTGAAGGAAGCCTCGGACAGCATTTTTTTCAGGAAACACAAGCCCTTCTATGACTTTTTATCCATTCATTGCAAACAGTTGAAAGAAGGAGAGAACATTTTTTTTTTTTTTTTATCTTATTTTAATATTACATTTTGTAAAATATTCAGTACAAGGGCATAGCAAGTAATTGCAATCAACTTGACACATAACATGGATGGTCTATACATTGAAAGAATAAACCACATAAGGCTTAACAGAACAGCCATTATGATGAATCATACAGTGAGTCAAAAAAGTATTTAGTCAGCCACCAATTGTGCAAGTTCTTCCACTTAAAAAGATGAGCGAGGCCTGTAATTGTCATCATAGGTATACCTCAACTATGAGAGACAAAATGTGGAAACAAATCCAGACAATCACATTGTCTGATTTGGAAAGAATTTATTTGCAAATTATGGTGCAAAATAAGTATTTGGTCAATATCAAAAGTTCATCTTAATACTTTGTTATATATCCTTTGTTGGCAATGACAGAGGTCAAACGTTTTCTGTAAGTCTTCACAAGGTTGTCACACACTGTTGCTGGTATGTTGGCCCATTCCTCCATGCAGATCTCCTCTAGAGCAGTGATGTTTTGGGGCTGTCGCTGGGCAACACAGACTTTCAACTCCTTCCAAAGGTTTTCTATGGGGTTGAGATCTGGAGACTGGCTAGGCCACTCCAGGACCTTGAAATGCTTCTTACGAAGCCACTCCTTCATTGCCCAGGTGGTGTGTTTGGGTTAATTGTCATGCTGAAAGACCCAGCCACGTTTCATCTTCAATGCCCTTGCTGATGGGAGGAGGTTTGCACTCAAAATCTCACGATACATGGCCCCATTAATTTTTTCATGTACACGGATCAGTCATCCTGTTCTCTTTGCAGAGAAACAACCCCAAAGCATGATGTTGCCACCCCCATGTTTCACAGTAGGTATGGTGTTCTTTGGTTGCAACTCAGCATTCTCTCTCCTCCAAACACGACAAGTTGTGTTTCTACCAAACAGTTCTACTTTGGTTTCATCTGACCATATGACATTCTCCCAATCCTCTTCTGGATCATCCAAATTCTCCTTAGAAAACCTCAGACGGGCCCAGGCATGTACTGGCTTAAGCAGGGGGACACGTCTGGTTCTGCAGGATCTGAGTCCCTGGCGGCGTAGTGTGTTACTGATGGTAGCCTTTGTTACGTTGGTCCCAGCTCTCTGCAGGTCATTCACTAGGTCCCCCCGTGTGGTTCTGGGATTTTTGCTCACTGTTTTTGTGATCATTTTGACCCCACAGGGTAAGATCTTGCGTGGAGCCCCAGATCAAGGGAGATTATCAGTGGTCTTGTATGTCTTCCATTTTCTAATTATTGCTCCCACATTTGATTTCTTCACACCAAGCTGCTTGACTATTGCAGATTCAGTCTTCCCAGCCTGGTGCAGGTCTACAATTTTGTTTCTGGTGTCCTTTGACAGCTCTTTGGTCTTCACCATAGTGGAGTTTGGAGTGTGACTTTTTGAGGTTGTGGACAGGTGTCTTTTATACTGCTAACAAGTTCAAACAGGTGCCATTAATACAGGTAATGAGTGGAGGACAGAGGAGCCTCTTAAAGAAGAAGATACAGGTCTGTGAGAGACAGAAATCTTGCTTGTTTGTAGGTGACCAAATACTTATTTTCCACCATAATTTGCAAATAAATTCTTTCCAAATCAGACAATGTGATTGTCTGGATTTGTTTCCACATTTTGTCTCTCATAGTTGAGGTATACCTATGATGACAATTACAGGCCTCTCTCACCTTTTTAAGTGGGAGAACTTGCACAATTGGTGGCTGACTAAAATAGGATTTTTGTACTCACCGTAAAATCCGTTTCTCTGGCATCCATGGACTGACACAGCGTGTCTTATACACCTTTACACGTGGGTTATGTCCCTGCTTGCAGGAGAAGACCTAGGCAGAATGTGAGATGTTATACATACATTCTAAACAGCCAGAGCTGAACAGCCCCGCCCAGGGGGGCGGTCCCTCCGGCATAACCCTCCCACTGCAGTCAGCAGACCTCAGTTCGTAACAAAGCAGTACAAACTCAAAAAGAAGGGTGGGTGCTGTGTCAGTCCATGGATGCCAGAGAAACGGATTTTACGGTGAGTGCAAAAATCCTATTTTCTCTTGTCATCCATGGACTGACACAGCGTGTCTTATACACCTTTACACGTGGGATGTCCCAAAGCAGTGTCAAGAGGGATGGGAGCAGTATAAATGGAAAACCAAAAACTTCACTCCAAACAAGGCAGAGCTCCTCAACGGAGGAGTTGCAACATCAAACAGCGGCCTGCAACACCTTGCGGCCGAAGGAAGCATCCGAAGATGCAGCCACATCAACCTTATAAAACTTAGAAAAGGTATGAACAGACGACCAGGTCGCCGCCTTGCACACTTGTGCAACCGACGCTTGATGTCGGAAAGCCCAGGAAGCACCAATTGCCCTGGTGGAATGTGCCGTAACCGGAAAGGGAGGCGCCCGCCCCTTGAGAGCATAAGCTTGAATGACGGTTTGTCTGATCCACCTAGAAATGGTGGCAGACGAAACCGCTTGGCCCTGTTTTGGACCAGAGACAGCCACAAATAGTGAGTCAGACTTCCGAATAGAGGCAGTAGCAGACAGGTACACCCGCAAGGCTCGTACCACATCCAAAGTGTGAAGCGCAAACTCTCTGGGATGCGATGGGTGAGGACACAAGGACGGGAGGACAATGTCCTCATTTAAGTGGAAGGCCGAGACCACCTTTGGCAGAAAAGAAGGTCGCGGACGTAACACCGCCTTATCCTTATGGATGACCAAAAAGGGCGACTTGCAGGACAAGGCCGCCAACTCAGACACTCGTCTAATGGAAGTAATGGCCACCAAGAAGGCCACCTTCTGAGACAAAGTCAAGAGGGGAATATCTCTAATATTCTCAAAGGGAGGTTCCTGGAGAACCGAGAGCACCAAATTCAGATCCCACGGGGGGAGAGGAGGCTTGACAGGGGGGAGCACATGGCGAACCCCCTGCACAAAGGTGCTAACCAAGGGATAACCCGCCAGCGGTCGCTGAAAGAAGATGGCCAAGGCCGAAATCTGACCCTTAATGGTACTCAAAGCGAGCTTTTGGGTCACGCCACGCTGCAGAAAATGCAGGATTCTGGGAACGGAATACGTTCGTGGGCGCCAGTCCAGCTCTTCGCACATGGCGATGTAAGCTCTCCAAGTACGGTGATAGATCTTTCTGGAGGAAGACTTCCGTGCCCTTAACATGGTCGAAATGACCGAATCCGAGAGACCTCGGTCTCTCAGCACCTGGCTTTCAATAACCATGCCGTTAAAGCCAGAGACTGTAAAGCAGGATGAAATATAGGACCTTGAGACAAAAGGTCCCCCCGTATTGGTAACCGCCAGGGAACGTCTACGACGAGACGTACCAGATCGGCGTACCAGTGACGCCGAGACCAATCCGGAGCAACGAGGATCACCGGAATTCCCTCGGTCGCTACCCTGCGGAGCAGGTGAGGCAGCAACTGCAGCGGAGGATAAACGTATATCAGGTGATACTGACCCCATGGGGCCACCAACGCATCCGAGGCATCCGCCCAGGGATCCCTGGATCTGGCCACAAACCTCGACCCCTTGCGATTGAGTCGAGAGGCCATCAGGTCCACATCCGGCGTGCCCCACCGTCTGCAAAGGAGTTGAAAGACCTCCGGGTGCAAGGACCACTCTCCCTGGTCCAGCGTCTGGCGACTTAGATAGTCCGCCTGACAATTGTCTACGCCCGGAATGTAGACGGCCGACAGAGCCGGCACGCTTCTTTCGGCCCACCTCAGGATGCGGGCGACCTCGGAAGCCGCAGCTGAGCTCCGAGTCCCCCCTTGATGGTTGACATACGCCACTGCTGTGGCGTTGTCCGATTGGATCCTGATGGAGTGACCCTGTAGTTTCTCCGACCATGAGGAGAGGCACAGTCTGATTGCCCGTATTTCCAGCACATTGATCGGTAAGAGGGCTTCGTCCGGAGTCCAAAGCCCTTGGGCCGACAGGACTCCCCAGACTCCCCCCCAGCCCGTCAGGCTGGCGTCCGTCGTGATCACCGTCCATTGGAGGGGGAGGAACGACTTCCCGGACCGAAGAGCCGGGGACCTCAACCACCACGTCAGGGACGCCCTGACCAGGTGACTCACCTGGATCTGAAGATCCAAGGACAACGGGGATTTGTCCCAAGTGGACAAGATCTCTTTCTGTAAAGCCCTGGTGTGCGCTTGGGCATAAGGAACGGCCTCGAAGGAGGCCACCATGAGTCCCAGGACTCTCATGCAAAAGCGGATTGACGACCATTTTCGGGACGTCAGCACCCGTACTGCAGACTGAAGTGTCAGTAGTTTGTCTGGAGGTAGGAAGACTCTTGCCTCCAAGGAGTCCAGAATCAGACCTAGATACTCCAGACGCTGAGTCGGGACTAGAACCGACTTCTGAACGTTCAGGAGCCACCCAAACTCCCTGAGGGTCTGACTGACGATAGTCACACTTTCTTCCAATTCTGAGCCACTGTCTGCTCTTAGAAGAAAATCGTCCAGATAGCCTACGATAGCAATGCCTCGCTGTCTCAGCAAAGCTAGGACCGAAGCAAGCACCTTGGTGAACACCCTCGGTGCCGAGGCTAGGCCGAAGGGAAGAGCCACAAATTGATAGTGGACTTCGCCGACCGCAAAGCGCAGAAACTTCTGGTGGCTTGCGCAGATCGGAACATGCAAGTAGGCGTCCTTGATGTCCAAGGATGCCAGAAAATCCCCTTGATGGAGTGTAGCGATCACCGTGCGAATGGATTCCATGCGGAATTTTTGCACCTTCACGAAGGCATTCAGGGCCTTGAGGTCCAGGATTGGCCGAACCCCGTCCTTTTTTGGAACAACAAACAGATTCGAGTAGAACCCCTGAAACTTCTCCTGGGACGGAACCGGCACAATTACTCCGGACCCGATCAAATCCTGTACAGCCCCCAGAGGGCTGCCCGACGGGCAGGAAGGAGAGGGAGATTTGAGGGAAAGAATCTGTCTGGGGCCAGGAGCGGAACTCTATTCTGTATCCTGAGGTGACCACCTCGCACACCCACCGGTCGGAGATCCGGGAGGTCCACCGATCCGTGAACCTGCGAAGTCGTCCCCCCACCCCAGAGACGGGCGGGGGCAAGACTTCACGCGGAGGCGGGCTTGGGAGCCGGCTTGTTCGGCTTACGCACCCAGGGGCGCTTGTGCCTGCCAGCCGCACTGTTGTCAGTCTGGGATGGCTTACCCGTGGACTCTGACGGACGAAAAAAACCCTTTTTTGCTGGAAAGGAAGGACCCGGTTTACGCCGGGCCTCCTTACCCTTGATAGTTTGAGGAAGGAGAGTGCTTTTACCTCCCGTGACATCCTTGATGATGTCATCCAGAGCAGCACCAAAAAGTCTACCACCCTTAAAAGGTAGATCCGTCAGGAGCTTCTTAGAGGCTAGGTCAGCAGACCAGCATTTCAACCAGATGAGACGACGCAATACCACCGCCGAGACAGAGGCCCTGGATATTAAAGGGGCCGTGTCCAACGTGGCGTCGCACACATATATCGGACCCTGCACCATCTGGTGGGCCAGAGCAATAGTGTCTGGAGGAAGGTTATACTCCTGCACAGTTTGGTGCAAAATTTTTGCCCATTCCGTGAGTGTCTGAGACACAAGGGTCGGCGCTACTACTGGCCGTAGGGCGGATCCCAACAAGGCGAACATGGCTCTACTCACCACTTCTGACCTCCTGTCAGTGGGGTCCTTAAACGCAGGAGTCCCCTCCATCGGGAGAGTGGTGGCCTTGTTTAAACGGGCGACTGGAGGGTCGACCACCGGGGGAGAAGCCCACTTTTTAAGCAGGGCGTCTTCAAAGGGGTATCTAATAGACAAACGCCGCGGGACCATGAAAGTCTTCTGCGGCTTTTCCCAGACCTGGTCAATGAGCTGGTCAAAGAAAGGTACATATGGAAAAACCTTTTTAGAAGGCTTGGTCTTAAAAGAACCAAAGGAGACTGTATCCGCCTGAGGTTCTGCAGTCGCAGCATTTAGCTTGAGAGTGTCCCTCACAGCATCAATGAGTTCACTAACAAGCGCCCTGTCATTTACTGACTCAGAACTGGAGTCTTCCTCACAAGGAATGTCCTGTTCAAAACCATCCAAATATTCAGAGCTAGGGTCCTGAGCAGCAATAGCTAGGCCCATATCTGAATCAGAGCACTTCCCTTGTGGAGATAAAGTGGGGAGAGGGCGCTTTTTTGCTCCCTTGTGCTCACACACAGCTTCCATCCTGGTCAGAAATGATTCCAGGACTGCCGAAAACTGGTCCATAGGGACCGCAGGTGCTGGAGCACTGGCTGCTGCCTCTGGCATGTTAGGGGAAGCTGGTGACTCTGACTCCATAATGTCCCCCTCTGAGACCACCCACAGGCTGTGCTGACTGAAGTAGGGGAATGCCCAGGGGACCCACCAACCTGACCAGGACCGCTCGGTTCCGCTGCCCTTTCTCTCCGCGCCGCGCTGCTCAGCGTGAGTGAGCTGAGAGGAGAGAGACTGTGAGGAGATTCGCGCCGTACCTGAGCGGCGCTAGAGGCCAAACTAGAGCTAGAAGAAGGTGCGGCTACAAGAAAATGGCCCCCGCAATGTGCTCTGGCGGACCACGGCAAGATGGCCGCCAATGTAAAAAACAGCACAGTCACCAAACATGGCGCCGAACGGCGCCCAGGCCCCTCACTCTCAAATAAACAGCCCCAGCGAAATGCAGAGCAGCATGAGCCCCCCCCCCCCCCCAGGACAGTATGGCCCCCAGGCACCCCACACAGTACAGCGCCAGCGAAGTGCACAGAGAGTGACATTAAAAAACACAGGGGGAGACAGGGAAATCCCCCACACAAGAAACACACAGCATGTACTCACCTGCAGCCAGGAGAGACTACTTACCCGTCCCCTGAGGGACCCACTGGTGTGTTTCTGACAGAACTATCACAGTGCGGTACTGAGTAGCTGTCGGCCCGGTCCACCGCAAAAGATACAGCCGGACTGTTCTATCTTGAGAGGACCGCGGAGCTGGAAGCCCACCGGCCACCCCTGGAGTAGTGGGGCATGTCGTGAACTGAGTCTCACGCACACAAGGCGAGGATCAGCACGCTCGATAGTCGGACAGGGAAGACTATGAGGATATCTTGTACCCAACCTGTTGCCCAGCCGACAGTTGATAGAAGATCTCAAAAGAAAAAAATAGGAAAAAATTCCAAAAGGAATAAAAAATAGGTCAGGAGACTGGCTCCTGAGAGAGCCACGTCTTCTCCTTCTGCTAGGCAGAAAAAAACTGAGGTCTGCTGACTGCAGTGGGAGGGTTATGCCGGAGGGACCGCCCCCTGGGCGGGGCTGTTCAGCTCTGGCTGTTTAGAATGTATGTATAACATCTCACATTCTGCCTAGGTCTTCTCCTGCAAGCAGGGACATAACCCACGTGTAAAGGTGTATAAGACACGCTGTGTCAGTCCATGGATGACAAGAGAAATACTTTTTTGCCCCACTGTAGATGTACGGAGTAGAACAAGGTGGTAGTAACTGTAAGTGCAAGTACGTAAGTGTACACACTGGCTGAAATGTTTTCCTCAATACAGTAAGCAATAAGTCCATAAATAGTTCAAGGGTTAATCATGGCAGATCAATGGCGGCTGCTGTCCTCAGAGAGCTGGCTCTGTGTTTAGGCAAGAAGAAGGTAGAGAAGGAAGTGCCACCTGAGTGTAGTATTAGAGACAGCTTTTAATGGCACAGATAAAATCAGACTTACAGGAAACAGGAAATACAAAGGCTCATCTGTGTGTCAGTGGTCCGTAGGGAAGCCTCAGATCTGTATCCGTTTTTCTATGCAGAGATGGGAAGCTGCAGTCGTTGTTGCTGCTCAGCCTGGAGCAGATCTTGTGGCCATCAGGAAGAAGCTGGCTCTATTGGCCAATAGAAGGAGCAGCAGCTCCGAGCGCGTAGCCTGCCTATCCAACCCTTCTCACTCTGTGGAGTCCTCCCCCGGAAGTGATCCTGTGACCCCAGCTTCTTCCTGATGGCCACAGGATCTGCTCCAGGCTGAACAGCAACAACGACTGCAGCTTCCCATCTCTGCATAGAAAAACAGATCCGGATCTGAGGCTTCCTTACAGACTAGGGTGCCCACGTGTCCCGGATTGCCCGGGACAGTCCCTGATTGGAGATTTTTGTCCCGTGTCCCGGCCAGTTCATTCTGGGACAATACAGAAGTCCCGGAATGAAAAAAAAACACAGTGACCAGTCCACACCAGTCCGCTCCGCCAACTCCGCCTGTCCGCCGCCGCCACCTTATAAAGTTTAACACATCTCACACATGATGACAGTCTGGTTGCTAGGCTAGGGGCCGCTCCGCATCTAGCAACCAGTGACGTCAGCTGAAGCCTGTCTGAGTGACTGTCTGGCTGTCCTCTTCCAGCCCGGGATGCTTGTATGTATTTCCCTCCCCCGGCTCCTCCCCTTCCTCCGCGCTCTGCGAATATCATGCATGCAGCAGCTGAGCAGCTCACTGCTCTACTCCCTGGGATGGATCGGCCTGTAATGGAGGACTTGCCTGAGGTGCCGTGTCATCGAGGAGCCAGTCTGCCACAGCATTAAGGTACTGCAGACTGCATGACACTGACAGCATCCCGGCCGTGATGTCCAGACCGAGGGAACCCCAGCCGCCCGTGACCTCACAGCCCTAAGTGACGTGAATCTGATAATCATAATCCTCCTCCTCCTCATCATTCCTGGCATGACATCCCACTACCCTATCTCCTGTCATCATACTTCCTACCAATTTACCCCCTGTCATCATTTCTATCCTCACCATAATCCCCCTGTGCCTGACATCCTACTACCCCACCCCTGTGTCATCTTCATCCCCCTGCACCCCACTGCAGCTTCCTACCGCCCTATCCCCGTCATCCCGCCTGCACCCCACTGCCAGCTTCCTACCGCCCCACCCCCGTCATCCCGCCTGCACCCCACTGCCAGCTTCCTACCGCCCCACCCCCGTCATCCCGCCTGCACCCCACTGCCAGCTTCCTACCGCCCCACCCCCGTCATCCCGCCTGCACGCCACTGCCAGCTTCCTACCGCCCCACCCCGTCATCCCGCCTGCACCCCACTGCCAGCTTCCTACCGCCCTACCCCGTCATCCCGCCTGCACCCCACTGCCAGCTTCCTACCGCCCCACCCCCGTCATCCCGCCTGCACGCACCCCACTGCCATCTTCCTACCACCCCACCCCCGTCATCCCGCCTGCACCCCACTGCCAGCTTCCTACCACCCCACCCCGTCATCCCGCCTGCACCCCACTGCCAGCTTCCTACCGCCCCACCCCCGTCATCCCGCCTGCACCCCACTGCCAGCTTCCTACCGCCCCACCCCCTTCATCCCGCCTGCACCCCACTGCCAGCTTCCTACCGCCCTACCCCCGTCATCCCGCCTGCACCCCACTGCCAGCTTCCTACCGCCCCACCCCCGTCATCCCGCCTGCACCCCACTGCCAGCTTCCTACCACCCCACCCCGTCATCCCGCCTGCACCCCACTGCCAGCTTCCTACCACCCCACCCCGTCATCCCGCCTGCACCCCACTGCCAGCTTCCTACCCGCCCCACCCCCGTCATTCCGCCTGCACCCCACTGCCAGCTTCCTACTGCCCCACCCCTGCACCCCACTGCCAGCTTCCTAACACCCCCATCATCTTCACCCCCCCTGCACATCACTGCCAGCATCCTACTACCCCACTCCTGTGTCATCTTCATCCCCCCTGCAGCCCACTGCCAGCTTCCTACCACCCCACCCCCTGTCATTATTATTCCCATCACCCCCCTGTAACCCACCTCTGGCATCCTACCACCCTGCCTCCTGTCATTATCATCCTCATTCCTCCTGTACCCCACCTCTGGCATCCTATCCCCCTACCCATTATAATTATAGGGAAAATACGATCTCAGCCTCTCACCCCAATGCTGCCACCATCATCCCAAACTGCATTCTGTCATTCAACCAACTGTACCCCAACAGTTGCATCACACCCCACAATACTGCCCTACCACCCAGCGAGAGGTAATAATGTGCCGTAACCTCTAGTAACCAATCAGTGAGTGATAATGATAAGCAGTAACCTATAGCAACCAACCAGTGAGCAGTAATAATGTGCAGTAACCTCTATCAACCAATCAATGTGCGGTAATGATGTGCAGTAACGTCTAGCAACCAATGGGTGGGCAGAAATGATGTGCAGTACCTCTAGCACCAATCATTGAGTGGTAATATTGTGCAGTAACCTCAAGCAACCAATCAGTGAGCAGTAATGATGTGCACTAACCTCTAACAACCAATCAGTGAGCTTGGAGCAATTAGTGAGTGTGAACCAGACTTTTATGTGTACATTATGTTGTTTTTTTAGATAAGTCTATGTGCAATTGTGCATGTTTGTTTTTTGGGATGTTGGGATGGAGAGCGAAATTGCTAGGGGTCTATCGCTTGATTTTTTTTCCCATTATGGGAGTTAGTAGGGCCTCATGTCTAAGATTTGCCTAAGGCCTCATAGAGCCGCCTCTGGCCGGCACCGTGTGTCACTGTCTTCACTCTGCATAGTTTTGGCGCGTAACTGCAGAAGGGACATCAATGCTGGATTGTTTATCCACAGTCGACCGGGAGGAACAGATGCTGCAGGAGACCAGCCACAGTAAGAGAAACGCCGACCTGAGGAGGAGAAGGAGGGGGGGGGGGGAGTTCTGAGGAGTCTCTGATCTGTGTAGTGAGAGATGATTTTGTCAGTCAGGGCTGGGGCTAGCATAAGACAGAGTGCCCTGTACATGAGGGAGAATAGTGTCCACTCCACATGTCCTCCACCTGTCACACTGTCTCCCCCCCCCCCAATGTTTCTATGACCCCCCCTTGTCACACTGTCTCCCCCCAATGTTTCTATGACCCCCTCCTGTCACACTCCAGGGTGCTCCCTTACCTCCCCTTACTTTCTCCAGAGTGCCCACTTACCTCCCTTTACTTCCTCCAGAGTGCTCCCTTACTTCCCTTTACTTTCTCCAGAGTGCACCTTTACTTTCTCCAGAGTGCCCCTTTACTTTCTCCAGAGTGTCCCCTTGCCTCCCTTTACTTCCTCCAGAGTGCTCCCTTATTTCCTCCAAAGTGCTCCCTTACCTCCCCTTACTTTCTCCAAAGTGCCCCTTTACTTTCTCCAGAGTGCCCCCTTGCCTCCCTTTACTTCCTCCAGAGTGCTCCCTTACTTTCTCCAGAGTGCCCCTTTACTTTCCCCAGAGTGCCCCTTAGTACAGTAGTACTAAGGGGACACTCTGGAGGAGGATGTAAGGGGGCACTCTGGAGGAGGATGTAAGGGGGCACTCTGGAGGAGGATGTAAGGGGGCACTCTGGAGGAGGATAGGATGTAAGGGGGCACTCTGGAGGAGGATAGGATGTAAGGGGGCACTCTGGAGGAGAATGTAAGGGGGCACCCCGGAGGATGTAACGGGGCTCTGACTAAGAACCGCCAGAGTGCCCTCTTACATCCCCCCCCTTACAACCTCCAGGGTGCCTCCAGAGTGCCCCCTTACATCCTTCGGAGTGCCCCACCACCAAGGTGGTATAGCAGTGGCTGACAGACTATCAGGAGGTGGTATTTCACTCCTCTTCCTCCTCTCTCCACTAACTACCCCCCGCCATACACTCTGCACTCCTCTCATATACATACTACCCACTGCCATACACTGCACTCCTCTCCTGTACATATTACTCACCACCATGCACTCCGCACTCCTCTCCTGCACACGGGCCCGCTGATTTCATGATACACCCCTGCCCCAAAAAATTGCATTTTTTTGGGTCAAAAATCATCATTTTTGGGGGGGGGGGACGTCCCTGAATGGCAGTTTGGAAATGTGGTCACCCTATTACAGACCACTGACACACAGATGAGCCTTTGTATTTCCTGTTTCATGGTGCTTTTTTTGGTACAATATACTTCAACGGAGAAGCTGCAGAAAAGCATGTAATGCGTTTTTGCAGCAATTTGTGTTTTTTAATCTGCCCAACAACAAATTGGCCAAAAAAAAAAAATGCAAACGCGCAAATCGCAGCAAAATCCTGTGTACAAAAATCAAAACGCATAGCAAAACACACCACAGAAACAGATCAAAAGCAAACTGCATAGGTGTGTACTGAGCCTTATGCCGCGTACACACGGCCGTTTTTCTCGTCGAGAAAAACAAAATTTTTTCCTTTCGACAAAAAAACGATCGTCTGTGGGCTGTTTGCCGTTTTTTTTTTCGACGAGAAAAACGACATTAAAAACGACGAGAAAAATTAGAACATGTTCTAATTTTTCTCGTTGTTTTTTTCGACATGTTTCCCGCGGCAGTTTTCCCATAGGGAAACACTGGCGCGGAGCCCACAGACGGTCGTTTTTCACGTCAAGAAAAAAAATGACGTGAAAAACGACCGTGTGTGGGGAACAAGCCGTTCCCTCGTTTTTAATGTCATTATTCACGGCGGTTTTTTAACCGCCGTGAATAATGATCGTGTGTACGCGGCATCATGCTGGCCAGATGGATGAATTTTCATGACGAGTATATTAATACAAAAAATCTTTGTACATTCGCTGAATGAAAGAATGTTGTTTGAAATTTTCACTTGCTTTTAACATTCAGTTTTAAAATGAATGTAATTTCTGAACGAAAACCACATACACTGTCTGAAAATTCCTTTGACCAAGAAGTTTTTTATTATTTATAATAATGATATCTGATATTTACCAGATTCACCCTCGAATGGTATACAGTATATCTAATCAGTCTGTTATTCTGAGGCCCCGTACACACGACAGGTTTTTTCTGCAAAAAACGACAAGAAAACTGCCGGGAGAGCTTTCTTGTCGAGAAAACCGGCTGTGTGTACGCGGGTTTCAGTTTTCTCATCAAGAAAACTGCCCAGATTCCCCAACGAGAAAAAATACTTTTTTCTCGTCGAGAATCTCGTCGGCCTGTTTCTCGACGAGAAACCCGAGTGTGTGTACACTTACCTGTCGCCGTGGAAACCCGCGCATGCTCGAAATGACTTTGACGCATGCGCGGTAGCTTCCTAGGCACAGGGTGTAGCAAAATGGCGGCGACGGCATCGAATGTGACGAGCGCACGCTCGTCATAGTCGATGACGTCACCGCGTTCGTGCCATTCAAAAGAACGGCGGTTCTTTTGAATCGTACGTGTGTACACTCGGCCGGGACAAGTTTCTTGTCAAGATTCTCGTCAGGAAAAACAAGGTTTTTTTCCTGACGGGAATCTCGGCCGTGTGTACGAGGCTTCAGAGTGGATTAGAGATTTTGCTCCCTAGCCATATAGTTGGTTATTTATATTTACCACTGCATAGAGATATTTAAGAATAAATTGCCTTTTTTTATACTTTACATATTAACTAAATTATACACCACATTTTTTTAAGGTAATTAACCGATTAATCGAAACAATAATCGGCCAACTAATCGATTATGAAAATAATCGTTAGTTGCAGCCCTTATTTGGTATATATTTTTGATGTGTTTAGATGCTCTCTGGTATATTTGTGATGTGTTTAGATGCGCTCTGGTGTATTTGTGATGCGTTTAGATGCGCTCTGGTGTATTTTTTATGCGTTTAGATGCTCTCTGGTATAATTTTGATGTGTTTAAATGCCCTTCTTGTTTTTATTCGTGATGCGCTTAGATGCTCTCTGGTGTATTTTTGATGCGTTTAGATGCTCTCTGGTGTATATTTGATGCATTTAGATGCTCTCTGGTGTATTTTTGATGTGCTTATTAGCGTTTAGATGTGTTCATTCTTTCTTCCACCGCTAATATATACTCAGCATTGACCTTGCATAGTGCTTTTCTCTCTATGGACTCCAAGTACTTGGAGATGGCGTTGGCCGGGAATCGAACCCGGGTCAGCTGCTGGGAAGGCGGCTATGCCACTGCACCACCAACGCAAGGTAGCATGTCTTTGTAGTGTGGGAGGAAACCGGAGTATCCGGAGGAAACCCACGCAAACACAGGGAGAACATGCAAACTCCATGCAGATAGTGTCCTGGTCAGGATTTGAACCAAGGACCCCCGTGCTGCAAGGCTTAACCACTAAGCCTCTGTGCTGCCCATATGCCTTCTCTGTTCTTTAAGGCCCGCCCCCACAGAGCGGGGTACATCAGTTATATCCACTCAAAGCGCCTACAGAAGAAATCCAAACTTAACCTAAACTACAATCCATATATATTGTGAGGGGGTTAGCTCGGCAGCGGGTGTGTGTGACCCCCGGGATGGGCTCCCCACACAAAAACAGGCCCAGCAAACGGAGGTTGTGGTTTTCAAAATCAAAAAGGTGCGGTTTATTTTCTATTTACAGTGACAAAACACAGCAAAGCAAAAGAAACATAAATAAAATAAATCCTGGTCAACTTGACCTCTGACTAAACATACAGGTTTCCTAACTAACAACTGGGATCAGCCTAGTGCTGTCCTAGTCCCTAAGTCCCTGGTTTTAAATGTCCAAGCAAATAGCCACACAGGCTTTGTCTCACCGCACAGGGGTTCACTCTCCCTAGACAGTCCACACAGGTCTGGTTCCAGGCATGAGCAAACACCTAATGAATCTGGGAGTTCTTATAGAGGCCTAAATGAGCTGACAAGCTTCAGCTGGTCTCATCAACTCCCTGTCTGCACGACGCCCCACACTCTCCCTAGAGGTATGAGTCATCCATGAGCCCACTAGCCTCAGCTGGGCTTATACAACTCTCCACCTAGTTGTATAAGTCGGCGTAAAGCCTGAATCTGGGCGAAATATATCTACCCCCCTGGATGCAACCAGGTGACTTTACCTTCCTGCTGTCACATACCCCCCCCTCTTGTTTTAACCTCGGGGTTGGAACACCAGCAATCAGGCATTCATGTACTCGAGACAAAGCATCCACATTCCCCATTTGAACGCCAGGGCGATGCTTTACTGTGAAGTTGAATTCCTGGAGGGCCAGGAACCACCTATTCACTCTTCTATTTGTTTCCTTGTTTTGAGCCGTCCACTTTAACGGAGCGTGATCCGTAACCATGTCAAAGTGCCTACCTAGCAGGTAGTACCGAAGGGAATCTAGAGCCCACTTCACCGCTAAACACTCCTTTTCAACGGTGGCGTAATTTACCTCATGGGACTTCAACTTCCTGCTGAGGTAAATGACTGGGTGCTCTTCCCCGTTCCAGACCTGGGACAATACTGCTCCTAACCCCACATCTGACGCATCACTTTGTACGACAAAGTCTTTAGAGAAGTCGGGTGAGTACAACACTGGCTGGCTACATAAGGCTTGTTTCAAGAATTGGAATGCTGCCTCAGCCTCGGGGGTCCATTTAATCATGACCGACCCTTTCCCCTTCGTCAGGTTGGTTAGGGGCACAGCCTTAGAAGCAAAGTGGGGAATGAATCGCCGATAATACCCAGCGATTCCCAGAAAGGCTCGTACCTGCTTCTTGCTGTTGGGACGTGGCCAACTCTGGATGGCCTCGCCTTTGTTGAGTTGGGGTTTTATTACTCCCCTCCCAATGGTGTACCCAAGATATTTGGCCTCCTCCTGCCCAATGGTACACTTCTTGGGGTTAGCCGTAAACCCCGCTTCCCGAACAGAGTCCAGGACTGCTTGCACTTTTGGCAGATGTGAGGCCCAATCTGTGCTATGGACAATTACGTCATCCAGGTAAGCCGCAGCATACTTCCGATGGGGCCTCAGCATCTGGTCCATTTTCCGCTGGAATGTGGCCGGCGCATTCTGTAACCCGAACGGCATTCTTTTATATTGGAACGCCCCGTCTGGGGTTACAAATGCGGTTTTCACTTTGGCCGACTTGGCCAGGGGGATTTGCCAATACCCTTTTGTGAGGTCAAGAGTCGTCATGTATCGGGCTGTTCCCAGCCGGTCGATCAACTCATCTATACGTGGCATGGGGTAGGTGTCAAATTTTGTAACTTTGTTCAACTGACGAAAATCGTTACAAAATCGCCAGCTCCCATCCGGTTTAGGCACCAACACAATGGGACTAGACCAATCACTTTGGGACTCCTCTATCACCCCTAAGTTCAGCATTTTCTGTACTTCCTCCCGTATTGCCTCCCGTCGGGCCTCTGGGATCCGATAGGGTTTTAACTTCACCCTTTCACCGGGCGGGGTAATGATGTCATGCTCTACCCCAGATGTTTGTCCCGGCAGCTCAGAGAATACCTCCTTGTTGCGAAGCACAAACTCCTTAACCTCCTGTTGTTGGGGTTGTGACAAGGTGGCTGCTATTCCAACCTCAGGAATCACGCAACCAGTTTGAGCTGGTGACCAAGTGTCTGCGACTAGGGACTCTCTATCTAGATCTGTTCGGGCTTTCGCCTTCCTGGTTGTCTGACCTTGTAATTCACTTCGCTCACTTTTTCCATTATCTCATAGGGGCCTTGCCATTTGGCAAGGAATTTACTTTCAACCGTAGGGACAAGTACCAGTATCCTATCCCCCGGGGAAAAGGTACGGGTCTTGGCTCCACGGTTGTACACTCTCTGCTGTGCTAACTGCGCTTGGGCCAAATGTTCCTTCACAATGGGCATTACCTGTGCAATTCGGTCTTGCATCAGGGCGACATGCTCAATCACACTCCTGTGGGGAGAACTCTCACTTTCCCAAGTTTCCTTGGCAATATCCAACAGCCCTCTTGGGTGTCTCCCATACAGTAACTCAAAGGGGGAGAATCCCGTAGAGGATTGGGGCACCTCCCTAATAGCAAACATCAGATAAGGAAGTAGACAGTCCCAATCCTTTCCATCTCTATCCACCACTTTCTTCAACATTTGTTTTAGGGTTTTGTTGAATCTTTCAACCAGCCCATCGGTTTGGGGGTGATACACAGATGTACGTAATTGCGTCACTTTGAACAATTTACACAGCTCCTTCATAACCCGGGACATAAAGGGTGTACCTTGGTCCGTAAGCAGTTCTTTACAAATACCCACCCGGCTAAACACAAGAGATAGCTCTTTGGCTATGGTTTTGGCCGAGGTATTTCGGAGAGGGATCTCAATGATGGGTAGAGGGACCAGCGGGCTACGGAAATGTGGCATCGGGGCCGACCTCTGACACACAGGGCAGGAGGAACAATAATTTTCTATGTCCTTCATCACCCCCGGCCAATAGAATCTCTGTAATATCCTCTCTCGGGTTTTCTCTGTCCCCAGATGACCTCCAAGAATGTGCCCATGGGCCAACTCCAACACCAACTTCCTGTAAGGTTTGGGCACCACAAGCTGCTCAACGGTTTCTTCTGCCCTTTTTGCCACCCGATACAGTAGGTCCTTCTCTACGCTGAAGTATGGGTAAGTGCAGGTATTATCTGGGTTCACTAACTCGCCATCTATTTTCACTACGTTTTCCCGTGCCTTTATTAGGGCGGGGTCTTTCAACTGTTCTGTGGCAAAGTTTTCCCTGTGAACCTCAAGATCAGAAAACTCCACAGACGGTAGGTTTTCGTCTGAGGAGGTGGGCTCCTCTCCAGTTTCTTGAGTCTCCCCTGCCAATACTGATAAGGGAAATTCCGGAGAGTCCTCACCACTCTCAGGGGAGTTCTGGCTATCACATTCCTGGTACATAGGGGCACCAGTGGGGGGCTCAGGATCATCCCACAGTTCCCAGAACTTCGGAAAATCCCTTCCCACAATGGCGTCATGCGGTAACTGAGATACTAAGCCCACTGAATGAGAGAGGGTACCTTTGGGGGTCTCGAAACACACTGTAGTCACTGGATACTCTCGGGTGTCCCCATGCACACAAATAACAGCTACCTTGCTATTCCCAAAGACCTCTGTTTTAACTAACTCAGCCTTTATCAGGGTCACAAGGCTACCTGAATCCAGCAATACCACAACATTTCTACCATTAACACACATTTTGCATAAATGTTTCTCAGTTCCTCGAATGGCAGTGCATGCGACTGTCGCACACAGCGACTGACGTCTGCCCGTCAGAAAGTCACACTGCATGGGTTCCTCCACAACCGGGCAATTGGCTGCAATATGTCCCGCTTGCCGGCAGCGGTAGCAAACGATCCTTCTTGCCGCCTCTTGAGCCGCTGATTTCCCAGGCTGTTCTCGCCAAACTTGGGGTAGAGCTCCCACCCTCTCACTCTCTCCACCCTCACCCCTTGGAATCCTCTTATCCGCCCCTGGGGATGGTCTGGTCTTAGGGTGGAAAGTCCGAGTGTCTCTGGAAGAGGCCGTCAGGTTCTCTGTAGCCAAGTATTTCTCCACACGATCCACAAGACCATCGGCCGTCTCTGGGTCTCCATGGCTTACCCACTTTTGGATGGCAGTAGGAAGAGCTCTCAAAAACCGATCCATTACAACACGTTCCACAATCTTTGGTGCGGACAAAGTCTCTGGCTGTAGCCACTTTCTGCTCAGGTGAATGAGATCATACATTTGAGACCTGGGGGGTTTTCCAAGCTGGAAAGTCCAGTTATGCACACGCTGAGCCCGGACAGCCTGGGTGACACCCAGCCTTGCCAAAATTTCAGCTTTTAGCATCACATAGTCTTTTGCTTGGTTAGGCTCTAGGTCATAGTAAGCTTTCTGCGATTCACCAGTTAACAGAGGAGCCACCAGTCCAGCCCACTGCTCCTCAGGCCACTTTTCTCTTTCAGCGGTCCTTTCAAATGTGGTCAAAAATACCTCTGGATCATCCTCTCCAGTCATTTTTGTCAATAAACGACTCACCCCAAAGGACGCGGTATTAGTGGGACGGCTTTCCTCACTGGTCTGTGGACGTTGCTGCATTACTGCTTCCATCTGTTGTTGTAGTCTCTGCTCTTGCTTCTGCAACAGGTCTATGAAGCGGGCCTCAGATTGCTGCTGGGCTTGTTGCTGAGCCTCCAGACTCTGTTGCAAAGTTGCGTTTGTCTGCTGCTGGGCTGCAAGGCTCTGTTGATGAGCTTGCTGCTGGGCTGCGAAGCTCTGTTGTTGAGCTGCAAGGCTCTGTTGATGAGCTTGCTGCTGGGCTGCGAAGTTCTGTTGTTGAGCTGCAAGGCTCTTTTGCAAACCTGCATTTGTCTGCTGTTGATTGGCATTTGCTAGAGCCAGCTGCTTCAGTATCTCCTCCATGCTGGCTTAACAAAAAACTGCCACTGGTTCTCCACCAACTGTGAGGGGGTTAGCTCGGCAGCGGGTGTGTGTGACCCCCGGGATGGGCTCCCCACACAAAAACAGGCCCAGCAAACGGAGGTTGTGGTTTTCAAAATCAAAAAGGTGCGGTTTATTTTCTATTTACAGTGACAAAACACAGCAAAGCAAAAGAAACATAAATAAAATAAATCCTGGTCAACTTGACCTCTGACTAAACATACAGGTTTCCTAACTAACAACTGGGATCAGCCTAGTGCTGTCCTAGTCCCTAAGTCCCTGGTTTTAAATGTCCAAGCAAATAGCCACACAGGCTTTGTCTCACCGCACAGGGGTTCACTCTCCCTAGACAGTCCACACAGGTCTGGTTCCAGGCATGAGCAAACACCTAATGAATCTGGGAGTTCTTATAGAGGCCTAAATGAGCTGACAAGCTTCAGCTGGTCTCATCAACTCCCTGTCTGCACGACGCCCCACACTCTCCCTAGAGGTATGAGTCATCCATGAGCCCACTAGCCTCAGCTGGGCTTATACAACTCTCCACCTAGTTGTATAAGTCGGCGTAAAGCCTGAATCTGGGCGAAATATATCTACCCCCCTGGATGCAACCAGGTGACTTTACCTTCCTGCTGTCACAATATATATATATATAAATAAACACACCCAAAGAATAACGCTGTTCCATTGCTGTCAACTGGGGTGCAGCGGCTGTACCCAATGTGACATCTGTGTGGGTGCCAGTGCACAGCCCTGAACGCACCTAGGGTGCATCCACACAACTACACCCGCATGTATGGCCTTTTTGGGGTAAACGCATCCCCCACACAGGGTACAGATTTATACACATCAGTTGCCAAGAGTGTAAATGCAGATATTAAGATTTAAGGTTAATCAAAAATATCACATTGGAAAGGGTGGGAGGGTGATTGGGGAAAGGAAGGGGTGTGGGGGTTCCCCCCAACCCTCACACCCTTCTTTCCTCCAACCTCCCTTTCTCCTCCTTCCCCTTCTCCTCTCCCCCTCCTTGTTCTACCTTTCCATTTAGAATGTGATATTTTTGATGAACCTTAAATCTTAATGTCTACATTTACTTGGTTTGGTTCCCCCCGGACCTGGCAGGCTTTTTACTACCAACATTTCAGGCACTTTTTTACAGCTGATAATGGACATTTTTGGGTTCTAGTATTTATCGTATGGGGAGGGTACCTCCTGAGGGTAGATATTCCATAACACTCTATCCCCACACACAAAACTTGGGCTATGCAGAAAAGATATGGAGGCACTCATGTTGGTGAAGAGAGCTGGTGGTATTGCTCTCTTGGAGATGAGATGAGAATCTTTCAACAGAGTGATGACGTAGTGTACTCTCCGGTGATGATGGCTTGATTTGAAGAGCCTCTCATTTTTTCCAACTTTTTGGTTATCTTCTTTCTCAACAGAGCTGCACCCTGCTCATTTAAGTGCAATTTATCCTTGCTGTAGAGTAAGTAACCAATTGAAAAGTCAGTCCAGGTTTCCATGAAGCCAAACCCCTCCTTCCTGCACCAGTTCTTCAGCCAGTTGCTAATCTCCCTAAGCTCCTGCTGCCTCCTTAGTGTGGCTCACTGTACAGGCAGTATTTCTGAAAATATTACCTTGGAGGTTCTTTTCTTCAGTATAGCCCCTAAGTCCCTAAAATCATTTAGTAGGGCATTCCATTTTCCTCTAATGTTGTCGTTGGTGCCAATATGTACTATGACAGCTGGGTCCTCCCCAGCCCCATCTAACAATCTGTACATCCGATCTGCAATTTCCCGAACCTGTGCACCCGGGAAACAATATACTGTTTGTCGATCACGCTCATTCGGACAAATCGCCCTCTCTATTCCTCTAATAAGTGAATCCCCTACCACCGGGATCTGGCTATCCTTTTCTGTAAGCTTTCCCTCATTTCCGTGGGATGAGATATTCCTATGGCTGCCCTGGTATTTTGGTGGGTTCTCAACATAATCGCCACATTGTGCTGGAGTCTCAGCATGAATGTCACATTCAGCTGGTGTCTCTCTGTGAACGTCACATGCTGCTGGAGTTGCCGCGTGAACGTCACATGCTGCTGGAGTTGCCGCGTGAACGTCACATGCGGCTGGAGTTGCCGCGTGAACGTCACATGCGGCTGGAGTTGCCGCGTGAACGTCACATGCGGCTGGAGTTGCCGCGTGAACGTCACATGCGGCTGGAGTTGCCGCGTGAACGTCACATGCGGCTGGAGTTGCCGCGTGAACGTCACATGCTGCTGGAGTTGCCGCGTGACCGTCTCCGGTGATGATGGCTTGATTTGAAGATCCTCTCATTTTTTCCAACTTTTTGGTTATCTTCTTTCTCAACAGAGCTACACCCTGCTCATTTAAGTGCAATTTATCCTTGCTGTAGAGTAAGTAACCAATTGAAAAGTCAGTCCAGGTTTCCATGAAGCCAAACCCCTCCTTCCTGCACCAGTTCTTCAGCCAGTTGCTAATCTCCCTAAGCTCCTGCTGCCTCCTTAGTGTGGCTCGCTGTACAGGCAGTATTTCTGAAAATATTACCTTGGAGGTTCTTTTCTTCAGTATAGCCCCTAAGTCCCTAAAATCATTTAGTAGGGCATTCCATTTTCCTCTAATGTTGTCGTTGGTGCCAATATGTACTATGACAGCTGGGTCCTCCCCAGCCCCATCTAACAATCTGTCCATCCGATCTGCAATTTCCCGAACCCGTGCACCCGGGAAACAATATACTGTTTGTCGATCACGCTCATTCGGACAAATCGCCCTCTCTATTCCTCTAATAAGTGAATCCCCTACCACCAGGATCTGGCTATCCTTTTCTGTAAGCTTTCCCTCATTTCCGTGGGATGAGATATTCCTATGGCTGCCCTGGTATTTTGGTGGGTTCTCAACATAATCGCCACATTGTGCTGGAGTCTCAGCATGAATGTCACATTCAGCTGGTGTCTCTCTGTGAACGTCACATGCTGCTGGAGTTGCCGCGTGAACGTCACATGCTGCTGGAGTTGCCGCGTGAACGTCACATGCTGCTGGAGTTGCCGCGTGAACGTCACATGCTGCTGGAGTTGCCGCGTGAACGTCACATGCTGCTGGAGTTGCCGCGTGAACGTCACATGCTGCTGGAGTTGCCGCGTGAACGTCACATGCTGCTGGAGTTGCCGCGTGAACGTCACATGCGGCTGGAGTTGCCGCGTGAACGTCACATGCGGCTGGAGTTGCCGCGTGAACGTCACATGCGGCTGGAGTTGCCGCGTGAACGTCACATGCGGCTGGAGTTGCCGCGTGAACGTCACATGCGGCTGGAGATGCCGCGTGAACGTCACATGCTGCTGGAGTTGCCGTGTGAACGTCACATGCTGCTGGAGTTGCCGCGTGAACGTCACATGCTGCTGGAGTTGCCGCGTGACCGTCACATGCTGCTGGCGTTGCCGCGTGAACGTCTCCGGTGATGATGGCTTGATTTGAAGATCCTCTCATTTTTTCCAACTTTTTGATTATCTTCTTTCTCAACAGGGCTGCACCCTGCTCATTTAAGTGCAATTTATCCTTGCTGTAGAGTAAGTAACCTATTGAAAAGTCAGTCCAGGTTTCCATGAAGCCAAACCCCTCCTTCCTGCACCAGTTCTTCAGCCAGTTGCTAAGCTCCCTAAGCTTTTGCTGCCTCTTAGTGTGGCTCGCTGTACAGGCAGTATTTCTGAAAATATTACCTTGGAGGTTCTTTTCTTCAGTATAGCCCCATAGTCCCTGAAATCATTTAGTAGGGCATTCCATTTTCTTCTAATGTTGTCGTTGGTGCCAATATGTACTACGACAGCTGGGTCCTCCCCAGCCCCATCTAACAATCTGTCCATCCGATCTGCAATTTCCCGAACCCGTGCACCCGGGAAACAATATACTGTTTGTCGATCGCGCTCATTCGGACAAATCGCCCTCTCTATTCCTCTAATAAGTGAATCCCCTACCACCGGGATCTGGCTATCCTTTTCTGTAAGCTTTCCCTCATTTCCATGGGATGAGATATTCCTATGGCTGCCCTGGTATTTTGGTGGGTTCTCAACATAAATCGCCACATTGTGCTGGAGTCTCAGCATAAATGTCACATTCAGCTGGTGTCTCTCTGTGAACGTCACATGCTGCTGGAGTTGCCGCGTGAACGTCACACGCTGCTGGAGTTGCCGCGTGAACGTCACACGCCGCTGGAGTTGCCGCGTGAACGTCACACGCCGCTGGAGTTGCCGCGTTAACGTCACACGCCGCTGGAGTTGCCGCGTGAACGTCACACGCCGCTGGAGTTGCCGCGTGAACGTCGCACGCTGCTGGAATATCGCGTACATCTGCAATTAAAAAGAAGAATCAGATTTAGCACCTTCACCTACATTTAATATATTTTTTATACAACATCAAATTATAGAGAGAAAAGTTAAAAATTCCAGTGCCAGGCACAATAAACAAACCCGACATGACAGAGACACAGGGATGACTAATGTTGGCCTTCATATAAAAATTCTGGTTGCCTGGCAGGTATGCCGACCCACTAAAAAAGGGATTTTTATAACAGCTTACCTGTAAAATCCTTTTCTTGGAGTACATCACGGGACACAGAGCGACTTAGTCATTACTAATGGGTTATATAGTTTACCTTCAGGTGCTGGCACTGGCAACTTCCAAACCGGAAGTACCCTCCCCTATATAAGCCCCTCCCATCCGGGAGCACCTCAGTTTTGTAGCAAAGCAATAAGTGTCCCAAAAAGAGGGGTGGGAGCTCTGTGTCCCGTGATGTACTCCAAGAAAAGGATTTTACAGGTAAGCTGTTATAAAAATCCCTTTTTCTTTTTCGTACATCACGGGACACAGAGCGACTTAGTCATTACTAATGGGACGTCCCAAAGCAATGCCAAATGAGGGGAGGGATACACTATACATAAGCTGGGCGCCATCAGGCATGAGGCTCTTTTGCGGCCTGCAACACACTGCGCCCAAAGGCGACATCCTCCTGACTTCTGACGTCTACCTGGTAGAATCTAGTAAACGTGTGTACTAAGGACCATGTTGTGGCCTTACAGACTTGAGCCAGGGAGGCTTGGTGATGCACTGCCCATGAAGTTCCAACTGCTCTTGTGGAGTGCGCCCTAACTTTGAACGGAGGCGGTCTCCTTTTCAAGCCATAGGCTTGTATTATGACCTGTCAAATCCACTTGGCTAAAGTAGATTTTTGATGCTGCCTGACCCTTTCTGGGGCCTTCCGGCAGAACAAACAAAGTATCCGTTCTACGAATCTGAGCAGTGGCTTTAAGATAAGCTTTAACTGCTCTTACTACATCCAAAGAATGCAATAACTTTTCCTCTACCGAACTAGGTTTGGGGAAAAAGGAAGGAAGAACCACATCTTGGTTCAAATGGAACCTCGATACCACCTTAGGAAGAAGGCTGGATGAGGACGTAACACTACTCTGTCCTTATGGATAACCAGATATGGCTCCTTACAGGACAAGGCGGCTAATTCCGATACTCTTTTAGCCGAACAAATGGCTACTAAGAAAATCAATTTCCTGGTGAAAAGAACTAAGGAAATGTGCCGCAATGGTTCAAATGGTTGTTTCTGTAGAACCGACAGAACCAGGTTTAAGTCCCATGGACATATGGGAATACTAACCGGAGGGCTAATACGCATCACTCCTTGTATGAAAGCTTTGACTAATGAATGCAAAGCCAAGGGCCTTTGAAAAAATATTGACAAGGCCGTCTGACCCTTGATAGTACTCAAGGCAAGCTTCCTATGTACAGCCCACTGTAGGAAGTCCAGAATCCTACCTATTACGTACTTACGTGGATGCCATTTCTTGGCCTCACACCACGTGATGTACGCCTTCTAGATCCTATAATAGATCTGCCTAGATACCGGCTTCCTGGCATTGATCATGGTAGATACCACAGGATTAGAGAGCCCTCTCTTTTTTAGAATGTGGGCTTCAATAGCCAGGCCGTCAAACCTAGGGCTGGTAAGGAAGGGTAGTATATTGGTCCTTGCGAAAGCAGGTCCGGACGATGTGGGAGGGTCCAAGGACTTCCCACTGACATTTTTACAATCTCCGCGTACCATGCCCTTCGGGGCCACGCTGGAGCCACCAGAATCACTGGTTTCTTTTCTACCCTGATTCTGCGGATTAATCGCGGTGGGAATGCATATATCAGCTTGAACTGATCCCAAGGGAACACTAGGGCATCCGAACCGCAAGCTAGGGGATCCTTTGTGCGAGACACAAATCTGTCCACCTTTGCGTTGAATCTGGATGCTAGCAGATCTACATCCGGTGTTCCCCACCGCTGGCATATTGCCTGGAAAACCTCGGGGTGAAGAGACCATTCCCCCGGGCATAATTGCTGGCGACTTAAAAAGTCCGCTCTCCAATTTTCCACTCCTGGGATGAAAACCGCGGATATGGCTGTGACATATCTTTCTGCCCATTCCAGGATGCAATTCGCTTCCCTCTGGGCTGCACGACTCCTGGTGCCACCCTGGTGATTGATATATGCCACTGCTGTGGCATTGTCTGATTGAATTCTGACAGGGGACCCTTGGAGTTTGGATGTCCATGCTACTAGGGCATACCGGGCTGCTCGTATCTCTAAGAGATTGGTGGGCAGGGCCTTCTCTGCTTCTGACCACTTGCCCTGGAGAGACCATTGCTCCAGTACTGCCCCCCAGCCTATGAGGCTGGCATCTGTAGTGACCACCTTCCAAGAAACCGGACTGAAGGGTTTCCCTTTTTCCAGATTCTGGGGCACCAACCACCAATGGAGGCTCTTGCGAACGGAAGGGGACAGGGACATTGGTAAGTCTAAAGCCTGAACTCTTTTTGTTCCAGGCTGACAGTATGGCCCTCTGCAAGTTCCTTGAATGGAATTGACCGTAGGGTACTGCTTCGAATGAAGCCACCATTTTTCCCAGCAGCCTCATACACAGGCGTATGGATGGTTTTCTTTTTTGTACCCACTAAGTGGGTCAAATCTTTCAAAGACGACACCTTCTCTGGAGGTAAGAAAATCTTTCTCCGATTTGAATCCAGTCTTAGCCCCCAAGTATTCCAGACTTTTGACTGGTTTTAGGGCTGACTTGTCTCGGTTGATAATGCAACCGTGAGATTCCAGATACTTGATTATCTTGTGAACGACCACTTCTAGTTTTTTTCACTGAGTGGTCTATCAGCAACAAGTCGTCTAGATATGCCATTATCGTTACACCTTGTGTTCCTTGTTTGGCCAATCGTAGGGCCAGAATTTTTGTGAACACTCGTGGTGCTGTGGCCAGACTGAAAGGTAAGGCTCTGAACTGAAAATGGCGCCCTTCTACTGCAAAGCGTAGAAATTTCTGGTGGGCCGGACAGATGGGAATATGCAAATAAGCATCCCTTATGTCGATCGAGGCTAACCATTCTTGCCCTTGTAGGGCGGTGGCCACCGATCGGATCGACTCCATCCGAAAAAGTCCTGATATGTAGGAACTTGTTTAGCCCTTTTATATTTAATATGGGCCTCACGTCCCCATTTGGTTTGGGGACTGTGACAAGGTTCGAGTAAAACCCGAACCCGCTTTCTTCCAAGGGAACCTTCATGATTACCCTTGGAGCAATAGTTGTTCTAGTGCCAGAAGGAGGGATCCACTCTTCTGGGGATCGCTTGGCACGTTTGACCTTATAAAATGGGCAGGAAGAATGTCTTTTAACTCCAGCCTGTATCCCAGACTTACTGCGGAGATCACCCATCTGTCTCTGATGGTGTCCCGCCAGGTCTCTGTGAACAACTGAAGTCTTCCCCTCACCCGATTGAGTGGGGGCAACCCTTCATGACTTGGGGGGAGGTTTTGTACCTCTCTTGACCCAGGGTTTCTTGTTACCCTGTGATTGTCCCTGATTTCTGCCCCCTGGATTTGACCGCGGAGGCCGTCGGAACTGTTTCACAGCCGATGTGCCAGGGACTGGAGAAGTAGGCCTCTTAAAAGAAGGACTTCTACCCTTGTTCTTAACCGGCAAGAGTGTACTTTTACCGGCAGAAGTTTTCTGGATATATTTGTCCAGATCATCTCCAGATAAGCGTTCTCCATGAAATGGGAAGCTAATCAGCAATTTCTTACAGGGAGCTTCAGCAGACCAGTTTTTGAGCCATAGAAGCCTACGCATATGTCTACAGACAGCGTAAAGCGGGATGCCTGTTGGATTGTATCCTTTATGGCGTCCACCGCAACACAAGGCTCTAGGTAGGTCAGCTAGGGCAAGAGCCTGCTGATCTGGTAAGTCCCTTAAGACTTGTTTCAACTGATCTTTCATTGCTTGGCAGACTCCAATCGCTGCTACTGCAGGTTGTGTCACCATGCTTGCTGTAGAGAAAGCAGATTTTAGTAAAGACTCCAATTTTTTATCTATTGGGTCTTTGAACATTGGAACATTATCTACTGGACATGTCAGTGATTTATTTACACAAGAGATGGCTGTGTCCACTGTAGGGACCCTCCATTTTTTTATGAACTTATCCTCCATGGGATAGATCACTGGAAATCTCTTGGGGGGAGTAAATATTTTATCAGGATGCTCCCAATCCTGGTAAATAAGCCCTTCCAATAAAGGGTGGATTGGGAAGGAACAGACAGCCTGGGGAGCTTTCAGCGACCCCAGCGAGGAAACCGTAGTGGTTGATGGTTCCGCCAGAGGCATTTTAAATGCTGATCGGACCATGTTAGTCAGAGACTGAACCCATAATCTTTCAGCCTGAGATGCTGAGAAAGGTTCTTCCACTGTTGATTCCTCTATAACTGAATCAACCTCATCCTGATCCCCTTCAGGTAGGTCGATCTCTGTGTGGGGCTGTTCCTCCACTAACAGGCACTCTGAAGGAGGAGACGGAGATCGGACGTGCTTTCCCTGTGACAGGGAAGCAGCGATCAATGCTGTTAATCTCTCTTCCAATCCTCCCAGAGTTGAGGATAAAACCTCCTCTGTTATATATACAGGAGCAGGTGGACTGGGGACAGCCGCAGCACCAGGCACTCCTGCGGGGTTCCTACGGCTACTGACCTCTGAATTTTCAGGGGAGATTGGTGCAGTACAAGCATGCCCAATATCCTCAGAGCCCGATGGAGACCCCTTTGGCTTCCTGGAAGACTTATTTCCGGAGCGTCTGGACGACATATCCTTTAAGCACAAAGCTGAGGTATTCCCGTCGTCATACACCAATTTTGCTGGTAATAGTCTAACACAGTTGCTGCTATATACCAGCTGGTGTCCACTAAAGTGCCTTTCTATGGGGATGCCTGCATCAACCGCCTCTGTGTGCCACCGTTTTGTTGCTAGCTCTGTTTGCATCCAGCTGACACTTGTACTGTGTCTTTTATACATGCTGGGACGCCTGCACATGCGCAGAAGCGCCGCGGCGCGCATCGAGCGTCATCCACCCGCCCCGCCCCCTTTTTTTTCATAGGAGGCGCGTGCACCCGCGCGCGCGCCCGTGCGCCATTGGCGCCCTTTTTTGAAACCAAGCAGGGACTAGGAGCCAGGGCCCTTTTTGCCGGAGGGCCTGTGCGGTGGATGAGCGCAGCAACAGGGCAGAGGAACTGGATTCCCACAGAGAAACTTACCAACTGCCTGGATCTTTTGACTTGAGAAAACCAAAGATCCACATGACAAGAAAAATGGACCACAGCGGCCTCTAGTGGTTTAACACAGGTACCGCGGTCCTCTTTTTTTTTTCTTGACTACTATTCAAATTTTACATTTTCCAGTAGTTATAGGCATACACAGATATTAGCGGGAATACCGTTAGGTAACAGACAGAAAGACAAATTAGGCTTGGGGGTCCCCCAATAGAACCAAGTTCCTGGGGGCCCCCACTTACCTGTTTCCCGCCGCAGGACTCTGTTTGGTCCACAGAAGCCCAAACTTCACCTATCACGGCAGGCATTGTAATTAAACCTTCAGGGACCAGGTTCCCAAGGATTCCACTCCCCTGGACCTGTATAGCACCCTGCACAGAAAACATCTTGGTCGTGGGTATGACCAGAGCTCTGGATCCCAGGGTCCAGCCCTCCTAAGAGAGGCATTACAGGCAAAACCTTGCTCTTCTGTTGCAAGGCCCGGGTACCGACCGTTTAGCTATGAAGCTTTTTTGGTGGGATCCGGAACAGCTTACTAAGGCCCGTAAAAGAACCTGTACGCAAGCCCAGGAAAACACATGTTACTCTTTGGCCAACACCTTAGACACTGGCAAAAAAACTGAGGTGCTCCCGGATGGGAGGGGCTTATATAGGGGAGGGTACTTCCGGTTTGGAAGTTGCCAGTGCCAGCACCTGAAGGTAAACTATATAACCCATTAGTAATGACTAAGTCGCTCTGTGTCCCGTGATGTACGAAAAAGAAATGAATGGAGTCAGAAAGGGGACCGATTCTTCACTTCTGGGTGCGGTGGAGTAATGTGCAGTGCTTCTGTTTCTTATTATTAAACACCCGGCCTCTTTTATTGTAATCCCTCGAATTGTTGCGGTGGACTGATATAGAAGAGGCCGGGATCGGGCACCACTGCATTGCAGATTACTCCGCCACACCCCAAAGTAAAAAAATAGTCCCCTGCACGTTTTGGATCGATTGCCATGTCATTCTGTCATGTGACAATCGTGACAAGATCTTGCCATGTTTGGGGTGCCATTAAGAATAATCTGAATGCTTGCTTTACATTTTCCCATGATTTGGAATCGCAGGCAAAACCACAGCACATCTGCCGGCCATTCCAAATCGCCAAGTGTGGGCGGGGTCTAAGGCAGAATTCCAGGCAAATGATGAAATAGTTACTGTCTGTGGGAGCTGCTTTACAGCACAGCCCAGCAGCAACTTTCTGGGACCCCATTTGTTCAGCAGGGGGGCATAAAGGGTCTATTTAATGCCTGCGGGGTGCATACAAAGTGATCTTCTGCACTGCAGTTCCCAATAATTAAATGTTAGCTCTGGCCTCTTCTATATCAACCAATCAGGGACAGGCCGGAATTGTAATTGTTGGGGAATGCAGCCCTGCAGATTACGCCACCTGCACCCTAAAGACATTAAATCATCCCAGCCTGTGATGAAGGGGGGTACAAAGCTTGTTTAAAAAAATATATTTGGTTGGCAGCTGTATATTTGATGCGTTTAGATGCACTCTGGTGTATTTTTAATGCGTTTAGATGCACTCTGGTGTATTTTTAATGCGTTTAGATGCTCTCTGGTGTATTTTTTTATGCGTTTAGATGCTCTCTGGTGTATATTTGATGCGTTTAGATGCACTCTGGTGTATATTTGATGCGTTTAGATGCACTCTGGTGTATTTTTAATGCTTTTAGATGCTCCCTGGTGTATTTTTGATGCATTTAGATGCTCTCTGGTGTATTTTTGATGCATTTAGATGCTCTCTGGTGTATTTTTGATGCGTTTAGATGTACTGTGGTATATATTTGATGTGTTTAGATGCTCTCTGGTGTATATTTGATGCTTTTAGATGCTCTCTGGTGTATATTTGATGCGTTTAGATGCTCTCTGGTGTATTTTTGATGCTTTTAGATGCTCTCTGGTGTATATTTGATGCGTTTAGATGCACTCTGGTGTATATTTGATGCGTTTAGATGCTCTCTGGTGTATATTTGATGCGTTTAGATGTACTGTGGTATATATTTGATGCGTTTAGATGCACTTGTGTATTTTTGATGCGTTTAGATGCTCTCTGGTGTATTTTTGATGCGTTTAGATACTCCCTGGTGTATTTTTTATGCGTTTAGATGCACCCTGGTGTATTTTTTATGCGTTTAGATGTTCTCTGGTGTATATTTGATGCATTTAAATGCTCCCTGGTGTATTTTTAATGCGTTTAGATGCACCCTGGTGTATTTTTGATGCGTTTAGATGCACTCTGGTGTATTTTTGATGCGTTTAGATGCTCTCTGGTGTATTTTTGATGCGTTTAGATGCTCTCTGGTGTATTTTTGATGCGTTTATATGCTCCCTGGTGTATTTTTAATGCGTTTAGATGCACCCTGGTGTATATTTGATGCGTTTAGATGCACTCTGGTGTATTTGTGAGGTGTTTAGATGCTCTCTGGTGTATTTTTGATGCGTTTAGATGCTCCCTGGTGTATTTTTAATGCGTTTAGATGCACTCTGGTGTATTTTTTTATGCGTTTAGATGCTCTCTGGTGTATATTTGATGCGTTTAGATGCTCTCTGGTGTATATTTGATGCGTTTAGATGCACTCTGGTGTATTTGTGATGTGTTTAGATGCTCTCTGGTGTATTTTTGATGCGTGTATATGCTCCCTGGTATATTTTTAATGCGTTTAGATGCAGCCTGGTGTATATTTGATGCGTTTGGATGCACTCTGGTGTATTTGTGATGTGTTTAGATGCTCTCTGGTGTATTTTTGATTCGTTTAGATGCTCCCTGGTGTATTTTTAATGCGTTTAGATGTACTCTGGTGTATTTTTTTATGCGTTTAGATGCTCTCTGGTGTATATTTGATGCGTTTAGATGCACTCTGGTGTATTTGTGATGTGTTTAGATGCACTCTGGTGTATTTTTGATGCGTGTATATGCTCCCTGGTGTATTTTTAATGCGTTTAGATGCAGCCTGGTGTATATTTGATGCGTTTAGATGCACTCTGGTGTATTTGTGATGTGTTTAGATGCTCTCTGGTGTATTTTTTATGCGTTTAGATGCTCCCTGGTGTATTTTTAATGCGTTTAGATGCACTCTGGTGTATTTTTTTATGCGTTTAGATGCTCTCTGGTGTATATTTGATGCGTTTAGATGCACTCTGGAGGGCCCTGCTCCTGTGAGCTTACAATCTAATAGGAAAGGGCTGGTGAAACAAAAAGTAGTAACTGTGAGGGATGAACTGATGAGGGAAGTAGAAGATTCGGTTGTTAGCCGAAGCCAGAATAGGCCGCCCTGAAGAGATGAGTTTTCAGGGATCGCCTAAAAGTGGATAGAGTAGGAGATAACTGGACAGCTTGGGGTAGTGAGTTCCAGAAGATGGGAGAGGCGCTGGATAAATCATGGTGACAAGCATGGGAAGGGGAGACAAGGGAGCTAGAAAGCAGGAGGTCTTGGGAGGAGTGAAGAGGACGGTTTGGGTGATATTTGGAGACAAGATTGGCGATGCAGCTTGGGACAGAGTTGTTAATGGCTTTGTATGTTATTGTTTTGAATTTTATTCGTTGGGCAATGAGAAGCCAGTGGAGGGATTGGCAGAGAGGGGTGGCGAACATTGAACGCTTGGTAAGGTGGATGAGTCTGGCAGCGGCATTCATGATAGACTGAAGACAGGATAGCTTGCGGAGAGCTAGGACAATGAGGAGGGAAAGTTACAATAGTCAAGGCGAGAGATAACAAGGAAGTGAATACGTTTCTTAGTGGTTTTAGCGATTAGAAAGGGGCCTATTTTGGAGATGTTACAGAGGTGACGTCTACAAGATTTGGAAAGCGATTGGATTTGAGGCTGAAAGGACAGGTCAAAGTCCAGTGTTACACCTAGCACCCTGACATGAGGGGAGGGACTGATAGTGGTAATATTGATCTTGATGGAAAAATCAGGGGAGGGGGCACGGGCAGGAGGAAATATTATGAGCTCAGTTTTACAAAGATTGAGATTGAGGAAGTGGTGTGACTTCCATGCTGCCATGTTTGCTGTCTACTAAGTATATTGCTTATAAGATCCTTACCCATTCTATTATGTGTTATATCATAACGGCGACTAAACAAATTTTACACCAGTGGCCAGAAAGCTGCAGCCAAATCACTGTAGGAAATGGTGTTTACTTTCCTGAAATAGTGTGCTTGGCCTCTGCTAATGCTGACAGATGTATCTCCTACACTGAGAAGGCCAAACCACAAGACAAACCACAACCACAAGTGTAATTGCATCACTCAAGGAATAAGTATTATCACTGGTGGAACTGGCTGGACCAATACTTTGGGGAGCAGGAGAAACGCTTTGTCAGCTTTCTTATTAGTTCACTGACAGCAATGAAACAAAACACATTTTTACTTTATTAAACTGACAAGGTCTGCGCTGTACCGAGACTCTATAGTGTGTATAAACAATGGAAAGACATTTAAGATGATCACCAAGTGAGATCCCCCGAGGAGCCTGTCTTGGGGCCTGATGTGAAAGAGAATAATTATTCTTAAAACAGTCTGACCTTTCAGGTATTATTTTCCCAGACAATACAGCCGAGAATCATTAATGCCATTTGAAATAAGAAAACAGACTTGTCAATCAGGAGAGCTGCTTACTGTAACTCATATTTGGTATAAGGAGATTGAGGCATATTATGGCACAGCGGGTATGGACTGCTCACAGTATGTCCACAGTATGGAGCATCTGTTAGTGGATCTCACTTAAAGTTGAAAGGTTGAGGCAACAAAATATACAATTCAAGCTTTTATAAAAATGTAAAGGATAGCTGTACTTTAAAAAGATATTAGATTTTTTAATGTATTAATGGACACCATGCAACTTCACAAATATGAGTCCTTAATGCCGCGTACACACGATCATTATTCATGGCGGTTAAAAAACCGCCGTGAATAATGACATTAAAAACGAGGGAACGGCTTGTTCCCCACACACGGTCGTTTTTCACGTCATTTTTTCTCTTGACGAGAAAAAACGACCGTCTGTGGGCTCCGCGGCAGTGTTTCCCTATGGGAAAACTGCCGCGGGAAACATGTCGAAAAAAACATGTTCTAATTTTTCTCGTCGTTTTTAATGCCGTTTTTCTCGTCGAAAAAAACGGCAAAAAGCCCACAGACGATCGTTTTTCTCGTCGAAAGGAAAAAATGACGTTTTTCTCGACGAGAAAAACGGCCGTGTGTACGCGGCATAAGTCTGCCTTTTCTTCCCTTGTACTTTGAAAGCAGTCATCACAAACCCAGGCCCGTGTAAACATTGCTCTGTTTATATACAGCCTGACTGCAGTCTGTACTATCCAGTGCACAGAGCAAATGCCTTAAAATAAACTTAATGTAGTGAAATGTCATCAAAAAATGCTAAAACTGAACTCCAGGCAAACAGCTAAATGTACCAACAATATATATATATATATATATATATATATATATATATATATACACACACACACAGTATCTCACAGAAGTGAGTACACCCCTCACATTTTTGTAAATATTTTATTCTATTTTTTCATGTGACAACACTGAAGAAATTACACTTTACTACAATGTAAAGTAGTGAGTGTACAGCTTGTATAACAGTGTAAATTTGCTGTACCCTCAAAATAACTCAACACACAGCCGTTAATGTCCAAACCGCTGGCAAAAAAAATGAGTACATCCCTAAGTGGTTCTATGGTTGAACTGGATGGACTTGTGTCTTTTTTCAACCTGACTATGTAAGTGAAAATGTCCAAATTGGGCCCAATAAGCCATTTTCCCTGCCTGGTGTCATGTGACTCGTTAGTGTTACAAGGTCTTAGGTGTGAATGGGGAGAAGGTGTGTTAAATTTGGTGTTATCGCTCTCACTCTCTCATACTGGTCACTGGAAGTTCAACATGACACTTCATGGCAAAGAATGCTCCGAGGATCTGAAAAAAATTATTGTTTCTCTACATAAAGATGGCTTAGGGCAGTGATGGCGTACCTTTTTGAGCCCGAGTGACCAAACTAAAACCCCAATTTTTTTTTTTTTTTATCAAAGTGCCAACACTGCAATTAAACTTGAATACCGAGGTTTAGGTTTAGAAAAAACAACTCGTACAGTTGTCCAAACTAATTAACAGCTATTTTTTTTAAAAGAAACACAATAACAGAGCTTTTTGTTAAACATTTTTTTTTTATTGAAAAAAAAAACCAACAACTGTACACGTGCATGTATTTTTGCATAAGGATACATTTGCTGAGGGCTGGTAAGGATGCCTTTGCTGGGCATAGTTAAGGATGCCTTTGCTGGTCATTTGTAAAGATGGCTTTGCTGGCCATTTTCAAAGATGGCTTTGCTGGCCATTTTCAAAGATGGCTTTGCTGGCCATTTTCAAAGATGGCTTGGCTGGCCATTTTCAAAGATGGCTTGGCTGGCCATTTTCAAAGATGCCTTGGCTGGGCACTGGTAAGGATGCCTTGGCTGGGCATTATTAAAGATGCCTTTGCTGGGCATTTTTAAAGATGCCTTTGCTGGGCATTGGCAAGGATGCCTTGGCTGGGCATTATTAAAGATGCCTTTGCTGGGCATTGGTAAGGATGCCTTGGCTGAGCATTGGTAAGGATGCCTTGGCTGAGCATTGGTAAGGATGCCTTGGCTGAGCATTGGTAAGGATGCCTTGGCTGAGCATTATTAAAGATGCCTTGGCTGGGCATTATTAAAGATGCCTTGGCTGAGCATTAGTAAGGATGTCTTGGCTGGGCATTATTAAAGATGCCTTTGCTGGGCATTTTTAAAGATGCCTTTGCTGGGCATTGGCAAGGATGCCTTGGCTGGGCATTATTAAAGATGCCTTGGCTGGGCATTATTAAAGATGCCTTTGCTGGGCATTGGCAAGGATGCCTTGGCTGGGCATTATTAAAGATGCATTGGCTGGGCATTGGTAAGGATGCCTTGGCTGAGCATTGGTAAGGATGCCTTTGCTGAGCATTATTAAAGATGCCTTAGCTGAGCATTAGTAAGGATGTCTTGGCTGGGCATTATTAAAGATGCCTTTGCTGGGCATTTTTAAAGATGCCTTGGCTGGGCATTTTTAAAGATGCCTTGGCTAGGCATTATTAAAGATGCCTTTGCTGGGCATTATTAAAGATGCCTTGGCTGGGCATTGGTAAGGATGCCTTGGCTGAGCATTGGTAAGGATGCCTTTGCTGGGCATTATTAAAGATGCCTTGGCTGAGCATTAGTAAGGATGTCTTGGCTGAGCATTAGTAAGGATGTCTTGGCTGAGCATTAGTAAGGATGCCTTGGCTGGGCACTGGTAAAGAAGCATTTGCTTACACAAGGGATAGAGATCTACAATGCTGTGATGGGTACAGGCACAGTATACTTTGCATAGCCACCGGACATTATTGTACATAAGCAGAGGACGAGTCTAAGGATCCATTTCTGGACATTTTTAAAGATGCCTTTGCTGGGCATTGGCAAGGATGCCTTGGCTGGGCATTATTAAAGATGCCTTTGCTGGGCATTATTAAAGATGCCTTGGCTGGGCATTGGTAAGGATGCCTTTGCTGGGCATTGGTAAGGATGCCTTGGCTGAGCATTAGTAAGGATGTCTTGGCTGGGCATTTTTAAAGATGCCTTTGCTGGGCATTGGCAAGGATGCCTTGGCTGGGCATTATTAAAGATGCCTTTGCTGGGCATTGGCAAGGATGCCTTGGCTGGGCATTATTAAAGATGCCTTGGCTGAGCATTGGTAAGGATGCCTTTGCTGAGCATTATTAAAGATGCCTTAGCTAAGCATTAGTAAGGATGTCTTGGCTGGGCATTATTAAAGATGCCTTTGCTGGGCATTTTTTAAAGATGCCTTTGTTGGGCATTTTTAAAGATGCCTTTGCTGGGCATTTTTAAACATGCCTTTGCTGGGCATTATTAAAGATGCCTTGGCTGGGCATTGGTAAGGATGCCTTGGCTGAGCATTGGTAAGGATGCCTTTGCTGGGCATTAGTAAGGATGTCTTGGCTGGGCATTATTAAAGATGCCTTTGCTGGGCATTTGTAAAGATGCCTTTGCTGGGCATTTAAAGATGCCTTTGCTGGGCATTTTTAAAGATGCCTTTGCTGGGCATTGGTAAAGATGCCTTGGCTGGGCATTGGTAAAGATGCCTTGGCTGGGCACTGGTAAAGAAGCATTTGCTTACACAAGGGATAGAAATCTACAATGCTGTGATGGGTACAGGCACAGTATACTTTGCATAGCCACCGGACATTATTGTACATAAGCAGAGGACGAGTCTAAGGATCCATTTCTGGACATTTTTAAAGATGCCATTTCTGGGCATTTTCATAGATGCTTTGGCTGGGCATTATTAACCACTTGTCCCCCGCCCACTGTCAATTGACGGCGGGCGGAGGATACTCTCGTTCTGGGAGGACGTCATATGACGTCCTCCCTTTAAAACGAGCTAAGAGGCGCGCGCTTGCCGCCAGCGGCGCGCGCACGCGCCCGCCGCGTTCACAAGGCCCCGGTGCGCGTGCCCGGCGGCCGCGATTGCCGCCGGGCACCCGCGATTGCCCGGGAAACGAGCAGGAAAGTGGATCTCTGTGTGTAAACACAGAGATCCACGTCCTGTGAGGGAGAGGGGACCGATGGTGTGTCCCTTGTACATAGGGACAACCATCGGTCACCTCCCCCAGTCAGTCACCTCCCCCCACAGTAAGAACACATTGAGGGAACATATTTAACCCCTTCCCGCCCCCTAGTGGTTAACCCCTTCCCTGCCAATCACATTTATACAGTAATCAATGCATTTTTATAGCAGGGATCGCTGTATAAACGTGAATGGTCCCAAAAATGTGTCAAAAGTGTCCGATGTGTCCGCCGCAATATCGCAGTCACAATAAAAAAATCGCAGATCGCCGCCATTACTAATAAAAAAATAAAAATGCTATAAATCTATCCCCTATTTTGTACACGCTATAACTTTTGCGCAAACCAATCAATACGCGCTTATTGAGATTTTTTTTTTTACCAAAAATATGTAGAAGAATACGTATCGGCCTAAACTGAGGAAAATTTTATTTAAAAAAAAAAAAAATGGGTATTTATTATAGCAAAAAGTAAAAAATAGTGTTTTTTTTCCAAACTGGACGCTCTTCTTTTGTTTATAGCGCAAAAAATAAAAACCGCAGAGGTGATCAAATACCACCAAAAGAAAGCTCTATTTGTGGGAAAAAAAGGACGCAAATTTCGTTTGGGAGCCACGTCGCACGACCGAGCAATTGTCATTCAAAGTGTGACAGCGCTGAAAGCTGAAAAATGGCTTGGGCAGGAAGGGGGTTTTCGTGCACGGTAGTGGTTAAAGAAGCCTTTGCTGGGCATTATTAAAGATGCAACTTGTGTCTTGGACAGCAAATACGGCATTAGGTAAAGATGCCTGGGCTGGGCATTGGTAAAGATGCCTGGGCTGGGCATTTTTAAAGATGCCATTGCCGGGCATTTTTAAAGATGCCTTGGCTGGGCATTGGTAAAGATGCCTTGGCTGGGCATTTTTAAATATGCAATTTCTGGGCATTTTCAAAGATGTCTTGGCTGGGCATTATTAAAGAAGCCTTTTCTGAAAGCGTTTGATCGGGTTAGTTGGGCCTTTATGTTTGCCACGTTGCGGCATGTGGGACTGGGAGACAACATGCTAAAATGGATAGCCGCAACCTATGAAAAACCATCTGCCAGAGTGAGGGCTAATGGAGTGCTCTCAGACCCTTTCCTGATTACAAACGGGACAAGGCAGGGGTGCCCGTTGTCCCCCCTTCTATTTGCCCTCACTCTGGAACCATTCCTATGCCACGTAAGACAAAACCCCAACATCTCAGGAGTGAAAGTACAACAAGCACAACATAAGGTATCGGCGTACGCCGACGACCTCATGTTTACACTTACTACCCCCTCAATCTCCCTCCCCAACCTCTTACAAGAATTTAAGATATATGGAGCCCTCTCCAACCTAAAAATTAATTTTACTAAATCCGAGGCGATGGGAGTAGGAATACAACCAGCACAACTTGCACATTTACAATCAGGTTTCCAGTTGAAATGGACGCAGACAGCCCTAAAATATTTAGGTACTTACATCCCTCGCACGCTCCCACGGTTATATGAGCTGAACTTCCCACCACTTTTGAAAACAATCAAAATATTACTTAAAAAATGGCACACCGGTCTACATTCATGGATAGGTCGCTGCAACATCCTCAAAATGATGATACTCCCAAAATTCCTCTATCTTATGCAGGCGATACCTATTCACATTCCCACACTCTACTTCAAACAAATACAAACCATGTTTACAGACTTTGTATGGGCTAAGAAAAGGCCACGACTCTCTTATAAACTCTTGGTTCTACCTAAACAACACGGGGGACTCGCGTTGCCGAACATTCGTACATACTACCAGGCAGTACACCTGGGCAGGCTTATAGACTGGTGCAGGCACCAGGAGACTAAGCTCTGGACACAACTGGAGCAACATCAAAGCGAGACTCCACTTGGAAGGGCTCCCTGGTGCTACCCGTCCCTGCCAGCGGAAATCAAGCGACACCCGCTAATAGGAACGACAACACAGGTCTGCGCACGTCTCTTCTTGACGACCCCCATATCATCCCCCAATTCACCCCTCTTCCCCATCTTGGGAAACCCCGAATTTGCACCAGGAATACAGGACGCGGAATTTAAAAGACTGAGAGACGAGGGCACTCACCAGGCCTCCCACTTTAGTACCAATGGTCGTTGGCCCACGTTAACAGAACTTTCAGACGCCACAGGCCCATTTCGGCTGGACTTTTTGAGAGCCAGCCAACTAAGCCACTTCTTACACTCACTGACAACCCACCCGACAACATCCCGTCCCCTCACAACATTAGAAGAACTCTGCAACACATCGGGTACCATAACGCACACGCTCTCACAAACCTACAGCCTGCTAAACGTACCACAAACAGACTTTACCCCACCAGGGCTGACCAAATGGGAAACGGAACTGAATTGCAACTTCAGCACAACTAAGAAACAACGAATAATTAAATACACCCACAAATCCTCGATATGCGCCAAAATCCAGGAGACTAACTATAAGCTACTGTCAAGATGGTACAGAACTCCAGACCTGCTCCACAGATTCTTCCCGACAACGCCGGACCTTTGCTGGCGGTGTCGAGCAGAACAGGGAACACTGCTGCACATATTCTGGTCCTGTCCTTTACTACATCACTTTTGGAAAGTGGTTCGAGAAGTTATACAAAAATTTACAGACAGCCCCATACCAGTAGACCCCGCTTTCTTCCTACTCCACGCATCAGACACTCCGGAAAAAACATACAAAAAATCGGTAATCAGACACTTGCTAGATGCAGCCAAGGCCTGCATACCGATAATGTGGAAATCCACAAGCCCACCTACCATAGCATCATGGATAGCGAGAGTGGAGGTAATAAGATATATGGAGGACCTCGTCCTCACAGCCCAGCATAGACAAGAGACATTCTCCAACACCTGGCAGTTGTGGATTATCTTCATCTACTCGGCAGAGGGCCAGGCGCTGAAGGGAACCTCAACAGACACACAGAGTTGCACCCCGCCACCGCCGATCCCATCCGATACACAGGACTGAATTACTGATGTCCCATGTTCGTGGGCCCCAGTACCCCCATACCCCCCCCCCCTATCCACCACCCAACCCATCTTCCCACAACAACTCCCCATCCCCTCTTCTTTTTCTCTTTTTCATATCTTTCTCTATTCTAATATTCTACCTTTAACCAATCCCATCCTAAACTGGGGGGATTTGCTTTACACTCTATTTTCCACCTTTTCTCTAATATAAACAGGAAAAACCAAGGAACTGGGCCCATGTCCCCAGTACTACACAACACAACAACCTCAAGCACAAATACCCTAACGGAGCAAAGGGAACCAACAGGCAGAACTAGACACCTAGGAAGGAACAAGTCGCTGAAACAAAATTAAAGACATCAGAGGTCACGAATAAAACTAACAATAGCTCAGACATACTAAGTGACAATACACCAGGGAGCGTAATCTCCACCAATTTGTTCACACTCATATGTTTGAACCCTGCTTTTCTTTTCCTTCCTACATCAAGACTATGTGATGTAATGTATTCTGACTGTTTTTGAATAAGTTGTTTGTCTTGATACCCGTACTACTTTGTAATGTATCGACCCGACAGGGTCCCTTTCCTTGTTATAAATAAAAAAAATTAAAAAAAAAAAAAATTAAAGAAGCCTTTTCTGGGCATTATTAAAGATGCAACTTGTGTCTTGGACAGCAAATACTGCATTAGGTAAAGATGCCTTGGCTGGGCATTGGTAAAGATGCCTTGGCTGGGCACTGGTAAAGAAGCATTTGCTTACACAAGGGATAGAGATCTACAATGCTGTGATGGGTACAGGCACAGTATACTTTGCATAGCCACCGGACATTATTGTACATAAGCAGAGGACGAGTCTAAGGATCCATTTCTGGACATTTTTAAAGATGCCATTTCTGGGCATTTTCAAAGATGCTTTGGCTGGGCATTATTAAAGAAGCCTTTGCTGGGCATTATTAAAGATGCAACTTGTGTCTCGGACAGCAAATACAGCATTAGGTAAAGATGCCTGGGCTGGGCATTGGTAAAGATGCCTGGGCTGGGCATTTTTTAAAGATTCCTTGGCTGGGCATTGGTAAAGATGCCTTGGCTGGGCATTTTTAAATATGCCATTTCTGGGCATTTTCAAAGGGGTCTTGGCTGGGCATTATTAAAGAAGCCTTTGCTGGGCATTATTAAAGATGCAACTTGTGTCTCGGACAGCAAATACAGCATTAGGTAAAGATGCCTGGGCTGGGCATTGGTAAAGATGCCTGGGCTGGGCATTTTTTAAAGATGCCTTGGCTGGGCATTGGTAAAGATGCCTTGGCTGGGCATTTTTAAATATGCCATTTCTGGGCATTTTCAAAGGGGTCTTGGCTGGGCATTATTAAAGAAGCCTTTGCTGGGCATTATTAAAGATGCAACTTGTGTCTTGGACAGCAAATACTGCATTAGGTAAAGATGCCTTGGCTGGGCATTGGTAAAGATGCCTGGGCTGGGCATTTTTTAAAGATGCCTTGGCTGGGCATTGGTAAAGATGCCTTGGCTGGGCATTTTTAAATATGCCATTTCTGGGCATTTTCAAAGGGGTCTTGGCTGGGCATTATTAAAGAAGCCTTTGCTGGGCATTATTAAAGATGCAACTTGTGTCTTGGACAGCAAATACTGCATTAGGTAAAGATGCCTTGGCTGGGCATTGGTAAAGATGCCTGGGCTGGGCATTTTTAAAGATGCCATTGCTGGGCATTGGTAAATATGCCTTGGCTGGGCATTGGTAAAGATGCAACTTGTGTCTTGGACAGCAAACACTGCATTAGGTAAAAGTAGACATTTGGTATGCTTTTGCACAATTAATGTGATTTTTGCTGTTGTATGCATGCTGATAACTTGTCAAACCTTGGCTCATACTCGGTTAGTTTGAGAGCAACACATACAGCACTCAATTCATCTGTTAGTCTATTTCTGGCATCACATTTGATATAATTCAATGCTGAAAAAAGCTGCTCACAAGCGTAGGATGACCCAAACAAAGTAAGAAAAGCAATCCCAAGTGTTTTCATTGCCTTAAAATTATTTGGCAGAGAATTCCACACTTTAAGTATTTCATTTTCTGAACTAGCAACTGTGCTGTCCTTTGTCATCCCTTCACATTCTATCTTCTCTAGTGTGGCACGCAGGTCATAAAATGTATTTTTCCAGATAGAGCTTTCCTGAAATTCCAGTAGCTCCATTTCCAGATTTCCTAAATTTAACCAGTGTAAGCAGGAAAGATCAAGTTCTTCAAATTTTGCTTTATCTGGAGAAGTAAGAAAACACAGGGTTGTTTCCATCTTACGGACCTGTACAAATCTGTTACTAAAATTCTCCTTTGCAACTGCTATAATGCTAGAAAATTCCTTGTAGATTTCATGATGGTTGGGCTTGTCTGTAAATGTTGTAGAATTTTCCAAATGCATTTTTAGATTGGGAAAATATTTCAGCTGCCCACTTTCAAGGTCTCTTTCAAAATCCTGCAGTTTTCTCTCAAATGTTCTGATATCACAAAACATCCTTTCTGCTGTTTTCCCAAAACCTTGCAGGTTTTTGTTCAAGACATTGAAGTGTATTGTAAAATCAGTAAAAAACATGAGGTTGGTGAGCCAGGTCATATCAGTGAGCTGTGGATATTCCTGCCCCTTATTAGTCATAAACAGCCTAATTTCATCCAAGCAGGCTACAAATCTCTCCAAGACCCGTCCTCTGCTTAGCCACCGTACATTATTGTACATAAGTAAAGTATTATACTGTGCCTGTACCTCATTAAGAAGTGCTTGAAACTGTTGAAAATTAAGAGCACGAGCCATGATGTAATTTACCATTTTTGTGACATCCTTGAGGATATCGTCTAATTGTTTGCTGCTTTCCTTGGCACAAAGAGCTTCTTGATGTATAATACAATGAAATTGAATGACTGGATGAAACCAGATGTTCCCCAAACCATGGAAGGTGCCCCGTCACTAGTTATTGAAACCACTTTTTCTGGCCTTATGTTTTGTAACAAAAAAGCCTCCATCACAGCATTGTAGATATCTATCCCTTGTGTTCTTCCAGGCAAGGACAGCAGTTTCATGAGCTCCTCTCTCATGGTGTCACCAACATCATAACGCAAAATTACTGCTAGCCTTGCATGATTATTTATATCTGTGCTTTCATCCAAGCACATGGAGTAACAGGCTGCCTTTTGTAAGTCAGTGGTGAGCTGCTGACTAACATCACTTGCCATACGCAGGACTCTATCTTTAACAGTATTTCTGCTAGGTGGCATTTCAGAGATTCGTTGCTTAATTTTGTCCTTGTTTGGAAAATCATGAAAAAGGGAATTACTCACAGCCAACATGGCTGTTTTGATAAAATCGCCATCAGAGAGGGGCTTTCCATGTTTTGCTATGCACAGTGAAATTTCAAAGCTGGCATTTGCCAGATAATTTGTTTTAGAAAGATAGCTGCAAAAAAAGGGATTTTTATAACAGCTTACCTGTAAAATCCTTTTCTTGGAGTACATCACGGGACACAGAGCGACTTAGTCATTACTAATGGGTTATATAGATACCTTCAGGTGCTGGCACTGGCAACTTCCAAAACCGGAAGTACCCTCCCCTATATAAGCCCCTCCCATCCGGGAGCACCTCAGTTTTGTAGCAAAGCAATAAGTGTCCCAAAAAGAGGGATGGGAGCTCTGTGTCCCGTGATGTACTCCAAGAAAAGGATTTTACAGGTAAGCTGTTATAAAAATCCCTTTTTCTTTTTCGTACATCACGGGACACAGAGCGACTTAGTCATTACTAATGGGACGTCCCAAAGCAATGCCAAATGAGGGGAGGGATACACTATACATAAGCTGGGCGCCATCAGGCATGAGGCTCTTTTGTGGCCTGCAACACACTGCGCCCAAAGGCGACATCCTCCTGACTTCTAACGTCTACCTGGTAGAATCTAGTAAACGTGTGTACTAAGGACCATGTTGTGGCCTTACAGACTTGAGCCAGGGAGGCTTGGTGATGCACTGCCCATGAAGTTCCAACTGCTCTTGTGGAGTGCGCCCTAACTTTGAACGGAGGCGGTCTCCTTTTCAAGCCATAGGCTTGTATTATGACCTGTCGAATCCACTTGGCTAAAGTAGATTTTTGATGCTGCCTGACCCTTTCTGGGGCCTTCCGGCAGAACAAACAAAGTATCCGTTCTGCGAATCTGAGCAATGGCTTTTAGATAAGCTTTAACTGCTCTTACTACATCCAAAGAATGCAATAACTTTTCCTCTACCGAGCTAGGTTTGGGGAAAAAGGAAGGAAGAACCACATCTTGGTTCAAATGGAACCTCGATACCACCTTAGGAAGAAAGGCTGGATGAGGACTTAATACTACTCTGTCCTTATGGCCAACCAGATATGGCTCCTTACAGGACAAGGCGGCTAATTCCGATACTCTTTTAGCCGAACAAATGGCTACTAAGAAAAATCAATTTCCTGGTGAGAAGAACCAAGGAAACGTGCCGCAATGGTTCAAATGGTTGTTTCCGTAGAACCGACAGAACCAGGTTTAAGTCCCATGGACATATGGGAATACTAACCGGAGGGCTAATACGCATCACTCCTTGTATGAAAGCTTTGACTAATGAATGCAAAGCCAAGGGCCTTTGAAAAAATATTGACAAGGCCGTCTGACCCTTGATAGTACTCAAGGCAAGCTTCCTATGTACAGCCCACTGTAGGAAGTCCAGAATCCTACCTATTACGTACTTACGTGGATGCCATTTCTTGGCCTCACACCACGTGATGTACGCCTCCTAGATCCTATAATAGATCTGCCTGGATACCGGCTTCCTGGCATTGATCATGGTAGATACCACAGGATTAGAGAGCCCTCTCTTTTTTAGAATGTGGGCTTCAATAGCCAGGCCGTCAACCTAGGGCTGGTAATGAAGGGTAGTATATCGGTCCTTGCGAAAGCAGGTCCGGACGATGTGGGAGGGTCCCAGGACTTCCCACTGACATTTTTACAATCTCCGCGTACCATACCCTTCGGGGCCACGCTGGAGCCACCAGAATCACTGGTTTCTTTTCTACCCTGATTCTGCGGATTAATCGCGGTGGGAATGCATATATCAGCTTGAACTGATCCCAAGGGAACACTCGGGCATCCGAACCGCAAGCTAGGGGATCCCTTGTGTGAGACACAAATCTGTCCACCTTTGCGTTGAATCTGGATGCTAGCAGATCTACATCCGGTGTTCCCCACCGCTGGCATATTGCCTGGAAAACCTCGGGGTGAAGAGACCATTCCCCCGGGCATAATTGCTGGCGACTTAAAAAGTCCGCTCTCCAATTTTCCACTCCTGGGACGAAAACCGCGGATATGGCTGGGACATATCTTTCTGCCCATTCCAGGATGCAATTCGCTTCCCTCTGGGCTGCACGACTCCTGGTGCCACCCTGGTGATTGATATATGCCACTGCTGTGGCATTGTCTGATTGAATTCTGACAGGGGACCCTTGGAGTTTGGATGTCCATGCTACTAGGGCATACCGGGCTGCTCGTATCTCTAAGAGATTGATAGGCAGGGCCTTCTCTGCTTCTGACCACTTGCCCTGGAGAGACCATTGCTCCAGTACTGCCCCCCAGCCTATGAGGCTGGCATCTGTAGTGACCACCTTCCAAGAAACCGGACTGAAGGGTTTCCCTTTATCCAGATTCTGGGGCACCAACCACCAATGGAGGCTCTTGCGAACGGAAGGGGACAGGGACATTGGTAAGTCTAAAGCCTGAACTTTTTTGTTCCAGGCTGACAGTATGGCCCTCTGCAAGTTCCTTGAATGGAATTGACCGTAGGGTACTGCTTCGAATGAAGCCACCATTTTTCCCAGCAGCCTCATACACAGGCATATGGATGGTTTTCTTTTTTGTACCCACTAAGTGGGTCAAATCTTTCAAAGACGACACCTTCTCTGGAGGTAAGAAAATCTTTCTCTGATTTGAATCCAGTCTTAGCCCCCAAGTATTCCAGACTTTTGACTGGTTTTAGGGCTGACTTGTCTCGGTTGATAATGCAACCGTGAGATTCCAGATACTTGATTGTCTTGTGAACGACCACCTCTAGTTTTTTTTTTCACTGAGTGGTCTATCAGCAACAAGTCGTCTAGATATGCCATTATCGTTACACCTTGTGTTCCTAGTTTGGCCAATCGTAGGGCCAGAATTTTTGTGAACACTCGTGGTGCTGTGGCCAGACCGAAAGGTAAGGCTCTGAACTGAAAATGGCGCCCTTCTACTGCAAAGCGTAGAAATTTCTGGTGGGCCGGACAGATGGGAATATGCAAATAAGCATCCCTTATGTCGATCGAGGCTAACCATTCCTGCCCTTGTAGGACGGTGACCACCGATCGGATCGACTCCATCCGAAAAAGTCCTGATATGTAGGAATTTGTTTAGCACTTTTATATTTAATATGGGCCTCACGTCCCCATTTGGTTTGGGGACTGTGACAAGGTTCGAGTAAAACCCGAACCCGCTTTCTTCCAAGGGAACCTCATGATTACCCTTGGAGCAATAGTTGTTCTAGTGCCAGAAGGAGGGATCCTCTCTTCTGGGGATCGCTTGGCACGTTTGACCTCATAAAATGGGCAGGAGGAATGTCTTTTAACTCCAGCCTGTATCCCAGACTTACTGCGGAGATCACCCATCTGTCTCTGATGGTGTCCCGCCATGGTCTCTGTGAACAACTGAAGTCTTCCCCTCACCCGATTGAGTGGGGGCAACCCTTCATGACTTGGGGGGAGGTTTTGTACCTCTCTTGACCCAGGGTTTCTTGTTACCCTGTGATTGTCCCTGATTTCTGCCCCCTGGATTTGACCGCGGAGGCCGTCGGAACTGTTTCACAGCCGATGTGCCAGGGACTGGAGAAGTAGGCCTCTTAAAAGAAGGACTTCTACCCTTGTTCTTAACCGGCAAGAGTGTACTTTTACCGGCAGAAGTTTTCTGGATATATTTGTCCAGATCTTCTCCAGATAAGCGTTCTCCATGAAATGGGAAGCTAATCAGCAATTTCTTACAGGGAGCTTCAGCAGACCAGTTTTTGAGCCATAGAAGCCTACGCATATGTCTACAGAGAGCGTAAAGCGGGAGGCCTGTTGGATTGTATCCTTTATGGCGTCCACCGCAACACAAGGCTCTAGGTAGGTCAGCTAGGGCAAGAGCCTGCTGATCTGGTAAGTCCCTTAAGACTTGTTTCAACTGATCTTTCATTGCTTGGCAGACTCCAATCGCTGCTACTGCAGGTTGTGTCACCATGCTTGCTGTAGAGAAAGTAGATTTTAGTAAAGACTCCAATTTTTTATCTATTGGGTCTTTGAACATTGGAACATTATCTACTGGACATGTCAGTGATTTATTTACACAAGAGATGGCTGTGTCCACTGTACGGACCCTCCATTTTTTTATGAACTTATCCTCCATGGGATAGATCACTGGAAATCTCTTGGGGGGAGTAAATATTTTAACAGGATGCTCCCAATCCTGGTAAATAAGCCCTTCCAATAAAGGGTGGATTGGGAAGGAACAGACAGTCTGGGGAGCTTTCAGCGACCCCAGGCGAGGAAACAGTAGTGGTTGATGGTTCCGCCAGAGGCATTTAAAATGCTGCTCGGACCATGTTAGTCAGAGACTGAACCCATAATCTTTCAGCCTGAGATGCTGAGAAAGGTTCTTCCACTGTTGATTCCTCTATAACTGAATCAACCTCACCTGATCCCCTTCAGGTAGGTCGATCTCTGGGACTGTTCCTCCACTAACAGGCACTCTGCAGGAGGAGACGGAGATCGGACACGCTTTCCCTGTGACAGGGAAGCAGCGATCAATGCTGTTAATCTCTTCCAATCCTCCCAGAGTTGAGGATAAAACCTCCTCTGTTATATATACAGGAGCAGGTGGACTGGGGACAGCCGCAGCACCAGGTACTCCTGCGGGGTTTCCTACGGCTACTGACCTCTGAAATTTCAGGGGAGATTGGCGCAGTACAGCATGCCCAAAATCCTCAGAGCCCGATGGAGACCCCTTTCGCTTCTTGGAAGACTTATTTCCAGAGCGTCTGGACGACATATCCTATAAGCACAAAGCTGAGGTATTCCCGTCGTCATACACCAATTTTGCTGGTAATAGTCTAACACAGTTGCTGCTATATACCAGCTGGTGTCCACTAAAGTGTCTTTCTATGGGGATGCCTGCATCAACCGCCTCTGTGTGCCACCGTTTTGTTGCTAGCTCTGTTTGCATCCAGCTGACACCTGTACTGTGTCTTTTATACATGCTGGGACGCCTGCACATGCGCAGAAGCGCCGCGGCGCGCATCGAGCGTCATCCACCCGCCCCGCCCCTTTTTTTTCATAGGAGGCGCGTGCACGCGCCCGCGCCCGTGCGCCATTGGCGCCCTTTTCGAAACCAAGCAGGGACTAGGAGCCAGGGCCCTTTTTGCCGGAGGGCCTGTGCGGTGGATGAGCGCAGCAACAGGGCAGAGGAAGTGGATTCCCACAGAGAACTTACCAACTGCCTGGATCTTTTGACTTGAGAAAACCAAAGATCCACATGACAAGAAAAAATGGACCACAGCGGCCTCTAGTGGTTTAACACAGGTACCGCGGTCCTCTTTTTTTTTTTTTTTTTTCTTGACTACTATTAAAATTTAACATTTTCCAGTAGTTACAGGCATACACAGATATTAGCGGGAATACCGTTAGGTAACAGACAGAAAGACAAATTAGGCTTGGGGGTCCCCCAATAGAACCAAGTTCCTGGGGGCCCCCACTTACCTATTCCCCGCCGCAGGACTCTGTTTGGTCCACAGAAGCCCAAACTTCACCTATCACGGCAGGCATTGTAATTAAACCTTCAGGGACCGGGTTCCCAAGGATTCTACTCCCCTGGACCTGTATAGCACCCTGCACAGAAAACATCTTGGTCGTGGGTATGAACAGAGCTCTGGATCCCAGGGTCCAGCCCTCCTAAGAGAGGCATTACAGGCAAAACCTTGCTCTTCTGCTGCAAGGCCCGGGTACCGACCGTTTAGCTATGAAGCTTTTTTGGTGGGATCCGGAACAGCTTACTAAGGCCCGTAAAAGAACCTGTACGCAAGCCCAGTGAAAACACATGTTACTCTTTGGCCAACACCTTAGACACTGGCAAAAAACTGAGGTGCTCCCGGATGGGAGGGGCTTATATAGGGGAGGGTACTTCCGGTTTTGGAAGTTGCCAGTGCCAGCACCTGAAGGTATCTATATAACCCATTAGTAATGACTAAGTCGCTCTGTGTCCCGTGATGTACGAAAAAGAAACTACGATACTGGCAGTGATAGTTCCTCAATTTCCCATCAAGAAACTCTTTTCTTTCAGCTTCACCACGTTCGGCAACACTTTTGTGGTTGGTATGAAAATGACGTCTGACACTTGATGTGCGAGATACCACACTTTCACTACACAGAACACATAACGCTTTCCCATTGCGTTCAATCACTCCAAATGACTTTGTCTAGGTCTCTTGGAATGATCTTCCACTATCTGTTTTTAATTTAGCTTTTTTGGATGTACTCATTTTGGGGTGTTCAAGTCTACAAAAAACACAAAATGTATAAAATAAATATGGATGAAGCACGCAATACAAACCTATCCCTACCTACCTATACCAAAAATATTATTGCAACATTTAACAAAAAAGGTAATAAACCCTGAATTGTAGAAGAGCAACTCACGGTTTTGTTGACAGATACACATCGTCCAATGTCCTGTGAAACAAGAAGGCGTGCTGTGCCGGTGCTGACACCGCTCTCTCTGCTGGGTCTGGAAGCTGCTGTAGATTCTACAAGAACTGCAGAGAAGAATCCAGGAGAGAGGGCTGGAATGAAAAAAAATTTTTTTTTTTGTCATTGTTGTCCATAGGGACACAGGAAACTACCATAGCCCGGGGGCCAGATGTGGGCATTAGAAACTCACATTTTTGTAATGTAGACAGATATAAGCTCAAATCGTCCAATGTCCTGTGAAACAACAAGGCGTGCTGTGCCGGTGCTGACACCGCTCTGCTGGGTCTGGAAGCTGCTGTAGATTCTACAAGAACTGCAGAGAAGAATCCAGGAGAGAGGGCTGGAATGAAAATTTTTTTTTTTTTTTTTGTCATTGTTGTCCATAGGGACACAGGAAACTACCATAGCCCGGGGGCCAGATGTGGGCATTAGAAACTCACATTTTTGTAATGTAGACAGATATAAGCTCAAATCGTCCAATATCCTGTGAAACAACAAGGCGTGCTGTGCCGGTGCTGACACCGCTCTGCTGGGTCTGGAAGCTGCTGTAGATTCTACAAGAACTGCAGAGAAGAATCCAGGAGAGAGGGCTGGAATGAAAAAAAAATTTTTTTTTGTCATTGTTGTCCATAGGGACACAGGAAACTACCATAGCCCGGGGGCCAGATGTGGGCATTAGAAACTCACATTTTTGTAATGTAGACAGATATAAGCTCAAATCGTCCAATGTCCTGTGAAACAACAAGGCGTGCTGTGCCGGTGCTGACACCGCTCTGCTGGGTCTGGAAGCTGCTGTAGATTCTACAAGAACTGCAGAGAAGATTCCAAAGGACTGGAATGAAAAAAACAAAAATTTGTCTTTAGGCCATTGGTCGCCGGATGTGGCCCTTTGCTTGCGTTCATTAGGCCCATGGGGCACTGATTTATACACTGATACCAACAATAGGTTATATTTAATACCCCCAACTCACACGAATGAAGGGGTACACATTCCTCCCAATGACACCAAAGATAGGGGCACTATTCCCCCCAAATTATGTTTCCCAATGACACCTATAATGAGGCACATGAACACCAATGATGGGGGGTAAAATGTTTCCCAATGACACCTATAATTAGGCCGAATAACAATGATGGGGGGTAAAATGTTTCCCAATGACACCGATAATTAGGCCGAATAACAATGATGGGGGGTAAAATGTTTCCCAATGACACCGATAATTAGGCCGAATAACAGCAATGATGGGGGGTAAAATTTTTCCCAATGACACCTATAAGGAGGCACATGAACACCAATGAGGGGGTAATATGTTTCCCAATGACACCTATAATTAGGCCAAATAAAACCAATGAGGGGGATAATATGTTTCCCAATGACAGCTATAATTAGGCCAAATAACAGCAATGATGGGGGGTAACATTTTTCCCAGTGACACCTATATTGAGGCACATGAACACCAATGAGGGGGGTAATATGTTTCCCAATGACACCTATAATTAGGCCAAATAAAACCAATGAGGGGGGTAATATGTTTCCCAATGACAGCTATAATTAGGCCAAATAAAACCAATGAGGGGGGTAATATGTTTCCCAATGACAGTTATAATTAGGCCAAATAACAGCAATGATGGGGGGTAACATTTTTCCCAATGACACCTATATTGAGGCACATGAACACCAATGAGGGGGGTAATATGTTTCCCAATGACACCTATAATTAGGCCAAATAACAGCAATGATGGGGGGTAAATTTTTTCCCAATGACACCTATAATGAGGCACATGAACACCAATGAGAGGGGTAATATGTTTCCCAATGACACCTATAATTAGGCCAAATAACAGCAATGATGGGGGGTAAAATGTTTCCCAATGACACCACCAACATGATTAGGCCGAATAACAGCAATGATGGGGCAGAATTTTTTAAAATAACACAATGACACCAATGAGGAGGGTAATGTTTCCTAAGGACACCATAAACATGATTAGGCCGAATAACAGCAATGATGGGGGGGGGGGAGGAAATGTGCCAATGACACCAATGGGGGGGAATGTGTCCCAATAATAATTTTGCAGTGCATTTGTTTTTCTCTCACCTTCCGAGTCCTGCAGCTCGTTCCCGCACGTCTTCTCCTCATGCTCTCTCCGCGTGTTCTCCGAGTCATGCCGAGGACGTCAGCACTGATTTGTTTTGGCGGTGTGGATAAAGGGATTTTTATAACAGCTTACCTGTAAAATCCTTTTCTTGGAGTACATCACGGGACACAGAGCGACTTAGTCATTACTAATGGGTTATATAGATTACCTTCAGGTGCTGGCACTGGCCAATTCCAAACCGGAAGTACCCTCCCCTATATAAGCCCCTCCCATCCGGGAGCACCTCAGTTTTGTAGCCAAGCAATAAGTGTCCCAAAAAGAGGGGTGGGAGCTCTGTGTCCCGCGATGTACTCCAAGAAAAGGATTTTACAGGTAAGCTGTTATAAAAATCCCTTTTTCTTTTTCGTACATCACGGGACACAGAGCGACTTAGTCATTACTAATGGGACGTCCCAAAGCAATGCCAAATGAGGGGAGGGATACATAAGCTGGGCGCCATCAGGCATGAGGATCTTTTGCGGCCTGCAACACACTGCGCCCAAAGGCGACATCCTCCTGACTTCTAACGTCTACCTGGTAGAATCTAGTAAACGTGTGTACCGAAGACCATGTTGCGGCCTTACATACTTGAGCCAGGGAGGCCTGGTGATGCACTGCCCATGAAGTTCCAACTGCTCTTGTGGAGTGCGCCCTAACTTTGAACGGAGGCGGTCTCTTTCTCAAGCCATAGGCTTGTATTATGACCTGTCGAATCCACTTGGCTAAAGTGGATTTTGATGCTGCCTGACCCTTTTTAGGGCCTTCCGGCAGAATAAACAAAGTATCCGTTCTGCGAATCTGAGCAGTGGCTTTTAGATAAGCTTTAACTGCTCTTACTACATCCAAAGAATGTAATAACTTTTCCTCTACAGAGCTAGGTTTGGGGAAAAAAGAAGGAAGAACCACATCTTGGTTCAAATGAAACCTCGATACCACCTTGGGAAGAAAGGCTGGATGAGGACGTAATACTACTCTGTCCTTATGGACAACCAGATATGGCTCCTTACAGGACAAGGCGGCTAATTCCGATACTCTTTTAGCCGAACAAACGGCTACTAAGAAAATCAATTTCCTGGTGAGAAGAACCAAGGAAATGTGTTGCAATGGTTCAAACGGTTGTTTCTGTAGAACTGACAGAACCAGGTTTAAGTCCCAAGGACATATGGGAATACTAACCGGAGGGCTAATACGCATCACTCCTTGTATGAAAGCTTTGACTAGTGAATGCGAAGCCAAGGGCCTTTGAAAAAATATTGACAAGGCCGAAATCTGACCCTTGATAGTACTCAAGGCCAGCTTCCTATCTACAGCCCACTGTAGGAAGTCCAAAATCCTCCCTATCACGTACTTACGTGGATGCCATTTCTTGGCCTCACACCACGTAATGTACGCTTTCCAGATCCTATAATAGATCTGCCTGGATACCGGCTTCCTGGCATTGATCATGGTAGATACCACAGAATTAGAGAGCCCTCTCTTTTTCAGAATGTGGGCTTCAATAGCCAGGCCGTCAAACCTAGGGCTGGTAAGGAAGGGTGGTATATCGGTCCCTGCGACAGCAGGTCCGGACGATGTGGGAGGGTCCAAGGACTCCTCACTGACATTTTTACAATCTCCGCGTACCATGCCCTTCGGGGCCACGCTGGAGCCACCAGAATCACTGGTTTCTTTTCTACCCTGATTCTGCGGAGTAATCGCGGTAACAATTGTGGCGTGGGAATGCATATATCAGCTTGAACTGATCCCAAGGGAACACTAGGGCATCCGAGCCGCAAGCTAGAGGATCCCTTGTGCGAGACACAAATCTGTCCACCTTTGCGTTGAATCTGGATGCTAGCAGATCTACATCCGGTGTTCCCCACCGCTGGCATATTGCCTGGAAAACCTTGGGGTGAAGAGACCATTCCCCCGGGCATAATTGTTGGCGACTTAAAAAGTCCGCTCTCCAATTTTCCACTCCTGGGATGAAAACCGCGGATATGGCTGGGACATATTTTTCTGCCCACTCCAGGATGCAATTTGCTTCCCTCTGGGCTGCACGACTCCTGGTGCCACCCTGGTGATTGATATATGCCACTGCTGTGGCATTGTCTGATTGAATTCTGACAGGGGACCCTTGGAGTTTGGATGTCCATGCTACTAGGGCATACCGGGCTGCTCGTATCTCTAAGAGATTGATGGGCAGGGCCTTTTCTGCTTCTGACCACTTGCCCTGGAGAGACCATTGCTCCAGTACTGCCCCCCAGCCTATGAGGCTGGCATCTGTAGTGACTACCTTCCAAGAAACCGGACTGAAGGGTTTCCCTTTTTCCAGATTCTGGGGCACCAACCACCAATGGAGGCTCTTGCGAACGGAAGGGGACAGGGACATTGGTAAGTCTAAAGCCTGAACTTTTTTGTTCCAGGCTGACAGTATGGCCCTTTGCAAATTCCTTGAATGGAATTGACCGTAGGGTACCGCTTCGAATGAAGCCACCATTTTTCCCAGCAGCCTCATGCAGAGGCGTATGGATGGTTTTCTTTTTGTACCCACTAAGTGGGTCAAATCTTTTAAAGACGACACCTTCTCTGGAGGTAAGAAAATCTTTCTCTGATTTGAATCCAGCCTTAGCCCTAAGTATTCCAGACTTTTGACTGGTCTTAGAGCTGACTTGTCCCGGTTGATAATCCAACCGTGATATTCCAGATACTTGATTGTCTTGTGAATAGCTACTTCCAGCTTTTCCACTGAGTGGTCTATTAGTAGCAGGTCGTCTAGATATGCCATTATCGTTACACCCTGTGTTCTTAGATTGGCCAATAATGGGGCCAGAATTTTTGTGAACACTCGTGGTGCTGTGGCCAGACCGAAAGGTAAGGCTCTGAACTGAAAATGGCGCCCTTCTACTGCAAAGCGTAGAAATTTCTGGTGGGCCGGAAAGATGGGAATATGCAGATAAGCATCCCTTATGTCGATCGAGGCTAACCATTCCTGCCCTTGTAGGGCGGTGGCCACCGATCGGATCGACTCCATCCGAAAAGTCCTGATATTTAGGAACTTGTTTAGCCCTTTTAGATTTAATATGGGCCTCACGTCCCCATTTGGTTTGGGGACTGTGAAAAGGTTCGAGTAAAACCCGAATCCGCTTTCTTCCAGGGGAACCTTCATGATTACACCTTGGAGCAATAGTTGTTCTAGTGCCAGAAGGAGGGATCCTCTCTTCTGGGGATCTCTTGGCACGTTTGACCTCATAAATTGGGCAGGAGGAGTGCCTTTTAACTCCAGCTTGTATCCCAGACTTACTGCGGAGAGCACCCATCTGTCTCTGATGGTGTCCCGCCAGGTCTCTGTGAACAACTGAAGTCTTCCCCCCACCCGATTGAGTGGGGGCAACGCTTCATGCCTTGGGGGGAGGTTTTGTACCTCTCTTGATCCAGGGCTTCTTGTTACCCTGTGATTGTCCCTGATTTCTGCCCCCTGAATTTGACCGCGGAGGCCGTCGGAACTGCTTCACAGCCGATGTGCCCGGGACTGGAGAAGTAGGCCTCTTAAAAGAAGGACTTCTACCCTTGTTCTTAACCGGTAAGAGTGAACTTTTACCGGCAGAAATTTTCTGGATATATTTGTCCAGATCTTCTCCAAATAAGCGTTCTCCATGAAATGGGAAGCTAACCAGCAGTTTTTTACAGGGAGCTTCAGCAGACCAGTTTTTGAGCCACAGAAGCCTACGCATATGTACTATAGACAGCGTAAAGCGGGAGGCCTGTTGGATTGTATCCTTTATGGCGTCCACCGCAAAACACAAGGCTCTAGGCAGGTCAGCTAGGGCAAGAGCCTGCTGATCTGGTAAGTCCCTTAAGACTTGTTTCAACTGATCTTTCACTGCTTGGCAGACTCCAATCGCTGCTACCGCAGGTTGTGTCACCATGCTTGCTGTAGAGAAAGCAGATTTTAGTAAAGACTCCAATTTTTTATCTATTGGGTCTTTGAACATTGGAACATTATCTACTGGACATGTCAGTGATTTGTTAACAGAAGAGATGGCTGCGTCCACTGTAGGGACCCTCCATTTTTTTATGAACTTATCCTCCATGGGATAGATCACCGGAAATCTCTTGGGGGGAGCAAATATTTTATCAGGATGCTCCCAACCTGGTAAATAAGCCCTTCTAATAAAGGGTGGATTGGGAAGGAACAGACAGCCTGGGGAGCTTTTAGCGACCCCAGCGAGGAAACCGTAGTGGATGGTGGTTCCGCCAGAGGCATTTTAAATGCTGATCGGACCATGTTAGTCAGAGACTGAACCCATAATCTTTCAGCCTGAGATGCTGAGAAAGGTTCTTCCACTGTTGATTCCTCCATAACTGAATCAACCTCATCCTGATCCCCTTCAGGTAGGTCGATCCCTGTGTGGGACTGTTCCTCCACTAACAGGCACTCTGAAGGAGGAGACGGAGATCGGACGCGCTTTCCCTGTGACAGGGAAGCAGCGATCAATGCTGTTAATCTCTCTTCCAATCCTCCCAGAGTTGAGGATAAAACCTCCTCTGTTATATATACAGGAGCAGGTGGACTGGGGACAGCCGCAGCACCAGGCACTCCTGCGGGGTTTCTACGGCTACTGACCTCTGAATTCTCAGGGGAGATTGGTGCAGTACAAGCATGCCCAATATCCTCAGAGCCCGATGGAGACCCCTTTGGCTTCCTGGAAGACCTATTTCCGGAGCGTCTGGACGACATATCCTTTAAGCACAAAGCTGAGGTATTCCCGTCGTCATACACCAATTTTTGCTGGTAATAGTCTAACACAGTTGCTGCTATATACCAGCTGGTGTCCACTAAAGTGCCTTTCTATGGGGATGCCTGCATCAACCGCCTCTGTGTGCCACTGTTTGTTGCTAGCTCTGTTTTCATCCAGCTGACACTTGTACTGTGTCTTTATACAAGCTGGGACGCCTGCACATGCGCAGAAGCGCCGTGGCGCGCATCGAGTGTCATCCACCCGCCCCGCCCCTTTTTTTTCATAGGAGGCGCGCGCCCGCGCGCGCGCCCGTGCGCCATTGGCGCCCTTTTCGAAATCAAACAGGGACTAGGAGCCAGGGCCCTTTTTGCCGGAGGGCCTGTGCGGTGGATGAGCGCAGCAACAGGGCAGAGGAAGTGGATTCCCACAGAGAAACTTACCAACTGCCTGGATCTTTTGACTTGAGAAAACCAAAGATCCACATGACAAGAAAAATGGACTACAGCGGCCTCTAGTGGTTTAACACAGGTACCGCGGTCCCTTTTTTTTTTTTTTTTTCTTGACCACTATTAAAATTTTACATTTTCAGTAGTTACAGGCATACACAGATATTAGCGGGAATACCGTTAGGTAACAGACAGAAAGACAAATTAGGCTTGGGGGTCCCCCAATAGAACCAAGTTCCTGGGGGCCCACACTTACCTGATCCCCGCCGCAGGACTTTGTTTGGTCCACAGAAGCCCAAACTTCACCTATCACTGCAGGCATTGTAATTAAACCTTCAGGGACCGGGTTCCCAAGGATTCCACTCCCCTGGACCTGTATAGCACCCTGCACAGACAACATCTTGGTCGTGGGTATGACCAGAGCTCTGGATCCCAGGGTCTAGCCCTCCTAAGAGAGGCTTTACAGGCAAAACCTTGCTCTTCTGCTGCAAGGCCCGGGTACCGACCGTTTAGCTATGAAGCTTTTTTGGTGGGATCCGGAACAGCTTACTAAGGCCCAAAAGAACCTGTACGCAAGCCCAGTGAAAACACATGTTACTCTTTGGCCAACACCTTAGACACTGGCAAAAAACTGAGGTGCTCCCGGATGGGAGGGGCTTATATAGGGGAGGGTACTTCCGGTTTGGAATTGGCCAGTGCCAGCACCTGAAGGTAATCTATATAACCCATTAGTAATGACTAAGTCGCTCTGTGTCCCGTGATGTACGAAAAAGAAAAGACAGCTTCTTTGATTGGACAAGCTGCAAGCACGTCACCTCCGGGCGCTCATTCGATGTCACGTCCGCTCGGACACGTCACCGCTAGCCCAGAGAACTGTGGGAAATGTAGTTCCTGGGCGCGGTGTGACGATTTTAATCTTTTAATAAAATTGAATGTGTGCAATTCTTGAGTGTCACGGTGTGCCCTCAGAAACGGCTCGGAGTGCCAGGAGCGGCACGCGTGCCACATGTTCGCCATCACTGGCCTAGGGTATAAGAAGATTGCCAAGACTCTGAAACTGAGCTGCAGCACGGTGGCCAAGACCATACAGCGGTTTACCAGGACAGGTTCCACTCAAAACAGGCCTCACCATTGTCGACCAAAGAAGTTGAGTGCACATGCTCAGCGTCATATCCAGAGGTTGTCTTTGGGAAATAGACGTATGAGGCTTATGCCGCGTACACACGACCGTTTTTTATGACGAGAAAACTGAGATTTTTTTGATTGGTCGTGAAAACCGGTCGTGTGTATGCTCCATAGCAGTTTTCTCGACGAGAAAACTGCCCGCAAAAAAATTAGAACCTGCTTAATTTTTTCTCGTCGTTTTTCCCGTCGTTAAAACCGCTCGTGTGTATGCTTTTCCGAGGGGAAAAAAAACGCGCATGCTCAGAATCAAGTATGAGATGGGAGCGCTCGTTCTGCTAAAACTAGCATTCGTAATGGAGATAGCACATTCGTCACGCTGTAACGGACTGAAAGCACGAGGCTGAAAATCACGAATCGTCTCTCACCAAACTTTACTAACACAAGATCAGCAAAAGCAGCCCAAAAGGTGGCGCCATTCGAATGGAACTTCCCCTTTATAGTGCCGTCGTAAGTGTTGTCGTACATGTTATACGTCACCGCGCTTTGCTCCAGCGTTTTTTTTCCTGAACGTGTGTATGCAAGGCAGGCTTGAGAGGAATCACGACGAATCACGTCGAGAAAAACGTTGGTTTTTTGCATGACAGTAAAAACGATCGTGTGTAAGCGGCATAAGAGGTTGAAGGGGTGGGGGGTCAGCCTGTCAGGGCTCAGACCATATACTGCACACTGCCTCAAATTGGTCTGCATGGCTGTCATCCCAGAAGAAAGCCTCTTCTAAAGGTGATGCACAAGAAAGGCCGCAAACAGTTTGCTAAAGGCAAATGATAAGACCAAGATAAACTTATTTGGTTCAGATTGTGTCAAGTGTGTGTGGCGGCAACCAGGTGAGAAGTACAAAGACAAGTGTGTCTTGCTTACAGTCAAGCATGGTGGTGGGAGTGTCATGGTCTGGGGAACTACAGTTTATTGAGGGAACCATGAATGCCAACATTACTTTACTTACAGTACTTTAACCACTTCAGCTTCGGATCATTTGGGTGGCAAATGACCAGGCCACTTTTTGCGATTCGGCACAGTGTTGCTTTAACTGACAATTGCGCGGTCGTGCGACGTCGCTCCCAAACAAAATTAACATCCTTTTTTCCCACAAATAGAGCTTTCTTTTGGTGGTATCTGATCACCTCTGCCTTTTTTTTTTCTTTGCGCTATAAACAAAAATAGAGCGAGAATTTAGAAAAAAAAGCAATATTTTTTACTTTTTGCTATATTAAACATCCCCAAAAAAACTATAAAAAACAAAATTCTTCCTCAGTTTAGGCCGATACATATTCTACATATTTTTGGTGAAAAAAAAAACGTTTATTGATTGGTTTGCGCGAAAGTTATAGCGTCTACAAAATAGGGGGTAGTTCTATGGCATTTTTTTTTTTTTTTATTTACTAGTAATGGCGGCGTTCAGCGATTTTTATCGTGACTGCGACATTATGGCGGACACATCGGACACTTTTGATACTATTTTGGGACCATTCACATCTATACAGCGTCCAGTGCTATAAATATGCACTTATTACTGTGTAAATGGCAGTGAAGGGGTTAACAACTAGGAGGCTAGGAAGGAGTTAAGTGTGTCCTAGGGATTGATTCTAACTGTTAGGGGGCGTGGCTACGAGTGACACGTCACTGATCGCTGCTCCCGATGAGAGGGAGCGGACGATCAGTGACATGTCACTAGGCATAACAGGGAGATGCTTATTTACACAGGCATCCCTCTGTTCTGCAGCTCCATGACATACGTTCGCGGGACACCAGCGGATATAGAGTCCGCGGGTCCCACGGGCACGATCATGGAGCTCGCGGCAGGGGGTGCGCGCGCGCGTCCACACAGCGGCAAATTTAAAGTGACGTATATTTACGTCGATTTGCCTGTCCGTGCCATTCTGCCGACATATATAGTCGTGACCCGGTCCTTAAGTGGTTAACATACTGAAGCAGAGCATGATCCCCTCCCTTCAGAGACTGGGCCGCAGGGCAGTATTCCAACATGATAATGACCCCAAACACACCTTAAAGACGACCACTGCCTTGCTAAAGAAGCTGAGGGTAAAGGTGATGGACTGGCCAAGCATGTCTCCAGACCTAAACGCCATTTTTTTGCAATATGGCACTGTGTCGCTTTAACCGACAATTGCGCGGTCATGCGATGCTGTACCCAAACAAAATTGCCGTCCTTTTTTCCCCACAAAGAAAGCTTTCTTTTGATGGTATTTGATCACCTCTGCAGTTTTTATTTTTTGCGCTATAAACAAAAAAAAAGAGCGACAATTTTGAAAAAATAGCAATATTTTTTACTTTTTGCTATAATAAATATCCTCCAAAAAAATATAAAAAAAATTATTTCTTCCTCAGTTTAGGCCGATATATATTCTTCTACATATTTGTGGTAAAAAAAAATCACAATAAGCGTATATTGATTGGTTTGTGCAAAAGTTATAGCATCTACAAAATAGGGGATGGATTTATGGCATTTGTATTATATTTTTTTTTACTAGTAATGGCTGTGATTTGCGATTTTTATTGGGACTGTGACATTATGGCGGACACATCGGACACTTTTGACACTTTTTTTGGGACCATTGACATTTATACAGCGATCAGAGCTAAAAATAGCCATTGATTACTGTATAAATGTCACTGGCAGGGAAGGGGTTAACACTAGGGGGCGATCAAGGGGTTAAATGTGTGTCCTAGGGAGTGATTCTAACTGTGGAGGAATGGGACTGCCTGGAGGAGGAGACTGATCGCAGTTCATGCTTAGTATGAACAACAGATTTGTCTCCTCTCCCCTGACAGAACGGAGATCTGTCTGCTTACATTGACAGATCTCTGTTCTGTCTCTCTCAGGAGCGATCGCGGGTGCCTGGCGGAAATCGCGGCCACCTGGCATGCGCATCGGCTCTGTCGCCACACACGCCCCCTAGTGGTCCTAAAGCGGCCGACGTATAGCTACGGCGGCTGGTCCTCTAGTGGATAAAGTATTATTAAGGCATTATAAAAAAACAAAAATACCAAACCTCTCATACTTACCTGCTCTGTGCAGTGGTTTTGCACAGAGCAGCCCGGGTTCCTCCTCTTCTTGGGAACCCCCTGGCGCTCCTGGCCCCTCCCTCTTGTCGAGTGTCCCCAGAGCAAGTAGCTTACTCTGGAGGCACCGAAGTAGGCTCACTCCTGAGCCGCTACTCTGTATGTCCAAACACACAGAGCCATGGCTCGCCCCCCCCCTCTCTCCTCATTGGCTCACTGGCTGTAATTGACAGTAGTGTGTTGGGTGCCTTGGAAGACGCCTGTTGTTACCTACTCTGTGCACCTGGCTACTGGCCGCTCAGAACTAAGTACAGCTTTGTAAGTGGCCATGTCGGGAGTTTATTCATGCAGGCTTGTAAAGCTACTAACATTTTTTTGTAGTAATGTCATATGGTTAATTTTTAATTTAGAACCAGCCAGCACTTCATAAATCACTTCATTAAAATCTGTGGCAGAATAATACATGTCCGGTCTTTCTTTTCAGGTGAGCCTGGATTCCCGAGTGCGGGAAGTCATCAACCGAAACATGTTGGAACCCACACAATGCACTTTTGATGATGCCCAGCTCCAGATCTTTACCTTAATGCACAGAGACTCCTACCCACGTTTTATGAACTCTGTAATATACAAGAACCTTCTTCAAACCTTATCGGAGACCACTCCCGAATCTTAGTTTTTTTTTATTTATTTTTTCTGTTTTGTGTTTTTTTATTATTATTTTTATTGTTGTTTTTATTTATTTAAAACCAATGAAAAAAAAAATGGGTACTACACTTGGCAGGGAGTTTAGCACTATTGTGATATTTCCCTGAAATTTCAGCTCAGGCATATTTTAATAAGGACTTGTGTAATATTACCTGCGGCTGAGGGCTCCTCGTTGCCAATGCCTGTTGCAGTTAGTTATCAATTTTAGTGATATTTTCCAAGTAAGAAAAGAAAAAAAAAAGAGTTGGAAATGTTTTTAAATTATATATTAAATATAGTAGTTGTATTTTTACAACAGTAATTAGTATATATTCAAAGATGAGCATTACACAGGTGGAAGTGCCTTGCTGTGTTTATGTCTATTTCCTAGGACTAGATTGGAATTAAAGACAAATAATCTGATGTCCAGAACAAGATTTGTTTACTAGGGAGGGTACTTCCACTTGTCTTCGGGGATATACAATATATGCTTGTGAGTATGTGAATATATAGATATTTATACTGTATATATGCACACATACGTGACACAAGCAGAGGACAGTCTTGAATTCATCAGATCCACTGGCATGGAAGAATCCTGGCTTTTTGTTGAAGGCCTGGGATTCTGATATCAAAATGTAATTTGTGTATATTTTAAAGGCGGGTTTTGAATAATGACTCACTGCTTCTCTTGTGCAATGGGAGAAACTAAAAAAACATTGAACGTGGACATTTACATCCTTTAGAGAAAAGAAGACAACTGTCTGAACTGTAATAAAGCACAATAGTTTTACTGGAGTAGTGGTGTTTATTTTTTGTTTTGTTTTGTTTTTTATGATCTGGGCCCTACATGTAAAACAATATGCAGTAAAACCTTGGATTTTAAGTAACGCGGTTCATTGAACGTTTCGCAATACGAGCTGTTTTAAAAAAATAAAATAAATCCTGACTCGGTTTGCGAGCATTGTCTTGCAAGACGGGCAGGATTCAAGCCTCTGGGGTGTGCAGTACCGCATTTGGCCAGAGGTGCGGGGGCGCCGGTGCTGCTCGGACACTCGGTTCTGGTTCCCTGAGTGTTTCAGAGTGTCTCCGGTGCCCCCCCCCACCTCTGGCCACATGCGGTACTGCATACACTAGCAGTGACACTTAAAAAAAGAATTACCTGTATCTGAGTTTCCATTGATTCCTATGATGAAACTCGTTTTGATATACGAGTGTTTTGGATTACAAGCATTCTTCTGGAACAGATTATGCTTGTAATCCAAGGTACTACTTTATGATTAGCAAAGAGAAAATGAGGGACAAAGGGGTAAATACGCCAAGGCTTTTTTTGGGGGATTTTGCAGCTCAAATAAAGTTGACAAAATAATGGAAATACCCAACAATATCTTTACTATGAAACTATGGGCAAAACCAAAAATGACATGATCATGCAGTCTGGCACTAATATTAAAGCAGTTTTTGTTTTTTTCTGTGGTCCCCGGAACATAGTTACATTAACTGTTCATCCTGTCAGTAGAGATGCTATTTTCCCACTTCCTGTGCTAGGGTAGGGTGACAGTGCTTTTTATTACAAAGTGAAATTGCACAGCACGGTTGTCATCCTGTAGAAAGGGTAGTCTTAAAGTGGAGTTCCAGGCTTTATAACAACTCCCCCACACTGAAGATGGGAACGTGCTCAGGGGGGGACTGCAAAGTAAGCTATTCAAACTTAATTACATTTACAAAAACCTACATTTTCTAATAATGCCGATTGATGTAGGACTAAAGTGGTTGTAAACCTAGTTACACCCATTGTACCTACAAGTAAGCCTATAATAAGGCTTACCTATAGGTAATGTAAATATCTCTTAAACCTGCATGGTTTAGGTAATATTTACCATATACCCTTGCGCCAGCTTTAGTAGCGCATGCGCACTGAAGGAACAGTCTGCTCGTGCCGTTTCTTCAGGGCCGATGCCGTGACTGGCAGCTCCAGCGCGCATGCTGGGAGTGATGTCATTGTGGCTCCAGCCAATCACAGCGAACCCGGAAATAAATCTGGGAGATATGCCGCCGGTCACAGCGGTGTGTGGGGACCGCTGCAACAGCGTCCATCTAAGGTAAGTATTTCATAATGAGCTAGTATGCGATGCATACTAGCTCATTATGCCTTTGTCTTACAGGGGTTGGTTTTTTTTTTTGCATGCATGCATGCATCATACATACTAGGGGGAGTACAACTGGGGGGATCCATAGTGGAGAAGGATCTGGGGGTTTTGGTAGATCATAAACTCAATAATAACATGCAATGCCAAGCTGCGGTTTCCAAAGCAAAGTCCTTTCTTGTATTAAGAGAAGTATGGACTCCAGAGAGAGAGAGATATAATTTTGCGCCTGTACAAATCATTAGTAAGACCTCATCTCGAATATGCAGTTCAGTTTTGGGCACCAGTTCTCAAAAAGGATATTGGGGAACTGGAGAAAGTGCAGAGAAGGACAACCAAACTGATAAGAGGCATGGAGGAGCTATGAGGAAAGATTAGAGGAACTGAATTTATTCTCTCTTGAGAAGGGAAGATTAGGGGGGATATGATCAACATGTACAAATATATAAGGGGTCCATATAGTGAACTTAGTGTTGAGTTATTCACTTTACGGTCAACACTGAGGACAAGGGGGCACTCTTTACGTCTAGAGGAAAAGAGATTTCATCTCCAAATACGGAAAGGTTTCTTCGCAGTAAGAGCTGTGAAAATGTGGAATAGACTCCCTCCAGAAGTGGTTCTGGACAGCTCAGTAGGTTGCTTTAAGAACGGTCTGAATTCTTTCGTAAATGCACACAATATAACTGGGTACTGACATTTATAGGTAAATATATATTGCAGCTTACCAATGCCTTTTTTCACCTGGTGACCCTGCCTGCAACACACTTCTTGTTTTAGGGGGGTCTGTATTCTGGATGAAGAAGTAAAGCAGACACCTTTGGACAGCAGCGTTGTCAATCTGGGGAGATGGTGGTGTTAAATTAGCAGATAGATGGGCATGACTAACAAGTTGAAGCCGAACTCCAGCTAACACTTTATAAGCAGCTACAGCAAACAGTTTTTTTCCTTTTGGAATAAAGGTTTTACATACATGAATAAAGGCTGACCATTGTAAGCCCCCCTGTCAGTGTTAAATGGTTTGTCTCGGCCCTCTAATTGCTACTTTGCACAGCTTGGTCTGTTAAAGGAGGATGGAAAACAACAGACTTATTGCACAGAGGCAACCAGCGGTGGGAACCGGAGGACGTCATGTGACATCAACCAGGAGAGAGAGATATTCCTGCCAACGTCATTTTACAATGGCCCGGTATGGAAGTGGTTAAAAAAATCATTGTGATTTTAATTATGCTTAAAGTGCAACAATAAAAATGAAAAAGTCCTTAAAAATAGTTCCTCGGGGGTCCCCTGAAGTGTCTGTAAAGTGGCACATCTGTAGCATGCATAAAACATGCTACAGCAAAAATTAAATTTCTAAAAAAAAAAAATAGTCAAATCCCATTTAAAATGGCTCGTGGTTACAATTGAAAAAATAAATAACAGTGTGAGGTCCCCCCCAAAATCCATACCAGACCCTTATCCGGGCATGCAGCCTGTCAGGTCAGGAAAAGGGGGTGAGCGAGCACCCCCCTCCTCAACCATACCAGGCCACATGCCCTCAACATGGGGGGATGGGTGCTTTGGGGCAGGGGGGGCTCTGTGCATAGGTGAAAATAAAGGAAAAAAATCCTAAAAAAAAAAAAAAAAATTCAGCCACCACATTTAAGAATAGGTAAGCTGCAATTTAATACATTTTTGTTTTAGGGTTTAATACTGCTTTAAATCATATCAATAAAATCAGGCAATGGTAAGCACCCCCACCTGTAAACTATGGTTTTCACAGCCCTATGGCTGCATTTGCTAGACAGCTTGGCCTGTTAAAGGATATGGATCTACTCCCAGGATCAACAGGTAATAAAACAATGTTATGGGGGACTCAGGAAATAAAAAATGCTGTGTTATTGCAGACTACATTATATACATAATGTTTTATTTTACCCCTGGATACACTTTAATGTCATGGATCTAAGGAGTAGTGCCAGCCCACCCTTAATGGAAACCTATATCAATAAAGTATAGGGGCAGCTCCCCTTTAAAAATACTAGTTCCCTGACTGTCTTCCAGTGGCAGACCCTTATTCGACTGCAAGCCATTTTTGCAAAGATAAATTCTGTAGCTGATACAAACAGTTCTAGAAAATCATCAGCCTTAGCACAAGGTTGGGATGTTACACTGTAATATTCTATCTCCAAAATTTAAACCAACAAACCAATATTAAAACAGGACATTTGTTGTTCACTGTCAAAACCATAATGGCAGATGCACAACAATATTTATACTACCACAATAGTAAATTATTATTAAAAACAACCCCCATTATTCCATAGATTCTACAGAATCTAGCAAGCACTGCAATATCCACATACAGTATCTCACAAAAGTGAGTACACCCCTCACATTTTTGTAAATATTTTATTATATATTTTCATGTGACAACACTGAAGAAATGACACTTTGCTACAATGTAAAGTAGTGAGTGTACAGCTTGTATAAAATTGTTATAACCCTCTTGGGCATGGAGTTCATCAGAGCTTCACAGGCTGCCACTGGAGTCCTCTTCCACTCCTCCATGACGACATCACAGAGCTGGTGGATGTTAGAGACCTTGCGCTCCTCCACCTTCCATTTGAAGATGCCCCACAGATGCTCAATAGGGTTTAGGTCTGGAGACATGCTTGGCCAGTCCTTCACCTTTACCCTCAGCTTCTTTAGTAAGGCAGTGGTTGTCTTGGAGGTGTGTTTGGGGTCATAATCATGTTGGAATACTGCCCTGTGGCCTAGTCTCCAAAGGGAGGGGATCATGCTCTGCTTCAGTATGTCACAGTACATGTTGGCATTCGTGGTTCCCTCAATGAAATGTAGCTCCCCAGTGCTGGCAGCACTCATGCAGCCCCAGACCATGACACTCCCACCACCATTGTGCTTGACTGTAGGCAAGACACACTTGTCTTTGTACTCCTCACCTGGTTGCCGCCACACACGCTTGACACCATCTGAACCAAATACGTTTATCTTGGTCTCATCAGACCACAGGACATGTTTCCAGTAATCCATGTACTTAGTCTGCTTGACTTCAGAAAACTGGTTGCAGGCTTTCTTGTGCATCATCTTTAGAAGAGGCTTCCTTCTGGGACGATAGCCATGCAGACCAATTTGATGCAGTGTGCAGCATATGGTCTGAGCACTGACAGGCTGACCCCCCATCCCTTCAACCTCTGCAGCAATGCTGACAGAACTGATACGTCTATTTCCCAAAGACAACCACTGGATATGATGCTGAGCACGTGCACTCAACAACTTTGGTCGACCATGGTGAGGCCTGTTCTGAGTGGAACCTGTCCTGTTAAACCACTGTATGGTCTTGGCCACCATGCTGCAGCTCAGTTTCAGGACCTTGGCAATCTTCTTATAGCCTAGGCCATCTTTATGTAGAGCTACAATTCATTTTTTCGGATCCTCAGAGAGTTCTTTGCTATGAGGTGCCATGTTGAACTTCCAGTGACCAGTATGAGAGAGTGAGAACGATAACTCAAAATTTAACACACCTGTTTCCCATTCACACCTGAGACCTTGTAACACTAACGAGTCACATGACACCGGGGAGGGAAAAGGGCTAATTGGACCCAATTTGGACATTTTCACTTAGGGGTGTATTTACTTTTGTTGCCAGCAGTTTGGACATTAATGGCTGTGTGTTGAGGTATTTTGAGGGGACAGCAAATCTACACTTATAAGAGCTGTACACTCACTACTTTACATTGTAGCAAAGTGTCATTTCTTCAGTGTTGTCACATGAAAAGATAGAATAAAATAATTACAAAAATGTGAGGGGTGTACTCACTTTTGTGAGATACTGTATATCTGGTTTAAACAAAATAGTAGTACAATGTTCAGATCAGCGGCGACCGGTTGAAAATCTCCATGCAGGGTGCCAGACGGATAGATTTCACCAAGGTTTTTTTTTTTTTTAAGCACATGATTAGAGCCTGAGGCCTCGTACACACGGCCGAGATTCTCGTTGAAAAAAACATGTCGTTTTTTTCGACGAGATTCTTGGACAAGAAACTTGTCCCGGCCGAGTGTACACACGCTCGTTTCAAAGAACCCGCGGTTCTTTGAAAGGAGCGTACGCGGTGACGTCATCGACTACTTCGAGCATGCGCTCGTCACATTCGATGCCGTCGCCGCCATCTTGGTATACCCTACGTATGCCTAGGAAGCTACCGCGCATGCATCGAATTCATTTCGAACATGCGCGGGCTTCCAGGAGGACAGGTAAGTGTACACACACTCACTTTTCTCGTCGAGAAACATGCCGAGGAGAATCTCGACGAGAAAATAGAGAGCAGGTTCTCTATTTTCTCGTCGAGGTTTCTTGTCGGTTTTCTCAACGAGAAACCCGATAGCCGCGTACACACGACCGATTTACTCGGCAAGACCCCTCTGCCAGCAAGTTTCTTGCTGGTTCTTGCCGAGAAAATCGGTCGTGTGTACGAGGCCTGAGGCTCTAACTGGCTTCAAAATGTCACACTAGAGAATCAACATTTGCTATTGTTTTCCTGCTTCTCCTCCTGGCCAATCAGGACAAGAAGCGGGTCCTAGACAGAATTGGCCAGGAGGAGAAGCCGGGGAAGCCGCCCGTGACCTGGATGGGGTAAGTGCGGGGCTGGCTGGTGGGCAGGGGGGTTGGGGGTGTTGTTTGCTGCCTCCCCCCCCCCAAAAAAAAAATGGAGCACCACCCATTACTGGTTCAGATAGATCAAACATTCTCCAAATAGTAAAGATGCAAGAATGTATCCATCTAAGGAAACCATTAAAAGTATACTGTAACTGGACTTATTCCTCAGTGATATAACCAAGGATTTATAGCCACCTGTGAGATGTTATGAATAGTAGAAGTACTGTATGTAGATTTTCAATGCATTCATTTCAAAACAATGTTAATATTAATACTCTAGGACAGGGATATGCAATTAGCGGACCTCCAGCTGTTGCAAAACTACAAGTCCTATCATGCCTCTGCCTCTGGGTGTCATGCTTGCTGCTTTCAGAGTCTCGCTATGCCTCATGGGACTTGTAGTTTGGCAACAGCTGGAGGTCCGCTAATTGCATATCCCTGCTCTAGGACATAGGTGTCAAACACAAGGCCCGCGGGCCGAATCCGGCCCTCCATGCCATTTCATGTGGCCCTCGCACCTATAGACTCCTCTGGTCCTCCTCCAGACCCTTACTTTCAGCTTTTAAACAATGCATTCAGCTTCTTCCCAGCAGCAGCATAAGGAAAGGTGGGTGCACTGTGATGTAAGGGATAGTGGGGGACTCAACTTCTGATGGTGGGGTGACTCTTGTAAGGGGAGGGGATCCGCTTGACATCTAATCTTACAGATACAACTGGCCCTTTTGAGGGCAATTATAATGCTGATGCGGCCCACAATGAAATTGAAAACCCCATCTCTAGGAAAATACTCGAAATCAGCGGTTCTCAACACGGGGGTCGCAACCCCTGGGGGGTCGATTGCCGATTCGCCGGGGGTCGCGAATGGTAGTCCAATCTGTAATGCTAGCCGAGACGGACCCGAAATTACTGTGTGCGCCGAAGTCTGTCCGTTTTGGCCAGCAAGACGTCACTTCCGGGAGAGGAGAACCCGTGCGGAAGTGACGTTCCGTCGCCGCCATCTTGGTACTCTCGTCCGCAGTAAGGCTACAGTTAGAAGTCGGCAAGCGGACATCTTTTTACACCAACCAAAGTCTTGCAGTTTACACGTATTTTTACCAGGAAACTGAGCTTATATACTATATAAGCCTTATATGTATGTAAGCTCAGTTTACTGGAAAAAAATAAGTGTAAAATAAAAGACTTTGGCAGGTGTAAAAAGATGTCCGCTTGCTGACTTCTAACTGTAGCCTTGCTGCGAACGAGGGTACCAAGATGGCGGCGATGTCACTTCCGGTTAACACAATAGACGGGTTGCTGATGCTGACGGAACACCTGAGGGACTTCGGCTAGTCAGGCACTAAATACCAGTAATTAAGGCATTTTTGTACTGATTGTCACAATCAAAGCGGTGCAATCAATACATAGATTATGATTAAATAAGTCTGACATGATTGTGCAAAAAAAAAATTGTGGAACAATACATATCATTTATATCTAAACATCCCAGTTGGTTCCTCAAAAGTGGTTATTTTTGAGGAACCAACTGGGACACTCATATATAAATGATATGTCTTGTTCCATAATAATTTTTTTCTTGCATAGTCACGTCATGTTGGACTTAAAGCGGAGTTCTGACAATTTTTTTTTTTAAAAGTCAGCAGCTACAAATACTGCAGATGCTGACTTTTAAAATAAGGATACTTACCTGTCCAGGGCGCCCTCGATTTGTCTCTCGGCTGCTGCCGCCGCCATCTTTGGTAAGGGAATCGGGAAGTGAAGCCTTGTGGCTTCACAGCCTGGTTCCCTGCTGTGCATGCGCGACTCGTGCTGCGTGATCCCACTGGTCCCTGCTGTCTTTTGGGACCTGTGTGGGACAGAGGGGGCACTGGACGTGGCGTAGATAGCCCCGGGTGGCTCGGCTATCTATGTCCGGAAGTGGAAGCGAAATACCTGTATTAGACAGGTATCTGCCATCCCCCCTCCCCCTGAAAGGTGCCAAATGTGACACCAGAGGGGGGAGGAATCCGAAAAGCAGAAGTTCCATTTTTGGGTGGAACTCCGCTTTAACATCATCAATCAATAGATTGTGAATAAATAACAGAAGCATATGATTTATAATATTTTACACAGGTTGGCGCAGTTATTCTTGTGTACTAATAAAAACCTATATGGTGTCACTAAAGTGCTTCGTGCAACGTATTGGTAAAGGGATCTTCTCCCATGAACAATATAGATTACAAACAAGAAGTGCTCTCTGCTGGCAGTTATCTTGCCCAAATATGATTTAACAGCGCTTTTCTAGTGGGAGATAGTGGCTCTTTAGGTGGGTCCTAGTAGTTCCTATAATGTCTCTGTGCCGCTCACCCGGGGTCAGTATTATACACTCCGCACTCCTCTCCCCGATACACAGACTCCGTACACCGCTCCCCGTATCTCTTCCTGCCCAGCCAGGCACACCGCACACTTCACCGCATTCAGAGACAGAGAGCAGTCCAGAAGTTGTTTGTGTTGTTTTATTGAGGGTTTAAACTTGGATGGAGATTGGCAATATAGGATGCCCACTTGATCAAAAGATAATAAGATTAGGACCAAAACTATATACACTCCTTATGCCTCCTGCACAACTCTTGCTTGCAGAAACTTTCCTCTTCCTCCAGCACAAACGCTTAGAACTACAGGTCCCAGGATTAGCTAGCTAGCACAATTTTTGGTTGATCAGGCACAGACTTGCACAGCCAGATAGAGAGAACCACCCTTTGCAGGCAGAGGCCCCGGACCCCTTTAGTGTAGCAAAAATGTCTCTGTGCTAGCTATCTCACTTCTGGCTACTGAGCCCAATACCACCTCTTCAGGTACTGCCAGCCCTCCTGGCTGCAACTGCCTCTTTCTCCTGCTCACTCCACAGTCCTCCTGACTGACCTTGCATCCATCCCAGACAGCTCCCAGTCCCATCAGGCATGCTCTTCAGTCCTCTGACTGAACTCACCAGCCCACATGGCTGCTTCCTCCATGGAGACTCCCAGGCAGTGTTCTCCTGCTGTCCTCAACCTTGCTCCCGATGCCTTCAGGTGGAACTCTAGGGAAGATAACACTGCCGTCCATGATGTGCTCTGTCACATTGCAATGTTTGGTATCTCTGAGTCCCCTGTAGCAGTTTTATTACCTGTTGGCCCTGCAAGTACAGCTATTATTTTTCCAGTTCCTGTAGGAGGGTGACAACGCTCCATGTTCTGCAGTGAAATCACAAAGCGGCCATGTCACCCTGTAGGCAGGGTAGTCTTAGGTAAGTAAGATTTTATGATTTGAATATAAGCAGACTCACGCTGTCTGAGAACTTGGTGTGGTCCGCTATGATGTAAATTTATTTACCGAGCTATGTGGCTGAGCACAATAATTTTTGAGAGGGAATTAAACTTTTGTAATTCTGTCTGTAGATGTGTAAGGCAAGAGACAGGGTGAGATTTTGGGATGGGGGAGTCTTTAGCGTTGATAATAGTCTGTGTTATTGAAGCTATTCTTATAATATATTTATCAGAGAGCCCATGATAATGGATCATAGAGAGAAGAACCTTAAGAACAGAAGCTACTGTGACAATTTTTTCAAGTATGGTTTCACTTCAATAGTTGCAGCAGGAATTGAGAAACCGCAATGCATTATTTGCTGGCAAGGATATCCAGCATTTTAAAAACAAAGCTGATGGTGTTAAGAAAAGCAGACTTGATACTGGTGGCAAGTAGTGATGAGCCGAACACCCCCGGGTTTGGTTCGCACCAGAACCCGCGAACGGACCGAAAGTTCGTACGAACATTAGAACCCTATTAAATACAATGGATGCGAACGTTCAAATTCTATAGTGCTAATTATAACAACTATTATGCATGTTATTGTCCTAAAAAGGGTTTGGGAACCCGGGTTCTGCACCAGGGGACATGTATCAATGCAAAAAGAAGTTTTAAAAACGGTCGTTTTTCGGGAGCAGTCATTTTAATGATGCATAAAGTGAAAAAAAAAAAAGTCAAATATTCCTTTAAATATCGTACCTGGGGGTGTCTAAAGTATGCCTGTGAAGTGCCACGTGTTTCCCGTGTTTAGAACTGTCCCTGCACAAAATGACACTTCTAAAGGAAAAAAAAGCCATTTAAAACTGCTTGCGGCTTTAATGTAATGTCTGGTCCCGGTAATATGGATGAAAATCTTTAAGAAAAATGGCATAGCTACCCCATGACCCCCCCCCCCCCTACCCCAGCCCATTACCAGCCCCTTTGGGTCTTGTATGGATATTAAGGGGAACCCCGCACATAAAATAAAAAAGGCCCTATATACTCTGAACAGCCGTATACAGGCGGTGCATACAAGACAGGGACTGTAGGTTTGTTCTTATGTAGAATCTGTTTGTAATTTTGAACAGGTACATTGTTGAAGTGTAGCTCCAGCCCAAAAATCTATTTTTAAACTTTTTGGAAAACATAGGTAAGGGTTATCACCCCTGTAACATTTGTTTTGCTGTCTGTGCCCCTGTTCAGAACATTTCACCTCACTTTCCGTCCCAATGACAACTGTTTTTGAAATGTGGTGTTTTTCTTGAAACAAGGATTGCTGATAAAGCATCAGTACAGAGGAGACACCTTTCTCCCATATTTATTCTTACAGGAGAGAATTTTCCTTCCTAGTGGTAGATTTCCTCTCACTTCCTGTTGTCTTCTTGCGTTTGCAAGTAGGAGTCGTTTGTAAGTTGGATGTTTGAAAGTAGGGACCTGCCGTATATACTCTGCAGAAATAGGCCCCTTAGTTGTTGGTGTTGGCACAACACTGTAAGCACTCACAGTTACTCTTGGTTGGTGCTGGAACGCCCTGCTGTCAACTATTATATCAGGAATTTTAATTACATATAATTGTTGAACAGTGGTAGTAAAAATTGGGCCTTTGATGGTGGTGCTGGTGCCACAACACTGTAAGCCCTGACAGTTACTCTTGGTGGGTGCAGCAATGGGCCCTGCTGTGAATTATTAGATCAAGAATTGTAATTACATGCCCCTTTTGAACAGGGGCTGAAAAATTGGGCCTTTCGTGGTGGTGGTGGTGGTGGCGTTGCCACAACACTGTAAGCCCTCAGAGTTACTCTTGGTGGGTGCAGCAATGGGCCCTGCTGTGAATTATTAGATCAAGAATTGTAATTACATGCCCCTTTTGAACAGGGGCTGAAAAATTGGGCCTTTCGTGGTGGTGGTGGTGGTGGTGGCGTTGCCACAACACTGTAAGCCCTCAGAGTTACTCTTGGTGGGTGCAGCAATGGGCCCTGCTGTGAATTATTAGATCAAGAATTGTAATTGCATGCCCCTGTTGAACAGGGGCTGAAAAATTGGGCCTTTCGTGGTGGTGGTGGTGGTGGTGTTGCCACAACACTGTAAGCCCTCAGAGTTACTCTTGGTGGGTGCAGCAATGGGCCCTGCTGTGAATTATTAGATCAAGAATTGTAATTGCATGCCCCTGTTGAACAGGGGCTGAAAAATTGGGCCTTAGGCACTGGTGGCACAACACTACAACCCCTCACAGATACTGTACTTGGAGCACAGCAATGAGCCCTGTTGCAAAGTATTGCTTCAAAAATTGTAATGACACGCCCCTGTTAAACAGGGGCTGAAAAATTGGGCCTTAGGCACTGGTGCCACAACACTCCAACCCCTCACAGATACTGTACTTGGAGCACAGCAATGAGCCCTATGGCAAATTATTGCTAAAAAAATTGTAATTACACGCCCCTGTAAAACAGGGGCTGAAAAATTGGGCCTTAGCCACTGGTGGCGGCACCCATAAACAAAAATGATCTTCCAAGCTATCATCATCAATCGTATCATTGAGGACTCGGAGGAGGAGGATAGCCAGTCAACATAACAGCACAGGCACTCAGCATCAGCATCAGTCTTGAAGGGATGTGACATGTTAAAATCAATTAGTCTGTTATATCAGCATCAGGTGTGTGGTAGCTGGTGGTGATCCAAGACTGGTTCATCTTGATGAAAGTCAGTCGATCAACCGAGTCGGTGGACAGGCGCACCCTGTGATCCGTGACAAATCCTCCAGCAGCACTGAATGTGCGTTCCGAAAGAACGCTGGATGCAGGACAGGCCAGTAGCTCAATTGCATACTGTGCAAGCTCTGGCCAGTGATCCATCCTCAAGACCCAGTAAGCCAGAGGATTTTCGGTGGGGAAGGTGTCCAAGTCTGACCTTGCCCCTAGATATTTCTGCACCATGTTTATCAGACGCTGGCGATGGTTGCTGGAACCGATCATACTTTGGGGCTGCGGACTAAAGAATTGTCTGAACGCATCGGTCAGACGGCCACCTTCCCCACCGCTCCTTCTTTGACTGGCCGAAGCCTCAGCAACTCGTTGTCCAGGACCAGGAGTTTGTAACCTCCCAGTCTCTGGGAACGCGTTGCACAGACCTTTCTGCAAGGCCTCCCGGAGTTGTCTCATCCTCTGCTCCCTCTGCGACGGTAACATAAGGTCCGCAACCTTACCCTTGTACCGTGGATCAAGGAGAGTGGCCAGCCAGTAATGGTCCCTCTCCTTGATCCGAAGAATACGAGGATCCTTCCGCAGACTTTGCAGGATCAGGGAGGCCATGCAGCGTAGGTTTGCTGAGGCATTCGCTCCGGAGTCCTCTGGGTCACTAAGGACGACATGATCCGCAGCCACCTCCTCCCAGCCACGTACAAGTCCACTGGTTTCTTGGGACTGTAAATCATCCCTAAAAGACTGCTGCTGATGATGCTGAGTGCCAGCCTCCACCTCCATGCTGACACAATCCTCCTCCTCCTCCTCCTCCTCCTCCTCCTCTTCCTGTGCGATGGGTGGGACAGAAGGAACACTGTCTGGGTAAAGGGGGCCTTGAGAGGCAAGGAAGTCCTCCTCTTCCTGCCTCTGTTCTGCCTCAAGTGCCCTGTCCATTATTCCACGCAGCGTGTGCTCCAACAGGTGGACAAGAGGTACAGTGTCACTGATGCATGCACTGTCACTGCTCACCGTCCTCGTGGCCTCCTCAAATGGTGCCAGGACAGTGCATGCATCCCTGATCATGCCCCACTGGCGTGGAGAAAAAAAAACAAGCTCCCCTGACCCTGTCCTGGTGCCGTAGTCGCACAGGTACTCATTGATGGCCCTCTGCTGCGTGTGCAGCCGCTGCAGCATGGCCAACTTTGAGTTCCACCTGGTGGGCATGTCACATATAAGGCGGTTCTTGGGCAGGTTCAACTCCTTTTGCAGCTCAGCCAGGCGAGCACTGGCATTATAAGATCTGCGGAAATGCACACAGACTTTCCTGGCCTGCCTCAGGACATCCTGTAAGCCCGGGTACCTGCCCAAGAACCGCTGCACCACCAGGTTAAGGACGTGAGCCACACAGGGCACATGGGTCAGTTGTCCCTGTCGGAGGGCGGAGAGGAGGTTGGTGCCATTGTCGCAAACCACCATTCCTGGCTTAAGCTGGCGTGGCGTCAACCACCTCTCGGCCTGGCCCTGCAGAGCAGACAGGACCTCTGCCCCAGTGTGGCTTCTGTCCCCCAAACACACCAGCGCAAGCACGGCATGGCATCTTTTTGCCTGCGTACTTGCGTAGCCCCGTGAACGGCTACGGAGCACCGCTGGTTCATAGGACAAACCACAGGAAGAGGCCATGGAGGAAGAAGAAGAGGAGGGGGTGGAGGAGAGAGGTGTGTCACAACCAGTAGTAGCATTTTGGAGGCGTGGCGGTGGAACAACCTCCAACACTACTGCACCTTGTCCTGCATCCTTCCCAGCTGCCAAAAGAGTGACCCAATGGGCCGTGAAAGAAAGGTAACGTCCCTGTCCATGCCTGCTGGACCATGAGTCAGCGGTAATATGCACCTTACCGCTGACCGCCCTGTCCAGCGAGGCCAAGACATTGCCTTCCACATGCCGGTAGAGAGCCGGAATAGCCTTCCGTGAGAAAAAGTGGCGTTTGGGAACCTGCCACTGAGGAACCGCACATTGCACAAACTCACGGAAGGGGGCCGAGTCTACCAACTGAAAAGGCAGCAGTTGAAGCGCTAGCAATTTAGCCAAGCTAGCATTCAACCGCTGGGCATGTGGATGGCTGGGAGTGAACTTCTTTCGACGGTCCAGCAGCTGGGGCAGGGAAATTTGCCTGCTAGAATCGGACGTCGGTGTACTGCTAGCAGAGTGGCCGCAAGTACTTGGCTGTGACACACCTAATTCTACACCTTCATTCCTCTCAGTGCATGTTTCAGAGAGGACTGAAGTTATAGTGGGGTTGGAGATCCCAGCTGATGCGGTGCAAGGAGAGGTCCGCTTTGTTCTTTGGTGTGGGTCTTTGAGGTAGGCTTGCCAACGAGCTGCATGGCAGGTCAACATATGTCTGGTCAGGCATGTGGTACCCAAGCGGCTGATGTTTTGGCCACGCGATATACGCTTGAGACATATGTTGCAAACAGCAGCTGTGCGATCTGATGCACTAGCCTCAAAAAAGGCCCACACCAAGGAACTTTTTGAATGACGGGCAGAGGCAGCGCCCTGCACAGGCGGAGCTCTGCGGTGTGATTCCGTCGGTGTACTGCCCTTACGCTGGCCACCAAAGGGCATCCTGCCTCGTTGGAGATGTGCCTCCTCCTCATCCTCCTCCTCCTCCTCTCTCCTATTAGGCACCCACGTGGAGTCAGTGACCTCATCATCCCCTCCCTCCTCATCACTGGAGCCAATCTGGCAGTATGCTGCAGCTGCTGGAACATGACTGCCAGATTGGTGTCCTTCTTGAGCATCCCCTCTGTCTGCTCTCACGCTACTGCCTTCCTGTAGCTGGGTTTCATCATCAGACCCTTCGAAACGCTGGGCATCCTCCTGGAGCATGTACCCAACACTGTGCTCAAACAGTTCGGGGGACTCCTCAGGAGGAGGACATGGTGGGTCTAGGGAAGGAGTGACTGATGATGAGTCTGACATTGATACCAGGGAAGAGGACGCTTTGGCAGCTGCTTTGCCAGTACCCTGAGCCTGGGTGAGAGAGGATGAGGAGGAGGAGGAGGGCTTGGTCATCCACTCTACCAAGTCTTCGGCATGATGTGGCTCAACATGTCCAGCTGCCGAAAAGAAGGACAAGCGTGTCCCATGGCCATGTGCTGATGACAATGCACCGCGTCCACGACCAGCACTGTTGCCCCCAGACACAGAGCCTGCTTGCCCTCTTTTATTGCCTCCTGACTGTCTGCCTCTCCTTGTTTGCCTTCCAGACATTCTAATAGATGGCCTGCAGGGAGATGGGAAAAAAGCAATAAGGGCTACCTTCAGGTGTCCTTCTCTGTCCCTTTACTTAAGGATTTCTAAATATGGTTGAGGATGATTGCTTTTGCACAGAATAGCACAACGACAATTTCCCTGACTGTCCAAAAAACAAGGATTTCAAAGATGGTTGATGAGGAATGCTTTAGCACACTATAGCACAAGGAGAATTCCCCTCACTTTCCTTCTTTGTCCCTAGAAACAAGGACTCGCACAGTGAAAGAAACTGACACTCTCCCTACCTAGAGTTTTCTGTCCCTAGAAAAAATTTTTTTTTAAAGCACACTATAGCACAAGGAGAATTCCCCTCACTTTCCTTCTTTGTCCCTAGAAACAAGGACTCGCACAGTGAAAGAAACTGACACTCTCCCTACCTAGAGTTTTCTGTCCCTAGAAAAAATGTTTTTTTAAAGCACACTATAGCACAAGGAGAATTCCCCTCACTTTCCTTCTTTGTCCCTAGAAACAAGGACTCGCACAGTGAAAGAAACTGACACTCTCCCTACCTAGAGTTTTCTGTCCCTAGAAAAAATGTTTTTTTAAAGCACACTATAGCACAAGGAGAATTCCCCTCACTTTCCTTCTTTGTCCCTAGAAACAAGGACTCGCACAGTGAAAGAAACTGACACTCTCCCTACCTAGAGTTTTCTGTCCCTAGAAAAAATGTTTTTTTAAAGCACACTATAGCACAAGGAGAATTCCCCTCACTTTCCTTCTTTGTCCCTAGAAACAAGGACTCGCACAGTGAAAGAAACTGACACTCTCCCTACCTAGAGTTTTCTGTCCCTAGAAATTATTTTTTTTTAAAGCACACTATAGCACAAGGAGAATTCCCCTCACTTTCCTTCTTTGTCCCTAGAAACAAGGACTCGCACAGTGAAAGAAACTGACACTCTCCCTACCTAGAGTTTTCTGTCCCTAGAAAAAATGTTTTTTTAAAGCACACTATAGCACAAGGAGAATTCCCCTCACTTTCCTTCTTTGTCCCTAGAAACAAGGACTCGCACAGTGAAAGAAACTGACACTCTCCCTACCTAGAGTTTTCTGTCCCTAGAAAAAATGTTTTTTTAAAGCACACTATAGCACAAGGAGAATTCCCCTCACTTTCCTTCTTTGTCCCTAGAAACAAGGACTCGCACAGTAAAACACACTGACACTCTCCCTACCTATCCTTCTCTTTCCCTAAACTAAAGGAATCCAGGTTAAGCAAGAAAGAAATAAATGTCACTGTCCCTGCCTATGCTTGTCTTTCCCTGCTCCGGAACACACTACACTAGGCCGCCGTGCTGGCGGCCTTTTATAGTGTGGGGCGTGTACTAAACACCCTCAGCAATAATTGGCCACAGGCATCCTGCCTGTGGCCAATCATTGCTCTCCTCGCTGCCGGCGCTGTGATTGGCCAAGCATGCGGGGTCACAGTGCATGCTTGGCCAATCACAGCGCCTGGATGACACTGCGATGGCGTAGTGCATTGTGGGCCGTTCGCGTCACTCGAATTTGGCGCGAACGGCCCAAATCGTTCGATCTTCGTCGAACGATCGAACAGCCGATGTTCGAGTCGAACGTATGTTCGACTCGAACACGAAGCTCATCCCTAGTGGCAAGTACCACAAGCAAAACCTAGCAGCCATTGAAGCTTCATATTTGGTGGCTCTCAGAATCGCCAGAGCTAAGAAACCTCACACCATTGCCGAGGATTTGCTGGTGCCAGCAGTCAAAGACATTGTTCGCGTTATGATTGGAGCCGAATTTGTTACGAAATTGAGTGCAATTTCCTTATCCAACGACATTGTCAGCAGGAGAATAGATGACATGTCTGCTGATATTATTGATCAGGTAATCCAGGAAATGAAATCTGCTTCACTTGGAATATTTAGCATCCAGCTTGATGAATCTACAGATGTTGCAAACTGTTCTCATTTACTGGTTTACATGAGGTATATTCATGATGGCGACTTTAAAGATGAGTTTCTTTTTTGCAAACCTTTTGAAACAACAACTACTGCACGTGATGTATTTGACACAATTGGTTCATTTCTGGAAAAACACAAGATCTCTTGGGAAAAGGTTTGTGGTGTTTGCACAGATGGTGCTCAAAGCTATGCTAGGATGTCAGTCTGGATTTCAATGTTTGGTATTGAATGAATCACCAAAAGCCATTGGAACGCACTGTATGATTCATCGACAAATTTTAGCAACGAAGACGCTGCCACAAGAGTTACAAGAAGTAATGAAAAGCGTCATAAGTGCCGTCAATTTTGTAAAAGCGAGTGCTTTAAATAGTCGACTCTTTTCGAAACTTTGTAATGAATTGGAAGCTTCCGCTAACGTTCTGTTATTTCACACTGAAGTGAGATGGTTGTCAAGAGGAAAAGTTTTAAAACGTGTTTTTGATCTTCGTAATGAACTAAAAACGTTTTTTGATCAGAAAGCAAAACCGCACTTTGAAGCACTTTTCAGCAATGAAAATGAACTGCAGAAAATAGCTTACTTGGTTGACATCTTTGCAATCTTGAATGAAATTCAATTAAATTTATCACTTCAAGAACCAAATGCAACATGCCTCGATTTGTCTGAAAAGATCCGATCATTCCAAATGAAACTTCAACTTTGGCAACAAAAATTGGATGAAAATAAGATTTACATGTTGCCCAACTTATCTGCTTTCTTTGAAGAAAATGACATTGAACTTAACAAAAGGATTAAAACAATAAGTTCTGTCAAAGAACACTTGCAAATGCTTGCGGACGAAATTTCATTGTACTTTCTAGACTTGTGCACAACGGAAAAATTCGTTCCGTTTCGGTTCGTTTCTTTCCGGTCCTGTTGATTCGTAATCATTCGTAATTTTGCTAGACGGGATTTTTCGTGTTCGGACTCATTCGTATTTTTGCAAGCGACATTTTTCGTTGAATTTTTTGTTGCTTTATAATTCGTACTTTCGGTAGAGTACGTTGTTTTTCGTTGATTCTGGACACAACTCCTACTTTCGTAACTTTTTTTGGGTTCGTACTTTCGGTAGAGTACGTTGTTTTTCGTTGATTCTGGACACAACTCCTACTTTCGTAACTTTTTTTGGGTTCGTTGATTCGTAATTTTCCGTGTCTCTCTCACAACGACGCTGCCTATTATGCCTAATGTGCTTCGAATGGATTTGTACTTTTCTAAATACATTGCGGTTATTTGTAACGATTCGAAATCTCGTATTTTACTTTCGTTTTTAACATGCGGCTATAGGCTCCGCCCCTGTACACCATTTTGAGAGGGTTCAGCACGGTGAGGGAGAAGCAGAGAGCAGAGCAGAGTGAGTGTTATTGTGCTTCGAATGGATTCGAAATCTCGTATTTTACTTTCGTTTTTTACATGCGGCTATAACCTCCGCCCCTGTACACCATTTTGAGAGGGAGTTCAGCACGGTGTGGGAGAAGCAGAGAGCAGAGCAGAGTGAGTGTTATTATGCTTCGTATGGATTTGTACATTCGTAACTTTTTCATAACGAATTATGCCGAAGACATTCGGGCATTCGCTATTTGCGGTATAATTTATTTCGGATTCGGTCTTATTCGTAATTGCTTTGTTCGGAAATTCGAATGCTTCCGAATGTCCGAAAGTTGCTAAATTCGGACGAATTTCAATTCGTTACGAAACGAATTGCACAAGCCTAGTACTTTCCAAATTTTCCTGACACCCCGTTTGCACTTGCTAGATTGTCCATTCACAGTCAAAGTTGAAGATGTTCCTGAGAATGCACAAGAGGAGTTCATCGATCTCATTACCAGCGATGCAGCAAAAAATGATTTCTCTTCCATGTCCGTTAATAAATTCTGGATCAAGTGTTTTCAGTCATATCCTGTTCTGTCTGAGATTGTGTTGCGCCTTCTTCTTCCATTTCCGACTACATATCTTTGTGAAACAGGCTTTTCAAGCTTGTTGGTTATCAAGTCTAAATACAGAAGTAGACTTGTTGCAGAAGATGATCTTCGTTGTGCTCTTGCAAAGACTGCCCCGAGAATTTCTGATCTGGTGAGAAAGAAGCAACCCCAGTGTTCGCACTGACGCTTTAGTTTTTTGATGCATGGTTTCGCAGCAATTTTGTAGCAATGTCGTTTATTGTTATTATATTAAGACTGTCTAAGATTGTTACCGTTGTTACGCTTTGTTTTCACATAATTATACAATACGGTGAATACAGTTCAATACACGAATGAAAAAAATTTAATAAAACGCAAGTCGTAAACATGTTATTTATTTGTTACTTATATGTTAATTATAAATAAATTATTTTGCACTATATATAACAGATTGTTTTTGTGATTAATCACTACGCTTTAAGATGTTAAATTTGTAAGAATGAAAATACATCGTGCATATCAGATATTTATATTTAGATTCATAACAGTCGCAAAATTACAGCAATGAGGGACCAACAAAAACTATTTTACTGTTAGGGGTCCCCACAACTTGGGAAATTTAATCAAGGGGTCACGGCACTAGAAAGGTTGAGAACCACTGCTCTAAATGGTCATACGTATATGCAAACAATTTTTCCTAAGGTTTATTACATCAAATTACATTTTTACCACACCAATTAACACTTTTGTATTCACAAAATAGCTCACAGTAGTAAATGATGGGCACTGCAGAAGTACTGCACTCTATGTGGTGTCTATTGAGCACAGCAAAAATTGGAGAGAATTAAATCCATCAGAAATGATGTATTGCGACACTTCTTGGCGGCGGCCAGAATAGTGATTCCCCGTCATTGGAGATCGACAACCATGCCTTCCCTGGGAGATTGGGCTGTTGAGGTGGACCACGTTAGAGACCTGGAGCGCTTGCTGGCGGAGGAGAGTGGTAAAAGTGAACAGTTCTCTCTCACATGGACTTCGTGGTCCGTGTTCCGATACTCCTCTGAGTTTGTGTCCTGGGCGGGGCGTGACCTGGACGGGTCCGCCGTGGGACCGTGATGGAGTGATTGGGATTCTGATTCCTGTCCCCTACCTATTTGTCCCCTCCTATCTGCCCCTGACCCTGATTCTTTTTTTCTTTTCTCTATATCTAATTACACCTCTAGGAATACAGTGAGACAACGTACCAGGGCTTCGATCTACCTAATGCCAATAACCCAATGAGTGACCCTACGTCATATTCTCCAAACAGATTTGTGTATAATCCCATCTGATAAGTTACATACGGGGGAACTAGGATCCCCTTCACAGAAATACAGATAAAGGTTTCCTTACCTCATTTATTTTTGTACAGGGACTGATATTACAAAAATCCCACGGAGGTCCTCCTACACAGGTGCTCAACCCTTATATGTGTAACTTAGCCCTGCTTTGTTTTGTCATACATGATGCCTGTTGATGGTGTATCCTATCACTGTTTGTAATGTTTAAGACAAAGTATGTCTTTTTCTGTCTTTCTCTTGCATATAATATAATAAAAATAAAAATAAGATTGAATTAAAAATTGGAGAGAATTGGAAAACAATTTGAGAAAAAGCTTCAGTTGGAGATAAAATACCGACACAGGGAAAATTAAGGCATCTAATCGTTTAAATAGCTCCTTCAGGTTAAATATACCGTTCTAAGCCCCTAGCAATATTTATGCAATGTATTTACTGTAATATCTAAATTGAATCTGAATCCTGCTTAAATAACATGCAAACTACATTTGAAAGTGTATATCAAGCAAAAACTTTTTTAAAGTATGTGGGTGGGTTAAGCTGGCCAAAGACAGTTGGAATCTCAGCCGGTTCAGCAGGGAGCAGCTAAGATTTGAACCATGTATGGGCCTGTTGGATTTTTCATGAGATTATTGCCAGCGACTATAGCCGCTAGCAATAATCACTGTGTGTTCTCCTGGCCGGGACAGCCCCCCACAAGCCAGAAGAACACAATAGCTCTGCGGGAGGGATTCCCCTCGTAGTTCCAGGAAAGAAAATCACATCATATATGGCCAGCTTTAGAAGCTGGCTGATCTTTATCACAGTCTGTCTCCTTGCTGTGGAAATTTGCCCTCTCCATTGTCCTGGTGACCACAGTCTGCGCTGCAGAAAATTATAGGAAATACCAATTGTTTAAGTTGTCACAAGAATAGGAGGTGAAGGAAAATATTCATAAGGGAAATCTGTTCTGGTGACAATTAAGAGAGGATATCTCTGTGCTTTGAAGAGATATCCTGTTACGTTCTGCAGTCTCTCTCTTTATGGCAAATAAAGAGAAATCTACCCAAGGGGACACAGAAAAAAAACTGACAAGTATTACAATTATTTAGCTTTACAAACCTTTTAAAGCGGAACTATAGTCTTCAGTACTTACCTCTCCTTCAGCAGCCCAAGGTCTTTCGCTTGCATCTTATACTGGCTTCTTCTGGGTGCCAGGCTGCGGCCATCTTTATTGCGTGAGATGACATCACTCCTGTACTCTGTGTGGAATGTAAACTGAGATGCACATAAGAATAACCTCATCAGTGTGCTGATGTTCAATCCACAGGTTGGCGCGGGTCCTTGACCAAGGTATTGCCTAAAGTTTATTTCCACTTTTGCAGCCAAATTGAGATAACACTTACTTTATTTTTGTTACATGTTCCCAATCACATAGCATAACTTAAAGAAAATTTCAATGAAAAATTGCATCTTACCTTCTTTAGATGCTCTGTTCTGGATCCTCTGGGAAGCTGAGTTTGCCATAATTAACCCTGTTTGCAGGCAGATCTTCATGGTCAATTGTAAGTATATTTGAATACTGTCCATCCTAATAAAGAGTTAAAGGTGTAGAGTTCGGGCTTCTTGCATTTTATGTTAAGATTGACCTGGGACAGACTCACTCTGACATTGTTCAAAAAACCTTACAGTCGGCCATGACACATTTTGAGAAACATCAAAAAGTAAAGAAATAATAAAAATAAATTAATTGTGCTGCGTACATGGGGACACATAACAAACATTTAGTGGGCTTTTCTCAAATTTGACTGCAAACATTTAAAATACACTTTAAAGACCTGGTTGGGCTGTCTGGATCATGAGACAAACATCATGCAGGTAAGAAATGTATTTTTCACTTTCAGTCTGGATTTCTGTTTGAATGAATGAAGCCCGCTCACATAGTTGTCCTTGTATTGGTATGGGGCGGGGGGTGATATTACGAACTTTCTCTGTTAAGGTTAAATTTCCTGATTACTTTTATGAAGGCATTCTTTTTTTTTTTACAGGCAATCATGATAACAATCTAGGCTCTCTATTTCACTCTTTTTCACTCTAATATATTCTGGGTTTATACAAAATCTCCGTAACCGGCTTGAGGCAGCAGTCCTGTTGCACACTCAATCTGCTTTGTTATGTTACAGTGCAAATAGAATGGAGTGTACTCAAGTAGTTATTGACTGAGCCCTTTCAATCTAGTCTATCATAATGTAGCGCACAGACCCCTTTCTTTACCTGCATTAACTTTGGCTCCTCGCAGGAAAAGAGAGGCACACCGCACCACAAGCCCGTACCCTCCTGTATGAAGAGGTTAAGCGGTGTTGTTGATGGGTGTTCCACAGTTAGACAACCAGAGAATGTCTCTCACCTCTATTTTCAATAAAGACAAGTCCTTGTATCCCCACATTAACTTGAATGTCCACACCAGCTGCACTCCAACGTAGAGGTTTATTTCCTAAAAAACACAGTGTCTGACAGAAAAGGTTGGAGGGAGAACAGGACAGCTTAAGATGTAGATGAGGTCCAGGCACAAACGTTACACAATTCACTGCTCCGATTCTCAAGCAGACTCAGCCCATTCGGATAGTCTCCCTAGCTTAGGACTAGCAGCCGAAATGATGCTCGAACGTTACCCTTGGTCTCTGCCACAGACCTGGTGAACTTGGTCTCTGTTCAGGAAAAAGACATCCCTCCAGAGAGTTACCGGGACCCTTCCTTCACTGTGACTTCCGCACCAGTCCTTCGGAACGGTTCCTCCCCGGCCTCCTCATCTAGGATATGGGTCCCCTCGCAAGGCGGCACCCTGAAATTCCTCGATCCCCGGTGGGCTCCAGCCGAAGGTGCTGGGCCCAGACCTTTGTTGCAGTCCCAGGGCTGAAGGTGCCTGGGACCCTTGACGACAAACCACAGACCCGCCCCTGGGCTAAAGGTGCCCAGGGCGGAGAGGAACGAGAACCCCGAACAGGCGTCTGCCCCTTTTATATCCTCTCCCAGCATGCCCAGCAGGTAGACCACACCCACTGTATGGTTGCCGAGAGGGGACACACAAGGCACAGCACTGTATCAGTGGTTCAACCCTGGCCTACCATGGCAGCGCCACCTGCAGGCCACAGGGAACTGTACACCAACACTTCACCTGTGGACGAAAATGATTTCAAGAACTCTAACAATTAGGGTGTTTGGGCATAACTACCACCCAAACACTTCCCCTAAATTCAGCACTCCACTACAATAATATATGATAACCAACAAAGTATTGCATAAACACACAATGAGCAGCATCCATAACACTATAGAACAAAATGCCTGTATCCTTGGGGCTGGCAGGTTTATCTGGGTGAATCCGTAAAGGAAGCGCATTTTGGTGTATTTGTAGATCACAGACTCAAGCATACCATACAATGTCAATGCGCAGATTCTTAAGCTAGCATTTTTATATACCTTTCTCAACATTTTTTGTCACAAAGAATCTTTTGAAATCATTTTTAGGTTTTGGGGAACCCCCGCTAAAAAATGATTATACCCACTGCTCACAGTACCTTTGCATTACCAGTACTTTTTAGAATGTTTTGAATATGAAAATAAAGAACTTGATGTACAAAGAGTATTTTTGTAATATTCTGGAAATGAGTAACAATATGATGTAAATATAGACAATGAACATTGTGGTGTCCCCAAACATTAGTGGTCAGTTTAGAAATGACCACACAATTGGTATTTAGTGAAATTTCCCCCCTTGTATTGCTGGTCAGGGTAGATGGAAGATCAATTTACCACTGCTCTCTTCTCAAGGAAACCCTCACAACCCCAGGAGGAATCCTAGAATTCCATGGAACCCTGAATAAGAAAGGCTTTAAGAGACTGCATTAGTACACACCCTTCTACAATATGTGGTTCAATGGCTGGCAGTTCACAAAAGTAAAGACTAGGAACTAAAAAAGGTATAGTGAAGGGATAACAAAATTATTTAATTGCATGGAGGACTTCAATGAAAAATATTAAGCTAGATATAAGCAAACGTGAAAATTAGTCATCTAGAAATTAAGTGAAATAATTTAAAGAGAAAGTATAATAGGAATTCTTGTACTAACCGCAAAATTATTTTCTTGAAATTCATTGAGAGACACAGGAAGTCTTCAACCATTGGTTTAAACTTGTGCCCACAAGAGGATTGGACACTGGCAAACAAAAAAACTGTATGCCAGCTCAGGATAACCCATCCTACTACCAGCTTGCCTCCATTCTGTAACAAAGTAGAACAGAGAGCATGATCATAAACACAAAGGGGTGAGACCTGTGTCAATCAATGGACTCCAAAAAGGGTGTTTTATTGGTGAACATCCTCTTTTCTTTCTCATTCATTCATTGAGAGCAACAGAAAGAGAAAAGGGAAGCCTTTAAACTTTGTAACTTCCAAAAGCAGTCCAACTAGCGGTGGGCAACACTGCAAACAAACACTAACAGGTCCAAGAAAAACAAAAAACTTGGTGGGGACTGCATCTCAGTGAGTCTGCATCTCAGAAAGGGCTACATTCCCAAAGCTGACATCAGATGAGGCCAAAACATGCACCTGGTAGAAATTAGAGAAGGTGTGAACAGAAGACCATGTGGCAGCTTTGCAAATCTCAGAAACAGTTACTTGTTAAATAGCCCATAAAGTGCTCATGGGTCTAGTAGGACACACCTTGACAAGAAAAGGTGGAACCTGAATATTTAGACCATAAGGTTTAATTATGATCTGCCTGAGCCATCTAGAGTTGGTGGAAGCCAGGGAACCCTTATGTAGTCTATCCAGGATGACAAAAAGGGATTCATTCTTTCTCAGAGATACACTTGCATAGCTCAAGCCACATAAAAAACAATGGAATGTTGGAGCCATGGAACACATTTCCTCTCCTTATTCCCTAACCAGGGAAAGATGTTCATATGACCGATAGCCTTGGAGCGTTGGTCATCACCGCCTCTTCCATCTTGAATAAATATGGACCGTGTTGCTCCTACCATAGTTACCTAGTTATGGTAAGGCCTGGAATGACCACAACTTACCTCCGTTGGTTCTCTACCTCCTTCACTTGTCATTGAGGTCTCATTGCTAAGATTTATTGTTTATTACCTTCTTTCCAGACTTTTGGACAGGTTACATTTCTGTATGAGTCTCAACCCCTGGAACACTCAGAATATCTTCTGTACAAGGTGGTTCAATGTGTAGAGATTATAGGTATCTATAACTTGTAAAAATGGTTATTTGCAAAATAGGGGCAGCAGTTTAGACATTTGCCCTAAAGAGGTGATGGCTAAAAGGAAAACCACCTTGTGGGTGGGCGTAGAGAGGGGAATCAATAGATAAAAAAACACTGTGCAACCAATACAAATTTTAAAGTGCATAAAATACATCAAATAAAACAAATAAAAAAATTATATATAAACTAAACCACATGTATAGATTATATGTGAAAATATCATATATATATATTACTTCAGTGTTCAGTTTAATAAATGACAAAAGGATTTTTTTTCTGTGAATATCAATAGTATATATATTGCCGTGCTGTCCTCCACCATACACAGTGTATAATAAAGTGCGCAGTCTATAGTAAAGACTTCTCTTCTGTGAATATCAATAGTTCATAAATGACCTGTATTGCCTTCAGCACAAGAATTCCCAAATACTGTGCAAAATTATAATTAGTAGACGACCATTAACCAGTGCGTCCACCACCTTCCAGCTGAATCGCTTACCTTAGGATATTGACCCACTACAATGTAAGATCAATCTGCACCTTGCCCTTTAAATAGAGCTAATACTCCTCGTCACCCCGATATATTCTCTTGTCCCAGGCACCAAAAGTGTTCCTCCATATACAGCTCAAAAAAGCTAAAGAAACTTCATTGCGCAATATATCATCTCACCCTACAAATTTATTAAGCAGCAGGGTTAAAATAAAACTCACAAACTGCACTTCACCTAGTGCACCTAGAAACAGTTGCACAAATAGTCAGATACCTAACCAAGATGGCCGATTTCCGGTTCCACCTAACATGTTGATATTATCAGACCAAGTCCTAATGCATTTCATCATCCAATCATGCCTTCTTCAAAAGGCAAATGTTTGATGTTTTGGTTAGAGAGGTTGCTTTGTGTAGAGAGAAAAATATCTCCAATAAATTAAAACAGTGGATTCTGAAGCACAGAGAGAACAAGATTCAGCTCCCGCAGTGTCAAAGGGAAATCAACAGGGGAAGCTATATGGGAGACCCCCTGTACAATTGGAGAGGCCAACGGCATTTGAAACAGAATATAAAAGGCAAATCTGACTCTTGATACCGCTGAGAGCCAAATGCTGATTCAGACCCAGCTGTAGGAAAGAGAGGACTCGTGTCACTAAGAAAATCCATGTCTGATGATAAACCTTGTGGGAAGTAGACTTTCTACTATAGCGGCCTCACCCCCTACTCCCTTGATATAATACGGCTGGCTTGTCTAGGGGTTTGAGGGAGGAGGGTGAGGAACACTAATACCAGCTCTCACCTCATGTGTGTGTGAGGTTTGAGCTAAGTTCAAGTTTACCTTCGGGTCTGCGTTCCATACGGAGCCTCTGCTTCTCCTGTGGAGGTTGATTTGCCACCACTAGAGACGGAGCACTTTGCTGCCAGTAATAGAGTTCCACACCATGAACAGTCCAACACTTATTTATTTATCTTGTAGCAATGAACAGTACCGGTTGAACTTGACACAAACAGACAGGGTGTGGGTACGAGTAGGTCCAGGCACAAGCTCTCTCCTATTACGCCCTGGATTCAGGCACCCATACCTGGGGCACCTTAGGCATGTTCCATCCCTCGCGGGACCCAGTGGAAGGTACTGGGCCCCAGGCCTTCTGTAAAGTACCTCACCCCGGACTTGTGGTGTCTGGGATGGAACTCGAACTCCACGTGTCCAGGCCAAGGGCGCCTGGACACCGACCGCGGACAGCAGCCCACAGGCTGAAGGTGCCTGGGACTTCGACCTCGTGCGCAAGATGTCCGCCCCCTTTATACACTCTCCCAGCAAGTACAGCGGGTTCCCCGCCCCGCTGTACAACTGCTGCGAGAGGTCACAAAGGGTACGGCACTGCAGCGGTGGTTCAACCCCGGCCCAAGGCGACAGCGCCACCCACTGGGCCGCAGGGAACTGACACCACTGATATCTTCACACAAATAAATAGCATTACTCTAACAATCAGTGCATCTGGGTCATGCTACCACCCAGATGCTGCCCCTAAATGTATATACCCGCTACACTCTCCCCCCAGCAATTTGACACTGGTCCCCAGTGTCTGGAACAAGCCATGCCCCAAAAGGGAGTTAACATAGACCCGATCCAGAGACTAGCTAAAGGAAATTTCAAAAATGAAAAAAAAAAAATTTGAAAGGGAAAAAACTCGACTTTGTGCCTGAACCTGACATGGAAGGGAAAACAAACACATAACAGCATTGACATTACACGATAACATCATTGACATTTTCCCCCGCCCACATCACTAACTAAGACCCACCCCATTCTCAGCGGTCTTGAGGGATGTTCTCCTGCAGAGGGGAAAAAAGAAAGTTAAACACACAAACTCCTGACACATATGTTGGTGTTGGAATGAAAAAATCTCCCCTAAGAGAAATCCTTTCCTTCCAAGAAGTGTGCGGTGCAAAAGTGAGTAACGGTGCACAACACTGCCACCTGGTGACAATGCCGCGGTAAAAGCACTTGTCGAATCCTGGAACTAAACTTTCCTCTGTGCTTTGGCCCTAACTACCCCAAAGTCCATGATTACTTTGCGGGAGAGAAGAAAGAAGAACAACAACTGCAACAGTCCCCCATTCCTCCAAAGAGCACAACACCCATTAAGCTTGGGTACAGTTACTGGGTTTCCGGGAAAAAAGAAAAAACAAAACCCCGGAAAGTTCGACAGACTTGCAAGACAAAAAGAAAGGAGTCTTTTCTCCTATAGGTAGAATCTTGGGTGCGGCAGGACAAGGGGTTTTAAATGTTGATCAACAGTCTCTATGTGATATTCGACATCCTCCCCTTCTTTTCTTCGAATCAACACCTTGTCAGCATGGATGTGCCGACCCAACATCCATTCTGTCTTACAGTCCTTAAACCTTTGAGATGCTTTTGGGGAACAAGCGAGGTACCTGCGTGCGTGTGGGACTTTGATGTGTGTCCACACGAAGTCATTATACCAACGTTCCCTGCAGACTTCTACTTCGTAAAGCAGCTCCTTAGATAAGTATGGGTACTCCCACCCATACTCGTTGGCGACCTTTTGACAGAATAAACGCTGTAATCTTGACAAGGGAGGCATAGTATTGCGGTCTCCCTCACCCGGCAGAACGATAGAGTCCGGATGGCGAGGTGCCTTGACCACCTCCAAGTTGGGCACAGATGCCCGCAGCGACAGTCTCTTGCCCCCGGCAGTAGATGCAGGTGGTACCGGGAACCAAAGGGCAGGCTGGGGATGGGATCCCTCCTCAGGCGCTGGTGCCTCCACCCGGGGTGTACTATCCCCTGTAGACATTGGTGGATCCCTGGTTCTACGGGACGAGGAGAGAGGCATCTTGTCCCAGCCCTTCTCTGCAAAAAGTTTGTCAATGATGACGTCGTCTCCCAAGTCGGAGAGCGACTCCAGGTCGGAGGTGTCACACTCCTCCGGGGGCAGGTAGTTGGTAGTGGACACTGAATCACTCCCACCCACGGGCTCAAGGGGCCGTGAATCCCCGACACCTCCGTCCCAGCACCAAGTCCCGTTGCCCGGCTTACCTCGGCCCAAACTTGTGGAGGGATGTCCAGGACTCTTCCTACCGTATCCATCCGGGCCAGGCAAAGGCAGACATGTTGTTCCACCACGACCGCTGGACGCTGTGACCAGGCCGATCTTTCTCTTAGGTGGTGGAAGCAGGGAAGCTGTGGTGCCCGAGGCAGCATCCTCGGATTTCTTCTCCAATTCTCTGATTGCGACCTCCCCTGAGGTCTCCGCAGTGCGTGCAGGGATGGCTGTGAAAGCATTGATTCCTCCTTGAAGAGTGGTGGCGCCTGCAGTGCGGCTGAGGTGGATGGTTCTGGGCTTTTCGACAGATGGCTCCACCTCGAACATGAATTCCCCGCAGGCCTCGCAGCGCCCGAATGGCTTTAGCTGACACACCAGTCCCGAACAGCCGGGACAAATCATACCCAGGGCCTCAACGTCCATGCATGTGTACAGGGCGAATTGTCCCTGGGGCTTTAGCCGGATCCCCGTATCTATAAGCGGAGCAGCAGTGGTAGTCATCCTCGTAGTAGAAGAAAGTGGAATCCATGAGGCATTTCCGAACATAGCGACTGTTTGCTGCTCCATCGCGCACTGCATAACTGGTGCCAAAGTCCCCACGTGTACCTCTTCACATGGCCGGACTCCTCCCCTTTTGTGCATCAGTTTGCGGGCTTTCTCCTTATCACACCCACGAACTGCGCAGGGATGGTGTACCTCATGGGGCAGTGGCCAATATGGCCGACCTACTCGGAACTCTTCTGGGCAGACACGTTCAAACTCCGTTAACTTCCACTCCATTGTACAAACACAAATCCCGGACAAGAGCCCCCACGTATAGCGGCCTCACCCCCTACTCCCTTGATATAATATGGCTGGCTTGTCTAGGGGTTTGAGGGAGGAGGGTGAGGAACACTAATACCAGCTCTCACCTCATGTGTGTGAGGTTTGAGCTAAGTTCAAGTTTACCTTCAGGTCTGCGTTCCGTACGGAGCCTCTGCTTCTCCTGTGGAGGTTGATTTGCCACCACTAGAGACGGAGCACTTTGCTGCCAGTAATAGAGTTCCACACCATGAACAGTCCAACACTTATTTATTTATCTTGTAGCAATGAACAGTACCGGTTGAACTTGACACAAACAAACAGGGTGTGGGTACGAGTAGGTCCAGGCACAAGCTCTCTCCTATTCCATACAGTGCAAATAGGCTTGGCGCACAATCGCTGCCACCGATTGTGAATTTGGTTCCTGCCACAAACCTTGGTGAACGTTGAGGCCTCTGCCACAGACCTGAGTGTAGGTCTCTGCCACCGACCTGGGTTTAGTTGGGTCGCTGCCACCGACCATAAGCACGTGAACTACCTTCCTTGAGAGAATGGCCCCTGTCAGGGAAGACATCCATCCGGACGGTCTCCAGAGGCCCACCCGTCACCGGCAATATGCTGCACCGGGTCTTCGGGAGGGACACATCTCCGGTCCCTTATGCCCTGGATTCAGGCACCAGTACCTGGGGCACCTTAGGCATGTTCCATCCCTCGCGGGACCCAGTGGAAGGTACTGGGCCCCAGGCCTTCTGTAAAGTACCTCACCCCAGACTTGTGGTGTCTGGGATGGAACTCGAACTCCACGTGTCCAGGCCAAGGGCGCCTGGACAACGACCGCGGACAGCAGCCCACAGGCTGAAGGTGCCTGGGACTTCAACCTCATGCGCAAGATGTCCGCCCCCTTTATACCCTCTCCCAGCAAGCACAGCGGGTTCCCCGCCCCGCTGTACTACTGCTGCGAGAGGTCACAAATGGTACGGCACTGCAGCGGTGGTTCAACCCCGGCCCAAGGCGACAGCGCCACCCACTGGGCCACAGGGAACTGACACCACTGATATCTTCACACAAATAAATAGCATTACTCTAACAATCAGTGCATCTGGGTCATGCTACCACCCAGATGCTGCCCCTAAATGTATATACCCGCTACACTACCTTTGTATATTGTAGGAATCAGACACAGAGATGTCTAAGTCCCTCAGAACCTGGGCATTAACAGCCACACTGTTACAAGCCAGCAACTAAGAGGCAGGATGGCAAATTGGACCTTGAGACAGAAAATTCTCATGATGCTGATGATCATCCAGTGCCCAGAGAGCGTCTGCCAGGAGTCTTACCACATCACTGTACCACATCCACCTGGGTCTGTCTGTCCAGAGCAATAGGGATAATCGGAATGCCCTCCATCTTGATACTGCTGAGCTTACAAAGAAGTTTTAGGGGGAGGAAATGAATAGATCAGGGTGCAACCTGGGTACCCTCTGTCTCTGTAAGAGGATCCCTTTAACTGGATACAAACCTGTCCAGGTTGTTGTTCAACCTAGGGGCCAAGAGGTCCACATTCAGCCCCCCTGCAACACATGTTTTAAAATTAAAACACCTCTGCAGTCAGCGTAAGCAAATAACTGGATGATTTGGGACACAAAGTTTTGCATGACTTTAGCAAACACCTCAGCATATAGGGCAGAAGATGCATCCACATCCAATGGAGCTAAAGGATTCAGATGACATGATAGACTCTAAGAGCTGAGGGCATCCTGATTCCTGGCTGCAGATGTTGGCACCATCAGTAGGCACATGCTGCAAGCAGCCCCAGAAGAGTTTGAGCTGGGGGCACCCAGAACAACAAGTCTATCTCCCCATGTCTAAAATCAAACATGTTGTGACTGCATGGCAGTAAGGCAACACAGGGCTCATGGTAAGAGGCAAGGTTTCAGGTACTCACAAAACCTGGCCAGCTCCTAACAGGTGGGCAGAGGGCAAGAGGTGACCAAAGTCATTGTAATGCAACCCTCCACCCAGTGGATGATATCAGCACTCAGTCCCATAGCATTAACCCCTTCCCCAGTAAAACCGTAGGGAATGGAACCGAAGCGTCACAATTTTTTTTCTCTGGATCATCAAAGATTTTAGATGATGTTGTGATGTTGTTTAACGATGAAACTGTGATTTGACCTGGTGTGTAGGCAAGATAGGCTGTTAGGCCATCTTTTTTATTTTATTATATGTTTCTTGACTATGTCACGCAGTGTCTCGCTTTGTGTATCATATGTTACGACTATGTGTTTTGACTTTTGAACTGCCATGCTGATTCTTCAAAATAAAGAATATAAAAATTAAAAAAAAAGAGTAAAACTGTGATAGAAGAACAAAACTTTTATACATTAAACCTGGTTTATCATTTAAGAAGCTGAAATCTCCACTGTAAGAGATTACAATCATTGCTACTGTATGTCTAACAGCAAACAAATCTGCACAGCCATGGCCAAACTGACAGGCACAAGCAGCCACCTTGTGGTTGAGCAGCTGATATAACAAGTGCATGCCACAAGATAATAATCAAGGTTCTTTTTTAATACGTAACGAGAAGGAACAAATGCATATTGTAATGAATCTTGTATAACTGCAAACATTGTGTATAAATTAATAAAGAGATATTGAAAACAAGTGCATGCCACAAATACTAAACTTTTCCATAGGCAAGATTTTTAAATACATTTAAAAGAATATTTCTTTTTTTTTATGTCAAAGATGTTTTATTGAGAAATTGGGTAGAATAAAGATTCTTCAATTCAAGAGTACACTGAAGCTGAAATGGAATGCGCATGAACACACTCATTGCAACAATTCTGATTAAATAATGGTATAAAATTAAAATAGGACTGTAAGTAAACATCCCTTTTGCCATGTCAGGAGAAGAGTGAGTTAATACAACAGTTGAAAGACCTTGGTAGTAAGTTAGCCAGTAAGAATTCTGCCCACTACCAGGTCGATTGAACTTATGCCTGGGATGTCCAACCATGGGCCCCATAGCTTTTTATATTTGTGAGGGCAACCCCTTTGCTGGTAGATATACGAGGTGTGTCTAAAAAGTTTGATGAATGGCCCAATATCTCAACAGCAACATGGGCCAGGTGTGCGCATGCACAATGTTATCCAGAGACACGTTGAGAAGCGCCACCTAGCGTGGAGTACATGTGACCGTTAGGGTAAACCCGCTGCGGGCAGTTAAACTTAGTCAGTAAGAGAGGTAGGTTCACAGTGCAATGGAGAGACGAGTGGACATCAAGTTCTGCTAGAAATCGGGGAAAACAGCGACGAAGATGCATGAAATGTTTGTGCAAGTGTACGGGATGGACGCCGTGAGCAGAAAATGTGCTTACAACTGGTTCAAATGCTTTCCCGATGGGAAGGAAATGACTAAGGATGAGCCACATGCGGGTCGGCTGTCGACAAACACAACCCCAGACACGATCGAGCGACTGTGGCAAATGCTAACACGAGATTGGGGAATGACTCTACGTTTTGATGGTGGAAGAATATACGGAGGGATTGGGCATTAGCAATGACGTGGTACGCGCCTTCGTCCACAAAGATCTGGGTAAGTGAAAGATCTGTTCCCGGTTTGTGCCGCACAAGCTGACAGACGAACAGAAAGCAAAATGGATGGAAACCTCTGGAGATTTCATTACCATGTGTGACCAGGATCCATCCTTTTTGTGAACCATTGTCACAGGGGATGAGACCTGGTGCTACCAGTTCAATCCAGAATCCAAGCGGCAATCAATGGAATGGTGTTCACTGTCTTCCCTGTGCCAAAAAAAGAGTCACCTAAAAAATTCCAAGGTCAAGACAATGTCGGCGGCAATCTAAGAATGTGCGACAGTGGTTCTGTGATTGATTCCTAAAGAGACCTTTGTTGACAGTTTCCATAAGCTTTATGAACATTGCCAAAAGTGTGTTGTGAAGGATGGCAAATATTTTGAAGGCCAATAAAGGTAATTTGGTAAGATAGATATAAGGAAGGGGGAGGTAAAATGGTGCTGCCTAAATCTAATAAGTGGTTGTGTTAAAAAATAAAATAAAGTATCTAATAACATGTCCTATCTCTTCAAATCACACAAACATTATTAGTGTTAAATCGTATGAGTGCTCAATATAACATTTGCAATCCTGGATGGCTAATTAAAAGTTACATAAACCAAAAAAATACACTTAAAAAGTGCTCAGTGTGCCTATTGTGCAAAAAGTGTCCATACAAAATTTTTATCCATAAAAACTGGATTATATGCCATATAAAAATATATATATGTAAGAATCCACTGGTGTAAACCAAAAAAAATCACAGTTCAAAAAATATATAATAACTTCCAAAGTGACGTGCCTGGATAAACAAGTCCTGCAGCTTTCAGCCCATACCTGCATATGGGCTGGCTTTTTACAAGCTGCAGGGCTTCTGAATGAAATACAAGGCCACTCATTAGCGACCCTGCAGTCCATTTAGAACTACAAAGACTGCAAAGACTGATGGTACTTGTATTTCAAGTCATTCACAGGAAACTGTGATTGAATGATGCTGCTGTGTGGGTGGAGCCCCGCGCGGCCATGTTATTTTCAAAAAGCTCTCTCTCACTGAGGGGGGGGGGGGGGAAGAGGCTTCACCTAGAACATCTGTGATAAAATATAATCAGCGCAATCACCAACTTGTATGTTTGTGCAAATATCACCTAACTTATATCATTTGCCTCATAACCTAGACTGAGACTGCTGCTAACAGTGTTTGGTGGCCACCAAACTACTCTTCATAAACAAAGTGCAACGTATACGTGCAGCGCAATCACATATTCAATTCAACATTGATAAAACAAAAATTCAAAATACATTAACTGGAATAACAACTGTAAATACAATATAAAAGTCCCATATTTAGAAACTCCACCACTGTGTACATATAAAGTGACAGTTCATATAATTTCTTCCAATGTGTTCGGTGCCCACCACCTCCAAATAAAGTGCCTGCTCACCTCCAATATCTGACCCCTTTACAGAGTCATCATGGCCTTAGTGAACTCCTAGTGAATCCTTGATCATCAATATATGAAAAACAAGCATATAGTCAGCTCACCACGCTGATATAATTGGTTATTTGTGACACCACAAGCTATGGCAGGACTGCTGAAGAAGCCCATAAAGGAGGGCGTAACGCGTATGAGTGGGAGTAGCCATAGCCCGTGATGTCACAACTTTCCATTTGTATCAGCGTAGTGAGCTGACAATATGCTTGTTTTTCATATATCCTTGTGAGTGCTTTTAATCCCTTGTTCAGTTGTAATAAATATTTGGAACAGAGAGTACTATGGTTTCTCGATTTTATTCTATGACATGTCTATTGATGATTGAGAATTAAAAAGTGAAGTAGCGTGATTCAGGGAAAAGACCAGGAGGAGTGTTCCAGTACCATCTAGAGTGGAGTTCACCATGATGACTCTGTAGTGGGGTCAGATATTGGAGGTGAGCAGGCACTTCATTTGGTGGTGGGCACCGAACACATTGGAGGAAATTATATGAACTGTGACTTTATGTGTACACAGTGGTGTAGTTCTATATATGGGACTTTTACATTGTATTTTAATTTGTTATTCCAGTTGATATATTTAGAATTTTTGTTTTATCAGTGTTGAAAATGTGATTTCGCTGCACGTATACTTTGCACTTTATAGCTACTAGAACATGTTACATGTTCCACCCTAAAAACGGGTGGAATGTGTTCCAAAAAGTGAACTTATCCTTTAACACGCTGGTAACATGTTGAAGATTTCACAAATAATCAAGAAGCAAGGAAAGTGGTATGGATTCTCACAGAATAGCAAGTGAGTCTTTCTAATTCACACTTTACACACAACACTGCAGGTAGTACATGGGGGATATGGTTATGCTTCCTGATTCACACGTGCTCAATAGCATGGAAAATTACACTTTCTCCCAACTGACAAAATATAGGTGGAAAAAGAACAAAAACATTAGATAATTAATTAGCACCAACACCTGTGGCCAGAGAATAAGCATATTAATTATGAAGCTTTAAAATGTTTACATGCCACACAGACAAATCAAACTGGCATAAAAAAATAAAAAAAAAAGCATACAAATAATCCTTTTACAATGCATTGTTGTTTTTTCAAGTAGTAAACGTGAATAAACATCTGCAAATTATATTTATATAAATGGCTTCTGGCACTATTTAATGTGTCAATTCCTGAAGATACGTGACACACTGAACTGTCACCATCTGTTATGTAACTGCTGTGCTGTAGGCCCAAGGTTAAAAGTAACCCTGTCATAAATGTATGTAGCGGGGTCCTCAATTTAAGGGGAGTGTTTGGGAGGTAGTATGCCCAAACACCTTGATTTGTCAGGGTTTACAACCATTTTATCCACAGGGAGAGTATTGGTGTGCAGTTCCCCGTGGCCTACAGGTGGCGCTGCCATGGTAGGCTGGGGTTGAACCACCAGTACAGGGATGTGCTTTTTGTGTCCCCTCTCGGCAAACGTACAGTGGGGCGGGGTTAACCTGCTGTGCACGCTGGGAGAGGAGATAAAAGGGGCAGACGCTGCCTGTTCGGGGTTAGTCGGTGGGGTCCTACCCCTGGTTCTGGTTCCAGTCCGCCCTGGGCGCCCTAGGCCCAAGGGCGGGTGTTTTCTGTTCCGGTTCCATCCTGGGCACCTTTAATCCCAGGGTGAGGTACTACTCTGCTGTTCCTGTCCGTCCTAAATGCGGGGATTTGGAAGTTGCAGCAAAGGCCTGGGCCCAACACCTTTGGCTGGGGCCCGTCGGGGATCGAGGAGTCTCAAGGTGCCGCCTTGCGAGGGGACCCGTATCTGAGTAGAGGAGGCCGGGTGAGGAACCGTTCCGAGGGACTGATGCGGTAGTCACGGTGAAGGAAAGGGTTCCAATTAACTCTCCAGAGGGATGTCTTCTCCCTAGGCCAAAGTCAAGTTCACCAGGTCTGTGGCAGAGACCAATTTCATTGGGTCTGTGGCAGAGACCAATTTCATCGGGTCTGTGGCAGAGACTTTGAGTAAAGCGTGAGTGTCATTTGGCTGCTAGTCTTGTTCGAAGTAGACTATCCATTTGAGGCTGAGTCTGTTCGAGAAGCTGAACAGTGAAGGGACTGAGATTGTGCCTGGACCTTTCCCCACATCTTGTGCTATCCTTTTCTTGCTCCAACCTTGGTTTCTATCAAGAGATTGTTATTTGCTGAAAGAAGAAATAAACTCTCTGTTGGAGTTCTAGCAAGTGTGGACATTCTATTCACTGGGGGAAGCAAGTACTAAAATCTGTTATCCACAGAGGTGAGAAAAATCATTCTCTGGCTCAACTGTGAAATGACCCACCAACAATACCACTCAACCTCTTTATACAGGAGGGTACGGGCTTGTGGCATGGTGTGCCCCTTCTTCCTGCAAAGAGCCGAAGAACAAGGCAGGTAAAAGGGGGTCTGTGTGCTACAAGTGGGGGCTCGAGTCCGGGATTGTTTCACAGGAAAAGAGGCCCAGAGTTTGAACTTGTTCCCCTGTGAAGTTCCGTGGAGGTCGGCCATCTTAAAAGTGACTGCGCCATGAGGACAACCCATGCTGTGTAGTTCGTAAGCGTGCCTACAGAAGAGAAGCCCGCAAACATTTCAGGAGATGGGAGGAGCCTCGCCATGTGAGGAGTTGCACGTGGTGACTTTGGCGCGAGAGAAACAGTGCGCGATGAATCGGCAAGTGAGTGACATGGCGTCTAATGCCACATGGATTCCGAGTTGAACTACCATGAACGTTACCTCCTTTGCTGCTTCCGTTACGGATACGGGGATCCGACTAAAGCCCCGGGGCCGCTTTGCGCTTTATGTATGCAGAGAAGTGGAGGCCCTTGGAGTGGTTTGTCCCGGATGCCAGGGACTGGTGGTACATCTTAAGCCCTTCGGGAGATGTGAGCACTGTAAGGAGTTCTTGTTTGAAGTGGAGCAACCTACAGAAAAGCCTTGGGCCTTCCGCCTGAATTGCCTTACAGGCGCCACCACTTTGTAAGAAGGAACCAGAGCTTCTACAGTCACCCCTGCGCGCACTGTTGAGACTTCTGAGGAAGTTGCGAGTGAAAGTGTTCCAGTTGTTGAGGAACCGGAGTTCGAGAGACCGGAGGATGCTGTTTCGGTATTTACAGAGTCCTCGCTCCCACCGCCCAAGAGGAAGGTCGGCTATGTTACAGCTTCCTGCGGCCGTGGTAGAGTCACACCCCAGCGCTTGCCCGGGTCGGATGCTTCCGTGGGAAAAAGTTTCGGATGTCCAGCTTCAGCTACAGGCCGAGGTAAGCCGGGGAAAGGGACCTTGGCTAAGGTCCGAAGTGTCGGGGATGCTTGGGTCAGGGATCCCAGGGCCTATGAACTGGTTAGAGGCGGTGATTCATCATCTACCCGGAGTTATCTGCCGGCGGAGGAATGCGATACCTCTGACCTGGAGTCAGTCTCCGATCTAGGGGATGATGTGGCCATTGATGAGTTGTTTGAGCGGAAGGGTTGGGATAAGATGCCCCTGTCCTCGTCTCAAAGGAAAAAGGACTCACCAATGTTCACTGGGGATACCACACCCCGGGTGGAGGCCCCGGAGCCTGAGGAGGAGTCTATCCCACTGTCTATCCTTCCACCATTGGAGATGCCTGCACCTGTTGCCGAGGTGTCCAGGGTGTCACTACGGGCCCCCATGACTGGTCCGGAGGCAGTGAAAGTGCCTCGACACCCAGACACCATAGTTTTGCCAGGGACGGGAGATCGAGCGACCATGCCACCATTGTCTCGGTTACAGAGGTTGTTCAACCAAAGAGTTGCAAGTGAGTACGGATAGGAATACCCGTACTTACCAAAATAACTTTTATATGAGGTAGAGGTCCATAGATGTCGGTGGTATGTGGATTTTGTATGGACTCACTTGAAGGTGCCCGAGGTCCGGAGGTACTATTCGTGTTCTGCTGCAGTTACTAAATGTTTTAAAGACTGTAAGGAGTCCTGGATGCTGGGAAGGCACATACATGCTGATAAGGTGGTTGTTTGCAGGAAAGACAAGGACAATGCAGTGTATCACATAGATACATTTGACAAGAACTGGAAGCCATTGGTATTGCCAGACCCGCAATACTATCTTTAGAGATTGAACTCTTGTGTTGCCTTTTTGTTTTATTCTGGAGTGTACTCTCCTAGAGCCAAGAACTCTAGCCCTTGCATATGTTTTTTTTTTTTTTTTTCTACTTACTGGAAGAGCGGGAGCAGTTTTTTTTTCTCCCTCTCACAGTATCAAAAGACAAAGACTTTTGGGGTAGAATAGCTTAGAGAAAGGGCCAAAGGAGAAGAAGCAGGAAAATTTACCCTTGAAAAAAAAAAAAAAAAAAGTTTTCCTAACAGGTGTCTTGACGGTGGCACTTCCACTAGGTGGCAGTGTTACATAACTTAGCACATTACAGTTCAAGTGCAACTTACTTTTAGAAGGGAGAGGTTTTTCTCTCGGGGAGAATCTCTTCATTCTAATGTACATAGTTTAGAATGTAAATTATTGGTTGTGTGTTTTTTTTTCTCCTCTACAGGCGGACGCCGAGCAAACCACCGAGAATGGGGTGGGTTTAGCCATTGTAGACCGGAGGGGAATGTAAATCATAAATGTGTTTATGTGACATTGAGAATGTGATGTGCACATGTGTTTTCTTTGCTCTTCCTTCACCTCTGTATTTAATTCCCTTTTCCCCATCTTCAGGTTCCAGCACAATCTAACTTTTTTTTTCTCTATTGCTCTCCAAATTGTTTTTTTAGATAGTTTCTGGAATGGGCTTATGCTGACTCAGGCTTGAGAGGCATAGGTTTGCTCCAGACACTGGGGACCAGTGTCCATTAGTAGGGGGAGTATGTAGCGGGGTCCTCAATTTAAGGGGAGTGTTTGGGAGGTAGTATGCCCAAACACCTTGATTTGTCAGGGTTTACAACCATTTTATCCACAGGGAGAGTATTGTTGTGCAGTTCCCTGTGGCCTACAGGTGGCGCTGCCATGGTAGGCTAGGGTTGAACCACCAGTACAGGGCTGTGCTTTTTGTGTCCCCTCTGGGCAAACGTACAGTGGGGCGGGGTTAACCTGCTGTGCACGCTGGGAGAGGAGATAAAAGGGGCAGACGCTGCCTGTTCGGGGTTAGTCGGTGGGGTCCTACCCCTGGTTCTGGTTCCAGTCCGCCCTGGGCGCCCTAGGCCCAAGGGCGGGTGTTTTCTGTTCCGGTTCCATCCTGGGCACCTTTAGTCCCAGGGTGAGGTACTACTCTGCTGTTCTTGTCCGTCCTAGATGCGGGGACTTGGAAGTTGCAGCAAAGGCCTGGGTCCAGCACCTTTGGCTGGGGCCCGTCGGGGATCGAGGAGTCTCAGGGTGCCGCCTTGCGAGGGGACCCCGAATCTGAGTAGAGGAGGCCGGGTGAGGAACCGTTCCGAGGGACTGATGCGGTAGTCACGGTGAAGGAAAGGGTTCCAATTAACTCTCCAGAGGGATGTCTTCTCCCTAGGCCAAAGTCAAGTTCACCAGGTCTGTGGCAGAGACCAATTTCATCGGGTCTGTGGCAGAGACTTTGAGTAAAGCGTGAGTGTCATTTGGCTGCTAGTCTTGTTCGAAGTAGACTATCCATTTGAGGCTGAGTCTGTTCGAGAAGCTGAACAGTGAAGGGACTGAGATTGTGCCTGGACTTTTCCCCACATCTTGTGCTATCCTTTTCTTGCTCCAACCTTTGTTTCTATCAAGAGATTGTTATTTGCCGAAAGAAGAAATAAACTCTCTGTTGGAGTTCTAGCAAGTGTGGACATTCTATTCACTGGGGGAAGCAAGTACTCAAATCTGTTATCCACAGAGGTGAGAAAAATCATTCTCTGGCTCAACTGTGAAATGACCCACCAACAACACCGCTCAACCTCTTTATACAGGAGGGTACGGGCTTGTGGCATGGTGTGCCCCTTCTTCCTGCGAAGAGCCGAAGAACAAGGCAGGTAAAAGGGGGTCTGTGTGCTACACGTAGACAATTCAAACTGAGTATTTGATGAAAAAAAATCAGACTTGAATATATAGATAGCTGTATTTACAGTGCCTTAAAAAAGTATTCATACCCCTTGAAAATATCCACATTTTGTCATGTTACAACCAAAAACGTAAATGTCTTTTATTGGAATTTTATGTGATAGACCAAGACAAAGTGGCACATAATTGTGAAGTGGAAGGAAAATGATAAATGGCTTTCAATTTTTTTTTTTTACAAATAAATATCTGAAAAGTGTTGCATGCATTTGTATTCAGTCCCCCTGAATCAATACTGTAGAACCACCTTTCGCTGCAATTACAGCTGCAAGTCTTTCTGGGTATGGCTCTACCAGCTTTGCATACATAGAGAGTGAAATTTTGCCCATTCTTCTTTGCAAATAAGCTCAAGCTCTGTCAGATTGGATGGAGAGCGTCTGTGAACAGCAATTTTCAAGTCTTGCCACAGATTCTCAAATTTGGATTTAGGTCTGGACTTTGACTGAACCATTTTAACATATGAAAATGCTTTGATCTAAACCATTCTATTGTAGCTCTGGCTGTATGTTTAGGGCCATTGTCCTACTTGAAGGTGAACCTCCGCCCCAGTCTCAAGTCTTTTGCAGACTTTAACAAGTTTTCTTCTAAGATTTTCCTGTATTTGGCTCCATCCATCTTCCTATCAACTCTGACCAGCTTCCCTGTCCCTGCTGAAGAAAAGCATCCCCACAACGTGATGCTGCTACCACCATGTTTCACGGATGGTGTGTTCAGGGTGATGTGCAGTGTTAGTTTTCCGCCACACATAGCATTTTGCTTTTAGGCCAAAATGTTCCATTTTGGTCTCATCTGACCAGAGCACCTTCTTCGACATGTTTGCCGTGTCCCCCACATAGCTTCTCGCAAACTACAAACGGAACTTCTTATGGCTTTCTTTCAACAATGGTTTCTTCTTTCTTGCCACTTCCATAAAGACCAGATTTGTGGAGTGCACGACTAATAGTTGTCTTGTAGACAGATTCTCCCACCTGAGCTGTGGATCTCTGCAGCTCCTCAAGAGTTTCCATGGGTCTCTTGGCTGCTTCTCTTATCAATGCTCTCCTTGCCCGGCCTGTCAGTTTAGGTGGACGGCCATGTCTTGGTAGGTTTGCAGTTGTGTCATACTCTTTCCATTTTCAGATGATGGATGTTCAAAGCTAGGGATATTTTTTTTATAACCTAGCCCTGCCTAAACCTTCGCCACAACTTTATCCCCGACCTGTCTGGTGTGTTCCATGGCCTTCATGATGCTGTTTGTTCACTAAGGTTCTAACCTTACCAACAAACCTCTGAGGGCTTCACAGAACAGCTGTATTTATACTGAGATTAAATTGCACACATGTGGACTCTATTTACTAATTAGGTGACTTCTGAAGGCAATTGGTTCCATTAGATTTTAGTAAGGAGTATCAGAGTAAAGGGGGCTGAATACAAATGCATGCCACTTTGTGTTGGTCTTTCACATAAAATCCCAATAAAATACATTTCCGTTTTTGGTTGTAACATGATACAATGTGGAAAATTTCAAGGGGTTTAAATACTTTTTCAAGGCACTGTATATACAAATCTTCACTTTGTTAGGTGTTTTGACTAATAGTTTCCTACATCTCTGAATCTACAGATTGTTTTGACATGCATTTGTTACCAAGAGTATTCCCTGCTTTTGTTTTGTGCTCAGTTTGAATTAAGATTTTGACTTGCAAGTAAAATCTGTTTCTTGGAGTACAGTACACAGAACCTTTAGTCTTTAACCCTGTCACATTGACTACCTCCTGGCCCTTTAAGAGTTGTAAAAGCCAAGAGGCGGGCATTCGGGTCATGTGACCGCTGTGATTGGGTGTCACAGCGGTCACATGATTGGAAAGCTCCCGATCAAAAGTATGTATCGGGAGCTTACCGTTTCCTGCCGGCTACCATGCTGGGAGCGTGCTCTCAGCATAGTGAGTTGTTTTAACAGGGCTGAATATATGCAGCGGCTCGGCGCGAAGGACCACACGCCAAGCGGCTGCATATATGCGTGTGACTGGCGCCAAGAGGGTAACCATGGGTTATATTATGCAGCTACCTTCACATGACTGGACACTGAAAAAACGTTGTAGGGCCATCCCTTATATAACCCCTTCCACCCCCGGCTAGCCTCAATTTTGTAGCCAGCAATAGGAAGATCATAACAAACACCTTTACTGCACTCCAAGAAACAGATTTGACTGGTAAGTCAAAAATCCCATTGTCTTAGTTGTATGAGTCAGGACACAGGATCTTTAAGCCAGTCATGGACGGTTTGAATCTCGGACAGTTCAGCAGGAACCAGCTGAGATTCTAACCTTGTATGGGCAGGCTGAAAGTACCCAAGTTGATCGATCAATCAACATGGGTACAACCAGTCTGCTGGATATTAAAAGAAAAGTATGTTTTGCTTTTTTGGGCTATTTATACTTACCTCGGTGGATGGAGCATCAGACCGATGCTCCATATGTACCCCGCCGTCTCTGCACTGAGAACTGAGAACCGAGCCACCGAACATCGCTGATGGCTCGGTTCTCACTCCTTCACGAGAGGAAAGCTGCTGACTGTCAATCAGCATCTTTCCTCTCTGCTTCTCAATACTCATTGTAGCTCTGAGCAGTGTAGGGGCGGGGAGAGGCTGTCTCAGCAGCTCGCTGAGACGGCCATCAATCAGGGCAGCTGGCGGATCCCGACTTGGAAGCCGTGATGACGCGCTGCCCCCACTGATGGCAGTGACGTCAGCGGAGAGCGGACTTCAGACCGATCTCCGCTAAAAATGGGTCACAGGAGTGCAAAACGAATTGCACTCCTGTGACCCATAGGAGAAGCCCAGCCTAAAAAGCTCAGGCTGGACTTCTCCTTTAAATGCTTTTATTGCTAGCGGCTAGCAATAATCACCTGTTCACTTGGTGGGGACTAGGGATGAGCTTCGTGTTCGAGTCGAACATACGTTCGACTCGAACATCGGCTGTTCGATCGTTCGACGAAGATCGAACGATTTGGGCCGTTCGCGCCAAATTCGAGTGACGCGAACGGCCCACAATGCACTACGCCATCGCAGTGTCATCCAGGCGCTGTGATTGGCCAAGCATGCACTGTGACCCCGCATGCTTGGCCAATCACAGCGCCGGCAGCGAGGAGAGCAATGATTGGCCACAGGCAGGATGCCTGTGGCCAATTATTGCTGAGGGTGTTTAGTACACGCCCCACACTATAAAAGGCCGCCAGCACGGCGGCCTAGTGTAGTGTGTTCCGGAGCAGGGATAGAGCAGCATAGGCAGGGACAGTGACTTTTATTTCTTTCTTGCTTAACCTGGATTCCTTTAGTTTAGGGAAAGAGAAGGATAGGTAGGGAGAGTGTCAGTGTGTTTTGTGCTTGTGCTATATTGTGCTTAAAAAAAACATTTTTTCTAGGGACAGAAAACTGTAGGTAGGGAGAGTGTGTCAGTTTCTTTCACTGTCAAAGTCCTTGTTTCCAGGGACCTGGAAGGACAGTGAGTGAATTCTCCTTGTGCTAAATTGTGCTTAAAAAAAACATTTTTTCTAGGGACAGAAAACTGTAGGTAGGGAGAGTGTGTCAGTTTCTTTCACTGTCAAAGTCCTTGTTTCCAGGGACCTGGAAGGACAGTGAGTGAATTCTCCTTGTGCTAAATTGTGCTTAAAAAAAACATTTTTTCTAGGGACAGAAAACTGTAGGTAGGGAGAGTGTGTCAGTTTCTTTCACTGTCAAAGTCCTTGTTTCCAGGGACCTGGAAGGACAGTGAGTGAATTCTCCTTGTGCTAAATTGTGCTTAAAAAAAACATTTTTTCTAGGGACAGAAAACTGTAGGTAGGGAGAGTGTGTCAGTTTCTTTCACTGTCAAAGTCCTTGTTTCCAGGGACCTGGAAGGACAGTGAGTGAATTCTCCTTGTGCTAAATTGTGCTTAAAAAAAACATTTTTTCTAGGGACAGAAAACTGTAGGTAGGGAGAGTGTGTCAGTTTCTTTCACTGTCAAAGTCCTTGTTTCCAGGGACCTGGAAGGACAGTGAGTGAATTCTCCTTGTGCTAAATTGTGCTTAAAAAAAACATTTTTTCTAGGGACAGAAAACTGTAGGTAGGGAGAGTGTGTCAGTTTCTTTCACTGTCAAAGTCCTTGTTTCCAGGGACCTGGAAGGACAGTGAGTGAATTCTCCTTGTGCTAAATTGTGCTTAAAAAAAAACATTTTTTCTAGGGACAGAAAACTGTAGGTAGGGAGAGTGTGTCAGTTTCTTTCACTGTCAAAGTCCTTGTTTCCAGGGACCTGGAAGGACAGTGAGTGAATTCTCCTTGTGCTAAATTGTGCTTAAAAAAAACATTTTTTCTAGGGACAGAAAACTGTAGGTAGGGAGAGTGTGTCAGTTTATTTCACTGTCAAAGTCCTTGTTTCCAGGGACCTGGAAGGACAGTGAGTGAATTCTCCTTGTGCTAAATTGTGCTTAAAAAAAACATTTTTTCTAGGGACAGAAAACTGTAGGTAGGGAGAGTGTGTCAGTTTCTTTCACTGTCAAAGTCCTTGTTTCCAGGGACCTGGAAGGACAGTGAGTGAATTCTCCTTGTGCTAAATTGTGCTTAAAAAAAACATTTTTTCTAGGGACAGAAAACTGTAGGTAGGGAGAGTGTGTCAGTTTCTTTCACTGTCAAAGTTCTTGTTTCCAGGGACCTGGAAGGACAGTGAGTGAATTCTCCTTGTGCTAAATTGTGCTTAAAAAAAAACATTTTTTCTAGGGACAGAAAACTGTAGGTAGGGAGAGTGTGTCAGTTTCTTTCACTGTCAAAGTCCTTGTTTCCAGGGACCTGGAAGGACAGTGAGTGAATTCTCCTTGTGCTAAATTGTGCTTAAAAAAAACATTTTTTCTAGGGACAGAAAACTGTAGGTAGGGAGAGTGTGTCAGTTTCTTTCACTGTCAAAGTCCTTGTTTCCAGGGACCTGGAAGGACAGTGAGTGAATTCTCCTTGTGCTAAATTGTGCTTAAAAAAAACATTTTTTCTAGGGACAGAAAACTGTAGGTAGGGAGAGTGTGTCAGTTTCTTTCACTGTCAAAGTCCTTGTTTCCAGGGACCTGGAAGGACAGTGAGTGAATTCTCCTTGTGCTAAATTGTGCTTAAAAAAAACATTTTTTCTAGGGACAGAAAACTGTAGGTAGGGAGAGTGTGTCAGTTTCTTTCACTGTCAAAGTCCTTGTTTCAAGGGACAGAGAAGGACACCTGAAGGTAGCCCTTATTGCTTTTTTCCCATCTCCCTGCAGGCCATCTATTAGAATGTCTGGAAGGCAAACAAGGAGAGGCAGACAGTCAGGAGGCAATAAAAGAGGGCAAGCAGGCTCTGTGTCTGGGGGCAACAGTGCTGGTCGTGGACGCGGTGCATTGTCATCAGCACATGGCCATGGGACACGCTTGTCCTTCTTTTCGGCAGCTGGACATGTTGAGCCACATCATGCCGAAGACTTGGTAGAGTGGATGACCAAGCCCTCCTCCTCCTCCTCATCCTCTCTCACCCAGGCTCAGGGTACTGGAAAAGCAGCTGCCAAAGCGTCCTCTTCCCTGGTATCAATGTCAGACTCATCATCAGTCACTCCTTCCCTAGACCCACCATGTCCTCCTCCTGAGGAGTCCCCCGAACTGTTTCAGCACAGTGTTGGGTACATGCTCCAGGAGGATGCCCAGCGTTTCGAAGGGTCTGATGATGAAACCCAGCTAGAGGAAGGCAGTAGCGTGAGAGCAGACAGAGGGGATGCTCAAGAAGGACACCAATCTGGCAGTCATGTTCCAGCAGCTGCAGCATACTGCCAGATTGGCTCCAGTGATGAGGATGGAGGTGATGATGAGGTCACTGACTCCACGTGGGTGCCTAATAGGAGAGAGGAGGAGGAGGAGGATGAGGAGGAGGCACATCTCCAACGAGGCAGGATGCCCTTTGGTGGCCAGCGTAAGGGCAGTACACCGACGGAATCACACCGCAGAGCTCCGCCTGTGCAGGGCGCTGCCTCTGCCCGTCAGTCAAAAAGTTCTTTGGTGTGGGCCTTTTTTGAGGCTAGTGCATCAGATCGCACAGCTGCTGTTTGCAACATATGTCTCAAGCGTATATCGCGTGGCCAAAACATCAGCCGCTTGGGTACCACATGCCTGACCAGACATATGTTGACCTGCCATGCAGCTCGTTGGCAAGCCTACCTCAAAGACCCACACCAAAGAACAAAGCGGACCTCTCCTTGCACCGCATCAGCTGGGAACTCCAACCCCACTATAACTTCAGTCCTCTCTGAAACATGCACTGAGAGGAATGAAGGTGTAGAATTAGGTGTGTCACAGCCAAGTACTTGCGGCCACTCTGCTAGCAGTACACCGACGTCCGATTCTAGCAGGCAAATTTCCCTGCCCCAGCTGCTGGACCGTCGAAAGAAGTTCACTCCCAGCCATCCACATGCCCAGCGGTTGAATGCTAGCTTGGCTAAATTGCTAGCGCTTCAACTGCTGCCTTTTCAGTTGGTAGACTCGGCCCCCTTCCGTGAGTTTGTGCAATGTGCGGTTCCTCAGTGGCAGGTTCCCAAACGCCACTTTTTCTCACGGAAGGCTATTCCGGCTCTCTACCGGCATGTGGAAGGCAATGTCTTGGCCTCGCTGGACAGGGCGGTCAGCGGTAAGGTGCATATTACCGCTGACTCATGGTCCAGCAGGCATGGACAGGGACGTTACCTTTCTTTCACGGCCCATTGGGTCACTCTTTTGGCAGCTGGGAAGGATGCAGGACAAGGTGCAGTAGTGTTGGAGGTTGTCCCACCGCCACGCCTCCAAAATGCTACTACTGGTTGTGACACACCTCTCTCCTCCACCCCCTCCTCTTCTTCTTCCTCCATGGCCTCTTCCTGTGGTTTGTCCTATGAACCAGCGGTGCTCCGTAGCCGTTCACGGGGCTACGCAAGTACGCAGGCAAAAAGATGCCATGCCGTGCTTGCGCTGGTGTGTTTGGGGGACAGAAGCCACACTGGGGCAGAGGTCCTGTCTGCTCTGCAGGGCCAGGCCGAGAGGTGGTTGACGCCACGCCAGCTTAAGCCAGGAATGGTGGTTTGCGACAATGGCACCAACCTCCTCTCCGCCCTCCGACAGGGACAACTGACCCATGTGCCCTGTGTGGCTCACGTCCTTAACCTGGTGGTGCAGCGGTTCTTGGGCAGGTACCCGGGCTTACAGGATGTCCTGAGGCAGGCCAGGAAAGTCTGTGTGCATTTCCGCAGATCTTATAATGCCAGTGCTCGCCTGGCTGAGCTGCAAAAGGAGTTGAACCTGCCCAAGAACCGCCTTATATGTGACATGCCCACCAGGTGGAACTCAACGTTGGCCATGCTGCAGCGGCTGCACACGCAGCAGAGGGCCATCAATGAGTACCTGTGCGACTACGGCACCAGGACAGGGTCAGGGGAGCTTGGTTTTTTTTCTCCACGCCAGTGGGGCATGATCAGGGATGCATGCACTGTCCTGGCACCATTTGAGGCCACGAGGATGGTGAGCAGTGACAGTGCATGCATCAGTGACACTGTACCTCTTGTCCACCTGTTGGAGCACACGCTGCGTGGAATAATGGACAGGGCACTTGAGGCAGAACAGAGGCAGGAAGAGGAGGACTTCCTTGCCTCTCAAGGCCCCCTTTACCCAGACAGTGTTCCTTCTGTCCCACCCATCGCACAGGAAGAGGAGGAGGAGGAGGAGGAGGAGGAGGAGGAGGAGGATTGTGTCAGCATGGAGGTGGAGGCTGGCACTCAGCATCATCAGCAGCAGTCTTTTAGGGATGATTTACAGTCCCAAGAAACCAGTGGACTTGTACGTGGCTGGGAGGAGGTGGCTGCGGATCATGTCGTCCTTAGTGACCCAGAGGACTCCGGAGCGAATGCCTCAGCAAACCTACGCTGCATGGCCTCCCTGATCCTGCAAAGTCTGCGGAAGGATCCTCGTATTCTTCGGATCAAGGACAGGGACCATTACTGGCTGGCCACTCTCCTTGATCCACGGTACAAGGGTAAGGTTGCGGACCTTATGTTACCGTCGCAGAGGGAGCAGAGGATGAGACAACTCCGGGAGGCCTTGCAGAAAGGTCTGTGCAACGCGTTCCCAGAGACTGGGAGGTTACAAACTCCTGGTCCTGGACAACGAGTTGCTGAGGCTTCGGCCAGTCAAAGAAGGAGCGGTGGGGAAGGTGGCCGTCTGACCGATGCGTTCAGACAATTCTTTAGTCCGCAGCCCCAAAGTATGATCGGTTCCAGCAACCATCGCCAGCGTCTGATAAACATGGTGCAGGAATATCTAGGGGCAAGGTCAGACTTGGACACCTTCCCCACCGAAAATCCTCTGGCTTACTGGGTCTTGAGGATGGATCACTGGCCAGAGCTTGCACAGTATGCAATTGAGCTACTGGCCTGTCCTGCATCCAGCGTTCTTTCGGAACGCACATTCAGTGCTGCTGGAGGATTTGTCACGGATCACAGGGTGCGCCTGTCCACCGACTCGGTTGATCGACTGACTTTCATCAAGATGAACCAGTCTTGGATCACCACCAGCTACCACACACCTGATGCTGATATAACAGACTAATTGATTTTAACATGTCACATCCCTTCAAGACTGATGCTGATGCTGAGTGCCTGTGCTGTTATGTTGACTGGCTATCCTCCTCCTCCGAGTCCTCAATGATACGATTGATGATGATAGCTTGGAAGATCATTTTTGTTTATGGGTGCCGCCACCAGTGGCTAAGGCCCAATTTTTCAGCCCCTGTTTTACAGGGGCGTGTAATTACAATTTTTTTAGCAATAATTTGCCATAGGGCTCATTGCTGTGCTCCAAGTACAGTATCTGTGAGGGGTTGGAGTGTTGTGGCACCAGTGCCTAAGGCCCAATTTTTCAGCCCCTGTTTAACAGGGGCGTGTCATTACAATTTTTGAAGCAATACTTTGCAACAGGGCTCATTGCTGTGCTCCAAGTACAGTATCTGTGAGGGGTTGTAGTGTTGTGCCACCAGTGCCTAAGGCCCAATTTTTCAGCCCCTGTTCAACAGGGGCATGCAATTACAATTCTTGATCTAATAATTCACAGCAGGGTCCATTGCTGCACCCACCAAGAGTAACTCTGAGGGCTTACAGTCTTGTGGCAACGCCACCACCACCACCACCACGAAAGGCCCAATTTTTCAGCCCCTGTTCAAAAGGGGCATGTAATTACAATTCTTGATCTAATAATTCACAGCAGGGCCCATTGCTGCACCCACCAAGAGTAACTGTCAGGGCTTACAGTGTTGTGGCACCAGCACCACCATCAAAGCCCCAATTTTTACTACCACTGTTCAACAATTATATGTAATTAAAATTCCTGATATAATAGTTGACAGCAGGGCGTTCCAGCACCAACCAAGAGTAACTGAGTGCTTACAGTGTTGTGCCAACACCAACAACTAAGGGGCCTATTTCTGCAGAGTATATACGGCAGGTCCCTACTTTCAAACATCCAACTTACAAACGACTCCTACTTGCAAACGAAAGAAGACAACAGGAAGTGAGAGGAAATCTACCCCTAGAAAGGAAAATTCTCTCCTGTAAGAATAAATATGGGAGAAAGGGGTCTCATCTGTACTGATGCTTTATCAGCAATCCTTGTTTCAAGAAAAACACCACATTTCAAAAACAGTTGTCATTGGGACGGAAAGTGAGGTGAAATGTTCTGAACAGGGGCACAGACAGCAAAACAAATGTTACAGGGGTGATAACCCTTACCTATGTTTCCCAAAAAGTTTAAAAATAGATTTTTGGGCTGGAGCTACACTTCAACAATGTACCTGTTCAAAATTACAAACAGATTCTACATAAGAACAAACCTACAGTCCCTGTCTTGTATGCACCGCCTGTATACGGCTGTTCAGAGTATATAGAGCCTTTTTTATTTTATGTGCGGGGTTCCCCTTAATATCCATACAAGACCCAAAGGGGCTGGTAATGGGCTGGGGTAGGGGGGGGGGGGTCATGGGGTAGCTATGCCATTTTTCTTAAAGAATTTCATCCATATTACCGGGACCAGACATTACATTAAAGCCGCAAGCAGTTTTAAATGGCTTTTTTTTCCTTTAGAAGTGTCATTTTGTGCAGGGACAGTTCTAAACACGGGAAACACGTGGCACTTCACAGGCATACTTTAGACACCCCCCAGGTACGATATTTAAAGGAATATTTGACTTTTTTTTTTTCACTTTATGCATCATTAAAATGACTGCTCCCGAAAAACGACCGTTTTTAAAACTTCTTTTTGCATTGATACATGTCCCCTGGTGCAGAACCCGGGTTCCCAAACCCTATTTATGACAATAACATGCATAATAGTTGTTATAATTAGCACTTTAGAATTCGAACGTTCGCATCCATTGTATTTAATAGGGTTCTAATGTTCGTTCGAACTTTCGGTCCGTTCGCGGGTTCTGGTGCGAACCGAACCCGGGGGTGTTCGGCTCATCACTAGTGGGGACGGCTTTCCCTGCCAGAAGAACAATTTCAATGTTTTATTTATATCATCCCTTATTTTTATGTATATGGATAGCACTGTATTTATTCTAATAAAAAAAATATAAGTATAGTTTTTCATAATTAATATACCATCGGTGGCAAAGACCTTGGAACATCTCTGGTTGGAAATAGGGATGAGCTTCGTGTTCGAGTCGAACATACGTTCGACTCGAACATTGGCTGTTCGATCGTTCGACGAAGATCGAACGATTTGGGCCGTTCGCGCCAAATTCGAGTGACGCGAACGGCCCACAATGCACTACGCCATCGCAGTGTCATCCAGGCGCTGTGATTGGCCAAGCATGCACTGTGACCCCGCATGCTTGGCCAATCACAGCGCCGGCAGCGAGGAGAGCAATGATTGGCCACAGGCAGGATGCCTGTGGCCAATTATTGCTGAGGGTGTTTAGTACACGCCCCACACTATAAAAGGCCGCCAGCACGGCGGCCTAGTGTAGTGTGTTCCGGAGCAGGGATAGAGTAGCATAGGCAGGGACAGTGACTGTTATTTCTTTCTTGCTTAACCTGGATTCCTTTAGTTTAGGGAAAGAGAAGGATAGGTAGGGAGAGTGTCAGTGTGTTTTGTGCTTCTGCTATAGTGTGCTTAAAAAAAACATTTATTCTAGGGACAGAAAACTCTAGGTAGGGACAGTGTCAGTTTCTTTCACTCTGCAAGTCCTTGTTTCCAGGGACCTGTAAGGACAGTGAGTTAATTGTCCTTGTGCTATATTGTGCTTAAAAAAAACATTTATTCTAGGGACAGAAAACTCTAGGTAGGGACAGTGTCAGTTTCTTTCACTCTGCAAGTCCTTGTTTCCAGGGACCTGTAAGGACAGTGAGTTAATTGTCCTTGTGCTATATTGTGATTAAAAAAAACATTTATTCTAGGGACAGAAAACTCTAGGTAGGGACAGTGTCAGTTTCTTTCACTCTGCAAGTCCTTGTTTCCAGGGACCTGTAAGGACAGTGAGTTAATTTTCCTTGTGCTATATTGTGATTAAAAAAAACATTTATTCTAGGGACAGAAAACTCTAGGTAGGGACAGTGTCAGTTTCTTTCACTCTGCAAGTCCTTGTTTCCAGGGACCTGTAAGGACAGTGAGTTAATTGTCCTTGTGCTATATTGTGCTTAAAAAAAACATTTATTCTAGGGACAGAAAACTCTAGGTAGGGACAGTGTCAGTTTCTTTCACTCTGCAAGTCCTTGTTTCCAGGGACCTGTAAGGACAGTGAGTTAATTGTCCTTGTGCTATATTGTGATTAAAAAAAACATTTATTCTAGGGACAGAAAACTCTAGGTAGGGACAGTGTCAGTTTCTTTCACTCTGCAAGTCCTTGTTTCCAGGGACCTGTAAGGACAGTGAGTTAATTTTCCTTGTGCTATATTGTGATTAAAAAAAACATTTATTCTAGGGACAGAAAACTCTAGGTAGGGACAGTGTCAGTTTCTTTCACTCTGCAAGTCCTTGTTTCCAGGGACCTGTAAGGACAGTGAGTTAATTGTCCTTGTGCTATATTGTGCTTAAAAAAAACATTTATTCTAGGGACAGAAAACTCTAGGTAGGGACAGTGTCAGTTTCTTTCACTCTGCAAGTCCTTGTTTCCAGGGACCTGTAAGGACAGTGAGTTAATTTTCCTTGTGCTATATTGTGATTAAAAAAAACATTTATTCTAGGGACAGAAAACTCTAGGTAGGGACAGTGTCAGTTTCTTTCACTCTGCAAGTCCTTGTTTCCAGGGACCTGTAAGGACAGTGAGTTAATTTTCCTTGTGCTATATTGTGATTAAAAAAAACATTTTTTCTAGGGACAGAAAACTGTAGGTAGGGAGAGTGTTTTTTTTCTTTCACTCTGCAAGTCCTTGTTTCCAGGGACCTGTAAGGACAGTGAGTTAATTGTCCTTGTGCTATATTGTGCTTAAAAAAAACATTTATTCTAGGGACAGAAAACTCTAGGTAGGGACAGTGTCAGTTTCTTTCACTCTGCAAGTCCTTGTTTCCAGGGACCTGTAAGGACAGTGAGTTAATTTTCCTTGTGCTATATTGTGATTAAAAAAAACATTTATTCTAGGGACAGAAAACTCTAGGTAGGGACAGTGTCAGTTTCTTTCACTCTGCAAGTCCTTGTTTCCAGGGACCTGTAAGGACAGTGAGTTAATTGTCCTTGTGCTATATTGTGATTAAAAAAAACATTTATTCTAGGGACAGAAAACTCTAGGTAGGGACAGTGTCAGTTTCTTTCACTCTGCAAGTCCTTGTTTCCAGGGACCTGTAAGGACAGTGAGTTAATTTTCCTTGTGCTATATTGTGATTAAAAAAAACATTTATTCTAGGGACAGAAAACTCTAGGTAGGGACAGTGTCAGTTTCTTTCACTCTGCAAGTCCTTGTTTCCAGGGACCTGTAAGGACAGTGAGTTAATTGTCCTTGTGCTATATTGTGCTTAAAAAAAACATTTATTCTAGGGACAGAAAACTCTAGGTAGGGACAGTGTCAGTTTCTTTCACTCTGCAAGTCCTTGTTTCCAGGGACCTGTAAGGACAGTGAGTTAATTTTCCTTGTGCTATATTGTGATTAAAAAAAACATTTATTCTAGGGACAGAAAACTCTAGGTAGGGACAGTGTCAGTTTCTTTCACTCTGCAAGTCCTTGTTTCCAGGGACCTGTAAGGACAGTGAGTTAATTTTCCTTGTGCTATATTGTGATTAAAAAAAACATTTTTTCTAGGGACAGAAAACTATAGGTAGGGAGAGTGTTTTTTTTCTTTCACTCTGCAAGTCCTTGTTTCCAGGGACCTGTAAGGACAGTGAGTTAATTGTCCTTGTGCTATATTGTGCTTAAAAAAAACATTTATTCTAGGGACAGAAAACTCTAGGTAGGGACAGTGTCAGTTTCTTTCACTCTGCAAGTCCTTGTTTCCAGGGACCTGTAAGGACAGTGAGTTAATTTTCCTTGTGCTATATTGTGATTAAAAAAAACATTTATTCTAGGGACAGAAAACTCTAGGTAGGGACAGTGTCAGTTTCTTTCACTCTGCAAGTCCTTGTTTCCAGGGACCTGTAAGGACAGTGAGTTAATTTTCCTTGTGCTATATTGTGATTAAAAAAAACATTTTTTCTAGGGACAGAAAACTGTAGGTAGGGAGAGTGTTTTTTTTCTTTCACTCTGCAAGTCCTTGTTTCCAGGGACCTGTAAGGACAGTGAGTTAATTTTCCTTGTGCTATATTGTGATTAAAAAAAACATTTTTTCTAGGGACAGAAAACTGTAGGTAGGGAGAGTGTTTTTTTTCTTTCACTCTGCAAGTCCTTGTTTCCAGGGACCTGTAAGGACAGTGAGTTAATTGTCCTTGTGCTATATTGTGCTTAAAAAAAACATTTATTCTAGGGACAGAAAACTCTAGGTAGGGACAGTGTCAGTTTCTTTCACTCTGCAAGTCCTTGTTTCCAGGGACCTGGAGAGACATTGAGTGAATTGTCCTTGTGCTATATTGTGATTAAAAAAAACATTTATTCTAGGGACAGAAAACTCTAGGTAGGGACAGTGTCAGTTTCTTTCACTCTGCAAGTCCTTGTTTCCAGGGACCTGTAAGGACAGTGAGTTAATTTTCCTTGTGCTATATTGTGATTAAAAAAAACATTTTTTCTAGGGACAGAAAACTGTAGGTAGGGAGAGTGTTTTTTTTCTTTCACTCTGCAAGTCCTTGTTTCCAGGGACCTGTAAGGACAGTGAGTTAATTTTCCTTGTGCTATATTGTGATTAAAAAAAACATTTATTCTAGGGACAGAAAACTCTAGGTAGGGACAGTGTCAGTTTCTTTCACTCTGCAAGTCCTTGTTTCCAGGGACCTGTAAGGACAGTGAGTTAATTTTCCTTGTGCTATATTGTGATTAAAAAAAACATTTTTTCTAGGGACAGAAAACTGTAGGTAGGGAGAGTGTTTTTTTTCTTTCACTCTGCAAGTCCTTGTTTCCAGGGACCTGTAAGGACAGTGAGTTAATTTTCCTTGTGCTATATTGTGATTAAAAAAAACATTTTTTCTAGGGACAGAAAACTGTAGGTAGGGAGAGTGTTTTTTTTCTTTCACTCTGCAAGTCCTTGTTTCCAGGGACCTGTAAGGACAGTGAGGTAATTTTCCTTGTGCTATATTGTGATTAAAAAAAACATTTATTCTAGGGACAGAAAACTCTAGGTAGGGACAGTGTCAGTTTCTTTCACTCTGCAAGTCCTTGTTTCCAGGGACCTGTAAGGACAGTGAGTTAATTTTCCTTGTGCTATATTGTGATTAAAAAAAACATTTTTTCTAGGGACAGAAAACTGTAGGTAGGGAGAGTGTTTTTTTTCTTTCACTCTGCAAGTCCTTGTTTCCAGGGACCTGTAAGGACAGTGAGTTAATTTTCCTTGTGCTATATTGTGATTAAAAAAAAATTTTTTCTAGGGACAGAAAACTGTAGGTAGGGAGAGTGTTTTTTTTCTTTCACTCTGCAAGTCCTTGTTTCCAGGGACCTGTAAGGACAGTGAGTTAATTGTCCTTGTGCTATATTGTGCTTAAAAAAAACATTTATTCTAGGGACAGAAAACTCTAGGTAGGGACAGTGTCAGTTTCTTTCACTCTGCAAGTCCTTGTTTCCAGGGACCTGGAGAGACATTGAGTGAATTGTCCTTGTGCTATATTGTGATTAAAAAAAACATTTATTCTAGGGACAGAAAACTCTAGGTAGGGACAGTGTCAGTTTCTTTCACTCTGCAAGTCCTTGTTTCCAGGGACCTGTAAGGACAGTGAGTTAATTTTCCTTGTGCTATATTGTGATTAAAAAAACATTTTTTCTAGGGACAGAAAACTGTAGGTAGGGAGAGTGTTTTTTTTCTTTCACTCTGCAAGTCCTTGTTTCCAGGGACCTGTAAGGACAGTGAGTTAATTGTCCTTGTGCTATATTGTGATTAAAAAAAACATTTTTTCTAGGGACAGAAAACTCTAGGTAGGGAGAGTTTTTTTTTTTTTTCACTCTGCAAGTCCTTGTTTCCAGGGACCTGTAAGGACAGTGAGTTAATTGTCCTTGTGCTATATTGTGCTTAAAAAAAACATTTATTCTAGGGACAGAAAACTCTAGGTAGGGACAGTGTCAGTTTCTTTCACTCTGCAAGTCCTTGTTTCCAGGGACCTGGAGAGACATTGAGTGAATTGTCCTTGTGCTATATTGTGATTAAAAAAAACATTTATTCTAGGGACAGAAAACTCTAGGTAGGGACAGTGTCAGTTTCTTTCACTCTGCAAGTCCTTGTTTCCAGGGACCTGTAAGGACAGTGAGTTAATTTTCCTTGTGCTATATTGTGATTAAAAAAAACATTTTTTCTAGGGACAGAAAACTGTAGGTAGGGAGAGTGTTTTTTTTCTTTCACTCTGCAAGTCCTTGTTTCCAGGGACCTGTAAGGACAGTGAGTTAATTGTCCTTGTGCTATATTGTGCTTAAAAAAAACATTTTTTCTAGGGACAGAAAACTCTAGGTAGGGAGAGTGTTTTTTTTTTTTCACTCTGCAAGTCCTTGTTTCCAGGGACCTGTAAGGACAGTGAGTTAATTGTCCTTGTGCTATATTGTGCTTAAAAAAAACATTTATTCTAGGGACAGAAAACTCTAGGTAGGGACAGTGTCAGTTTCTTTCACTCTGCAAGTCCTTGTTTCCAGGGACCTGTAAGGACAGTGAGTTAATTTTCCTTGTGCTATATTGTGCTTAAAAAAAACATTTATTCTAGGGACAGAAAACTCTAGGTAGGGACAGTGTCAGTTTCTTTCACTCTGCAAGTCCTTGTTTCCAGGGACCTGGAGAGACATTGAGTGAATTGTCCTTGTGCTATATTGTGATTAAAAAAAACATTTATTCTAGGGATAGAAAACTCTAGGTAGGGACAGTGTCAGTTTCTTTCACTGTGAAAGTCCTTGTTTCAAGGGACAGAGAAGGACACCTGAAGGTAGCCCTTATTGCTTTTTTCCCATCTCCCTGCAGGCCATCTATTAGAATGTCTGGAAGGCAAACAAGGAGAGGCAGACAGTCAGGAGGCAATAAAAGAGGGCAAGCAGGCTCTGTGTCTGGGGGCAACAGTGCTGGTCGTGGACGCGGTGCATTGTCATCAGCACATGGCCATGGGACACGCTTGTCCTTCTTTTCGGCAGCTGGACATGTTGAGCCACATCATGCCGAAGACTTGGTAGAGTGGATGACCAAGCCCTCCTCCTCCTCCTCATCCTCTCTCACCCAGGCTCAGGGTACTGGAAAAGCAGCTGCCAAAGCGTCGTCTTCCCTGGTATCAATGTCAGACAAATCATCAGTCACTCCTTCCCTAGACCCACCATGTCCTCCTCCTGAGGAGTCCCCCGAACTGTTTCAGCACAGTGTTGGGTACATGCTCCAGGAGGATGCCCAGCGTTTCGAAGGGTCTGATGATGAAACCCAGCTAGAGGAAGGCAGTAGCGTGAGAGCAGACAGAGGGGATGCTCAAGAAGGACACCAATCTGGCAGTCATGTTCCAGCAGCTGCAGCATACTGCCAGATTGGCTCCAGTGATGAGGAGGGAGGGGATGATGAGGTCAATGACTCCACGTGGGTGCCTAATAGGAGAGAGGAGGAGGAGGAGGATGAGGAGGAGGCACATCTCCAACGAGGCAGGATGCCCTTTGGTGGCCAGCGTAAGGGCAGTACACCGACGGAATCACACCGCAGAGCTCCGCCTGTGCAGGGCGCTGCCTCTGCCCGTCATTCAAAAAGTTCTTTGGTGTGGGCCTTTTTTGAGGCTAGTGCATCAGATCGCACAGCTGCTGTTTGCAACATATGTCTCAAGCGTATATCGCGTGGCCAAAACATCAGCCGCTTGGGTACCACATGCCTGACCAGACATATGTTGACCTGCCATGCAGCTCGTTGGCAAGCCTACCTCAAAGACCCACACCAAAGAACAAAGCGGACCTCTCCTTGCACCGCATCAGCTGGGATCTCCAACCCCACTATAACTTCAGTCCTCTCTGAAACATGCACTGAGAGGAATGAAGGTGTAGAATTAGGTGTGTCACAGCCAAGTACTTGCGCCCACTCTGCTAGCAGTACACCGACGTCCGATTCTAGCAGGCAAATTTCCCTGCCCCAGCTGCTGGACCGTCGAAAGAAGTTCACTCCCAGCCATCCACATGCCCAGCGGTTGAATGCTAGCTTGGCTAAATTGCTAGCGCTTCAACTGCTGCCTTTTCAGTTGGTAGACTCGGCCCCCTTCCGTGAGTTTGTGCAATGTGCGGTTCCTCAGTGGCAGGTTCCCAAACGCCACTTTTTCTCACGGAAGGCTATTCCGGCTCTCTACCGGCATGTGGAAGGCAATGTCTTGGCCTCGCTGGACAGGGCGGTCAGCGGTAAGGTGCATATTACCGCTGACTCATGGTCCAGCAGGCATGGACAGGGACGTTACCTTTCTTTCACGGCCCATTGGGTCACTCTTTTGGCAGCTGGGAAGGATTCAGGACAAGGTGCAGTAGTGTTGGAGGTTGTCCCACCGCCACGCCTCCAAAATGCTACTACTGGTTGTGACACACCTCTCTCCTCCACCCCCTCCTCTTCTTCTTCCTCCATGGCCTCTTCCTGTGGTTTGTCCTATGAACCAGCGGTGCTCCGTAGCCGTTCACGGGCTACGCAAGTACGCAGGCAAAAAGATGCCATGCCGTGCTTGCGCTGGTGTGTTTGGGGGACAGAAGCCACACTGGGGCAGAGGTCCTGTCTGCTCTGCAGGGCCAGGCCGAGAGGTGGTTGACGCCACGCCAGCTTAAGCCAGGAATGGTGGTTTGCGACAATGGCACCAACCTCCTCTCCGCCCTCCGACAGGGACAACTGACCCATGTGCCCTGTGTGGCTCACGTCCTTAACCTGGTGGTGCAGCGGTTCTTGGGCAGGTACCCGGGCTTACAGGATGTCCTGAGGCAGGCCAGGAAAGTCTGTGTGCATTTCCGCAGATCTTATAATGCCAGTGCTCGCCTGGCTGAGCTGCAAAAGGAGTTGAACCTGCCCAAGAACCGCCTTATATGTGACATGCCCACCAGGTGGAACTCAACGTTGGCCATGCTGCAGCGGCTGCACACGCAGCAGAGGGCCATCAATGAGTACCTGTGCGACTACGGCACCAGGACAGGGTCAGGGGAGCTTGGTTTTTTTTCTCCACGCCAGTGGGGCATGATCAGGGATGCATGCACTGTCCTGGCACCATTTGAGGAGGCCACGAGGATGGTGAGCAGTGACAGTGCATGCATCAGTGACACTGTACCTCTTGTCCACCTGTTGGAGCACACGCTGCGTGGAATAATGGACAGGGCACTTGAGGCAGAACAGAGGCAGGAAGAGGAGGACTTCCTTGCCTCTCAAGGCCCCCTTTACCCAGACAGTGTTCCTTCTGTCCCACCCATCGCACAGGAAGAGGAGGAGGAGGAGGAGGAGGAGGAGGAGGAGGATTGTGTCAGCATGGAGGTGGAGGCTGGCACTCAGCATCATCAGCAGCAGTCTTTTAGGGATGATTTACAGTCCCAAGAAACCAGTGGACTTGTACGTGGCTGGGAGGAGGTGGCTGCGGATCATGTCGTCCTTAGTGACCCAGAGGACTCCGGAGCGAATGCCTCAGCAAACCTACGCTGCATGGCCTCCCTGATCCTGCAAAGTCTGCGGAAGGATCCTCGTATTCTTCGGATCAAGGAGAGGGACCATTACTGGCTGGCCACTCTCCTTGATCCACGGTACAAGGGTAAGGTTGCGGACCTTATGTTACCGTCGCAGAGGGAGCAGAGGATGAGACAACTCCGGGAGGCCTTGCAGAAAGGTCTGTGCAACGCGTTCCCAGAGACTGGGAGGTTGCAAACTCCTGGTCCTGGACAACGAGTTGCTGAGGCTTCGGCCAGTCAAAGAAGGAGCGGTGGGGAAGGTGGCCGTCTGACCGATGCGTTCAGACAATTCTTTAGTCCGCAGCCCCAAAGTATGATCGGTTCCAGCAACCATCGCCAGCGTCTGATAAACATGGTGCAGGAATATCTAGGGGCAAGGTCAGACTTGGACACCTTCCCCACCGAAAATCCTCTGGCTTACTGGGTCTTGAGGATGGATCACTGGCCAGAGCTTGCACAGTATGCAATTGAGCTACTGGCCTGTCCTGCATCCAGCGTTCTTTCGGAACGCACATTCAGTGCTGCTGGAGGATTTGTCACGGATCACAGGGTGCGCCTGTCCACCGACTCGGTTGATCGACTGACTTTCATCAAGATGAACCAGTCTTGGATCACCACCAGCTACCACACACCTGATGCTGATATAACAGACTAATTGATTTTAAAATGTCACATCCCTTCAAGACTGATGCTGATGCTGAGTGCCTGTGCTGTTATGTTGACTGCCTATCCTCCTCCTCCGAGTCCTCAATGATACGATTGATGATGATAGCTTGGAAGATCATTTTTGTTTATGGGTGCCGCCACCAGTGCCTAACGCCCAATTTTTCAGCCCCTGTTTAACAGTGGCGTGTAATTACAATTTTTGAAGCAATACTTTGCAACAGGGCTCATTGCTGTGCTCCAAGTACAGTATCTGTGAGGAGTTGCAGTGTTGTGCCACCAGTGCCTAAGGCCCAATTTTTCAGCCCCTGTTTAACAGGGGCGTGTCATTACAATTTTTGAAGCAATACTTTGCAACAGGGCTCATTGCTGTGCTCCAAGTACAGTATCTGTGAAGGGTTGCAGTGTTGTGCCACCAGTGCCTAAGGCCCAATTTTTCAGCCCCTGTTCAACAGGGGCATGTAATTACAATTCTTGATCTAATAATTCACAGCAGGGCCCATTGCTGCACCCACCAAGAGTAACTGTCAGGGCTTACAGTGTTGTGGCACCAGCACCACCATCAAAGGCCCAATTTTTACTACCACTGTTCAACAATTATATGTAATTAAAATTCCTGATATAATAGTTGACAGCAGGGCGTTCCAGCACCAACCAAGAGTAACTGTGAGTGCTTACAGTGTTGTGCCAACACCAACAACTAAGGGGCCTATTTCTGCAGAGTATATACGGCAGGTCCCTACTTTCAAACATCCAACTTACAAACGACTCCTACTTGCAAACGCAAGAAGACAACAGGAAGTGAGAGGAAATCTACCACTAGGAAGGAAAATTCTCTCCTGTAAGAATAAATATGGGAGAAAGGTGTCTCCTCTGTACTGATGCTTTATCAGCAATCCTTGTTTCAAGAAAAACACCACATTTCAAAAACAGTTGTCATTAGGACGGAAAGTGAGGTGAAATGTTCTGAACAGGGGCACAGACAGCAAAACAAATGTTACAGGGGTGATAACCCTTACCTATGTTTTCCAAAAAGTTTAAAAATAGATTTTTGGTCTGGAGCTACACTTCAACAATGTACCTGTTCAAAATTACAAACAGATTCTACATAAGAACAAACCTACAGTCCCTGTCTTGTATGCACCGCCTGTATACGGCTGTTCAGAGTATATAGGGCCTTTTTTATTTTATGTGCGGGGTTCCCCTTAATATCCATACAAGACCCAAAGGGGCTGGTAATGGGCTGGGGTAGGGGGGGGGGTCATGGGGTAGCTATGCCATTTTTCTTAAAGATTTTCATCCATATTACCGGGACCAGACATTACATTAAAGCCGCAAGCAGTTTTAAATGGCTTTTTTTTCCTTTAGAAGTGTCATTTTGTGCAGGGACAGTTCTAAACACGGGAAACACGTGGCACTTCACAGGCATACTTTAGACACCCCCCAGGTACGATATTTAAAGGAATATTTGACTTTTTTTTTTTCACTTTATGCATCATTAAAATGACTGCTCCCGGAAAACGACCGTTTTTAAAACTTATTTTTGCATTGATACATGTCCCCTGGTGCAGAACCCGGGTTCCCAAACCCTTTTTAGGACAATAACATGCATAATAGTTGTTATAATTAGCACTTTAGAATTCGAACGTTCGCATCCATTGTATTTAATAGGGTTCTAATGTTCGTTCGAACTTTCGGTCCGTTCGCGGGTTCTGGTGCGAACCGAACCCGGGGGTGTTCGGCTCATCACTAGTTGGAAAGTGCATTTACCCAAATCCAGTCCAACTGTCAATTTTTCATGCCTGGACAGAGAACAGGGCCAGAACGTGCAGTTCTGCCCAAGAAGATTAAGTAAATTTCCCTTCTAGCAGTGTGACATCTGGTGCATCCCTGCTGGTTGATGTAGGCCACATTCATGACATTTTAGAAGAAAAACAACAACGGTCATGGCATTGTCTGACTGGATTCTTGTCTTAATACAAGAACAAACGGGGCACAGGATTCAGATTTCCTAAGGGTTCAGTTATTTTGCTATTTATATAGGTTTTCTTTGACATTTCAAAGAATTGTGAGTTCCAGGATGTACTGAGAAGGCATCCAGGACTCCTCCCTAGCCTGACAGGCTGGTGTCCATTGTGAGAACTTTCCTTGAAGTGGTTTCAAATGTTCAAATTATTCTTTTTAAATAACATGTTATACTTAAAGTTGTTGTAAAGGCAGAAGGTTTTTTTATCCTTATGCATTAAGATAAAAAGCCTTCTGTGTGCAGCAGCCCCCCTAATACTTACCTAAGGTCCCTCTAGATGCAGTGATGTTGCAGGAGTGTCTTGGTTGCTCGGGACTTCCCCCCTCCCCCTTATTGGCTGAGACAGCAGTGTGGCGCCACTGGCTTCCGCTGCTGTCAAAGTCAGCCAATGAAAGGGGATGGGGCCTGGCCACACCTCTGTGTCTGAATGGACACAGGGACCTATGGCTGAGCTCGGGTGCCCCTATAGCAAGTTGCTTGCTGTGGGTTGGGGCACTCAACAGGAGGGAGGGGCTAGGAGCACCGAAGAGGGACCCGAGAAGAGGAGTTTCTGGGCTGCTCTGTACAAAACCATTACAAAAGGCAGGCAAGTATAAAAAAACAAGACTTTACAATCACTTTAACCCCCCTGCCAAGTTCTCCCAATAGCAAGCCGATTGCCATAGGAGGTTCCCTGAGCTGCCCTCCTATGAATGGACATTGTCCATTTACACATGGAGCAAGACTTGGCCCTGCCCCCACTATATCCTTACTGGCTCTGATTGACAGTAGCAAGAGCCAATGGCTCCCGCTGCTGTGTCAGCCAATGAGGAGACAGAGACCGGCTACTCTCATGCACATCGCTGGATCGAGATAGGGCCCAGGTAAGTATAAGGGGGCTGAGTGGGGGGGGGCTGCACCCAGAAGATTTACACCTTTATGCATAGAATTTATTAAGGTAAAACATCTTCTGCCTTTAGAAACACTTTACCTTTAGGGGGGAAAGGGTTGTCCTGACTCCAGCGCCAGGCAAGAAATCCACTATGTCAGAGTGAGTTTGGCCTTGCAGACAACCCATGTGTATTCTCTGAGAATGTAGCAGAGCTAAGAAGGGGACAAACACCTTGGTGAAGACACAGGGGGCCTGAACAGGTCAAAGGGAAGGTATTTGGTAATGTTGATCAGCCACTGCAAATTACAGATAGTGTTGAGGAGAAAAAATAGGATTTTTTTACTCACCGTAAAATCCTTTTCTCTGAGTGGACAGACACAGCCTTAATCTTGACAAAGTGGGTATTAGCCTTCCTTCAGGAGTGACTAGGCAGAAAGTGTTAACAACTTCAAAGCTGAACAGCCCTGCCCAGGGTGCGGTCCTACTGACTATATCCTCTCAGCCTGCACTAAGCAGATCAGTTCGTCAAAAAGCAGTACAAACTTAAAAAAGAGGGGTATCCGTCCATGAACTCAGAGAAAAGGATTTTACGGTGAGTAAAAAAAATCCAATTTTCTCTTTCGTTCATGGACGGACACAGCCTTAATCTTGACAAAGTGGGACGTCCCAAAGCAGTGTCAAAACGAGGGGTGGGAACAGCATTAAAACAACTTCACCCCAAAACAAAACAGAGATCTTCAACGGAGGAGTTGCAACTCTAAACAGCCGCCTGCAATACCTTGCGGCCGAAAGAAGCATCCGAAGATGCACACACATCAACTTGTAAAGTTTAGTGACAGTGTGAACGGACGACCAGGTCGCCGCCTTACACACCTGGGAAACAGACGCTTGATGCTCTCAGAGCTCGGACAGTGTCCAAGAAACACAACGTCGTCTCCTTAGGATTCGACGGATGAGGACACAAGGATGGCAGTACAATGTCTTCCTTGAGATGGAAGGTTGAAACGACCTTAGGAAGAAAAGAAGGCTGCGGACGCAGCACCACCTATCCTTGTGGAAGATCAGATAGGGAGCCTTGCATGACAAGGCTGCCAGCTCAGAAACCCGTCCTAAGTGACGTAACAGCCACCGAAAGGACCACTTTCTGAGGAAGTGTCGACAAGGGAATTTCCCTGATGTTCTCAAACGGTGGTTTCTGAAACAACGAGAGGCCATGCCATTAACCCAAGAGGCACCTCTTTCCCTGTTTCCCTGGTTGAATGCACCGGGAACAGGAGGCGCCCGGCCCTTTATGGCGTAAGCCTGATCACGATCTGTCAAATCCACCTCGAGATGGTGACCGACGAGACTGATAAGCCCTTCTTGGGACCAGCCACCGAAACAAACAGTGAGTCTGAACTCCAGAACGGAGCAGTAACAGACAAGTATACTCTTAGAGCTCGGACAACGTCCAAGGAATGCAACGTCGTCTCCTTAGGATTCGACAGATGAGGACACAAGGATGGCAGTACAATGTGTTCCTTGAGATGGAAGGTCGAAACGACCTTAGGAAGGGAGGGAGGGGAAGGATAGAACCTCTTACTCACCTCTCCAGGAATGCCCAGCTTTGTCTTCCTGCCGAAGCAGGGGGTTACTACTTACCATTCCTGCGTGGATTGTGCTGGAGGCATCCCAGACAGGCCACCTTCCGCATGGTGATGGAGGGGACTGTTCAGCCGGCTGCTGTGACTTGGCCCTATAGACCGGTCATATGCATGCCCTGGAGCATATAGCTCACCGGCCACCCATAGAGCGACGGGCATGTCGTGGAAAACCCAGCGCGTAGCTAGGGTTGGCACGCGCTTGATGGCCGAAACTGGGGAGACTACAAGGATCTGGGATCCAGCCTGTCACCCAGTCGGCAGTTGATTGAAGATCACAGGAACAAAAAATAAAAATAAAAATAATAAAATTTCAATCTGGAACAAAAAAAACGTCAGGCCTATGGGCCCGAAGGGAGCCATGTCTTCTCCTTAGCTAGGCAGAAAAAAACTGATCTGCTTAGTGCAGGCTGAGAGGATATAGTCAGTAGGACCGCACCCTGGGCAGGGCTGTTTAGCTTTGAAGTTGTTAACACTTTCTGCCTAGTCACTCCTGAAGGAAGGCTAATACCCACTTTGTCAAGATTAAGGCTGTGTACGTCCATGAACGAAAGAGAAAATGGGAATGTGCAAATAAGCAAGCGTGCAAGTAATATCTACTGACAGCCAGATAATCCCCCATAAGACCCCTTTCACACTGGAGCGGTTTGCAGGCGCTATTGCGCTAAAAATAGCGCCTGCAAACCGACCCTAAACAGCGGCTGCTGTTTCTCCAGTGTGAAAACCCAAGGGCTTTCACACTGGAGCGGTGCGCTAGCAGGACCGCTCCAAAAGTCCTGCTAGCCGCATCTTTGGAGCGGTGAGAGGAGTGGTGTGTTTACCGCTCCTTCCCATTGAAAGCCATGGGAAACCGTGACTATACCGCCGGCAATGCGCCTAGCGCTAGCGGGGGTTAAAACTGCACCGCTAGCGGCTGAATACCGCCTCAATTCCGTCGGTAAAGTGCCGCTAAAAATAGCGCCGCTTTACCGCCACTGCACCTCCCGTCCCAGTGTGAAAGGGGCCTTAGGGGTACGACAATGTACAACCTGACTGATTCCATGTGGAGATTTTGAGAGTTTTCAGATCCAAAATGGGCCAAACACCTCTATTTACCTTGGGAACTGAACAGGTTTTAGTAGAAATCCAAAAGGTTCTTCATTCAGGCTAGGAGTGGTGATCCCCACAAGAGCAGCTTCTGAAAAGAAAATTCACCTATCTCAGTGATAAATTTGAGAGCATGAGGTGAGGGAGGAAGCAGAGTCTGGAACTCCAGTTTGTAGCCCCTCGAAATAACACTCTGGACCCAAAAATATCAGATTTCCTGGGACCAGAATGCAAAAAAGCCAACATATGAACAGACTAACATGGAACTGCAGGTCTGAGATGGCAAAAAAAAAAAAAGGGAACAGGAATGTTTCCCAGACCGTACTTGCAAGCCCTCTTCTTCTGAGGGAGGAAGGTACCTCATGTTATCTTATTGATGTTATTATCCATGAGGAACCAAACAAGTGTTCGAAAATGGAAACACACATGGGAGAGATGTTCTTCCTTAACCACTTAAGCCCAGGACCATTTTGCTGGCCAAAGACCAGGCCACTTTTTTGCGATTCGGCACTGCGTCGCTTTAACTGACAATTGCGCGGTCGTGTGACGTGCCTCCCAAATAAAATTGACGTCCTTTTTTTCCCACAAATAGAGCTTTCTTTTGGTGGTATTTGATCACCTCCACGGTTTTTATTTTTTGCTATAATAAATATCCCCCAAAAATATATTAAAAAAAATGTTTTACTCTTTCGTTCATGGACCGACACAGCTTCCTATTGACATAGTGGGTATTATCCGTTATTTAGGAGTGACTAGGCAGAAAAACTTGTAAAAAGTGTTGCATCACACCTACTACAGCACCGCCCAGGGGGCGGACCCTCTGGGTATAATCCCTCTCTCTGCACTTTGCAGATCAGTTTTTTTCTGTCTAGCAAGGAGTAGGACATGGCTCCCTTCGGGCCCATTGGTCCGGGGAAATTTTTTCATTTATTTTTATCTTTTGGTTCCTGCGATCTTCGATCAACTGCCAACTGGGTGACGGGCTGGGTCCTCGATCCTTGTAGTCCCTCCAGTTTCGGCCATTGAACGTGTGCCGACCCTAGCTACGCGCTGGGTTTTCCACGACATGCCCGTCGCTCTACGGGTGGCCGGTGAGCCTACGCTCCAGGGCCTGCATCAGCTGCTCAGCTTCGGCTGACCTTTACGGCTTATGCTCCAAGGCTTGCATCGGACCGCTCAGCTTCGGCTGACCTTACGGCCAAGTCGCAGTAACCTATCCGGTGAGCTAGCGCTCCAGGGCATGCATATGATCGTTCCCTAGGGTTCAATCACAGCATGACTGGCCGACAGTCACCTCCGTGCGCAGATGATGATCTGTCCGGAATGTCTTCCAGCATGATCCACGCAGGAAAGGTAAGTAGCTCCCCTGCTTTGGCAGGGTGACTTGGCTGGACATTCCTGGACAGATCAAGTAAGTGGTTGTGGCCCCTTTCTTTCCTTCCCGCCCCTTTCTGCCTTCCCTCCTCCCTGGGCTCTGAGCTAAGGTTGCTGGGGGTCACCTGGGGGGCTCCATCTGGAGCGGGGCTGCGCTGTGTTGTCATTTTTAAAGATGTAATTTTGCTTACCTGTGTGTGTGCTCTCTCCCTCCATGCTGTCGGCGGCCATTTTGTGGTGGTCCATGCCTGTTTTGGCCTCTAGTGACTGTCCGGCGGCCATTTTCTTGTGGTTTCGCGCCTATATGTATAGATCACCGCTCGGCGGCCATTTTCTTGTGGTTCGCGCCTGCTTTGGCCTCTATCGACTGCCCGGCAGCCATGTTTCTTATGATTCACACCTGTATGTAGAGACCGCCGCTCGGCGGCCATATTTTTGTGGCCCGTGGCCGCTTTTGCCTCTATATTCGGCTCGGCGGCCATTTTCTTAGAGCCCACATTGTTTCCATACAGCCACTTGGCGCCCATTTTGAGGTAGTCTCCGGCCTCTAGGGTGCATTTTTTCACTGGCGCGAATTCACACAGGGAACGCTGATGAGAATCAGACTGACAGGCAGCGGTGGGATGGCATCACAGGCGGAGCACACGGCAGCATAGCGGTACCGTTCCAAGGGTGATTCTTCTGGGAGACCCTGCATCTCTAAAGCAGCTAGGAGGGTAGCCTATTGATACAATGCCTGGAGCCCTGTGGGTGTTAGCGCGTGGGTCAGCATGGCGTCTGAAGCAGACGTTTTTTTCCCCTGAAACACCTGACTTGGTAGCTGGTGCCCCTGATGTATCTGTGGACGCTATGTCTGTTGCCAGGGTGGAAGCGGCACACAGGAACACGGGGGGTAGTAAACGCCCCCGTCCCCCGCAATCCTCCGGGGATACTTCTGATGCAGAACCTGGCCCAGCTATGGCTCTTGGCCCGGATTCTGAGGCATCAGAGACTGCAGACAGTGACCGATCGGACAGTGAGAATGCTCCAAGTCCAGGTCAGCACGCAAGAGGCTTTGGTATCTGACCTTTTTTTCTGCAGTGCGGAATACGCTTAAAATAGAAAATGCTGCAGAAGCAGCAGAGACACCGGTCCCGTTTGGGTTCCGTAAGCCGGACTGCACTGCTAAGGTGTTTCCTTGTGTGTCTTATTTTGATAAGCTCTTGTACAAGGAGTGGGAAGACCCACTGAGGTTTTTTCACAGCCCCAAATTATTTTTTATTTTTTGGGCAGTCCGGTACCCCTTGAGGAGAGTTCCTGAAGAGATGGACCTCTCCCCCGATAGTGGACCCCCCTGTGTCCAGATTTAACAAGTTACCACGATTCCAGTGGAGGGGGCTCCTGTCTTCAGGGACACTGGCTACCTATACACAGTGGGGGGCTCAGCGGTACGTCCAGCATTGACTGGGGTTTTTCTGATGCCTCAGACACTTACTGAGTAGGCAAAGAGGCTACTCCAGGGGTTAAATGCACGGGAGGCTCCTCCGTACGAGGTAGCTCTGGCCGACCAGTTGGTACAGAGCCTTGAGTCTGTCTGCAAGTCAGACATGGATACTATCTCCTTGCTGTCTTGATCCTCAGTTTATGCGGTGGCACTACGCCACCTGATCTGGCTAAGATGCTGGTCTGCGGACCAATCTTCCAAGAATTTAACCATCATTTAAGATGCTACAGGAGGCAAGAGCACATTGCTTCTGCAATCCAAAAAAGGTAAGGAGCCACACCATAGGCTAGGGCCCTCCTTCAACACGCACAAGCGATCCCTTTGTCCACCTAGTGCGGCAAGTAAACGACTCCAGGCTGATAAAGCGCCTGCTGAGGGACACTAGCGTCCCTGGGTTTGAAAGCCCAACCTTGCTTGCCTACCAACAGATTTTTTCATTTCCCTCTTAACCGCCAGCTTCAGCCGACTTGTCGGGAAGCCCTACATGGGGCGGTCCAAGACCGGCTGAGACACAGGATAGACCTTCCTGTCTTAGTACAGGAACAGGTTCGGGGGTTCTACTCAAATCTGTTCGTAGTACTGGAGGGGGTTCATCCAATCTTGGCTCTCAGGACCCTCAACTGCTTTGTGAAAGTACAAAGATTCCAGAAAGGAGTTGGCATCGCTCTGTTGTCGCTGCCCTCCATCCAGGGATTTTATGGCATTCTTGATCATCAAGGACGCATACTGCATGTCTCCAGTTGCACCAGAAATCAGAGATGTCTGCATTGGCGGCCGGGGAAGACCACTACCAATAGTGGCTCTCCCCTTGGCCTGGCATCGGCACCAAGGGTGTTCACCTAGGTGCTTGCCCCGATTCTGGCCCTACTAGGACAGCGTGGCTTCGCTATCATGGGCAACTTGGACGATCTTCTGAGGGTCACTTAAAACTTAAATTTGGATGTGAGCGTGTCTATAACCTGTCAGACCCTCCGATACTGGTGGGGTGCTGAACACTCAGAAGTCAGGATTGGTACCGTCCCAACTCCTAGTGTGTCTAGGGTTGATTCTGGATTCCTCAGAGGTGTAAGTTTTTTTCCCCCTACGGGAAAGTTGCAGACCCTTCGGGCTGCGGTGCGGCAGTTGACATCCCAAAGATGGGTTGTCACGCCACTTTTTCAGGCGAGTCCTGGGCCTCATGGTAGCCTCCTTCGAGGCAGTACCATAGGCACTATTTCACACGCGAGTGTTACAGAAGGTAACTCTGTCCTGAAGGATCAAGTGCCCTTCATCCCTGGAATATCTAGATCCAGGTGAGCCACCTAATCAGGACCTCCCTAGTTGGTGGCCGACATCACCGGCATTTCTGTCTGGGAAGTTGTTCCTTCCTGTTTACTGGATGGTGGTCACGGCGAACGCCTGGCTTCCCGGTTGCAGAGGAGTCCGAATAGCTCAGTCAACCTGGGTCGCTGGACTCCGGGGGAATCCCATTGCAGATCATTAGCCTGAAATATGGGCGATCTGGCTTTGCCTCTCCACATGGTCTCAGAGGCTACAAGGGCGTCCAGTCAGAATCCAGTCGGAAAAACATCACAGTGGTGGCGTATGTCAATCATCAAGGAGGAACAAGCAGCTCTGCTGCAGCATCGGAGGTCACGCACCTCCTAAGGGGGGCTCCCTTACCAGAGGGTAAGCACGCCAGTCGTAGATCTCCTGACTTTCCGACTCATTCAGAAAGTATGAGGTTTATGGCCAGGTCAAGAGACCCATGGGCAAACATGACAGATGCGTTGATGGCACTGTGGAGTCAGTACCGACTAATCCATGCCTTTCCTCCTCGGAAGCTCCTTCCTCATCTGCTTTGCAGACTGGAGGCAGAAAGGATTACAATGGTCCCAATTGCTCTGAATTGGCTTCGGCATCCTTGGTACACCAATCTAGTGCGTCTGGTAGCAGACGCCTTTTGGCATCTACCGCTAAGGAAGGACCTGCTGTCGCAAGGTCCCATACGCCATTCTGTTTTTACAGTCACTGGCCTGAGGGCACGGCTTGAGAGCCAGGCGCTAAGAGACCGGGACCTGTCAGACTTGGCGATCTCGACCATGAGGAGTGCTCGGAAATCATCCCCTAGGAAGATTTACAGTCGCACTTGGAAGACCTACATATCCATTTGTGAGGAGATGAGGTGGCATCCGCGTACTTATTTGGTTCCAGAGTCCTGCTGTTCTCAGCAGGGATCGGGCCCAAATTTTTTTTTCTTTAAGTACAATTAAGGTGCAGGTATCTGCCCTGGCTGTCTTTTCAACGACCCCTGGTGGCTCACTCTCTAGTGAGAACATTTGTACAGTGGGTTCGGCAGGCGGCCCCTCCGGGCCACCCTCCACTACCTCCGTGGGGCTTGTGTAGCAGATGTCCTTTTGGTGTCTACCACTACAAGAGGACCTGCTGTCGCAGGGTCCCATATGCCATCCTGCCTGCAGTCGATGGCTTCAACGGCATGGCCTCTAAGTGTCTCAGAAACCACCGTTTGAGAACATCAGGGAGATTCCCTTGTTGACACTTTCTTAGAAGGTGGTCCTTTTGGTGGCTGTTATGCCAGTTTAGATGGGTTTCTGAGCGGGCAGCCTTGTCAGACAAGCCTTAGACATGTGTAATTCGTTTAGTTTCTAATTAGTTTTTCACAAATTTAGAGAAATTCGTTAATTCCAAAATTTCCGAATTTTCGGATTTCAGAAATTTCGAATTTTTTAATTTTTCAATTTCCGAATTTCCGAAAATTCGAGATTCGAAAATCTAAAATTTGAAAAGTTGAATTTCCGAATTCCGAATTTTTCGAATTTCCGAAAATCGGAAATTAGTTTTTTTGCTTTTTTCGGAAATTCGAAAATTCGGAATCTCCCGAATTTCCGAAAAAAGAAAAAAAAACGAAAACGAAATTTTCGAATTTCCCGAATTTCCGAAAAAAAGGAAAAAAACGGAAAGAAATACATTTTTAGAATTTCCAGAATTTCCGAAAAATGCAGAAAAAAACATAACAAAAAAAACGTTTTTTTCGGCAGTGCACATGTCTAACAAGCCTCCCTATCTGATCTTCCACAAGGATAGGGTGGTGCTGCGTCCGCAGCCTTCTTTCTTCCTAAGGTCGTGTTCGACCTTCCATCTCAAGGAAGACATGTACTGCCATCCTTGTGTCCTCATCCGTCTAATCCTAAGGAGACGACGTTGCATTCCTTGGACATTGTCCAAACTCTGAGAGAATGCTTGTCTGGTACTGCTCCGTTCCGGAGTCCAGGCTCCCTGTTGTTCAGTGGCTGGTCCCAAGTATGGCCCAGCAGTCTCGTCGGCCACCATCTCTAGGTGGATCCGACAGATCGTGATCAGGCTTACGCCATGAAGGGTCAGGCGCCTTCCTTTTCCCTGCGCATTCGACCAGGGCAAGAGATGCCTCTTGGTTTACGTCAGTTAGACAGTTTTCTGAGCCGGCAGCCTTGGCATGCAAGGCTCCTTATCTGATCTTCCACAAGGACAGGTGGTGCTGCGTCCGCAGCCTTCTTTTCTTCCTAAGGTCGTTTCAACCTTCCATCTCAAGGAAGACATTGTACTGCCATCCTTGTGTCCTCATCCGTCGAATCCTAAGGAAACGACGTTGTAATTACTCTTTCGTCCATGGACCGACACAGCTTCTCTATTGACAAAGTGGGTATTATCCGTTAATTAGGAGTGACTAGGCAGAAAAACTTGTAAAAAGTGTTGCATCACACCTTCTACAGTACCGCCCAGGGGGCGGACCCTCTGGGTATACCCTCTCAGTCTGCATCTTCGCAGATCAGTTTTTTTTCTGTCTAGCAAGGAGTAGGACATGGCTCCCTTCAGGCCCACTGGTCCGGGGAAAAAAAAAATATATATATATATATATATATATTGTGACAGCAGGAAGGTAAAGTCACCTGGTTGCATCCAGGGGGGTAGATATATTTCGCCCAGATTCAGGCTTTACGCCGACTTATACAACTAGGTGGAGAGTTGTATAAGCCCAGCTGAGGCTAGTGGGCTCATGGATGACTCATACCTCTAGGGAGAGTGTGGGGCGTCGTGCAGACAGGGAGTTGATGAGACCAGCTGAAGCTTGTCAGCTCATTTAGGCCTCTATAAGAACTCCCAGATTCATTAGGTGTTAGCTCATGCCTGGAACCAGACCTGTGTGGACTGTCTAGGGAGAGTGAACCCCTGTGCGGTGAGACAAAGCCTGTGTGGCTATTTGCTTGGACATTTAAAACCAGGGACTTAGGGACTAGGACAGCACTAGGCTGATCCCAGTTGTTAGTTAGGAAACCTGTATGTTTAGTCAGAGGTCAAGTTGACCAGGATTTATTTTGTTTATGTTTCTTTTGCTTTGCTGTGTTTTGTCACTGTAAATAGAAAATAAACCGCACCTTTTTGATTTTGAAAACCACAACCTCCGTTTGCTGGGCCTGTTTTGTGTGGGGAGCCCATCCCGGGGGTCACACACACCCGCTGCCGAGCTAACCCCCTCACAGTTGGTGGAGAATGCAGGCAGTTTTTTTTTAAGCCAGCATGGAGGAGATACTGAAGCAGCTGGCTCTAGCAAATGCCAATCAACAGCAGACAAATGCAGGTTTACAAAAGAACTTCGCAGCCCAGCAGCAAGCTCATCAACAGAGCCTTGCAGCCCAGCAGCAGACAAACGCAACTTTGCAACAGAGTCTGGAGGCTCAGCAACAAGCCCAGCAGCAATCTGAGGCCCGCTTCATAGACCTGTTGCAGAAGCAAGAGCAGAGACTACAACAACAGATGGAAGCAGTAATGCAGCAACGTCCGCAGACCAGTGAGGAAAGCCGTCCCATTAATACCGCGTCCTTTGGGGTGAGTCGTTTATTGACAAAAATGACTGGAGAGGATGATCCAGAGGTATTTTTGACCACATTTGAAAGGACCGCTGAAAGAGAAAAGTGGCCTGAGGAGCAGTGGGCTGGACTGGTGGCTCCTCTGTTAACTGGTGAATCGCAGAAAGCTTACTATGACCTAGAGCCTAACCAAGCAAAAGACTATGTGATGCTAAAAGCTGAAATATTGGCAAGGCTGGGTGTCACCCAGGCTGTCCGGGCTCAGCGTGTGCATAACTGGACTTTCCAGCTTGGAAAACCCCCCAGGTCTCAAATGTATGATCTCATTCACCTGAGCAGAAAGTGGCTACAGCCAGAGACTTTGTCCGCACCAAAGATTGTGGAACGTGTTGTAATGGATCGATTTTTGAGAGCTCTTCCTACTGCCATCCAAAAGTGGGTAAGCCATGGAGACCCAGAGACGGCCGATGGTCTTGTGGATCGTGTGGAGAAATACTTGGCTACAGAGAACCTGACGGCCTCTTCCAGAGACACTCGGACTTTCCACCCTAAGACCAGACCATCCCCAGGGGCGGATAAGAGGATTCCAAGGGGTGAGGGTGGAGAGAGTGAGAGGGTGGGAGCTCTACCCCAAGTTTGGCGAGAACAGCCTGGGAAATCAGCGGCTCAAGAGGCGGCAAGAAGGATCGTTTGCTACCGCTGCCGGCAAGCGGGACATATTGCAGCCAATTGCCCGGTTGTGGAGGAACCCATGCAGTGTGACTTTCTGACGGGCAGACGTCAGTCGCTGTGTGCGACAGTCGCATGCACTGCCATTCGAGGAACTGAGAAACATTTATGCAAAATGTGTGTTAATGGTAGAAATGTTGTGGTATTGCTGGATTCGGGTAGCCTTGTGACCCTGATAAAGGCTGAGTTAGTTAAAACAGAGGTCTCTGGGAATAGCAAGGTAGCTGTTATTTGTGTGCATGGGGACACCCGAGAGTATCCAGTGACTACAGTGTGTTTCGAGACCCCCAAAGGTACCCTCTCTCATCCAGTGGGCTTAGTATCTCAGTTACCGCATGACGCCATTGTGGGAAGGGATTTTCCGAAGTTCTGGGAACTGTGGGATGATCCTGAGCCCCCCACTGGTGCCCCTATGTACCAGGAATGTGATAGCCAGAACTCCCCTGAGAGTGCTGAGGACTCTCCGGAATTTCCCTTATCAGTATTGGCAGGGGAGACTCAAGAAACTGGAGAGGAGCCCACCTCCTCAGACGAAAACCTACCGTCTGTGGAGTTTTCTGATCTTGAGGTTCACAGGGAAAACTTTGCCACAGAACAGTTGAGAGACCCCGCCCTAATAAAGGCACGGGAAAACGTAGTGAAAATAGATGGCGAGTTAGTGAACCCAGATAATACCTGCACTTACCCATACTTCAGCGTAGAGAAGGACCTACTGTATCGGGTGGCAAAAAGGGCAGAAGAAACCGTTGAGCAGCTTGTGGTGCCCAAACCTTACAGGAAGTTGGTGTTGGAGTTGGCCCATGGGCACATTCTTGGAGGTCATCTGGGGACAGAGAAAACCCGAGAGAGGGTATTACAGAGATTCTATTGGCCGGGAGTGATGAAGGACATAGAAAATTATTGTTCCTCCTGCCCTGTGTGTCAGAGGTTGGCCCCGATGCCACATTTCCGTAGCCCGCTGGTCCCTCTACCCATCATTGAGGTCCCGTTTGAGAGGATCGCCATGGATTTGGTAGGTCCTATAATCAAGTCCGCTAGGGGGCACCAGTACATATTAGTTATAATGGACTATGCCACCCGTTATCCAGAAGCGATCCCTCTCCGAAATACCTCGGCCAAAACCATAGCCAAAGAGCTATCTCTTGTGTTTAGCCGGGTGGGTATTTGTAAAGAACTGCTTACGGACCAAGGTACACCCTTTATGTCCCGGGTTATGAAGGAGCTGTGTAAATTGTTCAAAGTGACGCAATTACGTACATCTGTGTATCACCCCCAAACCGATGGGCTGGTTGAAAGATTCAACAAAACCCTAAAACAAATGTTGAAGAAAGTGGTGGATAGAGATGGAAAGGATTGGGACTGTCTACTTCCTTATCTGATGTTTGCTATTAGGGAGGTGCCCCAATCCTCTACGGGATTCTCCCCCTTTGAGTTACTGTATGGGAGACACCCAAGAGGGCTGTTGGATATTGCCAAGGAAACTTGGGAAAGTGAGAGTTCTCCCCACAGGAGTGTGATTGAGCATGTCGCCCTGATGCAAGACCGAATTGCACAGGTAATGCCCATCGTGAAGGAACATTTGGCCCAAGCGCAGTTAGCACAGCAGAGAGTGTACAACCGTGGAGCCAAGACCCGTACCTTTTCCCCGGGGAATAGGATACTGGTACTTGTCCCTACGGTTGAAAGTAAATTCCTTGCCAAATGGCAAGGCCCCTATGAGATAATGGAAAAAGTGAGCGAAGTGAATTACAAGGTCAGACAACCAGGAAGGCGAAAGCCCGAACAGATCTATCACGTTAATCTGTTGAAAGCCTGGAGGGATAGAGAGTCCCTAGTCGCAGACACTTGGTCACCAGCTCAAACTGGTTGCGTGATTCCTGAGGTTGGAATAGCAGCCACCTTGTCACAACCCCAACAACAGGAGGTTAAGGAGTTTGTGCTTCGCAACAAGGAGGTATTCTCTGAGCTGCCGGGACAAACATCTGGGGTAGAGCATGACATCATTACCCCACCCGGTGAAAGGGTGAAGTTAAAACCCTATCGGATCCCAGAGGCCCGACGGGAGGCAATACGGGAGGAAGTACAGAAAATGCTGAACTTAGGGGTGATAGAGGAGTCCCAAAGTGATTGGTCTAGTCCCATTGTGTTGGTGCCTAAACCGGATGGGAGCTGGCGATTTTGTAACGATTTTCGTCAGTTGAACAAAGTTACAAAATTTGACACCTACCCCATGCCACGTATTGATGAGTTGATCGACCGGCTGGGAACAGCCCGATACATGACGACTCTTGACCTCACAAAAGGGTATTGGCAAATCCCCCTGGCCAAGTCGGCCAAAGAGAAAACCGCATTTGTAACCCCAGACGGGGCGTTCCAATATAAAAGAATGCCGTTCGGGTTACAGAATGCGCCGGCCACATTCCAGCGGAAAATGGACCAGATGCTGAGGCCCCATCGGAAGTATGCTGCGGCTTACCTGGATGACGTAATTGTCCATAGCACAGATTGGGCCTCACATCTGCCAAAAGTGCAAGCAGTCCTGGACTCTGTTCGGGAAGCGGGGTTTACGGCTAACCCCAAGAAGTGTACCATTGGGCAGGAGGAGGCCAAATATCTTGGGTAAACCATTGGGAGGGGAGTAATAAAACCCCAACTCAACAAAAGCGAGGCCATCCAGAGTTGGCCACGTCCCAACAGCAAGAAGCAGGTACGAGCCTTTCTGGGAATCGCTGGGTATTATCGGCGATTCATTCCCCACTTTGCTTCTAAGGCTGTGCCCCTAACCAACCTGACGAAGGGGAAAGGGTCGGTCATGATTAAATGGACCCCCGAGGCTGAGGCAGCATTCCAATTCTTGAAACAAGCCTTATGTAGCCAGCCAGTGTTGTACTCACCCGACTTCTCTAAAGACTTTGTCGTACAAAGTGATGCGTCAGAAGTGGGGTTAGGAGCAGTATTGTCCCAGGTCTGGAACGGGGAAGAGCACCCAGTCATTTACCTCAGCAGGAAGTTGAAGTCCCATGAGGTAAATTACGCCACCGTTGAAAAGGAGTGTTTAGCGGTGAAGTGGGCTCTAGATTCCCTTCGGTACTACCTGCTAGGTAGGCACTTTGACATGGTTACGGATCACGCTCCGTTAAAGTGGATGGCTCAAAACAAGGAAACAAATAGAAGAGTGAATAGGTGGTTCCTGGCCCTCCAGGAATTCAACTTCACAGTAAAGCATCGCCCTGGCGTTCAAATGGGGAATGTGGATGCTTTGTCTCGAGTACATGAATGCCTGATTGCTGGTGTTCCAACCCCGAGGTTAAAACAAGAGGGGGGGGGTATGTGACAGCAGGAAGGTAAAGTCACCTGGTTGCATCCAGGGGGGTAGATATATTTCGCCCAGATTCAGGCTTTACGCCGACTTATACAACTAGGTGGAGAGTTGTATAAGCCCAGCTGAGGCTAGTGGGCTCATGGATGACTCATACCTCTAGGGAGAGTGTGGGGCGTCGTGCAGACAGGGAGTTGATGAGACCAGCTGAAGCTTGTCAGCTCATTTAGGCCTCTATAAGAACTCCCAGATTCATTAGGTGTTAGCTCATGCCTGGAACCAGACCTGTGTGGACTGTCTAGGGAGAGTGAACCCCTGTGCGGTGAGACAAAGCCTGTGTGGCTATTTGCTTGGACATTTAAAACCAGGGACTTAGGGACTAGGACAGCACTAGGCTGATCCCAGTTGTTAGTTAGGAAACCTGTATGTTTAGTCAGAGGTCAAGTTGACCAGGATTTATTTTGTTTATGTTTCTTTTGCTTTGCTGTGTTTTGTCACTGTAAATAGAAAATAAACCGCACCTTTTTGATTTTGAAAACCACAACCTCCGTTTGCTGGGCCTGTTTTGTGTGGGGAGCCCATCCCGGGGGTCACACACACCCGCTGCCGAGCTAACCCCCTCACAGTATATATATTTTTTTTTTGCTACATTTGTTGTTTCCTGCGATCTTCGATCAACTGCCGACTGGGTGACAGGCTGGATCCTCGATCCTTGTAGTCTCCCCAGTTTCAGCCATCGAGCGTGTGCCGACCCTAGCTACGCGCTGGGTTTTCCACGACATGCCCGTCGCTCCACGGGTGGCCGGTGAGCTTACGCACCAGGGCCTGCATCGGACCGCTCAGCTTCGGCTGACCTTACGGCCGAGTCGCAGCAGCCTGACCGGTGAGCTTACGCTCCAAGGCTTGCATCGGACCGCTCAGCTTCGGCTGACCTTACGGCCGAGTTGCAGCGGCCTGTCCGGTGAGCATCATGCTCCAGGGCATACATATGATCGTCTCTTCTGGGTCCAATCACAGCATGCCTGGCCAACAGTCACCTTCCGTGCGCGGACGATGATCTGTTTGGAATGTCTTCCAGCAGAATACATGCAGGATAGGTAAGTAAAACTCCCCTGCCTCGGCTGGGTGATTTAGCTGGACATTCCTGGAGAGATCAAGTAAGTGGTTGTGGCCCCTTTCTTCCCTCTCTCCCTGCCTTTCCCTCCTCCCTGGGCTTCTAGCTAAAGGTTGCTGGGTGCTGGGGGTCACCTAGGGGGTCCCACTGGAGCGGGGCTGGCTGTAACTAACATTTAAAAGAAATGTCATTTTTTCTTACCTGTGTTTGTGTCCTTCCTCCTCCATGCTGTCGGCGGCCATTTTGAGGTGGTCCATGCCAAGTTTGGCCTCTTGTGACTGCCCGGCGGCCATCTTCCTGTGGTTCGGCCACACCCACTGGCCCATATCAGCTGATCGGCGGCCATGTTTGTCCACCCTGTATGCAGATATTGCCGTTCGGCGGCCATCTTTTTGTGGGCTATGGCTGCTTGACCTCTATCTTCTGTCGGCGGCCATTTTTTTAGAGCCCACATTATCTTCCATACAGACGTTTTTGGCAACCATTTGGCGAGAGCCTCCGGCCTCTAGGGTGCATTACACTGGCGCGAAAATTCACACAGGAAGTGCTGATAAAAGAAGCAGACTGACACAGCAGCAGAGGGACAGCATCACAGGCGCAGCATAGCAGTACCTATCCAGGGTGGTGAGTCCTCTGGGTGACCCAGCCTCTCTGCAGCACAGGAGGGTGGCCTATTGATATCTTGCCTGGAGCCCTGTGGGTGTCAGCATGGCATCTGAGCCAGATGTCTTCTCCCCTGAAACACCAGATTTAGCAGCTGGTGTCCCTGAGGTGTCTATGGACGCTATGTCGGCAATCCTAGAGGCGTTTGCTGCCAGGGTGGAAGCAGCACACGGGAATACAGGGGGTAATAAACGCCCCCGTCCCCTGCAATCTTCTGGGGATATTTCTGATGCAGAACCAGGTCCAGCTACGGCTCATGGCCCAGATTCTGATGCATCAGAGACTGCAGACTGTGACCGATCGGACAGTGAGGAGGACTCCAAGTCCAGGTCAGTACGCGAGACGGCTTTGGTATCTGACCTTATTACTGCAGTGCGGGATACGCTAAAGTTGGAAAAGACTGCAGAAGTAGTAGATACTCCAGTCCCCTTTGGGTTTCGCAAACCTGCCCGCACTGCTAAGGTGTTCCCTTGTGTGTCTTATTTTGACAAACTCTTATACAAGGAATGGGAGAACCCACTGAGGGTCTTTACAGCCCCAAAGAGTTTTGCAGTACGGTACCCCTTTGAGGAGAGTTTTCTGAAGATATGGACCTCTCTCCCTATAGTGGACCCTTTGGTGTCCAGACTTAATAGAGCCACCACTATTCCAGTAGAAGGGGCTCCTGTTTTCAAGGACCCTGTGGATAAGAAGGCTGAAGCGCTCGCTCACTACCTATACTCAGTGGTAGGCTCGGCAGTACGCCCGGCATTGGCGGGGGCCCTAGTGTCTCAGACACTTACTGAATGGGCAAAATTGCTACTCCAGGGGTTAAAGGAGCGAGATGCTCCTCCTAATGAGATAACTTTGGCCGACCAGTTGGTCCAGGGCCTTAAGTTTGTCTGCGAGTCAGACATGGATACTATTCCCCTGCTGTCAAGAGCTTCGGTCTATGCAGTAGCAATACGCCGCCTGATCTGGCTAAAGGGCTGGTCTGCGGACCAGACTTCCAAGAAAGCCCTGTTGGATCTGCCTTTTAAGGGCGACAGACTTTTTGGGGCTTCTCTGGATGACATCATCAAGGATGCCACAGGAGGTAAGAGCACTTTGCTTCCCCAAACTAGCAAGGGTAAGGGACCACGCCAAGGGCAAGGGCCCTCCTTTACTGCACGTAAGCGGTTTTTTCGCCCCCCTTAAGGCGACAGGGAAAAGACCCCAGGCCGATAAAGCGCCTGCCCAAGGACAGAAGCGTCCTTGGTCCCGCAGACCCAACAAGCCTGCGGACAAATCTGCGTCCACATGAAGGTCCGCCCCCACCCAGCTCTCGGGTGGGGGGACGTCTTCGCAAATTCGCGACTCAGTGGACTGCTCTAGTCTCCGACAGGTGGGTTTGCGAAGTAATCTCCTAAGGCTACAAGATAGAATTTCTCTCTTGTCCACCAGACAGATTCATCACCTCCAATCTCCAGCTACTACGACCCGTCGGGAGGCCCTGTATGGGGCGGTCCAGGGTCTACTGGAACGAGGGGTAGTTATTCCAGTTCCAGAACAGGAACGGGGTCAGGGTTTTTACTCAAATCTGTTCATTGTGCCGAAGAAGGGAGGGGGTTCGTCCAATCTTGGATCTCAGAGCCCTCAATTGCTTTGTGAAGGTACAAAGATTTCGGATGGAGTCGGTTCGATCTGTAGTCACGGCTCTCCATCCGGGGGACTTTCTGGCCTCCTTGGACATCAAGGACGCATACCTGCATGTCCCAATATACTCCAGACACCAGAGGTTTCTGCGATTTGCTATCGGGAAGAACCACTACCAGTTTGTGGCCCTCCCGTTTGGCCTTGCCTCAGCACCCAGGACGTTCACCAAGGTGCTCGCTCCGATTCTGGCACTTCTAAGACAGCGGGGTATTGCTATCACAGGTTACTTGGACGACCTTCTGCTGAAGGCCCCTTCAAGCTCAGAATTAGAGGTAAGCGTGTCCATTACCTGTCAGACTCTTCGAGACTGTGGTTGGATACTAAACACGCAAAAGTCAGTATTGGTGCCGACTCAACGCCTAGTGTACCTGGGGTTGATTCTGGATTCCTCAGAGGCAAAGGTATTCCTCCGTGTGGGGAAGTTGCAGACCCTCCGGGCTGCAGTACGGCAGCTGACTTCCAGGAATTGGTCGTCACTCCGTTTTTGCATGCGAGTGTTGGGCCTCATGGTAGCCTCCTTCGAGGCGGTCCCATATGCTCAATACCACACTCGAGTGTTACAGAAGGAAGTTCTGTCCAGATGGAACAGATGCCCTTCATCTCTGGATTATCAAATCCGAGTGAGCCACCTAGTCAGGAGATCCCTGGTATGGTGGCTGACAGCACCGGCTCTAATGGCCGGGAAGTCATTTCTTCCGGTTTACTGGATAGTGATCACGACGGACGCCAGCCTTACAGGTTGGGGGGGAGTCTGGGGTGTCCAGTCGGCGCAAGGTCGCTGGACCCCAGAGGAAGCCCTCCTGCCGATCAATGTCCTGGAGATCTGGGTGATCTTCAAATGGTCTCAGAGGCTGCAAGGGCGTCCAGTCAGGATCCAGTCAGACAACGCCACAGCAGTGGCATATGTCAATCATCAGGGAGGAACAAGAAGCTCAGCTGCAGCATCGGAGATCGCTCGTATCCTGAAGTGGGCAGAGAGGAGCGTACCGGCACTGTCGGCCGTGTACATTCCGGGTGTGGAAAACTGGCAGGCGGACTACCTGAGCCGCCAGATGCTGGACCAGGGAGAATGGTCCTTACACCGGAGGTGTTCCAACTCCTCTGCCAAAGATGGGGCACGCCAGACGTAGATCTTCTGGCTTCCCGACTCAATCGGAAGGTATTGAGATTTGTGGCCCGGTCAAGAGACCCATGGGCAGACGCAACGGACGCGTTGGTAGCATCGTGGGGTCAGTATCGGCTAATCTATGCCTTCCCTCCCTTAAGGCTTCTTCCTCTTCTGCTCCGCAGAGTGGAGGCAGAGGGAATTCCAATGATCCTAATCGCTCCAGATTGGCCTCAGCGTCCTTGGTACGCCGATCTAGTACGTCTGGTAGCAGACGTCCCCTGGCGCCTACCACTACGGAAGGACCTGCTATCGCAAGGTCCCATATTCCATCCTGCTTTACAATCATTGGCTTTAACGGCATGGCTGTTGAGAACCAGGTACTGAGAGACCGGGGCCTGTCAGACTCCGTAATCTCTACTATGAGAAGTGCTTGAAAACCGTCCTCTAGGAAGGTCTATCACCGCACTTGGAGGGCCTACATCTCCATGTGTGAGGAAATGAAATGGCATCCGCGTACCTATTTGGTTTCCAGAATCCTGCTGTTTTTACAGCATGGGGTGGACCAAAGGCTTGCCCTAAGTACGATTAATGGACAGATATCTGCCCTGGCTGTCTTTTTTCAGCGACCCCTGGCGACTCACTCTCTCGTGAGTACATTTGTGCAGGGGGTCCGACATGTGGCCCCTCCGGTCCGTCCCCCGTTACCTCCGTGGGACTTGAACCTGGTCCTCTCGGTGCTCCAGAAGGCACCGTTTGAGGATATTAGAGATATTCCCCTGTTGACACTTTCTCAGAAAGTGGTCTTTTTGGTGGCTGTTACGTCAGTTAGACGAGTCTCTGAGCTGGCAGCCTTGTCCTGCAAGGCTCCCTATTTGATTTTCCACAAGGATAAGGTGGTGCTGCGGCCGCAGCCTTCCTTTCTTCCGAAAGTCGTTTCGGCTTTTCATCTCAACGAAGACATTGTACTTCCATCCTTGTGTCCTCAGCCGTTGAATCCTAAGGAGTCGGCGTTGCATTCCTTGGACGTTGTCCGAGCTTTGAGAGTATACCTATCTGCTACTTCCCTGTTCCGGAAGTCAGACTCACTGTTTGTTTCGGTGGCTGGTCCCAAGAAGGGCCAAGCAGTCTCATCGGCCACCATCTCTAGGTGGATCCGACAGATAGTAATCCAGGCTTACGCCTTAAAGGGTCAGGCGCCCCCCTTTCCTGTCACGGTGCATTCGACCAGGGCAATAGGTGCCTCTTGGGCTTTCCGACATCAAGCGTCTGTTTCCCAATTATGTAAAGCGGCGACTTGGTCGTCCGCTCACACTTTCACAAAATTCTACAAGGTTGATGTAGGTGCATCTTCGGATGCCTCTTTCGGCCGCAAGGTTTTGCAAGCGGCTGTTTAGAGTTGCAACTCCTCCGTTGGAGGAGTGCTGTTTTTGTGTTTTGGGGTGAAGTTTGTTTTTATGCTGTTACCACCCCTCGTTTTTTTCTCTGACACTGCTTTGGGACGTCCCACTTTGTCAATAGAGAAGCTGTGTCAGTCCATGGACGAAAGAGTAAATAGGATTTTTTACTCACCGTAAAATCCTTTTCTCTGAGTCCATGGACCGACACAGCACCCACCCCTCCTTTTAAGTTTGTACTCCTTTTTGACGAACTGATCTGCGAAGATGCAGACTGAGAGGGTATACCCAGAGGGTCCGCCCCCTGGGCGGTACTGTAGAAGGTGTGATGCAACACTTTTTACAAGTTTTTCTGCCTAGTCACTCCTAATTAACGGATAATACCCACTTTGTCAATAGAGAAGCTGTGTCGGTCCATGGACTCAGAGAAAACGATTTTACGGTGAGTAAAAAATCCTATTTTTTGGACGCTGTCCGAGCTCTGACAGCATCAAGCGCCTGTTTCACCAGGTGTGTAAGGCGGCGACCTGCTCGTCCATTCACACTTTCACTAAACTTTACAAGTTGATGTGTGTGCATCTTCGGATGCTTTTTTTGGCCGCAAGCTATTGCAGGCGGCTGTTTAGAGTTGCAACTCCTCCATGGAGGAGCTCTGCTTTGTTTGGGGTGAAGTTTTAATGCTGTTCCCACCCCTCGTTTTTTGACACTGCTTTGGGACGTCCCACTATGTCAATAGGAAGCTGGGTCGGTCCATGAACGAAAGAGTAAATAGGATTTTTTACTCACCGTAAAATCCTTTTCTCCGAGTTCATGGACCGACACAGCACCCACCCCTCGTTTTAAGTTTGTACTGCTTTTGACAAACTGATCTGCAAGGTGCAGAGAGAGGGATTATACCCAGAGGGTCCGCCCCCTGGGCGGTGCTGTAGAAGGTGTGATGCAACACTTTTTACACGTTTTTCTGCCTAGTCACTCCTAAATAACGGATAATACCCACTATGTCAATAGGAAGCTGTGTCGGTCCATGAACTCAGAGAAAAGGATTTACGGTGAGTAAAAAATCCTATTTTTCCTCAGTTTAGGCAGATACATATTCTTTGACATATTTTTGGTTAAAAAAAAATCGTAATAAGCGTTTATCGATTGGTTTGCACAAAAGTTACAGTGTCTACAAAATAGAGGGCAGTTTTATGGCATTTTTATTAATATTTTTTTTTTTTACTAGTAATGGCGGCGATCAGCGATTTTTATTGTGACTGCGACATTATGGCTGACACATCGGACACTTTTGACACCGTTGTCATTTTTACAGCGATCAGTGCTATAAAAATGCACCGATTACTGTGAAAATGACACTGGCAGTGAAGGGGTTAACCACTAGGTGGTGCTGAAGGGGTTAAGTGTGCCCTAGGGAGTGCTTCTATCTGTAGGGGAGATGGGCTGTGTGTGACACGTCACTGATCACCACTTCCGATTACAGGAAGCTGTGTACACTGTCCTGACACTAGGAAGACTGGCGAGATGTTTGTTTACATAAGCATTTCCCCCTTCTTCCTCACCGTGACACGATCGCGGGTATGCCCACGGCCACGAGTCCGCGGGACTCACATTTGGAGTCACGGAGCTCACGGCGGGCACGTGTCCACAATGCCGCTTCTTAAAGGGGACGTATTTATACGTCCTTTTGCCTGCCCGTGCCATTCTGCCGAAGTATATATTTGTGCGGCGGTCGGCAAGCAGTTAAAGGGCAGACGCTTGAGGTGTTTCTTGCAAGGGAGTTTCGCTGACCAGCATTTGAGCCAAAGAATACTGCGCATATGGACAGAAGGAAGGCTCATCTGGGGGATTTAGCGCAGTAGCATATAGTCACAGGTAAAATTTCTAGTTGATGGTAAACTGAGGGATTTGTTGAAATGGAGCTAGGGTCTCAAACCATGCACTTTTTTGGGGAGCAAAAATCTTTGCAGTAAGCGAAAGCCAGTAACTTTATAACTGCAAAATGCATTGGGCGAAGCTTACGGTGTGACATGACGCCACTACATCAGAGGTCCGAGTGACAGTGATTAATGTGTCAGCAGCTTGTTTCGTGGTTTTTATATGTATGTATCTGGATTTTAATTGTATACTCTTGCAGCGGTTCTTAAATAAGTACTTCACTACAGTAGTACCTCGGATTACGAGCATAATCTGTTCCAGGAGAATGCTCGTAATCCAAAGAAATCGCATATCAAAGAGACTTTCCCCATTGAAGTCAATGGAAATGAAAATAATTTGTTCCGCATCTACTTCAATGGCATGCAATACCGCATGCTGCCAGTGGCAGGGGGGCGCCGGAGAGCCTCGGAAACAGCCGGCAAGGCCCGAGGACAGCTCGGTTGGCCTGAATCCTGCTCGTTTTGCGAGACAACACTCGCAAACCGAGTTAGGATTTTTCAAAATACAGTGCTCATATTGCGAAACGCTCATTAAAACGCGTTACTCGCAATCCGAGGTTCCACTGTATATGGCATTTTCTCTATTTTATTGCCTATGGTGATTTTTGAGCAACAAGCTGTGTATTAGCCCCCAGAGGATATAGGAAGTAGAGTCAAGGATTTCTCAGATAGTTTGCATCTGCCATCATCACCAAGCGCTTTTGCTGCACACTCACCTAGCAGCATTACTCAGGGGTGAGTGCACATTGCATGTGGGTAAGGGCTGGTGGCTTTATGGACACCTTTTCTTTGCACAGTGTGGCATTTGGTAGTGTTCAACAGTGTTACACTATATGGTCTTTTTCCTCTTTTGGGGGAAAAAAAAAAAAGCCGTTTGGATCATGTAATTGGCTGGAGGAGACAGAAGTCTTTCCCAGTGTTTGTGACCCTGTATATGCATTTATATCATTATTTTATATGAACTTAAGAAGTCACTAATTTATATATTTATGAACTTCACTACGGTACAATTTAACATTTTGTAGAGCACTGCATTTATGTGTTAGTTACTTTATAGGGCGTGTTTTAGGATCAAGCGAACAGGGAAGTTCTAAGTAGGTTTGGGCATTTGGAAAAATGGCATCAAATTTAAACAAGCAGCAGTCCTCCTACTCCATGGCTGCGACATTCGGTTTAAAGGGTCACAGCCTGCACTCCTCTGCAACCTAGACACAGAAGCTTCAACGCCTTGAAGAATTTAAAGGCGGAAGCCCTGTACTTACCACTTCAGATGTCTTCATGCTCTGGCCAGAATATAAGAGTTTATACCCCATCCTGGCTTTGCCCACCACAGTGAGTATATTTCTAAAGGGGGTCTTCAGGGACAGGGCTCCCTGCCACCATCAGACTAGAGCTCTGCACCTATAAAGTGTGGCTAACTCAACACGATGCACTATGTACCAAGATGACTGCCCATGCAGAGTCCAGTGCCTGAAACGACATTAAAAGCCAGCCCAGGATCTTCATCTAAGTGGGGTCCAGGTATGGTCCCCCAGGTCTCAAGCCAAAACCTGCAGTGGTGGTGGACCATCTAGGCTCTGAGGAAAGGGGTGCGCCCCAGAAACGCGTCAGCTATCCAGTTGTCTGAAGTATTGTCCGACCCTCTCTGTCATCGAGTCCAGTCGGCAGGTGCCAAAGAATTTCCAGCTGATTTGTCCGATAAGCTTTTATTCAAGCTCCGTTTGTGAGTAGGATTACTGCTTTTTTATATTTTAAATAAAACGTCTAAGTGGTAATACACTAGGTCGGTGCACCCTCCTTTTTTCTCTTTTTTCTAGCCACATGAACACCCATTGTTCTGAGGAGGGCTGCAAGACTTTAGACTTTGCCTTTAGACGGAACCACACTACCCGTGTTTTGACGATACACCGAGAGCGCAGGAGATTTTTGTCTCTGTGGTGGTGGACCAGCCAGGAATCTTGAAAAAAAAATCTATTATGCCGCGTACACACGGCCGTTTTTAATGTCATTGAAAAAAACGATGTTTTTCTCAACGTGATTCTTCCCAAGCCTGCCTTGCCTACACACTATCGTGAAAAAAAATGCTTGAGCAAAGCGCGGTGACGTACAACACGTACGACGGCACTATAAAGGGGAAGTTCCATTCGAATGGTGCCACCCTTTGGGACGCTTTTGCTGATCCTCGTGTTAATAAAGTTTGGTGAGAGACGATTCGCACTTTTCAGTCTTCGTGCTTTTCAGTCCGTTACAGCGTGACGAATGTGCTATCTCCATTACAAATGCTCGTTTTACCAGAACGAGCACTCCCGTCTCATACTTAATTCTGAGCATGCGCGGTTTCTTGTTCATACATCACGGGACACAGAGCAGCATAGTCATTACTATGTGGGTTATATAGATTACCTTCAGGTGCTGGCACTGGCAACTTCCAAAACAGGAAGTACCCTCCCCTATATAAGCCCCTCCCACCCGGGAGTACCTCAGTTTTTTGCCAGTGTCTAAGGTGTTGGCCAAGGTTAACATGTATTCATCTGGGCTTGTGTACAGGTTCTCTGGGCCTTAGCAAGCTATTCCGGATCCGACCAAAAAAGCTTCATAGCTAAACGGTCGGTACCCGGGCCTTGCAGAGAAGAGCAGGGTTTTGCCTGTAATGCCTCTCTTAGGAGGGCTGGACCCTGGGATCCAGAGCTCTGGTCATACCCAAAACCAAGAGGCTATCTGTGCAGGGTGCTATACAGGTCCAGGGGAGTGGAATCCTTGGGAACCCGGTCCCTGAAGGTCTAGTACAATGCCTGCCGTGAGAGGTGAAGTTTGGGCTTCTGTGGACCAAACAAAGTCCTGCGGCGGGGAAAAGGTAAGTGGGGGCCCCTCAGGAACTTGGTTCTATTGAGGGGACCCCCAAGCCTAATATGTCTTTCTGCCTGTTACCTAAAGGGTATTCCCGCTAATAGCTGTATATGCCTAAGAAATCCTAGAAATGTTTTTTCATAAGGGAAGTTTTAAAAAAACTGTAAACCTGGAAATGTTTTTTTCATAAAGGAGGTTTTAAAAAAAAAAAAAAAAAAAGACAAAGGTGCGGTACCTGTGTTTGTCCACTAGAGGCCGCTGTGGAACGTCTTTTTTCTTGGGACTATTCCTTCCATGGTGAAAGTCCAGGCAGATGAGTGAGCTCTCTATCAGGGAAGCTGCATTCCTCTGTCATGCTGCCAAGTAGTTTCCTTCCATCCCCGAGTCCTGGTGAAACAGGGACCCTGGCTCCTCTCCCTACATGGCGCCAAGAGCGCACACGTGCACGCGCGCGCGCGCACACATGCTTTCCTTTTATAAGGTTTAGCTTAAAAAAAGGGGGCGGAGCCTGGCGGATGACGCGCTCTGTGCGCCCAGCGCTTCTGCGCATGTGCGGGCGTCCCAGCAAGATAAAAGGACTCAGTCCACGCTGCTTGCTATGGACACAGAGCATGAAAAGGAGCTGGTAGCATGGTATAGGGGCTTACAGCGGGCGGTTGATACAGGCATCCCCAGAAAGACGCATTAGTAGACACCCACTGATGTACATAGCAGCAAATTGCATTAGACTATTTCAGTAAGGGGTGTATTGCGGCTGGAATACCTCAGCTTTGAACTAAGGAATATGCCGCCTAAAAAACTCCGAGATATACCTCTCAGGAAGTGTAGGGGGTCTCCATCGGGCTCTGAGGATCTGGAGCAGTCATCTGCACCCTCCTCCCCTGAGAAATCAGAGGTTAATACCCATAAGGAACCCCCGGGAGTGCCAGGTACTGCGGCTGTCCTCAGTCCACCTGCTCCTGCATATATAACAGAGGAGGTTTTTTCCTCAACTCTGGAGGGATTGGAGCAGAGATTGGCAGCATTGATCGCTTCTTCTCTACAGGAAAGAAAGCGCGCCAGATCTCCATCACCTCCATTAGAGTGCCTGTTGGCAGAGCAACAGTCCCAGGAAGGGACCGACCTACCTGAAGGGGATCAGGAGGAGGTTAGCTCTGTTTTTGAGGAATCGACAGTAGATGAACCATTTTCAGCATCGCAGACTGAAAGATTGTGGGTCCAGACCCTAACTGACATGGTTCGATCTGCATTTAAAATGCCTCTTGTTGAACCATCAACTACTGCTGTCTCCTCATTGGGGTCGCTAAAAGCTCCCCAGGTTAATTGCTCCTTTCCAATACATCCATTATTGGAAGGACTTATATACCAGGACTGGGAACATCCTGATAAACTATTTGTTCCGCCTAAAAGGTTTCCGGTGATCTATCCCATGGAGGAAAAGTTCACCCAGAGATGGAATGTTCCTACGGTGGATGCAGCCATCTCTTCTGTGAACAAATCACTGACATGTCCAGTAGATAATGTTCAAATGTTCAAAGATCCAGTGGATAAAAAATTGGAATCTTTATTAAAATCTGCTTTTTCCACAGCAGGGGCTGTTACACAGCCAGCAGTGGCAGCTATTGGGGTCTGCCAAGCTTTAAAGGATCAAATGAAAATGGTCCTGAGGGATTTGCCAGACCAGCAGGCCCAGGCTCTGGCTGATCTGCCTAGAGCATTATGCTTTGCGGTTGACGCCATCAAGGATTCTATCCATCAGGCCTCCCGCCTCACGCTGTCTTTGGTACATATGCGTAGGCTTCTGTGGCTCAAAAACTGGTCTGCTGAAGCTCCCTGTAAGAAGCTCTTAGTTAGCTTCCCATTTCATGGGGAACGCCTTTTTGGCGAAGACCTGGATAAGTATATCCAGAAGATTTCCAGTGGTAAAAGTACTCTCTTACCGAGTAAAAAGAGGTCTAGGGGTCCATCTTTTAAGAGGACTACCTCTCCTATCCCTGCGACGTCTGCTACTAAGCAGTTCCGACGGCCTCCTCGGTCAAACTCAGGAGGTAAAAATCAGGGACAGCCACAGGGTAATAAAAAGCCCTGGATCCGAAGAGGTACTAAACCAGCCTCCAAGTCAAGCCTATGAAGGGCTGCCCCCACTCAAACGGGTGGGGGGAAGACTTCAGTTGTTCGCAGAGACCTGACGGGAGACGATCAAAGACAGATGGGTGCTCTCCGCAGTAACTCTGGGATACAAGTTGGAGTTAAAAGAGTCTCCTCCTTCCCATTTTATGTGGTCAGGCATGCCAAGAGACCCTCTAAAAAGATTTTGGCGTTAGAACAACTATTGCTCCAAGGAGTAATTATGGAGGTTCCTATGGAAGAGTGGGGGTTGGGTTTCTACTCAAACCTTTTCACAGTCCCGAAGCCAAACGGGGACATGAGACCCATATTGGACCTAAAGAGTCTAAACAAATTTCTAAACGTCCGGTCTTTCCGGATGGAGTCGATCCGATCGGTCACCGCTGCCCTACAAGGGGAGGAATGGTTAGCCTCGATCGACATCAAAGATGCTTACTTGCATGTTCCCATCTTTCCAGGTCATCAAAAATTCCTACGCTTTGCAGTAGAAGGGCGCCATTTTCAGTTCAGAGCCTTACCATTTGGTCTGGCCACAGCACCACGAGTGTTCACAAAAATTCTGGCCCCACTGTTGGCCGATCTAAGAACACGGGGTGTAACGATAATGGCATACCTAGACGACCTGTTGTTGATGGACCACTCAGTTGCCAAGCTAGAAGTGGTAATTGTCGATACAATCAAGTATCTAGAGTCTCACGGTTGGGTCATCAACCTGGACAAGTCAGCCCTACAGCCAGTGAAAAACCTGGTATATCTAGGGCTACGGCTGGATTCAGACCAGAGGAAGATTTTCTTACCTCTAGACAAGGTATCCTCTTTGAGGGCCTTGGTCCGTCTGCTTTGTGCAAAAAGACAGCCGTCCATACGCCTGTGCATGAGGCTGCTAGGAAAGATGGTAGCATCATTCGAAGCTGTACCATACGCCCAATTCCACTCAAGGAATTTACAAAGGGCCATATTGTCAGCCTGGAACGGAAAAGTTCAGGCTCTAGACTTCCCGATGGCTTTGTCCCCTTCCGTTCGGAAGAGTCTCTGCTGGTGGTTGATCCCCCAGAATCTCCAGAAGGGAAAACCCTTCAGCCCGATATCTTGGAAGGTGGTCACTACAGATGCCAGCCTTATAGGCTGGGGGGCAGTACTGGAGCAATGGTCTCTCCAGGGCAGATGGTCAAATGTAGTAAAAACCCTGCCCATCAATCTCTTAGAGATACGAGCAGCCCGGTACGCCCTAGTAGCCTGGACATCCAGACTCCAAGGGTCCCCTGTCAGAATTCAATCAGACAATGCCACAGCAGTGGCATATATCAATCATCAGGGAGGCACCAGGAGTCGTGCAGCCCAGAGGGAAGTAAGTCACATCCTGGAATGGGCAGAAAAGCATGTCCCATGTATATCAGCTGTCTTCATTCCAGGGGTGGAGAATTGGAAGGCGGACTTTCTGAGTCGCCAACAGTTATGCCCAGGGGAATGGTCCCTTCATCCCGAGGTCTTCCGAGCAATATGTCAGCGGTGGGGAACACCGGATGTAGATCTGCTAGCATCCAGATTCAACGCAAAGGTGGACAGATTTGTCTCCCGGACAAGGGATCCCCTCGCTTGCGGCTCGGATGCTCTGGTGTTCCCTTGGGATCAGTTCAGACTGATATATGCATTCCCTCCGCTACAATTGTTGCCTCGACTCCTTCGCAGAGTCAGGTTGGAGAAGAAGCCGGTGATCCTGGTGGCTCCAGCGTGGCCCCGAAGGGCCTGGTACGCGGAGATCATCAAAATGTCTGTGGGGAGTCCTTGGACCCTTCCACGTCGTCCGGACCTGCTTTCGCAAGGACCGATATACCACCCTTCCTTACTAACTCTAAGTTTAACGGCCTGGCTATTGAATCCCACATCCTAAAGAAGAGAGGTCTCTCTAACTCTGTGGTATCAACTATAATCAATGCCAGGAAGCCTGTATCCAGGCAGATCTACTATAGAGTTTGGAAGGCGTACATCACTTGGTGCGAGGCCAGAAAATGGCATCCACGTAAGTACGTTATAGGCAGAATTCTGGACTTCCTGCAGTGGGCTGTAGACAGGAAGTTTGCCTTAAGTACTATCAAGGGCCAGGTTTCGGCCTTGTCAATACTATTTCAAAGGCCCCTGGCTATGCATTCACTTGTCAAATCCTTTATGCAAGGTGTGACTCGTATTATTCCACCGATTAAGGCTCCCATATGCCCATGGGATCTAAATTTGGTTCTGTCGGTTCTGCAGAAGCAGCCATTTGAACCTTTGCGGCACATTTCCTTGGTTCTACTCACCAGGAAATTGATATTTTTAGTAGCCATATGCTCGGCTAGAAGAGTGTCGGAATTAGCCGCCATGTCCTGTAAAGAGCCATATCTGGTTATCCATAAGGACAGAGTAGTATTACGTCCTCACCCAGCCTTTCTTCCTAAGGTGGTATCGAGGTTTCACTTGAACCAGGATGTGGTTCTTCCTTCTTTTTTCCCCAAACCAAGCTCGGTAGAGGAAAAGTTATTGCATTCTTTGGATGTAGTAAGAGCGGTTAAAGCTTATCTAGAAGCCACTGCTCAGATTCGTAGAACGGATTCTTTGTTTGTTCTGCCGGAAGGCCCCAGAAAGGGTCAGGCAGCATCAAAATCTACTTTAGCCAAGTGGATTCGACAGGTCATAATACAAGCCTATGGCTTGAGAAGTAGACCGCCTCCGTTCAAAGTTAGGGCGCACTCCACGAGAGCAGTTGGAACTTCATGGGCAGTGCATCACCAGGCCTCCCTGGCGCAAATTTGTAAGGCCGCAACATGGTCTTCAGTACACACGTTTACTAGGTTCTACCAGGTGGACGTTAGAAGTCAGGAGGATGTCGCCTTTGGGCGCAGTGTGTTGCAGGCCGCAAAAGATCCTCATGCCTGATGGCGCCCAGCTTATGTATGGTGTATCCCCCCCCTCATGTGGCATTGCTTTGGGACGTCCCACATAGTAATGACTATGCTGCTCTGTGTCCCGTGATGTATGAACAAGAAAGTAGGATTTTTAAAACAGCTTACCTGTAAAATCCTTTTCTTGGAGTACATCACGGGACACAGAGCTCCCACCCCTCTTTTGGGGACACGTATTGCTTTGCTACAAAACTGAGGTACTCCCGGATGGGAGGGGCTTATATAGGGGAGGGTACTTCCTGTTTTGGAAGTTGCCAGTGCCAGCACCTGAAGGTAATCTATATAACCCACATAGTAATGACTATGCTGCTCTGTGTCCCGTGATGTACTCCAAGAAAAGGATTTTACAGGTAAGCTGTTTTAAAAATCCTACTTTTTTTCCCCTCATAAAAGCATACACACTACCGTTTTTCACGACGTTAAAAAGAACGACGTGAAAAAATAGAGCAGGTTCTAATTTTTTTCAGCCCATTTTTCACGTCGTTAAAAATGCTCTGGAGCCTACACACGATCATTTTTAATGACCAATTTAAAAAATTGCATTTTTCACGTCATGAAAAACGGTCGTGTGTACGCGGCATTAGAGAAAAAAAAATTCCAAAGAAAATAGATAATCTTCTATCAGTAGAGATAAGAGGTCCATCCCCTACGGACACTGGGAGTGGGAGGACTTATATAGGGATGCTTCTGCACTTTTTCTTTTTGCCAGTTTCCAATTACCTGCAGGTACCTGCATATAACCCATGGTAATATGACATATCTTATGCCGATTGTTAATTGTCCTACTGTTTAGGGCTTGGTTCACACTAGTGCAGGCCGTGCATTCCAGCAGCCCAGTCAAATAAATGGGCTGCCATGCCCAAGCAAATGTGGGTTGCATGGCCCACACTATTGTGAACCAAGCGTAATGCTTCCTTGTCTAGGCAGGAAACTCCAAAACCAATAGGAGGCTGCAGTTAAAGATCATTGTGCTCCGTGTCACTGTATAATCACCCTCCCTGCTGTCTACAGCATTGTACTGAGGACAAGGCAGACATGATTTTCTGCTGGAGAGGCATTATATATATATATGTATATATGTATATATATATATATATATATATATATATATATAAATAAATATATATATAAAAATTGTGCAAGGTAAAACATTTTTTTTTCTAACCTGAATTAATTTGTACAGTTTTAAGGAAACTACAATTGAGCTATAAGCTGTTATAGGTAAAGTGCTGCTTGAAGCATTACTAAGATTTTTTTTTAAATTGCTAGCAGGTAACCTTTTTTTATGGGTAGAAGAGACCATGTCTGCTCTGCAATAAAATCTTATTCCATATGCCAGCAATTTTCTTTGGACTTTACAATGTTCCACACGTCACAGCTCAGAGTACAAACCTGAGTGACAAAGTAACTCCCATGTACAGGATTTTTGCCATACAGAGCTCATCAATCAGGATGGCCAAACCCAGAAGATGGCAACGACACAGCAAATGCTCACCAACCACAACGATGACTTGGTTACACAAGAGTGGGCAGACGCCACAAGATAACCGCTATTATTTTTATTAGGCAAGTAAAGTCTCATCTGGTGCCCTCATAGTTAAAGCGGAGGTCCACCCGCGATTTATTTATTTTTTTAAAGTCAGCAGCTACTAACAGTGTAGCTGCTGACTTTTAAAAAGGACACTTACCTGTCCTCCTCGCCCGCGATTTCGGTCCCACGACGGCGATCGATTGCTGCTGGCAGGTCCCGGCTCCTCCATCCTGACTAAGGGAAACAGGCAGTGAAGCCTTACGGCTTCACTGCCCGTTTCCTACTGCGCATACGCCACTCGCACGGCGCTTTGTGAATGGGCGGCTTGCCTCTTGGGATACACAGTTCCCAGAAGGCAGCGCACCCCATTCACAAGAAAAGGAAACGGAAGTTCTCAATCCGAGGACGAGGCACAATAGAGGCAGATTAGGGGACTTCCGCATAGCAATGGGCAAATTCGGGTGAGTGTGTATATATATATATATATATAAAAATTCTATTGATTTTTTTCTTTTTTTTTAAATGAATTTTAGTGTAAAAAAAAAATTCAGGGTGGACCTCCGCTTTAACCCTGTCCAATGAAAATGCCTTTATTTAGGCTTAGCCAATCAAAGCTAGGGCTGAGTAACAAAAACTAGATAGGACACAGATGTGGTTTGTTCTACAGCACTGCAATGACAACTCATCCAGGAGGTATAGGCAACAGAGCTGTAGGCAGTGTGTGCAGAAGCCTGACATTGCACCCGCAATCTGACAATTGTGGGTGCAATGCTTTCCAGGCTCCGGTTTTAAAAACAATGCACCGTTTTTAAAAACAATGCTTTTAACTGCAAAAAGATGTGCACTTATTATTTTCTTTAAATAATAAAGGTGAACTTGGCCTTTAAATACTGGGATTTCATTCACTGGACATGCAAGGGCCTTACAGATGTAAACTGTCAGATCCACTGAAGGCATACTCCATTTCTTAGTAAAACTTACTGTCCATGTGGTATGCGTCCACTATTTCCAGATACTACTCACCCCCTCTACCTCATCCTTACCTAGTTTTCTGTTCCAACAAGAGCGATGACGACCAAAAGGCTGCAGTATTCCAGAGAGCTGGTGTTGTAAACTAGCAATAGCAGATGAAAATTTCTCTCTCAACACAAAATGTACTAGAAGTAGCGGAAATGCCTAAGAGGTGGAGTAATCAGATCCACATGAAACACTATACTACAAACACCAAGTATAGATTTCTTTCTACCTAACAAAAGGTATGTGGTGACCCTCACCCCGAAATCCCTGTGGCTCTGACGTTGCATAGACATGGCCTGCTGACACATGTAAAAGGGGCCCTTTGAGACCAGCGGTCCAATTCAGCCAAGATGGCATTTTGCCACTAAGCACCAATACGTTCATTACCCCAAGAGAGATGACCATTTTCACTCTCCCCAGTGCCCCACCACTCACAGAAAAATTACATTGTGTGGCCCCTCTAATACCTGCGATACCATTATAGAAAGTGTACTGCTGGAACCTGTAGTCTCTCAATAGGGAGTGTTCTGTTGCGACCTGGTACAAAGCAGCAGGGACTACCCATGGGCACTCACCAGTTTAGCTACAGGACCCCCTGGGAAATCCAATCTTCACCCATCAGGGTGGGCTCCATGAGACCTTCAGGGAACTCCCCAGCTGCCCTGGACCTGTATGTAATTATGTCAATTTTAGATTAGGCTTACAAATCTGGAACCATTTAACCTATTGTCCCTGAAGACCCCCCTCACCTTATATGTTGAAATGCATTGGACTTGTCCCATCTTTCTGACAGTTGATTAGGGTTATTCTATTCCAATGGCTGTTTTCATGCTGTTCAATTTACCATTCATTATGCATCCATTGTTCCCAAAAATTTAGCATTTTTATGACATTGATATTACTGTTAATAGTCCGTTTAAAATTCCACCCTCAGGGATGGGGACTTTAATCAGTCTATCCAGTTGGCAAAAAACCTTTCCATAAATGCCTTTACAGTTTAAAGTTACACAGGAGGTCTGGTGCTAGAATTATGGGGGATGGGGGCACTTTAAAATATATATTTTTTAATTCTTTATTAAAGGGTATGCAACATGGGGGCGTGGCCTGACGCAGCATGGAGTAGGACCTGTGTGCCCTGGGCTCCGTCTAATACTCCTGAAAGTACTTATCCTGCACTCCGCAATTCCGGTCATCTACCTTGGATAACTGCTTGGGGACCCTCTGCATACCCTACCTGAACTCCGCTGACTCCCAAACCGCCCGACGGCTCGAACGGATCGACGATCTCCCGCACGCGGCGGCCGCATTCAGGCAAGTCCGCGGCTTCGGCCTACACACGGAGGTCGCGGCCATCTTGCTGCACCCGCTCTCCTGATCACCACTATAGCCGGCCAGTACACCGCCGGCCAGTACCCCTCTGGAGCCTCTTAACACACCTGGCCTTTGCCTGCAGGAACCCCCGACCGTCCACCCGCTGCATCCAGGCAAGTCCGCAGCTTCGGCCTTCACGCGGAGGTCGCGGCCATATTGCTACACCCAGTATCCGGGCTGACACTGCTACCGGCCACTCTGGCATTGCCTGCTTTCTTAGGGCCCTCCGACACACCTGGCCTTTTGACTCTCTAGGCCCCGGCCGCCCATCGGCCAGCGCGGCCGCGATCAGGAGGGTCTGCGGCTTGGGCCTGCAGACGGAAGTCCGCGGCCATCTTGCTACACCTCCCCCTCAGGCCAGCCCCGTGTCTAGGCTCGGTCACCGGTCAGCCCAACGCTGATAGCCTTCCAGGGACCCCTCTACACGCCTAACCTTGATTTCACAGGCCTTTAGCCATCCTTTGACCTGTGCGGCCGCGTCCAGGACAGTCGGAAGCTTGGGCCCACTCCAGGAGTTCCGTGGCCATTTTGATCCTCTCGGTCCTTCGACACATGCACTAAACTGACATTACTGTTTTGCTGATTCACCTCTGCGAGCTAGGGGCGCCTTGTTACTGTACCCTTGATTCCCTCAGTATGTCGCCTTCCAAATCCCAGAAGGCGGTGGTAGCGGCGGCAACGGCGGCGGTGAAACTTGATCAGTACCGCCGACAAGAAGGGGAAGATATGGTGGGAGATGATGCCCCTGAGAAGGCAGGAGGGGGAGAACGAACAGCAGGCGATACTGACCGTCTACTTGAAGCGATTACCCTATGCAGAACTTCCCTTACAGCGCAAATTGAGGAGGTAAAGGTGGACATTTCCCTTCTTAGGCAGGATTTTCAAAAGCTCAGGGACCGGGTGACGGAGACAGAGACCAGACTGAGCACGGTGGAAGATATCATCCCACCCCTACAAACATCGTCAGACCGCATGCAACAGCAAATACGTCAAATCCTCGCTAAACAGGATGACATGGAAAACAGGCTTAGAAGATGTAATCTACGCCTTATAGGTCTGCCGGAGGGGGCCGAAGGTAGGGACACCACCACATTCCTGGAACAACTCTTAATCAACACCTGTGGTAGAGAAGTCTTCTCCCCCATGTTTGCGGTAGAACGAGCGCACCGCATGCCAGCCAGACCCCCCCCCGCAGGGAGCCCCCCCTCGCACGTTTATAGCCAAACTCCTTAACTATAAGGACAGGGATGCAGCATTGAGAATGGCAAGAGAGAAAGGAAACATCCCTCTGGGAAACACTAAGGTGGCAATTTTTCCTGACTTTTCGGCAGAGGCGCAGCGCCGTCGCCAGAGCTTCACAGAGGCCAAACGCAGGCTCCGGATCAAACACTACAAGTATTCTATGCTTTTCCCTGCCCGTCTTAGGGTGGAATGTGACGGCCGTGCTGTCTTCTTCGAGGATCCGGAGGAAGTAATATCCTGGCTGGATCGCCGCAATGACCCTGAGAGAGTCGCTTGACCGAGTCCCAAATATACAAATATGACTAACTTTGCTCACAATCATTGATAGTACCATTCTGTTCCGATGTCACATAGCCACACAGTTTCCTGGAGCCACATGGACTTTTCCTTGCAACTATCTACTTCTGGAAATGGAACGTCTCGTGGCATACACGGCGCGCTCCCTGATGAGCTATGGAACTGATCGTGCATCAACGTGAGTACAAAATACGAACCCCAGGCATCTGCTATACAGGAGTCCATTCATTCATACCCATTATATTTTTGAGACACTATACACTATTTCAGAAAACATTGACCATAGGAGTTCTGGGATACAGAGGCCCTGCCAGCAACGTGCACTGTGCAGCGAGACTTTGCCCCATACACCACTGGGAATCATTCTCATGTCTACTGGAGCTCTTTCCAGGGCACACTTGGTGCCCTCTACAGAAAACGAGGAGACCGACCTGCTTTGACTAATCCTGGCCTGCCAATATGGAGGGTATCCCTTGACCCCTCTGGATCTCAGAGGCCCCACCAGCTCCACTATCTCCTTTATGTACTTTTGCAGATAGAGTTTTTCCCAGTTGGGTTACACAAGTTAAGGGATTACGCCCACACCAGTTGGGGACGGTGCAGGGCAGGGAGGGGGGTGGGGGTTAATTTGTTTATTGTTTTGTTGAACTTGATTGTGCATGCTAACTTCAGAGAACAGGTAACGTTACGAGAGATATGTTTATGTGAGTGTTCATATATGTTGGGTGTAACAGAACCGCTACATTTATGTCTGACTATAGGGAACCTAGGGAATGCCTACACTAGGAGATTACATGATAGGCCTGGGACGCATGATTCCGACACCTTCTCCCGATGGCGTCTTTAAAATTTCTTACGTGGAATGTGAGGGGCCTGCGTGACAAGCTTAAGCGCGCGGCAGTCATCACATTCCTTAAGAAACAACGTGCTGATGTGATAGTCCTGGTGGAGACACATGTGGAGGGGAGCGTTCAGATGGCATTACGCCGCCCTTGGATTGGGTGGACATTTCATTCTACCCATACATCCCACGCCAGGGGAGTGTCAATTTTGATAGCTAAATCTGTACACTTTGAGCTATGTGAGCTGTCCACTGACTCACAGGGGCGGTACATATTTCTCCTAGCTAAACTATATGGTGAACCCATCCTAATATTGGCCTACTATGTGCCACCCCCATTCAACATTACAATCATTAAAGAGGGATTGTCATTCATGGCCCGACACCCTGCCATTTCTGCGGTTTGGTTGGGTGATTTCAATACTACGCTAAATCCCACTCTAGACAGGTTACAACTGACTCCTCCCACCCTGATTGCCCCCAACGAAACTAAGTTTTGTAAGCTTATTTCCACCTTTCACTTAATAGACACATGGCGTCACATGTTCCCAAATACGAAATCATACTCTTGTTTTTCATCTACCCATAATTCTCTGTCTCGCATAGACTTTATACTAATATCTCGTAGACTGACACCGCGATTAATTGAGGCCGCATTCGGTCCCAGAATACTTTCGGATCATAGTCCCTACTGGATAACTTTAAGCATACCCATTAATAAATCACCTAGATCCTGGCGTCTAAACCCGTTTTGGCTCTCACTCCTACCGGAGGATGACGAGCTTGCGAATGAATGGACACAATACTTTACAGGGAACGACAACTCGGCGTCACCCTCTGCGGTTTGGGACTCCTTTAAGTTGTTCGCTCGCTCCACACTAACGACCAGAATCAATAAAATTAAGGCTGACTCGGCTACCGTCCTTGATAAGGCAATGGCGGACTTGTCATCCTCTGAGCGAGATTTTGCCACCGCCCCGACTCCCGCAAAGGCAAACCAGCTCAAACTACACACTAGAGTAGTCGCCCAGCTTCAGTTCCAAAAAGCAAGACAAAAACTATTTTTCTCTAAACAAAAAATGTTTGAACACGGGGAAAAAGCCGGCAAGCTACTAGCATACCTGATACACAGTGAAGACAGACCCCCAGTGGTTATCACATTACATGGCCCTGATGGACAAAGCATTACAGACCCTCCCACGGTAACTTCAATGTTTAGAGACTTCTTTGCTGACTTGTACAAAACGACAGCCCCTACCGAGTCGGAATCGATGTCCCTCTTTCTAGAGGGGGTCGTTTTCCCGCAACTGACCAGGGAACAGATGGACCTTCTGGAGGCACCCCTCACCACAGACAAAATCGCAAAGGCAATTGCTAGCTTTGCCAGGTCTAAATCTCCGGGATCGGATGGACTTCCCATTGAGTTTTATTCCCAATTTAGCGAAACTCTCGTTCCTAAATTACTAGCGCTGTACAACCATCTTTTTGAGTCTGGCATACTACCTCCATCCATGACGGAGGCTACCATAGTCCTCATTCCTAAACCTGGAAAAGACCCATGATACCCTGAATCGTACCCCCCCATATCCCTATTACAGGTTGACATCAAAATACTAGCCAAAGTACTATCTATTAGGCTCAATCAGGTCATCTTGTCCCTAATACACACGGACCAGGCGGGTTTCATGCCCGGCCGTAACACATCGTTTAATCTTAGAAAATTATATATAAATCTGCAAGCCACGCATGAGGAGGTTGGGTCCCGGGTTGTAGTGACGTTGGATACGGCGAAGGCTTTCGACTCGGTGGAGTGGAAATATCTATGGAGATGCTTGGAGGGATATGGCTTTGGTCCCAATTTCAATAAGTGGGTTCAATTGCTGTATCAGGCGCCCACAGCCAAGGTGGTGGCCAACGGGTGGCCGTCTCGAATGTTTGACCTCAGTAGAGGCACGAGACAGGGCTGCCCTTTGTCCCCGCTGCTATATGCCCTTGCGGCAGAACCTCTTGCGATATCCATCCGAGCAAACCCAGGGATTAGGGGTCTGAGACTGGGTTCCCTGATTGAAAAAATCAGTATGTATGCTGATGATACGCTGCTGTATTTAGCAGATTCGGGCCCATCTCTACATACTGCACTCCGCACGATCGAAGGCTTTGGGATATTCTCAGGATTGAAAATCAATTGGGACAAGTCCCAAATTCTGCCTATTGACAGCTTCCCGCCCCCGGAATCCCAAACCAGATTGCCACTACAAAGTCGATGTCATTAAATACCTAGGGGTTCATATATCTAGGTCCCCGATGGACTACATTTCCCTCAATATAGAGCCCCTTCTTTCCATGGTTAAAACCAAAGTACGGATTTGGTCCCGACTTCCAATTGGGATCTGGGGCCGCATAAATTTAATTAAAATGGTCTTACTCCCTAAGATATTATATGTGTTGTGGCACACCCCAGTATACCTACCTTTGAAACATTTCAAATCGCTCGAGGCCATACTCAAGCCCTTTGTGTGGGGAGCCAATAGACACAAATTAGCATGGCAAACTCTCAAGAACCCGACCGATCTTGGTGGCACGGTTCTCCCTGACTTCAATCTATACTACATTGCATCACAGTTGTCACAGCTGTTCCACTTAGACAAGACGGACAGTGAGAGATTCCTCACCCTCTTATGTCCAAAGTGGGCGCAGCACACCAAAGATCCGATATATGCAATCGCATCGGGCTCGGGAGGGGCGGAGCCGGGGACAAATAGGCATACCATGTTATATCACTACAGGAAAATATGGGACTTAGCCTCTTCCAAACTCAGTACTCCACACTACAACGACTACACACCGCTATGGCATAATATGAATCTCCCTGAGCTCACCAAAATACAGGATACGGGTACGTGGTCCACGCAAGGGGTGTTTTACCTCCATCACCTCCTAGACAAGGGGCGCCTAAAAACCTTTGATTCCCTTAGAGAAGAATTTACACTTCAAAACCGAATGTTTTTTAGATTTTTACAACTCCGCCACGCGACGCAGTCGCAATTCCCTGACTCCGTCCCACACCCCACGCCCAATGTAATTATGGCAGTAATTAAGAGCACAGATTCGCACAAACTGATCTCAGCATTTTACAATATACTTTCCACTCCCATTTCTACCAAACTAGCGTACGATCTGAAACCCAGATGGGAGCGGGAGGTTGGGCCAATAGAGGATGAGGAGTGGGGCGAGGCGCTGGAGTCCGGTAAAGCAGTGTCTCCCAAGCTGTCCGATCGACTTTCGCAACTTTATGTCCTACATAGAGCGTACCTCACACCCCTCAGAGTGGCAAGATACAAGCGCACCTATTCTACAACATGTCTGATGTGTGGACAAGAGACGGGCACTTTTTTCCACCTGATCTGGGCCTGCCCTAAGATACAAGGTTTGTGGAAACAAATTGTGACATTTCTACACGACGAGATGGGCTCACCCCTTGCATTAGACCCCAAACAATGCCTTCTGGGAATGTTACCAGACACAATAGATAAATACACAAACATTTCTTCATGAGACACTGTTTTCAGCCAGGAAAGTCATTGCTAAAAAATGGATGAGACAAACACCTCCCAAAATAGTAGAATGGAAAATAGAAGTGAATAATACCCTGCCATACAAGAAATGTATATATATCAACAGGGGATGCCCCAATAAATATAACAAGATATGGGACCGCTGGCTTCAAGAGTCGAGTACCTGTACATAACAAGACCATATCAGTCAGAAATGAATGCTCAGACATAGGTTTTCCTAGGAAGTCTTTGGATATGCAATGTATTCTTGTAGAGCACGCTCACATGACAATGATAATGAATCTGTTGCCTTACCTACCTCAAGTATGATTCTCAATGTATCAGTTACCAAGTTTATATGCAAAATATACTTCACATGTATGCACCCTTTGAGCAATAAAAACCTTTGTTTAACGTTAAAAAAAAAAAAGGGGTATGCAACATAACACAATAGTATGAAATGACTGCACATTCCTGGTGGAGCGAGTGCACGGTAACACATTGAAAATGACAGACGTTAATAGTCACTAACCGTGTAATATACCAAGTGTCAATATGGTAACAGATGACCAACAATTCAAAGTCATAGTTGACTTTGGGGGGGGGGGGGGGGGGGGAAATAGGATTTTTTGTAAAATCCTTTTCTGTCGTCCATGGACGGACACAGCCTTCTTAAGTCTTGACAGGTGGGTTATGTTCCTGTTCATAGGAGAGGACTAGGCAGACATGTTAGATATTTCAATACATGTTACTTTAACAGTGTTGAACAGCCCCACCCAGGGGGCGGTCCCTCCAGACATAACCCTCCACCCTGCAGCATGCAGCCTCAGTTCGTAACAAGCAGTACAAACCTAAAAAGAAGGGGTGGGTGCTGTGTCCGTCCATGGACGACAGAGAAAAGGATTTTACGGTGAGTACAAAAAAATTCAAGTTAGACTTACCGGTAACTTGTTTTCCAAGAGTCTTTTAGGACAGCACATGAGAGAGTGGCTCCACCCACTAGGAAACACAATCTCCACCATATTTTAAAAGGAGGCGACTCCCCACATCTCGTCAGTTGTAGTAGAGTACCTCCGGCCCAAGCTGGAACACATAATCAGAATATGGTTAATGACAGCGCGCGCGCGTGTGTGTGTGTGTGTGTGTGTGTGTGTGTGTGTGTGTGTGTACACAAACCAAGAAGGGCGGGTAGTTTGCTGTCCTGAAAGACTCTTGGAAAACAAGTTACCGGTAAGTCTAACTTGAATTTTCCCTTATCGTCTTTCAGGACAGCACATGAGAGGATAATCGAGACTTACCGACTAGGGAGGGACAACAGCCTGCAGGACCTTTCTGCCAAATGCCTGATCATCGGCTGACAGCAGGTCCAGTCTGTAATGATGGACACATGTCAAATAGCTTGACCTCGTAGCCGCCTTACAGATCTGATGTGGGGTGGCACCAGCTTTTTCTGCCCATGTAGTGGCTAGAGCTCTAGTAGAGTGTGCTCGTATTCCCTGTGGAGGAGACAAACCCGTCTGGGAATAAGCCTCAGAAATAGCCAGTCTTAGCCATCTAGCAATTGACCCCTTCGATGCTTGGCGTCCCTTTCTGTTGCCAGAAAAAAAGAACAAATAAAAAGAGTCCAAAGACCTAAAGTCCTTTGTTATTTCCAAGTAGTGTAATAAAATTCTTCTTACATCTAAGTTATGAAATGAAGTCTCCCTTCTTCTGAAGGATTTGAACAAAAAGTTGATAGGATAATTTCCTGCGATCTGTTATGAACTGATGCCACTTTTGGTAAAAACCCCAGATCTGTTTTAAGCACAATCCTGTCTGGGTAAATCAACATAAAGTGTTTTTATTGAAAGAGCGTGTAGTTCACTAATTCGTCTCGCAGTCGTAACTGCAACTAAGAATACTGTCTTAAGAGTCAAATCTTTCAACGAGATTGTAACGGTTCAAAAGGTTCTTTCGTGAAGGCTTGCAAAACTACTGACAGGTCCCATTTAGGAAAATGTTTAGTAGGCACTGGTCTGGCTCTAGTAAGTGACCTAACGAATCTTGTGATCAAAGGAACCGAGGAAATTTGTTTTTCTAGGTATACTCCCAGGGCAGCCACTTGCACTTTGAGAGTGCTAATTGCAAGACCTTTGTCCACACCATTTTGTAGAAACTCCAGAATCGACACAATGTCTTCTAGGGTACGGTTTGATGAGTGACACCAACAGTTGTAAACCTTCCAAACTTTTGTGTAGATATCTCTAGTTACTCTCTTTCTACTGGCAAGTAGAGTGGATACTAGAGGCTCTGGCAGTCCTTTGTTCCTTAATAACTGCTCCTCAGATACCAAGCGGTGAGGCTTAGTCTGGCTACATCCGAGTGGTATACTGGGCCCAGTACCAAGTCCTGTCTGAGAGGAAGCTGCCAGAAAGGTTTGATCATCATTTGTAGGATGGAGGAAAACCAGGCTCTTTTCGGCCAGAACGGAGTGATCAGGATTACTGATCCCTTTGCCTTCTGTATTTTTCTCAATACAAGAGGGATTAGCTGAAAATGAGGGAAGGCATAACCCAGATGGAAGTCCCAGGGATGTGCCAAGGCATCTATCCCTATTGATCCGCTGTCTCGGTGCAGAGAGAAGAATTGAGGGAGCTGGGCGTTGTCTTTTGATGCGACCAGATCCACCTGAGGGAAAAAACCCGCGAACAGCTGCCGCCGCCTAAGGAGCGGCTCCAGGAACAGTCCCTGCTCCTCTGAGCTGAAGAGGGAGAAGGAGCCCACTTACCTACTACCCTGTGGCGCGGTGTGGGAGGATCGGACTCTCTGGAGGACAAAAAAAAAAAAAAAGACGGTATGGTGGGGTAGGCAGCCTGGCCTCTCAGGACAGCACCTTAAGAAACCTGACTCCTACTAGGTGTTCCCTTGCCGGAGGAAACACAAAACTGACGAGATGTGGGGAGTCGCCTCCTTTTAAAATATGGTGGAGATTGTGTTTCCTGTTTCCTAGTGGGTGGAGCCACTCTCTCATGTGCCGTCTTGAAAGACAATAAGGGAAAAATCCTATTTTCTCTTTTCACCCATGGACAGACACAGCCTGCTTAGGCCGCGACAGTTGGGATGTCCCAAAGCAGTGTCAAAAACAAGGGGTGGGAACCGTAATCAAAAAAACAAATTTCACCCCAAGCAAGCTGAGCTCAACGGAGGCGTTGCAACCTTAAACAGTCGCCTGCAAAACCTTGCGGCCAAAGAAAGCATCTGAGATGCACTCACATCATCCTCGAGAGTGTGCACCGACGACCAAGTTGCCGCCCTGCACATCTGTGAGCCGCTTGATGTCAGGAAGCACCAATTGCCCTGGTTGGGAGCGCTTGGTGGGCTGTAGGAGGAGAAATGGTGCCCCATATGGTTGGGAGGCGCACAAGGAGATGTAGGCCTTCCAAGTACGATGGTAGATCTTCCAGGAGGAAGATTTTTGTGCCCTCAGCCTGGTCGAGATGACCGAATCCGAAAGACCTTGGTCCCCTAGTACCTGGCTGTCAATAGCCATGCCATAAGGCCAGCGGCTGTAAGGCAGGATGAAGTATGGGACCTTGAGACGGAAGGTCCTCCCACATTGGCAGCCGCCAGTGTGTTCGCCACCAGGCGTACAAAGTCGGCGTACCAAGGACGCCGGGGCCAATCTAGAACGATTGGGATCACCGGGATCCCCCTCAATCTGCACATTGAGGAGCAGACGAGGAAGAAACATCAGTGGGGGATAGGCATAAATTAGCCGATACTGACCCCACAGGGCCACAAACGTGTCTGGCCAGGGATCTCTGGACCAGCCCACAAATCGACATCATGCGATTGAGTCGAGAAGCCAGGAGGTCAACGACCGACGTCCACCTCCGGCAAAAGGATTAGACACCCCTCCGGATGGAATGAGCATTCCCCTTGGTTCAGCAACTGGCGACTCAAATAGTCCGCCAGTTAGAGTTCTACACCTGAATGAAGACGGCCGACATGCTTCTTCCCATCTACCGCAGGATGTCCAGAGGGTTGACATAAGCCACAGCCGTGGCATTGTCCGACTGAATCCTGATCGGGCGCCCTTGTAGTCTCCACGACTATGAAGAGAGACATATCCTAAATCGCCCAAAGTTCCAGAACATCGACCGGCAGACGGGATTCGTCCGGCGACCTTGGACCGACTGGACCCCCCCAGCCTGTGAGGCTGGATCGTAAATCACAGTTCAATAGAAAAGAAGGAAAAAACTTCCCGGAGAGAAATACCAGGAATGTCAGCCACCAAGTAAGAGGCCTTGACTAGGCGATTCACCTGAATCTAATGATCCAGAGACAATGGGGATGTGTTCCAATAGGACAGAATCTCCCCTCCAAATGTGGACCTGGGCAAACGGTACTGCCTCGAAGGAGGCCATCATGAGATCCAACTCACTGCAGCCTAGAGTATCCGCAACCTCTCTGGAGGGAGAAAACTCTTGCCTCGGGTGAGCACAGAGCCAGCCCCAGGCATTCTAGGCGCCGAGTCTGAACTAGTACCGACAACTGGAGGTACAGCATCCACCCGAAGTCTTGGAGAGTCTGACTGACTATAGACACGTCTTCCCCTAATTCTAACCTGGAAAACAGGTTATAAAAGACCATGCAAAGAACCAACAATGACAATGCCGCGCTAACTCAGCAAGGCTAGAATCGGGGCGAGCACCCTGGTGAAACACTTGGTGCTACCACTAGGTCAAAAGGGAGTCATAAATTAATAGTGGCTCCCCTTGACCGCTAAAAACACAGGAACCGCTGGTGCCCGTCGCATATGGGGACCCAGCACGCATCCCTGAAGTCCAGGGACGTCAGAAGGTCCCCTCGATGGAGAAAACCGACTCCATCCTGAATTTCCGAATCCCCAACAAGTCTTAAACTGCCCCATCAGGGCAGTCCGACGAGACGGTAGGGCAAAGAAACCATTCGGTGAACAAGAAAGAAAACATCGATCTTGTATGAAGAGACTACTTTGCAAACTCCGTGGCCGGAAAAACCGGAAAGCTACACAAAGGCATTAAGGGCCTTGAGGCCTAAGATTGGACGATTCCGTCCTCTTCTGAGACCATGAATAGATTTGAGTAGAATCCCTGAAACCTGTCCTGCGGCGGTATGGGTATGACAACCCTCAAAAACACTGCAATATATTAGGGAAGGAAGGTCTCGGCTTACGGGGCGCCCCTTCTTTGAAAGGCAAATCTGTCAGAGCTTCCATAGAAACTCGGTCAGCGGACCAGTATATCAGCCCCCTCAGGTGGCACACCTGCTAGGTGGCCAGTGTCACAACTTTTAGAGGAAGCTGAAGCTCCTCCACTGTCTGGTACAAAAGTCATGCCCATTCAGTGAGTGTCAGACACCAGAGACGCAGCCACTAACGGGCGAACGCGGTCCGAGCCACTGCTCCTGATCACCTCCTAAAGGCAGGTGTCCCCCTATCGGGATAGTGGTACCCCTGATACAAAGGGGTCAACTTCATGGGAAAAAAAAACATATCTTTTAAAAAAATGCTCTACAAAAGGAATAACAGACCGCTGTGCGCTGAGGGACCAAAAAGGACCTAAGCGACAATCCCCAGTCCTTAAAAACCTATATAGAGCAGGTCGGTCAAGTGACTCCAAAAAAAAACTGACACCTCAGTGGATGTTCCAGCAGCTACTACATTTTTAAGTGCTGATTGTACAAACAGTTTATACTGTGTATTGCGCCAAAGCGTGCAATTGGAGCGTGGAAGGAAACCGACGCAGACACCGTGTATGTATTTTAGTATGTGTGAACATACATATTGAACATGTTTATGCTGTGCAAAGCGCCGAAGGCATGCACACCATTGGGGCGTGGGAGGAAACCGGAGTACCCGGAGGAAAGCCACGCAGACTGCATATACATACCGTGTAGGTATATGATGTGTGAATAAACATATTGAACATATTTATGCTGTGCAAAGCGCCGAAGGCATGCACACCATTGGGGCGTGGGAGGAAACCAGAGTACCCGGAGGAAAGCCACGCAGACTGCATATACATACCGTGTAGGTATATTATGTGCGAATAAACATATTGAACATGTTTATGCTGTGCATAGCACCGAAGGCGCGCATACCATTGGAGTGTGGGAGGAAACCGGAGTACCCGGAGGAAACCCACGCAGACACCGAGTAATAATACATACATATACTGCGAATGTGCTTAGTGTCGTGTATAAACATATTGTGTATGTTTATACCGTGTATGGCCCGAAGGCGCACACGTCATTGGAGTGTGGGAGGAAACCCACGCAGACACAGAAAGCAATAATGCATACACTGTGAATGTATCCAGTGTTGTGTATAAACATATTGTGTATGTTTAAACTATTGCGCCGAGGGCGCTTAATCTTCTTCTGCATCGTTCCAATCTGAGTATATGTGCTGCCGAAGCAAGCACCAAACTGCAGGTAAAAAGCAACCTCTGACACCTCAGACCGGTGGTCCTGTCAGAGTCAGAGCATTCCCCAGGATATGGCGGGAAACCACAGGTGCAGGGGATACCGACTCCGTTACACAGAAAGCTCTCAGGGACTAGACAAAATGAATAAAGTCCCCCCACCATGCTGCACCAACCAGGTGGGGGGGGTCGGGTCACCCAGGGGACTCACCAGCCCAGAATGAGACCGCTCAGTGCCACTGCCCGCCTCTATACACCAAGACTGTGTATCACGATTATCCATGCTGCTCTAGAAGCAGTGTGTGAGGGAAACCGTGAGGAAGCTGTGAGGAGAATCATGTTGCGCCATCCAGGAGCCAGCACTAGAGGCCAAACCTCCACCAAAGATGGCCGCAGGACGCCTCAGGGAGAAGGAAAGGGCGCGACCACAAGAAAATGGCCACAACAACTGCGCCATAGCGTGGCCACGGCAAGATGGCCGCCAATGGGCAAATCAATGCAATAGAAAAACACACCCTGAAAATGGCGGCGGCACCGCCAAAATGGCGCCCGAGCACCGCGATGTGGACGAGAAGGCCCAGAGTATCCCCCCACAGAGAAACGGGCCCTGACACCCCCACCAGGACCTGGAGTCCCCACAGGTACGCCCCGGTTCGGACAGAGGGAGTAAAAAGGTGACAGAGAGCAGGGAAAGGGAGGACAGGAGAACTCCCTATTCCTAGGAACACCCAGCTGTTCCCACCTGCTGAGGCAGGAGGAACTGTACTTACTCGTCCTAACAAGGACCTGCTGGTGCGTTCCTGACAGGCCTACAACCAAGCAGTACGGAGTAGCTGTCGGCCTGGTCCACTGTAATTGAGACAGCAAGCAGCCCAGTCATATGTGGACCCTGAAGCAGAAACTCACCGGCCACCCCCGGAGCCATGGAGTATGTTGTGAACTGACCCAACGCCTTAGCGAGGGAAAGCACGCTCGATGGTTGGACTGGGAAGACTACGAGGATCTATATTATCCAACATATTGCCCAGCTGACTGTTGATAGAAGAGTCTCAACAATAAAATAAAATTTAATTAAATAAAACAAAAATTTTCCTCAGGACTCTGGGCCCAAATGGGAGCCACGTCCATCTCCTCTGCTAGGCAGAAAAAATAAAAAAATAAAATAAAAAAATAATAAATAAAACTTAGGCTGCAGGGCGGAGGGTTATATCTGGAGGGACCGCCCCCTGGGCGGGGCTGTTCAACTGTTAAAGTAACATGTATTGAAATATCTAACATGTCTGCCTAGTCCTCTCCTATGAACAGGAACATAACACAACTGTCAACACTTAAGAAGGCTGTGTCCGTCCATGGACGAAAAGAGAAAGAAAAATTACAATGTGGTGAGAAATATACAAGAACCCAACTCACATGTACATATTGAGAGGATCTGGTCACCTATAGGCACACATATATTGTAAGGTAATGGCAAGCGTTGACCCTCTCCCTCTATAAAAGGGGGCACCTTGCTCAGACTTCAAAACAGTGGTACCATACGGTCAGTGCATACCGAATAGAATTTTCTGATGTTCTCAGTCAGGAAAGTGGACACACTAGGTGTTCAAAAAGGGGAGAAAAAAAAAAAAAAAAAAAAAAAAAAAAAAAAAGGAGTAAAAAAGGGGAAGAGACAGTGTTAAAAAAAAAAAAAAAAACTTTTATTGCTGTCAAAAAGGAAGGTAAACATACCTTGTGGCAATCAAGAGTGACGTGTCCTCTTTAGTGAGATCGCTGGGGTCTATTAGACCCCAGCTATCTCCTCTGACCACAACATCATTAGAACAGACCAAGATCGGTCTGATCCAATGCTTGTACAAGCTAGCAAGGACTTGTAAACAAAAAACACTGGAACCAGAAGTGACATACAGGTCGTTTCCGGTTTCTAACATCATAGGAGGTGATCAGGTCTCTGAATACCTCTATGGTAAGCCGGCACAACCGCCGGCTGAACATTTGGGTCTCCTGGTGGGGCAGGAGAGCCCAAGAGAGCCGCAGAAGGCGGCGGGAAGGGTATCCAAAGTCATATGACAAGTCGGAGAAGCGTGAATGGTGTAGAAGTCCAGTTCTGGTTACCAACACACCCCAGGAAGTGTTCAGGAATTGTTGCCAACAGTTAGTATTTTTACTGGCAGCTAGTAAAAAAATGGGCACTTTTGTCCTGCCAGTCACCGAAAAAGGTTGCCAGTAAAAGGGATTTTTATAACAGCTTACCTGTAAAATCCTTTTCTTGGAGTACATCACGGGACACAGAGCGACTTAGTCATTACTAATGGGTTATATAGATTACCTTCAGGTGCTGGCACTGGCCACTTCCAAACCGGAAGTACCCTCCCCTATATAAGCCCCTCCCATCCGGGAGCACCTCAGTTTTGTAGCCAAGCAATAAGTGTCCCAAAAAGAGGGGTGGGAGCTCTGTGTCCCGTGATGTACTCCAAGAAAAGGATTTTACAGGTAAGCTGTTATAAAAATCCCTTTTTCTTTTTCGTACATCACAGGACACAGAGCGACTTAGTCATTACTAATGGGACGTCCCAAAGCAATGCCAAATGAGGGGAGGGATACATAAGCTGGGCGCCATCAGGCATGAGGATCTTTTGCGGCCTGCAACACACTGCGCCCAAAGGCGACATCCTCCTGACTTCTAACGTCTACCTGGTAGAATCTAGTAAACGTGTGTACCGAAGACCATGTTGCGGCCTTACATACTTGAGCCAGGGAGGCCTGGTGATGCACTGCCCATGAAGTTCCAACTGCTCTTGTGGAGTGCGCCCTAACTTTGAACGGAGGCGGTCTCTTTCTCAAGCCATAGGCTTGTATTATGACCTGTCGAATCCACTTGGCTAAAGTAGATTTTGATGCTGCCTGACCCTTTTTAGGGCCTTCCGGCAGAATAAACAAAGTATCCGTTCTGCGAATCTGAGCAGTGGCTTTTAGATAAGCTTTAACTGCTCTTACTACATCCAAAGAATGTAATAACTTTTCCTCTACCGAGCTAGGTTTGGGGAAAAAAGAAGGAAGAACCACATCTTGGTTCAAATGAAACCTCGATACCACCTTGGGAAGAAAGGCTGGATGAGGACGTAATACTACTCTGTCCTTATGGACAACCAGATATGGCTCCTTACAGGACAAGGCGGCTAATTCCGATACTCTTTTAGCCGAACAAACGGCTACTAAGAAAATCAATTTCCTGGTGAGAAGAACCAAGGAAATGTGTTGCAATGGTTCAAACGGTTGTTTCTGTAGAACCGACAGAACCAGGTTTAAGTCCCAAGGACATATGGGAATACTAACCGGAGGGCTAATACGCATCACTCCTTGTATGAAAGCTTTGACTAGTGAATGCGAAGCCAAGGGCCTTTGAAAAAATATTGACAAGGCCGAAATCTGACCCTTGATAGTACTCAAGGCTAGCTTCCTATCTACAGCCCACTGTAGGAAGTCCAAAATCCTCCCTATCACATACTTACGTGGATGCCATTTCTTCGCCTCACACCACGTAATGTACGCTTTCCAGATCCTATAATAGATCTGCCTGGATACCGGCTTCCTGGCATTGATCATGGTAGATACCACAGAATTAGAGAGCCCTCTCTTTTTCAGAATGTGGGCTTCAATAGCCAGGCCGTCAAACCTAGGGCTGGTAAGGAAGGGTGGTATATCGGTCCCTGCGACAGCAGGTCCGGACGATGTGGGAGGGTCCAAGGACTCCTCACTGACATTTTTACAATCTCCGCGTACCATGCCCTTCGGGGCCACGCTGGAGCCACCAGAATCACTGGTTTCTTTTCTACCCTGATTCTGCGGAGTAATCGCGGTAACAATTGTGGCGGTGGGAATGCATATATCAGCTTGAACTGATCCCAAGGGAACACTAGGGCATCCGAGCCGCAAGCTAGAGGATCCCTTGTGCGAGACACAAATCTGTCCACCTTTGCGTTGAATCTGGATGCTAGCAGATCTACATCCGGTGTTCCCCACCGCTGGCATATTGCCTGGAAAACCTCGGGGTGAAGAGACCATTCCCCCGGGCATAATTGTTGGCGACTTAAAAAGTCCGCTCTCCAATTTTCCACTCCTGGGATGAAAACCGCGGATATGGCTGGGACATATTTTTCTGCCCACTCCAGGATGCAATTTGCTTCCCTCTGGGCTGCACGACTCCTGGTGCGACCCTGGTGATTGATATATGCCACTGCTGTGGCATTGTCTGATTGAATTCTGACAGGGGACCCTTGGAGTTTGGATGTCCATGCTACTAGGGCATACCGGGCTGCTCGTATCTCTAAGAGATTGATGGGCAGGGCCTTTTCTGCTTCTGACCACTTGCCCTGGAGAGACCATTGCTCCAGTACTGCCCCCCAGCCTATGAGGCTGGCATCTGTAGCGACTACCTTCCAAGAAACCGGACTGAAGGGTTTCCCTTTTTCCAGATTCTGGGGCACCAACCACCAATGGAGGCTCTTGCGAACGGAAGGGGACAGGGACATTGGTAAGTCTAAAGCCTGAACTTTTTTGTTCCAGGCTGACAGTATGGCCCTTTGCAAATTCCTTGAATGGAATTGACCGTAGGGTACCGCTTCGAATGAAGCCACCATTTTTCCCAGCAGCCTCATGCAGAGGCGTATGGATGGTTTTCTTTTTGTACCCACTAAGTGGGTCAAATCTTTTAAAGACGACACCTTCTCTGGAGGCAAGAAAATCTTTCTCCGATTTGAATCCAGCCTTAGCCCTAAGTATTCCAGACTTTTGACTGGTCTTAGAGCCGACTTGTCCCGGTTGATAATCCAACCGTGATATTCCAGATACTTGATTGTCTTGTGAATAGCTACTTCCAGCTTTTCCACTGAGTGGTCTATTAGTAGCAGGTCGTCTAGATATGCCATTATCGTTACACCTTGTGTTCTTAGATTGGCCAATAATGGGGCCAGAATTTTTGTGAACACTCGTGGTGCTGTGGCCAGACCGAAAAGGTAAGGCTCTGAACTGAAAATGGCGCCCTTCTACTGCAAAGCGTAGAAATTTCTGGTGGGTCGGAAAGATGGGAATATGCAGATAAGCATCCCTTATGTCGATCGAGGCTAACCATTCCTGCCCTTGTAGGGCGGTGGCCACCGATCGGATCGACTCCATCCGAAAAGTCCTGATATTTAGGAACTTGTTTAGCCCTTTTAGATTTAATATGGGCCTCACGTCCCCATTTGGTTTGGGGACTGTGAAAAGGTTCGAGTAAAACCCGAATCCGCTTTCTTCCAGGGGAACCTTCATGATTACACCTTGGAGCAATAGTTGTTCTAGTGCCAGAAGGAGGGATCCTCTCTTCTGGGGATCTCTTGGCACGTTTGACCTCATAAATTGGGCAGGAGGAGTGCCTTTTAACTCCAGCTTGTATCCCAGACTTACTGCGGAGAGCACCCATCTGTCTCTGATGGTGTCCCGCCAGGTCTCTGTGAACAACTGAAGCCTTCCCCCCCACCCGATTGAGTGGGGGCAACGCTTCATGACTTGGGGGGAGGTTTTGTACCTCTCTTGATCCAGGGCTTCTTGTTACCCTGTGATTGTCCCTGATTTCTGCCCCCTGAATTTGACCGCGGAGGCCGTCGGAACTGCTTCACAGCCGATGTGCCCGGGACTGGAGAAGTAGGCCTCTTAAAAGAAGGACTTCTACTCTTGTTCTTAACCGGTAAGAGTGAACTTTTACCGGCAGAAATTTTCTGGATATATTTGTCCAGATCTTCTCCAAATAAGCGTTCTCCATGAAATGGGAAGCTAACCAGCAGTTTCTTACAGGGAGCTTCAGCAGACCAGTTTTTGAGCCACAGAAGCCTACGCATATGTACTATAGACAGCGTAAAGCGGGAGGCCTGTTGGATTGTATCCTTTATGGCGTCCACCGCAAAACACAAGGCTCTAGGCAGGTCAGCTAGGGCAAGAGCCTGCTGATCTGGTAAGTCCCTTAAGACTTGTTTCAACTGATCTTTCACTGCTTGGCAGACTCCAATCGCTGCTACCGCAGGTTGTGTCACCATGCTTGCTGTAGAGAAAGCAGATTTTAGTAAAGACTCCAATTTTTTATCTATTGGGTCTTTGAACATTGGAACATTATCTACTGGACATGTCAGTGATTTGTTAACAGAAGAGATGGCTGCGTCCACTGTAGGGACCCTCCATTTTTTTATGAACTTATCCTCCATGGGATAGATCACCGGAAATCTCTTGGGGGGAGCAAATATTTTATCAGGATGCTCCCAATCCTGGTAAATAAGCCCTTCTAATAAAAGGGTGGATTGGGAAGGAACAGACAGCCTGGGGAGCTTTTAGCGACCCCAGCGAGGAAACCGTAGTGGATGGTGGTTCCGCCAGAGGCATTTTAAATGCTGATCGGACCATGTTAGTCAGAGACTGAACCCATAATCTTTCAGCCTGAGATGCTGAGAAAGGTTCTTCCACTGTTGATTCCTCCATAACTGAATCAACCTCATCCTGATCCCCTTCAGGTAGGTCGATCCCTGTGTGGGGCTGTTCCTCCACTAACAGGCACTCTGAAGGAGGAGACTGAGATCGGACGCGCTTTCCCTGTGACAGGGAAGCAGCGATCAATGCTGTTAATCTCTCTTCCAATCCTCCCAGAGTTGAGGATAAAACCTCCTCTGTTATATATACAGGAGCAGGTGGACTGGGGACAGCCGCAGCACCAGGCACTCCTGCGAGGTTTCTACGGCTACTGACCTCTGAATTCTCAGGGGAGATTGGTGCAGTACAAGCATGCCCAATATCCTCAGAGCCCGATGGAGACCCCTTTGGCTTCCTGGAAGATCTATTTCCGGAGCGTCTGGACGACATATCCTTTAAGCACAAAGCTGAGGTATTCCCGTCGTCATACACCAATTTTGCTGGTAATAGTCTGACAAAGTTGCTGCTATATACCAGCTGGTGTCCACTAAAGTGCCTTTCTATGGGGATGCCTGCATCAACCGCCTCTGTGTGCCACTGTTTGTTCCTAGCTCTGTTTGCATCCAGCTGACACTTGTACTGTGTCTTTATACAAGCTGGGACGCCTGCACATGCGCAGAAGCACCGTGGCGCGCATCGAGCGTCATCCACCCGCCCCGCCCCTTTTTTTCATAGGAGGTGCGTGCACGCGCGCGCCCGTGCGCCCTTTTCGAAACCAAACAGGGACTAGGAGCCAGGGCCCTTTTTGCCGGAGGGCCTGTGCGGTGGATGAGCGCAGCAACAGGGCAGAGGAACTGGATTCCCACAGAGAAACTTACCAACTGCCTGGATCTTTTGACTTGAGAAAACCAAAGATCCACATGACAAGAAAAATGGACCACAGCGGCCTCTAGTGGTTTAACACAGGTACCGCGGTCCTCCTTTCTTTTTTTTTTTCTTGACTACTATTAAAATTTTACATTTTCAGTAGTTACAGGCATACACAGATATTAGCGGGAATACCGTTAGGTAACAGACAGAAAGACAAATTAGGCTTGGGGGTCCCCCAATAGAACCAAGTTCCTGGGGGCCCCCCACTTACCTGATCCCCGCCGCAGGACTCCGTTTGGTCCACAGAAGCCCAAACTTCACCTATCACGGCAGGCATTGTAATTAAACCTTCAGGGACCGGGTTCCCAAGGATTCCACTCCCCTGGACCTGTATAGCACCCTGCACAGACAACATCTTGGTCGTGGGTATGACCAGAGCTCTGGATCCCAGGGTCCAGCCCTCCTAAGAGAGGCATTACAGGCAAAACCTTGCTCTTCTGCTGCAAGGCCCGGGTACCGACCGTTTAGCTATGAAGCTTTTTTGGTGGGATCCGGAACAGCTTACTAAGGCCCAAAAGAACCTGTACGCAAGCCCAGTGAAAACACATGTTACTCTTTGGCCAACACCTTAGACACTGGCAAAAAACTGAGGTGCTCCCGGATGGGAGGGGCTTATATAGGGGAGGGTACTTCCGGTTTGGAAGTGGCCAGTGCCAGCACCTGAAGGTAATCTATATAACCCATTAGTAATGACTAAGTCGCTCTGTGTCCCGTGATGTACGAAAAAGAAATATGGCTGTGACGCTCTAGACCATTTGAGTGCCTGCTACAGTGTGTTCGGGCGCTGCCAGTGTGGTGGGCAGGTCTAGCGGTGATAGTGCCTGATTGCGTCGTGTGATGTCATGGTACAAGGGAGCCTAGCCGAGCGACCAGAGCCTTGTGTGTGGGACAGGAGCAAGGCAAGCCAGGAGTGGGACTGTCAGTTCTGTTTGGACTGAATGGACCACCTGGCATGGAGAGAGACTGTCACTGACTCCAGAGGGGACATTTTCTGTCAGTGAGGATCTGTGCTGCTGCACATCGCTTACAGTGTCACTGAGAGTCAATTTCATTTGTGTGTGCACCCATTCTAATTTCTTGCCCTCGAGTCCTGTCCCTGACCTACTTACTATATTGAAAATAAAATAGGAAATAGGTTTTGTCTTAATAGCTACCTTAAATCACATTGCTAATTGCATATTGTACTTGTTTGTAGCCCAAGTACTTAAATTTGCACTTAAAACTGTAATTTTGTAACTTTTGGAAATGCCAGTAAATTTCAATCTGGTAGGTTGGCAACACTGTTCAGGTGACCGAAGTGACTCCTATTTTTTTTTTTTTTACATAGTAATGTTCCAAGTACAGCACCAGGTACTTGCTGAAATAATCCAAACTTTTTTTCAAACATTAAAAAAAGAGATAGAAAGTTGAAGCACAAAATACAAACAAATCTTTTTAATGAAAAGCTCTATAAAACAAAATCCAGCATGACACAATGTTTAGAGGGAATGAAGCTCAAACTAATCATGTTTCAGCATAACTTACTTTGGTGTCACAATTAATTAGCAATTTTCATTTCATGATTAGAAGAACATTTCTAACATTGGAAAAGCCATACATGAGAAATATTAAACTTGTCCACAACCTGTGGCAATATTATGTACACTCATTTTTAACAGCTTTAGGGTCTGACGGGGCAAGACTAATTAATGGCATACAATACAGTTGGGGTATTGGCTAAAAGTAAAAAACGGATTTGTCGCATATGATCAGACGGAAATGATGCCATAGGAGGTGCTGATAAAAGTTTAAAGTTGACCGTTATAAAATTAGTTTTCCGTTTTAAACTTGCACCATAAAATTGGGGCATTTTTTTTTGTGCAAGGCGAATTTCCACAAATTGTTCAGTTCTTAAAAATTCAGATATCCCACAAGTTGAATCCAGCTTTAAAAAAAATCCAATTTCGGAGAACCGCTTGATTGAATCAATTACAAAAAACACACTCTTCCTTTAAAGTCAGGTTACAATTTCTTTAACAAAACTGAAACAAAAAAGGGGAAAGTTAGTCAACTTTATATTAAGCATTACCACCTAGACGAACTCAAACATATTGCAACCACCAACTAATACTAATGTCACCTAAACTAAAGTGGATGTTAACTCTCACATATAGCCAGTGAAGTGAAAAGCTTTAGATGACACAGATCAAACAAATCCTCCTACATAGGTTTTACATGTATATCTGCAGTCTTTAGCTCTCTACACTCTTTAGAAAGTACAGATTGTGTCAAAAACCTTTCCTCCTCTCTCAGCAGCACATATGGGTGGGGAGAATGGGCTTACACTGTGGGATCTGATTGGAGTTAAGGAACACCCCCCTTCCACATAAGCAGAGGAACGAAGGAACATGCAGAGCTGTAGTCTGAATAGGCAAGCTCTCCGCTTATCTCCCTTTAAGCTCCCTCCCCGACACAATTTTCAGCTCATGTTTTCTCATGTGTCAGAAGTGACTCATGCTGATAACAGAGGAACGAAGCACCAGAGAGAAACACTCAGAGGTTTGGAGAGATAAACACTACAGGTATATGCGCTTAGTTCAACTTTCATGAATGGGGTTTACAACCACTCTAAGGTTTGCTTTTGTAAAGGCATGATCCCTTGCTAGGAATTTATGGCTGGTATAGGGGCCACCGTGGAAAGCTCCCCCACCCTCATGAAAAAAGCCATATCGTCTGCAAAAAACGTCACCAGCTTCTGAGTTCTCAAACACTTAAGAATCCATGAGTGTGCAGAGCACAGAAATGCTTTACGACTTGACACAATAATTGATAGTCAGTATTCAGTAAGAAAATAGTTGCAAACGTGTGTCCATTTTGGATACTGTGATCCATCCATCCAGGTTTTGTGATGGAAGCAATGTAGTATCCGATTACTAGGAGGGGGAGAATAGACATGAATCAATATATTCGGGGATCTACGCAGAGGTATACAAGGCAGTGTAACAGTTTTATCATCCAAAGTAGATAAAAGTGACCAGAGAATATAATGTCTTTGGGACACATTGATAATGATATGGCCTTACTGCCGTTTAGAAAAAAAAAAAAACCTAAAAATAAAAAAGACAATAGTAACAGCACAGCTTTGCGATTTACTATTGTGCTTTCCACTTATCTTTCTTTAGAATTCTGAAGAAAGAAGAGCCCCGCTCTTTGAAGACATGGGGGAGAATGACGAAAGGAGGCATCACATGACCTGTCGGTGTCATGTGATGGAAGCTCACCTCCTGTCAGAGCATGCTCAGTATTATGCAGAAAACACACAAGGCCTCTTGCACACTGCAGCTTAAAAAAAAGCCCAGTACAGTAGGTTGGTTAAGGAGTGAATACTGCAATGTACTGTGGAGTGCAAATAGCAGCACATGACCTTCATATTAGCCCCGTTGGCATAGAGGGTATAGTGCAGTATTGTTTCTCAAGTTTATCAAACTATGGACCAATTTAATAAAGGCATTATATACATATTACCCCTTCATGTAGATCACCCAATATCTGGGTACATGGATTACCAGTGACTAACTGTAGATGAACGTCTTTTACAAAAAATGCAGTAATGTCCAAATATCTCAGTACTAGCAGCGAAACCGTTTACCCCATAGTAGGGCTGGGAAGAAAGATAAAAAAAAAAAAAAAAAAAAAGATTTTAATCTTGAAATCGAGTCTTGAGTTCAAATCGATTCAGATTTGAAGAAAATCGATTTTTTTTTTTTCCTTCAGAGTTTCCGTAGCAGGGCTGCAGGGGGCGTATCCGGAATGGCACTGGGCGGCGTTACCCCAACAACATCTACTCGCCACCACGAGTAGATGTAATGTAACACTAACTAACCGCAAGCCGCTGTCTGCCTACCTGATCAGCGTGTCATGCAGACAGACGGCGGTCATTGCAGTGTTCAAAAGCCGCGCCTCCCGAGTCCTCGTCGTCTGTGATAGGCGCAACACTCCATTTCACCGCAGGCAGTGTTCAGCCTATCACGAACATCCTCTCATCCTCGTCTGTGTTATGCGGATGAGCGGATGTCCGTGATAGGCGGAACACTGAATGCTGGGAAATTCAGTGTTCCGCCTATCACAGACGAGGAGGCGGCACGGCTTTTGAATACTGGAATGTCCGCCGGTGTAGCAGTAAAATCCGTATCCCATGAAAATCTGCATTAGGTACAGGCACAGTGATTGAAGCACAGGCACAGTTCAATTCAACTAAGAGTAACCTCAGGACTTTTTGTTTTATTAGCTAAATCCAAATAAAGTATTAATAATTTGGATGTTTAACAATCTTTGTTGCACACTGACTTTGCAGTTAGAGAAAGGGTTGCATTTGCCATTTTGTTTGGTGATGCACTTTAATATAATTTAAAAAATCGAATCGTAAATAGAGTTTTTTTATAAAAAAAAAAAAGCCGATTTTTTTTGGGGGGGGGGGGGGGGGGGATCGCCCAGCCCTACCCCATAGCTTTTTTTTGTTTAACAATTTAGCTATGGGACTAAAATTTCCAAGCAATTTTGACATCACTGAACAGCAACGGGAAGGTTTTATTGCACCTAAATGCATAGAACGCATTAAGGAAAAAATAAATAAAAAATGGACTTTACAACCACTTTACCGCTTGCCGACCAGCGCACGGCTATATACACGTCGACAGCATGGCACGGACAGGCAGAAGGACGTATATATACGTCCTCTTTAAGAAGCACCATTGTGGACCCTGGAGCGAGCGCGCCGCGAGCTCCGTGACTCCGACGGCGGGTCCTGCGGACTCGATGTCCGCGGGGATACCTGTGATAGTCTCATGGTGAGGAAGAACGGGGAGATGCTGATGTAAGCAAGCATCTCCCCGCTCTGCATAGTGACAATGACAGTGATCATCGCTTCCTGTAATCGTAAGCTGTGATCACTGCTGTGTCACACACAGTTCACCCCCCTACAGTAAGAATCACTCCCTAGGGCACACTTAACCCCTACAGCGCCATCTAGTGGTTAACCCCTTAACTGCCAGTGTAATTTTCACAGTAATCGGTGCATTTTTATAGCATTGATCGCTGTAAAAAGGACAATGGTTCCAAAAATGTGTCAAAAGTGTTTGATGTGTCCGCCATAATGTCGCAGTCACGATAAAAAAAAAAAGAAAAAAAAAAACGCTGATCGCCACCATTACTAGTATAAAAAAAAAAAAAAAAAAAAAATATAATAAAAATGCCATAAAACTATCCCCTATTTTATAGATGCTATTACTTTTGCGCAAATCAATAAACGCTTATTGCAATTTTTTAACCAAAAATATGTAGAAGAATACGTATCGGCCTAAACTGAGGAAAAAAATGTTTTATATATTTTTTTGGGATATTTATTATAGCAAAAAAAAATTGAATTTTTTTCAAAATTGTCGCTCCATTTTTGTTTATAGCGCAAAAAATAAAAAACTGCAGAGGTGATCAAATACCACCAAAAGAAAGCTCTATTTGTGGGGGAAAAAAGGACGTAAATTGTTTGGGAGGCACGTCGCACGACCGCGCAATTGTCAGTTAAAGCGACGCAGTGCCGAATCGCAAAAAGTGGCCTGGTCTTGGACCAGCAAAATGGTCCGGGGCTTAAGTGGGTAATTAAATAGCAGCATATTTTTATGCCAAGAGCTGCACTTTAAATCCAACTAAAATACATTTCCAGGAAAAATAAAAAATCAGCACCCCATTTTGTGCAAATATAGCAAGCCCTTTGCACAGTATTAACCAATTTAGTTTGGTGCATCGAGACTGTTTTAGGCCCTTGTGACCAGACAAAGCGATTTATATTTTAAACACCAAATGTGCTGTAAACAAAGTACAAAAATTGCATCATGGCAGTCTGTCTCATTGCAAGTAGAAAATAAAACAAAAAGGGCAAATATTCAAGACAACACAGCGTCCCATAAGGCCCCATGCACACTGGACGTTATTTTGTAGCTGTTAATAGGGGCGTTTGGCATTTGTTTCCTGCCTCTAATCTCCCTGGCATGTTGGCCTACAGTACGTGTCCATACTATTATTTAGTAGGAGAGTTTAGAGACTGAAAAAAAAAACCCACTGCCAGCGTGTCAAGGAGCAGCAGAGTTCGGGCAGAAGTTTTTTTATTCTGGTCAATTAAATGAATGCCCAATCGCTAGACAACTATAAACACGTCTAAACGCTTGTAAAAGTGTCAGATACTTTGCTTAGCACTGACGTGTGACAAATGTCACTTTGCCTCTTTATCATAAGGACATTAATAGCCAACTCCGTAACGGCAACAGATCTACATACACACAGGGACATACCTACTGAATAAACATCCAGCAAATCAGCAGCATGTGCTCGCTCAGATGCTGGAAAGAGTTAAAGAAGACACGGCTCACCAGAAATAGGATGAGAACTTTGTGTATTCTGCTTCAAGTCACTATTTTTGTACCTTCTTTATTAATGTTAAACTATTTTAAGCCTACTCCAAACAGAGCACACAGAACACCAGGGCAATTTAGATAACCTTTAATAACGTTTATCTTACCTTCCAACGATTTCCACATGTATTACAGAATACAAATGTTGTCATAGGTTCATCAGCGCTTCGGGTCTGAACCTGTAATATAAACAGACATCCTTAGTATGTAGACAGAAGCTTACATTGATATGCGGCTTGTGTGGTGAAGATAGACTGAACTTAAGCCCAGTACACAACCTGCTGGTTTAAACAAAAGAAACACACACACACACACACACCCTCAGGTAGGAGCGGATGTACTAACAATCTAATGTTGGTTCAGCGATCTCCCCTGCTGAGCCATTATGTTCCGGCAGGGGTACAGCGCCCACCAGAAGACTCCGATCAGCGCCCTGAGCCATTGGCTGAAAGCCCTGATTGGCAGACCTTTTCGGCCATGACCCTTCGCCAGAAAACGAAATGGCCGGCTTCTGTAGGACTGGCTGCCAAACACAAGGGCCGAATGTTCAATGTTTCAATAGAAACCGGCCAATGTCGCTTGACATTCGCCCCGTGTGTACAAGGCTTTAGGAGGCAGTAGGTACTCCTAAAGGGCTCAGGGGATGTTGGTTACTAACAAAAAAGGCCACTGATAATTTTGTAGACACAACGGCTTCCAGACTCCTGGGATTTGTTTTCCCCTGTAAAAAGATAACACAGATTTCATGCAAACCATTGCTTCTATTAGTAAAGAAGTATTCATAGCATAACTTTTTTTTTCTAATGCAAACACTCTGAAATCACACGTTAAAAAATGGGGAATGTATGTTACTGCTTGTAATTACTGCAATTTATAACGTTCCATCCTGCAAAGACGGTTCATCAGCACTAGAGGGAGGTAATGAAGGCAAAGCTACCTACGAAAGAAGTAATGTAATATTTCCCCACCAAAGTTCTCTGTAGGGACTACATTCATTCTCTGTCAGGACCCGACCCACACATGCAATAGGGAGGTTCTAGCACTACCCAATCCTTCCCCTCCCCTTTTATTAGACACATGGTGCTGGTTTTAAAATAGATGTCAACAAAAGAGAGAAACAGAGGAAAAGAGAGCAAACAGAAGAGCATATAGACCTACTAAGAGGGAGGTGTGGAAAACCTATGACCTCTGATCTATGCAGCCAGAAGAGCTGAAATGGAGGTTAATCTCGTCAATGCGAGGGGGTCAAATACTTTTTTCACTCAATAAAATGCAAATCAAATTTATAACTTTTTTGAAATGTGTTTTTCTGGATTGGTTTTGTTATTCTGTCGCTCACTGTTAAAATAAATTTAAAGTGGATGTAAACCCTCACATATACCCAGTGAACAGCCTCAGATGATACACAGGGATGAAAAAAAAAAAAATCTCCCTACATACATATTTTACATAAATATCTGCTGTCTTCAGCTTTATATACAGTGGAACCTTGGATTACAAGCATAATCCATTCCAGGAGAATTCTTGTAACCCAAAGCACTCACATATCAAAGCGAGTTTTCCCATAGAAGTCAATGGAAACGAAAATAATTCATTCCACATTGACTTCTATGGCATGCAATACCGCATGTGGCGCTCGGGAACAGAGTATTTCCGAATGGCTCCAGCAACCCCCGCGCCTCTGGCCAAATGCAGTACTGCACACCGCAGTGGCTTGAATCCTGTTTGTCTTGCGAGACAACACTCGCAAACCAAGTCAGGATTTAAAAAGAATTGCTCGTATTGCGAAACGCTCGTTACTCTCAATTACTGGTGCAACGGATCAAAAAAAACACAAAAAAAACACACCTCACGGATCGGATAATTTTTTGGATCAGCAAAAAAATAAATAAAAAAATCTTGTTACACCCACTGGAGTTTTAGATTTCAGTTATTTTCAACACAAAAATGGAGCTTATATGCTTAAATACAGTATTTGGAAATCCGACAGACTGTTTAGATTTTAAATTTTAAAAGCAGCAGCAAACCCTGCTGACCTTACATGGTTGCTAATGTGACAGAACACTTCTGATTTTCACATTTAACTAAATGTTAAATGTGAAAATCAGGTGTTCTGTCACATTAGAAACCATGTAAGGTCAGCAGTTTTGCTGCTGCTTTTAAAATTTAAAATCTAAACAGTCTGTCGGATTTCCAAATACTGTATTTAAGCATATAAGCGCCATTTTTTGTGTTGAAAATAACTGAAATCTAAAACTCCGGTGGGTGTAACAAGATGTCCGCTTGCCCCCTTCTCACTCTCTCATTACTGTGCAGGAGTGTGGGGTGTAGCAAGATGGCGGCGACAAAACATCACTTCCTGACGAGACAGCAGCGGCCGCCGGGTGTACCAAGATGGCCGCCGCTCCGGAGCTAGGCCGAAGCCACGGCCTTTCCTATGGCCGAGGCAGCAGAGCGCTCCACGGATCGTGTGGTGTGCCGATCCGAACAGGTTTACCCGTTCGGATCACGGATCGGTGACGATCCGTTGCACCACTACTCTCAATCCGAGGTTCCACTGTACTGTTTAGAAAGTGCATACAGCCAAGACAGCTAATCGGAGGAAAGGCACACACCCCCTTCTCATAGGTAGAGACTCAGCTCTGTTCGTTAAATAGTTCAGCAGGCTGCTAATCTATAGCATCCTCAACACAAAACCAAGGCTGCTTTTATCTCAGTTGTCGGAGAACTTGTCAGATGTTATCAGGCTGATAACAGAAGAACGGAGCAGGAGAAGGCTACGGGACATAGTGCTTTGAAGAGAGACAAAACACTGCAGATATATGTGTTAAGCTCAAAGTTCATGAATCGGGTTTACATCTACTCTAAACATTAAAATTATAGACTGATCATTTGTCAGTGGGAAAACGTACAAAATCAGGAGGATCAATTTTTTTTTTTTTTAATATTCATTAATTACAGTAAGGGGGGGGGGGGGGAGAGCAACAAAAAGCAGATTATAGAGAATCTAAGGTCCTGCTAGTATGCCTACACAGCAGTTGGGAGACCTTCTAGATAAGCAACAAGACACACAGGAGTCTATTTCTTTTAAGGATTCATTGCGCAGTTCACACAGCATGCCTAGATAGCAGAATGTTGCACAAATGGACTAATGTCTATCATCTTCAGAGGATTTTGCCTATTATATAGAGGATTTTACCCATCATACAATAAAATAGAGAGATTCACCAATCAGCATCAACATACAATAGGGAGATTCCAACAAACGAGATTCTCCAGCTGGCACTTGAGGTGAATCCTCTGAAAATGAAAGCCAAATGCTACAAAACGCAGACACATGATTGAACACCAAACATTTAGTTCAGCATTAAGAGATCCATTGGCGGAGTAACAATGAAGAATATATCCCACCCACCTGTTTGCCTTTCACCTATAACATACTGATGGACCAGATCAGTCCATTATAAGCATTTACTTTATACCCTTTTTTTTGGTGTGCTTTGTGCCAGAGTTTAAAAAATAAAATATGTAAAATGAGAAAAAAGACAAGAGTTCAGAAAACCATGGAAAACTAAAAAGAAGCCAAAAGGAACATAGACAAATAGTTCTTGTAACAGACAGCTTACCTGTGTGTATGTACAATTCTTCTTTTTACATTTTCCACAGCTAAACAGGTCAGTCTCTGTACCACCAGTCTTGGCAATTTGGTGCTCCCGGATGGCCTCCTTAGTCATATTCTTTCTCATTTCCTTAAGTTCATCACTGGCCATTTCCTGGGCAAAATTGTAAGAAGCCACATTACAGGCACTTCATAGCAATAGGTCACAACTTAAAATAAAGCTGTTCAAGACAATGCAAATCAGACTATTTCTCCAGCCTACAAAAAGTAGTATAGATCTGAGCTGCTGCCAAGGACAAAAACTTTCAATAAACCAGACAACATAAGCTCTGCTATTTGGTGAACCAATTTCTATTTCAACTATTCATCTTTTCATGTCACCTGCTTGTTCGGTGGATTAGTGGTGGGATTAAGCAGATTCAACATTCAATGAGAAGGCAGGCAACATCAGAAGCTACCAACTGAAGTTACAAATATTTTGGCAGGTAAACAATTCAACCAAAAATGCATTCCAACTATGAATCCAGCCGTTTTTTTTTTTATTTCTTCATTGGTTTCTTGTTAAACCAACCTTCCTACTGTAATGCCCCGTACACACGATTGGATTTTACGTCAGAAAAACCTTGGATGGTTTTTCCGACGGAATTCTGCTCAAGCTTGGCTTGCATACACACGGTCACACAAAAGTTCTCTGAACTTTCAACCGTCAAGAACACGGTGAAGTACAACACTACGACGAGCCGAGAAAATTAAGTGCAATGCTTCCGAGCATGCGTCGGAATTTTGCGCGTCGGAATTTCTAGACGATCGGAATTTTTTTCCGTCTGAAAAATTGAGAACCAGCTCTCAATCTTTTGCTGGTGGAAATTCCGCCAGCAAAAGTCTGATGGAGCCTACACACGGTTGGAATTTCCGACCAAAAGCTGACATCGGACTTTTACTGGTGGAATTTGACCGTGTGTACACGGCATTAGCCATATTAGGGCTCATGCACACTGGGCGTAAAAAAATTTAATATCACTTTTACAGGCGTTTGGCAGTTTTTTCCCAGCCACTAAATGCACCTCTATGTTAGCCTATCTGGCCATATGCACATAGGCGTATTAGAAAAGGAGCGATTAGAGGCTGGGGGAGAAAAAAAAAAAAATTAAAAAAAAAACACCACAATCACTTGCCTTTTCAGAAGAGGAGGTTTTGGGCAGAAAAAACAATGCTAAACGCATGTAAATACATCTAAATGCTAGGCTCGTTTAGCACTCAAGCATGACTGAAATATGAAAGCCTGGCGATGAGAAAAGAATGGACTAGGAAGGCTTAAAGTTTTGAGCCTGACAAGCATAGGCATGCGGTCGCCCCTCCCTTTAAAAAACAACAGAGATGCGTTATATAGTAGGATAAATGTTGTTAGGTAGTGATGCACCGGTTCATGTTTTAGGGACAGGGCCTCTAAGAAATTTTCAAATATGAAAAGGGGCAGGTTTAAGTTTGAATAGGCTGATTAGGATTGCACAGATGGTCATGTGACCCTGCTGAAGGTTCTGGAAAGGGGCTTATTATATATAGGACCCCTCACACAGGTATTCCCCGCCAGTGCCCACCTAGTCAGATTAGGTGCAACAAGCTCCTGAGAGAGGCTGTATCTGTGGCCATGAAATCCCTCATGAGGCAAGTGCTGGAAAGAGCTGATGAAAATGGAGGAGAAGACTGGCTCAGGAGATCTCTTGCCCCGACTAAGCTACTGAGCGAAGGGAAATGAAGAGCTGCCAGTACAGTCAGCCGTGAAAGTCCCCTCCATTCCCCATGGAAGCAGAGGAAGAACAGCTGTAAGAAGCCTTCAACACCGCCGGACACTGCGGCACGGCTCTTTGCCTCAGGCACCTGCGTCACAGATCGGAGGAGAGCAGCGCAGCAAGAAGAGACTGCTTCTACTTTACAGCGGCGTGTCAGCCTGAGAAAAAAAAAAGGAGGGTCCGGTCCCCATCGCCGCCCATTAATCGTGGTGGGCGGGAGGAGCATCAGCTAGGAAGAGGACAGAGGAGGAGTCTGAGGTAGGAGTTGTGGAGAGACAAGCCATGCAGAGTACATCACTATTACACAGTGCAGCATCAGGCAGTAAGAATGTCCCAGACATACCGCCGACGGCCACTGGGGACAACAGAGAGTAGACTAATGTTGATTCAGCTTATACTAGTCTTAAAGCACCACCTGGTGGTTCAGGTGAGTTAGCAAACACATTGTATAATATTATGGAATCCATAAAAGATTAGCCGACAGTATTAACACTCCAGTGAATGATAGAAGTAATTATGGGAGTGTTTGGTCAACAGATAGTAGAAATTCTGCCAGCGTTAGCAATATGTGTAGCAGCAATATTGGTCAGCCAGTTAGTGTGGTACCTCAGAATGTATTACCAGCCGAGATTAGTGTGACTAACACATTAGTCCCAGAGGTATGTTTTAAAGAGACATTGCCATACGAGATATCGCCGTTAGGATATCATCTTTCCCCTTAGACTAAAGAAAAAAACTTGGAAAGGTCAGTTTGTTGATATTCTGTCACTTCTTGCACCTACAAAAGGAATTTATCAGCATAACTGACAAAAAAGCTGATGATAAATCTGAGGATGACAGGAGAAGGCCAGTGGCGAGGTTGTTTAATAATTGGCTTCAGTCATTTGCTATATTATGCCAGTGTATTAGGTGAAAAAACATCCTGAATATTGCAGTGGGCGCTTTCAACATATGGAACACGTGTTAGAAGCATATAAAAGTTTTGGCGGTCTGGGATGGTTCCAGTATGATGAAACATTTAGGCAGAAACTATCTATATACCCATCATTGAAGTGGGGTAATAAGGATGTGGGTTTGTGGTTGAACCCAACGGTACCGAGAGCAGTCTATAACAGGCAGCCAATGCAGCAAGCTACAGTGTCCCCTCATAAAAGGGGGTACTGCTTCGTATATAATGAAAACCAGTTTAAGTGGGGAGGGTCTTGCAAGTATAAACATGAATGTTCACACTGTGCAGGACCCCATCCTTTACTGCAGCGTTTCAAAAGGAATGTCAATTTTCAAAGCTCACAGAGAGAGAATTCCTCCAAAAGCTTACACTCCGGTGAAGCTAATAAACATGCAACAATGGTTGGAAATATATCCAGACCAGGAGACAGCCAAGTTCCAAACTGAAGGTTTCACAACAGGTTTTCCTTTGCCAGTATTACAAGGTGAGGGGTGTGAGTTGGTTGAAAATTTGAAGTCAGTTTCCATTTATGCAAATATAGGTAAGGAAAAAGTAAGTAAAGAAATTACGGATAATAGGATAGCGGGCCCATTTTGTTCCCCTCCGTTTAGGCAATTTAGGGTCTCTCTGTTAGGTATCATACCCAAAAAGGAGTCAAATTAGGTTTAATACATCTGTCATTCCCTAAAGGTGGCTCTTTAAAATGATGAAATAGATCCCGATATGTCTTCAGTATCCTATTGCATGTTTGAAGAGGCTATTCAGCAGATTAGGAAAGTTGGCAGAGATGCACCGTTAGCAAAATCGGACACTAAGGCTGCGTTCAGACTACTACTGATTAACCCGCTGGCCTTCAACTCTTTAGGTATGTATTTTGAAGGCAAATATTACTTTGATATGTGCCTCCCTATGGGATGTGCCATATCCGGTGCTTATTTTGTAAGATTTGCAACATTTCTGCAATGGGTGGTTGAGTTTGAGTCAGGTTATCAAGGTATACTTCATTACCTCAACGACTTTTTATTTTTTGGCCCAGCTCAGTCCCCTATTTGCTATACAATGCTTCAGTTGTTTAGTGCTATATCCCTTCATTTTGGTATCCCTTTAGCTAAATGAAAAAACTATATTGCCAGTGACAGAAACAACATTTTTTAGGTATCAAGATAGACACGGTAAAGCTTGAATTTCAGCTACCTGAAGCAAAAAATCATTAAAATTAAAGCTGCTATTGCTGTATTGGTTAGGAGAAAGAAAAGTCTATTAAAAGATCTCCAACCTCTATTAGGCCTTTTGGCGTTCGAGACAAGAATCATTCCAGTTGGCAGGATTTTCTCGCGGCGCCTACTTATCCATGTCAGGAATGAAATCCCTGTTCTCTCACATAAGATTGACAGCAGAGCTCAAGGAGGACCTGTTAGTTTGGCTCAAGTTTTTTGATGTATACAATGGTCGATCATTTTTTCAGGATCAGTTTGTGTCATCATCATCTGATCTGGAATTATACACTGAAGCAGCAGGTTCTTGTGGTTTCTCAGCTATCTGGAAGACACACTGGTGCCGTGGTAAGTGGTCAGAAAGGTGGGAGGCAAATAAAGTCACCAGGAGCATAGTAGTGCTGGAACTATTCCCGTTAGTGGTAGTGCTAGAATTCTGGGGTGAGCAATTTGCCAATAAAAGAATCCTTATCAATTCAGATAAGGGATTAATATATGCAGTGAATTGCTTAACAGCAAAATCGATTTCAATGATTAAATTGCTAAGATACCTTGTTTTTCTTTGTCTTAAATGTAATATTTGGCTTAAAGCCAGGCATGTGCCAGGGAAGGAGAATCAAATTGCGGAAGCATTGACTCGATTTTAGGTACACAGATTTCGTCAACTCCTGCCAAATGCGGACAAGGAAGGTTACAAGTGTCCGGATCATCTGTGGAGCCTGATCTAGAAGTTCTTACAAACGCAATAAGACATTCTGTAGCAGAAAGTACATGGGTTGAGTACTCAGCCGCATGGCACAGGGGGATTAACTTTGCTTGGGAAATTTGAGATACAATTTGATTCTCCTTCCGAAGCAGATATTCAGACGTTTCTTTGTAGCTTAATAGAGTTAGAACTATCTCAGTCATATTTCTAAAATCTTGGCGGGGGTATCATTTTTCTTCAAGTTAAGAAACTTATGATCATGCACATCATTCTTTTCTATCCAGCAGGCCCTTAAAAGGCTACAAGAGTCACTCCATTCCAGATAGACGTATTTCGATTCAGTTATTAAAAAAGTTGTGTGTCACAACGCGGTTAGTGTGCTCATCAAAGTTTGAGGTGGTGCTATTTAACGCTGCATTTGTATTGGCCTTTTTTGGTGCTCTCAGAATATCAGAACTGTTGAAAAAAAAAAAAAAAAAAAAAAGGAGTGTCGGGTTTGATGAATCATCATGTGATCGTCTGAGGCAGGAATAAGATTGCTCATTCTTGTCTCTAAGACGGATAGGTCAGGTAAAAATAGTTGGGTATCCCTAAGTAAATGTGGGGATGTCGAGATATGCCCTGTTAGATCTGTAGTAGATTACCTTGACATCAGGCCTTTACGGGAAGGTAATTTTTTGATCCACTCGGATACGTCCCCTATGACACAATATCAGTTAAATTTCATTTTTAAAGCATGCATGAAAAAGTTGGATTTACATCATTTTAAAGTTCACATCTCATTCTTTCAGGATCGGGGCAGCTACAGAGGCTGCTAGGATGGGTTTGAATGATTCAATTATCAAAAGGTTGGATAACATGGGAGTCTCAACGTTTTCAGATGTCAGACCTGATCTTTTTCTTTAAATTCCAGGCAATAGAAGATATATTTGGATCCTGGGCCACTCTTGTTTACTGGGCCAATAAGAGAGCCATGAAGCGCTGCTATTCATTTAATTTGTCTATGGATCCGGAAAGTGCAAATATTCTGGAAAGGAATTCGAGGTCTACAATGGGCTAATTTGTTTTTCTATCTTTCCAGGTTGCTAGAGTTATGGTCGGCTCCTGATGTGTTGATTGTGCACCTGGGGGATAACGATGTGGGTAAATTAAGAACTTTGGATCTTATGTTCATGATGAGAAGGGATATAAATAGATTCAAGTTAGCATTCCAGAATACCAGAATTATATTTTCAGAGTTAGTCCTGCGCCTAATTTGGCTGCAAGAAGCTCAGTTTAGAAATTTAGAGAAGATCAGGAAACGGGTGAACAAGCATATGGAGAAATGTATGCCTTCCATTGGAGGCTTTTCTTATAGGCATAGGGAGTTGGAGGGTGGTTTTGAAGGTTTATATAGATTAGATGAGGTTCACCTGTCAGAAATAGGATTAGACATTTTTAAATGTATGATTGCAAAACTGCATTGAATTGGCCAAGGTTGTGGGGTAAGCTGTGTTTAAAATTTCAAACACGGCGTGTGGGTACTTTGGTTTAAAATTATTCTGTATGCTCGAGTCATTTAAGACTGCGCTGTTTTAAGTTTATTGCTGAGATTGATAGTTTTATTAATTCATAAAATCCATCATAGTACTATTATTTATTGATCTGAATATACCAAAGTCCTGCGGCCAATCTTTGCCAAAGAAGTAGCTTGTGTTTATTTAAATAGGTATTATAAGTTTGGTATTCGGGGGGGGGGGGGGGGGTAGGTGCGGCCTGCATTCCCAAGGTGTACCAGGTATCGTGGGGGGAGGGGGGCGCTTTGAGGACACAAGCCAGCCATACAAGAGATAATCTTCTTTAAATTCCTAATTTCTGCAAATATGACACAGGATTTATAGAATGCCAACAGTTTGTTCAGCACTTTATTGAATTGTATGATAACTGTACTGTTTCCCCCTATTTTCTAAACGAGGGCCCTGCTCATGAGAGCTGACAGACTAAAGGGATGGGGCATGCGAGACAAAAAAGGTAAAGACTGTGGGGGATGAGCTGAGAGAGAATAGTAAAAGTTCAGTTGTAGGTAGAGAAAGCATAAGCATCTCTGGGGAGGGAGACATTGAGGTAAAGAGTTCCAGAGAATAGGAGAGGTTCTAGAGAAGTTCTGGAGGCATGGGAGAAGGGGGATGGGGAAGCAAGAGAGCAGGAGATTTTGTTCTACCAAAATCAAAGGTTTGGCTGATATTTTGAGAAGAGGTTGGTGATGTAGCTCAGGGCAGACATATGTAAAGTAGATGGCTTTGTAGGTCAGAATTGTATTTATTAGGGCAAACAGAAGCCAGTGGGGAATTGGCAGAGAGGGGTGGTGGATACTGATGTTTGGTAAGATGGCGAAGTCTGGCAGTAACTAACAAGAAGGGAGTTGCAATACTCAACACAAGAGATAAGGAAATTAGTGCCATCATTGATTAAGAAGGGGACGCATTTTTGAAATTTTAGAGGTAACGGCAGCAAGATTAATACAGTGACTGGATGTGGGGCCCAAAAGAGAAGCTGGACTCCAGGATTACACCTAGCACCCTGGCATGAGAACGGCAGATAGTTGTGCTATTAAGCTCGATGAAAAAAAGTGAGCCAAGTGAGAAACCTCAAGCAATAAATGAATACTTTGCAACTTTTGATCATTTTTTTAATCTTCTGCGATTCGAAAACTTGCACTAATCCTACTAAAGAACAAGATGAAAGAGCTCAGGGGAGCACATTTTATGTGCTACAACATCTCTGAAATTTTTACACACTCACCTCTGCAGACATCTTGGCAAACACAATTGGAGAAATGTTGCCACAAAGGACATTTCGCCTTAAGTTTGGGTTTTTTGCATCCTTTAGGTTGGCGATTCTGCTCCGAACTCTGTTCTTGTACTTTGCATCAGTGTTTCTAAACTCTTGAAACACAGGTTTAGCGCAGTCAAGGGAAAACCATTCTTAAAGTGGACCTTCAATATCTTCACATAATTAAATTCATAACATCACAATATATCTCCACATCCGAGAAAAAAAGAACCCCCCCACTACCGGTACCCTTCATTCTTAGGGGAGAGATGTGCCTGTCTACAGGCATCTTGAGGCTAGCCACAATTGGAGCAATAATTTGAAACGGTTTGTCCATCTAGCAGATAAACCAAAAAGGTAGGTCTTCACACCAACTATATACAATAAATGAATCCACAAATCTTAAGAAAAAAAAAAAAAAAAGGATATCTTCTTCAATCTGAGCCCCAAGCTCCTCATCATCTGCACCAATTGTAATGTAATCATCTATAGGAAGAAAAACAAAAATTAAAAAACAGAAAGACAAAAACACAGTAATAGAAAGCATTGGATGTAATATGTATTCTATCAGACACTATACAATAGCATTGTATTAGCGGATCCTCAAAATATTCTTCACTCAAGAATTATTTTCCAAATCTATTAAACCGTTGTAACTTGACCCCCAACAAAAGACATCTGAATGAGAACAAGTAACGTGATCAGAATCAAAAAGAATGTCAGCATTGCATAATAGTTAGTTATTTTCACTGTGCACTATGTAACTGGGCAAAAATACCAAAAGGTTTAAACTCTGCACAAGTCGGAACCAATGTACAGTACAAATAGCAAAAAAAGTGGGGATACTGTGTAAAATCTATATAAAAACAGAACGCAAATGAGTCACAAATCTTTTAAACCCACATTTTATTCACAAAAAAATAAAAATAAAAAAGTTGACATTGATGGCAGCAACCCGTCTCAAAAAAGTTGGGACAGGGCAACAAAAAGCTGACAATATACAACCCAAACTCTAAAAATGTTGGAGCAGGGCCATGATTACCACAGTGTAGCATCCCCTCTTTTAACACTCTAAACTTCAGGGAACTGAGGAAACCAGTTTCTCGAGTTTTGAGAGAAGAATATTGTCCAATTTTTGTCGATAAGCTGGAAAGTTTCTCTCCTCTTTAGTCTGAGGATGCAGCACTCACGGTTGTCAAAAAGAATGTCATATTTTGATTTATCTGACCACAGAACAGCTTTTCACTTTGCAACAGACCATTTTAATTGAGCTTTGGCTCAGAAGACGGTGGCATTTCCAGATCATGTTCATGCGATTACTGAAAACTCATCTCTTCAGGGAAGCCTATCCTGCCTTCAGCTAACAAATAAAATCTTTTATTTCTCCCATCAGTTCATCCCCCAGTCATTACCTGCTGTTCCACCTGCCCCTCCCCCATTAGATTGAAAGCTCTCAGGAGCAGGGCCCTCCTAACCCTCTTGTATTTCTGCTGTATAGTCTCCCTTGATATTGTAAAGTGCTGCACAAACTGTTGGCGCTATATAAATCCTGTATTAACATATAATATTCAGATATGGCTTCTTTGCATGATAGAGCTTTGCCTTGGATAGATTTTTTGGTGAACTGTGTTTAGACAGTGACTGTTGGAAGTATTCCTGAGCCCATGCAGTGATGTCCATCTAAGAATTATGCTCATTGTTAATGCAGTGACATCTGAAGGCCCGAAGATCACAGGCATCTAATATTGTGTTTTGGCCTACTCCCTAGCACACAGATTTCTCCAGGTTTTTGGAATCTTGATATTATGTACTGTAGAGATGGTATATTTAAAGATTTTGCAATTTTACATTGAGGAAAATTATTCTAAAATTGTTTGCCAATTTTTAGACAGCGCTTTTCAGAGATTGGTAAACCTCTGCCCATCTTTACTCCTCAGACTGACTCACTAAGATGCTCTTTTTATAGCCAATCATGTTACTAACCTGTTGCCAATCAACCCTAAATTAGTTGCAAAAATGTTCTTCCAGCTCTTCCATGTTAGTACTACTTTGCCAGCTTTTTGGTGCCCTGTTCCATGAATTTCAAACTTACCTTAAATATTTTTTTCTTAAAAAGGCACATTTTCTCAGTTTAAACATTTGATATGATTTCTAGTGCAAATATGGGTTTATGGGATTCGCAAATCATTGCATTGCATTTCTATGTAGATTTTACACAGCGTCCCAACTTTTTGGGAATTGGGATAGTAATTTCTGGATTGATATCATCAAGGATATTGTGAGGGATAAACTGCATATTACCTCATTCCAGGAAAAGCAGCTTCCCAGACCTATGAAGAATGTTATGGAAAGGCTTACATAATTTGCAGTTTGATTCCTCCCAATTTCCTATGGTGTGATATTACAAAGATCCATAAATATGCTTTTGTAACGTCATGCATCTCTCGCATACACAATGCTAAAGATTGTTATGTCATCTAGTGGCCACAACTAGAAAAAAGTTAAAAAAAAAAACTCAAAAAAGCAGAACGATTTATAAAAGTTCCCCCTATCTCCCAAAAGAATGCTAGAGTGACTATTTAAATTCATAGTTTCCTAAAGCGACTATAGGCATGTTTCTACTTTGTGGAGAACTTTATTTTCCCCAATACTCGTCTGAAGTTTGTTATAGGTATCTACTGAAACTCACCTCCTGTTTTCAGGGCTGCAGACAGCAGTTCTCGGCATTTAATCCTAACAGAGTCTGATGTACTAGGAGCTCGTGGATAAGAGGTAATGAAGTTCTCAGGTGGGGCGACACAGTCCTCCTTCCGTAAGCTGGAATTACTGCTTGAACTGCTGAGAGTGGAAAAGAAAGGAGGGTAAAGCAGAACGGCCAACAAAACTGTATACTGCTCTGAACCAAACCAGAATCTGTCAGTCAGTCATTCTAATTAGATATGTACAATTTACTAGCAAACTCTAGCAGAGACATAGGTTTCCAGTGCAGTGCAAATGTTCAGCCCTACTCACACAAAGCACCTGAAAAACTAGAAGGGTGGCCTCCCATTGGTTGGTAGAGTCCAGGTAATACTATTAAATTAAGTTATAAAAACCCATCCCTAAGAAATACCTAGACTGGTCACTCACAGCAAAGTGAAGTCAGCAAGGAATTGGAGGTAAAAAGGGAGTTAAGGCACATATTTGTCAACACCCCACAGATCGTCAATTACGTCCAAACCTTAAGGCCTCATGCCCACGGACGTCTTTACAGACACTTTTATGAGCTTTTTTTACAGCTTAAAAACAGCTCTCCATGTTAGCCTATAGCCTCATGCCCACCATGAAGTTTTTGGAGCTGTAAACGGCATAGACGTTTTTAAGCTGCAAAAAAAACAAACAAAAAAAAAAACAGGACCAGTGCGTTCTGAAGTTCCAGCGTTAGAGCTGTAAAGACGTCAGACGCCGGCAAAGGGCATAAAAACGCGATGTAACAAGGCTTAACGCTGTGTTAAGCCTCGTCCGGCATTTCTTTCTCTATTCCAAATCAATGATTCCCTATGGGAGCCCATTGATTTGAATAGAGGTCGCACCAGAAGTCGGATCAAGATGATCCGACTTGCGGGGCGACATGTGTGGAGAATCTTGAAGGGGAACCCTGCGAAAAAAAATTGCGTGAGGTTCCCCCTCAGGACGATACGGTCTGGTATGGATCTTGAGGGGGAACACCCACACCCAAAAAAAAAAAAGGCGCAGGGTTCCCCCTAGGATCCATACCAGACCATTATCCGAGCACGCAGCCCGGCGGGTCAGGAGGGGGGGGGGGGGGCGAGCGCCCCCTCCTGAATCGTAGCAGGCAGCATGCCCTCAACATGGGGGGTGGGTGCTTTGGGGTGCCCTGCAGCCCCCCCACCCCAAAGCACCTTGTCCCCATGTTGATGGGGACAAGGGCTTCTTCCCGACAACCCTGGCCGTTGGTTGTCGGGGTCTGCATCGGAATCTGGGAGCCCCTTTTAATAAGGGGGCACCCAGATCCTGGCCCCCCACCCTATGTGAATGAGTATGGGGTACATCGTACCCCTACCCATTCTCCTGGGGGAAAAGTGTCAAAAACACACACACACACACACACACACACACACACACACACACACACACACACACACACGACAGCTTTTTAAAGTAATTAGGCAGCTCCGGAGGTCTTCTGACTTCTCCCGCTCTCCGGTGCTTTCTGCCTTCTGCCGGGCACCTCCGCTATCTTCTGCCAGCTGTTTTGCTAGCGGGGGCCCGGTCTTCATCGTAGTCTTCTTCCCTCTTCTTTCTGGAGGTGTTGACACGAGGTCTGCGGCTGTAATGCTGTGTGCCCGGTGCAACGACTTATATAGGCATGGGGCGTGGTCACCGGGTGATGTGACCCCATCCCCTTATGACGTCGCAGTCCCATCATGCCCCGGGAATGCGATGTCATAAGGGGGCGGGGTCACATCACGCCCCATGCCTATATAAGTCGTTGCGCGCCGGGCACACAGCATTACAGCGGCAGACTTCGTCGTGTCAACACCTCCAGAAGATAAGAGGGAAGAAGACTACGATGAAGACCGGGCCCCCGCTAGCAAAAGAGCTGGCAGAATATAGCGGAGGTGCCCGGCAGAAAGCACCGGAGAAGTCGGCAGAAGACCCCCGAAGTCGGCAGAAGACCCCCGAAGTCGGCAGAAGACCCCCGAAGTCGGCAGAAGACCCCCGAAGTCGGCAGAAGACCCCCGAAGTCGGCAGAAGACCCCCGAAGTCGGCAGAAGACCCCCGAAGTCGAAAGACATCCCCCGGAGCTGCCTAATAAATTACTTTAAAAAGCTGTCTAGTGTGTTTTTTTTATTGACACTTTTCCCCCAGGTGAATGGGTAGTGGTACGATGTACCCCCATACTCATTCACATAAGGGGGCACCCAGATCCCAGCCCCCCACCCTATTAAAAAGGGGCTCCCAGATTCCGATAAGCCCCCTGCCCGCAGACCCCGACAACCAACGGCCAGGGTTGTCGGAAAGAGGCCCTTGTCCCCATCAACATGCTTCAGGGGGGGGTGCTCGCTCGCCCCCCCTCTCCTGACCGGCCGGGCTGCGTGCTCTGATAATGGTCTGGTATGGATCCTAGGGGGAACCCCACGCCATTTTTCTTTGGATCTTGAGGGGGAACCCCCACACCAATACCAGACCGAAGGGTCTGGTATCGTCCTGAGGGGGAACCTCACGCAAATTTTTTACATTTTCGCGGAGTTCCCCTTCAAGATTCTCCGCACACGAATCGCCCCGCAAGTCGGATCATCTTGATCCAACTTCTGGTGCGACCTCTATTCAAATCAATGGGCTCCCATAGGGAGCCATTGATTTGGAACAGAAAGAAAAACGCGGCTGAAAGCTAGCGCGGGGAAACGTGCATTGAATTCAATGCAAAAACGCAGAAAATTTCGCGTTAAAAACTCTTTTTTTCTGGCGTCTACTAGCTTTACAGCCCATTTTTTAAAAACGTCCATGGGCATGAAGCCTTATTGAACAATCACATCACAGAAGACATAGTGTGACGTTTTGAAGCCTTGGCATCCACACGTCTTCTCCATAGCTGGCAAGACGGGCTATGCGGCACTGGTCGGCACTGCCCATGTGACAGCAATGACCAATTAGAATGCTCCGAAACGTCCCTCCTGACGAGATACGTTTTGGACATTCAGCTCAGGGGATGTCTAAGCCCCGGACTCCTGAGGAGGATGAAGTTTTTCTTGATTATTCAACCGCATTGCATACTAGCACAATAGGACTCGCTTACCTCTGGGTCCCCTATAAATCACTGTAAGATGCTGGAACTGTACTGAGCATGCACCACAGTCAGCGTACAGGTAACAAAAAAAATTGCTAGCAGTTTAGTAAAGAGTTCTTTTGGCAGAAGAGACTTCTAAATCATCTTCAGAAGAACAAACCGGCTGCCAAATATTTAAGGTTTACTACCTTTTTTACTCACTTTAGGTCTTGCATTAAAAAGTGTTACTAAACCCGGGAGCCTGCATTCACGATATCTGGTCTTCCGCAATACACAGAACATGGAAATGCAATTATTTTAGTAAATGTAAACTGCTAATTACCTTTTTTCATCAGCAGTATATAGCAGTCTTGGGACTTCTATAAGTGTCTGGTTAAAGCGTGTAGGAGATTTTATTCTGCACCGAGCTGTCCCATCAGGACCCAGGACCCATGCCAAAAGCCGCACAGTTTTTCTCTTTTTTTTAAACACAGTCTTGGCAGGGTTCTGAACCTGCTGTGGCCTGTTCAGGAACCAGTTAAAATTAAAAATATGCTGTGCAGTAAATTTATGCCAACTATGGTCTGTAAGTAGGGATTTACTGACAGGGAGTACACTACTGTATTTGTGGGAGGGCATTAAAAAAAAAAAAAAAAAAACACATTGACTGAAATTGTTTGCACGTTTGCTTAGCAGCAGTCACTAGAGATGCAACGAAATTTCAGCCGCCAAAAACTGTATCGGCAGATCGCAAAAATCAGCCGATACCGAAAAGGGGCGGTGTCCACCCTGGGTGCCACCCATTGCGGGAGTCTTCTCCGCTCCCTCCTCCTCGCTGCGATCTCGGTGTAAGACACACTGCCGATGGAAGCTCCCTCCCTCCTCGCCACGATCCCCCCTCAGACACAGCGATCCCCTCCCTCGTCGTCCTACTTGTCACGGAGCTCAGTGGGACAAAAGTCCCGTCCTAGACTAGCTTGTGTGATAGACGCAGTGTTCTGTCTATCACAGGAGCTGGTCTAGGAAGAGGGCGGGACTTTAGTCATAGCATGGACGAACATATTAACATTGAGCTCCGTTACACATCACACCCAAATAAGGAAAATTACATGCTGGTGTCCAACTACTTTTAAAAGAGGTCAGCTAGATGTAGCTTCAGGTGACAGAGGCACTCGAGAAGGACAAATGGCAGGCAGGTTGGCGAGGCTGGTGCAAAAGAGGCTTAGGAAGGGAAGGTTGAGCAGGCAGATACTGTTGCAAGAATGTGTATGGGGGGGGGGGGGGGGGGGGAAAAAACACGCTTCCAAACAATTAAAAATTAGATAAATCACAGATACACCAGCGACACTAATGTGTGATATATCACAAAAACATAAGATTGGAACAGAGTCGCGCATATCATTAACACAAATATCTAGCCACGAGACCTCTCAACATGTGCATCAATTTGTCCAAAGTTACAAATCTTCCTCATTGGAAAAAAGGTTTAAAAAAAAAAACACATAACAAATATCCAGTATAGCACAATCCTGTATGAGAGGAAAAAAAAAAAAGGGGGGGGGTGCAGAAAAAACGAGGGTAAACAGATACGGTTGCAGTCTGATGCTGGCCATACACTAGTTGAATTGAACATTATATGGTGGAATAATGGACTAAGGGATTTGGACACAAAAGAGGGATTGTCAGAATATGTAAAATATTGAATCTTGTGATAGTTTACATTTATCACCATTCTGTCTCTGTAAGGAATACTTTAATAAATAACTGTGTCTGCAATGCTTTGGCTGTTTGTGTTTTTTCTCAATAGGTCTTCCCTGACGTGCCCCCATTGTCAGAAACAGAGGCGGCATGGACGGGCACGGTGAGGCGGCATGGACGGGCACGGTGAGGCGGCATGGACGGGCACGGTGAGGCGGCATGGACGGGCACGGTGAGGCGGCATGGACCTCCTGTACCATGTCCCCAGTCTCTGACCACCTCCTGTACAAAAATATTATTTAAAAACAGTCACTTTCGGTTCTGGTGCCGTTTCGGTATCAGTTTTCGGGAGCTTGTATTTTTCATTTTCGGCACCAAAAAACCCATTCGGTGCATTCCTAGCAGTCACTTTTAAAAAGTTGCCGACAGTTATGCCTTAGGTAGCCTCATAGCAGCTGCGCCTGTAATGATATGTTATGAGCAGAGTTGTCCATAAATTGACCAAAATTAAGAAGCCAACAGGACTGTGACCTTCAGAAAAACGCACCTCTTAACAAGGTTCATTAGTTTCCAGTGGACAGCTTTGTTTTATGATTTACATTTACAGCAACCAAAGTACTTATCTCAAAAGTCAAGCAGCACACCTTTGTAGGGGGACTTTAGTCAAAAAGATTCACCCAGAGGCAGCGAGAAAAACATGGATACTCAATACTACCATCTCTACTGTGTCCAGGTGGGAAGGTTACCTTGTTAGACGACAGGTAGGAGGATCTAATGGTAGAAAAGCTGCACAATAATCAACATATGCAAAAATACCTTTCTTCCCTGGGCTCTGGGCTGTTCTGGGCAGGAGGCAGTGGCTCTTTCTTCTTTTCCTCTGGATCTTTGTCATCTGAAGGACCATCTAGGAAAACAAAAAAAAAAAAAAAAATGTGGCATGGGAATTACAGCCTTACTGATGTAAAAGGGCATATCAGTCAGTTATCCTTGGAAAATTAAAGCCACAATCTGCCACACACAAGACGTGGACAAAAAAAAAAAAATCTGGAGCCAGCATCTGATTAAGGAGCCAGTAAGTTTACACAAAGGCAGTGCCCTGTCATGCTTTAGGCGATATTTTCCCTGCAACCTGAGAAACAAGTAAATGGTATTATTACCTATCCTTGTCCGGATCGATGTATACTACACCAATGTTTCTCAATTCCAGTCCTCAAGTACCCCCAACCGGTCATGTTTTCAGGCTCTCCATTATTTTGCACAGGTGATTTGATCAATTTCACTGCCTTAGCAATTACCACAGCCGTTTCATTTGAGGGTAAGCCTGAAAACATGACCTGTTGGGGGTACTGGAGTTGAGAAACATTGCACTACACCATGGATTGCAGCCTCCTAGGATCTCATTTCAACCTCCCAGGCATTACTTGGGTGGATAAGAGGAGCTCTTCACCGAGAAGAAGAAACAGCGGAGGAACAACAAAATACCGGCACACAAAGGTTGTGTACTTATTAAAATTTGTTTTAAAAATCCCCTCACCCAATTCTTATGGTGCCCCTCCCTAAAAATTAAAGTGATTTTAACAAACACCTAACACCAAACTAGTTAAACTTACATGCTCTGTGCAATGCAATGGTGTTGTACAGAGCAGCCCTGATACTCCTCTTCTCAGTTCCCTGCCAGCGTTCCTGGGTGCACGCCCCCACAAAGTGCCCACCATAGCAAGGTGCTTGCTATGAGGGCACTCATGCAGGGTCGCTCCCAAGCCACCTAAGTGTCCTAAGACGCACCAATAAGCTCCCTCTGCTATGGGAGAGGGAGAGGGGAGACGCTGGATCGAAATCAGGGGGCAGGCTTCCGACCTGCACTCAGGTTGTTTTCTTTACCTTAAAGTGTTACTAAACCTAGGACCCTGCATTCATCGGGTCTCCCACAGAACACATAAATGCAATTATTTTAGTAAATATAAAGCTGCTAAATACCTTTCCCCCCCCCCCCATCAGCAGTATATAGCAGTCTTGTGACATCGACTGCCTGGTTCAAGCTTGTAGGAAGAGTTTTTATTCTCCCACGATTAAGAATGCAGGACCCATGACCCTCTGGACAGTGGCAACATGTAGCAGCCCACCCAGATCCCACCCCCGTTATCAACGCTGAATTCTCACAGCTCCTCTCTGCATTCAGCTACAAATGTCAGTTTCACACACTCAGCGGCTCTGGCAAGCGTCAAGCGCCGCTCTGCCAATGGAGTGCTAGGAGGAACACTTGTGGGTCAACTGGGCACAGTGCGATTAAATTGGCCGAATTTGTATAATAAATCGATATATCGATCGACCTCTAGTTCACATGCACCCTCCCAAGCTGAGCATTTGCAGTCTGTCTCCTGTGTCTGTATATATATATATCAGGATTTAGGAGTCAGTGGAAGGGGGGGGGGGGGGACCAGACAGCCTTTTTACACAGTGCAGAGGATTAACCCCTTAGTTTCCACAGTGAGTATAACAATCCTGCTTTACTGCATATACAGACTGATTTTATTGTTGAAGGATTAAAGCGGAGGTCCGCCTAAAATTTTAATTTTTTTTATTAAAAGCCAGCAGCTACAAATACTGCAGCTGCTGACTTTTAATAAATGGACACTTACCTGTCCAGGGTGCCCGCGATGTTGGCAGCTGAAGCCGAACAATCGCTCGGCTCTTGGCTGCCCCTGCCGGCATCCTCGGCGAGGGAATCAGAAAGTGAAGCGTTGCGGCTTCACTTCCGGGTTCCTTACTGCGCATGCGTGAGTCGCATCCTAACTGGTCACCGCTGTCTCCTGGGACCTGTGCGTTTCCCAGAAGACAGCGGGGGGGCTGGTAGGGGCGCGACTCCCGCGGGAGTCTATGCCCAGAAGTGGGTGGCATTATACAGGTATCTGCACCCCCCCATCCCCCTGAAACGGGGGAACGGTTCCGAAAAGCGGAGGTTCCATTTTTGTGAGGACCTCCGCTTTAAGGAGCAAGTACCTAGTTTGAAAGGCACCTGCTCCTGCACTCCCGGTTGGATCACCGCGGCGATCCGAGCAGAAGTTCAGGCCCTCCTGCTCTGGCAGTCTTCTGGGACACAACAGGTCCCAGAAAGCTGTGGGAACAATCAGATGGCAAGCAGAGCTCGCGCATGTGCGGTGAGTAGCCAGCTATAAAGCTGCAAGCAGTCACAGCTGGCTGCCCACAGTTAGTATGCTGGCACCAGTGGCCGAAGTCGTGTAAAATAAACCAGCCGGATGTCTATTAACAGTCAGCAGCTACAGTTTTTTTGTAGCTGCTGACTTAATTTTTCTAAATATGACTGAAGCACCTCTTTTAAAGGTTAAAAAAAAAAAAAAAAAACCCTTCAGCCTTTAGAACCACTTTAAATAGAAAGAGAATTAACAGGGCATCAATTTGTAACTTGGCCCCTAGTGTCCTCGAGTTCAGTCTGAACAAACATTTAAAAATGGCAGAGCTGACCTCTCCTTTTGAAAAGGTTAGTTGTTTAGTTTACAAAATGGTTTTCCAATTTGGAGTTCTGACTTCACTGGCTACATGCTTGCAGTGGTTTGGTGACAGAACATTGAGGTTAGACAGTTTATTGGGTACCTCAGCTTCTAACAGTCAGGAATATTGAAAAAAAACAAAAAAAAAAACAACAGTAGAAAAGTCCAGCCTTGCCGAAAACAGATTACTGTTCATTGTAACAAACTTTTGCTCAAATAATTGGATTACATTTATTTGAAACCTACCTGGAGGTTTAAAATAATGTGATTTATATCCTGGGCTCAATGCAAACTTTGACATTTTCCATTCACAGGAGTGATAGGAGGCCTGGCTGCCTGCAGAGGGTCAGTTTTGAGTATCTAATTCCAATGCATTTATGTGAATGGACCCTTAAAGAGGAAGTAAACCCTGATGGGTTTTACTTTTTTGTTCCCTGCAAAGTAAAAGCATAATGGGCTACTATGCATCATTGCACATTATGTGACACTTACCTGCAAACGAAGCCTGCGCTGTCACCGTTGGAGGTCGCATCCATGTTTGCCCCTCTTCTTTCCGGGGCCACGAACTCTGGCTCTGACACTGGCCGGAGTCGCATGATGTCACTCCCTTGCATGCGCGCGGGAGCCACCAATCACAGCCCTCGCTAGTGAAAAAATGGCACAGAGGGACGTTTCTTCACAGCGCATGCGCCGACATCATTGGCGCAGTACAAAGTAAATATCTCCTACGGCACACGTTTAGATCTTTACTGTACCTATAGGTAAGTCTATAATAAGGCTAACCTATAGGTACAGCCTGAAAATGAAGGTTTACAGCCTCTTTAAAGTTAATATAATGCAGTGCTATAGCATCTATAGACAAGTACATAAAATAATTCCTGGAAAACGATCAGCGCAAAATACAACTTAAGGGTTTGCGTTTACAAATAGCTGGAAAAAGGCAAGTCCATTGTTACCTAAAAGTTTTTTCCAGGACTTAATGAGCGATTTGGCTAGAGACGTCACGTCATCATCGGAGCTTTGTTTACGGATGGCGTTCACCGACATTCCAATTCGCGTGGACTAAAGGGAAAAAAAAATAATTTTTTTTATAAAAATGGGTTGAGCACATACAGGTATCAAAACAATACTAGAGAAAGCACTGGCGGTGCACGTTCTGTTATTTTCTCAGCTGACAATCTCTACAGGTCACAGATTTAGACATGAATGGGGGTGTGAAGGGGGGGGGGGGGACAGATATTTAGCAGAAAGTCTACTCCAGTGACTTTGCACTGTCTGCAGCAGTTACAGTAACAAGGCAAGTTGAACCTGCAATGTGTTAAAGCGGTTGTAAAGCGAGGAGTGATTTTTTCCCCCCTCTAACCTGCAAGGTCAAGGCATAATGTGCTAGTATGCATTGCTTACTGGTACATAACGTGAAACTTACCTGAAAATGAAACATTCCAGCGATGCAATCTCATTCCTGGAGGCCGCTTCCATCTTCCCCCTTCCGGGTCTGCGAACAGCAATGACGTCACTTCCGTGCATGCGTGGGGGAGCCAGCATTTACCGCACAGGATTCTGAAGGAACGGCCACCCTGGCCGTTCCTTCAGAGCGCATGCGCCGATTACATAATTGGCTGCATATATAGTAACCATGTCCTAGGTTTACAACCACTTTAACAAGGTCTCTTTAAAAATCATACCCACACCATTTTAATATTCATGCATGCCTGCTGGGCCTGCTGTAATAGACTATAGTAGCATTAGCTACATACAGTATGCTGCCAGATATAGGTTGCGTCAGTCTTAGCGCATGGTCATTGGCTGAGGTGGAGAGGCGGGCATATGACGATCTCCACCCTGGCCATGCTGCCAACAGGAAATTTGTGACTTCACCCCAATGTGTGTATTTAAAAAAAAAAAAAAAAAAAAAGTCAGGACAGAAAGAAAAAAAAAAAAAAAAAAAAAAAAAAAAAAAAAAAGAAAAAAGAAGACGAATAGGAGATGCCATCAATTATTTGTTTTCTTTTTTAAAGAGCAAGCCCCGCAGCATCCTCCCCCTTACATTAGAAACGTCTGCTCTTACGATTGCAGATGTTACCACAGGGAATGTTTTTACTGGACACAGACCAAGTACATTCAGAACCCTCAATGGCAGCACCCAGATCATGTGCTGTTACCTTCAGTTCTGCTTTAAACGCTTATAGCAGTGTTTCTCAACTCCAGTCCTCGAGGCGCCCCAACAGGTCATGTTTTCAGGATTTCCGTTATTTTGCACAGGTGATTTGATCAGTTTCACTGCCTTAGTAATTACCACAGCAGTTTCATCTGAGGGAAATCCTGAAAACATGACCTGTTGGGGCGCCTTGAGGACTGGAGTTGAGAAACACTGGCTTATAGAATACAGAAAGTAAAGCAGAAAACTCACTGCAGCCGTAAAGAAAAGTGGAAGTGAAACATTTAATGCCATCAAACAGCCAAATTTCACATTGCATTTGAAATGAAAGCTACAGGCTGGAATTTCTTCCCCCATGCATATTCATTAGCTGCTATAAGGCCTCATTTACACAGGGTGCATACTATACCGTACACCCGTGCACAATCGTGTTTACCCGCACAGGGATGTACGGCATTCAGTGCTTCCCAATGCAGACCAGGCCACTGATGTCAATTTGGACACAGCCATTGTGTCTCAGCAGGAGATCAGTGTGGGTGAGGGTACATGTGGGTGCGTGTCCCCGAACACCATCTGAGGACACAACCACACGAATGACATATTGGGACACACCAGCTGTGTCCCTGCAGCTGTGTCCCAGTTTTTAGCAATGGGACTATCTGCAGGAGGGATGCATGGAATCCCTGTGCGGGTAAACATGGCCCTGCATGGGCACAAAGTATAGTACGTCCTGTGTGAACGAGGCCTAAAATAAAGTGATAAACAGAAAGAAACATGCAATTGATCATCTCCAATTATCTATAAGAAAGTAAACTTATTAGAATGAAAACAATTTAAGATCCTCCTTGGGTCTCCTTCGCTGTCTATATATGGCTCATCTGGAGTGGAGTATTCCATGTGAAGGCTTTTGTGTAAAGAGAACAGCCGCTTCCCTAGCCCTGAAGATTGGTGGTAAAGAGAGAAAAAAAAAAAACACACACACACACACACACACGAAAAAAAGTGCTTGTAGACCATTTATTAAATGAAGGCGACCATGAACATTGGTGAGTGTTTAGCATAGGGGAATGTGCAGGGAGCACTGACAAAGAGGAAGAACACGAATTAAAGAATATTTATAAAGCACATAAATAAATGTTTTTAATGGACTCACAGTAATCAGTTTGCTATAAAGCGGGGGAGGGGCACTATAGTGTTGATTTAATTACAAAGCATCACTTCTATGGTTGTTGATATATGCTATACACTTAAAAAAAAAAAAAAAATTGGGTAAGGATATGATGTTTTATAAGCGGGAGACGCACTGTAGTTCCAATTTTACCAAATAAGGATCACTGTGGTTAGTTGCTTTAGCTAGGGGCATATATAGATGTATTTTTTGATATAGGAGTTATTAGGGTTTACACCAGGATATTCAGCGTCCAGCAACTTGGTTTTAGAATATACTAATCTATGTGCAGGGAAATTACTAGTATCACAGCTGGAGACAACGTCTGACCTGGCCGATGGGCAACACACACACACACACACACACACACACACACACACACACACTTTGCCATATTTTATAAATTAAAAGCCCTTGCATGTACAGAAAAATGTACCTGTTGGTCAGAAATGCACTCACTTCCTATTGGAGGGGGATCTCTCCGCTGAGCAGAGGACAGCCACTATGTAGACACAGCCTGCTCTCCTCTATGGGGCAAGTGGATGGAAACAGACTGCCTGTCCGTTTCCATCCAATCCGATGGACAGTGGGGAATTTCCCACATTTTGGAATAGATTGCCTTCCACTTAAAGTGGTTGTAAACCACCTTTTGCAACTTGCACCTACAGGTAAGCCTAGATTAAGGCTTAGGAGATATTTGCTAAAAATTACATCGCTCCGTGTCTACGGCGCATGCGCACCGTAGACAACGGCGCATTCATGGGGTTAATCCCATTCACAAGTCCCAGCATTCGACGGCTCCCGCGCGCAGTCACGTCTTCGCCGCTCCGGCCAATCACAGCGCCAGGGCGGCGCTGTGATTGGCTGGAGCGGCGATACCCGGAAGTAACCTTCCGGCCATCGCCGCAGCGATGGCTGCGGCTGAAGAGGGAGACGAGGACGGCTTTGGGGGCCCCGATCTAAGGTAAGTGATGCATAATGAGCTATTATGCTAGTCGTATTAGCTCATTATGCCTCTCTTACAGGTGGGTTAAAAAAAAAAAAAAAATTTATAGGGGTTTACAACCACTTTAATGTTGCATCTCCAGGACAGGAAATTAGGAAAATGTCCCCAAAAGTTCAGAGCAAAAAAATAAAAAAAAGCCTACATGAGTTGTTCTCTGCTCCATGCTATCCAAAACTGAATAGCTTTTTATTAGCTATAGCACTGAGCAACAGACCAGGTGTGTTTTTCTTTAGCCCAGGTAAGACGCTTCTGACGTTGTTTAGGAGTGGCTTGACAAGAGGAACACGACATTTGAAGCCCATGTCCAGGATCCGTCTGTGTGTGGTTGCTTTTGATGCACTGACTCCAGCCTCAGTCCATTCCTTATAAAAGTCAAACACTTTTGAATGGCCTTTTCCTGACAATCCTCTCCAGGCTGCGCTCATCCCTGCTGCTTGTGCGCCTGTTTCTTCCACACTTTTCCCTTCCACATAACTTTCTATTAATGTGCTTTGATACAGCACTTTGGGAACATCCAACTTCTTTTGCGATTACCTTTTGAGGCTTTCCCTCCTTATGGAGGGTGTCAATGATGGTTTTCTGCACAACTGTCAGGTCAGCAGTCTTTCCCATGATTGTGATTCCTACTGAACCAGACTGAGAGACCATTTAAAGGCTCAGGAACCCTTTGCAGGTGTTATAGCTTAATTATCTGATTAGAGTGGGACACTGAGCCTAGAATATTGCACCTTTTCACAATATTCAAATTTTATGAGATTGTGGATTTGGGGTTTTCCTGAGCAGTAAGCCATAATCACCACAATTATGACAAATCACGGCTTGAACTATCTTGCTTTGCATGTAATGAGCCTCTCTCATATTAGTTTCCCCTTTTAAGCTGCATTAGTGAAATAAAATGAACTTTTGCAAGATATTCTATTTTTTCGAGTATCACCTGTAGAACCAAGTATAAAATTCCACGCTATGGGCCTATAGCCTGGCCTTATTCCAAGGTATAAGTGGCACTGCCTAGTGTTGTTGCGCTGAATAATAAGTATAATAAGTATATCTCTCTCTGTGTGTGCACACACGATCTAGATGTAGCAGTGCAAGCAATCAGACCTTTCCACAGGTCATATAGATAAAAGAAGCAGATCACATGGGATTGCTGAAATATATTTCGAAAATTTTTAAATTCCATGCAGTGTCAAATGCATGAAGGTTTTGGGCTCTACAGATTGAACCTCCCGTTTTCTATGGATTCACCGTTTACACACATTAAAGGCCGAACGGATTAAACTCTGACTTTGATTTATATTTATTTCTTTGAGATGTGTATTTACTATGCAGTTTTTTTTTTGTTTGTTGTCTGTCAGCGCATATCGAATGCGATAGGAAAAAAAGTGATAGAACTCGATGACCCATGATTTCATATATGCCTATGTTTTTTTGCCCCAATGGTACAAAATGATTGATTGACTAACTGATCCCACATGAGATAGGAGTGTAGAAGTATGCTTGTAAAAACCATTGTCATTGTATGTGTCTTGCTCTGAAGAAGGGCACTATCAGTATAGCCCGAAACCATCATGCATTTAAATTTTTCTAAATAAATTTTAAGTGCAGCAATTCTATCTGATTTTTTATATTATATATACACATACACAGTGCGTACAGAAAGTATTCAGACCCCCTTAAATTTTTTACTCTGTTATATTGCAGCCATTTGCCAAAATCATTTAAGTTCATTTTTTTCCTCATTAATGTACACACAGCACCCCATATTGACAGAAAAACACAGAATTGTTGACATTTTTGCAGATTAAAAAAGAAAAACTGAAATATCACATGGTCCTAAGTATTCAGACCCTTTGCTGTGACACTCATATATTTAACTCAGGTGCTGTCCATTTCTTCTGATCATCCTTGAGATGGTTCTACACCTTTGAGTCCAGCTGTGTTTGATTATACAGATTGGACTTGATTAGGAAAGCCACACACCTGTCTATATAAGACCTTACAGCTCACAGTGCATGTCAGAGCAAATGAAAATCATGAGGTCAAAGGAACTGCCTGAAGAGCTCAGAGACAGAATTGTGACAAGGCACAGATCTGGCGAAGGTTACAAAAAAAAAAAAAAAAAAAAAATTCTGCTGCACTTAAGGTTCCTAAGAGCACAGTGGCCTCCATAATCCTTAAATGGAAGAAGTTTGAATGAGGGGAGTGCCCAAAAAGTGTCCTATAATAATTCAGTCAATCTGGCTTCAATCATATGATTTATGTACATAGACAAATCTTCTTGTAACAAAAAGATGATCTTCTAGTTAGGCAATCCTCGTATGCTAAATGCTCACAGAGCCCTTACCGCAATCCAGTTAGTAGAAAGCCTTCAGAAATGCTCCCCGATGTTCGTATCATCGTCTCCCCCTATGACTCCACTCAGATCTGGTGATTCAATAGGTGACTGGAAACATCCAATAACGGCTCTCTCAATGCGGGAATATTAAAAAAAGTTAAGGTGCTCCTCATCGTGTAGTATGGTCAGTAACTTCCAATTTATTAAAATATTAGCATAAGGTTGGTACAGAATAATTAAAAAGAAAATAATAAACTGCGCGTTTGCCGAGACACTTGTGTCTATTTCTTTCGTTCCGGCCCTTACATGTTACGTCACGCCCACGAGGTTATTCTTTTTTTTTATTATTCTGTACCAACCTTATGCTAATATTTTAATAAATTGGAAGTTATTGACCATACTACACGATGAGGAGCACCTTTCCTTTTTTTAATATTCCTGCATTGAGAGAGCCGTTATTGGATGTTTCCAGTCACCCAATGAATCACCAGATCTGAGTGGAGTCATAGGGGGAGACGACGATACGAACATCGGGGAGTATTTCTGAAGGCTTTCTACTAACTGGATTTCGGTAAGGGCTCTGTGAGCACTTAGCATACGAGGATTGCCTAACTAGAAGATTATCTTTTGTTACAAGAAGATTTGTCTATGTACATAAATCATATGATTGAAGCCAGATTGACTGAATTATTATAGGACACTTTTTGGGCACTCCCCTCATTCATTCATCTACTTGGAAGTTTTTTCATGCACATATGTGAACACAGGAATATATGGTTGCACTTCTTGTATATGATACAGCCCTCAGTGCACATTTTATGTATTTAACCTTTTGAGATGAGTTTTTGCACGTTATTCTATGCACGTTGTTTAGCTATTTGCACACAATAGATGCACATATGAATTTTTGATTGATTATTTATTCTATTTAAAAATAGAGGGATTTGCGCTTATCACACATACATACATACATACATATTCCTAACACTAGTATAGTATTCACTAGGCAGGCGCAGTAGACTTCACTTTGTGGGCCGAAGGTTCACCTTCCAACAAGACAATGACCCTAAGCACACAGCTAAAATAACGAAGGCGGGGCTTCACAACAACTCCGTGACTGTTCTTGAATGGCCCAGCCAGAGCCCTGACTTAAACCCAATTGAGCATCTCTGGAGAGACCTAAAAATGGCTGTCCACCAACGTTTACTATCCAACCTGACAGAACTGGAGAGGATCTGCAAGGAGAAATGGCAGAGGATCCCCAAATCCAGGTGTGAAAAACTTGTTGCATCTTTCCCAAAAAGACTCATGGCTGTATTAGATCAAAAGGGTGCTTCTACTAAATACTGAGCAAAGGGTCTGAATACTTATGACCATGTGATATTTCAGGTTTTTTAATAAATCTGCAAAAATTTCAACAATTCTGTGTTTTTCTGTCAATATGGGGTGCTGTGTGTACCGTATATACTCGAGTATAAGCAGAGATTTTCAGCCCTTTTTTTGGGGCTGAAAGTCCCCCCCCTCGGCTTATACTCGAGTCAGCGAAATTTTTCCTTTGTAAATATTACCTGTAAAGAAGTTGCGGCTGCAGCGTCCATCGTTCAAATTCCGCGGCGTCCATCGTACAAATTCCGCGGTCTCTTCCTGTTCCTTCCGTGATAGGCGAATCTCATCAGACACTCTCCGCCTATCACGAACGTTCTCTCATCCTCAGTTTTCCAGCAGACGTCTGTGATTGGCGGAACACCCAACACAGTGTCTGCTGGGAAAACTGAGGATGAGAGAATGATCGTGATAGGCGGAGAGTGTCTGCTGAGAATCGCCTATCAAGGAAGGAACAGGAAGAGACCGCGGAATTTGAAGGATGGACGCCGCGGAATTTGAAGGATGGACGCCGCGGAATTTGAAGGATGGACGCCGCGGAATTTGAAGGATGGACGCCGCGGAATTTGAAGGATGGACGCCGCGGAATTTGAAGGATGGACGCCGCGGAATTTGAAGGATGGACGCCGCGGAATTTGAAGGATGGACGCCGCAGCTTCTTTACAGGTACTATTTACAATGTAAAATAGGGAACAGCGAGCTAAGGAACAGTGGACAGTGAGGCATCGGCTTATACTCGAGTCAGTAAGGTTTCCCAGTTTTTTTGGCAACATTAGGCACCTCGGCTTATACTCGAGTATATACGGTACATTAATGAGGGAAAAAATGAACTTAAAATTATTTTAGCAAATGGCTGCAATATAACAAGGAGTGAAAAATTTAAGGGGGTCTGAATACTTTCCGTGCATGTGTGTGTTAGTTAAAAAATAAAAAAAAATAAAAGAAATACAAAAACAGTGTACCAGTGACATTATTACATTGATCAGTGCTATAGAAATGCACTGATCAGTGTAAAATTGACACTGGCAGGGAAGGGGTTAACACTAGGGGGCCAGCAAAGGGGCGTTTCATGGGTGTGTTCTAACTGTAGAGGGGGTGGGCTCACTGGTACATGACAGATCACTGTGCCCGATTACTGGGAACAGAAGATCTGACATATCATTAGGCAGAACAGGGAATCGCCTTGTTTACATAGGCCAGTGATGGCAAGCCTTGGCACCCCAGATGTTCATGCACTCTGCAGTGTAGTTGAGCATCATGGGAAATGTAGTTCCAAAACATCTGGGGTGCCAAGGTTTGCCATCACCGACATGGCCAGTTCCCCGTTCTGCCTCTGTACACAGCAATCGCGGGTCACTGGCAGACAGAGTCCGTAGGCACGCTCCCATGGCACGCACCCGCTATCCTTCTTGCGCAGACCGACGCACAGGTACGTCGGTTTGCGCAGAAGAGCTGACCTGCCGCAGTAAACGTACGTGAGCTGCTCGGCAAGTGGTTAAATATTAGTAATAAAAGTGCAATATCAAAAATGTGTGTCTCAAACAATAGTGTCAGCAAGGTGACAAATCCTATGTACTGTACCGGTAAAAGTGCTAGGTGCCCAAAAAAAATAAAAAATAGATAAAAATTACGCCCTATCACAATATATACAGTGAGGGAAAAAAGTATTTGAGCCCCTGCTTATTTTGTACGTTTGCCCACTGACAAAGTAATTATCTATAATTTTATTGGTCGGTTTATTTTAACAGTAGGAGACATGAGAGCAACAAAAATAAATTTCAAAAAAGTTAAAATTGATTGGCAATTTAATGAGCAAAATAAATATTTGATGCTCTATCAGCAAAATTTCTGGTTCCCAGGTGTCTTCTATACAGGTAACAAGCTGAGATTAGGAGCACTCTTTCAAATGGAGTGCTCTGAATCTCAGCTTGTTACCTGTATAAAAAGACATCTGTCCACAGAAGCAATCAGATTCCAATCTCTCCACCATGGTCAAGACCAAAGAGCTGTCCAAGGATGTCAGGGACAAGATTGTAGACCTACACAAGACTGGAATGGGCTACAAGAACAATTTTTCCAAACAGCTTGGTGAGAGGGTGACAACAGTTGGTGCGATTATTCGCAAATGGAAGAAACACAAAATAACTGTCTCTCTCCCTCGGTCTGGGGCTCCATACAAGAACTCGCCTTGGGGCGTTTCAATGATAATGAGAACAGTGAGGAATCAGTCCAAAACTACACAGGAGAATCTTGTCAATGATCTCAAGGCAGCTGGGACCATAATTACCAAGAAAACAATTGGTAACACAATACGCCATGAAGGACTGAAATCCTGAAGAAACCGCAAGGTCCCTCTGCTCAAGAAAGCACATGTACAGCCCGACTGAAGTTTACTAATGAACATCTGAATGATTCAGAGGAGAACTGGGTGAAAGTGTTGTGGTCAGATGAGATCAAAATCAAGCTCTTTGGCATCAACTCAATGTATTTGGAGGAGGAATGCTGCCTATGACCCCAAGAACACCATCCTCACTGTCAAACATGGAGGTGGAAACATTATGCTTTGGGGGTGTTTTTCTGCTAGGGGGACGGGACAACTTCACTGCATCAAAGGGACGATGGCTGGGGCTCATGTACTGTCAAATCTTGGGTGAGAACCTCCTTCCCTCAGCCAGGGCAATGAAAATGGGTAGTGGATGGGTATTCCAGCATGACAATGACCCAAAACACACAGCCAAGGCAACAAAGGTGCGGCTCAAGAAGAACATTAAGGTCCTAAAGTGGCCTAGCCAGTCTCCAGACCTTAATTCTATAGAAAATATGTGGAGGAAGCTAAAGGTTTGAGTTACAAAACGTCAGCCTCAAAACCTTAAAGTGGTTGTAAACCCTTACAGACCACTTTTACCTACAGGTAAGGCTAGATTAAGGCTTACCTGTAGGTGCAAGAAATATCTCCTTAACCTACACGGTTAGGGAGATATTTTCCCAAAAACGGGCACCGATGTCTACGGCGCATGCTCATTTTAGAGAGGGTTTAGTTCCTCTTAAATAACTCGGACAGGATCTGCAAAGAGGAGTGGGACAAAATCAATCCTGAGATGTGTGCAAACATGGTGGCCAACTACAAGAAACGTTTGATTGCCAACAAGGGTTTTGCCACCAAGTTCCAAGTCATGTTTTGCCAAATTTTGGGTCAAATACTTAGTTCAACTTTTTTGAAATGCGTTTTTTGGGATATTTTTGTTATTCTGTTTCTCACTGTTAAAATAAACCTACCATTAAAACTATAGACCAGGGATATGCAATTAGCGGACCTCCAGCTGTTGCAGAACTACAAGTCCCATGAGGCATAGCAAGACTGACAGCCATAAGCATGACACCCAGAGGCAGAGGTATGATGGGACTTGTAGTTTTGCAACAGCTGGAGGTCCGCTAATTGCATATCCCTGCTATAGACTGATCATTTCTCTGTCAGTGGGCAGACGTACAAAATCATCATGGGATCAAATACTTCCCCCCCCCCCCTCACTGTATGAAATTTATAATGTCTACACACCCCTGTTAAAATATCAGGTTTTTGTGATGTCAAAAAAAATGACAAATATGAATCATTTCAAAACTTTTGCCACCTTTAAACGTGACCTATAAACTGTACAACTGAATTGAAAAACAAACTGAAATCTTTTTAGGTGGAGGGAAGTATAAATAAAATATGGTTGCATAAGTGTGCACACCCTTAAACTAATACTTTGTTGAAGCACCTTTTGATTTTATTACAGCACTCAGTCTTTTTTGGGTATGAGTCTATCAGCATGGCACATCTTGACTTGGCAATATTTGCCCACACTTTGCAAAAACACTCCAAATCTGTCAGATTGCGAGGGCATCTCCTGTGCACAGCCCTCTTCAGATCACCCCCCGGGTTTTCAATCGGATTCCGGTCTGGGCCATTCTAAAACTTGAATCTTCTTCTCGTGAAGCCTTTTCTTTGTCGATTTGGATGTATGCTTTGGGTCGCTGTCATGCTGTCATGTTTAGCTTTCTAGCAGAAGTCTGAAGGTTTTGTGCCAATATTGACTGGTATTTGGAACTGTTCATAATTCCCTCTACCTTGACTTATGCCCCTGTTCCAGCTGAAGAAAAACAGCCCCAAAGCATGATGCTGCCACCACCATGCTTCACTGTGGGTATGGTGTTGTTCTAGTGATGTGCCGTGTTTTTGCGCCAAACATATCTTTTGAAATTATGGCCAAAAAGTTCAACCTTGATTTCATCAGACCAGAACACATTTTCCTACATGCTTTTGGGAGACTTCAGATGGTTTTTGCTACATTTGGCCAAACTTGGATGTTTTTCGTCGTAAGAAAAGGTTGGAAAAGTCTTGCCACTCTACCCTATAGCCCAGGACATATGAAGAATACGGGAGATAGTTGTCACATGTACCACACAGCCAGATATTCCTGCAGCTCCTGTAATGTTGCTGTAGGCCTCTTGGCAGCCTCCCTGACCAGTTTTCTTCTTGTCTTTTCATACATTTTGGGATTTGTTCAGTTCTTGGTAATGTCACTGTTGTGCCATATTTTCTACACTTGACTGTCTTCACTGTGTTCCACGGTATCTAATGGCTTGGAAATTCTTCTGTACCCTTCTCCTGACTGATACCTTTTCACAATGAGATCCCTCTGATGCTTTGGAAGCTCTCTGCAGACCATGGCTTTTGCTGTAAAATGCGACTAAGAAAATGTCAGGAAAGACCTACTAAAACAGCTGAACTTTATTTGGGGTTAATCAGAGGCACTTTAAAATGATGGCTTGTGTGTACTGACTCCTATTTAAACAGGAGTTTGAATGTGATTGCTTGGTTCTGAACACAGCTACATCCCCAGTTATGAGGGGGGTTTTATTTTAGATTTCAGTTTATAGGTCACAATAAAAAGGTGGAAGTTCTGAAATGATTTACTTTGGTCTCATTTTGTTACATCATAGAAACCTGACATTTTAACAGGGGTGTGTAGAGAGAGGAAAAAAAAAAAAAAAAAAAAAAAAATCACAAAATACTGGTATCGGTGCCGATACTAAGCATTTTCGCGGGCAAGGGTACTCGCAAAAATGCTCCGATACTCTAACCCGATACTGGAAGTGATGCAACAGCGTTGCTAGGTGAGTGCCTAACACCGCCCGCTGCCCTGATTAGCTGTGCCTCGCGCCGCTGTGTCCCTCAGCAAAGCGGACCGAAGCCGCCTCCCCTCCTTTCTGTTTACATCCACAGGAGGAGCCTACGCTCGAGGGACACACCGCTGTGTGTATCTGGAGACTGTCAGCGCTGTTCTGAGGTATGCAAGAGGGGGCGTCTACGCTACTGAGAGGTGTCTAATGATGGGGGGGTCCCCTCCAAACCCCCTGTACTGTGCCCACCAGCTGCCACCTCTGTTCCCATGTCTCCCAATGACCCTCCCATCCCCACCATCTTCCCCTAGTGATCAGCCTTTTCCATCCCAACTCTCCCACCCCACACTCAACTACCGCCACCTCCCAAACCACCCCTCTCCCTAGGCGATGGGTATCGATATTGGCGAGTACCTGAGGTAAAGTGTCGGTACTCAGTGTAAAAAAAAAAAAAGTGGCATCGGTGCAAAAAGATCTCTCTCTCTCTCTCTCTGGTAGAGGGTGGACATGCATACAGCCAGCGGCTCGCTCCCGCTGCGATTACACACAGCAAAAGCTGATCTGTGGGTACGACAGACTATGTCTGCCCGCACCCAATCATCAGGCAGAAGCACAGAATGGAGGTCTGCCTACGTGAACAAGGCAGATCGCCGTTCTGACAGGAGGGAAGGGATTATATTTGTGTCCCTGCAAAGCATGGAATAAATTCTATCTCTTCCTCTAGTAAAAGAACATCCCACAGTGTGGTAGAAACACTGGTTAGGCCCACCGTTAACCCCCTTACGAGCCAGTGTCATTGCATTTTTTTTTTTTTTTTTTTTAGCACTGATCACTGTATTAGCATCACTGGTCCACAAAGTGTCAGTGTCCGAATGTCCACCGCAATATTGCAGTCGCGCTATAAAAAAAAAAAAAAAAAAAAAAAAAGCGCTATTCGCCACCATTACTAGAAAAAAAAAAAAAAAAAAAATTTAAAACATCCCACAGTTTGTAGACACTATCATTTTTGCGCAAACCAAACGCTTATTTGGATTTTTTTTTTTTTACCAAAAATATGTAGTAGAACACATACTGGCTTAAATTTATGAAGAATTTTTTTCAATGTTTTATAGTAGAAAGTAGAGCTGCACAATCATAAAAAATAAAATAATCGCAATCTCGATTCAACCCCCCCCCCCTCACAATCTCTATTGCAGTTTCCCGATTCTTTCATGCAACAAGTGTAGAGACTTATCTGCTCACTCTGGCAGTCTGCCAAGTTTTTAAACAGCATTGTCTGTGCTAGTAGATAAGTAGAAATATTGCAACTCTTCTTATGTAGATCAAAGTGATACAACTTCTGTGTGTAAATGCAGGAAGTTTAACCACTAAACCTAAACCTTTTTCTGACACTTGTTTCTTACAAAGTTCAAATCAGATTTTTTTGCTAGAAAATTACTTGAAACCCCCAAACATTATATATATTTTTTTAGCAGAGACCCTAGAGAATAAAATGGCGATTGTTGCAATATTTTATGTCACACTGTATTTGCACAGGAGGTCTTTCAAATGCAATTTTTTGGGAAAAAATACACTTCAATGACTTAAAAAAAAAACGAAACAGTAACGTTAGCCCAATTTTTTTGTTTACTGCGAAAGATGTTACGCCGTGAGAATCGTCGAAATTGTGATCCATCCAAGCAGAAAAAAAAAAAAAAAAAAAAATTGTGATTCTCATTTTAGCCAGAATCGTGCAGCTCTAGTAGAAAGTGCAAAAATCGTTTTTTCACCCCAAACTTGTCAGTTTAATTAAATAAATTTAAATTTGGTACAGCGTCGCACGACCGCGCAATTGTCAGTTAAATTAACGCAGTGTCTTATCCCAAAAACAAAATGGCCTGCCGTGAAAGGGGGGGGATTTTGGAGAGCAAGTGGTTAAAAACCACAAAAGTTTATTGTTCGATCAATTTCTGTCAAGCTCAACCGGCTCATAAATGGATCAAAATTTGTCTGGTCCCCGCTGAACCGGCCGAATTTTGCTCTATGAGCCTTATTCTTTTCTCCCTTAAACACCACTCTGCACACAGTCGTCTTAGTGCGCCAAGGGTGTTATTTGGAATGAATGGCACTGCAATGCACTAACGTGAACATGTTGCGGTAGTGCAACACAATGGTGTAAAGCCAGACTTAATTGGATGGAGTAGGGAAGGATCGAAACCTCTGATTTTTGTGTCCCTTCAGGAAGATTTTTCTTCACTTCAGGTTTCTGAGATTCCACAAAAAAGAGGAGAGAATCTCCCCAAAGTGAAGTAAAATACCTCAATGCGCAGCTATCACCACAGCAGGTGACCCCATCAGAAGATCTCTTTACTATTCCTGTTTTCCGGTGACAACTGTAAAATGCTGGATTTCTGCAAAGCTACAGGGCCAAGGCTAATCCTATGTAGCCTATAGAGTTCTGCAATAGAAGCCTTCAATACCAAGTTATCTAGTTATAGTTTTAACCTAAAATCAGAACAGTGCCACCAAACTTACCTGAAGAAGCTCCAAAGTCATTGGGAGATTTTTAAGTTCCTTTAATAAATCTAAAGCTCCAGCCTGCAAAAAAGGAAAAACACTTCTCAAATAAAAATATTGCAGAGTACATCATGCATAAGAAACCCAATCTACCAATGCATATCATTTAATACATCCCCATTTTTAATAACATTTTAGTGATTAAAATGTATTTAAAGCAGCTCTTTAATGCATCTGAGAAACCACAAACGCTATTTAATAGGGGGTTGTTAGGCAGGGCTGTTCACCACCTCCAACCTGAAGCAAGGAACATACAGTGCCTTGCGAAAGTATTCGGCCCCCTTGAACTTTTCATCATTTTGCCACATTTCAGGCTTCAAACATAAAGATATAAAATTTTAATTTTTTGTGAAGAATCACCAACAAGTGGGACACAATTGTGAAGTGGAAGGAAATCTATTGTTTTTTTGAAACTTTTTTAACTAAGAAAAAAATGAAAAGTGGGGCGTGCAAAATTATTCGGCCCCCTTGCGTTAATACTTTGTAGAGCCACCTTTTGCTGCGATTACAGCTGCAAGTCGCTTGGGGTATGTCTCTATCAGTTTTGCACATCGAGAGACTGAAATTCTTGCCCATTCTTCCTTGCAAAACAGCTCGAGCTCAGTGAGATTGGATGGAGAGCGTTTGTGAACAGCAGTTTTCAGCTCTTTCCACAGATTCTCGATTGGACTCAGGTCTGGACTTTGACTTGGCCATTCTAACACCTGGATACGTTTATTTGTGAACCATTCCTTTGTAGATTTTGCTGTATGTTTGGGATCATTGTCTTATTGGAAGATAAATCTCCGTCCCAGTCTCAGGTCTTTTGCAGACTCCAACAGGTTTTCATCCAGAATGGTCCTGTATTTGGCTGCATCCATCTTCCCCTCAATTTTAACCATCTTCCCTGTCCCTGCTGAAGAAAAGCAGGCCCAAACCATGATGCTGCCACCACCATGTTTGACAGTGGGGATGGTGTGTTGAGGGTGATGAGCTGTGTTGCTTTTACGCCAAACATATCGTTTTGCATTGTGGCCAAAAAGTTTGATTTTGGTTTCATCGGACCAGAGCACCTTCTTCCACATGTTTGGTGTGTCTCCCAGGTGGCTTGTGGCAAACTTTAGACGAGAATTTTTATGGACATCTTTGAGAAATTGCAAACTTCTTGCCACTCTTGCATAAAGGCCAGATTTGTGCAGTGTACGACTGATTGTTGTCCTGTGGACAGACTCTCCCACCTCAGCTGTAGTTCTCTGCAGTTCATCCAGAGTGATCATGGGCCTCTTGGCTGCATCTCTGATCAGTCTTCTCCTTGTCTGAGCTGAAAGTTTAGAGGGACAGCCAGGTCTTGGTAGATTTGCAGTGGTCTGATACTCCTTCCATTTCAAAATGATTGCTTGCACAGTGCTCCTTGGGATGTTTAAAGCTTGGGAAATCTTTTTGTATCCAAATCCGGCTTTAAACTTCTCCACAACAGTATTACGGACCTGCCTGGTGTGTTCCTTGGTCTTCATGATGCTCTCTGCGCTTTCAACAGAACCCTGAGACTATCACAGAGCAGGTGCATTTATACAGAGACTTGATTACACACAGGTGGATTCTATTCATCACCATCAGTCATTTAGGACAACATTGGATCATTAAGAGATCCTCGCTGAACTTCTGGAGTCAGTTTGCTGCACTGAAAGTAAAGGGGCCGAATAATTTTGCACGCACCACTTTTCAGTTTTTTATTTGCTAAAAAAGTTTAAAATAGCCAATAGATTTCGTTCCACTTCACAATTGTGTCCCACTTGTTGGTGATTCTTCACAAAAAATTAAAATTTTATATCTTTATGTTTGAAGCCTGAAATGTGGCAAAATGATGAAAAGTTCAAGGGGGCCGAATACTTTCGCAAGGCACTGTACATTCCACATTTAAAATTATGCTACCAAAATTAGTGTGCGCTGTAAATTGCCTTCAGCATTGCCCCGGTTTCTTCTTGCTGCCATTTTGCTGACGCCCAGAGCCCCTGAACAGCAGTAAATCATAAAGCAGAACTAAACCCATTGATTTCAGTTTCAAAAAACAGTTAGCATTTCCAGCATTCCAAGAATGTAACTGTCACATTTGCTTGTGTCCTCAACCAAACTGTCAAACCATCAAATGTCTCGTGTCTTAACTGATCACATGTGCAACACCATGGCAGTTACAGATCAAACCAAAGCAGATTCCTTAGTTGTAAAGGATAGGAGGGTTTAATTTAGGTATCCGCCTGGGGGAAAAAAATTATAAGTCAGCAGTCACAAATACTGTAGCTTCTGACTTATTAGGGAGTCCAGCGGACCCACAATGTCGGCACCCCAAACGATTTTCGGATCGGCTGTCGGTTCCTGCAGCTGCCGTTCATCATAAAGAAAACCGGCAGTGAAGTTCCCTAATGCGCATTGCACAAAGTGCTTTCTAACTGGCCCGGTGGCGGAGCCCGAACATATGAGGGATGGCGCCGCAGCAGAGTCTCCCGGAAATGAGGAGTGGTACCTGTCAAAGACAGGTGCCTGTTCCCCCCTGAAAGGTACCAAATGTGGCACCAGAGGGGGGAAGCAGATAAGCGGAGCTTCCACTTTTGGGTGGAACTCTGCTTTAAGACTGTCAGCAGATCGGCCTCTACAAAGCCAGCAGTGCCTAAAAATTGAGAGCAACTGAGCATGTGCAGAGAGGGGCGAGGCTGTGTATTACTGGATTTTAACCACTTGCCGACCGCTCGCGGTATATATATACACGTCGGAAGAATGGCTCGTACAGGCACAATTACGCACCTGTACGTGGCCCTTTAACTGCCGACGTCGCCCCTGCCTTGCCCGTGAGTGGGACCGCGGGTCCCGCGGACTATTGCCGCGGGGATCCCCGCGATCGTCTCACGGAGGCTCGGAGCAGGGAGAGGTGTGTGTAAACACGGCATCTCCCCGCTCCTCTACTGACAATGTCAGCGATCTCTGCTCTGTGTAATCAGAGCAGAGATCATGACGTGTCAGTCGTGGCCACGCCCCCACACAGTAAACACTCCCCTAGGCACACTTAACCCCTCCAGCTCCCCTAGTGGTTAACCCCTTCACTGCCTGTGTAATTTTCACAGTAACCAGTGCATTTTTATTGCACTGATCGCTGTGAAAATGACAATGGTCCCAAAAATGTGTCAAGTGTCCGCCATAATGTCACAAAAAAAAATCTGATCGCCGCCATTACTAGTAAAAAAAAAAAAAAAAAGCCTTAAAACTATACCCTATTTGTAAACGCTATAATTTTTCCGCAAACCAATCAATAAACGCCGATTGCGATTTTTTTTACCAAAAATATGTAGAAAAATACATATCGGCCTAAAAACTGAGGAAAAAAGTTTTTTTTTTTCAATATTTTTTGGAGGATATTTATTATAGCAAAAACATGTCATTTTTTTCAAAATTTTAGCTCAATTTTTTTTTACAGCACAAAAAATAAAAAACGCAGAGGTGATCAAATACCACCAAAAGAAAGCTCTATTTGTGGGAAAAAAGGACGCCAATTTTGTTTGGGAGCCACGTCGCACGACCGCGCAATTGTCCGTTAAAGCGACGCAGTGCCGAATCGCAAAAAGGGGCCTGGTCATAATGGCCCGTATTGGTCCGGGGCTTAAGTGGTTAAACAGTATAGAAACGTATTTTTAAACGGTATTACATTTGACTAAAGTTCCACTTTAATTTTAACACAAAGGGTAAACTTCTCAGAGGGCTGGATAGATGTCTATGTATTTCCAGCACACAGGGAATAGATCGAGATATAGAGATATAGATATATAGATATATATATATAAAAAAAAAAAAACTACTTAGTTTCTGTCAGTAAATTTTGTAAATAAGTAATTTTTCTCCATCACTGATGGGTGCTGTTGAGGCGGCACTTACGGGCGCTCTAATAAAGGAGGCACGAATATGCCACACTTATGGGCACTGATATGTGGCACTGAGTGGCATCACTAATGGACACCGATTGGCTCTCCTCACACACTACCAGTATGAGATGAGGAGCACCGATTACTGGCATCTCCGTGTTTACATGTAACTGATTGGACACAGCCGATCACATGGTTAAAGAGTCGCGGCTCCTAATGTTTGGACACAGCCGATCACATGGTTAAAGAGCCGCAGCTCCTAATCTACATGCAGGGCGCCAGACGCATGGATTTCAATGGGGGTTTTTTCTTTTGAAGCACGATTTTCCCCGACTTGCTCATTCTCCGACTTAGTTGGGGTAGGCGGTACACTTTGGTGGGGGGTCGGCCACGCCCAGTGACCTTTGACCTCTGGTGACCCGCCCTCTGGGGGAGATCCCTGTTCAAGAGCCTGGGTCCTAGCCTTGTTCTTAAAGGGCTCTAATTGGCTTAAAAAAAGGGTGGGCACATGGCACTGCACCCACCCAGTTGTGACATTAGTGAATTATTAGCCAATTTCTTCCCACTTCTCCTCCCGGCCAAATCAGCGGGTTCTGAGACCCGATTGGCCGGTAAGAGAAGCGGTGACCACTGGGACACTGAGGACACAAGCAGGAACCTGGATGGGGGTAAGTGCCAATTGATCAGCTGGCGAGCAACCGGGGAAGGGGGTCTCAGGTTTATTTACCCCCCGCATGGAGCACCAGCCGCCACTGATCATATACCAGGGAGACAATCAGGTGATTGGTGGAAGGAACAGTTCAGGGAAAGCAATCCTTTTATAAAGTTCATTCCCAGCAGGCATGTCCCACATTCTTCTATTCCCTCCACTGGTCCCCGTGTGTTCTGCTCGTCTCCAGTCTATGATAAGGGTTCATGTCCCCTCACTGGCTCCCTCTACTGTTTGGCACATGGGAACCCCAGCAGACAAGGACCGGGGAACTCCACATATCTCTGGCTCTTCCACACTCAGGAAACCCCCCTGTATAAATCAGCTCCGGTGTACTGCGCCCTATACCGCCAATCACGAGCATTGGTCTGTAGCTCTAGGTGGCCCAGACACCCTCTGATAGGCTGCCCGGATCACCAGCACACACCATTGCATGTCCATGGGGGGGGGACCAGGGATACAAGGTGTGTGCCAGGAGCGGCCTGTGCCATCTCCACAGCGGGCTCACCGTGTTCTTCTTCTGTACCATCCGCTCCATCTTCTTGGCGATACGGATAATCTCCTCCCCGCCGCACCCGCTCATCTCTGCTCTATTGGTGGCCGCAAACAATGACACAGAGGAGCCTGAACAACAACACTGGAGCGAAAGGCAAATTCCCGCTTAGTGCGACCTCTCTACAGCCCAGCCGGAAGTTTAGCACGACAGTCCCAAACAGCGAGGACGCAACTATGTTATCGTTCTAGAAGAGCGGCCTCTTCCGGGGAGGCGCTGTACAGTCCGCCACGCCCCGTAGTAAGCGGCGCTTAGTAAGGTATGGCGAGTACCAGCGCCACCTCGTGGTTAGATGTGGGAAATGCACGCAGCGTGTATACGATGAGTGCAGCTTCCACTTGTACACCTCTATTGATCATTGGTCAGCTATGAGCCTACCCATCATGGGGCTTGAAGAGCAGGCCTGTTCTGACACTTTCTTTTTCATGTAAAATCCAGTTTGTTTGTTTTTGTTCCAAAATTACTTTTTAACCACTTGCCACCCGAGCCATTTCTGACACTTTACTCCTACATGTAAAAATCGACCTTTTTATTGCTAGAGAACCCCCAAACATTATATATATTGTATATTTTTTTTAGCAGGGACCCTAGAGAATAAAATGGCAATTGTTGCAATATTTTATGATAAAACATATTTGCGCAGAGGTTTTTCAAACACAATTTTTTGGGGGGAAAAAACTTCAATGAATTAAAAAATAACAAAACACTAAAGTTAGTCCAATTTTTTTTGTATAATGTGAAAGATGATGTTACGCCGAGTAAATAGATACCTAACATGTCAAATTGTGTCTGCCCGTGGAATGGCGGCAAACTACGGTACTTACAATTCCCCATAGGCGACGCTTTAAACACCTTTACAGGTTACCAGTTTTAAGTTGCAGATGAGGCTTGGTGCTAGAATTATTGCTCTCGCTCTGACGTTCGTGACAATACCTCACATGTGTGGTTCGATCGTTGTTTACAAATGCATGCGGGCGTAACGTATGCAATCACATTTGCACATAAGCGCAGTGGGATAGGTGCGCTTTATTTTTTTTTTATGTAGCACTGACCCCCGAAGGAGCTGCTGGTTTGATTTGGGCCTGCACTCTACTTGTAAACCCCACTAACTTGGCTCAATCCCCTTGGCAAAGCTGTGGTGCAATGCAATACAGTACAATATAAGACAATGCAAAATAAATGTATTGTAACCCCAGGATTCACTGGCTCCACCTGGTGGGGAAAACGGAAAATGTAATTCAAATACTTACCGTAATTTTCCTTTCCTGACGAGCTCCATGTCAGCACAGCTGGGTGAGGCTCCGCCCCTTCCCTACGTGATCAGGACTTAACTATAAATTTTTCACTCACCTGAACCTCAGCGTTTCGTAACTATTACTACTTAACTGGGCGGGTTCTGTGCTGACATGGAGCCCGTCAGGAAAGGAAAATTACGGTAAGTATTTGAATTAAATTTTCAGTTTTCCTGACGGCTCCATGTCAGCACAGCTGGGAATTAACTAGCCAAAACAGGGGAGGGATAATGCTACACACTCCAATTCTGACTAAAACGGTAACAGAAACCATAATGCCTCTGACAAACCCAACTGTCATGAATATGAATATTTTGTATTACGGATAGTTTGAGACACCCGGCCTGCTGTCACCCTCAAGGTCTGGACCCTTCTAGTGAGAATGCCGTGACTCTCCTGGCACAGCCAGCCTTACAACCTGCAGGCCAAGGAGATGAGGTTATCACCCAAGAGATAATGATTTTACGGCTCCCAGCAAGATTATTATGTGTTCCACCCGAAAAGGACAAACAGATGTACAGAGCTCCTGATGGCAGGAGTCGCCTTGATTAAATATTTTAGCGCTTAGCCCACATCCGATGGGCTAACTTTTTGAGTACTCCCCAAAGGGAACGTAGTAGGGAAACCTCTTGTGTGATATGAACTCTAAAGGTCAGTTCAGGCACATATTAGAGCATTGGCATGATCACCATTCTGTCTGGGAAGTACGCGAGTATGGGTTCTTTAAACCCAAGCACACCAATGCTGATGTAATTGCCACCAGTAAATCAGTTTCAGCGAGAAAGTACCACAGGGTGATTGAAGGCATCCGATGAAATAACATCCATCAGCATTGGTATATCTCATTCCGGAAACAAGTTTGGGGTTTCAACCAAATTGAATCTTGAAAAACTGTATAAATAAGCGCTGGAAGCTTGCTAAATGCCGGTGAAGACAGCGATAGCCAAAATGTATTTCTATAGCATGCTTGCGTATAGAATTAAGTCAAGCCATGCCTGTAGACATTCGAAGCAGGCTTCTGAAGAGTCCAGCATAAAATCTTGATCAGCGAATATACCGGGCATATATGTCCTGTTCTACTATAGGCATGCTTACCGCTGACCTTTCTCGTTTCGTAGAACTGTTCAAATCTTCACAGAGCATTCAACATCCATTAGGCTCTGCCTCTCTCGACCCAGGCCATCAGCCTGAGCCTGTCGGATGCTGGATGAATGGGACTGGAGAAGATTTGATCTACCAGGCAGAGGGCATCACTCCTTGACACTCATCAGGATGAGTAGCGGGTACCAAAACTGTCACCTTCCCTCGCCCCAGCCTTAGCTGGAAGCTGAGAATCAGAGGGAGCAGCTGAAAAAGGCATCAGCAGTCTTGGCGATCCATTCTGCGGTCAGCACCTCCACTCCGAGCGCTTGCGGCTCCTGGGCCCTGGAATGGAACTTCAGCAACTCAGTGCCGACTGGGAATGTAAGCAGTCTACCTCTGGCAGACAAAACACCAATCTCTGTTAGTTCTCGAAAGACTCGCAGTAGTCTGGATCATCCATTGTCGTCAGACTTGACCTGGACAAATAGATCGTCTGAAGATTCTTCCGACCAGGCACATAGGTCGCAAATCGTTGGGAGGATTGACTTGGGTAAATTCTAGAATTAGAGAAAACTTCAGAAGTGAGAGACTGAGCCTTGTTTCCAGATGTAGGCCACAGTCGTTGTGCTGTCCAACTTTCCCAGGACAGGATTACTCTGGATGAGATGACTGAAGGCTAAGAGCCTGAAAAGGTTGCCTTCAACTCCAAGATGGAGTCTTGAAACCTTGACAAAAGACCATTGGTCCTGAGCTCATTGTTACTGAAGAAGGACTCCCCTAAACTGGCTGGTATCTGCCTGTACCACCAGATCGTCCGAGCTGCTGGGGCGAGGCGATTTCTATGGCTCAACCTGAGACGTGAAGGATGAAAGATCTCCAAATATGACCCAAAATGCTTTCCTTAGGGGACCACGTGTCCATCCACAAGCCGTCCCTATGTTCACAGAGGAACCACATAGTGCCCCTAGGGCATGTATGGGTGGCCCAATCCCAAAATAACAGAGAGCATCCTGACATGGAAGTTCTTATTGACTTCTTGGACTAGGCATTTGCTTCCTTGTCTTTCCTGGACTCCCATCCAGAAAAGCGCAGGAGCTACGCTCTCTGGCGTGAGCGTGAGCGTGGACAATAATTCTTGAGTTTTCGGTCTTCTTTAACTCAGTAGACCTTCATCTTGAGGCAGGAGGCTAAACTGGCCACTATTTAATTTAGGCTTGCTCTTCTGCGATTAAGAAAAAAATGCAGTGAGCACGTTTGTTCTTGAGGGTCGTACCTTCTGATGGTAAGGTCATGTGAATGGCCGATCCCACAAGGGACACATACTAACCAGCGGGGTGGTCCCAACCCCTGGACCTCTATTCGTTCCAAAGGGCGTAACTTTGACATCCTGCTGTGACAATATCCTCCAATCTTGACGAACAAGCACTTGATCCATTCAACATCCAGCCGTCTTTTGGAGGTATTTAAAATACTTCCAAAGTTTCACCTCTATACACAGGCATTTCACCAACCTTAGCAATCTGGACACAGGTCGTCCTCTTTCTCCTGTTCAGAAGAGACTGGAGAGAGTTGATTGGACCAAGAAGGCCCTAAAAGAAGGCTGGACATTGCCAAACAGATGGTCAACATATGAGAAGAATCTAGTCATTTATTTAGAGTGTCTTGACCATCTGCTTAATTGTGACAACTGGTTAGGTGTCGTCATCTTTATCCTAGGTTGCTTGAACTAGGTAGCATCCTTGCCGTCTGTTTCTTTAACCACTTCCTTACCCAGCCATAGACAAATGACGTCCACAGATGGGATCTCCCATCCTGGGTGGACGTCATATGACGTCCTCGGCTTTGTAGGGGGATATCTGAATGATGCCTGCAGCTAGAGGCATCATTCAGATATCCTTTTGAAGTGCCAGCGATTCTGTGCACCATAAGAACGATCATAGCGGCAGTTCCACCGCTTGATCGTTCTTATAGGCGGCGGGAGGGGACACCCCCCCTCCCGCCGCCATCCGGTGCTTCTCCGGGCTCCCCCGTGCGATCGGGGACCCGGAGCGAATCTTCCGGCATCGTTGGTGGAGTCACGTGATGAGCATAGAGATGACTGGTGACCAGATGGTCACCAGTCATCTCTATGATCGTCGGAGGCCCGGGCGCGATGTGATGACGTCACGCCCGGGTCTCAAAAATGTAAACAAAGCCGCCGTTGCGGCTGTAAGTATGAAATCAGTGAAAATGTTTTCACTGATCTCATGCTTTCCAGCCTGGAGGAGAGATGTGGAGTCTTATTGACCCCGCATCTCTCAATAAAGAGAACCTGTCACACACATTCCTATTACAAGGGATGTTTACGTTCCTTGTAATAGGAATAAAAGTGATCAAAAAAAAAAAAAAAGTAAAATCATTGTAAAAAAATAAGTAAAATAAATAAATAAATAATAATAAAAAAAAATTAAAACGCCCCTGTCCCCGGTAGCTCGCGATCAGAAGCGAATGCACGCGTAAGTCGCCCACATATGTAAACGCCGTTCAAACCACGCATGTGAGGTATCGCCGCGTGCGTTAGAGCGCGTGCAACAATTCTAGCACTAGACCTCCTCTGTAATTCTAACCTGGTAACCTGTAAAAAAAATTTAAGCGTCGCCTATGGAGATTTTTAAGTACCGAAGTTTGGCGCCATTCCATGAGTGTGCGCAATTTTAAAGCGTGACATGTTAGGTATCTATTTACTCGGCGTAACATTATCTTTCATATGTTCCCAAAAAATTGGGCTAACTTTACTGTTTTGTTATTTTTTAATTCATGAAACCATTTTTTTTTTTAAAAAAAAGGCGTTTGAAAAATTATTGCGCAAATATTGTGCAAGAAAAAATGTTGCAATGACCGTCATTTTATTCCCTAGGGTGTCTGCTAAAAAAACATATATAATGTTTGGGGGTTCTGAGTAATTTTCTAGCAAAAGAATGATGATTTGTACATGTAGGAGAGAAGTGCCAAAATAGGCCCGGTATTGAATAGGTACAAAAAGCCCTGTATTGAAGTGGTTAAGGAAGGATCTGAAGCAGATTGTTTGCTTGGGAAAGCTTGGAGAATTCACAGGGTGAGTGGAAACACTCTTTTTAGTGCGTATTGACCACATGTTTCATTAGTGCGACCACCTGTTAGGTGCCGTCATCCATATCCTTGGTTGCTTGATAAAGCAGACTGTGTGCAGTCATGTCCATCCGGAAGTTTGGAAAATGTGCTGCTTCACCTGGTATGGACAGGCGGCTTCTCATTATCAGAGCAGATAACCCTTTCATATGGTGAGCCGAAAACACCCCTTTAGAGTGTATTGGTAATTTGTTTGAGTGCAACACCTTTTAGGTGTTACCCTCCTCTCCGGCTGTTTAAGCCAGTGGGATACATACTGTCATGCTCATTCCAGAAATTCTGAAAATTGGTTGTTTCACCTGGTGTGGACAGGCAGCTTCGCATTGTCAGAGCAGATGACCCTTTCACAGGGTAAGCCAGGAACACCCCTTTAGAAAGTATTGGCAATTTGTTCATTGGGTGTAACACCTTTTAGGTGTCACCCTCCTCTCCGGCTGTTTAAGCCAGTGGGATAAATACTGTCATGCCCATCCGTGTATTCCTCTTATAGAGCTTGAGGAGGGATGTTTGCTTGGGAAAGTCATGAGACTGCTCCTTCATGTTCATCCATGTCTTCTTATTGAAGGGCCTGAAGCATGTTCGTTCTGAGATTAGTAAACACTAACAGATAACCTCATCACAGGGCTTGTACACCATTCAGCAAACCAACCCATAGACCCGGATCACACTGGTGCGTTTTTAACATGCGACCCGACCAGTCAAATCGCATGAAAATAATATGCGACAATCGCACCACCCTAATCGGTGCAACGCTGCATCAGCGGCGCCATGCCAACTTCAACAAAGGCAGTTTTGTACTACCTTGCGACTTCGGGTTGCGACCTATATTGACATCCGCACAGAGACTTGCACAGATGTCTCTGAAAATTGCGACCGGAACCGAGACTGACCAGCGGGAGACAAAGCTGAATAGCACAGCTTTATTCCCGCAACCCAGTGCGACCCTGGACTAGGGGAAAAAAATTGTTAAATGCAGTAAATAGATTGCTTAGTAACAAACCCTGAAGGGTTAAACACAGCTAGAGGGAGGCAGAAGCTTCCATCTACAGCCCTGTTAACCAGATGGAGGTTAATTTGGCTAGGATCTAATCCTGGGAATCAGGTTATGATGAAAATGTTTGTTTCAGAACAGCAACACAAAGGTAGGAATTTGTAACAAAATTACAACCATCTGCAGTGTACACAAACCAAGGGAATTGTAGACATCACAAAACATGCTTCTCCATACTCTTTTTTTCTTAATTTTTTTTTTTTTTTTTTTTTAAGGGAGACCAAGATTACATAGAAAAATACAAGGATATCCCATGTCTCCAAAGGCCATGGCTGGATTCAGTAGACATTTTTCAGGTGTGCTCCACATACCTTCTCTGCAAAATGCTGGTCTTTGGAGGGGTTTGGCATAGTGGCATGACAGTAAGCAAAACATGAGCAGCCTCCAACAGATTATATCCATGTGTGAACAGACAAAGTGTTACTTTGTGTATCTGTTATGCAGAGTACTCCCTGTCCAGTAATGCAGCATACATTGGCTACAAAGCATTTAGCTCACCCAACCTCCGTCATCCGACCGTCGACGTTGGCACAGTGCGGGTGCGCGTGCATAGGGGAGTACTCTGCCACAACCGCTGTCCATCTTGTTTGGACCAAGTGGACCCCAGACACGGCTGTTAGCCATGATAAAGTCGCCCCGAGGACCAGCAGCGGGGCTACCTGGATTATGGTCATTTAGACTAGACACCAGGGACTTCGTCCAGCTTCATCCACACGTATGGACGGTCCGCCAGCCATTTAGACCGGCTAGGTAGAGGAGCACACCTCCGTCCTGCACGTAGGAGGAAAAGAGAAGAACGCTGAGGTTGAGGTGAGTGAAAAATTTATAGTTAAGTCCTGATCACATGGGGGTGGGCGGAGCCTCACCAAGCTGTGCTGACATGGAGCTCGTCAGGAAAAAACAGTACGCCACACAACTGGATACTTAACCAGAAATATATTTTACTGTAAAATATGCAAAGAAGTGATTACAGTAATTGTGCTGTCATCCCAACATAGGACAACAGCACAATGGATTTCAATATAAACAATTTGAGAACAATATATATATATATTTGTGTTTATACCTGGGCGCTCCCCCTACTTTATAAACTATGCGTGAGATCTCACTTAGAGTACTTAGTCCTGGATCTTCTTTCTTCGCTAGCTAAAGTAACTCCTTGTGATTTGTAATCCACAGTTTATGGTAATCCACAGTTTATGGTAAGTTAAATTGAAGTGAAGGTGCTCCTGGTGTAACTATAATGACTATTTTACAATGCTTGAGACGTCAGGGTAGATAGGCCTCAAGCCTGCTCAGTGTCAGTTTCTCTGTTTCTCCGTGGAACTATAAATTCCAGTGAGGCCTGTATATGAGTCTAACTGCGTGTGAAACTTAAACTGTGGGCCATGACCCGCTCACCAACTGGATCGAAGCTCCGTGTAGTAACTTTGGTCCGATGGCTGCAGCTTGCTTCTCCGTCAGCTGGGCCAGTCGCTCCGCTGGATGGATCCGGTCCTCCGATGCTCAGATGAGTGTCTCTGGATCCCTTCAATCCGGTCACTGTCCCTCAGGCACCGTCAGATCACTGTACAAACACGTGGGGTTGCTCTCCGCTATGGCTGTGAGCCGCTGTCCACGGGAGGCCTCCACACAGATCCTCACAGGCAGGCCACGCTATCCCAAGAGACCTAAAATGGCCGCTCCGGTTCCTTTTATCTCCTACCCAGCATGCACTGCTTAAGAAAGTGTTCATGGGTAGGTCACCAAGCCTCCTGGGTAACAAGGGTCAACCCTCTAATCAAAACAACAGTCATTTCCTGCAGGGCCGGCGCTACCCCTAGGCAGACTAGGCGACCGCCTAGGGCGCACTGCCGCCTAGGGCGCCCGGCCGCAGGTAATTTTACTCCTGCACTCTGCACAGACAGTGCCGCACTGTCCTCCACAGAGCTCCACCAGCGCCCTGACCAACCCCCCCCCACGGCGCTCTCCGCTCTGCCTCTGATGTGTATGATCACTGGCAGTAGCAGCCCCCCCCCTCTCCGCTCTCTGTCTGTGTGACTGACATCACATGTCATCTGGTGTCCACACAGCACCGATGCCGCTCTCCACTTAGTGTCCAGTCCAGCAGCGCAGCCCCCCCTTCTCCTGTCTGGCCGTGTCAGGTGTCAGTCTGAATCTGCGATGCATCATGGGCTTTAGCGTCACGTCAATAGCGTGGCGCCTGGCGGCGGCGGCTCCCGGGCTTGGGGACACCAGCGTTCAACTCAGCTCTTCAGCTCTTCCTCCTGATAACCCCAAAGCTCCCTGGAATGTCCCCCCCCCCTCCTCCCTCACATTGCACAGGTCACAGCGCGGCATATTGGAAGCAGACGATGTAGGTGAGTGCTCGGTCCTCCTGGTACACATGCTGTTGCTGGAACTGGTATCACTGATCAGTGCTGTGCAGGGCGGTCAGTGTATCTGCTCTCATTATGTATCTTTATTCTGCTGGTGACTACCCATAGAAAACACTGCCTACAGGTCAGGCTGCTGCCCACTAGTCCCTATGTATTCTAGTTACTGCTGATACTAGTGCAGCTGGGGGTGCAGCATTTACTAGAACTCGGCTGTATTTTCCTCCACTTGTAGCATCTAAAAGGGGGCTTCTCCTTATCTCCCTTCCACCAGCAGTCAGAGGCTGCAGGAAGAAAATACAGCCAATCAGTTCTAGTAAATGCTGCCCTCCCTGTCCAGAGGTCTGTACACCCGCTGTGCCCATTATGAGGTTCCCACCATCCCTGTGCTGAGTTCCCCAGGTCTGTACAACTGCTGTGGCATTATGAGTGGTTCCCACCATCCCTGTGCTGAGTTCCCAGGTCTGTACACCCGCTGCGCCTATTATGAGGGGTCCCCACCATCCCTGTGCTGAGTTCCCGGGTCTGTACAACTGCTGTGGCCATTATGAGGGGTCCCCACCATCCCTGTGCTGAGTTTTCGGGTCTGTACAACTGCTGTGGCCATTATGAGGGGTTCCCACCATCCCTGTGCTGAGTTCCCGGGTCTGTACACCTGCTGTGCCCAGGATGAGGGGTTCCCACCATCCCTGTGCTGAGTTCACAGGTCTGTTCACCCGCTGCGCCCATTATGAGGGGTTCCCATCATCCCTGTGATGAGTTCCCAGGTCTGTACACATGCTGTGCCAATTATGAGGGATTCCCTACTAATGGGCACACTGATGGGCACTAATAGGTGGCACTGATGAGGCTGCACTGATAAGTGGCACTGATGGAGAATTATAGGTGGCACTGATAGGCGGCACTAATGGGTGGCACTGATCAACAGTGCCCTGATTATCTGTGTACATATCCCCTGTACAGGGCCGTCACTACCTATAGACAAGGTAGGCACCAGCCTAGAGCACACACTAGTCAGTTGCGCCGTGCCGGTGCCCCCCACTCCAAGGCTTCTCCATACGCTGCATGCATATCATGTGCTGGGCCAGTGACTGACTCCCCCCCCCCCCAAAATGGTAGCAGTCTATAAAAAGGTGGGGTATACATGGACAGTGCAAAGGGGGCGGCAAAATGAGGTTTCGCCTAGGGTGTCAAAAATCCTTGCACCAGCCCTGATTTCCTGTCTAGTCCTTTGTGCTTCTCTGAGGTAAAATATATATCTGCATTACCAGTATTTGGTCACTAGATGGCTCCAAATACTGAACCATAGCAATGTCCATAGACTTTTTATTAAAGTATGCAAACACACATCAATATACAAGGATGTCAGCGCTACACACTCCCCCTACTTTATCTCTTTGGTCCCCAAAGAGGTTCAAACTGCTAACTCTATCCTGCATTTTAGCCTCTATACGGTCATAAAATACAGACAGAGGAGCTTCCCACCAATTGTCATATGATGGGGAGCTATCCCGTGCACCCACACCTGATACTACCGTGTCTGGTACAGATGTGCCAAGGGGTGAGGTTGTCCCTTACTGAATCAAAAGTAGAGGGACCAGGCAGTTCAAGGTTTCTTTTTCTGACAAACTGAGATGCTTCAGAGCATTCGCCCAATGTATCATAAGTCAGTCTGTGCGGTGGGCGAATGTCTCTCTTTGCACTTTCGGGGTATCCATTCCTTTTTGACAAACGTCTTCATCCCTCCTTTCCAGTGGCGTCTCCAGCTTTCATATTTAGGGGGGGCACATGGGGGGACAGGGACAAAAGTAGGGGGGCCAACTATAAAATGCAATTATATATATATATATATATATATATATATATATATATATATATCCTGGGGCCCTTTACTACGATCCGACAACGGGCCCTTTCACATGTTCTACAGTGAGCTCCCTTCCCACTATACTGGGGCCCCCCAGGGTGGCAGAAAACAAGAGATATATGTCACCAGCACACCAAGAAAATATAAGGGTCCACAGCAGTGGGAGAACTATCAGGGTTGCAAAGGTTGTCTTGCCATTGGGCCCTGGTGTTCTGCCACTGTGGGGTTCCCCAGCTGTCCTGTCCCTGCTATTGACAGCACTGGTCTGGCATCTGTCTCCTTGGCAGTGGAGGCAGTCTATTAGGACCTAGTGCTGGTGACATTATGGGTGCATGCAGGGGAAGGCTGGCACTATTGGTTAAAGAGAGCCGAGCCCCCAGCTGGTCACCTAGCAGCAGTAATGCTGTATAACCTTCTCTGTTGACATGCTGATCGGGATGTGATCTTGGTGATGCTCCCAGTCAGATCTAATAAACACAGTATTTATTAGCATCAAGAGTACAACCACATATATATAATCAACCGTATGTTCAGCAGCCATGTGGGCTCTATGCCTGTAAAGTGTGGGCTTTGATCAATAAAATCACTGATATTTAACACTAGGATTTGACTAGGAGCATCACCTGGATTGCATCCCGATCAGCATGTCAGAGAAGGCTCCACTGCTGCTAAGCAACCTGCAGGGAGCTCAACTGTCTACAACAAATAGAGATGGGCTCGGGTGTGTTTGAAATACCACATGCCCGATCCCGCCAGAAAGCCGACACTCCACAGTGCTAATCACAGCCAGTGAGACATTCCTGATCTGTGCAGCTGCGAACCGGGAAATGTCTCACTGCCTGTGATTAGCGCTGTGCAGTGTGGGCTTCCTGGCTGGCTCTGGCATGTGGAATTTTGAACATGCCCAGCCCATCTCTAACAACAAATTGTGCTGGCCCTCCTGTATAATATCCGCAGTCTCTCTCCTGTATAATATCCACAGTCTCTCTCCTGTATAATATCCGCAGTCTCTCTCCTGTATAATATCCGCAGTCTCTGACCATCTCCTGTATAATATCCGCAGTCTCTCTCCTGTATAATATCCGCAGTCTCTCTCCTGTATAATATCCGCAGTCTCTCTCCTGTATAATATCCGCAGTCTCTGACCGTCTCCTGTATTATATCCGCAGTCTCTCTCCTGTATAATATCCACAGTCTCTGACCGTCTCCTGTATTATGAATAGTGAGAGATAAGGGCGCTCAGTGGTAATAACCTAATATTAATCAATAATTAAATTGATATACTTACACCTCCCTAAAATATATAGTGCAATAAACAAGTGAATATATATAATCACAAACTAATAAAAAATCAATGTGCCAGTGATTCCCAAAAGAAACAAATAATGATATATAGTGCATCAAAGTCCAAAGAAATCCACAAAACGTCCCACAACGATAGTGAACAACGAATATGTTTCTTGCATATGTAATAAATCTTCAATCTTCAATAAACATGATATGATGACGGAACCCGAAACGTACGTCGAGGCGCAATACAGGTCACGCAATTGACGTTACTTCCGGTCCCGCTGGCTGTTCGTTCCGAAGAGGTGGAACGTCATTGATTTTTTATTAGTTTGTGATTATATATATTCACTTGTTTATTGCACTATATATTTTAGGGAGGTGTAAGTATATCAATTTAATTATTGATTAATATTAGGTTATTACCACTGAGCGCCCTTATTTCTCACTATTCACATTGTTTTCAGCTATCACTGAAATTTTAGGTGCAGCTTTTTTATATACACACTAGGTGGCGCAAGTTTTTTTCTATTCAGTCTCCTGTATTATATCCGCAGTCTCTGACCATTTCCTGTATAATATCCGCAGTCTCTGAACATCTCCTGTATAATTTCCGCAGTCTCTGAACATCTCCTGTAGTATGTCTGCAGTCTCTGACCATCACTCTTTCCAAAACGCACTCCTGAACCTTGCACTCTCTACATAGCATCCTCTTGAGCCCTGCATCCAGCACCAACCTGCACTCTGCATGTAGCACCAGCATACAGGGGCACACTGACCACCAATATGCATGGCCAGTGGTTACCAGTATACAGAGGACATAACAAATCAGGTAAATCAATTACCATGCAACTAAAAATATCTCAAAAGCATTAAGAGAATCTTTTTAGCTGGTTCCCTCATCTAACGCAAATCAATAAAAAAACAAAAAATGCAGCGCTGCCCTATACTTCATCTATAAAATTGTACAAATTAACTTATAAGTGATATAGTAACACCTATAAATGAATATCCAGTGAAAATCAACCAATGTATTGCAATATAGTAGTGATGGTGTCACCCCCTCTGCAAAAATATTTTGAGAAATTGCAGAGCTTCAATGTGCAAATAGCGGTGACACCCCCTACATACAATAATAATAATAACAACAAAGACACAAATCAACCCATGTATTAGAACATAGTAGTGATGTTGTCACCCTCTCTGCAAGAGGTAATACATTTTTCAGAGCTGCAATGTGCAAATAGTGGTGAAACCACCTATATACAGGTCCTTCTCAAAAAATTAGCATATTGTGATAAAGTTCATTATTTTCTGTAATGTACTGATAAACATTAGACTTTCATATATTTTAGATTCATTACACACAACTGAAGTAGTTCAAGCCTTTTCTTGTTTTAATATTGATGATTTTGGCATACAGCTCATGAAAACCCAAAAATCCTATCTCAAAAAATTAGCATATTTCATCCGACCAATAAAAGAAAAGTGTTTTTAATACAAAAAAAGTCAACCTTCAAATAATTATGTTCAGTTATGCACTCAATACTTGGTCGGGAATCCTTTTGCAGAAATGACTGCTTCAATGCGGCGTGGCATGGAGGCAACCAGCCTGTGGCACTGCTGAGGTGTTATGGAAGCCCAGGATGCTTCGATAGCGGCCTTAAGCTCATCCAGAGTGTTGGGTCTTGCGTCTCTCAACTTTCTCTTCCCAATATCCCACAGATTCTCTATGGGGTTCAGGTCAGGAGAGTTGGCAGGCCAATTGAGCACAGTAATACCATGGTCAGTAAACCATTTACCAGTGGTTTTGGCACTGTGAGCAGGTGCCAGGTCGTGCTGAAAAATGAAATCTTCATCTCCATAAAGCTTTTCAGCAGATGGAAGCATGAAGTGCTCCAAAATCTCCTGATAGCTAGCTGCATTGACCCTGCCCTTGATAAAACACAGTGGACCAACACCAGCAGCTGACATGGCACCCCAGACCATCACTGACTGTGGGTACTTGACACTGGACTTCAGGCATTTCCCTCTCCCCAGTCTTCCTCCAGACTCTGGCACCTTGATTTCCGAATGACATGCAAAATTTGCTTTCATCCGAAAAAAGTACTTTGGACCACTGAGCAACAGTCCAGTGCTGCTTCTCTGTAGCCCAGGTCAGGCGCTTCTGCCGCTGTTTCTGGTTCAAAAGTGGCTTGACCTGGGGAATGCGGCACCTGTAGCCCATTTCCTGCACACGCCTGTTCACGGTGGCTCTGGATGTTTCTACTCCAGACTCAGTCCACTGCTTCCGCAGGTCCTCCAAGGTCTGGAATCGGTCCTTCTCCACAATCTTCTTCAGGGTCCGGTCACCTCTTCTCGTTGTGCAGCGTTTTCTGCCACACTTTTTCCTTCCCACAGACTTCCCACTGAGGTGCCTTGATACAGCACTCTGGGAACAGCCTATTCGTTCAGAAATTTCTTTCTGTGTCTTACCCTCTTGCTTGAGGGTGTCAATGATGGCCTTCTGGACAGCAGTCAGGTCGGCAGTCTTACCCATGATTGCGGTTTTGAGTAATGAACCAGGCTGGGAGTTTTTAAAAGCCTCAGGAATCTTTTGCAGGTGTTTAGAGTTAATTAGTTGATTCAGATGATTAGGTTAATAGCTCGTTTAGAGAACCTTTTCATGATATGCTAATTTTTTGAGATAGGATTTTTGGGTTTTCATGAGCTGTATGCCAAAATCATCAATATTAAAACAAGAAAAGGCTTGAACTACTTCAGTTGTGTGTAATGAATCTAAAATATATGAAAGTCTAATGTTTATCAGTACATTACAGAAAATAATGAACTTTATCACAATATGCTAATTTTTTGAGAAGGACCTGTATAATCAGAATAATAAAATGTAAAATATATACATCAAGTGTACATTTTATTATTATGATTATATATAGGTGGCTTTACCACTATTTGCACATTGCAGCTCTGCAATATTTCTTACCTTTTGCAGAGAGGGTGACACCATCACTACTATATTCTAATACATGGGTTGATTTGTGTCTCTGTTATTATTTTTGTATGTAGGGGGTTTCACCATTATTTGCTCTGCAAATTCTTAAAATATTTTTGCAGAGGAGGTGATATCATCACTACTAAATTGCAATACATTGGTTGATTTGCATTGGATATTCATTTATAGGTTTTACCATTTCACTTATAAGTCCATTTGTAGAAATGTAGAAATGAAGTGTAGGGTTGTGCTGCATTTTTTGGCTTTTTATTGGTATACAGAGGCCAGGACATACTGGTCATCATTGGACACCATGATGAAACCGCCACTTGCTGGCCACTCCCACAGGTGTGTGGTAGCGCACCGCATTAGCACCCTCAGTTTTACTTCAAGCACCACCATAGCACCCCAAAAAAACATTGTCTGGAGCCACCCCTGCCTGGATTGGATTTAAATTTTGGGACCCCACCCCTCCCAAGTTTTTCTCTATCTTCTCTTCATAACATTTGGTAGTCATATCCCCAAAATTCTAAGAAGTATTTTTTAATTTTTTTTCATCTCATGGACGAAATGTGGGAAAGAACGTATATATCATACAATCATTCCATAAACACCACATACACTGCATATATCATTTGAGGAAAATATGCTTATAAAATAGTTTACCATTAGCCAATAAAAAAAAAAAAAAAAATATGTCCCCGGATTTCATTTTAAAAATCTGGTCACCTTACTGTACATCAGCCCCATAAAGTTACCAGCACTGGGTTCCAATGTGCTGCCGCCGCTGCCATGGAGACCGAGACCAGCGCTGTGAATAGCTGGGACAGGACAGCAACTCTGGTTGTTCCAGCACTGGTCCACACTGGGAGGATTCCCCCATCCACCTATAATGTGTAGATGGGGGAATTGGATCATTTCTTTTTTTTTTTTCATTCAACCTAATAGTTGAATGAAAAAAGTGATCAATGTATGGGCTGCCTAGGAGCTAAGACCAGCCATAGACAGTTTAAATCTCAGCTGATTCAGCAGGAACTGGCTGAGATTTGAACCATTAATGAGCAGATTCTCTTATGACTATCACTAGTGATTGCTATAGCCACTAGTGATAATCACTGTTTGTCGGGAGAATACAATTGCTGGGCAGGAGAGATATTCCCCTGTCACCACTGTCTGTGTTGATGGGGGAATTATGCAAGTTTCTTTCCTGCAATCTGTGGATGCAGGTAAGAAATTTGCACCAAATATTCCCTGCCTAACTGAAAGTGAAAGTAAATTGTGAATGTCTTGAAAGAACAGGAGAGGGGAAGGGAGACAGATGGGGGAGAGAAGGGATGGAGATAATGCAGTTTAGTGATTACAGTGTACTGCAGTCTGCAGTGCACACACTTACCCACGGTCCAGGCTAGAATCTCAGGCATCATTCACACACAGCCAGGAATGCTGCTGATTTTCATATTTCCCACCCACACATCCCCTCTCTTCAGATACAGCACGCCGGGATAGTGTGGGCGGGACTGGAAGGAGAAGGAGGAGCTGTATTCCTCCCTGCTCGTATGTGAGGAGAGTGAGGGGGGGTGGCTGGACTCCCTGCGTTGTGAAAGAGTGTCATAGACTGACACTCGGCTCAGCTTGCAGTCACCACTCTCGGAATTTACAGGCTGGTTCTTCTGTCCTAAGGACGGGAGAAATCAGTCTGTTTTTTCAGTAACTGAGATGAAGGCTCCCCCACAGTGCTCGTGGAGTCCTTCCTGCAACTCGCTCTTCTCCGTGCCAATGAGGATGCAGGGGAAGGAGCAGATCGGGCGGCTGTGGTTGTGTGAGTGCTCGCATTTTGCAGTGTCAGCGAGCAGAGGAAGGGGGTGGAATCCCCCGCAGGAGCTGACTGGGGATGCTCTCCCTCTCAGGAGAGACTATGTTACCCCAGCAGCAGCCCGAGCGAGGGGGGGCACATGGTGGGGCACAGTATAATGTTGGGGGGCCAGGGCCCCCTCTGCCCCCCCCTAGGGACGCCATTGCTCCCTTCAGTGACTAAAGATGGGGAGTACATAAGAGTACTGGGCTCTTCTGCATGATGAGTTGCCGGCACAAATTCTGGGGCCTCTGCCCTGAGAGTTCCGTTATTATCCTCCTCTACTTCTGAAGAGATATCAGCATCTGTTTCTGAAGTTTCCGGAGGCCACAGCCAACTCATCTCCACTTCCTCATCTTCATCTGTAAGCTGAGATCTGGTTATTGGCCTATACACGTCGGTGGATGTGGATGGGAGTTCCTCCTCTGTACTTATCCTGACTGCCTCTGTGAGAGGTAAGAAGTGATTCCGATGCCAGGTTTTTACTGGCCCCGTGTTTCCTTCTGGCTTTATTTCATACACTGGGAGCCCCGGAAGCTTCCTACACACAACATAAGGCTGTGATCTCCAGCGATCAGCCAACTTATGCTTGCCTGGGATGCCTAGATTCCTCAGCAAAACCCGGTCACCTGGTTGAAGATCCTGAACTCTTACTTTCAGGTCAAAGTTCCTCTTATTCCGGTTCTCTCTGGAGTTCGAGATGGCTTGAGCCTGCTCGTAAGCTATCTTCAGGTTCCTCCACATACCCTCTATGGGAGGTCTCTGATGTGTGATCCAAGGAGGAACCAAAGGCCAGGTCCACTGGTAATCGGGCTTCACGGCCGAACATCAATCTGTAAGGTGAATACCCAGTAGGGTTGCCACCTCATCTCTTTAAACCCGAACACATATGAATTACACAGGTTCTGAGGCTAATTAAATGCAGATAAGGCACCAAGTGAGTTTGATTACCACCTTAATCAGCCACAGAACCTGGCGAATTAATATGTGTTCAGGTTTAAAGGGATGAGTTGGCAACCCTAATACCCAGTGGCATCACTTTTGGTACTGTTGTAGGCATGAACCAGTGCAGTAATGTGTCTACTCCAATGGGGTTTCTGTTCTGCAGTCAACGTCCCCAACATATTCAGGAGGGTCCTGTTGAATCTTTCCGGTTGAGGGTCCCCTTGTGGGTGATAAGGAGTAGTCCTGGACTTTTGTATGCCTAGTAGATTCAACAGTCTTTTTATCAATTTGCTCTCAAAGTCCCTTCCTTGGTCCGAATGTATCCGTTGAGGTAAGCCATAATGGACGAATAACTTTTCCACAAGAGTCTTTGCCACTGTGGTTGCCTGCTGGTCTCTAGTAGGAAATGCCTGGGCATAACGGGTGAAGTGATCTGTTACCATCAAGATGTCCCCCTGCCCACTCAGATCGGATTCCACACAAAGAAAGTCTATGCAGACCAGGTCCATTGGGCCCTGGCTCTCCAAATGGCCCATTGGGGCAGCCCTCTGGAGCAATGTCTTTCGTTGTATGCATCTGAGGCAGGAATGACAGTGGCTCTCCACTTCTTTCCTCATGTGAGGCCAGTAGAACCTGTCCCTTACTAATTGGAGAGTCCTCTCGGCTCCCAAATGACAATGGTGATCGTGTAGAGCAATTAGTACCCTCTTTCTGTGTTTTTCTGGCAGGAGCAGCTGCCACTTCTCTTCTGGATCAAAAGAGGGGCCCCTTCGGTAGACCACCCCTTGTTGCAACTGCAATCGATCCCATTCTTTCAGTAACAGCCGGGCTTCCTTCTCAGGGCTCTTCTGCAGCACATCAGACTGTTGATGTTCCAATGCCTTCAGCACCAGCCCACACAGTGGATCTTCCTCCTGATCTCTCCTGAGATCCTTTCTGGAGAGCTTGGGAAGACCCTCTTGTACCACCTGGGAGACGTTGCAATAGCACCTGGGTACTCCCGCTGAGGACACTCCTACTTCTTCAGCCCTGGCCCCACCTTTCCCGTGTTGACTTGTCCCTTCACAAAGGGCTCTTACCCCATCTGGAGTAAGTTGAGTCCAGTCTTCTGAGGGATTTTGGGGGTCATGAGGCCTTCTTGACAGAGCATCCGCATCTCGGTTACCAGCCCCTGGTCTGTACTTCAGGCTGAAGGTAAATGCCGAGAGAGCAGCTAGCCACCTGTGACCGGTGGCATCCAGCTTTGCAGTGGTGAGAAAGTATGTGAGGGGGTTGTTGTCCGTCTTTACTACGAATTCAGCCCCGTAAAGGTAGTCCTTCAGCTTGTCCACCACTGCCCACTTCAGAGCCAGAAATTCCAGCTTGTGAGTCGAATAGTTTCTTTCGGCAGGAACCAAACTTCTGCTCACATAGGCGATGGGCCGCAGATGCCCTTCATGCTCTTGATAGAGCACTCCTCCCAGTCCGTCTCGGCTGGCACCCACATGCAACTCGTATGGTTTGGCAGGGTCTGCATAGACCAAATCCGGAGCAGTGGTAAAGCTCCACTTTAATTGTCTGAAGGCTTCCTCACATTCTGGTGTCCACTGGTCCTGGATGGACTCTTTCTTTCTTCTGGGCCCTTCTTTTGGCTTCCCTGACTGATCTGGGTTTACACTAACTTCTTCCTGATTCTTTAGAAGCTCAGTGAGTGGGTGGGCTATTTTAGCAAACCCTTCCACGAACCTTCTGTAGTACGAGAAGAAGCCTAAGAATGACCTGAGTTCAGTCACGTTGGTGGGCCTGGGCCAAGAAGTGACAGCTTCTAACTTCTTGGGATCGGTTGCCACTCCCTCTTCAGACACAATGTGTCTCAGGTAATTCACTGAGGGCTGGAAGAACTGGCATTTTTCCCTAGAGAGCTTCAGGCCTTCGTCATGAAGTCTCTTCAGGACCTTCTCCAGGCGTTCTTCGTGCTCTTCCAACGTTCTTCCAAACACTATGACGTCATCCAGGTGGACTAGTACTTCAATTAGGTTCATGTCACCACTGTCTTTTCCATCAACCTCTGGAAATTTGCTGGGGCCCCAGACAGTCCCTGTGGCATCTGGTTGAACTCAAAGAAACCCACTGGGGTGATAAAAGCGGTCTTCTCTCTGTCTTCGGGGCACATGGGGATCTGATAATACCCACTATTTAAGTCCAGCACACTGAACCACTTCACTCCCGTCAGGCTCTGTAAAGCATCCTCTATCCGAGGTGTGGTGTACTGGTCAGGAATGGTCCTCCGGTTCAGGGTCCTATAATCGATACATAGACGTAGGGACCCATTCTTCTTCCTGACCACCATTATTGGGGAGGCATAAGGACTCCTGGACTCCCGGATAATGCCCGTCCTTTTGAGTTCAGCCAGTTGTTCCCTCAAATCTTCCAGATCTCCCAATGGGATTGCCCTAACCCTTTCTCGAAACGGCTTGTCTTCCTCCAGTCGAATTTGGTTGGTGTCACTCTTCGCCAGACCCACATCAAATTCACTTTTTGAGAAAGCTGCTCTCCATCTCAGAAGTTGGGCTTTAGCTCTTTGTCTCCATGCAGGAGTAAGAGGCGTGTTTTTTGGGCAGAATTCTTCCTGAGGGATCTCTGCTGCTGGTCCTTCTGTCAAGCCACATGCTGAGACTAGAGTAGCTGGGCTGACCTGTCCTAACAGTAGTCTGGCTGGCAACCTCACTGGCACAGCTGCTGTGTTGCGGACACTGACTGGAACTTTGCCTTGAGTCCTCTTCAATACCCTGGTGGGCAATACTTCAGGGATAAGCTCTAACCCCTTGTTTTCTTCCTGTCTTGTATTCTCAAGGACAATGAAAGGACCTGGCTTTTTCCAGCTTAACTTGATGGAGGCTCTCAGGCAGACTACTTCGCCGGGCTGGACTAACCTCTTTTCCCTATCCAGGAGCCAGATTTTTCCCACTCCCTCTTCAGGAGCCTCTTCCTCCTGTCTAAGGTCTCGGTATGTCTGGGCCAACATTGGATGTATTTTAGTGGGGAGGGTCCCCTTCTGCAGCACAAGCGGTGCAAGTAGCCTCCTCACTAAATCAGTGTTCGTCCCAATGATGAGGGAACTTTTGTCAGCCCCTGGGGGACGAGGGCACACCACGACCAAGGTGTCGAAAGTCTCAGCCTCTCCTGCTGTACTTGGGTCGAAGGTGAGTCTGACCGGCAGGTAACCATTATATGGGAAGTTCTGAGTGCCTAACCCCCATATCTCTAGTTCCTCCAATTTCTGTAATGGCAGGTGCTTGAGATGTCTGTCGTAGAAATCCCTGTAGAGCAAGGTTACTTGGGCTCCAGTGTCCAGCAGGGCTTTTGTATAAATACCCTCTACTTGGATGGGGACAATTGGGGAGGGTCCCACTAGCTTGGAGGGAAATCCACTGAATGCGGTACCTTTGGCCTGCTTAGTGGCTTGTACCTTCGCCTTTGGTTTTGGGGGCCTCTCTCTCTTCCATCTGGGCTTGTTGGCGACCCCAGTGGTTTGAGGCATATGAGTCGGTGTGGAGTTAGCTATGGCAACCGGGCGCCCAGTTAACTCCTTCACTGGGGCCCTCTGAAGTTTTCCGCCGGCTGTTTGGACTTTTTCTCAGCTACTGGGCTTGGGCACACTCGCCTGAGATGTCCTACTCCTCCACATTTGAAGCAGACTCTCTGTGTTTGTTTCATAGGGCGGTTAGTGGTAGGAGTCTCCGGGGCCTTGAGTGGCGAGACTTCTTCTGTCTGGGGTTTCACCAGACGAGTCATCAACATTGTCATCATCTCCAGTATTTCTTTCTGGGTCTGGAACAGCTTCTCCAGTCCAGTCTGACTTGCAGGTAGGTGGTGAATAGGTGAAAGCCATGATCCCTGTTCAGCGCTTGCTGCCAGTACACTGAGTTCACGAGTGTCTGAGGAGACATCTATCTGCTGTACTTTAGCACTTGTGGTGCTAGGAGGTTGAAGTTTCCTCTGTTTTTGGTCCCTCTCAATCTCCATCTTATCTGCTTCATTCACTTTCTCAATGAGGACCTCATCCGGAGTTGAGGGATCTTCCAAATGCTGCTTCAGTTGTAGCTTGATATAGTCACTCCTCAATCCCGTAGTCACAGAGCTCCGGAATTTCCTTTGAACTAGCTCGGCTACAAAATGCTCCCCAGTTCCTTCTTCCTTTGATGCAGACAGCAAGCGGTCCTTGAGCTCAATGGCCCGGAATAGGAAGTTCTGAGGAGTCTCCCTACTATCCTGTGTCATATTTATCAGTCGATAAAATAGCTCAGCGGCATCTTCCTCCTCATATTAGCTTTTCAGTATCCTCTTCAGCTGGTTCAAGGTCAATCCACTCTTCCTCTCCAACATGCCCCTGACACTTGAACCTGGGCTGATGGCATGGATTACAGCCGCTCTAATTTCAGATTCCAGATATCCTTTCTGTAGCCCCAACTCTATTTGGTGTAGGAGGCTGGTGTAGGACAGTTTGTCCTTCTGCCCTCTTTCTCCTATCTGGCCGTCAATGCGGAAATCCTTCCGGATGGTTACTTCCTGCAGGCGGCTCTGTGCTCGTTTCTTCAGTGCCTTCCCAGGTTTGGGCATTATATGACCATCTTTCTGATCCTCAAAAGCGACACGTAACCCATTAATGCGTTCAGCTATCATACTGGAAGCTTCCTGAAACCTCTCTTGTATGTGACGGTACTGTCGTTTCAGATCCACCAGCTGTTGTTCTGCCTGCGATTTAACAGCAGCCCCTGCTTTCCTGTCTAAGGGTTCTAACTGCTTCTGACTGGGATGTGTCAGGTGGAACTCAGTCTTTTCGGACAATTTTATACTGGGACCGTGGAAGTTCTCAGGGACATCCTGTCCCCACTCTATCAGTGCATAGGTGCAGTTGGTCCTTGGGTCTGGTCTCACTGCGACCACGTAAGCCTTTCTATTCGGGGACAACGTTTGTACCACCTCTTTAATTTGTTTCTCTCCCCAGTCACTCCCTGGAAGTTCAATGGCCACGCTCGCTTCTGAGCGTGTCCCTTCTGCTTCGCACCATTGGACTACTTTGATGGGGTCCATGGTAGCACCAAGAGGCGGGCTTGCTTGTAGAGTAACATGATCCCGGACTCGAGCCCCCACGTGTAGCACTGACCCCCGAAGGAGCTGCTGGTTTGATTTGGGGCCTGCACTCTACTTGTAAACCCCACTAACTTGGCTCAATCCCCTTGGCACATCTGTGGTGCAATGCAATACAGTACAATATAAGACAATGCAAAATACCTGTATTGCAGGGATATGCAATTAGCGGACCTCCAGCTGTTGCCAAACTACAAGTCCCATGAGGCATAGCGAGACTCTGACAGCAGCAAGCATGACACCCAGAGGCAGAGGCATGATGGGACTTGTAGTTTTGCAACAGCTGGAGGTCCGCTAATTGCATATCCCTGCTGTATTGTAACCCCAGGACCCACTGGCTCCACCTGGTGGGGGAAAAACAGTATGCCACATAACTGGATACTTAACCAGAAATATATTTTACTGTAAAATATGCAAAGAAGTGATTACAGTAATTGTGCTGTCATCCCAACATAGGACGACAGCACAATGGATTTCAATATAAACAATTTGAGAAATATATATATATATGTTTATACCTGGGAGCTCCCCCTACTTTATAAACTATGCGTGAGATCTCACTTAGAGTACTTAGTCCTGGATCTTCTTTCTTCGCTAGCTAAAGTAACTCCTCGTGATTTGTAATCCACAGTTTATGGTAATCCACAGTTAATGGTAAGTTAAATCGAAGTGAAGGTGCTCCTGGTGTAACTATAATGACTATTTTACAATGCTTGAGACGTCAGGGTAGATAGGCCTCATGCCCGCTCAGTGTCAGTTTCTCTGTGGAACTATAAATTCCAGTGAGGCCTGTATATGAGTCTAACTTCGTGTGAAACTTAACAAACTGTGGGCCGTGACCCACTCACCAACTGGATCTCGGAGCTCCGTGTAGTAACTTTGGTCCGATGGCTGCAGCTTGCTTCTCCGTCAGCTGGGCCAGTTGCTCCGTTCCGCTCCGCTGGATGGATCCGGTCCTCCAATGCTCAGATGAGTGTCTCTGGATCCCTTCAATCCGGTCACTGTCCCTCAGGCACCGTCAGATCACTGTACAAACACGCGGGGTTGCTCTCCGCTATGGCTGTGAGCCGCTGTCTCCGGGAGGCCTCCACACAGATCCTCACAGGCAGGCCACGCGATCCCAAGAGACCTAAAATGGCCGCTCGGGTTCCTTTTATCTCCTACCCAGCATGCACTGCTTAAGAAAGTGTTAATGGGTAGGTCACCAAGCCTCCTGGGTAACAAGGGTCAACCTTCTAATCAAAACAAGTCACTTCCTGTCTAGTCCTTGGTGCTTCTCTGAGTTAAAAAATATATCTGCATTACCAGTATTTGGTCACTAGATGGCTCCAAATACTGAACCATAGCAATGTCCATAGACTTTGTATTAAAGTATGCAAACACACATCAATATACAAGGATGTCAGCACATTTAATATTTATTTTATACAAAAATATATTTTTTTACACTTTTTTTTGTACTAACTTTATTGCTATCACAAGGCATGAACAACATCCCTTGTGATAACACCTGTGACAGGTCCTCGTTATGGAGAGATCGGAGTCTATTAGACCCCAAATCTCTCCTCTAGCCTCCCATGTAGCCATTCAGACACAGATCTGTCTGATCGGCTACTTACCTAGTCACTGGTGACCAGGTAAACAAAGGGGCGGGGCAGGAAGTGACAAAATACTTGTCGCTCCTGGTTTCCAGGGTTACAAAGAGAGAGGAACAACGTCAGTTGCTCTCTCTCTGTACAGGGCAGCGATGGGACTGGAGAGTCCGGGAAAGGAGGCGGCGGGACCCTCTTCCGCCACCCGCAGAAGTGATCGAGTGGCTAATTAGCCACTCAGATGACTTCTGCCTTGTTTAGAATCACCGTCTGAAAAGATCAATACTGGGATGATGTCTGTAGTTGCAGGCATCATCCCAGTATAACCACTGAAACCGGATTTACGTCCTGCCGGCAGTAAGTGGTTATTGGTTAAAGCAGAGAGCCTACAGAATAAAATGGTGGGTGTTGCAGTTTATGTCACGCGGTATTTGCACAGCAGTTTTTAATGCACAAAAACACAATAAAATACCCAATTGTTTGGCTATATATATAAGAAAATGTTACAGTTAGTAAATAGATACCAAATATGTCACACTTTAAACCTGCATCTACCTGTAGAATGGTGCCAAACTACGGTACTTAAAATTCTCCATATGTGACGCTTTAAATATCTTTACAGGTTACCAGTTTGGAGATCCACAGGTCTGGTACTAAAATGATTGCTCTTGCTCTGATGTTTGCGACGATACCTCACATGTGTAGTGCAATCAATGGTTACATTTGCATTCACATTTTCACAGCGGGACAAGGGTGCTTTACATTGTTTTTTTTTACACTCTTTAATTTTTTCCTATATTAACTTTATTGCTATCACAAGGGATGAACAACATCCTATGTAACAGCACGTGCCATGGCAGGTCCTCTTTATGGAGAGATCTGGGGTCTATTAGACCCCAAATCTCTCCTCTGGCCTCCAATGCAGCCGATCAGACACAGATCGGTCTGATCGGCTACTTTCCTGGGCGCTAACAGCGAGGTAAACAAAGAGCCAGAACTAAAAGTGACAAAGTCCTCATCGCTTCCAGTTTCCAGGGTCACAGAGAGGACACATTTTCTGTTCCTCTCTTTCTCTGTAGTGACGCCATTGTCGCCAGTCACATCACTCCCGGGCTCCGCAATCAGACAACAGAGCCCAGGAAAGGCTCCCCTTCCGCCACCCGCAGAAGTGATCAAGTGGCTGTTCAGCCAGTTGAATTATTTCTGCTGAACAGGGAATCACGGGCTGCAAATTTTGATACTGGGATGATGCCTGCACCTGCAGGCATTATCCTGGTATAACCGATTTAACCTAAGAACAACCATGGACATCCTACAGTTCTGAAGTGGTTAAAGAGGAACTACACTTGATGGCCAGGCCTGTTCTGACACTTTTTGTGTCCATGTAAAAATCTGTATTTTTTTAAAATTTTTTGCTAGAAAAAGACATAGATTTGTTTTTTGTTTTAAGCAGAGGCCCTAGAGAATAAAATGTTGGATTTTGTGTTTGTTTTTTTTTTATGTCACACGGTATTTGCGCAGCGTTTTTTTTAATGTAATTTTTTGGGAAAATATTCACTTTAATGAATTTTACTACCCACAAACGCAATACAATACCCAATTGTTTGGTAAACTATAAAAGATGATGTTATACTGAGTAAATAGATACCTTACATGTCATGCTTTAAAACTGTGCACCTGTGGAACGGTGACAAACTATTTACATTATATTATCCATAGGTGACACTGTAAAAGCCTTTGCAGGTTACCACTTTAGATTTACAGAGGAGGTTTGGCACTAGAACTATTGCTCTTGATTTGACGTATGCGGCGTTACCGCATGTGTGGTGCAATCACTGTTTACATACCGATGCAGGACTGACGTAGGATAGACACATGCGTTCCTCTTTGCACCTGAGCACAGTGGGACAGGGGCACTTTAAAAGTTTTTTTTTATTTTTATTTTATTTGAATATTTTTACACTTTCTTTTTTTTCTTTTATCACTTTTATTGTTATCACAAGGAATGTAAACATCCCTTGTGATAGCAATAAAGCATGACAGGTCCTCTTTACTGAGACATCTGGGGTCTGTTAGAACCCAAATCTCTCATATGCCCCCAGGATTCTTTTGAACAGATGCTTTCCTAATCCAAAAATGGGTAGTTTACAAGGGATGTCAAACTGGTGGCCCTCCAGCTGTTGCGGAACTAAAAGTCCCATCATGCCTCAGCCTTTGGCAGTCATGCTTGTAACTGTCAGCCTTGCAATGCCTCATGAGACTTGTAGTTTCAAAACAACTGGAGGGCCACAGGTTGAGCACGCCTAGTTTACATTCTGCCCAAACCAGAAGTAACCATAGAGACGATTGTTAACGTTCTGGTCCTTGATCAGCTCTATGAATAGCTAGCGGAAGCTCCAGCTTCAGGCCCGGGCATAGGACAGCCTAGAGAGGCACTGGAGGGCAGGAGAAAAGACCCCTCTCACCACTTGTAAAAGTGATCCAGTGGCTAATTAGCCTCTAGGATTGCTTTTACATTGAAAAGCATTGCCGGCTCTAAAAATAAAGATACCAGGGTCGTGACTGCAGCTGCATGGTTTACACTGCATGTGATTCGCGCAGGAATCGCACTACATTCCGGTGCAAATCACATGGGATTCTGTGTGGTGCGATTTGATCCCATAATTTTGTATGGCTTAAATCGCACCGCATGAAAAAGTTGCAGGCACCTATTTTTTACCGTACTGGAATTGGGATCAGATGGTATCCAATTCAGTCACATGCAATGCGTTCTGCAACCTACTTTTGGAGTGTCGTTAACTTTTAATTGACACTCAAAGCAGATCGCAAAAACAGTGCAACTGCTATGCGATGCTGGAAATGCAGCAATTCCTGTGCGTTTCCCACATGGAATCAGTGTTGCACCGGCCCTTAAACTTCGCTCCCATCTGTCATTCCAGCCACAGGAATCTACAGACTGTTGAAGCTGGAAGATTGTAGGGTGTGCTAATGGCACAGTGTCAATGAGGCCTTACATATGCTCACACTATATGCGATGAGCTGCGTTTTTCTGCACAAAATCAACACAGGTCACAATGTGCCCCTTAATACCACAACGCTGGTGTGATGTGCAGTGCCTACAAGCTGCATTTTTGTTCACAGCGCACTGGATAGCACCACATCCCTGCACCGCAGTGCAGCACACCATGCTACTCTGAACATTTCATTCATATATATAGTAGGATTTTTAAAACAGCTTACCTGTAAAATCCTTTTCTTGGAGTACATCACGGGACACAGAGCGGCATAGTCATTACTATGTGGGTTATATAGAATTACCTTCAGGTGCTGGCACTGGCAACTTCCAAAACAGGAAGTACCCTCCCCTATATAAGCCCCTCCCATCCGGGAGCACCTCAGTTTTGTAGCAAAGCAATACGTGTCCCCAAAAGAGGGGTGGAAGCTCTGTGTCCCGTGATGTACTCCAAGAAAAGAATTTTACAGGTAAGCTGTTTTAAAAATCCTACTTTCTTGTTCATACATCACGGGACACAGAGCGGCATAGTCATTACTATGTGGGACGTCCCAAAGCAATGCCAAATGAGGGGGGGGATACACCATACATAAGCTGGGCGCCATCAGGCATGAGGATCTTTTGCGGCCTGCAACACACTGCGCCCAAAGGCGACATCCTCCTGACTTCTAACGTCCACCTGGTAGAACCTAGTAAACGTGTGTACTGAAGACCATGTTGTGGCCTTACAAATTTGAGCCAGGGAGGCCTGGTGATGCACTGCCCATGAAGTTCCAACTGCTCTCGTGGAGTGCGCCCTAACTTTGAACGGAGGCGGTCTACTTCTCAAGCCATAGGCTTGTATTATGACCTGTCGAATCCACTTGGCTAAAGTAGATTTTGATGCTGCCTGACCCTTTCTGGGGCCTTCCGGCAGACCACACAAAGAATCCGTTCTACGAATCTGAGCAGTGGCTTTTAGATAAGCTTTAACTGCTCTTACTACATCCAAAGAATGCAATAACTTTTCCTCTACCGAGCTTGGTTTGGGGAAAAAAGGAAGAACCACATCCTGGTTCAAGTGAAACCTCGATACCACCTTAGGAAGAAAGGCTGGGTGAGGACGTAACACTACTCTGTCCTCATGAATAACCAGATATGGCTCTTTACAGGACATGGCGGCTAATTCCGACACTCTTCTAGCAGAGCATATGGCTACTAAATATATAAATTTTCTGGTGAGTAGAACCAAGGAAATGTGCCGCAAAGGTTCAAATGGCTGCTTCTGCAGAACCGACAGAACCAAATTTAGATCCCATGGGCATATGGGAGCTTTAATCGGTGGAATAATACGAGTCACCCCTTGCATAAAGGATTTGACAAGTGAATGCATAGCCAGGGGCCTTTGAAATAGTATTGATAAGGCCGAAACCTGACCCCTGATAGTACTTAAGGCAAACTTCCTGTCTACAGCCCACTGTAGGAAGTCCAGAATTCTGCCTATAACGTACTTACGTGGATGCCATTTTCTGGCCTCGCACCAAGTGATGTACGCCTTCCAAACTCTATAGTAGATCTGCCTGGATACAGGCTTCCTAGCATTGATTATAGTTGATACCACAGAGTTAGAGAGACCTCTCTTCTTTTAGGATGTGGGATTCAATAGCCAGGCCGTTAAACTTAGAGTTAGTAAGGAAGGGTGGTATATCGGTCCTTGCGAAAGCAGGTCCGGACGACGTGGAAGGGTCCAAGGACTCCCCACAGACATTTTGATGATCTCCGCGTACCAGGCCCTTCGGGGCCACGCTGGAGCCACCAGGATCACCGGCTTCTTTTCCAACCTGACTCTGCGAAGGAGTCGAGGCAACAATTGTAGCGGAGGGAATGCATATATCAGTCTGAACTGATCCCAAGGGAACACCAGAGCATCCGAGCCGCAAGCGAGGGGATCCCTTGTCCGGGAGACAAATCTGTCCACCTTTGCGTTGAATCTGGATGCTAGCAGATCTACATCCGGTGTTCCCCACCGCTGACATATTGCTCGGAAGACCTCGGGATGAAGGGACCATTCCCCTGGGCATAACTGTTGGCGACTCAGAAAGTCCGCCTTCCAATTCTCCACCCCTGGAATGAAGACAGCTGATATACATGGGACATGCTTTTCTGCCCATTCCAGGATGTGACTTACTTCCCTCTGGGCTGCACGACTCCTGGTGCCTCCCTGATGATTGATATATGCCACTGCTGTGGCATTGTCTGATTGAATTCTGACAGGGGACCCTTGGAGTCTGGATGTCCAGGCTACTAGGGCATACCGGGCTGCTCGTATCTCTAAGAGATTGATGGGCAGGGTTTTTACTACATTTGACCATCTGCCCTGGAGAGACCATTGCTCCAGTACTGCCCCCCAGCCTATAAGGCTGGCATCTGTAGTGACCACCTTCCAGGATATCGGACTGAAGGGTTTTCCCTTCTGGAGATTCTGGGGGATCAACCACCAGCAGAGACTCTTCCGAACGGAAGGGGACAAAGCCATCGGGAAGTCTAGAGCCTGAATTTTTCCGTTCCAGGCTGAAAATATGGCCCTCTGTAAATTCCTTGAGTGGAATTGGGCGTATGGCACAGCTTCGAATGATGCTACCATCTTTCCTAGCAGCCTCATGCACAGGCGTATGGACGGCTGTCTTTTTGCACAAAGCAGACGGACCAAGCCCCTCAAAGAGGATACCTTGTCTAGAGGTAAGAAAATCTTCCTCTGGTCTGAATCCAGCCGTAGCCCTAGATATACCAGGTTTTTCACTGGCTGTAGGGCTGACTTGTCCAGGTTGATGACCCAACCGTGAGATTCTAGATACTTGATTGTATCGACAATTACCACTTCTAGCTTGGCAACTGAGTGGTCCATCAACAACAGGTCGTCTAGGTATGCCATTATCGTTACACCTCGTGTTCTTAGATCGGCCACCAGTGGGGCCAGAATTTTTGTGAATACTCGTGGTGCTGTGGCCAGACCAAATGGTAAGGCTCTGAACTGAAAATGGCGCCCTTCTACTGCAAAGCGTACAAATTTTTGATGACCTGGAAAGATGGGAACATGCAAGTAAGCATCTTTGATATGAGAAAAAGGGGGGGACAGCGGGTATACTCAGTACCCAGGGATTTTTTGAAAACACGGTGCTTGATAGAGATAAACACAATTGTCAAAATCAATAAAAGATTAAATTTTATTACATGAAGCATAAAAACAATACACAAAATTATTAACCATCCTTCAAGATATGTAGGTCAGTTTTCAAAAAGATGCAATTCACTGCTTGATTTCCACTCAACTAGTTTCGCTCCCAGCGGAGCTTCTTCAGGAGTGTAATAGAGTAATAGCAGGTTTAAACTGTGAATACAGGATGTACAACAATTAGCAACATAGAATGGTTAAAAGTATGTAAGACTTTAATGTTGAACATTTCAGAAAAATTGATAAATTGACGTGCCCAAAGCACGCTAATGGTTAAGTAGTTCATAAGGGTAGATCATTAACACAATAGATCCGTTCACACTGAAATGGTGATGGCCCATGCTGAGCATCATACAAACACATATGTATACACTCACCGACTTACATGTGTAGCTACAAACTGGAAGAACAAATGGCATTTCCACTGGTATTAGTTGACCGGTTTGCCCAATCCACTGAAACAACCCATAGGGTTAGCAACCACAAGGGTAAAGAAAATCTATTGAAGACTGGAAATAGAAAGCATACAAAAGGTATATAGTGAATAGATGTTAAATCTAGCAAATTCAACATAATTCATCCTGAAATGGATGGAAAGACAACCTCTTACCTTGAGAGGTTGTTAGTATGGGTCACTAGATCCAAAGTCAGCAGTATGCCAATAGGGAGTTGTAAAAATCCTTATAGAGCACAAAGTGTCTATTTGTGCTAAGAAAGACAAACCCTCGGGCTGAATGATTGGAAACACATAGTGAAAAAATAACTTCACTGGTTACATTGCACTCAAGATGGTTGGGTGGGATGGATGAGCTGGTCATCAGCTGTAAATAAAAAAATATAGCAGACAAAGTGATGAGCAACCTCGGCCACTGCGAGGAGAAAGTTATCAACACAGCGGACAAGCGATTGTCCATAACAGCAGCCTACCTGGGCAAGTTGAAAAGGGGTCAGAATCCGTCCGGCTGGAGCAGGTATATCTCCAAGCCCCAGGGCGGCGAAAGATCCTCGCAGACTGTCGGCGGACCGGAGCCGCATTTAAAATACCCCCATCGCGGCGGCGTCTGACGTCATCGCCGCGATGCGGACGTACATTGGTGGATCAATGATGACGCGCACCGCCGTCCAAGAGTTGGACTGGCGTGAGCGTCATTGAGACAGCAGCCAACGTGGCGTGTCACACACCAAGCGAGGTGTGTGTCAGTCAGCTGGACGCTGCTGAGGCCAGCCGCGCCATCTTGAATAAGGGAAAACAGAATATATAGATAATAGTAAATGAACCCAGCGTCATTGAGAGAGTGGGAACAAGAATATATATGGTGTAATGACATTAATAATCAAAATCTATATTGAAGCAGCGCAGGTGGAACTCACAGAATGACTGTCAACATTGATCATCAATTTGGGGCACCCCTATTGAAAGCTCGACTGGCATCACGAGTATATCAAAGCAGGGGGCCCCCGGGCGTCCGTATGGTTGCCCGGGGTGAATCATGAATTGAGCCAGTCAGCAAATACCAGATGCAATATAGAGAAAATAAATTTGGTATGAAAATTTTTTTATTATTATACAGGGACACATTGTGTCACCCAAGTAGATAAATAATCGAAATTAGATAATAACTAGAATGCCAATTTTTCACAAAGAGTAAACCCAATTTGTAGCAAGGGTCTGAAGTAAAGCAAATGGGCGGAACTGGTGAAGCTCAGGATGGAACATGAACATACAGTATGACGGATTACATGAATCATGAAAAATACATTGTAAGTTAAACTTTCCAACTTAGGAAACATGTGTTAATATATGAGGAATGCAAAGTGTTGCAAGGGATGAATCTAAGTGAGATAAAGAAATGAAAAAAGATTGAAGATAAAATAATATGAAATGAAAAAATGATAACTGGACTCAATTTGAATTTATAACAATATAGCAAAAAATTAAAAAAATATATTGATGAATATTAGATAATGGAGTAAATGTTGGACGAACAATGCTATAGTAATTCACGGCAGAACTCTATAAAAACGGCTTAAAGCTAAAGGCATCGTTTAAACCAGGGTGCCTAAGAGCTGATAACCTATGGATCCATCTGGCCTCTTTCTGCAGTAGAATTTTATCAAAATTCCCTCCTCTCTCCCCTGGGGGAATGTGTTCTAAGGCGGAAAAATGCATTACTGCACTATCAAATTGATGAAACAGACCTACATGCCGGCTAATTGGGGTTTCCATTTTCTTTTTCCTTATCAGAGAAACATGGTCTCTGACACGGTGAAAGAAGGGCCTTTTGGTCTTGCCGACATAGAATGCATCACATTGGCATTGCATTAAGTATACTATACCAATGGATTGGCACGTGACTGAAAACATAGGTCTGTGTACTTGTCCGTCCGGAAGAGTAACCGTGGAGGAGGAATGTAAATATCTGCAGAATTTACATTTATGACATGGCCTAGTGCCCCTAAACGGGATGGGATTAGACGGCGATGAAGAAAAGTGGCTATGGACCAGAGTGTCTCGTAGAGATCGCGCTCTCTTATAGGTGATCTGTGGATACGGTTTGATAAATTTAGAAATTTGATCATCGCTGGTTAGTAGGTACCAGTATTTTTGTAGGATGAGGCGCACCTGTTGGTGTTGGTTTGAAAATGTAGTTATCAACCTAACACCCGGGTCAGATTTTGTTTTCTTGGGACCATGCAGAAGAGCACTTCTATTTTGTTTTTTGCTTCTAGCATAAGCCTTTTTAAGGCACTTGTTGCTGTAACCTCGTTCTAAAAAACGGGCCCTCAATAGTTTAGCCTCATGTTCAAAGTCCTTTGAACTGCTACAGTTCCGCCGCAATCTCAAATATTGCCCATAGGGCACACTTGAGATCAGAGGTTTGGGATGGGCACTCCCTGCATGCAGCAGGGAGTTTCCAGCCGAAGATTTACGATAAAGGGAGGTGCTGATGGTACCATCAGTTTTGATGTTGATTTTGAGATCCAGAAAGGTCAACTCCCTTTGGCTAATTTCAAAAGTGAATTTGAGATTAAAGTTATTGATCTTTAAGGAATCAAGGAAAGTGGTAAGGGCATCTCTGGGGCCGGTCCAAATAAAGAAAATATCGTCAATGAATCGTCGCCATATTGGGATAAAATCCAAATGGCTCTGTAAATCCTCTCTAAAAAAGAGGTTTCTCTCCCACCCCCCCAGATACAGGTTCGCGTAGGAGGGGGCACACTTGGTCCCCATTGCCACCCCCTGTATCTGGAGGTAGTGGGAGTCTCCAAACAAAAAAATATTGTTAGATAAAATGAATTCGAGAAGGTTCAAAATGAACGAGATATACAGGGTGGCAGGGGGTGGCAATGGGGACCAAGTGTGCCCCCTCCTACGCGAACCTGTATCTGGGGGGGTGGGAGAGAAACCTCTTTTTTAGAGAGGATTTACAGAGCCATTTGGATTTTATCCCAATATGGCGACGATTCATTGACGATATTTTCTTTATTTGGACCGGCCCCAGAGATGCCCTTACCACTTTCCTTGATTCCTTAAAGATCAATAACTTTAATCTCAAATTCACTTTTGAAATTAGCCAAAGGGAGTTGACCTTTCTGGATCTCAAAATCAACATCAAAACTGATGGTACCATCAGCACCTCCCTTTATCGTAAATCTTCGGCTGGAAACTCCCTGCTGCATGCAGGGAGTGCCCATCCCAAACCTCTGATCTCAAGTGTGCCCTATGGGCAATATTTGAGATTGCGGCGGAACTGTAGCAGTTCAAAGGACTTTGAACATGAGGCTAAACTATTGAGGGCCCGTTTTTTAGAACGAGGTTACAGCAACAAGTGCCTTAAAAAGGCTTATGCTAGAAGCAAAAAACAAAATAGAAGTGCTCTTCTGCATGGTCCCAAGAAAACAAAATCTGACCCGGGTGTTAGGTTGATAACTACATTTTCAAACCAACACCAACAGGTGCGCCTCATCGTACAAAAATACTGGTACCTACTAACCAGCGATGATCAAATTTCTAAATTTATCAAACCGTATCCACAGATCACCTATAAGAGAGCGCGATCTCTACGAGACACTCTGGTCCATAGCCACTTTTCTTCATCGCCGTCTAATCCCATCCCGTTTAGGGGCACTAGGCCTTGTCATAAATGTAAATTCTGCAGATATTTACATTCCTCCTCCACGGTTACTCTTCCGGACGGACAAGTACACAGACCTATGTTTTCAGTCACGTGCCAATCCATTGGTATAGTATACTTAATGCAATGCCAATGTGATGCATTCTATGTCGGCAAGACCAAAAGGCCCTTCTTTCACCGTGTCAGAGACCATGTTTCTCTGATAAGGAAAAAGAAAATGGAAACCCCAATTAGCCGGCATGTAGGTCTGTTTCATCAATTTGATAGTGCAGTAATGCATTTTTCCACCTTAGAACACATTCCCCCAGGGGAGAGAGGAGGGAATTTTGATAAAATTCTACTGCAGAAAGAGGCCAGATGGATCCATAGGTTATCAGCTCTTAGGCACCCTGGTTTAAACGATGCCTTTAGCTTTAAGCCGTTTTTATAGAGTTCTGCCGTGAATTACTATAGCATTGTTCGTCCAACATTTACTCCATTATCTAATATTCATCAATATATTTTTTTAATTTTTTGCTATATTGTTATAAATTCAAATTGAGTCCAGTTATCATTTTTTCATTTCATATTATTTTATCTTCAATCTTTTTTCATTTCTTTATCTCACTTAGATTCATCCCTTGCAACACTTTGCATTCCTCATATATTAACACATGTTTCCTAAGTTGGAAAGTTTAACTTACAATGTATTTTTCATGATTCATGTAATCCGTCATACTGTATGTTCATGTTCCATCCTGAGCTTCACCAGTTCCGCCCATTTGCTTTACTTCAGACCCTTGCTACAAATTGGGTTTACTCTTTGTGAAAAATTGGCATTCTAGTTATTATCTAATTTCGATTATTTATCTACTTGGGTGACACAATGTGTCCCTGTATAATAATAAAAAAATTTTCATACCAAATTTATTTTCTCTATATTGCATCTGGTATTTGCTGACTGGCTCAATTCATGATTCACCCCGGGCAACCATACGGACGCCCGGGGGCCCCCTGCTTTGATATACTCGTGATGCCAGTCGAGCTTTCAATAGGGGTGCCCCAAATTGATGATCAATGTTGACAGTCATTCTGTGAGTTCCACCTGCGCTGCTTCAATATAGATTTTGATTATTAATGTCATTACACCATATATATTCTTGTTCCCACTCTCTCAATGACGCTGGGTTCATTTACTATTATCTATATATTCTGTTTTCCCTTATTCAAGATGGCGCGGCTGGCCTCAGCAGCGTCCAGCTGACTGACACACACCTCGCTTGGTGTGTGACACGCCACGTTGGCTGCTGTCTCAATGACGCTCACGCCAGTCCAACTCTTGGACGGCGGTGCGCGTCATCATTGAGCCACCAATGTACGTCCGCATCGCGGCGATGACGTCAGACGCCGCCGCGATGGGGGTATTTTAAATGCGGCTCCGGTCCGCCGACAGTCTGCGAGGATCTTTCGCCGCCCTGGGGCTTGGAGATATACCTGCTCCAGCCGGACGGATTCTGACCCCTTTTCAACTTGCCCAGGTAGGCTGCTGTTATGGACAATCGCTTGTCCGCTGTGTTGATAACTTTCTCCTCGCAGTGGCCGAGGTTGCTCATCACTTTGTCTGCTATATTTTTTTATTTACAGCTGATGACCAGCTCATCCATCCCACCCAACCATCTTGAGTGCAATGTAACCAGTGAAGTTATTTTTTCACTATGTGTTTCCAATCATTCAGCCCGAGGGTTTGTCTTTCTTAGCACAAATAGACACTTTGTGCTCTATAAGGATTTTTACAACTCCCTATTGGCATACTGCTGACTTTGGATCTAGTGACCCATACTAACAACCTCTCAAGGTAAGAGGTTGTCTTTCCATCCATTTCAGGATGAATTATGTTGAATTTGCTAGATTTAACATCTATTCACTATATACCTTTTGTATGCTTTCTATTTCCAGTCTTCAATAGATTTTCTTTACCCTTGTGGTTGCTAACCCTATGGGTTGTTTCAGTGGATTGGGCAAACCGGTCAACTAATACCAGTGGAAATGCCATTTGTTCTTCCAGTTTGTAGCTACACATGTAAGTCGGTGAGTGTATACATATGTGTTTGTATGATGCTCAGCATGGGCCATCACCATTTCAGTGTGAACGGATCTATTGTGTTAATGATCTACCCTTATGAACTACTTAACCATTAGCGTGCTTTGGGCACGTCAATTTATCAATTTTTCTGAAATGTTCAACATTAAAGTCTTACATACTTTTAACCATTCTATGTTGCTAATTGTTGTACATCCTGTATTCACAGTTTAAACCTGCTATTACTCTATTACACTCCTGAAGAAGCTCCGCTGGGAGCGAAACTAGTTGAGTGGAAATCAAGCAGTGAATTGCATCTTTTTGAAAACTGACCTACATATCTTGAAGGATGGTTAATAATTTTGTGTATTGTTTTTATGCTTCATGTAATAAAATTTAATCTTTTATTGATTTTGACAATTGTGTTTATCTCTATCAAGCACCGTGTTTTCAAAAAATCCCTGGGTACTGAGTATACCCGCTGTCCCCCCCTTTTTCTCATATTAAATTACAATGGGATGTGGTGCTTTTTGATTTGACCAAGAGTACCCCAATATATTAGTTTTTAAGCATCTTTGATGTCGATCGAGGCTAACCATTCCTCCCCCTGTAGGGCAGCGGTGACCGATCGGATCGACTCCATCCGGAAAGACCGGACGTTTAGAAATTTGTTTAGACTCTTTAGGTCCAATATGGGTCTTATGTCCCCGTTTGGTTTCGGGACTGTGAAAAGGTTTGAGTAGAAACCCAACCCCCACTCTTCCATAGGAACCTCCATAATTACTCCTTGGAGCAATAGTTGTTCTAATGCCAATAGGAGAGACCCTCTTTTCAGAGGGTCTCTTGGCATGCCTGACCACATAAAATGGGAAGGAGGAGACTCTTTTAACTCCAACTTGTATCCCAGAGTTACTGCGGAGAGCACCCATCCGTCTTTGATCGTCTCCCGCCAGGTCTCTGTGAACAACTGAAGTCTTCCCCCCACCCGTTTGAGTGGGGGCAGCCCTTCATAGGCTTGACTTGGAGGCTGGTTTAGTACCTCTTCGGATCCAGGGTTTTTTATTACCCTGTGACTGTCCCTGATTTTTACCTCCTGAGTTTGACTGAGGAGGCCGTCGGAACTGCTTAGTAGCAGACGTCCCAGGGATAGGAGAGGTAGCCCTCTTAAAAGATGGACCCCTAGACCTCTTTTTAATTGGTAAGAGAGTACTTTTACCACTGGAAATCTTCTGGATATATTTATCCAGGTCTTCGCCAAAAAGGCGTTCTCCATGAAATGGGAAGCTAACTAAGAGCTTCTTACAGGGAGCTTCAGCAGACCAGTTCTTGAGCCACAGAAGCCTACGCATATGTACCAAAGACAGCGTGAGGCGGGAGGCCTGATGGATAGAATCCTTGATGGCGTCAACCGCAAAGCATAATGCTCTAGGCAGATTAGCCAGAGCCTGGGCCTGCTGGTCTGGCAAATCCCTCAGGACCATTTTCATTTGATCCTTTAAAGCTTGGCAGACCCCAATAGCTGCCACTGCTGGCTGTGTAACAGCCCCTGCTGTGGAAAAAGCAGATTTTAATAAAGACTCCAATTTTTTATCTACTGGATCTTTGAACATTTGAACATTATCTACTGGACATGTCAGTGATTTGTTCACAGAAGAAATGGCTGCGTCCACCGTAGGAACATTCCATCTCTGGGTGAATTTTTCCTCCATGGGATAGATCACCTGAAATTTCTTAGGTGGAACAAATAGTTTATCAGGATGTTCCCAGTCCTGGTATATAAGTCCTTCCAATAATGGATGAATTGGAAAGGAGCAATTAATCTGGGGAGCTTTTAGCGACCCCAATGAGGAGACAGCAGTAGTTGATGGTTCAACAAGAGGCATTTTAAATGCAGATCGAACCATGTCAGTTAGGGTCTGGACCCACAATCTTTCAGTCTGTGATGCTGAAAATGGTTCATCTACTGTCGATTCCTCAAAAACAGAGTTAACCTCCTCCTGATCCCCTTCAGGTAGGTCAGTCCCTTCCTGGGACTGTTGCTCTGCCAACAGGCACTCTAATGGAGGGGATGGAGATCTGGCACGCTTTCTTTCCTGTAGAGAAGAAGCGATCAATGCTGCCACCAATCCCTCCAGAGTTGAGGCAAAAACCTCCTCTGTTATATATGCAGGAGCAGGTGGACTGAGGACAGCCGCAGTACCTGGCACTCCCGGGGGTTCCTTATGGGTATTAACCTCTGATTTCTCAGGGGAGGAAGGTGCAGACTACTGCTCCAGATCCTCAGAGCCCGATGGAGACCCCCTACACTTCCTGAGAGGTATATCTCAGAGTTTTTTAGGCGGCATATTCCTTAGTTCAAAGCTGAGGTATTCCAGCCGCAATACAACCCCTTTACTGAAATAGTCTAATGCAATATGCTGCTATGTACATCAGTGGGTGTCTACTAATGCGTCTTTCTGGGGATGCCTGTATCAACCGCCCGCTGTAAGCCCCTATACCATGCTACCAGCTCCTTTTCATGCTCTGTGTCCATAGCAAGCAGCGTGGACTGAGTCCTTTTATCTTGCTGGGACGCCCGCACATGCGCAGAAGCGCTGGGCGCACAGAGCACGTCATCCGTCAGGCTCCGCCCCCTTTTTTGAAGCTAAATCTATAAAAAGAAAGCATGTGTGCGCGCGCATGCGCGTGCACGTGTGTGCTCTTGGCGCCATGTAGGGAGAGGAGCCAGGGTCCCTGTTTCACCAGGACTCGGGGATGGAAGGAAACTACTTGGCAGCATGACAGAGGACTGCAGCTTCCCTGATAGAGAGCTCACTCATCTGCCTGGACTTTCACCATGGAAGGAATAGTCCCAAGAAAAAAAGACGTTCCACAGCGGCCTCTAGTGGACAAACACAGGTACCGCACTTTTGTCTTTTTTTTTTTAAAACCTCCTTTATGAAAAACATTTCTAGGTTTACAGTTTTTAAAACTTCCTTTATGAAAAGACATTTCTAGGATTTCTTAGGCATATACAGCTATTAGCGGGAATACCTTTAGGTAACAGGCAGAAAGACATATTAGGCTTGGGGGTCCCCTCAATAGAACCAAGTTCCTGAGGGGCCCCCACTTACCTTTTCCCCGCCGCAGGACTTTGTTTGGTCCACAGAAGCCCAAACTTCACCTCTCACGGCAGGCATTGTACTAGACCTTCAGGGACCGGGTTCCCAAGGATTCCACTCCCCTGGACCTGTATAGCACCCTGCACAGATAGCCTCTTGGTTTTGGGTATGACCAGAGCTCTGGATCCCAGGGTCCAGCCCTCCTAAGAGAGGCATTACAGGCAAAACCCTGCTCTTCTCTGCAAGGCCCGGGTACCGACCGTTTAGCTATGAAGCTTTTTTGGTCGGATCCGGAATAGCTTGCTAAGGCCCAGAGAACCTGTACACAAGCCCAGATGAATACATGTTAACCTTGGCCAACACCTTAGACACTGGCAAAAAACTGAGGTGCTCCCGGATGGGAGGGGCTTATATAGGGGAGGGTACTTCCTGTTTTGGAAGTTGCCAGTGCCAGCACCTGAAGGTAATTCTATATAACCCACATAGTAATGACTATGCCGCTCTGTGTCCCGTGATGTATGAACAAGAAATATATATATATACAAAGACCTGGTATACAAGGAGGTTGGATACTCTCATTTAAGTGTTGTAAACCCTTGAGGGTTTTGCACTTTTATGCATTAAGGTGAAAAACTTTGGTAGTGCAGTGATGAGAACTAGCCCAGCAGCTCCAGCCGCTGTCTCTGGTCCTCATTAGTTGGATTGATAGCATCAGGAGCCATTGACTCCCGCTGCTGTCAATCAAAGCCTATAATGTGGGAGCTGGGGGGCAGGGCCAAATTCTGCTGTCTGTCAATTGAAGCAGCAGCAGGACTCGGGAGCGCACCCGCACGAGTGCCCCCATGGAAAGCGATTCTCTGTGGGGGCAATCGATTAGGAGGAAGAGCCAGGAGCACCGCTGGGGGACCCCAGAAGAGGAGGATCAGGGCCACTCTGTGCAATACCCTAAAGTATAACAGGTTGTTTTTTTTTAAATTAACCTTTAGAACCCTTTAAAAGCACTCTTGGAAGGCCCTTCCATGCTGTGGTTCTGGCTATTGGCATTCTGTCAAACCATGGCTATCTGGATCTGTCCAGCATCTCGTCTCAAGGAGTCATTACCCCTGTACCAGCAGAACACTTTCAAGGTTTCTACTCAAACCTTTTTAGAATTCCCAAACTAAAAAGTTGAAAGTCAGGCCCATTCTGGATCTAAAGATTCAACTTGCTCCTATAGGTTCAAACGTTTTGCATAGAAAATGCCAGATCAGTCATTGCCTCCCTGCTTCCAGCAGATTTTCTGGCTTCAATATATATCTAGGATGCCTACCCTCACATTTCCATCTCATCAACGCTATCAGCATTTTGCAGTGGGTAATCAACAGGATTACTTTGTCATCCTTCCCTTTGGCCTATCCACAGGCCCCTCCCAGCTTTCATCAGTGCTTAACCCCAGTTTTTGGCATTGCTCTGTGCTCAAGGAGTTCATGTTGTAGGGTACTTGGACCATCTCTTCTTAAAGGCTCAGTCCTCCCTAGTCAATATCCAAGACAGTACAGACTCTGCTGAGCTTGGGTCTAATAGTTTCCTTCTACAATATGCCCAGTTTCAAGATCATTCTGGCAACGTGGGACATACTTGGTCCTTGAACCACCCCAAGTGTCTGACCCTCACGACTAGACTCTCCCTAGCACAGTGAGCCAACACTGCAGTTAAGGAAGCCCTTTTTGCATGGCTGTGGAAGGTTCTCATGAGAGACACCAGCCTGTTGGGCTGGTGAGCAGTCCTGGACACTCTTATTGCAAGGAAACTTGAGGAAAATCCAGTACAATGCAAATGGACCACATCAATCACCAAAAGGAGGCACCAGAGTTGCACCAATCCAATGGAAGACATGAAAACATGGCAGGTGGACTCTCTGTCATCAGTGTCTGGATCGGGGGAAATGGGCTCTCCTTCTGGAGGTCTTTCAAGTCTATTACCAATGATGGTGGATGCTGAATATGGATCAACTAGATTCAAACTCAACTACAAATTGGACAGGTTTGTTGCCAGGTCCAGGGGGCCTTCACTATGCATGCTCTAGTAGCGGGATCAGTTCTGACTGATCCATGCCTTTCTGCCCCCTCCAGATTCTTTCTTGCCTACTTTGTAGGATCAAAGAGGGAGCATTCTGCTTATCATTGCATCGAATTGGCCCAGGGGGTGTCCAGACCTCCTGTCCTGGCCAGTGTCCCAGCCTGCTTCTCAAACACTGGCTTTAACAGCATAGCTCTAGTTAAGGAATGGTTCTGGGTGTAGCTCACATATCCCCACTGTACAATCTAATGTGTCCCATTGTGCCCTCAGTCCAGTTCTCTCTGCCCTTTGAACCTGTTTGGGATATTTTCTTGTCTGACCTTACCCATAAGGTGGCATTTCTCATCTGAGGCAGTTTCAATATTAGCAGCCTAATCCTTGCATAAAGTTGTCTTGAGGCCTTCAGCCTCTAATCTCAAAAGGTGGTCTCTTCCTTTCACCTTAATGAGAAAATTATCCTTTCTTTATATTCTGACTGACACCCTAGGGAAATTTCTCTCCACCACCTGAATGTGTTGCATGCTCTGAGAGTTTACCTTTTAGCTATTGCCACCTTTTGGAAATCAGATTACCTTTATGCGCTTCCTAAATGTTCCCACAAAGTTCTTACTCCACCATTGCTAGCTGGATCAGACAAGAAATCATTAGAGCTTATAGTCTGAAGGGTAGAGTTACTCCTCCCCTAGATTTGTTCATGCTTTATTGTCTTTTCAGCATAGGTTTGCAAGTCTGCCACCTAGACTTCTGTGTATACATTTGGACGCCCCAGTCATAGTAATAATAGTGCCCATCTTCTATACTGTACGACTGGACTCTAGATTTAATAATCTATATTAAAAAGACAGACTTCCGGTTCCGGCGCCGCATGAGGTAACTGCGCCTCTTCGCTGCTCCCGCAACAGACCCAGAAACCGGCTTATAAAGCCAGCCTGAGCGGCCCCTCACAGCCATCCTCCACACCCGGGCTCCCCCCCTCACTCGGATGGACCGCTTCCTTGAAAAAAACGGCGCTCGGTCGTACGCGGCCGCAGCGGCGCCGCCGGGTAGGCCGCAAATTGAGGCCCCGGCCTACTCCCACGCCGCGGCAGAATCTCAGGCGGCCGACATGGAGGTGAGCACCCAACCCTCCCAGCAGGTCACTACACCCCCTGCCAATACTTCTGGGGGTCCCTCTATGTTGCCTACCCAGCCAGCCACACCAGGGGACATTTCCAGCTCCCCACCCCCTGGGGATGCTGGGGATAGCACGCACCGAATTGCTGCTGCTGTAGCAGCTCTTCTCTCCCCCATGATATCTGCCTCGGTGGAAAAGGCAGTCAATGCAGGCATGCTACAAATTAAAGCCCAAATAACTGAGCACACCACCAGACTCAATGAGATGGAACACCGCATCTCTGAGGTCGAAGATGAACTCTATCAGGCGCAGGCCACAGAACAGTCGCAAGATAAAACAAACCAATACATCATTCAAAAATTGGAAGATTTGGAAAATAGGTCCAGAAGGAGTAACCTGCGATTTGTAGGCGTCCCCGAGTCGCTACCCTCGGCAGCTACGGCAGAATTCTGCTCAAAACGCATCCCTGAGGCCTGTTCACTGTGGAACGCGCACACAGAATGGGGTCCTTCAACTCCGAACGCAAAACACCCCGTCCCATTATTGCCACGTACCTCAACTATGCAGACAAATCTCTGATTCTACAGACATTCAGACAGTCCCCATCTCTCCAAATAGACAGGGTTAAAATCCTAATTTTTGCAGATTACTCGATTGAAGTCACCAAGAAAAGAAAAGCTTTTCAACCAATATGCTCTGAGCTCTTCAAGCAACACATAAAATTTACCCTGGCATTCCCTGCAACTCTTCGCCTCAAATCACCTAAAGGGGAACAACTTTCTTTCCAGGATCCTGTGGAAGCAGAATCTTTTCTCCGCTCCCTAAGGGGTGAAGCAAACCCTCACACGCCTTCCAAAACGAATTCCAGCCCCCGAGCCCTGGAACAGAGAAGCCCTCGCAAGGACTCTCCAAAACGCTTCAAGCATTCTGCTCCAGATCAGCGTTACCAATACTCCCGTTGACGAACTTCCATACACCGCCATGGACTTCCTTACTCGCCATCACAGGTCGTATGATCTTCCACACAAAGGCTTTGAATGTATGTGTCGCTCCAGTCTATTTTATTTACTTATTACATTGTTTCGTATGATACGCCTGAAACCATTCTCCTTTTTTTTTTCTTTTCTTTCCCTCTTGTTCCCCCCCCACCAGGATGGTAATGCGTGCGCGCATACGTACAGGTCGCACTTTACATACGGTCATTTGCATTGAAATTCCCACCCACTTGACTCCGCTGTGTGGCTTTTCAGGCTCCCAGCCAGGACTACAATCCGGGGGTCCCTCGCACTTTATCGAGGTTCCTGGGGCGCTTAGGCAGCATAACTGACATTCCTTTTTCATGAAGGGTCATGTTTGGTGAGCCACCATGCGCAGCGAACTCATGCGGGAAAAAAAGTTCTTTAAGATGTTTACTTTAATTTGTTGTTTTGTTATACCTTGTTTTCTTATCTTTTACCCCCCCATCACTCCTCTCCTCACTTCACACTCCGACATACATTCCTTACACGAACGCTCACATCACTAATGTGCATAAACTATACCTCTTGATCCCAGCCTATAATCCTTTAGCTACTAAATCGCCACTTTTACACCCTATCATCCGCACTATCTTAAGGTAATCTCTTGGAATGTGAGGGGTCTCCGTTCTCCTAACAAGCGAATGAAGATCCTTCGCCATCTCAAAAGGCTAAAAGCAGACATAGCTCTAATTCAGGAATCCCATCTTTCGGCATCTGACTTCAGTCGAATGCAGAGACTTTGGGTTGGAATGGTCTTGGGGTCAGAATCGGTTGGACGGAAGGCCGGTGTCCTCCTTCTTTTCAACAAAAACCTCCCTTACACTGTTCTATCCACACACACAGATGACCAGGGACGCTTCATCTCCTCCAGGGTTAAAATTGGCACAAAAGAACTAGTAATTTCCAATGTATACGTCCCCAATAGTCCCACAAAATCATTTTACTCTCAGCTCTCCACTTGGCTCCTCAACACTTCTCACTTACCTCATCTAGTTGGGGGAGATTTTAATGATCTCATGCATCCCCCAGAAGATAGGTCCTTCCCAAAACGATCCACTCCAGCACCTGCTACACCAACTCCCACCCTATTTGCCTCAACCATGGACTCCCTCCATCTCACAGACATCTGGCGCTTAACACACCCGGTGGATAGAGAATTCACCTTCTACTCCAATCCTCACGGGATCCTCACCAGGATCGACTATTTTTTTGGGACCGATAATATCATTCCCCTTGTCTCAGACGCAGAGGTCGGAGACATAGTCATTTCAGACCATGACCCTAGACAAACTAGATCTTCCCCCCCACCCTAATATCTGGCGCTTCCCATCCTTCCTCCACAATAATGCTGATTTTCGCGCATACATGGAACGAGCATGGGCGGAGTTCTCCTCCGCGAATGCTCCACATGCAGGGGACCCGAACCTTCTCTGGGATGCTGGAAAAGCTTACATGAGGGGTCGGATCATCTCATATGCCTCTTCCTTTAAAAGAAACGCGCTTTCGAAATTCAAATTGGCCAGCGACAGACTCCACCTCGCACAACGCATTCTGGCCACCTCGACTTCTCCGGCTAACAAGGCGGAGTGGTCTGCGGCTAAAAATGCTTTTGACACCTGGGCGGACACCCTGGAACTTACAAAAAAATCTCATCTGGATGCCTCCCTTCATAAATATGGGAATAAAGCAGGCAAACTCCTATCCAGACTCTGCAAGGGCGCCTACCGCCCGACGCACATCACCTCACTGCGGGACCGCACGGGAACTACACATTCTACGCCACTTCATATAAATAAAACCATGCTGGAATATTACACAGCCCTTTATGCACCCGATCCCATTGACCATAAAATAGCCCAAGCCTTTCTTGAAAAAATGAATCTACCAAGTATATCCAGTGCCCATCTAGAATCCCTGAATGCCCCTATCTCCCTCGCTGAAATAGAAGGCACTATACATGCTCTCCGCCCCTCTAAAGCCCCCGGCCCAGACGGATTTACAAGTGAATTTTACAAGACCCTCCAAAATGTCACTGCACCCATGCTCCACTCGGTCTATTCCAACATCTGGGAGGGCGGTCCCTATCTACCGACAGGCAACCAGGCCATCATTAAACTTCTTTCAAAAAAGGGCAAGGATCCTCTGGAACCGGGCTCATATAGGCCTATTTCATTACTCAACCTGGATGTCAAAATTCTCTCGAAGATTGTGGCTTCCAGACTAGCGGTCACCCTCCCGGACCTCATTCACCCGGCCCAGTCAGGATTCGTGAAAGGGCGGACAGCCACCCTGAACATTCGAAAGGTTCTCTTGGCCCTTGAACGAGCCAAACAAGACCCAAAGGGAGATTATGCCATCATAACGTTAGACGCTGAAAAAGCCTTTGACAATGTAAGTTTTGACTGGCTTTCCCTGACTTTGTCTAAAATGGGATTCTCAGGCCCCTTCTGCCACCTTATTAATGCCATGTATACAGCGCCCTCCGCTAGACTTGTTGCCGCCGGAATCCTCTCAGAGGATTTCCGCCTCCATAAAGGGACCAGACAGGGTTGCCCTCTCTTCCCCCTCCTGTTCAATTTAGCCTTAGAACCTTTGTCTAGATACCTTTCCGAGATAGCCCCTTTACGAGGCATCAAAATAGGCAAAACAGAACTTCGCACTTCACTTTTTGCCGACGACGTCCTCATATTCACGGGTAACCCCAGTGACGACATTTTGACCATAAAAATCACCTTCGATGAATTTCGACTGTGCTCCGGCCTCCGTATAAATTATTCCAAGAGCGAAATTCTCCCCATTGGGACACACTCCACACGCCCTTGGACGCAACACTCTCTGTTTAAGGTTGCACCTTCACACATCACCTATCTAGGTATACAGATTGGGAAATTACCCTCCTCCATCTATCACCTCAATTATCCTCCCCTCTTTACAAAACTCTATCAGGAACTGTCAAACTGGATGGATCTTCCCCTCTCGCTCCTAGGGAGGTGTCACCTTGTCAAAATGGTTAGCTTTGCCAGACTGCTTTACCCTTTGCAAACCATTCCTCTTGTCAGGGTCACCTGTGGCCAGGTGACAGATGCACACCGTAGGGGGACAGGAGTGCACCGCGAGGTAGTGAACCCTATGGCTGGCTTCTGTGGATAGGAAACTGGGTGGTTGTGGAAAGCGGGACCAGAGGAGCACAACCGGGATCCCAACGGAAGCGAGAGCCAAGATTCCCCAGGGCGCGGAGTCTAAGACCCAGCTGGTCTTCTCCAGGGCCTCTAGTGGTGAGGATGTTACGCTGCAGGCTGGGACCAGGTCGCGGCCCCTGGAGTTTCCTAGCTCACGCCCCGTAGGATAAGGGGAAGCAGCAGCACACGATAGAGAGAACCGAATAACAAGCCGAAGGTCAGGGGCCACAAGCAGACAAGGATAACGAAGAACGAGCCGAAGGTCAAGGGTCACGAGCAGACAGGGATGGTCGGGGACAAGCCAATAACGTAACAGAGAGACAGACGTAGCACACGGCAGGCAGGAACCCAAACACACAATGCCTAACAAACACGTTGATCAGCAAAGCAGGCTTGCAGTGCACAGGTTAATATAGTGTTCAGTGATAGGGCCTGGGGTGGAGTCAGGCTGGGAGGAGATTATAAAGGAAGCCAGGTGAAGGAGGTCTGGTCTCTAGATGAACACATGAGGAGGAAGGTAAGATGGCAGACAGACATTAATGCATATCCATGACAGTACCCTCCCTCTTACGAGGCCTCCCCCTTCCCCGCCTGGGCCCAGGTTTAGAGGGAAACTTCAGATGAAACTCCTTTAACAGACGAGGTGCAAAGACCTCAGATGCAGTGATCCAAGACCTCTCCTCAGGACCAAACCCTTTCCAATGAACGAGGTACTGAAGAACGCCTTTACAGAGTCGGGAGTCCAGAATTTGACTGATCTCGTACTCCTGATTATCCTCAGAGACAGGCGCCACGGTAGGAAGAGGACGAGAGAATTTATTGAGGACTAAAGGCTTTAGAAGAGCAACATGAAAGGAGTTAGTGATTTTAAGGCTCTTAGGAATCTGGAGTTTGAAACAAACCGGATTCAGTTTAGCAGTTACCGTGTATGGACCGATGAATCGTGGAGCAAACTTCAGAGAAGGAACTCGGAGCTTGATGTTCCTGGTAGAGAGCCAGACTTTGTCCCCTGGCTGAAGAGAAGGCGGTTTACGCCTGCGGCGGTCGGCAAAGCCTTTGAATTTTTCAGCAGCTGCCCGGAGGGAATCATGAACGTGACCCCAAACGGAATTGAGAGACTCCTGAACCGAAGCCAAAGCTGGAATGTCTGGAGAACAGATCATAGGAAGAGGAAGTTGAGGGTGTTTTCCATAAACTGTGAAAAAGGGTGTCTTCTGCGAACTGGTATTCACATGATTGTTATGGGAGAATTCTGCCCACGGGAGTAGAGAGGACCAATCGTCATGGTGAGAAGACACAAAGGTGCGAAGAAAGACCTCTAACTCCTGATTAACCCTCTCAGTCTGTCCATTGGATTGGGGATGGTAAGAAGAAGAAAAATCCAAGACAATATTGAGGGATTTGCAAAAGGCTCTCCAAAAACGAGACGTGAATTGGACTCCCCTGTCGGAAACAATATGAGAAGGGACCCCATGTAGGCGGAGAATTTCTCGAATGAAAATGGGAACCAAGGCAGGGGCAGAAGGAAGACCAGGAAGAGGAACAAAATGAGCCATCTTGGAGAATCGATCGATTACCACCCAAATGACTGTATTATTCTCAGACAGTGGGAGATCGGTGATAAAATCCATGGCAATATGGGCCCAGGGTTCCTTAGGAATAGGCAAGGGCATGAGGAGACCAGCAGGAGCTTGTGTGGAGGATTTGGACTGAGCACAGACATGACAAGCTTTAACGTAGTCTTTGACGTCTGAGCGGAGATTAGGCCACCAGTAGTGACGACTGATGAGTAGGAAGGATCGGAGGAATCCAGAATGCCCTGCCACCTTGGAATCATGTCCCCAACGAAGGATCTTAGCTCTTAGCTCAGTGGGGACAAAGGTCTTACCAGGCGGAATTTTAGACTTCAGGGTGGTAGAGTGGGCAACAATGCATGAGGTGGGAATGATCGGCTCAGGTTCAGGGGCGGACTCCTCGTCCAAAGTGTCAAATGACCTAGAGAGCGCATCAGCCCGACCGTTGCAGGAACCAGGTTTGTAGGTAATCGTGAAATTAAAACGGGCAAAGAAGAGACTCCACCTGGCCTGTCTAGGATTCAGACGTTTAGCATTCTGTAGATACTGTAAATTCTTGTGATCGGTAAAGATCGTTATGGAGTGAGGGGAACCCTCCAAGAGATGACGCCACTCCTCTAACGCCAATTTAATTGCGAGAAGTTCCCGATCACCGATGGCATAATTCCTCTCTGCCTGAGAATTTTTTTTGGAGAAGAACGCACATGGTTGGCGTCTCTTCTCAAAGATTTGAAGAAGCACAGCTCCCACCCCCATTGAGGAAGCGTCCACTTCAATAAAAAATGCATTCCCAGGATTTGGTCTCCTCAAGAGGGGGCCAGAAACAAAGGCCTGTTTCAGGTTGTGAAATGCAGAGACAGCTTCGGGAGGCCAGTCTCTGACATTCACACCCTTCTTGGTCAAAGCGATAATAGGCGCGGCAATGGAAGAGTAATTCCTTATGAACTGCCTATAATAATTAGTGAAGCCAAGAAAGCGCTGTGTGGCCTTGAGGCTAGCAGGAAGAGGCCAGTTGGTGATAGCCAAGACCTTCCCAGGGTCCATACGAAGCCCCGAACATGAGACAAAGCACCCCAAAAACAGGACCTCAGAACATTCAAAGGAACATTTCTCCAGCTTGGCATAGAGATTGTTCTCTCTAAGACGTTGAAGTACAGTGCGGACATGGTTTCTGTGGACGAGCAGATTTTCAGAAAAGATCAGAATGTCATCCAGATAGATGACAACAAACTGGTACAGCAGATCTCTGAAGATTTCATTGACAAAGTTTTGAAACACGGCTGGAGCATTACACAGACCAAAAGGCATCACCAGATATTCGTAATGCCCGTCTCTAGTGTTAAATGCAGTCTTCCATTCGTCACCCTCCCGTATTCGAATGAGATTGTACGCGCCTCTGAGATCCAACTTGGTGAAAATGGAGGCACCCTTCAACCTATCGAATAGCTCAGATATTAAGGGTAAGGGGTATCGATTTTTAATAGTAACCGCATTTAAACCCCGATAATCGATGCAGGGTCTTAAGGTACCATCCTTTTTGGCAACAAAAAAGAACCCTGCCCCTGCAGGCGATGAGGATTTCCGGATGAACCCTCTCTCCAGATTCTCTGCTACATACTCCGACATGGCCTGGGTCTCTGGGATGGACAGAGGGTAGGTACGACCCCTGGGTAGAGTTGCTCCGGGGACAAGATCAATAGCACAGTCAAAAGACCTGTGGGGAGGAAGCACCTCAGCTGATTTTTTACAGAACACATCCCGGTAATCGCTGTATGCGGCGGGAAGATCAGAAGAAACAGAAGTGGCAGCAACCGGAAGACTCTCCTTGGGGGTCACCTTGAGAAGACACGACGAGAAACATGAGGAACCCCAGGCCAGGATCTGCCCAGAGACCCAGTCCACATGTGGAGAGTGGAGCTGTAGCCAAGGGAGGCCCAATACAACTGGGGTAGAGGCCTTGGGTAGAATAAGAAAGGATATCCACTCCTGGTGGAGAATCCCTACCGACATCCTAATGGGTAGCGTCTGGAAGCGAATAGGGCCCCCTGGGAGAACAGTGCCATCAATTGCCGAGACTACCAATGGGGTAGTGAGAGGTGAAAGGGTAAGCTTCATAGAAGAAGCAGTTCTCCAATCCATGAAATTGCCGGCAGCCCCGGAATCCAGGTATGCAAGGGTTGACTGAGGAGAAGTGCCTACATGAAGGGACACCGGCAAGAGCAGGCGAGAAGGTGATGTTTCTGGGTCCAATACTCCACCTTCCAAATGTATTAGACCCGAGCGTTTCCCGGACGAAGCGAGCAGGAGTCACGAAAATGACCCTTGCCCCCACAATAGAGGCACAAGCCCAGAGTTCTGCGCCTAGCACGTTCTTCGGGGGTTAGTCTGGTCCGGCCCAGCTGCATAGGTTCTTCAGCAGGTAGAGGATGCTCCACGGAATGAAGGGAGGGGAGCTCAGACTGGCTAGGACCCAGAGAGTGCTGGCGTCTTTTTTCTAAGGACCTCTCTTGAAAACGAATGTCGATCTGGTTGCATAATGAAATTACATCGTCCAGACCGACGGGAATGGCTCTTCCCGCTAATTCGTCTTTCACTCGGTCAGAGAGGCCATGTAAAAAGGTAGCGACCAGGGCCTCATTATTCCAGCTCAATTCAGCTGTGTGGATACGGAACTGAAGAGCATATTGCCCCACTGAACTAGATTCTTGGCGAAGACGTAAGACAGCACTAGCCGCTGAAGAAGCCCGAGCCGGCTCTTCGAAGATATTACGAAAGAGCTTCAAGAATTCGGACAGACTGGAAACCACCGGATCGTTCCTCTCCCACAGGGGGGCAGCCCAGGCCAAAGCTTCACCGGAGAGGAGGGAAATGATATAGGCTACCTTAGCCCGGTCAGATAGGAAGCTTTGAGGCTGAAGCTCAAAATGAATAGTGCATTGGCTGAGAAACCCCCTGCAGGCCTTGGAGTCCCCAGAGAAACGGAACGGAGCTGGCAATCTTAGTGAGTGTGAGGCTGCGACTGGTGCGATAGGTACAGCCGCTGGTTGTACTTGGGGTTGCGGATTTGGGGTTCCCAAGGAGACCTGAAGCTGCTCGAATCGAGAAGCCAGATCCTGGAGGAATCGCATCACCTGGGTCTGATTTGATTCCTGGGTCTCAAGTCTGCGAACTATGCCCTGCAATGGATCATCCGCGGGAAGCGGGATGTCAGCCGGGTTCATGGCTGATCAAACTGTCAGGGTCACCTGTGGCCAGGTGACAGATGCACACCGTAGGGGGACAGGAGTGCACCGCGAGGTAGTGAACCCTATGGCTGGCTTCTGTGGATAGGAAACTGGGTGGTTGTGGAAAGCGGGACCAGAGGAGCACAACCGGGATCCCAACGGAAGCGAGAGCCAAGATTCCCCAGGGCGCGGAGTCTAAGACCCAGCTGGTCTTCTCCAGGGCCTCTAGTGGTGAGGATGTTACGCTGCAGGCTGGGACCAGGTCGCGGCCCCTGGAGTTTCCTAGCTCACGCCCCGTAGGATAAGGGGAAGCAGCAGCACACGATAGAGAGAACCGAATAACAAGCCGAAGGTCAGGGGCCACAAGCAGACAAGGATAACGAAGAACGAGCCGAAGGTCAAGGGTCACGAGCAGACAGGGATGGTCGGGGACAAGCCAATAACGTAACAGAGAGACAGACGTAGCACACGGCAGGCAGGAACCCAAACACACAATGCCTAACAAACACGTTGATCAGCAAAGCAGGCTTGCAGTGCACAGGTTAATATAGTGTTCAGTGATAGGGCCTGGGGTGGAGTCAGGCTGGGAGGAGATTATAAAGGAAGCCAGGTGAAGGAGGTCTGGTCTCTAGATGAACACATGAGGAGGAAGGTAAGATGGCAGACAGACATTAATGCATATCCATGACACCTCTACTTTTGAAGCATAAAGATATCAAACTCCTTAACACCAAAATTTCACAGTTCATCTGGCATGGCAAAAGACCTCGGATAGCCTCTAAAAAACTACACCTTCCTAGGAGTGACGGGGGCATCGGTCTACCTCATATTAGATTATACAATTTAGCATGTCTGTTCAGGACTAGCTTAGATTGGATAGCTCAATCATCCCAATACTCTATTTACGTCTTGGAATCCGAAATGGCCCACCCGCACTCTCTGGTGGCCCTTCTACACTGCAGATGGAAAACGGTCCCCCCCTCTTTTCAACACAATCTCCTGCTCAGGGATACAGCTATAGCGTGGAGAGAAATCAGAAAAACACTCAAGCTATCTCCCTTTATCTCTCCGCATCTGCCAATCCAAGGCAATCCTAATTTCATCCCTGGTCTCCATTATAAAGCCTTTTCGGTCTGGCGGAATCAAGGTCTGTCAAACTTCTCCTCATTGTGCGATGGCACCACTGGAAAACCACTTCCCTTCTCCTCAATATCCTTGGCATTTTCTCTCCCCCCTTCTCACGTATTTCATTACAACCAATGTATTAGCTTTGTGAGGGGGTTAGCTTGGCAGCGGGTGTGTGTGACCCCCGGGATGGGCTCCCCACACAAAAACAGGCCCAGCAAACGGAGGTTGTGGTTTTCAAAATCAAAAAAAAGGTGCGGTTTATTTTCTATTTACAGTGACAAAACACAGCAAAGCCAAAAGAAACATAAACAAATTAAATCCTGGTCAACTTGACCTCTGACTAAACATACAGGTTTCCTAACTAACAACTGGGATCAGCCTAGTGCTGTCCTAGTCCCTAAGTCCCTGGTTTTAAATGTCCAAGCAAATAGCCACACAGGCTTTGTCTCACCGGACAAGGGTTCACTCTCTCCAGGAAGTCCACACAGGTCTGCTTCCAGGCATGAGCTAACATCTAATGAAGCTGGGAGTTCTTATAGAGGCCTAAATGAGCTGACAAGTTTCAGCTGGTCTCATCAACTCCCTGTCTGTACGACGCCCCACACTCTCCCTAGAGGTATGAGTCATCCATGAGCCCACTAGCCTTAGCTGGGCTTATACAACTCTCCACCTAGTTGTATAAGTCGGCGTAAAGCCTGAATCTGGGCGAAATATATCTACCCCCCTGGATGCAACCAGGTGACTTTACCTTCCTGCTGTCACATACCCCCCCTCTTGTTTTAACCTCGGGGTTGGAACACCAGCAATCAGGCATTCATGTACTCGAGACAAAGCATCCACATTCCCCATTTGAACGCCAGGGCGATGCTTTACTGTGAAGTTGAATTCCTGGAGGGCCAGGAACCACCTATTCACTCTTCTATTTGTTTCCTTGTTTTGAGCCATCCACTTTAACGGAGCGTGATCCGTAACCATGTCAAAGTGCCTACCTAGCAGGTAGTACCGAAGGGAATCTAGAGCCCACTTCACCGCTAAACACTCCTTTTCAACGGTGGCGTAATTTACCTCATGGGACTTCAACTTCCTGCTGAGGTAAATGACTGGGTGCTCTTCCCCGTTCCAGACCTGGGACAATACTGCTCCTAACCCCACATCTGACGCATCACTTTGTACGACAAAGTCTTTAGAGAAGTCGGGTGAGTACAACACTGGCTGGCTACATAAGGCTTGTTTCAAGAATTGGAATGCTGCCTCAGCCTCGGGGGTCCATTTAATCATGACCGACCCTTTCCCCTTCGTTAGGTTGGTTAGGGGCACAGCCTTAGAGGCAAAGTGGGGAATGAATCGCCGATAATACCCAGCGATTCCCAGAAAGGCTCGTACCTGCTTCTTGCTGTTGGGACGTGGCCAACTCTGGATGGCCTCGACTTTGTTGAGTTGGGGTTTTATTACTCCCCTCCCAATGGTGTACCCAAGATATTTGGCCTCCTCCTGCCCAATGGTACACTTCTTGGGGTTAGCCGTAAACCCCGCTTCCCGAACAGAGTCCAGGACTGCTTGCACTTTTGGCAGATGTGAGGCCCAATCTGTGCTATGGACAATTACGTCATCCAGGTAAGCCGCAGCATACTTCCGATGGGGCCTCAGCATCTGGTCCATTTTCCGCTGGAATGTGGCCGGCGCATTCTGTAACCCGAACGGCATTCTTTTATATTGGAACGCCCCGTCTGGGGTTACAAATGCGGTTTTCTCTTTGGCCAATTTGGCCAGGGGGATTTGCCAATACCCTTTTGTGAGGTCAAGAGTCGTCATGTATCGGGCTGTTCCCAGCCGGTCGATCAACTCATCTATACGTGGCATGGGGTAGGTGTCAAATTTTGTAACTTTGTTCAACTGACGAAAATCGTTACAAAATCGCCAGCTCCCATCCGGTTTAGGCACCAACACAATGGGACTAGACCAATCACTTTGGGACTCCTCTATCACCCCTAAGTTCAGCATTTTCTGTACTTCCTCCCGTATTGCCTCCCGTCGGGCCTCTGGGATCCGATAGGGTTTTAACTTCACCCTTTCACCGGGCGGGGTAATGATGTCATGCTCTACCCCAGATGTTTGTCCCGGCAGCTCAGAGAATACCTCCTTGTTGCGAAGCACAAACTCCTTAACCTCCTGTTGTTGGGGTTGTGACAAGGTGGCTGCTATTCCAACCTCAGGAATCACGCAACCAGTTTGAGCTGGTGACCAAGTGTCTGCGACTAGGGACTCTCTATCCCTCCAGGCTTTCAACAGATTAACGTGATAGATCTGTTCGGGCTTTCGCCTTCCTGGTTGTCTGACCTTGTAATTCACTTCGCTCACTTTTTCCATTATCTCGTAGGGGCCTTGCCATTTGGCAAGGAATTTACTTTCAACCGTAGGGACAAGTACCAGTATCCTATCCCCCGGGGAAAAGGTACGGGTCTTGGCTCCACGGTTGTACACTCTCTGCTGTGCTAACTGCGCTTGGGCCAAATGTTCCTTCACGATGGGCATTACCTGTGCAATTCGGTCTTGCATCAGGGCGACATGCTCAATCACACTCCTGTGGGGAGAACTCTCACTTTCCCAAGTTTCCTTGGCAATATCCAACAGCCCTCTTGGGTGTCTCCCATACAGTAACTCAAAGGGGGAGAATCCCGTAGAGGATTGGGGCACCTCCCTAATAGCAAACATCAAATAAGGAAGTAGACAGTCCCAATCCTTTCCATCTCTATCCACCACTTTCTTCAACATTTGCTTTAGGGTTTTGTTGAATCTTTCAACCAGCCCATCGGTTTGGGAGGGATACACAGATGTACGTAATTGCGTCACTTTGAACAATTTACACAGCTCCTTCATAACCCGGGACATAAAGGGTGTACCTTGGTCCGTAAGCAGTTCTCTACAAATACCCACCCGGCTAAACACAAGAGATAGCTCTTTGGCTATGGTTTTGGCCGAGGTATTTCGGAGAGGGATCGCTTCTGGATAACGGGTGGCATAGTCCATTATAACTAATATGTACTGGTGCCCCCTAGCGGACTTGATTATAGGACCTACCAAATCCATGGCGATCCTCTCAAACGGGACCTCAATGATGGGTAGAGGGACCAGCGGGCTACGGAAATGTGGCATCGGGGCCGACCTCTGACACACAGGGCAGGAGGAACAATAATTTTCTATGTCCTTTATCACCCCCGGCCAATAGAATCTCTGTAATACCCTCTCTCGGGTTTTCTCTGTCCCCAGATGACCTCCAAGAATGTGCCCATGGGCCAACTCCAACACCAACTTCCTGTAAGGTTTGGGCACCACAAGCTGCTCAACGGTTTCTTCTGCCCTTTTTGCCACCCGATACAGTAGGTCCTTCTCTACGCTGAAGTATGGGTAAGTGCAGGTATTATCTGGGTTCACTAACTCGCCATCTATTTTCACTACGTTTTCCCGTGCCTTTATTAGGGCGGGGTCTTTCAACTGTTCTGTGGCAAAGTTTTCCCTGTGAACCTCAAGATCAGAAAACTCCACAGACGGTAGGTTTTCGTCTGAGGAGGTGGGCTCCTCTCCAGTTTCTTGAGTCTCCCCTGCCAATACTGATAAGGGAAATTCCGGAGAGTCCTCACCACTCTCAGGGGAGTTCTGGCTATCCCATTCCTGGTACATAGGGGCACCAGTGGGGGGGCTCAGGATCATCCCACAGTTCCCAGAACTTCGGAAAATCCCTTCCCACAATGGCGTCATGCGGTAACTGAGATACTAAGCCCACTGGATGAGAGAGGGTACCTTTGGGGGTCTCGAAACACACTGTAGTCACTGGATACTCTCGGGTGTCCCCATGCACACAAATAACAGCTACCTTGCTATTCCCAGAGACCTCTGTTTTAACTAACTCAGCCTTTATCAGGGTCACAAGGCTACCTGAATCCAGCAATACCACAACATTTCTACCATTAACACACATTTTGCATAAATGTTTCTCAGTTCCTCGAATGGCAGTGCATGCGACTGTCGCACACAGCGACTGACGTCTGCCCATCAGAAAGTCACACTGCATGGGTTCCTCCACAACCGGGCAATTGGCTGCAATATGTCCCGCTTGCCGGCAGCGGTAGCAAACGATCCTTCTTGCCGCCTCTTGAGCCGCTGATTTCCCAGGCTGTTCTCGCCAAACTTGGGGTAGAGCTCCCACCCTCTCACTCTCTCCACCCTCACCCCTTGGAATCCTCTTATCCGCCCCTGGGGATGGTCTGGTCTTAGGGTGGAAAGTCCGAGTGTCTCTGGAAGAGGCCGTCAGGTTCTCTGTAGCCAAGTATTTCTCCACACGATCCACAAGACCATCGGCCGTCTCTGGGTCTCCATGGCTTACCCACTTTTGGATGGCAGTAGGAAGAGCTCTCAAAAACCGATCCATTACAACACGTTCCACAATCTTTGGTGCGGACAAAGTCTCTGGCTGTAGCCACTTTCTGCTCAGGTGAATGAGATCATACATTTGAGACCTGGGGGGTTTTCCAAGCTGGAAAGTCCAGTTATGCACACGCTGAGCCCGGACAGCCTGGGTGACACCCAGCCTTGCCAATATTTCAGCTTTTAGCATCACATAGTCTTTTGCTTGGTCAGGCTCTAGGTCATAGTAAGCCTTCTGCGATTCACCAGTTAACAGAGGAGCCACCAGTCCAGCCCACTGCTCCTCAGGCCACTTTTCTCTTTCAGCAGTCCTTTCAAATGTGGTCAAAAATACCTCTGGATCATCCTCTCCAGTCATTTTTGTCAATAAACGACTCACCCCAAAGGACGCGGTATTAGTGGGACGGCTTTCCTCACTGGTCTGCGGACGTTGCTGCATTACTGCTTCCATCTGTTGTTGTAGTCTCTGCTCTTGCTTCTGTAACGGGTCTATGAAGCGGGCCTCAGATTGCTGCTGGGCTTGTTGCTGAGCTTCCAAACTCTGTTGGTGAGCTTGCTGCTGGGCTGCAAGGCTCTGTTGATGAGCTTGCTGCTGGGCTGCGAAGTTCTGTTGTTGAGCTGCAAGGCTCTTTTGCAAACCTGCATTTGTCTGCTGTTGATTGGCATTTGCTAGAGCCAGCTGCTTCAGTATCTCCTCCATGCTGGCTTAAAAAAAAACTGCCCGCATTCTCCACCAACTGTGAGGGGGTTAGCTTGGCAGCGGGTGTGTGTGACCCCCGGGATGGGCTCCCCACACAAAAACAGGCCCAGCAAACGGAGGTTGTGGTTTTCAAAATCAAAAAAAAGGTGCGGTTTATTTTCTATTTACAGTGACAAAACACAGCAAAGCCAAAAGAAACATAAACAAATTAAATCCTGGTCAACTTGACCTCTGACTAAACATACAGGTTTCCTAACTAACAACTGGGATCAGCCTAGTGCTGTCCTAGTCCCTAAGTCCCTGGTTTTAAATGTCCAAGCAAATAGCCACACAGGCTTTGTCTCACCGGACAAGGGTTCACTCTCTCCAGGAAGTCCACACAGGTCTGCTTCCAGGCATGAGCTAACATCTAATGAAGCTGGGAGTTCTTATAGAGGCCTAAATGAGCTGACAAGTTTCAGCTGGTCTCATCAACTCCCTGTCTGTACGACGCCCCACACTCTCCCTAGAGGTAGGAGTCATCCATGAGCCCACTAGCCTTAGCTGGGCTTATACAACTCTCCACCTAGTTGTATAAGTCGGCGTAAAGCCTGAATCTGGGCGAAATATATCTACCCCCCTGGATGCAACCAGGTGACTTTACCTTCCTGCTGTCACAGCTTCCTATCTAACACTTGTAAAGACACTCTCCGGAGATTCGAAAACAGCTTTGCTGAACGTCTACTACACAGTGGACGTTATAAAATCTCGGACATCTACAAACCTCTCCTGCAAGACTCTTCCCCGTCCTTATCCACCTCCTCTATTGCTAACTGGGCTAGGGATTTCCCAGATCCGGACATAACCGAAAAAATCCTATCTGGTTTGCGAAAGACCCTTCGACTGACACCCAACAAAATCTGGAGAGAAACTCAACTCAAGATAGCACACCGGGCTTACATCCCATTTCTCTCTCCCAACTCCAATAAAGATGGCGCCTCCTGTCCTTTATGCAAGGTACCCAGACCCTCTCTCTCCCACCGCTTCTGGTCCTGCTCCTTCATCTCCTCATTCTGGGATCAAGTCCTTTCTTATATATTCAAAACCACTTTGTTGAAAATCCCCAAAGACCCTTTGCTTCTCATATTTGGATATTGGGACCCTCTGTTGCTGCCCTGGTCTATGTCTCCGGCTGCCTCGAACCCCTCCGGGACTACCAAATGCCCCTCCTCTAAAGACTGGATCCTGCTATGTTTGCTTGTTGCCAGGAGACTCATTCTCAGGCACTGGATCTCTCCCCAAGGCCCTTCTCTCACCCAACTCGAAAAGGACTGCCTCCACCTCTTTTATAAAGAAAGACTTCTTACGGACTTCAAAGAACCCAGATCTAGAGCCCACTTCTACTACAGATGGGAATCCTTCATCACCACAACCCTCTCGACAGCCGATCAAGCGGCTCTGGACCTACTTTCCTTCTCATACGTTGAACCTATCCCTAAGGGGCTGTAATTCTTGATGACTTTGCTCAGTCTTTACATACCGGAGGGCCCTACGGGGCTGTTTCTTCTCGGGACCATACATGTTTTGGAATGAACAGCACTCTATAGTCTATGGAGCTCCCTCCCCCCCCCTTTCTACTTACTATTTTTTTTGAACTTTTGTACCATTGTACTTATCTTTTATTACTCCAATAAAGATTTGTTAAAAAAAAAAAAAACGACAGACAACATGAAAGCTATGCCTTAAATCGTGCACATTAGCTGCACTTTCATGCACCCAAATTGAAAGGAAAGCTCTAGAATGCCAATGAAAGAATCTCATGCAGTACCAAAGCTTGTTAAATGCTACAGGACACCATTCCTTTAAATCTAAACTCCAGGATACATTAAAACTTTTTCCATAAAAGCCAGATATGTACATTATATAGCTCCTGCAACAGAAAAGAGAATAGCCCATGAGACTTTAAAATGAGGCGAGCACGGGGGCCAACAAAGTAGGGTAAACATAGTAACATGGTTTATTTCCAAACCTGAGTAAATACATAGACATGAAAGCTAAGCTAAAGGGTAGTATGATGAGAAATGCTTAAAAACACACATTTTATTGTATAAAATATGTGAAATTATACAAGCATCTTAAATTCAACGCATTTCGCAAGCCACTGCTTACTTCTTCAGCAGTAGGTATTTGTATGCAGTATATCTAAAAAGACAAAAATATCAAAATGAAAATATGTCACAAAAAATTTCTTTTGCAAATAGAGGCCCTAAATAGTATTCATTTGATACTTTGTCTTTTTAGATATGCTGCATACAAAGACATACTCCTGAAGAAGCGAGAAGTGGTTCACGAAACACGTTGAGCTTTAGATGCTTGTATAATTCAAATTTTTTTACAATAACATATGTGTATATTTTTAAACATTTGTCACCATGCCACCCTTTAGCTTGGCTTTCATGTCTATGTATTTACTCAGGTTTTGAAACAAACCATGTTACTATGTTTACCCTACTTTGTTGACCCTCATGCTCACCTCATTTAAAGTCCCATGGGCTATTCTCTTCTTTTCTGTTGCAATATATAGGGATGGAGGTGTGTCATGGGTAGTATCAGACCTGTCTCTTTTGTATTATATAGCTTCTAATCATATACAGAAACAGTGGCCACCTTTAGTAATTTACCTTTGGAAAATCTGACTGAAATTATGCAGCTCTGGCCAGGCACCTGGAAAAGGTACCATGGAAGCAGATACATCACATCTGTTTTGAGTGGGACAAACCAGGAGTCTGACTCTCAAGAGTCAGTTACAGTGGGAAGTTCAGATTGAGATCATAAACATAGTTATACATTCAAAAAATCCATATTCAGTATTGAATAAAACTTGAATCCTTGTGCTCATGCAACACACAAAAATCCATAAATAAGTGTATTCTGATCAAGTGTCCATTTTCCCTCTCGTCCTTCACACTAGATTCATGGACTACACCCATTTATGGATTTTTGTGTGTTGCATGAGCACAAGGATAAGGTTTCATACAAAACTTTTTTTTTTTTAATGCATTATGTTTGATATAGCACTGCTTCTTTATTTGTATATGATACCAAAAGTGCTAAAAGGGTGAACTTTAAGGTGGCAACTGGAAAATACATTTATTGGGGTATTGTTTAAATCAAATGGTTTTAGGTAGTGCAGATGGTTTTAGGTAGTGCAGGAGTACACTTTTTAGTACTTCGTTCAGACTACTGGGTTTGCAAGCTACAGTAAGCAGAGATGCAATTATGTCCCCACTCGTGGCAAAGAGAACTACAATGGGATGCTACAAGACTTGAGGTCGAGGTAGAGAATGGAGGGCATACTTACCCATTTTCAGCCTGCCCTGGTCCAATCGCATGGTCCCGTGTCAGCCAAGGGTGGCTGCAGGGGAGAGGAGTGCTTGCTCAACAATGGCCAGGAAAGCCTAGGGTGGTGATATCACTCTTAGCCTCCCAAGTCCCAGCTGTTGTTGATGCTCCCTCCTCTCCTATGAAGCCACCGCTGACTGACACAGGAGTCTGATCACCTGACCCAACCAGATCTGGTTGAAAATAGGCAAATATATGCACATATTTTTTACACAGGTTAGTCTGCATGGGGGGGGGGGGGATGTAACATGTTTAAGACTATTTAGGGGACAGGCCTATAAATCATATAAAAAGCATGGGTTTCTAACATTCTGGATATCGATGCATGCAACAAGAATAGGTAACAAAACACACATTCAATAAAATATCTCCCCAGAGTTCAGCTTAAACCTGTAGTCAAGCAAAATTTACTTTAATGGCTTAATACACCCTTTAGGTTTTAGTGCAGACAATTTTGCGTCATTATAACTTCAGTAGGACTTTTTTTCACCTGCAGTTTAAAAACCTTTCAACACAGAAAAAATAATAATAATAATAATAATAATATTGCTTTAGGACTAGTTTTATTCTTTATTTCATCTTTGACAAATCATAAAAAGCCTTAAAAAAATAAAAAAAAATAAAGTGTAAGCAAGTTCATACTTTAGAAGAAAAAAAAAAGAAGTGGGAGGATTATTTAGATGTATTCTTTATTAAACATGATCTTAATGTACCAATATTAAAAGAAGCATCATTCTTTACAGGTTTGGAATTTAGCAGTTGTATTAAATGTACCTCATCAACAATTATCCCGTCTTCCATTAGAGAGAATTTTCAATCAAAAGACATTATTTTCTATCATAAATTACTAAACACCATTCTGAACATACTGAACAAGCACAGTCTCCATTCACATAAAAAAAAAATCATCAAGCTGCATCTTAAATTTGCTACACCTATTGTTGAGATAAAAAAAGAACCATATGGCTTACAAAGGAAATTCCCTCAACCTGAAAGAGATCTAGGGTAGCTGGGATCAGCAGCGTGCAACTCCAGTCCTCAAAGAGGGACTACAATGCATATTGTTCAATTTCCTTCAAATACTCACACAATATTTAATTGTATTTTACAACAATGGCCAAAACCACTGCAGTACTGGATTAAATGGATTTTCAAATGGATTTCACCTCCTAGTTTGATCACTGGGAAGTCAAACTTTGCTATTGATTGAAACCACAGATGGCGTATTGCTGTGGTTTATAGCCGATGATATAGAATTTCAAACCAGTCAAGATATGTGCCACCACACATGACCAATTCCTTTCGGAATAGAAAAATATGCAATGTAAATAGTGGGCCTTAAGTTGAGCCACTAGTCCCGATTATATGAAATATGTGCAATTGTATTGGTAACAGTAAAACGAGTCCCAGTGTGGATACAGTCAGGTAAAATTGCTAAATACATTTATTAGAAAAGCTTCAATGCAGGTAATCCTAGTTGAGATCAAAGTCTTGAACATCTTCGTAGTTAGAACAGCAAAAAATAATACAAACAAATGATAATACAATATGGACTATGACTGCAATTTGTTCAAAGCAGCCAACCAAAGTTATAAGTGCTCAGAAAAATAACAGGGAGGTTGCATATCATGCACACGACATAAAAATGAGAACCGCAGAAAATCAGTATGTAGTTTCAAAGACCTTCAAGTATAATCATTTTTATGAACGCTTTTCAGTCCAGTAGCTTTACATTTGTCTTGTCTAATTGCTGCTATGATCATCTTTATTAATGGTGGGTAAAGCGGACAGCCAGATTTTTGGAAGAATTTTATTCAATGGAGTCACACACACACACAAAACTTCAACTCTTATTCTGAGATTTGGGTCCAGCACTGCAGTACCTAAAAGATTTTCACTAAACAGCCCAGTGTTTTCTTTAACTCACCATTACTATAATTAACATATGTAAAATAAAGAGCATGAAAGAGCTATTTAATATGGTGCCTGTCTAGATCAGTGGTGCCATATTCTAGTCATCGACACCTACCAATATTGCATTGTTTTACCACAACCTGGTAGGTATCTTACCTCCAAGCCTGTGAAAAAAAACAAAAAAATATGCACCGTTTTGGATAAAGATCACAGCTGAGTACCACTGTTCTGGCCGATACATCAACTGACCTATTGCATAGCGTCATCCTTCTTACAATAATTATTTATCATCTTGAGTCCATTCATGAAATGGTTACAATGAAGTTCACCTCAAAAAAGAAAAAAAAAAAAAAGAAGAGGAAAAAAAAAGAAAGAAAAATCTTGAAATAACTTTTAAACCTTTTATTATGGTTATTTGGACAAAGGGGCCATAAATCAAAGGAATGGTAAACCCAATGAAAAGTATTAGTTTACAAATGTACTAAATTATGAGGGAAAATCAGTCATCCCTGCTAGAAAAAGTAATACTTCTAAACCTGGATGTAAATCCTGACATCCAGCTCATGGTCCTGGAGCACACAAAATACGCGTTACCCTCGTACATTCAAATTTCTCAAAGCCTCTCAAATTTCTAGCTATGGTCAGTCAGTCCCTGTTCACTTCACATTCATTACAGCTTCTTATAATTCTGCAGTTACCTAAAGTGGGGGGAGGGAGGGCAATTCTCGGTCCCATGCAGCATGTAACAAAGTTTTAAGTTAACGTGGTCCATCAATGTTCAAATTATGACACAATAAAATGTATCAACATTATAGCTGGTAATAAAAGAACAGGACTAATAAAACAGATATATTCTGGGCATATCTAGTATACTATTCCTGCTAGATTACAAAACAGCCAATATTCTATCTAGCAAAAACACAGCCTAAAAATCTCAAAATGTAACCCTAGTTGAGAACAGAAATATGGACTTTTCCATACATTTTAAACTTTTTATACAACTTTATTGTAGAAACGTACAACAGGTTAGAAAAGCTTAACAAGATGTACTGCATTTTAATGCACAACATGAACACAGAACTGGAAACAAATCTAGAGGGTTGTGTTATACTATATGTACGTATAGAACCACCATCTGTCAACAGTTTTCAGAGTCCTCTGCTACTACCATATCATGAAATAGTCCTTAAAATGCTATAAATAATATAGCAAATCAGTCAACTACATTTTTGTAATGTGGTCTTTAGTATTCTATATTTGGCCAAATTTAAAATCAGGAAATCCTTGGTAACCATATTGATTATCCCAACCCTCATTACTGCATCTTATCAGAAGAACTAGAAGTTTCCTTATTGAAGACATTTAGGAGGAGCATAGTGACTGTTGCTGGTGCATATTTCAAAATTCCAAAAGGCATACAGAAGTGTCAGTTAACTTGGAGGTAGCTGCTTCTCAATGAATTGCTTGATGTCAGACATTTCCTGAAATAAAAAGAAAATACATTTAACAAATAGATATATACACTATTCAAATACTATCTGTAATGATATCACGTACTAGACACACAAAGAGCTGTAGCTAGGGGCCATGTTGTTCAAAACCGTACAGCAGCCATGACAGCTTGGCTAACAGTGTAAGTTTGCAGTACAACTGAACTCACTCCCTCCTCCCTTATTTTCAGGAATTCATAGGCTTAATACTTCAAAGGAGCCGTTATCTCAACAGAGAAAGCTAGGCCTGAAAAAAACACAGCTAACAGCTACAGGCCTATCGTAAAACTGTCACCCCCTCAATTTAGAGAACCAACAGACCCCGGTCGTAAATGCCTTGGTACTTAGTACTTAGTCTAAACAGTGGAATAAGAATGAAAGTTCCACATGTTTCATAACTTCCAAATAAATAATAGCACCGCCATAATATGGACACATTTATATTCCTCAGATAATTTGTAACGTTTCAAGTCCAGACATCAATACGATAGGTCATATGGAAAGCCCCTGGAACCCTTTATTCCTCCTAGGTAAACTAGAAATGGGAAACTTGTCATGTCTGTACTTTTTTTAAAGCAAAAGTCACGCTGAACAATAAAAATAGGATTTTTTACTCACCGTAAAATCCTTTTATCTGAGTTCATGGACCGACACAGCTTCTCTATTGACAAAGTGGGTATTATCCGTTAATTAGGAGTGACTAGGCAAAAAAAAAAAAAAAAAAAAAAAACTTTTAAAAAGTGTTGCATCAGATCTTCTACAGTACCGCCCAGGGGGCGGACCCTCTGGGTATATCCCCTCAGTCTGCATCTTGCAGATCAGTTCGTCAAAAAGCAGTACAAACTTAGGAGGGGTGGGTGCTGTGTCGGTCCATGAACTCAGAAAAAAGGATTTTACAGTGAGTAAAAAATCCTATTTACCCTTTCGTTCATGGACCGACACAGCTTCTCTATTGACAAAGTGCGACGTCCCAAAGCAGTGTCAGAGAAAAAAAAACGAGGGGTGGTAACAGCATAAAAGTGAACTTCACCCCAAACACAAAAACAGCACTCCTCCAACGGAGGAGTTGCAACTCTAAACAGCCGCCTGCAAAACTTTGCGGCCGAAAGAGGTATCCGAAGATGCACCTACATCAACTTTGTAGAATTTGGTGAAAGTGTGAGCGGACGACCAAGTCGCTGCTTTACATAATTGGGAAACAGACGCTTGATGTCGGAAAGCCCAAGAGGCACCTATTGCCCTGGTCGAATGCGCCGTGACCGGAAAGGGGGGACGCTTGACCCTTTAAGGCGTAAGCCTGGACTACTAACTGTCGGATCCACCTAGAGATGGTGGCCGACGAGACTGCTTGGCCCTTCTTGGGACCAGCCACCGAAACAAACAGTGAGTCTAACTTCCGGAACAGGGAAGTAGCAGATAAGTATACTCTCAAAGCTCGGACAATGTCCAAGGAATGCAACGCCGACTCCTTAGGATTCGACGGATGAGGACACAATGATGGAAGCACAATGTCTTTGTTGAGATAAAAAGCCAAAACGACTTTCAGAAGAAAGGAAGGCTGCGGCCGCAGCACCACCTTATACTTGTGGAAGATCAAATAGGGAGCCTTGGCTGACAAGGCTGCCAGCTCAGAAACTCATCTGACCCAACAGCCACCAAAAAGACCACTTTCTGAGAAAGTGTCAACAAGGGAATATTTCTAATATTCTCAAACGGTGCCTTTTGAAGCACCGAGAGGACCAGGTTCAAGTCCCACGGAGGTAGCGGGGGACGGATCGGAGGAGCCACATGTCAAACCCCCTGCACAAATGTACTCAGAAGAGAGTGGAGTCGCCAGGGGGTCGCTGAAAAAAGACAGCCAGGGCAGATATCTGTCCCTTAATCTTACTTAAGGCAAGCTTTTGGTCCACACCCCACGCTGTAAAAACAGCAGGATTCTGGAGACCAAAGGGGTACGCGGATGCCACTTCATTTCCTCACACATGGGGATGTAGGCCTTCCAAGTGCGGTGATAAACCTTCCTAGGAGGACGGCTTCCGAGCACTTCTCATAGTAGAGATTACTGAATCAGACAGGCCCCGGTCTCTCAGTACCTGGTTCTCAATAGCCATGCCGTTAAAGCCAGTGACCGTAAAGCAGGATGGAGTATGGGACCTATCGACAGCAGGTCCTCCCGTAGTGGTAGGCGCCAAGGGACGTCTGTTACTAGACGTACTAGATTGGCGTACCAGGGACGCTGAGGCCAATCTGGAGCGATCAGGATCATTGGAATTGCCTCTGCCTCCACTCTGCGAAGCAGATGGGGAAGAAGCCTTAAGGGAGGGAAGGCATATATTAGCCGATACTGACCCCACAATGCCACCAACGCATTTGTTGCGTCTGCCCATGGGTCCCTTGACCGGGCCACAAACCTCAATACCTTCCGATTGAGTCGGGAAGCCAGAAGGTCTACGTCTGGCATGCCCCATCTTTGGCAGAGGAGCTGGAACACTTCTGGGTGTAAGGACCATTCTCCCTGGTCTAGCATTTGGCGACTCAGGTAGTCCACCTGCCAATTCTCCACACCCGGAATGTACACGGCCGACAGTGCCGGTACGCTCCTTTCTGCCCACCTCAGGATGTGAGCGACCTCCGATGCTGCAGCTGAACTTCTTGTTCATCCTTGAAGATTGACATATGCCACTGTTGTGGCATTGTCTGACTGGATCCTGACTGGCCGTCCTTGCAGCCTCTGAGACCATCTGAAGAGGCACAGCCTGATCGCCCAAATTTCCAGGACATTGATCGGCAGGCGGGATTTCTCTGGGGTCCAGTGACCCTGCGTCGATTGAACACCCCAGACTCCCCCCCAACCTGTCAGGCTGGCGTCCGTCATGATCACTATCCAGTACACAGGAAAGAAATGACTTCCCGACTAGCAGCTGTCAGCCACCATACCAGAGATCTCCTGACTAGGTGGCTTACCCGGATTTGATAATCCAGAGCTGATGGACATTTGTTCCATCTGGACAGAACTTCCTTCTGTAACACTCGAGTGTGATATTGAGCATATGGGACCGCCTCGAAGGAGGCTACCATGAGGCCTAACACTCACATGCAAAAGCGGAGTGACGACCAATTCTTGGATGTCAGCTGCCGCACTGCAGCCTGAAGGGTCTGCAACTTTTCCACAGGGAGGAATACTTTTGCCTCTGAGGAATCCAGAATCAACCCCAGGTACACTAGGCGTTGAGTCAGCGCCAACACTGACTTTTGCATGTTTAGTATCCAACCAGTCTCGAAGAGTCTGACAGATAATGGACACGCTTACCTCTAATTCTGAGCTTGAAGGGGCCTTCAGAAGAAGGTCGTCCAAGTAGCCTGTGATAGCGATGCCCCGCTGTTTTAGGAGAGCCAGAATCGGCGCAAGCACCTTGGTTAATGCCCTGGGTGCCAAAGCCAGGCCAAAACAGGAGAGCCACGAACGGATAGTGGTTCTTCCCAATTGCGAATCGCAGAAACCTCTGGTGTCTGGAGTATATGGGAACATGCAGGTATGCGTCCTTGATGTCCAAGGAGGCCATAAAGTCCCCCGGATGAAGAGCAGTGACTACAAATTGAACCGACTCCATCCGAAATCTTTGTACCTTCACAAAGCAATTGAACCCCCTCCTCCTTTGGCACAATGAACAGATTCGAGTAAAACCCTTGACTCCGGTGGCCTGGACGGGACCCGAGATGGCAGCTTAAGGCAAGAGCTCCCGCACAACGAGGATGAAAACGAAGCTCAGATACGGGTACATCAGCCTACAAACATGGGGAAATCGACCAGGAGCTCATCAACACCCCGCACGCTGAAAGATACCGGGTCCCAGCCAAACAATAACATCCCGGAGATGTTCCGGAACAGGCCGCAGGGACAACACGCGGACGCGCAGGCCGCATCCCCGGCCTCAATTAATACTGCGGAGGAACCGCTGACAGACGAAGACGGCGCCGCAGCTCCCAACCCGACCCTGCTGGACCTCCAGAGGGACCCACAAAAGGTGGCGCTGGACATCAAATCCACCATGATGTCCTCCATATCAGAGCTCAAATCGGAGCTCCTGGGGATCAATCGCCGCGTGGCTGAAGTGGAGGACACGTCGCATCTGCAAGCAGCGGCAATCAGGCAAGTGCAGAAGGCCTACGACGTACAATTGCCACACATGTTCGAACTCCACAGGCATGTGGAAGATTTGGACAATAGGGGGCGTAGACACAATATCAGGGTGAGGGGGGTCCCTGAAAACGTAGACCAGACAACCCTGATGCAGACTATATGCGCCATTTTTAATGACCTGCTCGGCCGGCCAGCCGGCAGACACTCCAATTGAAATGGAGAGGCTCCACCGTGCCTTAAGACCCCTACCCCGGGACTCCGAGCCCCCCAGAGACATTGTGTGCTGCATCGTGAACTACCCCCTTAAAGAGGAGATCCTCAGGAAGGCCAGAGACAGGGGACGTATTGTGCTCAATGGAGCTGACATTAAACTTTTTCAGGATCTATCGCAGATCACCCTGCAGAATAGACGCTCACTTCGCCCCCTGCTGGACGTCTTGCGGTCACGCAACATACAATATAGATGGAAGTTCCCATTTTGTTTATCTGCTACCTACAGAGGGCGCACAGCTCTTCTCAGAAGGCCTGAAGACCTACCGACATTTTGTGAGCAGGTAGACATTCCACCGATCGAGCTGCCCGACTGGTATTCCTTCTACTTCCCCGCAGAACCGTGGAAACTGGTTTCTCACAGCTCCTCTCCAAAGGCTCAACGACAACGATCCAGACGCCGCAGGCTGGATCCCACTTCACCGAACGATCGCAACGTGAGACGGGATCACCCCTCACACGACCGGGAGAGGGCGGACACCCCCCGAAGGAGTTGCCAGGAGGATTGAATGTCACTCTCTCCATGCTATTATACAAGAGTAGCTGAGAGACGCTTTTGTCTCCCCCCCCCCTTTTTTTTTTCTCTTTTCCCCCAGGAAACTCCTCTATACCTCACAAGTATATCAGCATCTACTCTGCTCCTCAATCGTTATCGGACCTGTGGATTCTTTGTTTTGAGGGACCTGACCGAAGTTCGTTCTTGGTGACTTGTAGGACGCTCTGATCGATTCACCCCAGGTACCAATAGTTTCTTGTTGAACTTCCTTTGCAGGCAATCCCTCATGGATATTCCAAGTCACGCGGGTCACTTAGCTTTCTTCCTTCCCCCTGGATCCCATTCTTTCCTCCTAAACCCACGCTATACACAGCATTCAGGTGATATTGTCTTCTAACTTGTGAATGCTGCTAACAAGCTTATATGAAGTGGTTGACTAGTGTTTGGGTACTTAGAGTTTAAAATACCCCTCTGTAACATTTGCTTATGTTGTTCCTCATCTGGGAGGGTTTGTGCCAATATAGCAGAGGACCGGAGCAGTGGTCCAGAGGCTACTCTCTTCTCCCCCTCTGCCCTACTATTCATGGGCGGGAGGGGTAGCGGATGCCCAAAGTCTCGTGTAGGTACTAACCTCCCTAGATGCTGGTAACCTTAGGCTATCAGACGGATGACTATTCTATCTGTCAATTCTTGCAATTTAACTGGCAGACGGCATTGAGAAGATGTTAGTTGTAGTTTAAGACAGCCCTGAATTTCATTTAGCCTTGGGTGCAAGTATTCCACAACTACCTAGCTTGTGATACGCGAATACAGACTGAATACGAGTACCCGCCTGGACACAATTGGGATCTGTAATCGCACCTGATATGGTTTTCTTTGTCTTTATTAGATATATCTTCCATACGTCTGCTAATTTCTGGTCGTGACCCACTAAGTTAATTGTTCACAGTTACCCGTAAAAGGTTTTTTTTCTGTTTATAACCTTTTTCGTCCTCCTTGTTGCGTATTCTCGAGTTGTAGTCCTAGTTTATTGTCCCCCATCAGCTGCCCTATTGGGTATTTGCTGAACCTCCGGAACCCCCCCCCCCCTCAGGTGGCTGGGAGTATTCTCAGCCACCTCCGGTACAACCCTTGTACTAGTGGCTAAAGAACCCCACGTACGTACAAGACCTATATACCTCATCTACACCCCCTCTGGGAGCGGAATACTGTACCCCTGACCTCTTCCCCCCCCTCTTTTCTCTTAGACTCCTTTCCCTACCCCCTACCCTCCCCTTCTCTTTCCCTATCCCTCATCGCACCCCCCCTTCTTTTACCCCTATATTGGTGGGGGTCACTCCTCGCTCTCTCCCCTAAGGGGAGCCTTTCGGTACTCCGCCGGATTCCCAACAATTTTCTGGAACCCCCACGAATACCTCTTACACTTGTTCACGTCTCTTGACCCCCACACACGTGTAAGATGCAGAAAGACTCAACGACCAGGCAACAGGTTTCTCTAAAATGTCTTTCTCCTAATGTTAAGGGTCTGAACCTGCCAGAGAAAAGAGCCCAGGTGCTTTCGGCACTAACCAAACACAAGGCTCACTTCCTTCTGCTGCAAGAGACCCATTTTCGGTCTGACGCTATCCCGAGAATGGGGAACCATGTATACAAAAAGGCAGTGCACTCCACGAACCCAGAATCCAAAACTAAGGGTGTGTCTATACTCATCTCTAAGCACGCAGACTTTACCATGACAGATTCACTGATCGACCCCAAAGGCAGATATGCGGCCAAGCCGATTACACTGGCAAATGTATACTGCCCCAATGAACGGCAAGTATCCTTCTTTAGATCTACCTGTATGGAGTTGGCAGCCTTCCAGGAAGGAATAGTAATCCTGGGAGGAGATTTTAACGTCCCGCTGAACCCGCCTCTTGATTCCTCCACAGGTGCATCGACTCTCCCGTATCGTGCCCTGCGTCAGATCAAAAAAGAACTACAAAATCTAACACTCCATGACACGTGGCGTACTATGTTTCTTACGGTTAGGGATTACACCTTCTTCTCTCCCCCTCATAATAAATATTCCAGACTAGATTACTTATTTCTTTCGCAACCTGACCTAGCCCTCCTCACTCATGCTACCATCGAACCAATGTTTCTCTCTGACCATCACCCCATAACAACTACCCTCACGTTCCCAGTTTCGAACAAAAGGACAAAATCCTGGAGACTGAACCCCTCCCTACTGAAAGACCCAGAAAACCTCAGGCAGATAAGAGAACAAATTAAGTTATACTTTCAAGAAAACTCCACCCCAGATGTGACACCTGTCACAATTTGGGAAGCGCACAAATGTGTGCTACGAGGGAAGCTGATTTCTTTGGCAACGATGGCCAAGAAGAGACAGCAAGAACTCATCAAATCCCTTATTGTAACAATTAATAAGCTGGAACTAGCTCATAAACGCTCGACCTTGCAATCCACCTTACAGGATCTTTTACAAGCTCGTTCCGCCCTAAGGGAGGAACTGGGAAAACACGTTAGGAGACGGTACGTACTTGGTCAGAAAGTATTCTACGAACACGGGAACAAGAGTGGGAGATTACTAGCACGGACGATACAAGCAGCTAAGACCACATCAGTGATACACCATATTAGAGACGGACAGGGTGTACTCCACACTAAAAATGAAGACATAGCCAAACAATTTGAAAACTTCTACAGGAGACTCTATAACCTATTGCCTGAGACGGTAGGACCGCTGACCCCGGTCAACCGTTCTTCCCAATTAGCAGAATTTTTAACAGAATATTGCCCCAAACCTCTCACCACTCAGCAGGCCGAAACCTTGGATGAACTCAGCGTAGCAATTAAACAAATGCCTGTTGGTAAGAGCCCGGGACCCGACGGCCTCCCGCTGGTGTATTACAAATGCTTTCGGGAGGAACTGACACCTCAGATGCTTCAAACCTTTAACTCACTTGCAAGCCCTCGCGCGACCCCTGGCAGGCTTTTAGAGGCACATATAACTGTTATCCCTAAGACAGATAAAGACCCCTCATTGGTATCCAGTTACAGACCGATATCCCTCCTCAATGTAGACATCAAGCTCTATGCAAAAATATTAGCTAATAGACTAGTACCTCTGATACCCGAACTTATATCATACGACCAGGTGGGCTTTATCTCGGGAAGGGAGGCAAGGGACAATACCATACGCACATTGAACATACATCATTGGCTATCCTCTTCAAATACCCAGGGCTTTCTCCTCTCCCTTGACACTGAGAAGGCGTTCGACAGGGTAGCTTGGGACTATATGCAGGGGGTTTTGAAGGGCATAGGCCTATTACCCCGGATGTTAACGCTCATAAACGCCCTTTATGCCAACCCAGAGGCAAGGGTGAAAGCCAGTGGCCTCCTGTCGGACGCCTTCTCCATAAGCAATGGGACGCGCCAGGGCTGCCCACTCTCTCCATTGATTTTCGTCTTGTCTCTTGAACCGTTATTAAATAGATTGCGCGCCAATCCCAACATTAAAGGGATTCCCATACAACATAGGGAGTACAAAGTCGCGGCGTTCGCGGACGATATTTTGTTGACCCTACAGTCCCCTCGAGTATCCTTGCCTAACCTTTTGAGCGACATTAAATATTTCGGCGAGCTGTCGTACCTTAAAATTAACTTCTCCAAGTCCCACGCCTTGAACATATCTCTAACTCCGCAGGAAGTTTCTCACTGCCAAGACACTTTTCCATTCCTATGGAAAAAAGACGCTATCACATATCTAGGGATTCAGATACCTACGAAACTTTCAGATCTGTATAGCCTTAATTTCCTTCGCGCACTCTCCAGAAGACAAGTGGATTTGAAGGAGTGGGCTAGCTTGAATGTGTCCTGGTTTGGCCGAGCGGCACTTATTAAGATGGTTATCCTCCCGCGCCTACTGTATCTAATGCAAGCGGTCCCTACACACCTTCCCCGCTCCTTCTTGTCATATAAGAAAGCATGCACAATCTTTCTCTGGAAAGGCTTAGCCCCACGTATTAAATACTCGAGCCTGACCTGCTCCAAGAGGAATGGAGGTATTGGTCTACCGGACCTCCAAAAGCATCACCTGGCCTGTCACTTGACTAGAGTGGTGGACTGGAATATTCACAAAGCGGGGAAAGCCTGGGTCACATTGGAAAACGCACTTACATCAACACCGACTTGCACACTTCCGTGGCTAGTTCCACGATCTTACCCCCAGGATATTAAACTGCATCCTCTGATCATGCCCTCGCTGTTGGCCTTTGGGAAGGCGGTTGCCCTCTTTCACATCTCCTCTCGACCGGGCCCCCTGACCACATTGCGGGGTAACCCTGAGTTCCCTCCGGGAGAATCCGAAACCTTCTTACGCAGGGAATGGCCACGAGAGGAGATCCAGGCACGTCACTTCTTCCGCGGAGGCCGACGGCGATTGTATGAGGAGTTGGTGGAGGATTCTCGCACCAACTCCTTCCCTTTTTGGTCATATAGACAGTTGTCACATTTTTTTATCTCTAATGGCACCACAGATATTTGGAGTAGACAACTTACTCCCTTTGAAACCCTATGCTCACGCAACTCCCCGCAACGACACCTTATTTCCACTATATATGCTATGTTACTGGAGTTCCCTGGTATATCAGCGACACAGGCGGTCCGATCGTCTTGGGAGAGAGATTTGCAAATCTCTTTCACAGACAAGGAGTGGGAGTCTGTCTACACTATGGCGCACATGGGTTCGTTGAATGTGGCGATCCAAGAAAACGGATATAAAATCATTACAAAATGGTATAGAACCCCAGCCCGTTTACACAGATTTGCACCCCAGATTCCGAACATTTGCTGGCGATGTAACATAGGCGACGGATCCATGATCCACATCTGGTGGGAGTGTGCCTTGCTCCGTTCCTTTTGGAGCACGGTTCACTCCATTATAGAGCAGGTTACCACCCTTACCTTAGACTTTGGACCAGGACAATTTCTCTTACATCACTCTACCTTAGCGAAGCGCACCTACCATAGGTCGCTAGCCATGCATATGGTGAATGCTGCCAGACTGTGCATCCCTGCCCACTGGCGCTCGACGAATTCCCCCTCCATTAGGGAATGGTTACTTAGAATAGTCAGAATAGAGGAGATGGAGGAATTAATCTCAGTCGCACAAGACCGCATTCAGAAATTTACACTAACCTGGGCCTGTTGGATTCATTTTAAAACCACTGACCAGTTTAAATCCCATTTTTCTTCTCAACACTGAGATCCTAAACCCACCCAATACCCACACCCGGTGTCCCGGTGGGGGATCGGGGGCCCTGAGAGGTGGAGTGACCCCCCCTCCCTGCTCCCTCCTCCCCCCCCTCTCTAACACCCAGACCCCTTACCCCCTCCTTCTTCCTTCTACCCTGTCTACCTTTCCCCCCTCCCCTCTTCCTTTTCTCGTCCACCCCATAGGTTCATCACCACACGGCCGCAACTCACCTAATACTTGCCGGGGTCCCGGCTGGGGCTCCATGTATCACATCTACCCTCCGAGCCACCAGGTATATTATAACCTTATTGGCTGCGATTAGACCAGTTGATAGGGGTCTACGGGGCCTATGCTTTCATGAACAGGGTGCCCGCGGGGCATCCAGATACCTGACCCTGCTAGAAGGAGATGCGGTCGGTCTTCAATATTACATAGGCTTTGTCGTGAATAAACTTGTACTATTCCCTGTTGTCTTACTTTTTGCTACCTAATCTGTATTACCGCATAAAATGTTCGTTGCATGTTGAAGTGCGATGGTTCCATTTGCAGATGGAGTATTTTACATAATGTTTGTACAACCATATTCTTTTTTCTTGCTAATAAAACTAATTATGGAAAAAAAAAAAAAAACCCTTGACTCCGTTCCTGTTCTGGAACTGGAATGACCACCCCGCGTTCCAGCAGACCCTGGACCGCCCCATACAGGGCCTCCCGACGGGTCGGCTGTAGCTGGAGGGAACTAATCTGTCCGGTGGACAAGAGAGAAATTCTATCTTGTAGCCTGAGGAGATTACTTCGCAAACCCACCTGTCAGAGATTAGAGCTGTCCACTGGAGTAGTGAATTTGTGAAGACGTCCCCCCACCCGAGAGCTGGGTGGGGGCGGACCTTCATGCGGATGCAGATTTGTCCGCAGGCTTGTTGGGTTTGCGGAGCCAAGGACGCTTCTGTCCTTGGGCAGGCGCCTTGTCGGCCTGGGGTCTTTTCCCTGTCGCCCTGGGCGAACGAAAAAATTTTTTGCGTGCAGTAAAGGAGGGTCACCCTTAAAAGGCAGATCCAACAGGGCTTTTTTGGAGGCCTGGTCCGCAGACCAGCCTTTTAGCCAGATCAGGCAACCTATTGCTAATGCATAAACCAAAGCCTTTGACAGCAGGGGAATAGTATCCATGTCTGACTCGCAGACAAACTTAAGGCCCTGTACCAACTGGTCGGCCAACGTTATCTCATTAGGAGGGGCATCCCGCTCCTTTAACCCCTGTAGTATCAATTTTGCCCATTCAGAAAGTGTCTGAGACACTAAGGCCCCCGCCAATGCCGGGCACACCGCTGAGCCTACCACAGGGTATAAGTAGCGAGCGAGTTCTTCAGCTTTCTTATCCACAGGGACCCTAAAAACAGGAGCCCCTTGTACTGGGATTGTGGTAGATCTGTTAAGTCTGGACACAGAAGGGTCCACTATAGGGGGAGAGGCCCATTTCTTCAGAAAACTCTCCTCAAAGGGGTACCGTACAGCAAAATTCTTTGGGGATGTAAAAAACCCTTACTGGGTTTTCCCACTCCTTGTATAAGAGCTTATCAAAATAAGACACAAGGGAACACCCTAGCAGTGCAGGGAGGTTTACGGAACCCGAAGGGGACAGGAGTCTCTGCTGTTTCAGCAGCATTTTCCATTTTTAGCGTATCCCGCACTGCAGTAATAAGGTCAGATACCGATCCCCCACACCCAGCTGCATGCAGTGAGTGCTACATCGATTGGTGACAGGACATGGTCAGACCATGCGCCTATTTTTCTGACTTACAAACTAACGGATGCCTCTTCGCCTCGGCATCGCTTCTGGCATCTTAATGAGAGCCTCCTGCAGACCCCGGGAGTACTGGAGGAGGTGACCAGAGCTCTAAATCTTAACTTTCAAGAGAATGACCAACCAGACTGTGACCCGGGTATCCTGTGGGAAGCCCACAAAATGGTTATCAGGGGAATCCCGATTAAGCATGGTGCCCATATCAAATGAGAGCGTAATGAACAGCTGTCCCGACTGCTACAGAAACTGACCGTGGCGGAATCTAGACACAAACATGCCCCCTCACAATCAGAGGTTGACTTGACGATACTTAGGACACAAATTTCTGTTTTTCTCCGTTACAGAGCCAAGGCGGCCTTGCAGTTTTGCCGCAAAGCAGGCTTTGAAATCGGGAGACAAATATGGGAAACTACTGGCGAGAATGGTCAGAGATCATAAACTCTCCACATATATTCCCCATATACTCACGTCAGGTGGTCAAAGAGTGGTCCTGCCTACACATGTCACTCAAGAGTTCAAAGCCTTTTACTCCTAATTGTATAATTTACCAGTGGGGACAACACGCCAAACGGAACTGGAGGACTATATTACATCCTCCCAAATGCCCTCCCTTTCACAGGAGACCCGAGCGGAATTAGACTCGCCTATAACCTTGCCGGAACTCCAACTAGCTGTAAGAAATATGAAGCCAGGAAAGGCCCCAGGCCCTGACGGCTATACTTTAAAATATTACAAAACACTACTACCAATACTGGGTCCACGTATGATTACACTATTTAATGCGGTAGGCTCTGGCGGAATGTTCGCCAGAGACACCCTGGGAGCCCATATCTCAGTGATCTACAAGGAAGAAAAGGACCCAGCGGCATGTGGCAGTTACAGGCCCATATCGCTCTTGAATGTGGACCTTAAGTTGTCCACAAAAAGTGGGCTTTATCTCTTCTAGGGAGGCTAGAGATTGCACCTCTAAGGCTTTGAATCTGGTACATATTGTACGGTCCACAAACACCCCATGTATATTCTTGAACACCGACGCCGAAAAGGCATTTGACCGGGTTAACTGGTCATTTATGTTTGCGGTACTCAGACATATTGATCTGGGGGAGGTGATGCTTAGTCGGCTAGCCGGACTTTACTCCAACCCGACCGCCCGGGTAAAGGCGAATGGAATCCTTTCTGACCCTTTCCCAATACAAAATGGGACGAGACATGGCTGTCCTCTATCCCCCCTCCTGTTTTCTCTCTCCTTGGAACCCTTCCTAGCTAAATTAGATTGAACCCAGATATACAGGGGGCAACGGTTGATCGGACGCAGCACAAGATCTCGGCATACGCTGATGACCTGCTATTCTCGCTAACTAACCCGGTAGTATCCCTTCCGAACCTCCTTAGAGAATTTGAAACATATGGGAAGTTTTCCAATTTGAAAATACATTTTTCAAAGTCAGAGGCGATGGGAGTGGCTCTGTCACCGCTTATTCTATCGACTATACGATCGAATTTCCGGTTTAAGTGGACGTCCTCCGCGTTGACGTACCCAGGTACTAGCATCCCACCTGAACTGTCCCGTATCTATGAGAGTAATTTCCCCCCTTTACTTGCTAAAACCAGGGTGTTACTAAATACATGGAACAAGGGGCTACACTCATGGTTTGGGAGGTGTAACTTATTCAAAATGAGCATCCTACCAACATTTTTGTACCTCTTTCAGGCCCTACCGATTAGGATACCCCCCGCATATTTTAAACAAGTCCAAGCTCTTTTCACCCGTTTTGTCTGGGCACATAAAAAACCGTGCACCCCTCGCATCCAGCGGTCCATGCCAAAACACTGTGGGGGCCTCGCATTACCTGACATTAAGAAATATTATCAGGCAGTACACTTGGGCAGGGTTGTCGACTGGCGGCGACATTACGAGTCCAAATTGTGGGCACAAATTGAACAACATCAAACTAACATCCCCCTGGGGACTGCGCTCTGGTGCGGAGACTCCCTACCCTCAGAACTGAAATCGCACCCTTTGATAGGGAATACCCTGCAACAATGCTCCCAAACAGTCCTTAGAACCTCTCTAACGGCTAAGATGTCACCTCTGACTCCGATTTTAGGTAATCCTGGGTTTCCCCCAGGGCTATCATCTACTCAAATCCAGTCGTTAAGGATTTCTAACTGTGTGACTGCCTCCCAGTTTGTAACACATGGTAGATGGCCATCCATCCTGGAGTAGATGGATGCCGCAGGCCCTTTCGGGCTCACATTCTGGAACGCAGCACAGTTACAACATTTTCTACAGACCATTCCGATCCCCTAAAATTATACTAGGTCCTTGACCGCATTCGAGGAATATTGCTCGGGCACAGACCCACTACCACAAACTCTTTCTAAAATGTACACCCTTCTAAACACACCCCTACATCAACCCGACCTGCATTGCCAAATAGGAAACAGACCTAGACCGCATGTTCTCTCTACCCCAAAAACAGAATATGATCAATTACGTCCTCGATCTGCACTAAAATTCAGGAGACCAATTATAAAATTCTGACGAGGTGGTACTTGACACCCAGTTGCCTGCATATCATCTTCCCAGACACGCCAGAACATTGCTGGAGATGTCGTGAGGACAGGGGCACGATGCTGCACATATTCTGGTCCTGCCCTAAGCCGATGACTTTTTGGACCGCTATTCGCACCATATCCCAAAAATTCACCGACTTCCAGATTCCAAACGATCCGGCATTTTTTCTACTCCACCCATCTACTCTCTCTCTCCCAGAGTCTATAAAAAATTCTTACTACGACACCTGACGAATGCAGCGAAAGCATGCATTCCCATGTTATGGAAACAACAAAGTCCGCCGACCGTAGCAATGTGGCTGCGGAAGGTGGAAGATATAAATAAGATGGAGGACCTGATAATGACAGCACAAGATAGTCCAAGTCTTCTTGTAGGTTTCGTGTCCATCTGGAATATGTTTGTATATTCAGAGGAGGGCAAGGCTCTTTATGAGACTTGAACCTCTACCGATTTAATGTATGCGCTCCCGTCCTAACGCCACCCCTCCCCTTTTTTCTCCCCCCCCCTCTCTTCCGGTATCTATCTTTCTACTCCCCCGTCCTCTACAGCTATTTGTTTGCCCATCCTTTTTTCTCTCTCCTTTTTTTCTGCAATATTAGTTTAACTTCTTCAGACCCGGGCCATGTACAAAAGACGCTCTAGAAATCCGGGAGGCCGTCTTTTTACGGCCTCCACTCCTCCGGCCACTGGGGGGCGCGCGTGTGCCCGGCGTGTCACCAAAATGCCGATGCACGCGCCTAGCGGCCGCGATGTCCGCCGGGTACCCGCGATCGGCAGGTACACAGCCAAGGACGTGGATCTGTGTGTGTAAACACAGAGATCCATGTCCTGTCAGGGAGAGGAGACCGATGCTGTGTCCCTTGTACATAGGAACACAGATCGGTCACCTCCCCCAGTCAGTCCCCTCCCCCCACAGTAGTAATCACTAATAGGGCACACATTTAACCCCTTCCTCGCCCCCTAGTGTTAACCCCTTCCCTGCCAGTCACATTTATACAGTAATCAGTGCATTTTTATAGCACTGTTCGCTGTATCAATGTGAATGGTCCCAAAATAGTGTCAAAAGTGTCCGCCATAATGTCGCAGTAACGAAAAAAATCACTGATCGCCGCCATTACTAGTAAAAAAAAAAAAAAGCCATAAAACTACCCCCTATTTTGTAAACGCTCTAACTTTTGCGCAAACCAATCAATAAACGGCGATTGCGATTTTTTTTACCAAAAATATGTAGAAGAATACGTATCGGACTAAACTGAGGAAAAAAAAAAAAGAAATTGGGATATTTATTATAGCAAAAATCTAAAAATAGTGTTTTTTTCAAAATTGTCGCTCTTTTTTGTTTATAATGCAAAAGATAAAAACCGCAGAGATGATCAAATACCACCAAAAGAAAGCTCTATTTGTGGGAAAAAAAGGACGTTAATTTTGTTTGGGAGCCACGTCGCACGATCGCGCAATTTTCATTCAAAGCGTGACATTGCCGAAAGCCATCATTTCGCCTGGGCAGGAAGGGGGTATATGTGCCCAGTAAGCAAGTGGTTAAGAATATAGAGATGTGGGCTACCCGCGACTTTATTGTTTCTGTACGAGTATTGGTGCCATCTGGAGCATGTAGCTTAGCGAGAACTATAGGTGCCGATGGCGGAAATTTCACGACGCATATTGTTTGTTCTGAATCACATTGCCATTTCTTATGACAAGCTGATGGGAGGCTGCGACCTCCATTGTTGTAAGCTACTCTTGTATTTTGTGGGCCCTGCCCTATTTATTTATTTTTGAAAAACCTAATAAAAATTATATTTGGAAAAATAAAATAAGGTCAGATACCAAAGCCTTCTCGCGTATTGACCTTGACTTGGAGTCATTCTCACTGTCCGCTTGGTCACGGTCTGCAGTCTCTGATGCATCAGAACCTGGGACATGAGCAATAGCTGGACCTGGTTCTGTATCAGAATTATCCCCAGAAGATTGCAGGGGACGGGGGCGTTTACTACCCCCTGTATTCCCATGTGCTGCTTCCACCTGGGCAGCAAAAGCCTCTAGGATTGCCGACATAGCGCCCATAGATACCTCAGGGGCACCAGCTGCCAATTCAGGTATTTCAGGGGAAAAAACATCTGGCTCAGACGCCATGCTGACCACGCGCTGACACCCACAGGGCTTCAGGCAAGATATCAATAGGCCACCCTCCTTGCTGCAGAGATGCTGGGTCTCCCAGAGGACTCACCACCCTTGGATCAGTACCTGTGATGCTATCCCACCGCTGCTGTGACCGTCTGATAGTTTTATTAGCGTTTCCTGTGTCCATTTTCGTGCCAGTGAAAAGGATCCTAGAGGCCGGAGACTATCGCAAAATGGCCGCCAAGCGGCTGTATGGAACAATGTGGGCTCCAAGAAAATGGCTGCCGAGCCTACAGTAGAGGGAAAAGCGGCCGCAGACCACAAAAAGATGGCCGCCGAGCGGCGGTATTTACCTACAGCCTGAATCCACAGAAACATGGCAGCCGACAGTCGATAGAGGCCAAAGCAGTGTGAACCACAAGAAAACGGCGCTGAGCGGTGATATCTAGCTCTAGGCGCAAAACTACAGGAAAATGGCCGCCGGACAGTCACTAGAGGCCAAAACAGGCATGGACCACCGCAAAATGGGCGCCGACAGCATGGAGGGGGAAGAAGCACAGACAGGTAAGCAGAAATTACATTCTTTAACCACTTGCTTACTGGGCACTTAAACCCCATTCCTGCCTAAAATTTACGTCCTTTTTTTCCCCCACAAATAGAGCTTTCTTTTGGTGGTATTTGATCACCTCTGCGGTTTTTATTTTTTGCACTATAAACAAAAAAAGCGACAATTTTGAAAAAAAAATTATATTTTTAACTTTTTGCTATAATATCCCATTTTAAAAAAAAAAAAAAAAGAAAAAAAATTTCCCTCAGGTTTAGGCCGATACGTATTCTACATATTTTTGGTAAAAAAAAAAAAAATCCCAATAAGCGCTTATTGATTGGTTTGTGCAAAAGTTATAGCGTCTACAAAATAGGGGATAGTTTTATAGCATTTTTATTAATTTTTTTTCATACTAGTAATGGCGGCGATCAGCGATTTTTGTGATTGCGACATTATGGCGGACATATCGGACACTTTTGACACCATTTTGGGCCAGTCATTTTTACAGCGATCAGTGCTATAAAAATGCACTGGTTACTGTAAAAATGACACTGGCAGGGAAAGGGTTAACACTAGGGGGCGAAGAAGGGGTTAAATGTGTGCCCTGGGAGTGATTACTACTGTGTGGGGGAGGGGACTGTGTGGGGGAGGGGACCGATCTGTGTCCCTATGTACAAGGGACACAGCATCGGTCTCCTCTCCCTGACAGGACTTGGATCTGTGTGTTTACATACAGAGATCCACATCCTTGTCTGTGTACCTGCCGATCGCAGGTGCCTGGCGGACATCGCAGCCGCCAGGCACGCGCATCGACATCTCAGTGGCGCGCCCCCCAGTGGCCAGAATAGCCGAGGCCGTCTATTGACGGCCTCCCGGATTTTTAGATCCACCTTGAGGCAGTCATTTGTATATGGCCCGGATCTCAAGAGGTTAAATGCATTAGTTACAGCCAGCCCCGCACCAGATGGAACCCCTTAGGTGACCCCCAGCACCCTTAGCTCAGAGCCCAGGGAGGAGGGAAGGCAGGGAGAGAAGACAGAAAGGGGCCACAACCACTTACTTGATCTCTCCAGGAATGTCCAGCCAAGTCACCCTGCCGAAGCAGGGGAGCTACTTACCTATCCTGCATGTCTCATGCTGGAAGACATTACAAAATAGATCATCATCCGCGCACGGAAGGTGACTGTCGGCCAGGCATGCTGTGATTGGACCCTGAGGAGTAATCATATGTATGCCCCGGAGCACGACACTCCCCGGACAGGCTGCTGCGACTCGGCCGTAAGGTCAGCCGAAGCTGAGCGGTCCGATGCAGGCCCTGGAGTGTAAGCTCACCGGCCACCCGTAAGGCGACGGGTATGTCATGGAAAACCCAGCGCGTAGCTAGGGTCGGCACGCGCTCGATGGCCGAAACTGGACGGACTGCAAGGATCGAGGATCCAGCCCGTCACCCAGTCGGCAGTTGATCGAAGATCGCAGGAAACAAACAAAAAAAACAAAAAGTAGAAAAAATACGTAGCAGTGAGGCGTCGTACCTGGAGGATTTCGTTACTTCTTTACAGGAAGTGACTGCAGTTTATGGCAAATTGATGACGCTCTGGTACTTGTGAGGAGAGCTTCGTGGACTTGTATTGGGCCAGCTCGTGCAGGACACAGGCCGTGGACAGGTTGCAGTGAACGTGAGCTTTATCCTTGCGGTTGGTAAGGAGACATTTCTATCAGGGTGCTTATCACGTTGATTGCATTATTCACAGTGGTGGTGCTTTGACTTTCCTATACCAGTCAAAAGGTATTATTGTATGTTTTTTTTTTTTTTTTGTACCATCAAGAGTTTCCCAAGTATTGGAGGAGTGTGAACATCCTGAGGTATCTCTGGATCTCCCTTGTTTGTAAAGGCCACGGCTGGGTCACAGTCGACAGTGATTACTTACCTTCCATCTGGTAAGCAGCCATTTCTAATAGTGTTTATGCCAAGCAAGATGTGCAAACGTACAAGATTGTCAGATACACTGTAGCCCATTGGTTTTCCCCCTCTGGATTTTCCCATCTTGAGGATACATCTTTGGACTTAGATATGCCAGATTGGGATATATTTATATAATTTTTGGCGCAGTTTTCTTTTCTATTATTAAATGATGAGCGCAACTACCTACATATAAAATATTATTATATAATGACTAACAAGTGTCCGGTGTGTCCATCACTTTGCAAGTTTATTGGACACACCGGACACTTGTCAGTCATTATATAATAATACTTTTATATGTAGGTAGTTGCGCTCATTTATTTATTTATTTACTGCATCTTAGTTATTGTTTACACTTTAGATTGAGCAGCAGTTTCCGATCTTTTATTAATTTTTAATTTGTTCACGTGGAGGAGCGAGAGATTTTTATTTTCCATAGCAAACATTACCAACCAGATTAGGTTGCCATAGAGGCCCAAGCAAGTTTCCCACTTGCAATGGATCTTGTCCTTTGGGTCCCCCTGAAACATCGCAGGGCTATACTGTGCCCAACGCTCTCCCATTCACTACAGGTGTGGGATACAAACTGCAGGAGATGGCCTCTGCGATCTTCACATTTCAGATGATGGTTTAACCACTTCCCTACCCAGCCATAGTCAAATGACGTCCACAGATGGGATCTCCCATCCGGGGTGGACGTCATATGACGTCCTGGGCTTTGTGGGGGGATATCTGAATGATGCCTACAGCTAGAGGCATCATTCAGATATCCTTCTCTTCTGCCGGCGATTCTGCGCAGTTCTTAGGAGGCGGCGGGAGGGGACATCCCCCCTCCCACCGCCATCCGGTGCTTCTCCGGGCTCTCCCGTGCCATCAGGGGCCCGGAGAATGAATCGTTGGGCGCCGGAGGTGAACCATAGAGATGACTGGTGACCAGATGGTCACCAATCATCTCTATGACCGTCAGAGGCCCGGGCGCGATGTGATGACGTCACGCCCGGGTTCTCAGATGTAAACAAAGCTGCCATTGCGGCTAGTAAACATGAGATCGGTGAATTTTTTTTCACAATCTCATGCTTTCCAGCCTTGAGGAGAGATGTGGGGTCTTATTGACCCTGCATCTCTCCATAAAGAGGACCTGTCACACACCATTCCTATTACAAGGGATGTTTACATTCCTTGTAATAGGAATAAAAGTGATAAAAAAAAATAAATAATAATATGTAAAAAAAAAGTGTAAACATAAAAAAAATTAAAAAGTAAAATAATAATAATAAAAAATAATAATTTAAAAAACGCCCTTGTCCCTGGTAGCTCGCGATCAGAAGCGAACGCACACACAAGTCCCGCCCACATATGTAAATGCCAATCCAACCACATATGTGAGGTATCGCCGCGTGCGTTAGAGCGCGTGCAACAATTCTAGCACTAGACCTCCTCTGTAACTCTAACATGGTAACCTGTAAAAAAAATAAAGCGTCGCCTATGGAGATTTTTAAGTACCGAAGTTTGGCGCCATTCCATGAGTGTGCGCAATTTTAAAGCGTGACATGTTAGGTATCTATTTACTCGGCGTAACATCATCTTTCATATTTTACAAAAAAATTGGGCTAACTTTACGGTTATGTTATTTTTTAATTCATGAAACCATTTTTTTCCCCCAAAAAATGGAGTTTGAAAAATTATTGCGCAAACACCGTGCAAGAAAAAAAAGTTGCAATGACCGTCATTTTATTCCCTAGGGTGTCTGCTAAAAAAAACATATATAATGTTTGGGGGTTCTGAGTAATTTTCTAGCAAAAGAATGATGATTTGTACATGTAGGAGAGAAGTACCAGAATAGGCCCAGTATTGAGGTGGTAAAAAAAGCCCGGTGTTGAAGTGGTTAAAGAAAACGGAAGCGACGCAGGTTTCTCATTCTGCCAGGTTCGACATTTTGTCGAAACTCTAAATCGGAAAAAAAAACGGCCTTGTCAGGAAGGAGGGTAAATCTTCCAGAGGTCAAGTGGATATAAAAAAAAAATAGGATTTTTATAACAGCTTACCTGTAAAATCCTTTTCTTGGAGTACATCACGGGACACAGAGCGACATAGTCATTACTAATGGGTTATATAGTTACCGTCAGGTGCCGGCACTGGCAACTTCCAAAACCGGAAGTACCCTCCCCTATATAAGCCCCTCCCATCCGGGAGCACCTCAGTTTTGTAGCAAAGCAATAAGTGTCCCCAAAGAGGGGCGGGAGCTCTGTGTCCCGTGATGTACTCCAAGAAAAGGATTTTACAGGTAAGCGGTTATAAAAATCCTATTTTCTTTCTCGTACATCACGGGACACAGAGCGACATAGTCATTACTAATGGGATGTCCTAAAGCAATGCCAAATGAGGGGGGGGATACACCATATATAAGCTGAGCGCTATCAGACATGAGGATCTTTTGCGGCCTGCAACACACTGCGCCCAAAGGCGACATCCTCCTGACTTCTAACGTCCACCTGGTAGGACCTAGTAAACGTGTGTACTGAAGACCATGTTGCGGCCTTACAGACTTGAGCCAGGGAGGCCTGGTGATGCACTGCCCATGAAGTTCCAACTGCTCTCGTGGAGTGCGCCCTAACTTTGAACGGAGGCGGTCTACTTCTCAAGCTATAGGCTTGTATTATGACCTGTCGAATCCACTTGGCTAAAGTAGATTTTGACGCTGCCTGACCCTTTCTGGGGCCTTCCGGCAGAATAAACAAAGTATCCGTTCTGCGAATCTGAGCAGTGGCTTTTAGATAAGCCTTAACTGCTCTTACTACATCCAAAGAATGCAATAACTTTTCCTCTACCGAAGTAGGCTTGGGGAAAAAAGAAGGAAGAACCACATCTTGGTTCAAATGAAAACTCGATACCACCTTAGGAAGAAAGGCTGGATGAGGACGTAACACTACTCTGTCCTTATGGATAACCAGATATGGCTCCTTACAGGACATAGCTGCTAATTCCGATACTCTTTTAGCCGAACAAATGGCTACTAGAAAAATCAATTTCCTGGTGAGAAGCACTAAGGAAATATGCTGTAATGGTTCAAATGGTTGTTTCTGTAGAACCGACAGAACCAAGTTTAGATCCCATGGACATATGGGAATATTAACCGGAGGACTAATACGCATCACTCCTTGTATAAAGGCTTTGACTAGTGAATGCGAAGCCAAGGGCCTTTGAAAAAATATTGACAAGGCCGAAATCTGACCTTTGATAGTACTCAAGGCAAGCTTCCTATCTACAGCCCATTGTAGGAAGTCCAGAATTCTACCTATTACGTATTTACGTGGATGCCATTTCCTGGCCTCACACCAGGCGATGTACGCCTTCCAGATTCTATAGTAGATCTGCCTGGATACCGGTTTCCTGGCATTGATCATGGTAGACACCACAGCATTAGAGAGCCCTCTCCTTTTTAGAATGTGGGCTTCAATAGCCAGGCCGTCAAACCTAGGGCTGGTAAGGAAGGGTGGTATATCGGTCCCTGCGAAAGCAGGTCCGGACGATGTGGGAGGGTCCAAGGACTCCCCACAGACATTTTTACAATCTCCGCGTACCATGCTCTTCGGGGCCACGCTGGAGCCACCAGAATCACTGGTTTCTTTTCTACCCTGATTCTGCGGAGTAATCGAGGTAACAATTGTGGCGGTGGGAATGCATATATCAGCTTGAACTGATCCCAAGGGAACACTAGGGCATCCGAGCCGCACGCTAGGGGATCCCTTGTCCAAGAGACAAACCTGTCCACTTTCGTGTTGAACCTGGATGCTAGCAGATCTACATCCGGTGTTCCCCACCGCTGACATATTGTCCGGAAAACCTCGGGATGAAGGGACCATTCCCCTGGGCATAATTGTTGGCGACTTAGAAAGTCCGCCTTCCAATTCTCCACCCCTGGAATGAATACCGCAGATATGGCTGGGACATATCTTTCTGCCCATCTCAGGATGTAATTTACTTCCCTTTGGGCTGCACGACTCCTGGTGCCCCCCTGACGATTGATATATGCCACTGCTGTGGCATTGTCTGACTGAACTCTGACAGGGGACCCTTGGAGTTTGGATGTCCATGCTACTAGGGCATACCGGGCTGCTCGTATCTCTAAGAGATTGATGGGCAGGGCCTTTTCCGCATCCGACCATCTGCCCTGGAGAGACCATTGCTCCAGTACTGCTCCCCAGCCTAAAAGGCTGGCATCTGTAGTGACCACCTTCCAAGAAATCGGACTGAAGGATTTCCCTCTTTCCAGATTCCGGAGAACCAACCACCAACGGAGGCTTCTGCGAACGGAAGGGGACAAGGACATTGGTACGTCCAGAGCCTGAACTTTTTTGTTCCAGGCTGACAGTATGGCCCTTTGCAACTTCCTTGAATGGAATTGACCGTAGGGTACTGCTTCGAATGATGCCACCATTTTTCCCAGCAGCCTCATGCACAGGCGTATGGATGGCTGTCTTTTTGAACCCACTAAGTGGATCAAATCTCTCAAAGACGACCCCTTTTCTCGAGGCAAGAAAATTTTTCTCTGGTCTGAATCCAGCCTTAGCCCCAAGTATTCCAGACTTTTGACTGGTTTTAGGGCTGACTTGTCTCGGTTGATAATCCAACCGTGATATTCCAGATACTTGATTGTCTCGTGAACAACCACTTCTAGTTTTTCCACTGAGTGGTCTATCAGCAACAAGTCGTCTAGATATGCCATTATCGTTACACCTCGTGTTCTTAGATTGGCCAATAATGGGGCCAGAATTTTTGTGAACACTCTTGGTGCTGTGGCTAGACCGAAGGGTAAGGCTCTGAACTGAAAATGGCGCCCTTCTATCGCAAAGCGTAGAAATTTTTGGTGGGCTGGAAAGATGGGGATGTGCAAATACGCATCTTTGATGTCGATCGAGGCTAACCATTCCTCCCCTTGTAGGGCAGTGGCTACCGATCGGATCGACTCCATCCGGAAAGTCCTGATATGTAGGAATTTGTTTAGCCCTTTTAGATTTAATATGGGCCTCACGTCCCCGTTTGGCTTCGGAACTGTAAAGAGGTTTGAGTAAAACCCGAACCCCCATTCTTCCAGGGGGACCTCTATAATTACTGCTTGAAGCAATAATTGTTCCAGTGCCAACAGGAGGGATCCTCTCTTCTGGGGATCCCTTGGCACGTTCGACCTTATAAAGCGGGAAGGAGGGGAGTTTTTTAACTCCAATTTGTATCCCAGATTTACTGCGGAGAGCACCCATCTGTCTCGGATCGTGTCCCGCCAGGTTTCTGTGAACAACTGAAGTCTTCCCCCCACCCGATTGGGTGGGGGCAACCCTTCATGCATTTGACTTTGGGGGAGGTTTTGTACCTCTCCTGCTCCAGGGCTTCTTGTTACCCTGCAACTGTCCCTGATTTTTACCTCCGGGATTTGACCGGGGAGGCCGTCGGAACTGTTTCACAGCCGATGTCCTAGGGACTGGAGAAGCCGGCCTCTTAAAAGAGGGACCTCTAACTCTATTTTTGACCGGCAAGAGTGTACTTTTACCGCTGGAAATTCTCTGGATATACTTGTCCAGGTCTTCCCCGAATAAGCGCTCCCCATGAAATGGGAAGCTGACCAGCAATTTTTTACAGGGAGCTTCAGCAGACCAGTTTTTGAGCCATAGAAGCCTGCGCATATGTACTACAGACAGCGTAAGGCGGGAGGCCTGATGGATTGAATCCTTTATAGCGTCCACCGCAAAGCATAAGGCTCTAGGTAGATCAGCTAGAGCAAGAGCCTGCTGATCTGGCACGTCCCTTAAGACCTGTTTCAACTGATCCTTCACTGCTTGGCAGACCCCTATAGCTGCCACTGCTGGTTGTGTCACCAATCCTGCTGTAGAAAAAGCAGATTTCAATAAGGACTCCAATTTTTTATCTATTGGGTCCTTGAACATTTGGACATTTTCCACCGGACATGTCAGTGATTTATTCACACAAGAGATGGCTGCGTCCACTGTAGGGACCTTCCATTTTCTGACGAACTTATCCTCCATAGGATAGACCACCGGAAATCTCTTGGGGGGAGTAAATATTTTGTCAGGATGCTCCCAATCCTGGTAAATGAGCCCCTCCAGTAAAGGATGGATCGGAAAAGAACAAACAGTCTGGGGAGCTTTTAGCGACCCCAACGAGGAGACAGAAGAGGAGGATGGCTCCGCAAGTGGCATTTTAAATGCTGATCGGACCATATTAGTCAGGGACTGCACCCATAACCTCTCAGCATGTGATGCTGAGAACGGCTCCTCCACTGTTGATTCCTCTACAACTGAATCAACCTCATCCTGATCCCCCTCAGGTAGGTCGTTCTCTGTATGGGACTGTTGCTCTGTTAACAGGCACTCTGAGGGAGGAGACGGAGATCGAGCGCTTTTCTCCTGTGACAGGGAAGCAGCAATTAGTGCTGACAATCTCTCTTCCAGCCCTCCCAGAGCTGAGGAAAAATAGGATTTTTATAACAGCTTACCTGTAAAATCCTTTTCTTGGAGTACATCACGGGACACAGAGCGACATAGTCATTACTAATGGGTTATATAGTTACCGTCAGGTGCTGGCACTGGCAACTTCCAAAACCGGAAGTACCCTCCCCTATATAAGCCCCTCCCATCCGGGAGCACCTCAGTTTTGTAGCAAAGCAATAAGTGTCCCCAAAAGAGGGGTGGGAGCTCTGTGTCCCGTGATGTACTCCAAGAAAAGGATTTTACAGGTAAGCTGTTATAAAAATCCTATTTTCTTTTTCGTACATCACGGGACACAGAGCGACATAGTCATTACTAATGGGATGTCCTAAAGCAATGCCAAATGAGGGGGGGGATACACCATATATAAGCTGAGCGCTATCAGACATGAGGATCTTTTGCGGCCTGCAACACACTGCGCCCAAAGGCGACATCCTCCTGACTTCTAACGTCCACCTGGTAGAACCTAGTAAACGTGTGAACTGAAGACCACGTTGCGGCCTTACAGATTTGAGCCAGGGAGGCCTGGTGATGCACTGCCCATGAAGTTCCAACTGCTCTCGTGGAGTGCGCTCTAACTTTGAACGGAGGCGGTCTCCTTCTCAAGCCATAAGCTTGCATAATGACCTGTCGAATCCACTTGGCTAAAGTAGATTTTGACGCTGCCTGACCCTTTCTGGGGCCTTCCGGCAGAATAAACAAAGTATCCGTTCTGCGAATCTGAGCAGTGGCTTTTAGATAAGCTTTAACTGCTCTTACTACATCCAAAGAATGCAATAACTTTTCCTCCACCGAAGTAGGTTTGGGGAAAAAAGAAGGAAGAACCACATCTTGGTTCAAATGAAACCTCGATACCACCTTAGGAAGAAAGGCTGGATGAGGACGTAACACTACTCTGTCCTTATGGATAACCAGATATGGCTCCCTACAGGACATAGCTGCTAATTCCGATACTCTTTTAGCCGAACAAATGGCTACTAGAAAAATCCATTTCCTGGTGAGAAGCACCAAGGAAATATGCTGTAATGGTTCAAATGGTTGTTTCTGTAGAACCGACAGAACCAAGTTTAGATCCCATGGACATATGGGAATATTAACCGAAGGACTAATACGCATCACTCCTTGTATAAAGGCTTTGACTAGTGAATGCGAAGCCAAGGGCCTTTGAAAAAATATTGACAAGGCCGAAATCTGACCCTTGATAGTACTCAAGGCAAGCTTCCTATCTACAGCCCATTGTAGGGAGTCCAGACTCCTACCTATTACGTACTTACGTGGATGCCATTTCTTGGCCTCACACCAGGCGATGTACGCCTTCCAGATTCTATAGTAGATCTGCCTGGATACCGGCTTCCTGGCATTGATCATGGTAGATACCACAGAATTAGAGAGCCCTCTCTTTTTTAGAATGTGGGCTTCAATAGCCAGGCCGTCAAACCTAGGGCTGGTAAGGAAGGGTGGTATATCGGTCCTTGCGAAAGCAGGTCCGGACGATGTGGGAAAGTCCCAGGACTCCCCACTGACATTTTACAATCTCCACGTACCACGCTCTTCGGGGCCACGCTGGAGCCACCAGAATCACTGGTTTCTTTTCTACCCTGATTCTGCGGAGTAATCGAGGTAACCATTGTGGCGGTGTGAATGCATATATCAGCTTGAACTGATCCCAAGGGAACACTAGGGCATCCGAGCCGCAAGCTAGGGGATCCCTTGTCCGAGAGACAAACCTGTCCCCCTTTGCGTTGAATCTGGATGCTAGAAGATCTACATCCGATGTTCCCCACCGCTGACATATTGTCCAGAAAACCTCGGGGTGAAGGGACCCTTCCTCTGGGCCTAATTGCTGGCGACTTAGAAAGTCCGCCTTCCAATTCTCCACTCCTGGAATGAATACCGCAGATATGGCTGGGACATATTTTTCTGCCCATTTCAGGATGTAATTTACTTCCCTCTGGGCTGCACGACTCCTGGTGCCCCCCTGATGATTGATATATGCCACTGCTGTGGCATTGTCTGATTGAATTCTGACAGGGGACCCTTGGAGTTTGGATGTCCATGCTACTAGGGCATACCGGGCTGCTCGTATCTCTAAGAGATTGATGGGCAGGGCCTTTTCTGCATCCGACCATCTGCCCTGGAGAGACTATTGCTCCAATACTGCTCCCCAGCCTATAAGGCTGGCATCTGTAGTGACCACCTTCCAAGAAATCGGACTGAAGGATTTCCTTTTTTCCAGATTCTGGGGAACCAACCACCAACGGAGGCTCTTGCGAACGGAAGGGGACAAGGACATTGTAAGTCTAGGGCCTGAACTTTTTTGTTCCAGGCTGACAGTATGGCCCCTTGCAAATTCCTTGAATGGAATTGACCGTAGGGTACTGCTTCGAATGATGCCACCATTTTTCCCAGCAGCCTCATATACAGGCGTATGGACGGCTGTCTTTTTTGTACCCACTAAGTGGATCAAATCTTTCAAAGACAACACCTTTCCTCGAGGCAAGAATATTTTTCTCTGGCCTGAATCCAACCTTAGCCCCAAGTATTCCAGACTTTTGACTGGTTTTTAGGGCTGACTTGTCTCGGTTGATAATCCAACCGTGAGATTCCAGATACTTGATCGTCTTGTGAACGACCACGTCTAGTTTTTTCACTGAGTGGTCTATCAGCAACAAGTCATCCAGATATGCCATTATCATTACACCTTGTGTTCTTAGATTGGCCAATAAAGGGCCAGAATTTTTGTGAACACTCTTGGTGCTGTGGCCAAACCGAAGGGTAAGGCTCTGAACTGAAAATGGCGCCCTTCTACTGCAAAGCGTAGAAATTTTTGGTGGACTGGAAAGATGGGAATGTGCAAATAAGCATTTTTGATGTCGATCGTGGCTAACCAATCCTCCCCTTGTAGGGCAGTGGCCACCGATCGGATCGACTCCATCGGAAAGTCCTGATATACAGGAATTTGTATAGCCCTTTTTAGAATTAATATGGGCCTCCCGTCCACGTTTGCTTCGGGACTGTAAAGAGGTTTGAGTAAAACCCGAACCCTCATTCTTCCAGGGGAACCTCCATAATTACTCCTTGGAGCAATAGTTGTTCTAGTGCCAACAGGAGGGACTCTCTCTTCCGGGGATCCCTTGGCACGTTTGACCTCAAAATGGGAAGGAGGGGAGTCTTTTAACTCCAAACTGTATCCCAAACCTACTGCGGAGAGCACCTATCTGTCTTGATCGTGTCCCGCCAGGTCTCCTGCGAACAACTGGAGTCCTCCCCCCACCCGACTGAGTGGGGGCTTCAATGAATTTAACTTTGGGGGAGGTTTTGTACCTCCCCTGACCCAGGGTTTCTCATTACCCTGCTACTGTCCCTGTTTTTTACCCCCGGGATTTAACCGAGGAGGCCGTCGGAACTGTTACACAGCCGATGCCCCAGGGACTGGAGAAGCAGGCCTCTTAAAGAGGGACCTCTAACTCTGCTTTTAACCGGCAAGAGCGTATTTTTACCGCTGGAAATTTTCTGGATATATTTGTCCAGGTTTTCCCTGAATAAGCGTTCACCATGAAATGGGACGCTAACCAGCCATTCTTTACAGGGAGCTTCAGCAGACCAGTTTTTGAGCCATAGGAGCCTACGCATATGTACTATAGACAGCGTAAGGCGGGAGGCCTGATGGACTGAATCCTCTATGGCGTCAACCGCAAAGCCTAAGGCTCTAGGTAGATCAGCTAGGGCAAAGCCTGCTGATCTGTCAAGTCCCTCAAGACCTGTTTCAACTGATCCTTCACTGCTTAGCAGACCCCAATAGCTGCTACTGCTGGTTGTATCACCAAGCAGATTTTCATAAGGACTCCAATCTTTTATCTATTGGGTTCTTGAACATTTGGACATTATCCACTGGACATGTCAGTGATTTATACATACAAGAGATGGCTGCGTCCACTGTAGGGACCTTCCTTTTTTTTTTTTTTTTTTTTTGATGAACTTATCCTCCATGGGATAGACCACCGAAAATCTCTTAGGGGAATAAATATTTTCTCAGGACGTTCCCAATCCTGGTAAATGAGCCCTTTCAGTAAAGGGTGAAGTGGAAAAGAACAAACAGTCTGGGGGCTTCTAGCGACCCCAACGAGGATACAGTAGTGGTTGATGGTTCCGCAAGGTGCATTTTTAAATGCTGATCGGACCATGTTAGTCAGAGACTGAACCCATAATCTTTCAGCTTGAGATGCTGAGAAAAGGTTCCCCCACTGTTGATTCCTCTATAACAGAATCAACCTTATCCTGATCCCCTTCAGGCAGGTCGATCCCTGTATGGGACTGTTGCTCTGCTAACAGGCACTCTGAAGGAGGAGACGGAGATCGGGCGTGCTTTCCCTGACAGGGAGGCAGCGATAAATTTTGACAATCTCTCTCTAATCCTCCCAGAGCTGAGGAAAAAACCTCCTCTGTTACATACACAGGAGCAGGTGACTGAGGACAGCCACAGTACCAAGTACCCCTGCGGGGTCTCTACGGTCACTTACCTCTGAACTTCAGGGGAGACTGGTGCAGCAGGAGTATGCCCAAGATCCTCAGAGCCCGATGAGACCCCCTTCGCTTCCTGGAAGATTCAGTTCCGGAGCTACTGGACGGCATATTCCTAAGCCTAAAGCTGAGGTATTCCAGCCGTAATACACCACTTTTACTGAGAATAGTCTAGCACAATTGCTGCTATATAACAGTTGGTGTCTACTAATGTGCCTTTCTAGGGGATGCCTGTATCAACCGCTTGCTGTATGCCTTTAAATGTTGCCAGCTCTGTCTCTGTACTTCATAGCCAGCTTACTGCAATAATGTGGCTTTTTAAAAACCTGCTGGGACGCCCGCACATGCGCAGAAGCGCTGCGGCGCGCACAGAGCGTCATCCCCCAGGCCCCGCCCCTTTTTCCGGCCACCTCTATATATAGAGGCGCGTGCACGCGCACGCGCGCGGCCACGTGCGCCTCGGCGCTAATTTTCAAACATGGAAACCAGGGACAGGAGCCAGGGCCCCCTTTGCCGCAGGCCGGGGGATAGACGAACACTGCAACATGGCAGAGGAAACAGTTTCCTGTAGGAGAACTCACCAGCTGCCTGGACTTTGTTCTCTGAGAAGAAACTAGTCCATATGACAAGAAAAACATTCCACAGCGGCCTCTAGTGGACAAACACAGGTACCGCAGTTTAATATACTAAACATATATAAAAAAACATTCCTTTTTTTTTTTTTTTTTCTTGACCACCATTAAAAATTATTACATTTTTTTAGTAGTTACAGGCATGCACAGATATTAGCGGGAATACCGTTAGGTAACAGACAGAAAGACAAATTAGGCTTGGGGGTCCCCCAATGGAACCAAGTTCCTGGGGGCCCCCACTTACCTGTTCCCCGCCGCAGGACTTTGTTTGGTCCACAAAAGCCCAAACTTCACCTATCACGGCAGGCATTGTAATCAAACCTTCAGGGACCGGGTTCCCAAGGATTCCACTCCCCTGGACCTGTATAGCACCCTGCACAGAAAACATCTTGGTCGTGGGTATGACCAGAGCTCTGGATCCCAGGGTCCAGCTCTCCTAAGAGAAGCATTACAGGCAGAACCTTGCTCTTCTCTGCAAGGCCCGGGTACCGACCGTTTAGCTATGAAGCTTTTTTGGTCGGATCCGGAATAGCTTACTGAGGCCCAAAAGAACCTGTACGCAAGCTCAGTGAAAAACACATGTTTCTTCTTGGCCAACACCTTAGACACTGGCAAAAAACTGAGGTGCTCCCGGATGGGAGGGGCTTATATAGGGGAGGGTACTTCCGGTTTTGGAAGTTGCCAGTGCCAGCACCTGACGGTAACTATATAACCCATTAGTAATGACTATGTCGCTCTGTGTCCCGTGATGTACGAAAAAGAAAAACCTCCTCTGTTACATACACAGGAGCAGGTGAACTGGGGACAGCCACAGTACCAGGTACTCCTGGGGGTGCCCTACGGTCACTAACCTCTGATTCTTCAGGGGAGACTGGTGCAGCCAAAGCATGCCCAAGATCCTCAGAGCCCGATGGAGACCCCCTATTCCTCCTGGAATTTCTAGTCCCGGAGTTTTTAGACGGCATATTCCTAAGCCACAAAGCTGAGGTATTCCAGCCGAAAATACACCAGTTACTGATAATAGTCTAGCATAAATGCTGCTATAATAAACAGTTGGTGTCTACTAATGTGCCTTTCTAGGGGATGCCTGTATCAACCGCTTGCTGTATGCCTTTAAATGTTGCCAGCTCTGTCTCTGTACTTCATAGCCAGCTTACTGCAATAATGTGGCTTTTTAAAAACCTGCTGGGACGCCCGCACATGCGCAGAAGCGCTGCGGCGCGCACAGAGCGTCATCCCCCAGGCCCCGCCCCTTTTTCCGGCCACCTCTATATATAGAGGCGCGTGCACGCGCGCGGCCACGTGCGCCTCGGCGCTAATTTTCAAACATGGAAACCAGGGACAGGAGCCAGGGCCCCCTTTGCCGCAGGCCGGGGGATAGACGAACACTGCAACATGGCAGAGGAAACAGTTTCCTGTAGGAGAACTCACCAGCTGCCTGGACTTTGCTCTCTGAGAAGAAACTAGTCCATATGACAAGAAAAACATTCCACAGCGGCCTCTAGTGGACAAACACAGGTACCGCAGTTTAATATACTAAACATATATAAAAAAACATTCTTTTTTTTTTTTTTTTCTTGACCACCATTAAAAATTATTACATTTTTTTTTTTAGTAGTTACAGGCATGCACAGATATTAGCGGGAATACCGTTAGGTAACAGACAGAAAGACAAATTAGGCTTGGGGGTCCCCCAATAGAACCAAGTTCCTGGGGGCCCCCACTTACCTGTTCCCCGCCGCAGGACTTTGTTTGGTCCACAAAAGCCCAAACTTCACCTATCACGGCAGGCATTGTAATCAAACCTTCAGGGACCGGGTTCCCAAGGATTCCACTCCCCTGGACCTGTATAGCACCCTGCACAGAAAACATCTTGGTCGTGGGTATGACCAGAGCTCTGGATCCCAGGGTCCAGCTCTCCTAAGAGAAGCATTACAGGCAGAACCTTGCTCTTCTCTGCAAGGCCCGGGTACCGACCGTTTAGCTATGAAGCTTTTTTGGTCGGATCCGGAATAGCTTACTGAGGCCCAAAAGAACCTGTACGCAAGCTCAGTGAAAAACACATGTTTCTTCTTGGCCAACACCTTAGACACTGGCAAAAAACTGAGGTGCTCCCGGATGGGAGGGGCTTATATAGGGGAGGGTACTTCCGGTTTTGGAAGTTGCCAGTGCCGGCACCTGACGGTAACTATATAACCCATTAGTAATGACTATGTCGCTCTGTGTCCCGTGATGTACGAGAAAGAAAAATTATTTAAATGATGCAAACAAAGGAAAGGAAAGGAAAGGAAAGGAAAGGAAAGGAAAGGAAAGGAAAGGAAAGGAAAGGAAAGGAAAGCAGTGAGCCATCCCAAATGCCCCTTCCCTGGCAGCACACTGAGGATCAGGACTGCTGATCTGTGGTCTATATCCAGATGTCCAACACCTCCCCACCCCTGCACAATCACAACTACCATGCTCCGTTATTAACAATCACATCCCCTGTGCAACATGCTACCAGGGAAAGGAAGTTTGAAATTGTTCTGAAGGAAATGCATCAAACTAAGCCTGATGTCGGCATGAAACATTTTAAAATGATTACCAAAACTACAAATCACTCTGTACTGTGATGAAACAAGCTGCTGTATAAAGCAGTGTTAATTTCGTCGACTAAAACCGACAAACATTTTAGTCGACTAACTTAATACCATTTTAGTCTACTAAAATACAACTAAAACAATTGAGATGACTAAAATACGACTAAAACTAAAATGGCATTTTAGTCAAAAGACTAAGACTAAAATGTAATTGAAATTTGACGTCAAAATTCACACTGGTGTGTAGTGCATGTTCATACCTCAATAACAAATATTAACATATTCGATTTTTCACTCCGGCAGTATATAATGAAATTGTAGAGAAATGCTCAATTTAACTACACCCATTCGATTTTAGTTGACTAAAATGTACTGGAAATTTAGTCGACTAAATACAACTAAAACAATTGCAGAAGACTAAAATGGGACTAAGGCCCCTTTCACACTGAGGCGTTGAAAAAACGCTCAAAAATTATAGGATTTTGTACCTCTATTTTACCGCGATTTTACCGCGTTCGCGCTAAAATTAGCGCGAACGCGGTAAAAACGCATAGGCGTTAGCGCTATTTTTTAACATAACGCTTATGCCTATGCGTTTTTACCGCGAATCCCATTCATTTCAATGGGGATAGGCGTTTTTACAGCGCTATTTTATGCACCCTAAAGTTGCTCTAAAAAAGCTGTTTGCAGGATTTTTTTCAACGCCCAGCCAGCAAAACGCCTCAATGTGAAAGCCCTCAGAGATTTCACATTGAGAATGCTGGGGCAGGATTATTTCAGGCGTTATTACAGCACTATTTTTACCGCGAAAACGCGGTAAAAACGCCTCAGTGTGAAAGGGGCCTAAAACTAAAATGCCATTTTAGTCCTAAGACTAAAACTAAATCGAGGTTTGCTGCCAAAATTAAACACTGGTACAAAATCATCAAAATAATGAAAACATTGTGTTTCACCTGGTTGCATGAGCTGTGTGCCAAACCCGGGTAGGTCTTGAAATAAACATTCGGGGGATTTATTATAGCTTTTAGCTTTTCTGATGTGAGAGATCCGAACATGAGTGGAACTAGTGGATCACTTTCTCCATGGCACTGGAGAACACATACATCTTTGTTGGCACTAGTAACAGCAGCCTGCAAAAGGAAAAAAAATAAAAGAAATAACGTAAACCAAATAAATACTACATTTTTAAATGTATTAACAGGTGCTGCATTCTTGTGGCTTCCTTTTATGCTTACTTTGTTTTATTTTAGCTAGATCTCTTGAATTTTACTTACTTTTGTTAAAAAAATAATTGTTGCAATAAAAGAGCTAATAAAATGTTATTGAGGATGTTAAAGCGGAGTGTCACCCAAAATAACATCTATATACGAGCACACTCCTTACACTACTAACATGTCCAGTAGCCAAATCTTTTTTTTTTTTCTGTTGTACATACCGTATTATTGCTATTTCAATTTCGGCTTCCGGGTACTCACTCCCGCGGGAGTAGGCGTTTCTATTCTCCCGCAATGTAATCTGGGAGTTCGCATGTCCTGCAGAAAAAGTTCCCCGGCGGATAAGGTTCCCCCCCCCTGTACTGCGCATGCGCGGCACGAACCTCAACGGAGTTTCCGAAAGTAGCCGAACATGTAGAGCTGTGAGTCGGCTCTACACGGCGCCTGTGCAGTCAGCTCTACACGGCTCTTAGTGATTGCGCAGGCGCCGTGTAGAGCTAACTCGCAGCTCTACATGTTCGGCTACTTTCGGAAACTCCTTTGAGGTTCGTGCCGCGCCTGCGCAGTACAGGGGGGTCCTTTTCCGCCGGGGGGATCTTCTTCGGCAGAACACCGTCCACCGCTTCCAGGAAGTCAGTGCTTGTGGGCTTCACAATGCCCACAAGCAAAATGGAAAATTTCTATAGCTGATTTTAAAAGTTCATCTTTTACCCGAAAACAGACAGGAGAGGTTTGAAGTCACCAAACACGTGAGTACTAATTGGTGATCTAAAAATACATTGAATGCAACCAAAAACAAAAAAATTATTTGCCGCGGAACCTCCGCTTTAATAATTACATTGCAACATTCATTGACCATTTCACCTGCAGACGACCTCCTGTAAACAAGGCGGATCCTTGTTCTGTCAGAGGACAACTCTGAGATCTGCTTTTCCTAGTGATAAAGGAACAGCGATCCGTTTGTTGTCCCAGGCAGCCCAGCCCCCACAAAATTAGAACACCATTAACCCCTTGATCACCACATACTGTTAGCTCCTTCCCTGCCAGTGTCATTTATACACTGATCAATGCAAGTCACTGGTCCCCCCCAAAAAAAAAAAAAAAGTGTCACTTGGGGTCAGATTTGCCCACCGCAATCCCGTGGAAAAAAATAAAATAAAAATCGCAGATTGCCGCCATTATCAGTAAAAACATAAAAAAAAAAAAAAAGTCCATAAATCTATCCCCCATTTTGTAGACGCTATAACTTTTGCACAAACCAATCACAAGATACGCTTATTGTGATTTTTTTTTTTTTTTAAAACAAAAAATATGTAGCAGATTAAATATTGCCCTAAACTGATGAATACGATAGAGATAGATCTCTTTTTTTTTTTATGTATTATAGCAGAAAGTAAAAATATATTGTTGTCCCCATTAATACTACTGGATGTGTTATATGTAAAAGGAAAAGAAGAAAATGTTGTGCCTTTTTTGTGTTTGTCTTTAATAAAAAATATTTGATTAAAAAATAATAATATTATATATATATATATATATATATATATATATATATAGATAGATAATTTTTTTTTTTTCCAAAATGGTCTATTTTAGTTTCATAGCGCAAATGAAAAAACAAAAAAACGACATTTTGTTTGGGTACAGCGTCGCATGCCAATTGTCAATTAAAGCGACGCAGTGCGGTATCACAAAAAATGGCCTGGTCATTAAGGTGGTAAAACCTTTGGGGGCTGAAGTGGCTAAAGGACAAGTTCACTTATTTAAATAAGAAATTCACATTTTTTCACAGATATTTTTTGTTGCAGGAGCCTGTAAAGCATGCGATCAGCAGATCACTGGTGCCATGCAGGTCTCCTAGAGATCTGTCAATGTATCAGCTTGCTCATACCTCGTACCATATATTCTGACAGGAAGACTCAATGAACTACCACAGCGCCATGGTAGTTCACTGAAAGCTACAAGCCGCAAAGGCGGGGGCCGCTGTTTTTATAACATGTTACAAGAGAGACGGAAGGCCCTACAGTACAGGAATGGATAATTAGTGTAGAGGAGACATATAGATTGGAAAGCCTAAAGCAGGGTCTACAGGAAAAAAAAGCGAAGGGTTTAAAAGATAAATGGGAATGCTGGAAAAGTTTTAAAAAGTCCCATAGGTATTTTGTGGAAATAAGATCTCAGATGGGGGGACCTCACCCATAGCGAGAGCAAAGGACAAATGTTAAACGATAAATTCCGTAACTGAGAGATAAGAGGAAGTGGGGGGGGGGGTCACAAGGACGAAAATGGACATAAAAAGGGGAAGATAAAATTACTATATAAACTCGAGTATAAGCAGAGTTTTTCAGCACATTTTTTTGTGCTGAAAATGCCCCCCTCAGCTTATACTCGAGTCACCTTTTTGCGCCTGATCTCCCGGAATTGGGGGACCCGGTACTAGCTGGCCGTAGGTCCGCTGGACCCCAATCTTGGCACACATATAGCCCCACTCTTCCTCTACAAGTGTACAAAGTTTGTTGTCCAGGGGACCTACGGCCGGGGAGCACTGAATTTTCAAACACGGGAACCCCTTTCATAGACTCCCATGTTAAACGGCCATTTCTCCGGTGAATTTGGGGATCCGGTACCAGCCAGCCGTAGGTCCCCTGGACCCGAAACCTGGCACTCATGTAGCGCCATATCTTCTCTATAAGTGTACAAAGATTTTTGTCTGGGGAATGTACGGCCGGGGAGCACCGATTTTTCAAATCCGGGCACCCCTTCCATAGACTCTCATGTTAAACGTCAGTCTAGTCATGGGCACAGTGAGGCATGGGCACACAGTGAGGCATGGGCACACAGTGAGGCATGGACATGGACACCCTAGGCTTATACTCGAGTCAATAAGTTTTCCCATTTTTTTGTGGTAAAATTAGGTGCCTCAGCTTATATTCAGGTCGGCTTATACTCGAGTATATACGGTATATTGGAAACCTCTAATATTGGGATTGTATCGGCAAATAAGATTATAGAAAAAAATATATTTTATTTATACAAAAACATAAAATGGTAAATATCACATAATTTTAGTTGAAACATTCAAAACATGAAATTTGACAAGAAAAATAGATACAAATGATACAATCGCCAGAATTCAAAAACCTCCAGGTCAACCAGAGACAGAAGAGCAGCTTATCCAACGTGTTTCAAACAGTTAAAAACATTTCTTCATCAGGGATATTTGTTTGTATCTGTCTATAATAAATCAAAAAATCATTTAGTGACAACAAGTATTGATTCACATCTCCCACACCCCTACCGGTGTAAGTACATTGTGACTCACTTCTTTAAATTCTTCAAGAACAAATGCACTTCCCATGCGGGCTGCAGTGTTGATATTGGTTTCCCTTTTTGATCTCTCCATGTGCCTTGGACCCCTCACTTCCTATGGGAGAACAGGATGACTATCCAATAACATGGCCTTTAAGGCAGAACGAGGTATGCTAAACCGAAACATAAAAAGTAGGGCTGTTACTGATTAAAAATTTTGTGTTCGATTAATTTTTTTTTTTTTTGATTGATTAATCAACTAATTTCGATTAATTATAACGCACATACAGATCCAACTACTTTTAGCTGATCTCCTTGCAGGCTGATTCCCAGTGCAGCTACCAATCACGGAAAAAATGGATAGCAGGATACAAAAAACACACAAAAAGGCAGCGCTCGATGGGAATAGCATTAAAACTTTTATAGTCTTCAAGTAGGTAACAAAATAAATATTGCACTGGAGATAAAATCGATGTAGCTACATAAAACTGTAAAAATGGTGTGAGTAATACCAGTCATAAAAACACGTAGCCAAGTATGATACTGGTATAAAAGTGTGTACAACGATACCACTGCTGAATCCAGATGAGGAGGGGTTAACATCAGTCCATCGGCATGTAGATGTCCCGTGAAGGGAACTATCACAACTCCCAGTGGATGGCTGTAGAATCCCAGGGTTGGTAGAGGGAAGTGCAACAGCCCTTGCGTGTGGCAGATAGTAAGGTCCCACCAGCATGCAGATATGAAGGCACAGCAAAGGAGCCCTTCAGATGGACACGGCATGTTCGTGACGTCACCGGTTCTCCGACGGAACTCCCTGAAGACCCGGAAGCCAGCGGAGAGGTGAGTACCGATCAAAAACATTAATCGATTAAATCGAGGAATTAATAGTTAATTTCCACAGCCCTAATAAAAAGAGGGAACTGATGTAATTCAAATAATAACCTTCATCACTCAAATAGGGAGAAGGATATGACTGGAAAACTTACCCACATAGTGGTAAAGTTCAGATACAGGCAAAAGAATTCCGCTCCTAGATCAGGACAGCAGAGTCTCTGCTTCAATGAAAAATCCCCAGAGTGGCGTCTATCGGTTCCACATATTTAGGGCTTGCAGGCCTTCACAGTACTCCTAACAGCTATCCAGCTGAGGAGAGGGAATGACGCCATGTATTCCCCCTGGCGTCCTTTTAAACCCCCCTGAGATCCTATTGGTCTCTGTCCAGTCACATGACATCCACAGCTGAGATGCTGCGGCGTGTCACGGATATGCGTCATGCACGTGATGATGCGGCGCGCACAAAGGCGTGCCGCGTCACCATGGAAATCCTGTATGACGCTGCATGTTCTCAAACAGACCACACTGCACACGCGATGACGCGGTACATCCAAAGGACGGGCCGCGTCATTAACACTTATGCTCAGCGCGATCTGTTGAACGAACGGGCGAGCCCCTCATGGGTTCAATTAACCTGAGGTTCTGGCACCGGTGGTATTTGTCCCTGGCCCGAATATATTTCTCAAATTTATATCATCGGTGAGGGATCGCGAGTCCAAACCCAGAAGTGGCCTGGTCATGGCAACTAGGTTCCACTTTCCTACTCTCTCCTGTCATGTCTAGAGCCTCCATCAGCACCTGGCTAGGCTTTATAGATTCTATCTACATTGCAGGGCCCCTATGACCACATTTTGTTGCCCTTTTCCAACATGTCGACACCCGCGTTTCCGGGATGTTGACATCCGGGTCGGGGGTAATGATGCCAGTGATTATGGGCTCGCCCGTTCGTTCAACATATCGCGCTGCACATAAGTGTTGATGACGCGGCCCGTCCTTTGTATGTACCACGTCATCGCATGTGCAGTGTGGTCTGTTTTTGAGAACGTGCAGCGTCATACAGGATGTCCCTGGTAAGGCGGCACGCCTTTGTGCGTGCCGCGTCATCACGTGCATGACGCATATCCATGACACGCTGCAGCATCTCAGCTGTGGATGTCATGTGACTGGACAGAGACCAATAGAATCTCAGAGAGGGGTTTAAAAGGACGCCAGGAGGAATACATGGCGTCATTCCCTCTCCTCAGCTGGATAGCTGTCAGGAGTACTGTGAAGGCCTGCAAGCCCTATATATGTGGAACCGATAGACGCCACTCTGGGGATTTTTCATTGAAGCAGAGACTCTGCTGTCCTGATCTAGGAGCGGAATTCTTTTGCCTGTATCTGAACTTTACCACTATGTGGGTAAGTTTTCCAGTCATATCCTTCTCCCCATTTGAGTGATTAAGGTTATTATTTGAATTACATCAGTTCCCTATTTGTATGTTTCGGTTTAGCATACTTCATTCTGCCTTAAACGCCATGTTATTGGATAGTCATCCTCTTCTCCTATAGGACGTGAGGGGTCCAAGGCACATGGAGAGATCAAAAAGGGAAACCAATATCAACACTGCAGCCCGCATGGGAAGTGCATTTGTTCTTGAAGAATTTAAAGAAGTGAGTCACAATGTACTTACACCGGTAGGGGTGTGGGAGATGTGAATCAATACTTGTTGTCACTAAATGATTTTTTGATTTATTATAGACAGATAAAAACATTTCTTCATCAGGGATATTTGTTTGTAACTGTTTGAAACACGTTGGATAAGCTGCTCTTCTGTCTCTGGTTGACCTGGAGGTTTTTGAATTCTGGCTATTGTATCATTTGTATCTATTTTTCTTGACAAACTTCATGTTTTTAATGTTTCAACTAAAATTATGCGATATTTACCATTATGTTTTTGTATAAATAAATGAGGGCTGGGAGTATCTCAGGTTTAATGTGATAATTTGTGTTTTAGTGTTTTGTTTTATGACTGTATGCACCGGCGAATGTTGTGGCCGGCTGTCTCCACGTTGTGTGGAGTGTTTTCTGTACTGTGTAAAAACCAATAAAAACATAAATTTACAAAAAAAAAAAAAAAAAAAAAAAAAAGAGTTCCGCCTTGAGGAAAAAAAAAATAAGTCAGCAGCTTCAAATACTGTAGCTGAGGACTTTTACTATATGGACACTTACCTGTCCAGGAAGCCCACGTTGTCAGCACCCCAGCCGATCTTCGGATCGACTGTCGGGGACAGCCGCCGCCATTCCAGGTAAGGCCGACATGTCCAAAGTCCGGCCCGTGTCTCGGTTTAATACTACCCCACTGGTAATTTGGATAGATACATAGATAGAGATAATAGGATTTTTATAACAGCTTACCTGTAAAATCCTTTTCTTGGAGTACATCACGGGACACAGAGCGACATAGTCATTACTAATGGGTTATATAGATACCGTCAGGTGCTGGCACTCGCAACTTCCAAAACCGGAAGTACCCTCCCCTATATAAGCCCCTCCCATCCGGGAGCACCTCAGTTTTGTAGCAAAGCAATAAGTGTCCCCAAAGAGGGGCGGGAGCTCTGTGTCCCGTGATGTACTCCAAGAAAAGGATTTTACAGGTAAGCTGTTATAAAAATCCTATTTTCTTTCTCGTACATCACGGGACACAGAGCGACATAGTCATTACTAATGGGATGTCCTAAAGCAATGCCAAATGAGGGGGGGGATACACCATATATAAGCTGAGCGCTATCAGACATGAGGATCTTTTGCGGCCTGCAACACACTGCGCCCAAAGGCGACATCCTCCTGACTTCTAACGTCCACCTGGTAGAACCTAGTAAACGTGTGTACTGAAGACCATGTTGCGGCCTTACAGATTTGAGCCAGGGAGGCCTGGTGATGCACTGCCCATGAAGTTCCAACTGCTCTCGTGGAGTGCGCCCTAACTTTGAACGGAGGCGGTCTACTTCTCAAGCCATAGGCTTGTATTATGACCTGTCGAATCCACTTGGCTAAAGTAGATTTTGACGCTGCCTGACCCTTTCTGGGGCCTTCCGGCAGAATAAACAAAGTATCCGTTCTGCGAATCTGAGCAGTGGCTTTTAGATAAGCTTTAACTGCTCTTACTACATCCAAAGAATGCAATAACTTTTCCTCTACCGAAGTAGGTTTGGGGAAAAAAGAAGGAAGAACCACATCTTGGTTCAAATGAAAACTCGATACCACCTTAGGAAGAAAGGCTGGATGAGGACGTAACACTACTCTGTCCTTATGGATAACCAGATATGGCTCCTTACAGGACATAGCTGCTAATTCCGATACTCTTTTAGCCGAACAAATGGCTACTAGAAAAATCAATTTCCTGGTGAGAAGCACCAAGGAAATATGCTGTAGTGGTTCAAATGGTTGTTTCTGTAGAACCGACAAAACCAAGTTTAGATCCCATGGACATATGGGAATATTAACCGGAGGACTAATACGCATCACTCCTTGTATAAAGGCTTTGACTAGTGAATGCGAAGCCAAGGGCCTTTGAAAAAATATTGACAAGGCCGAAATCTGACCCTTGATAGTACTCAAGGCAAGCTTCCTATCTACAGCCCATTGTAGGAAGTCCAGAATCCTACCTATTACGTATTTACGTGGATGCCATTTCCTGGCCTCACACCAGGCGATGTACGCCTTCCAGATTCTATAGTAGATCTGCCTGGATACCGGTTTCCTGGCATTGATCATGGTAGACACCACAGCATTAGAGAGCCCTCTCTTTTTTAGAATGTGGGCTTCAATAGCCAGGCCGTCAAACCTAGGGCTGGTAAGGAAGGGTGGTATATCGGTCCCTGCGAAAGCAGGTCCGGACGATGTGGGAGGGTCCAAGGACTCCCCACAGACATTTTTACAATCTCCGCGTACCATGCTCTTCGGGGCCACGCTGGAGCCACAAAAATCACTGGTTTCTTTTCTACCCTGATTCTGCGGAGTAATCGAGGTAACAATTGTGGCGGTGGGAATGCATATATCAGCTTGAACTGATCCCAAGGGAACACTAGGGCATCCGAGCCGCAAGCTAGGGGATCCCTTGTCCAAGAGACAAACCTGTCCACTTTTGTGTTGAATCTGGATGCTAGCAGATCTACATCCGGTGTTCCCCACCGCTGACATATTGTCCGGAAAACCTCGGGATGAAGGGACCATTCCCCTGGGCATAATTGTTGGCGACTTAGAAAGTCCGCCTTCCAATTCTCCACTCCTGGAATGAATACCGCAGATATGGCTGGGACATATTTTTCTGCCCATCTCAGGATGTAATTTACTTCCCTTTGGGCTGCACGACTCCTGGTGCCCCCCTGATGATTGATATATGCCACTGCTGTGGCATTGTCTGATTGAATTCTGACAGGGGACCCTTGGAGTTTGGATGTCCATGCTACTAGGGCATACCGGGCTGCTCGTATCTCTAAGAGATTGATGGGCAGGGCCTTTTCTGCATCCGACCATCTGCCCTGGAGAGACTATTGCTCCAGTACTGCTCCCCAGCCTATAAGGCTGGCATCTGTAGTGACCACCTTCCAAGAAATCGGACTGAAGGATTTCCTTTTTTCCAGATTCTGGGGAACCAACCACCAACGGAGGCTCTTGCGAACGGAAGGGGACAAGGACATTGTAAGTCTAGGGCCTGAACTTTTTTGTTCCAGGCTGACAGTATGGCCCCTTGCAAATTCCTTGAATGGAATTGACCGTAGGGTACTGCTTCGAATGATGCCACCATTTTTCCCAGCAGCCTCATATACAGGCGTATGGACGGCTGGCTTTTTTGTACCCACTAAGTGGATCAAATCTTTCAAAGACAACACCTTTCCTCGAGGCAAGAATATTTTTCTCTGGCCTGAATCCAACCTTAGCCCCAAGTATTCCAGACTTTTGACTGGTTTTTAGGGCTGACTTGTCTCGGTTGATAATCCAACCGTGAGATTCCAGATACTTGATTGTCTTGTGAACGACCACGTCTAGTTTTTTCACTGAGTGGTCTATCAGCAATAAGTCATCCAGATATGCCATTATCATTACACCTTGTGTTCTTAGATTGGCCAATAAAGGGCCAGAATTTTTGTAAACACTCGTGGTGCTGTGGCCAAACCGAAGGGTAAGGCTCTGAACTGAAAATGGCGCCCTTCTACTGCAAAGCGTAGAAATTTTTGGTGGACTGGAAAGATGGGAATGTGCAAATAAGCATCTTTGATGTCGATCGCGGCTAACCAATCCTCCCCTTGTAGGGCAGTGGCCACCGATCGGATCGACTCCATCGGAAAGTCCTGATATACAGGAATTTGTATAGCCCTTTTAGAATTAATATGGGCCTCCCGTCCGCGTTTGCTTCGGGACTGTAAAGAGGTTTGAGTAAAACCCGAACCCTCATTCTTCCAGGGGAACCTCCATAATTACTCCTTGGAGCAATAGTTGTTCTAGTGCCAACAGGAGGGACTCTCTCTTCCGGGGATCCCTTGGCACGTTTGACCTCAAAAATGGGAAGGAGGAGAGTCTTTTAACTCCAAACTGTATCCCAAACCTACTGCGGAGAGCACCTATCTGTCTTGATCGTGTCCCGCCAGGTCTCTTGCGAACAACTGGAGTCCTCCCCCCAGCCGACTGAGTGGGGGCTTCAATGAATTTAACTTTGGGGGAGGTTTTGTACCTCCCCTGACCCAGGGTTTCTCATTACCCTGCTACTGTCCCTGTTTTTTACCCCCGGGATTTGACCGAGGAGGCCGTCGGAACTGTTACACAGCCGATGGCCCAGGGACTGGAGAAGCAGGCCTCTCAAAGAGGGACCTCTAACTCTGTTTTTAAACGGCAAGAGCGTATTTTTACCGCTGGAAATTTTCTGGATATATTTGTCCAGGTTTTCCCTGAATAAGCGTTCACCATGAAACGGGACGCTAACCAGCCATTTTTTACAGGGAGCTTCAGCAGACCAGTTTTTGAGCCATAGGAGCCTACGCATATGTACTATAGACAGCGTAAGGCGGGAGGCCTGATGGACTGAATCCTCTATGGCGTCAACCGCAAAGCCTAAGGCTCTAGGTAGATCAGCTAGGGCAAAGCCTGCTGATCTGTCAAGTCCCTCAAGACCTGTTTCAACTGATCCTTCACTGCTTAGCAGACCCCAATAGCTGCTACTGCTGGTTGTATCACCAAGCAGATTTTCATAAGGACTCCAATCTTTTATCTATTGGGTTCTTGAACATTTGGACATTATCCACTGGACATGTCAGTGATTTATACATACAAGAGATGGCTGCGTCCACTGTAGGGACCTTCCATTTTTTTTTTTTTTTTTTTGATGAACTTATCCTCCATGGGATAGACCACCGGAAATCTCTTGGGGGAATAAATATTTTCTCAGGACGTTCCCAATCCTGGTAAATGAGCCCTTTCAGTAAAGGGTGAAGTGGAAAAGAACAAACAGTCTGGGGGCTTCCAGCGACCCCAACGAGGATACAGTAGTGGTTGATGGTTCCGCAAGGTGCATTTTTAAATGCTGATCGGACCATGTTAGTCAGAGACTGAACCCATAATCTTTCAGCTTGAGATGCTGAGAAAAGGTTCCCCCACTGTTGATTCCTCTATAACAGAATCAACCTCATCCTGATCCCCTTCAGGCAGGTCGATCCCTGTATGGGACTGTTGCTCTGCTAACAGGCACTCTGAAGGAGGAGACGGAGATCGGGCGTGCTTTCCCTGACAGGGAGGCAGCCTCTCTAATCCTCCCAGAGCTGAGGAAAAAACCTCCTCTGTTACATACACAGGAGCAGGTGAACTGAGGACAGCCACAGTACCAAGTACCCCTGCGGGGTCTCTACGGTCACTTACCTCTGACTTCAGGGGAGACTGGTGCAGCAGAAGTATGCCCAAGATCCTCCGAGCCCGATGAGACCCCCTTCGCTTCCTGGAAGATTCAGTTCCGGAGCTTCTGGACGGCATATTCCTAAGCCTAAAGCTGAGGTATTCCAGCCGTAATACACCACTTTTACTGAGAATAGTCTAGCACAATTGCTGCTATATCACAGTTGGTGTCTACTAATGTGCCTTTCTAGGGGATGCCTGTATCAACCGCTTGCTGTATGCCTTTAAATGTTGCCAGCTCTGTCTCTGTACTTCATAGCCAGCTCACTACAATATTGTGGTTTTTTTAAACTGCTGGGACGCCCGCACATGCGCAGAAGCGCTGCGGCGCGCACAGAGCGTCATCCCCCAGGCTCCGCCCCCTTTCCCGGCTCACCTCTATATATAGAGGCGCGCGGCCACGTGCGCCTTCGGCGCTAATTTCAAAATATGGTTACAAGGGACAGGAGCCAGGGCCCCTCTTTGCCGCAGGCCGGGGGATGGACGAGCACTGCAACATGGCAGAGGAAGCAGTTTCCTATAAGAGAACTCACCATCTGCCTGGACTTTGCTCTGCTGAGAAGAAGCTAGTCCACATGACAAGAAAACATTCCACAGCGGCCTCTAGTGGACAAACACAGGTACCGCAGTCTAATATATTAAATATATATATAAAAAAAAATTTTTTTTTTTTTTTTCTTGACCACCATTAAAAATTATTACATTTTTTTAGTAGTTACAGGCATGCACAGAATTTTGCGGGAATACCATTAGGTAACAGACAGAAAGACAAATTAGGCTTGGGGGTCCCCCAATAGAACCAAGTTCCTGGGGGCCCCCACTTACCTGTTCCCCGCCGCAGGACTTTGTTTGGTCCACAAAAGCCCAAACTTCACCTATCACGGCAGGCATTGTAATCAAACCTTCAGGGACCGGGTTCCCAAGGATTCCACTCCCCTGGACCTGTATAGCACCCTGCACAGAAAACATCTTGGTTGTGGGTATGACCAGAGCTCTGGATCCCAGGGTCCAGCTCTCCTAAGAGAAGCATTACAGGCAAAACCTTGCTCTTCTCTGCAAGGCCCGGGTACCGACCGTTTAGCTATGAAGCTTTTTTGGTCGGATCCGGAATAGCTTACTGAGGCCCAAAAGAACCTGTACGCAAGCTCAGTGAAAAACACATGTTTCTTCTTGGCCAACACCTTAGACACTGGCAAAAAACTGAGGTGCTCCCGGATGGGAGGGGCTTATATAGGGGAGGGTACTTCCGGTTTTGGAAGTTGCCAGTGCCAGCACCTGACGGTATCTATATAACCCATTAGTAATGACTATGTCGCTCTGTGTCCCGTGATGTACGAGAAAGAAATCAGCTTGAACTGATCCCAAGGGAACACTAGGGCATCCGAGCCGCAAGCTAGGGGATCCCTTGTCCGAGAGACAAACCTGTCCACCTTTGCGTTGAATCTGGATGCTAGAAGATCTACATCCGATGTTGCCCACCGCTGACATATTGTCCAGAAAACCTCGGGGTGAAGGGACCCTTCCTCTGGGCCTAATTGCTGGCGACTTAGAAAGTCCGCCTTCCAATTCTCCACTCCTGGAATAAATACCGCAGATATGGCTGGGACATATCTTTCTGCCCATTTCAGGATGTAATTTACTTCCCTCTGGGCTGCACGACTCCTGGTGCCCCCCTGATGATTGATATATGCCACTGCTGTGGCATTGTCTGATTGAATTCTGACAGGGGACCCTTGGAGTTTGGATGTCCATGCTACTAGGGCAGGGTTTCTCAACTCCAGTCCTCAAGGCGCCCCAACAGGTCATGTTTTCAGGCTTTCCATTATTTTGCACAGGTGATTTGATCAGTTTCACTGCCTTAGTAATTACCACAGCCATTTCATCTGAGGGAAATCCTGAAAACATGACCTGTTGGTGCGCCTTGAGGACTGGAGTTGAGAAACACTGTACTAGGGCATACCGGGCTGCTCGTATCTCTAAGAGATTGATGGGCAGGGCCTTTTCTGCATCCGACCATCTGCCCTGGAGAGACCATTGCTCCAGTACTGCTCCCCAGCCTATAAGGCTGGCATCTGTAGTGACCACCTTCCAAGAAATCGGACTGAAGGATTTCCTTTTTTCCAGATTCTGGGGAACCAACCACCAACGGAGGCTCTTGCGAACGGAAGGGGACAAGGACATTAAGTCTAGGGCCTGAACTTTTTTGTTCCAGGCTGACAGTATGGCTCCTTGCAAATTCCTTGAATGGAATTGACCGTAGGGTACTGCTTAGAATGATGCCACCATTTTTCCCAGCAGCCTCATATACAGGCGTATGGACGGCTGTCTTTTTTGTACCCCCTAAGTGGATCAAATCTTTCAAAGACAACACCTTTCCTCGAGGCAAGAATATTTTTCTCTGGCCTGAATCCAACCTTAGCCCCAAGTATTCCAGACTTTTGACTGGTTTTTAGGGCTGACTTGTCTCGGTTGATAATCCAACCGTGAGATTCCAGATACTTGATTGTCTTGTGAACGACCACGTCTAGTTTTTTCACTGAGTGGTCTATCAGCAACAAGTCATCCAGATATGCCATTATCATTACACCTTGTGTTCTTAGATTGGCCAATAAAGGGCCAGAATTTTTGTAAACACTCGTGGTGCTGTGGCCAAACCGAAGGGTAAGGCTCTGAACTGAAAATGGCGCCCTTCTACTGCAAAGCGTAGAAATTTTTGGTGGACTGGAAAGATGGGAATGTGCAAATAAGCATCTTTGATGTCGATCGCGGCTAACCAATCCTCCCCTTGTAGGGCAGTGGCCACCGATCGGATCGACTCCATCGGAAAGTCCTGATATACAGGAATTTGTATAGCCCTTTTAGAATTAACATGGGCCTCCCGTCCGCGTTTGCTTCGGGACTGTAAAGAGGTTTGAGTAAAACCCGAACCCTCATTCTTCCAGGGGAACCTCCATAATTACTCCTTGGAGCAATAGTTGTTCTAGTGCCAACAGGAGGGACTCTCTCTTCCGGGGATCCCTTGGCACGTTTGACCTCAAAAATGGGAAGGAGGAGAGTCTTTTAACTCCAAACTGTATCCCAAACATACTGCGGAGAGCACCTATCTGTCTTGATCGTGTCCCGCCAGGTCTCTTGCGAACAACTGGAGTCCTCCCCCCACCCGACTGAGTGGGGGCTTCAATGAATTTAACTTAGGGGGAGGTTTTGTACCTCCCCTGACCTTCTCATTACCCTGCTATTGTCCCTGTTTTTTACCCCCGGGAATTGACCGAGGAGGCCGTCGGAACTGTTACACAGCCGATGCCCCAGGGACTGGAGAAGCAGGCCTCTTAAAGAGGGACCTCTAACTCTGTTTTTAACCAGCAAGAGCGTATTTTTACCGCTGGAAATTTTCTGGATATATTTGTCCAGGTTTTCCCTGAATAAGCGTTCCCCATGAAATGGGACGCTAACCAGCCATTCTTTACAGGGAGCTTCAGCAGACCAGTTTTTGAGCCATAGGAGCCTACGCATATGTACTATAGACAGCGTAAGGCGGGAGGCCTGATGGACTGAATCCTTTATGGCGTCAACCGCAAAGCCTAAGGCTCTAGGTAGATCAGCTAGGGCAAAGCCTGCTGATCTGTCAAGTCCCTCAAGACCTGTTTCAACTGATCCTTCACTGCTTAGCAGACCCCAATAGCTGCTACTGCTGGTTGTGTCACCAAGCTTGCTGTAGAAAGAAGCAGATTTTCATAAGGACTCCAATCTTTTATCTATTGGGTTCTTGAACATTTAGACATTATCCACTGGACATGTCAGTGATTTATACATACAAGAGATGGAAGGTCCCTACAGTGGACGCAGCCATTTTTTTTTTTTTTGATGAACTTATCCTCCATGGGATAGACCACCGGAAATCTCTTGGGGGACTAAATATTTTCTCAGGATGTTCCCAATCCTGGTAAATGAGCCCTTTCAGCAAAGGGTGAAGTGGAAAAGAACAGACAGTCTGGGGGCTTCTAGCGACCCCAACGAGGATACAGTAGTGGTTGATGGTTCCGCAAGGTGCATTTTTAAATGCTGATCGGACCATGTTAGTCAGAGACTGAACCCATAATCTTTCAGCTTGAGATGCTGAGAAAAGGTTCCCCCACTGTTGATTCCTCTATAACAGAATCAACCTCATCCTGATCCCCTTCAGGCAGGTCGATCCCTGTATGGGACTGTTGCTCTGCTAACAGGCACTCTGAAGGAGGAGACGGAGATCGGGCGTGCTTTCCCTGACAGGGAGGCACCGATCAATGTTGACAATCTCTCTCTAATCCTCCCAGAGCTGAGGAAAAAACCTCCTCTGTTACATACACAGGAGCAGGTGAACTGAGGACAGCCACAGTACCAAGTACCCCTGCGGGGTCTCTACGGTCACTTACCTCTGAACTTCAGGGGAGACTGGTGCAGCAGAAGTATGCCCAAGATCCTCAGAGCCCGATGAGACCCCCTTCGCTTCCTGGAAGATTCAGTTCCGGAGCTTCTGGACGGCATATTCCTAAGCCTAAAGCTGAGGTATTCCAGCCGTAATACACCACTTTTACTGAGAATAGTCTAGCACAATTGCTGCTATATCACAGTTGGTGTCTACTAAAGTGCCTTTCTAGGGGATGCCTGCATCAACCGCCTCTATGTGCCTTTATATTGTTGCTAGCTCTGTCTGTGCACTTCAACAGCCAGCTATAATGTGCTTCAAAACACGCTGGACGCCCGCACATGCGCAGTAGCGCCGCGGCGCACACCTGAGCGTCATCCACCCGCTCCGCCCCTTTTTCCAGATCGCCTCTATGAATAGAGGCGCGTGCACGCGCACGCGCGCGGGCACGTGCGCCTTCTGCGCCTTTTTTGAAAACAACCAGGAGCTAGATGGGAGCCAGGGTCCCTTTGCCGCAGGGCCCGGGGATGGATGAGCGCAGCAACAGGGCAGAGGAGACAGCTTCCCAGCAGAGAACATACCAACTGCCTGGATTTAATTCTGGAAGAAAAAAATCCACATTACAAGAAAAAGAACCATAGCGGCCTCTAGTGTCTAACACAGGTACCGCGGTCTTACATTTTTTTTTTTTTTTTTTGCCTACTATTAATTTTTTTTACATTTTCTCAGTAGTAACAGGCATACACAGAATATTAGCGGGAATACCGTTAGGTAACAGACAGAAAGACAAATTAGGCTTGGGGGTCCCCCAATAGAACCAAGTTCCTGGGGGCCCCCACTTACCTGTTCCCCGCCGCAGGACTTTGTTTGGTCCACAAAAGCCCAAACTTCACCTATCACGGCAGGCATTGTAATCAAACCTTCAGGGACCGGGTTCCCAAGGATTCCACTCCCCTGGACCTGTATAGCACCCTGCACAGAAAACATCTTGGTCGTGGGTATGACCAGAGCTCTGGATCCCAGGGTCCAGCTCTCCTAAGAGAAGCATTACAGGCAAAACCTTGCTCTTCTCTGCAAGGCCCGGGTACCGACCGTTTAGCTATGAAGCTTTTTTGGTCGGATCCGGAATAGCTTACTGAGGCCCAAAAGAACCTGTACGCAAGCTCAGTGAAAAACACATGTTTCTTCTTGGCCAACACCTTAGACACTGGCAAAAAACTGAGGTGCTCCCGGATGGGAGGGGCTTATATAGGGGAGGGTACTTCCGGTTTTGGAAGTTGCCAGTGCCAGCACCTGACGGTATCTATATAACCCATTAGTAATGACTATGTCGCTCTGTGTCCCGTGATGTACGAGAAAGAAATAGAGATTGAGTGAGTATATATATCTTTTGTGGTCCCCAATGAATCCCCGAGCGCCGTTGTGGGGGGGCCACAAAAGATAGATATCGTATTTATCGTTCAGTTCTGGCAGCCTCGGAGGGGACAGGGAGGGGGCGGGATGAGTGCCGTCAGATTACATACAGGAGAATCTCCTCTGTAATAGGAAGTCCTGAGCTTGCATAGGACAACTGTTATGTCTATCATAGGAGGCGGGGGAGGAAGCAATTAAGCGGAAGTTCCACTTTTCGGTGGAACTCCGCTTTGAGTGGATTTTGCATTGCTATAGACTTGTATGGGAATGCAAAGCCAGCTTGACATGACAATACAGGCCCTAAAAATTGGTAATACAATATGTTCATTCAATATAACAATTTCAATGAAAGAATCCAAAGTTTTGGATGTCAATTGCACCAAATAGACAATAAATTATTCCTACTGAAACGAAACAGCCAGTCCTGAAAAAAAAAAAAAAAACCACTAAAAATTGTATTCAAACAAAATACGCTGTTGTTTTTAATGATTATTTTGCTTGAAAACAAATCTGAAGCAACTAAATTTATAGTCTATCATTTATTTTTCCATGTACAGCCAGCATAATCATTTGAGTAACTTTCTACATTACCTGGGGAAAAGAGGTTCTTAATGGAAGCCAACAGCTCAGGGCAACAACACCAGCTAATTTCTGACTCATTGTTAGAGCAGTGTACAATGACAGAGCCCCTCCCTGGAAGGGTAAAAAGTCTGTTAACACAAACAAATTTTACATTACAAATGTTATTTATTACTATAACAATAGCCATAGCCATGTTTATAAATCCTGCTTTAGCCATGCCCAAAGCTTAGCAATTAGCTGGCTGACATATTCTTTCATTGTATGGCCACCACTACATGCAAATGCATTCCAACAGAGCGCAACTTGTACTTTTGTCACTCGCTGACCTGCTTGATTTCAAGTTACAAATCATGAAGCTAATCAGGCTACTGCACCACTAGACTTCTTATATAGCTTTAAGCAGCAATAGAGTAAAAGACTGTGGGGGTTAGAAATGCACAGAGAAAACAGATTTAAAGCACTCAACAGTTAGAAAGGACTTTCTAACAGGTCTGACTTACCTGAGAAAATCCTCCTAAAATTATTCTATTTGAGGGTATACCATTCTTTACTTCTTGGTCTATAAGAGCTTTGACTGGAAAGAAAAAATAAAATAAATATATTGGTTATAGAATGACGCAACATTCATGTGTCTTTGTGGCTAATGATTTTTCATAGTGGTACTAGCCACCAAGCAGCTACAGTTTCTTCCTCAACCTTGCATTAGTCATTTGTTTCATAATCACTCTTTATGAAATTACACATTGATTCAAAGTCTTGTCAAGCACTGAACTAAAAGAATGTCTTTAATTTCTAAGTGAACTATTATGAAATATATGTAGAAGATGAATTCTATATAAAGAATGCCTACAAAGAAACAGTAAAATAAGTGAGAAAGCCATACTGTTCTCTGAAGCCTGCTTAATGCCAGCATCATCCTCCTGAGCATCTGGAGACAACCCAATGATGTCAAACCTAAAAACATAATAAGCACAAATTAGGAAAATATGCCGCGAGTATTAAATTGTATAATAAAATATGGAACTGGTTTCTCAAAATCTTTCCTGATTAAGCTGCAAACATCTTAAATGAAAGCTACATTATTATACAACCATTGTTCTACTCTTAAAGCCTTAAGGAAACATTAATTTGTGTTACCAGACAACACTGAGCCTGCTTTGCCCTGTGGACACTATGCATTTTTAATTACAAAGTCATTTAAAAATTAATTAGAGGGAAGTGGATATATTTAAAGTCTCCTGACAGGACTACAAGAGGGAGGCCAAAAGCTAGCAGGGAGATGTACAACATTCATTAATAAAAAGCATGTCTTAAGCTACAGCGTGGTCTAAATAGCAGGAGATGCTATCCACTTCATTATAGGGGATGTAGCAGAAATAAGGGTATGCCCACAGAGCTGTTTTACCATTTCTAACCTATAAGAAAGGCCCTGGACTCTGGAAATTGCAAATAATATATTTTTATACAAGGATCCCTTGTTCACAAAATGCTGGAATGATGCAGATAAAAAAAAAGTGACCTGGGAAATGTCCCAAATTCTTCGTACCTTCAGGCACTGTATGGACAAAAGTCTCACCCTTTCATCCGGGTCAATATAAAAAGCAGAGCATAAACCTCCGAATTTAAAAAAAAAAAAAAAAAAGCGCAAAGCACCCCCCCCCCCCCCATGTTGAGGGCATGTGGCATGGTACGTTTCAGGGGGCCCATGTTGAGGGCATGCGGCCTGGTATGGCTCGCTCGTTCCTACCTTCTTTCCTGACCTGCCATGCAGCAATATTTTGCAAATGGAAGAAACACAAAATAACTGTTGCTCTCCCTCTGTCTGGGGCTTCATGCAAGATCTCATCTCGTGGAGTTTCAATGATGAGAATGGTGATCAGTCAGCCCAGAACTACACGGGAGAATCTGGTCAATGATCTCAAGGTAGCTGGGACCATAGTCACCAAGAAAACAAATTGGTACACACTACGGAACGAAGGACTGAAATCTTGCAGCGCCACCTGCAAGGTCCCCCTGCTCAAGAAAGCACATGTACAGGCTGGCTGAAGTTTGCGAATGAACATCTGAATCATTCAGATGAGAACTGGAAGAAGGAGGGAGGAGAAGGACCATCAAACAGAGGTGGAAACAACATGCTTTGGGGGTGTTTTCTGCTAAGGGGACAGGACAACGTCATTGCATCTAAGGGACAATGGACAGGGCCCCGTACAGTCAAAACTTGGCTGAGAACCTCCTTTCCTCAGCCAAGGCATTGCAAATGGGTCGTGGCTGGGTATTCCAGCATGACAATGACACCAAAACACATGGCCAAGGCGTGGTTTAAGAAAAAGCACATTAAAAGGTCCTGGAGTGGCCTGGCCAGTCTCCAGACCTTAATCCCATAGAAAATATGTGGAAAGAGCTGAAGGTTCGAGTTTCCAAACGTCAGCCTCGAAACCTTAATGACTTGGAAAGAATCTGCAAAGAGGAGTGTGACAAAGTCCCTCTTGAGATGTGTGCAAACCTGGTGGCCAACTACAAAAAATGTCTGACCTCTTATTGCCAACAAGGATTTTGCCACCAATTACCAAGTCATATTTTGCGAAGGGGTCAAATACTTATTTCATTCATTTAGGCTACATTCACACCTGAGCGTTTTCAGCTCATAAAACGCCCATCAAGTAAAATCCCATTCATTTCAATGGCACCTGAAGCAAAATGCCTGAAGCTCAAAAAAGTACATGAGCTTCTTTTTGGGCAGATTACAGGCGTTTTTCTGCTTTTTACCTTGGTGGCCTTTTGACCTGTACAAAATTGCGGTAAAAAATCGTGACAAAAACGCGCGACTTTCTGTCTGAAAACGAAACGCTTCAGCGTGAATGCAGCCTAAAATTATACACTGATCATTTCTTTGTCAGTGGGCAAATGTATAAAATCAGTAGGGGATCAAATACTCATCCCCCCTCACTGTATGACACCACACTGAGAGTTGTGGACTGGATTTGATCTGTCAGTGGAAGCAGTGCCACTTTTTACACTGCAAAAGGTGCATACTGACCTCCTATAGGTAGCGGGGTCCACCCAAGCAGGTGAGAAGACATTGTTAGGTGGGGTGATTGGCACCGTGGTGAACAAAGGTCGATACACACAGGATTGTTTTTTTATGTATGGGATTACATGATTCACGGATTTTATATATATATATATATATATATACATATATACATACATATACACACACACATACACACACACACACACACACACACACACACTCTCTCTATCTATCTATCATCACACATACACACATATATACAGTGGGGCAAAAAAGTATTTAGTCAGCCACCAATTGTGCAAGTTCTCCCACTTAAAAAGATGAGAGGCCTGCAATTGTCATCATAGGTATACCTCAACTATGAGAGACAAAATGTGGAAACAAATCCAGACAATCACAACGGACGGACACTGAAAGATGGACTCGCATTGAGAGAGAGAGAGAGATAAAAAAAAAAAAAATTAGAGCTAGATAAAAATATTAATAAAATACAATAAGTTCTATGATCACTGATGAACTTTATAGATTAATCTATGCACTTAACATATTGAAGGCGAGCGTTGTATTGCACCCTTGAAAATAGTACAATATGAAAAGTACTCCGCTTTTTTTCTTTAAAGAAACCCTTTCCTGGTGGAAGTTGCCAGCTGACCTCTCATAATGTACATTGTTTGGCTGCCCATGATGCTCACCGTTATATTTAATTTCAAGAGTAACTAACGTAGAAAAACTAATGATTTCACTCTAACATTGTCGATTGGCAAACATGTTCCAGGTCAGGGTCTCAAAAGTATCAAAAAAGGGAAAGTTAGCATAACATTAGGGCGAGCAGCATCTTCAGAAGGAAACCAGCAAGGAGAAGCCACCTTATTCCTCTTGGGAAATGTTCATTCTATTAATTGTTTAAAACAGCAGAGGTGTAATCTCAAGGGACACAAACCATGTAAAAAAGTTTCTAAGCATACTAAACTGGCTGAAAAAATAGATTTCACAGGTACCATTTACTCATACAGACATACATGCTATTTTTAAGCTCATCCTGCGATTTTTTCCACCTTTGTATACAATAATATGAGAGAAGAATACATTTTTTGCATAATATATTCACCCCGTGACACAAAGCAAACTAAATTTAGAACATTTTGTAAAACCAGATTTACAATTTAATCAGGTTACTTTGCAGCTGTATTCACCAATGATGCAAACTGCTGACTCATAACCAATGTGTACCATGTTCCGTCCACCATTAACCAGAATCAAAAGTGTTATTGGGTACAATTTATTGAGGCGAATAGATACGTACACTTCATTAGGCTTGGTGCAAGCCACACAAGCTTCAAAAGCTCTCAATTTCCAAGCAACAAATAGTGTGACTGCATTTCCCCGTTTCCCCTTAAATATTACCCTATTGAGGCTAAAAATTAACTTTTCTTCATGCATTTTTTCCTGTTAGAGGCCATCTACTGATCCACAAAAAAAAAAAAAAAAAATTCAGCTTGTACATTGGTTTAAAACCTTTTACACAATGTTGCACATTACTCTATGCAGCATGTCAGGCTGTACAGAATCAACAAAATTCACCCAAGGTTTTCCAAATCAGAAAAAAGGAAGGTGTGTGTGTGTGTGTGTGGCGGTTAGGGGAGAAACCATACCCCAATAACCTCAGCAGTGGAAAAAATTAAAATTAAAATAAAATCCAATCTCATAGGGGAAAGGAGGGGGATCTGCAGACTACAGATGTTTGCCCCATACTGAAAGGATATCGAACTGAAGAGTTTGAGTGAAATTAGACATAGGGGATTGCATCAAAAGGCGGCTTTCAATCTTCCCCAGTATCTTTGTGCAGGCCCAAATTGAGGGACTTTCCATTGGCCTCAGGGACTCCACCTGGCATCAAGGAGACTACGAGTGTCCCAAACCAGCGAAAACCTTTAAGAGTTGTTCACACAGACTGTAAATTGCTGCTAACAATTTCCCCCTAGACACAAAAGAATTGGAGGATTGTACCCTTGGAAGTGGATATACCAGGATAAGAATTCAGAACTAATCTTACCTTTAGGGGAGAGCTTTTAGAGGATGAAATATACAGGGGGTCCTCCTCACCTGATGGAGTGGGCTGTCAAAGCCCTCTCCATCATCCTCTCCCCCCACCTCTCTGCCTGTGTATTGCTACAAGCCTGCTGTCTATAGACCTGTACCATGGTAAGTAAAGCGAGCAGCCACTAAGCTGGGTGGAGTGTCTGCCAAGATGAACACCTATGTGGCAAGTCTCCCATATCCCTAAACTTACAGAAGGCACTGGCCTGGTTGAGCTGTAGCCATACACAGCACTCACCCATTTCCAGACAAGGGTCAAAGGCCCAATCTTTACCCCTCGTGGTTGGCCTGCCTCGTAGGGCTTTCAGGGACTCTACTGCTGCTGAGGGGATCACTGCCCTGGACCCATATAGCACCCTGCCAGAAAGGTCACAGAATACTGGGTAGCTCAGGGATGGATCCAGCGCAAGGCAAGATTACAGGCTGACCCTGCTCTTTGCTTGCAATGTCCAGGCGACCGATTTGGATTAAGCGTGCCCCCTTCCCCAATGGAGGTGTGCAGGACAGACCAAGAATTCAGAAGATAAAAACCCACAGAAAGGAATCTACAGAGACTTCACAATCACATCCTTCACTTTAAAACCCTAGCAAAAACACAAAAAACTGAGGCTTAGCTAAGCTGGGAGGGGTTATGCCTGGGCAGGAAATTCCTGCCTTTCTTATGGCCAGTGTCCATTCACCTGATTCTACCTGCATAACCCAAGTGGTCATAAATAAAAGTATGATCAACAATATTTGCTTTATGTATCCTGTTCACACCACAATGTTGCCTTGAGGTGGGTTGCAGTACTTTGCATACATTTTGTGAACACACACACACACACACACACACACACACACACACACACACAAACTCTGGCTTGCATTAACAAACCTTTAGGCTGGGTTCACACCATCCCCGCATCCATCTTACAGGAGGGGTCCAGTGCGTCCTGGTTCACCGTTTCAGGTCCGATTTCGGCCCGAATTTGGACCTAAAACGGACCAAAAGACACAGCGTTTTTCTGCAAAACGCACAGGCTCCATAGAGAGCTGGTGAAAATCTCCTGTGATTGCCAATTGGATGCGGAGAACCCGCATCCAATTCGGAATGGTGTGAACCCAGCCTTAGAGTGAAAAGTTGGCAAGGGAACGAAACCAAAAGAAAGGAGAAAAAAAATTAAAAATAATATAGTTGGAACAAGGTCATGTCACTTTAGATTAAGTAATTATACCATTTACAACAGGTGCGTCAATTGTATGGCATAGGGAAATGCTGTCATCTGAATTATTAGTTATTAAAACACAAAAGTGCTGACTGCATCAGTCTCTTACCAGTTCTACTAATACTCTGTGACCAAACCCATTTCTCGTCCTCTTTTCATACAACAATGTGTGAGGTGATCGTTCTCCTTGCCTTTAGCAGAATAAATTAGGAAAATTATGTATATGTGACTTTTTCTTTTAACCACTTCCCTACCGTAGGATGTCATACGACGTCCTGGACTTTTGGGGGGGGGGGGGGGGATATCGGAATGATGCCTGCACCATTCAGATATCCTTCATTTCTGCCAGCAATTCTGAGCACCATAAGAACGAACAATCATAGTGGTGGTTCCCCGCTTGATCGTTCTTATAGGCGGGAGGGGACGTCCCCCCCTCCCGCCGCCATCCGGTGCTTCTCCGGGCTCTCCCCTGTGCCATCGGGGGGCCCGGAGAACGAATCACCTGGCGCCGGAGGAGGATAGAGATTTCTGGTGACCATCTGGTCACCGATCATCTCCATGACTGTCGGAGGCCTGGGCGCAATGGGTGACCGGAAGTAAACAAAGCTGCAATCGTGGCTGAAAGCATGAGATCAGTGAATTTTATTTCCCCGATCTCATGCTTTCCAGCCTGGAGGAGAGATGTGGGGTCTTATTGACCCCACATCTCTCCATAAAGAGGACCCGTCACAATGATTCCTATTACAAGGAATGTAAACATCCCTTGTAATAGGAATAAAAGTGATAAAAAAAAAACTACTCGTGCTCAGAAGCGAACACGCATGCAAGTACCACCCACATATGTAAACACCGTTCAAACCACACATGTGAGGTATTGCCGCGTGTGTTAGAGCAATAATTGTAGCACTAGACCTCTGTAACTCTAAACTGGTAACCTGTAAAAAAATAAATAAAGCGTCGCCTATGGAGATTTTTAAGTACAGAAGTTTGACACCATTCCATGAGTGAGCTCAATTTTAAAGCATGACAAGTTAGGTATCCATTTACTCGGCGTAACATCATCTTTCACATTATACAAAAAATAATAATTGGGCTAACTTTACGGTTTTGTTATTTTTTAATTCATGAAACAGTTTCTTTCCCAAAAAGGCGCTTGAAAAATTATTGCGCAAATAAAGTTGCAATGACCGCCACTTTATTCCCTAGGGTGTCTGCTAAAATTATATATATATATATATATATATATATATAAAATGTTTGGGGGTTCCAAGTAATTTTCTAGCAAAAAATGTATGATTTTTACATGGAGAGAAGTGCAAGAATAGGCCCGGTATGGAAGTGGTTAAAGGCAGACAACAAAACTAAAAATTAGCAAATAGAAAACTAAACCGCACCATATACTGTACTGATGAATGTCTTTTTATACAATAAAGCACAAGTTGTGGATATTACACAGAAGACAAAAGCTCTGACTCGGAGGTCTGAATGGCACATAGTATTTATTTTTCTGTCAGACAGATGCGTTATCTATGAGAGGCAGCACAGTAACAGCCAATCTAATATAGTGGCATATGGCAACACCTGCTAAGCTAGCCAAAAGAAAGGATCACTAATACTTGGCCTACTTTCATGAAGAGAAACAGTGGAACACGCCCTAGCAATAGTGCTGCAAAAACTGCTATTGTAGCCTCGGATGATATTAGTGAGGAGCAGCATATACAGTTTACTACAATTGTATCTTTTGCCTAGATTCATTGATGCAGAAACGGTTTCAATGTGCACAGCAAATCATTTACATATTCTGCATTGCTATTATTGGGCAACAAATGTATTGTTACATTATACTCTACCAGGATGACAGAAAGCGCCCACAAAAACCCGCTGAGCTTCATCTACCACCACTTTCAGGATTCCCTCAGAGACAAATAAAAGAGGTCTCTACAGATAAGATCGCTGTTGTAAGTTACCTGCAGTTCCACAGGTACAGACAACTATCTAACAGTGTATAGGTTACTGCAAATCCTCTAGTATGCAAGTCAAAGAAAAAAAAAAAGGTTGTCTATCAATTTTAGGCTTGTGTAGTTCTCCAGCCTGTCCTCAATGTATTTGCTCTGATTTTACTGCACATGGCGAGCTTCTCACAGTGTGCAGGAATAGCTGCCATATGCCAGACAGCGCCCACCCCATTTCCTGAATGGAACATGTCAATCATTACCTAGGCCTTTCCTGATATGTACACAGGACCTTTTCAGCCTCTCCCACTAGCCATGATCTGCCTGCATTGCACACAGCAGCAGAGACCCAGTGATTACATCATAGGGTCTAAAATAAGGTATGCAAAGGAAAAATTTGTATTTCACTTTCAAAGTACAGGTTGAGCAATAGTACTGGTTACAAAAGAAAATGTAAATGTCATTTTTTAAATACAATTTAAACACAGCGATGAAGTGGTTGGGAAGGTAATATACAAGATGCCACAGGCACAGCAACTAGTATACGGCCACAAATAATTACAGCGGAGTGTAATACACCAAGATTACCCCCCCCCCCCCCTCTCGAGAATGACTTGTTAACAGTAAGACCAAAAGGCAGGATTATTGCAGTGTGCACTTACCATGAAGGCATAGCCATGTTCATGTTTAATGTTACCGGCATGATAGGCCTGCAAATACAAAGCTCTAGTTATGTATCTGACATGCAGAGATATATATATATATATATATATATATATATATATATATATATATATATATATATATATAGATATATATAGATAGATAGATATATATTTTAGCAATTTACAATAGATTTAAGAAAGCAGAAATATTCATTACTGTAGCTGAAATTACATAGGCATACTAAGGCACAGAACGTATAATAAATAAAAAAAAAAAAAAAAAAAAAAGAAGAAGTAGGATAAGGCAATCTAAGTGGATAAATTGAATGCAATATACAACACTTACGCATGTGGACATATATACTTCACATGAGGACTCCTGATGCTTGCCATTGCTTCTGCCCAGCCATGCCTAGTGGGTACAAGAAAAATAAATAAATATTTGTTTGTGCCAAGTGTGAAAAAGTAGCTCTGACCATAAGCTTTTGGTGCTCATTGTTATGGTATGAAAGTTTAAATTCAATACGGTGGTTGAATCCAAAATATCTGCTTCATGTCTGAGGTCCCCTTATAAAAAGAAATCCTCCATACTAACTTTGCTGTAGCTGCACAAAAGGCACGTCACTCTGCATCTGGTGTTGAAACATGAAAATATGTGTGCTGGTCTCTTGCCTTAACATGTCATTACACTGCAATTATATTGAAAATGGAATGCCTATGGATCTGTCAGCCACAGATATGTAGCTCCTAAAAAAAGGTGTCGTGAAGCCAAAAAGGTTTCTGTTAAATTCTAATGCCGCATACACACGATCGGAAATTCCGACCATGTGTCGGCTCCATCTGAATTTTTCTGTCGGAATTTCCGTCAATAAAAATTTGAGCGCTGGTTCTCAAATTTTCTGACAAGAAAATTTTTTGTAGAGGAAATTTCGACGCACCAAAAACCACGCATGCTCAGAATCTAGTCGATACATGCTCGGAAGCATTGAACTTAATTTTTCTCGGCTCGTCGTAGTGTTGTACGTCACCGCGTTCTTGACGGTCAGAATTGTGTGACCGTGTGTATGCAACACAAGTTTGAGGCAGAATTCAGTTTGAAAAAAATCCACGGTTTTCTTGTTGGAATTTCCGATCGTGTGTACGTGGCATTAGATGTATGGACTGTGCTAGGTTCCATCTGTGAGACAGACTTCCCGTCCCAAGCCCGAGACAATACCAGCTTGGTCTGAGTGGCGCTCAGCCATTCATAGGTAACTTTGTATTCTGTGAATGAATACAAAGCTTCCTCAGATTTGCTGAGGTGGGCTGGTGACGTCAACCTCCAACTCAGCCTATCAGAGGTCGCTTTGTATTCATTCACAGAATACAAAGACGCCTATGAATGGCTGAGCACCACTCAGACCGATCTGAGTGCAAGACGGTAGTCTGTCTTACGGCCGGAACATAGCACTGTATGTAGCTGAAGCTATATGCAGTACATACAGCACTTAACCCCTTCCATACCGGGCCATTGTAAAATGACGCCGGCAGGAACCCGCTCTCCCTCCGGGTGGACGTCATATGACGTCCTGGGTTTGGAGGGGGGATATCCGAATGATGCCTGCAGCTAGAGGCATCATTCAGATATCCTTGTTTTCAGCCGTCAATCCTACGCACCACAAGAATGATCATAGCGCGGTTCCACTGCTTGATCGTTCTTATAGGCGGCGGGAGGGGACATCCCCCCCTCCCGCCGCCATCCGGTGCTTCTCCGGGCTCTCCCGTGCCATCGGGGACCCGGAGAGAATCGTCCGGCGCCATTGGTGGGTCACATGACGAGCATAGAGATGACTGGTGACCAGATGGTCACCAGTCATCTCTATGACCGTCGGAGGCCTGGGCGCGATGTGATGACGTCACGCCCGGGTCCTCAAATGTAAACAAAGCCGCCATTGCGGCTGTAAGTATGAGATCAGTGACATTTTTTTCACGATCTTATGCTTTCCAGCCTGGAGGAGAGATGTGGGGTCTTATTGACCCCGCATCTCTCCATAAAGAGGACCTGTCACACACACGTTCCTATTACAAGGGATGTTTACATTCCTTGTAATAGAAATAAAAGTGATCCCAAAAAAAAAAAAAAAAAAAACACACGCAAGTCCCGCTCGCATATGTAAACGCCGTTCAAACCACATATGTGAGGTATCGCCGCGTGCGTTAGAGCGCGTGCAACAATTCTAGCACTAGACCTCCTCTGTAACTCTAACCTGGTAACCTGTAAAAATTTTCAAAGCGTCGCCTATGGAGATTTTTAACCACTTAAGCCCCGGACCATTTGGTAGCTAGAGGACCAGAGGTGAATTCAGAATTTTGCACTGCGCTGCTTTAACTGTAAATTGTGCGGACATGCAATGTTGTACCCAAACGAAATTTGCGTCCTTTTCTTCCCACAAATAGAGCTTTCTTTTAATGGTATTTGATTGCCTCTGCGATTTTTATTTTTTGCGATATAAACGGAAAAAGACCGAAAATTTTGAAAAAAAATGATATTTTCTACTTTTTGTTATAAGAAAAATCGAATAAACTCAATTTTAGTCATACATTTAGGCCAAAATGTATTCAGCCACATGTCTTTAGTAAAAAAAATGTCAATAAGCGTATATTTATCGGTTTGCGCAAAAGTTATAGCGTTTACAAACTAGGGTACATTTTCTGGAATTTACACAGCTTTTAATTTATGACTGCCTATCTCATTTCTTGAGGTGCTAAAATGACAGGGCAGTACAAAACCCCCCCAAATGACCCCATTTTAGAAAGTAGACACCCCAAGGAAATTGCTGAGAGGCATGTTGAGCCCATTGAATATATTTTTTTTTTGTCCCAAGTGATTGAATAATGACAAAAAAAAAAAAATTACAAAAAGTTGTCACTAAATGATATATTGCTCACACATGCCATGGTTATATGTGGAATTGCACCCCAAAATACATTCTGCTGCTTCTCCTGAGTACAGGGATACCACATGTGTGGGACTTTTTAGGAGCCTAGCCACGTACGGGACCCCGGAAACCAAGCACCGCCTCCAGGATTTCTAAGGGTGCAAATTCTTGATTTCACTCCACACTACCTATCACAGTTTTGAAGGCCATAAAATGCCAAAATAGCACAAAACCCCCCCAAATGACCCCATTTTGGAAAGTAGACACCCCAAGCTGTTTGCTGAGAGGCATGGTGAGTATTTTACAGCTCTCATTTGTTTTTGAAAATGAAGAAAGAACATTTTTTTTTTTCTTTTTTTTTTCAATTTTCAAAACTTTGTGACAAAAAGCGAGATCTGCAAAATACTCACAATACCTCTCAGCAAATAGCTTGGGGTGTCTACTTTCCAAAATGGGGTCATTTGGGGGGGTTTTGTGCCATCTGGGCATTCCATGGCCTCCGAAACTGTGATAGGCAGTGAGAAGTGAAATCAAAAATTGACACCCTTAGAAAGCCTGAAGGCGGTGCTTGGTTTTTGGGGTCCCGTACGCGGCTAGGCTCCCAAAAAGTCTCACACATGTGGTATCCCCGTACTCAGGAGAAGCAACAGAATGTATTTTGGGGTGTAATTCCACATATGCCCATGGCATGTTTGAGCAATATATCATTTAGTGACAACTTTGTGCAAAAAAAATAAAATAAAAAAAAATATATATTTTTTCCGCAACTTGTGTCAACATATAAAATATTCCATGGACTCGACATGCCTCTCAGTATATAGCTTGGGGTGTCTACTTTCCAAAATGGGGTCATTTGGGGGGTTTTGAACTGTTCTGGCATTTTATACACAACATTAGGAAGCTTACATCCACTCTTCTAACCACTTGAAGACAAAGCCCTTTTTGACACTTTTTGTTTACATGAAAACATATTTTTTTTTGCAAGAAAATTATGTTGAACCCCCAAACATTATATATATTTTTAAAGCAAAGGCCCTACAGAATAAAATGGTGGGTGTTGCATTTTTTTTTCTACACAGTATTTGCGCAGCGATTTTTCAAACGCATTTTTTTGGGAAAAAATACACTTTTTTTTTATTTTAATGCACTAAAACACACTATATTGCCCAAATGTTTGATGAAATAAAAAAGATGATCTTAGGCCGAGTACATAGATACCAAACACGACATGCTTTAAAATTTCGCACAAACGCGCATTGACGACAAACTACATACATTTTTAAAAGCCTTTAAAAGCATTTACAGGTTACCCCGTTAGATTTACAGAGGAGGTCTACTGCTAAAATTACTGCCCTCGATCTGACCTTCGCGGTGATACCTCACATGCATGGTGCAATTGCTGTTTACATATGACGCCAGACCGACGCTTGCGTTCGCCATTGGGCAAGAGCAGGGCAGGACATGGGTGCTTTTTTTTTTTTTTTTTTTTTTTTTTATTATTAATTTTGCTTTTTTATTTTATTTTTAAACTGTTGCTTCCATATTTATTTATTTTTATCACTTTTATTGTTATCTCAGGGAATGTAAATATCCCCTATGATAGCAATAGGCAATGACAGGTACTCTTTTTTGAAAAAACTGGGGTCTATTGGACCCTAGATCTTTCCTCTGCCCTCAAAGCATCTGACCACACCAAGATCGGTGTGATAAAATGCTTTCCCAATTTCCCAATGGCGCTTTTTATATCCGGGGGGGGGGGGGGACATTCCCTCCCACTGCTTGTAAAAGCAGTCCAGAGGCTAATTAGCCACTAGGATTGCTTTTACATGAAAGCCGGCCGCTGGCTGAAAAGAATGATACCAAGATGATACCTAAACCCGCAGGCATCATTCTGGTATAAACATTCAAAGTCCAGCAACATACCAGTACGTTGCTGGTCCTTGTTGGACATGTATTGTAATCTTTTTTTTCATGCAGCCTGTTGGCTGAACGAAAAAAAAAGATTGATCGGTGGGTATGCCCACCATTAGAATACCGCCCTTCATCCACCATTTATATATGCCGAAGCATGGGGGCATCTTCTCGCAAAAGTTATGCCGCGTACACACGGTCAGACTTTTCCACGGGCAAGCCTCCGTCGGAATTTCGACCGTATATACGCGGCATTAGGAGCAAAATCGCTCCTCCGCTCCTGCTGCCCCAATGCTTCGGCATATATGCTTTTTTTTTTTAACTGTGGTGGTGAAATTACCTCCTACAGCACTGGAGTCGCAGGGATCAGGCCTGTCTCTGCGAACGCTGCAGTTATGTCTGTTGTGTTTTGCAAGTGACAGTGATCGATCGATACTGCACGTCGGTGGCCTGGGCTGGACGGAGGGGCAAAACGCAGGTGCTAGCAGGTATCTGGGCTGATCCCGCTAACACTGCGTTTTTGGGAACCCTAAACTGCTGGGGACGCTAGTATAGATCTGATCAGATCAGATCTTGAGCTGATCAGATACTATACCACTAAGGGGGTGTATGCTTCACGCGTGGGTGTTAGCGCTACTGGCACTAACCTGACGCTGCCTGGGGTGTGACGCAGACCCTCTCTGACGCTAAAACCTAACTGATATCACCCGCCGGGCGATCAGGGGGTTAAACCTTTATTGGGTTATATACGGCGGGTGCCCTGACACTATAAAAAGCAAACTAACTAACCAGCGTCACCCGTAACACTTATATGATGATCACTGGTGAAAGGGTTAACTAGGGGCAATTAGGGGGTTAAAACCTTTATTAGGTAATATATGGGGGTACCTGACGCTATATAAAAACCTGACGGCGAACCTAAAAAAAAATTACTGGCTACCTATCGGCATCACCGACACTAAGACAACGATCATAAAAACGATTGCTTAGCGACAGTGGTGATAGGGGGTGAAAGGGTTACCTGGGGGGCGATCAGGGGGTTAAACCTTTATTAGATAATATATGGGGGTACCTGACGCTATAAAAACCTGCGGCGAACCTAAAAAAAATTACTGGCTACCGATCAGCATCACCGACGCTAAGACATCTTTCAGAAAAATGATCGCATAGTGACGGCGGTGCTAGGGGGTGAAAGGGTTACCTGGGGGCTGATCAAGGGGGTTACACCTTTATTAGGTAATATATGGGGGTACCCGACGCTATAAAAACCTGCGGCGAACCTAAAAAAAATTACTGGCTACCGATCAGCATCACCGACGCTAAGACATCTTTCAGAAAAATGATCGCTTAGTGACAGTGGTGATAGGGGGTGAAAGGGTTACCCCTGGGGGGGCGATCAAGGGGGTTAAACCTTTATTAGGTAATATATGGGGGTACCCGACGCTATAAAAACCTGCGGCGAACCTAAAAAAAATTACTGGCTACCGATCAGCATCACCGACGCTAAGACATCTTTCAGAAAAATGATCGCATAGTGACGGCGGTGCTAGGGGGTGAAAGGGTTACCTGGGGGCTGATCAAGGGGGTTACACCTTTATTAGGTAATATATGGGGGTACCCGACGCTATAAAAACCTGCGGCGAACCTAAAAAAAATTACTGGCTACCGATCAGCATCACCGACGCTAAGACATCTTTCAGAAAAATGATTGCTTAGTGACAGTGGTGATAGGGGGTGAAAGGGTTACCTGGGGGGCGATCAGGGGGTTAAACCTTTATTAGGGGGGGGGTTAGGGGGCTACACTGGACCTAAAACTAAATGTACTGACACTTTTACAGTCACAAATGTCACTGATTGCAGTGATCACTAAATAAATGGTCACTGCAATCAGTGACACTGTGACTGGGGGGGCGATTTATGTGCCTATGTGTCCTGGTGTCAGTGTGCTGTTCTGTGTACTAACCTGGCATCTTCTCCTGTACGGCGCTCGGTATATGTGAGCGCCCCAGGAGAGATGACATCACTTCCTCCTTCCTGGCAGGCAGGGGAAGCTCTCTCATTCGCCGGGAGCGATCGAGAGGGGGTGGCCGGAATCGAACGGCCGTCCCCTCATGCCGGATCGCTCCCGAAGGTAAAACGACCGCTCACTGTAAAGAAGGGGGGTCCGATCGGACCCCCCAACTATACAAAGGCAATCACGTACATATACGTGATTCTGCCTGTCGGTGCCATTCTGCTGACGTATATTTACAGTGGGCGGTCGTTAAGTGGTTAAGTACCGAAGTTTGGCACCATTCCATGACTGTGTGCAATTTATAAGCGTGACATGTTAGGTATCTTTTTACTCTGCGTAACATAAGCTTTCATATTTTACAAAAAAATTGGGCTAACTTTACTGTTTTGTTATTTTTTAATTCATGAAACCATTTTTTCCCCCAAAAAAAAGCGTTTGAAAAATTTATGCGCAAATACCGTGCAAGATAAAAAGTTGCAACGACCGTCATTTTATTCCCTAGGGTGTCTGCTAAAAAAAAAACCCATATATAATGTTTGGGGGTTCTGCGTAATTGTCTAGCAAAAGAATGATGATTTGTACATGTAGGAGAGAAGTGCCAGAATAGGCCCGGTATGGAAGTGGTATAAAAAGCCCTGTATGGAAAGGGTTAAAGTGGATGTAAACCCATGCTCATCCTTTCTAAACTACTGCCATAGTGCTGATCTATAAGGATATCGATGCCTCCTGCATGTATCCTTATCTGTCAAATGTCTCCCCTCTGTCTGTTATAAGAACTGAAAAACTGCAGATTCTGTGGGTGGGTCTGTAGTCTGGAGCTCGGTGGGTGGAGTCGTGATGTCAGTAGACTCCCCGCCCACCTCTACATTCCTTGTCAACATGCATTTTTTCCAGTGTATTCCTTCTGCTATGATCACTAACATCCAGTCAAAATCCAGAAAAGTAACCACATGACTTCAGAAAAGGAGTGGGGGTGGGAATTAAGAAACAATGCCTGTCTAAAGCTAGTGCACGAGATATGTAAATAACCTGTCACTCAAAGCAAGGGGGCGGAACGGACAAAGATTTTTTCTCTGTTTGTCCGTTTTATCTCACTGAACAATAAAAGAGGATTGCTCAGAACTGGATTAACTCTTTGTAGCAAGACCTGGCACAAATTATAGGAAATCTTATACTCTACATTGTGACAGCAAAAAAATAAATAAAAAAAAATTCGGGTTTACATCAACTTTAAAGCTGATTTACACGTTTTTCTCTGGGGCAGTGTTCAGGCACTTTAGCACGGGAAATGGCCTCTGAATGGGAAGCGGTTTTCAGGCGCTTAGCAATCAAGCAGGGTGGATATAAATCAATGAAAAAAAAAAAAAGTTTTTTTTAGATTTTTATCAAATTTTAATAAAATGCTTTTGGAGTAAAACTCTATCCAACGATAGTTTTCTATTTAAGATACATTAATAATTTAGTTTATCCAGCTTGAAATGGAGCTTAGTTATGTAGCATGAGGCTGTATATTCTGCAATATTTACATTTTTGGTAAACTCATTTACTACCACTCGGCACCAAGGCCCACCACCCACCAAGAGGCCGCATATTTGCATGGGGCTGGTGCCAAGAGATTAAAATTTAAAAAAAGAGATGTCATATATTCTGTTATTCTTTTATCTGTGATGATGCACACACAGCTCACCAACAGACACATTCTAATAAGCTGGAAATTTTTTGACATACCCAGTATCTCCCAAGCCATGCAGGAATATAACCTGAAATAAAGAACATTGTTTTAAAGCCAAGTATTTATTATTATTTTAACAACATTTAATACATGACTAGCATGTCAAAATTCTGAAAAGATACACTGGCATGTATTACAAGTAAGTCTGAGCTCCGGCGTGTTCGCACACCCCACGTGCAGAGCCCGCCATGAAGTCGGCAATGTGCTGCGCTTATCACAGGCAGTGAGACATTTCCCGATCTCTGCAGCCACGCATCGGGACAATGTCTCCCTGCCTGTGATTAGCACAGCGCAGTGCCGACTTTCTGGCAGGCTCTGCACGTGGGGTGTGTGAACACGCCGGAGCTCATCCTTAATCACAAGCAACGCATTGATAAAAAAAAAAAAAAAGTCTGTAAAAAGGTAAAGTTTTTTTTTTTTTTTTTTTAAAAACAAGGACATACAATAGACAACAAACAGACACATATGGAGCGAATATCGCCCAATCCAGTACAGTGCAAAAAAATGTTTTTTAGAAAGCTGGTAAACAATTGGCATATATCAGGAAGACAATGTTCAGTCACATTTTTAAGGAGCAGGAGAGACAGTGCTCTCAGAATCAACCCAGTGGGCCCCAAACCTTCCTGAATTTTTTCGGACACCCTCTAGCCTCATATATGTCAGTTTGTATAATGATACAGCATGGTTAATATTTGTGAGCCAGAAGGCAATAGTGGGTAAGGATGGAGACTGCCAATGGAAGGTTATTGCTTTCTTAGCATAAAACAATACTATTCTCAGAAATGTTTGTGTATTCTCGGATATACTATCATCATCAATATAGCCCAGTAAACACCTTAGAGGATTACATACATTAGGTAATTGTGTCAATGAACTAATAAAGGCCATGACCTCCGACCAGAACTGCCTGATCGGAGCACACTCCCACATTAAATGAGAACGTGCCATCAGCCATGCCACAATGAGAGCATAATGCAGAGGGCAATCTATTCAGTTTAAATAGTAAGCATGGAGTAAAGTAGGATCTGTATAACAATTTAGTTTGTATTACCTTGTCACGAGAAGAGATGACAGAGGGAACCTGGAGGGGCAAAAGCTCCTGCCAGATTTCCTCCATCAGCTCAGGGATATCAGCTCTCCAGCTGGCAGCCGTCTTGCTCAGCCTTTGAGTCGTGGAATGCAGAAGGGAATATGTAGAAACTAGCTTGGTGTGAGAGGAGTCGGTCAACATACGTTCCAGTGGGGAGAGCTGAATAGATATGTTGCGAAGACCAAACTGCGTTGCTGCAGTGTGGCATATCTGTAGGTAGAGGAAGTAAGCGGTGCATGGTAGATTGTAATCTTTACGAAATTCATCAAAAGAACGAAAACACATTGTCTAAGAATAAATGCAAAATAGTTTTTACCCCCCTTTTCGACCAGAATCCCCTGTCAGATCTGTGGAAGAACTCTGGTAGAGTCGGGTTTCCCCAGAGTGGAGTGTTCGGCGAGTAAGTATTACTGTCAACGAACGACTGTAGTTTTGTTAGCTTAATAAGCCTTATAGTCATAGCCAGGACACTCGTACCCTCCCGCCCTCTAAGGGACATACGATAAATCAGGTTCTGCAGGGATTCATAGGAGGTAAGGATAGCAGCCTCCAAAGCAGTGGCTGCGTTGTTGGCTTCAGGAAAAAAAACACCAATGTGCATGAGCTAATTGTGAGGCAATATAATAGGTGTGGAGACAAGGTAAGGCCAATCCGCCCTCCAGTACCGGTAACTGGAGGGTGGTCTTGGCAATCCTGACTACTCCCCCTCTTCCACAAAAAGGAAGTAAGGATGGAGTCTATTTCTTTAAATGTAAGCTTAGTGACATATATTGGTGAATTACCCAATGATTTACAGACTTTAATACATTGAACTAGTAAGCATATAAAATTAACCCCCCCTGATGCCGCTTCCAGACAGCTTTTTTGGTGGGCTTTAATGCCCAGGAGGGGGCACAGCTTCACCATCATATGATTTAAAACAGTCATGCAATCAGGACCTCTTCTCACTGGCTCCCAATCAGAAGCTTAGTGAGAATGTTCTCAGTCCCCAAACCCAGAGGTGGGGGACTTGAGTCACATGACTTGACTTGAGTCACCTGTTTGAGGACTTGCAACTTGCTTGAGGACTCGACTTGACACTAATGACTTGCGACTTGACTTTGACTTGGGCTATATGACTTGCAAGGACTTGGCATCACTAACACTAACCGCAAGCCGCCGTCTGCCTACCTGATCAGCGTGTCATGCAGACGGCGGCCATTGCAGTGTTCAAAAGCCGCGCCTCCTCGTCTGTGATAGGCGGAACACTCAATTTCACAGCAGGCAGTGTTCAGCCTATCACAGACATCCTCTTATCCTCGTCTGTGTTATGAGGATGAGCGGATGTCCGTGATAAGCGGAACACTGAATGCTGGGAAATTGAGTGTTCCACCTATCACGGACGAGGAGGCGGCGCAGCTTTTTAATACTGGAATGGCCCCCGGGATGCCGCCGATTAGGTACACGGCTGACGGGCACAGTGAGGCAATGGACACAGTGAGGCAATGGACACAGTGAGGCAATGGACACAGTGAGGCAATGGACACAGTGAGGCAATGGACACAGTGAGGCAATGGACACAGTGAGGCAATGGACACAGTGAGGCAATGGACACAGTACAAATATTATTTATTGTTATCCCTCCTATTATTTTTATACAGTATGGGGTAGATCAGTATTTTGACTTGATTTGTGACTTGACCAAAATAAATGACTTGACTTGCTTGACTTCTAGCAGGGACTCGACTTGACTTGCTTTTCGTCACAGTAACTTGGGACTTGCTTGAGACTTGAGGGTTAAGACTTGAGACTTGCTTGTGACTTGCACATGTGTGACTTACTCCCATGTCTGCCCAAACCTCATGCCACCTAAAAACGCATATGTGCAGCAGTTGGACATTACAGCCCACCTGTTCTCGTTGCCACATGTCTGCATTAAAGAGGAAGTAAACCCATTAGGGTTTACTTCCTCTTTGTTTCCCTGCAAAGGTAAAGCATAATGGGCTACTATGCATCGCATAGTAGCCCATTATGTGACACTTACCTGCAGTAGAAGCCCGCAATGTCGCAGACTTCCTCCATAGCAGCGAGCGTCCATCTTCACCCCTCTTCTTCCGGGGGCCGCGAACTCCGGCTCAGTGCCTGGCCGGAGTCTCGGGAGCCGCCACTTGCGGCTTCTACACTCTGTGCGCCCTAGACACTGGTGACGTTCTTTTGCAAATATCTCCTAAACCGTGTAGGTTTAGGAGATATTTGTTGCACCTACAGGTAAGCCTTAATCTAGGCTTACCTGTAGGTAAAGTGGTCTGTAAGGGTTTACAAACACTTTAAGTAGTTGGCAAGAGGTTATAATAGAGACTTCTATTATAACCTATTAAGTTGATGGAAAAAGTAAAATTCCAGTCATTGGGTACAGTGGGATAGGCTCCCTAAAGAGATGAGTAGTCAAGGATTGTCTGAAGATGGACAGAGTAAGGCTGGGTTCACACTTGTCCGACAAACGCTCCGACATTGGGAGCTCATGACGTGTGAAAATCAATGTTTCCCTATGAGAGCTGTCTTAACTGGTCAGACTTTGAAAATGCTCCCTGTACTACTTTGGTCCGACTTTGATCCTACTTCAGCCCATTGAATATCATTGAAGTCGGATCAAAGTAGGATCCTTGTCCTAACCATCTGACTTTTGACATCCGACACAGTGATTACAGCAGCAGTAAAAGGAATTTCGCACCCTGGGATTGTTTTGATTGGTCAAAGGACAAGTCAGACTAGCACAAAGTAGTATCCTGTTCATGAAAGTCGGATGGATAATCGGACCAATGTAGGACTGATGTCGCAGAGCAAAGTAGGATGAAAGTTGTATGACTGTCGTGTCGTACCAGTGTGAACCCAGCCTCAGATATAGGATGGATTGGGGTAGGGAGTTCCAGAGGGAGAGAGGCTATGGAGAAGTCCTGGGGACAAGCAAGGGAGGAGACAATGGGGCTGGAGAGAAGATCTTGGGAGGTGCAAAAAAAGATGGTTTGGGTGATAAGGCTGATGATGTAGCACAAAGCTGAAATGTGGATGGCTTTGTATATTATGGCAAGTATTATAAATCTTATGCACTGGGTGACCAATAGGAGGGGATTGCAAAGAAGCAAGGCAGGCACTCAGCAGGTGGACGAGTCTGGCAGCAGCAATGGATTGAAGGGGAGATGGCCTAACTCCACACAGACCAATAAAAATAAGTTGCAATAGTTCAGGCAAGAGATAAGAGTGAATCGGGAGCATTGTGGTGTCTGGGGCATACGGTAGTCAGGAAATCTTGTTGAGATAAAGGCAACCAGATCTGGACAGTGACTGGATGTGGGGCTGAAAAGGGAGGTTGGAATCCAGGATTATACCCAAGAGCTCTCACATGGGGCGGTCCAGCTGCAGTGTGTCCGCGAGGGATACGTGCAGGGTCCAGCCTTGATACAGGCAGCCTGAAGCACAAAAAAAGACAAAAGAAGGACAGCAGCTGAACAGGCCCAACAATCCTAGAGGAATGAAAAGGCGAAATGCTTAAATGTGCATCCCCACAGACAGGGCCGTTTGGAGGAATTTGGGGGGGGGGCACTACTGATTTTTAATTCAGAAGGGGGGGGGGTCGCCATTCGAGGGGGGGGGGCGCCAAATCGCAGGAGGAGGGGGCCGCCAATCGCGGAAGGGGAGGCAGCTCAGCTGGGGGCCCCAAGCAGTTGCTTGGTTTGCCTGTCCTGTTCCGACGGCCCTGCCCACAGGGTGACACTGTGGATGCACTAGCATAAATGTGCCAACGTCCCGATAATCATGGAGAAACACTAACGGAACCAAGAGATGGACTTTGGACGGCACATAGGTAGGTATTGTAAAAAGATCTAGGGGTTTTTTTATTTATAGAAAAAAATATCTTCCTAAAAGTACATCAATACATTTTAGAAAAAAAAAAATTACATTTATAATAAGCATTGGTATAGGATCCAGAATAGTCATTTTTTTCTAAAATGTATTAATGTACTTTTATGAAGATATTTTTTTTCTATAAATAAAAAACCCCTAGATCTTTTTACAATACCTACCTATGTGCGTCCAAAGTCTATCTCTTAGTTCCATTAGTGTTCATCCTGGAGGAATATTATGCCTTCAGTATTGGAAAGATTGAGTTTGAGGACGTGGCTCAACATACAGATATGTCAATTAGTAAGGAATAGCAGGAAATCAAATAACACCAGTCAAAAAGGGCCTAGATCAGGGGTCTCAAACTGGCGGCCCTCCAGCTGTTGTGAAACTACAAGTCCCATCATGCCTCTGCCTGTGGGAGTCATGCTTGTAACTGTCAGCCCTGCAATGCCTCATGGGACTTGTAGTTTTGCAACAGCTGGAGGGCCACCAGTTTGAGACCCCTGGTCTAGATTTTCAGTCTGCAGAACTAGTCAACAAGTTAGCGGGCAGAGTCGATTATTATTTAAAGTGTTAATAAAACCTACAATAGTAAAATCAGTCTGTATACGCAGTAAAGCATGCTTGTTTAACCCCTTAGGTTCCATAGTGAGTATATCGACCACATTGTGTAAAAAGGCTGTTGTATCCTGTCTTCCGATTATGAAAATATTTGTTAGTTGCAGCCCTAAATCGATTAGTTGGCCAAATATTGTTTTGATTAATCGGATAAAAAAATCATATAAAAAAAACTTATACAATTTTTTCATTTATTTAAAGTAATAATGAAAAATGATGGGGGAAGCACCATTCCTCACCGGGAACACCAATGATGGGGCACTATTCCTCCTGGGAACATCAATGATGGGGCACTATTCCCCCAGGAACACCAATGGGGCACCATTTCCCCCTCCAAGGAAAACCAATGGGGCACTATTCCTCCCCCTTCCCGGAAAACCGATGATGGGGCACTATTCCACTCACCCCCAATACAATGATGGGGCACTATCCCCCCCCCCAAAAAAAAATACTTATCATGGGGCACTTGTCAGTAGTACATTCCTTTCTGTGATGACGAGTATTGTATAGCCGCTACCTTATATCACTTCACTGGTACAGCTCGGCGCTCACAGCTGCTTCTCGCCTCTCTATTCCCTCGAGGCAGCAGCGGGCGGGGCTGAAGTCAGCGAGGAGAGAGGTGGACGTGCATGGTCACATGAGCGCTGCTGTATTCTCATGAGAATACGGCGGCGCCGCCGGCTTTTAACACAGGATTCTAATACTGGGACGGACGCTTGACTGGCAGGGAGGAAGGTGCGTGGCGTTAGACCAACTAATCAATTAATGAAAATCGTTAACGATTTTCATTATCGATTTTATCAAATAATCGTTTCAGCCCTACTTCTGATACTCTCCTCCTTTCACTGTTCCCAATAGATTTCCTGATAATGCAGAGCCCGGGGATAGGCTGCTCATGCTCAGTTTGGTGTGTATTGCTATAGGAGTTTTTTTGGGAGGGTGTATGTGAATCAGCACTGTCCAGACAGAGGGTCAGGGGTCATGCAGCCTCAGGACAGTCAGAGGAGAATGAAAACTCCTCCTACAAGCTTTAATCAGACAGTGATAGAAGTCACAAGACTGCTATATACTGCCGATGAGAGAATTTTTTTTAAATAAAATAATATAAATATATATATATATATATATATATATTTATATTTATATTAAAAGTATTTAGCAGTTTATATCTATTAAAAAAATTGTATTACCATGTTGTGTACTGTGGGAGACCAGAAATGGTGAAATGTAGGGTCCTGGGTTTAGTAACACTTTAAAAAGTAGAATTTAAAAGGCAACCCCCGCCCCCCCCTCATTTTAGATAAAGAAGGGTTGTAACCCCTGTCAGATTTATTTTTTGCTACAGTAGCTAGAAAGAGTATTCATACCCCCTTGAAATTTTGTCATGTTACAACCAAAAACAAAAAAGTATATTTTATTGGGATTTTATGTGGTAGACTAACAAAGTGGCACATAATTCTGAGGTGGAAGGAAAAATGATTTTAATTTTTTGTTTACAAATAAATATCTAAAAAGTGTGGCCTGCATTTATATTCAGCCCCCGACACAATACTTTGTAGAACCATCTTTTACTGCAATTACAGCTGCAAGTCTATGTGGGGATGTCTCTACCAGCTTTGCACATCTAGGCGTGTGAAATATTTGCCTATTTGTCTTTGCAAAAATAGTTTTTTTTTTTTACTAACCGTAAAATCCATTTCTCGGAGTTCGACACACAGCCTTCTTAAATCAGAACCATTGGATTATAATCGCCTCCATAGGAGTAGGACTAGGCAGAACAAAAAAAATAAATAATAATAATAATAATAATTACCTGGCTACGCCCATGGGCCGTCCTCAGCCAGTATATAACCCCCTCCCTGCTTTAGGTATTCAGTTTAGTAGCAAGCAGTAATCGAAGTATCAAAAAACTCCATAGAGGGGTGGGGGCTGTGTCTGTCAATGAACTCAGAGAAATGGATTTTACGGTAAGTAAAAAATCCTAATTACTCATTCGTTCATTGATAGACACAGCCTTCTTAATTCAGAACCATTGGGACGTCCCAAAGCAGTGCAAAACATGAGGGGTGAGACAACGAGAAATCCCAAGGCTAATACAAGAGCCAACCAGGTAACAACCGCTTCACCCAGGACAAGCTGGAACCCAACCTGAACGCTACCCCTTCAAGGAGGGAATAGACCCTCTAAACAGCAGCCTGCAAAAACTTGCAGCCAAAAGAGGCATCCGCAGATGCCAAACCATCCCTTCATAGAACTTGTGAAAATGTACACCGATGACCAGTGGCCATCTTGCAACTTGCGCAACGGACGCCTGATGACAGAAGGCCCAAGAAGCACTAAGCCTCCAAGAAGAATGCACCGTAACAGGAAAAGGAGGAACCCGATCCCTGACAGAATAGCCCAGAGTCATCATCTGTTCGATCCATCCAGAAAAAAGGTTGCAGAAGAAGCAGACAGCCCCTTTCTTGGCCCAATCGCGAGTACCGTGAACCTGCCCTTCAAAACAGACTCAGTGGCTGGCAAATACACCCGAATCCCCCAAAAACACAATGAGGGCAGATAAGGCAATCTCCTTGGGATGTGCTGACCAGGAGCACAAGAAAGGCAACACAATGTCCTTATTCAAATGTGACGTAATTGTAGCCGTATTAGTGCAATTGTGACAGAGAAAATTAAGTACTGTCCGTGATACTTTTTATTTGCACTAACATACAATTTTTCAGGACAAGCTTTCGGGGTATGTCCCCTTCTTCAAGGTCCAAGCAGTACAAGAGTACTGCTTGGACCTTGAAGAAGGGGACATACCCCGAAAGCTTGTCCTGAAAAATTGTATGTTAGTGCAAATAAAAAGTATCACGGACAGTACTTAATTTCCTCTTATTCAAATAGAAATGTAAAAGGAAAAGGGGCAAAGCACCACCTTAACCTGGGTAAGGTGAACGACAAGAGAACGCCCCCATTTTGACACCCTGTAAGCAGAGGCTACAGCCACCAGGAGGCCACCTTCCAGACAGACATGATGGTTTGGAGAAGCAAAATCACTAAGCTCAGATCCCACAGCGGTAAGAAGAAGCCACACTGGTGGAAACAGACGTCCAACCTCTTGAATAGACAGTACACACCAGGGGAGTGCGAGACCAGGGGACGCTGAAGAAGACCACCCAGGCTGACACATGGCCTTTGATGGCACTCGAGGCCCTTTCCTGCTCACCCCCCCGTAAATGGAGGTCGGAATCGGAACCACCTAGAAAGCACAGGGATGCATGCCCGGTGACTCTCACCAGGATATATGCGCTTTCCACATCCGGAGGTAAAACCTCTTAGAAGGTAGACTCCCTAGCTATCAGCAGTGTTGAAACTGTAGGACGCGGCTCATCACAGCCCCAGACCGACGGGACCCAACCGGAATCCCCGCAGTCGTGATCCTGCGCAAAAAGCCACAGTGGAAGCTGGAGAGGAGGCAAGGCAGAGTAGGGCCACCAGAAGACCCCGTGATCTTGCCAGAAACCTTGGTACCATCCTGCTGAGCCAGGACGCAAACAGATCTACATCAGGAGTGCCCCAGCGGAGACAAATCCGATGAAACACGGCCCAGTGAAGGGCCCACTCCGGGGTCCAACCTTAGCCAACTGAGGTATTCGTCTGGCAGTGTTCCACTTCTGGAAAACGTATGCAAGAAAGGGCCAGAACGAGACGCTCTGCCCACCGGAGGATACTGGCAACAGCCCATTTGGCCCGCCCTGGTGAAGGACACTTCACCCATTGCCTTGTCCGAGTGGATCCGTACCGGGATCACCCGAAGTTGATCCGTCCATGATCCAGAACTAGTCTGATCGAAGTTTCAGGATATTACTCGGTAGTCCGGATTCCACCAACGTCCCTAAGCAGAGCTCAGTCCCAGGACATCTCCCGACCCGGACAGACGGGCATTGGTGGTCACCCTGTTCAATACCACGGGAGAAAGGGTTTACCCTGGCGAAGAACCGGAGAGCGAAGCCACCAGACTAGGGAACCTCTGATTTTCTGACTCAGCCAAAACCGATTGTCCAAAGACCTTGGGTATTTGTCCCATTATGCCAGGACCTCCCTAAAGGGAGCCTGTATGGAACCAAATGAAAATCACCTCAAAAAAGGTAGATGTCATCGGACCAAACACCCACAAGCAGATCCGCAGAGGAGCCCACCTGCTGGACAGTAAATGCCCAAAAAAAAAAAAACAGCATGCAACTTCTGGAGTTTTGTCCAGGAGAAGCAACACGCTGGCCAGAACTGAAGCCGGGGTCAGGCTCAGATAATCCAACGTTCTGGCAGGGCCAAAGCAGACATAATTAAATGATAGAAAGGGGAAGGGGAAGGGGAATTAGGGAAAGGGAAAGGAAAGGGAAGGGAATCAGTCTGTTTAGAGCAGACCGAAAAGCGGTTACTATAAGCAACAGATTATAGATCCAAAAACGGAAATGATTATAAAATTTAATCATTTATTCCTATTATCATTTTAAATATATGTAAAAGGGAACATATAAAGGTGCAGTGTTATTATCAAAAGTGAATGGTCATACAGTACATAAATTAATTGGAAACACCTAATAGACAGACAGGACAAACAAATGACTAAACATGTAACAACACACTTGTCCGGACGTATGATTCAGTCTTATATTGATATGTAACCCAGTAAAGAATAGTATTTATTGTATTAATTACCGTCCACCAGAGGATGTAAGGTAATCTAAACCACGTAAGTGGATTTATTAAAGTCAAATGGGTTTTACATTTGGTATAAGGCTGAGCCTGATGGGGTGGGGGAAGGGGGAAACCAGGGAAGGGGGGTGATAGCGCTGGGGGCAACCATTAGGACATGTATGGATTAGTACAAATGTCCTAAATGCAAGATTTGCATTAGGTACATAATGGGAGTCCACAAATAGAAAATTTCCTTGAGGGTTGGAGGGGTTAGTTGATGTTGGTAAGAAGGCTGTTGTATTGGTAAATGGATAAATGTCCTCCAAGAGTTGTTGGCAAAAGAAGTTCATCAATATAGTTATTGGTACAGAAATCTGTAATGCTTTTATAGCGTAGCTCTTACAACATAGCTCTGGTATGCACATTTAAACAGTGTGTAATTGGACCCATTATCATTGTCTGCAGCTCAACTTCAACCCATAAATCAAAGTACATTACCATTGGGCGTCTCCGTGTTGGAACTGGATTTAGCCAATTCTTGTATTTAAATGGGTCCCAAGTTACCTGACATCAACAGCTGATTTGAAGATGTTATTTATGCCAAACCTGTATGGTGTGATGGCCGGTAACCGAAGCAGGTATTGGAGTGAAGTCCAGGTCCCCCGAGCGTTACCTTCACCGGTATCAGGAAGAAATCCAATGTGGCTACTTTTGAAGTGCCTGATGTCAGTAGCCGCGGTCGTTGCCGCTATCGTAGGTACTGACTGGGGCTTACGTTCCCCGAGCCATGTCGATCCACCCACTCCGTTCAGGACAACGTCACGTGACTGTGCGAGATGTGACGTCAACGCGTTTCGCCGTGCTCTGTGGCGTAGCTTCGTCTGGACGTATCGCGTTACTGGACGGAGCCCGTGTTTATATTTCACTGGGACCAGTGACGCGCCTCATTAAGGGGTTGAGTTGTGTGAAGGACAACCCTTAGTTGCGTCCTGTCGGGTTTTTCCAATTACTATGAGATGTTCACCTTTTTGGAGTTAATCTCCATTGCCGCATGCATGACGCGGCCAGTTGAATCCATTTTAGATGGGAACTTTTAATAATCGAACTTTGTTTCTCTTCAGGTTCCATCTGACGGCATGGACATTCACACTTTTGTATTTGCTAGCAGTCACAGAACGCATTTAGCAAGAGAGGCTAGATGCATTTTTCTTGGGGCTATTATGCAAAGGAAGAGGTCAGGGAGATGATTACATAATGCATATAGGGAAGAGGTCAATGCTAATGGCAGCCAATGTTATATACATCCTAACAATGGAGGGAGAGAAGGGAAGAGATTAAGTAAGGGGAAAAGCCACACACAACGGTGATCTAAAGTTGGTCACATGCCTACACTTAATTTGATTTATTATTAGGAAGGCTTGGAGAGCCCTTTTGCACAGGTCAGAGCAAAATGAAAGTAAAAATTAGGGAAAGGAGATAAGTAAAAGAATGATAAAAGATGAGCAATATTTTAATGTATATTTCAAGTGCCAGGAGAGATTATTGATAAGGCAATGGGACCAATAGGTGTTACCAAGACACTAAATATAGTGTTAGTAAAGAGGATTTAATATTTTTATAATTATTAATGATTATGGCCAACCTCTAGGTTGGCAAGAACACCTGCAAGTTTAGCTCCGTGTTTAGGCCAACCGGGACAAGAGATTTTAAGCAATATACCCACCACTTCTCCTTTTGTAGGAGGATGCGATCGTAATCGCCTCTTCTGGTGGGCAGCTTGAGAACGTATATCCCTTTGACCATCATACCCCTAGAGCTACGCCCATGATGCTGGGCAAAGTGTTTGGCTAGGGGTTTCTCGGGAATTTTTTCTTTGTTATTAATTTCTCTCAAATGCTCACCGACTCGTATCCTCAGCGATCTCTTGGTCTTGCCCACATAAATCTTAGGGCAAGGACAAGTGATCATGTATATGACACGAGTGGTTGAGCAATTTATGAGGTCCCTAATCTGAAAGGATCTAATGCCCAGAGCGTCCATGAAAGTGTTAGTTCGATGAACATAAGGGCAAACCTGGCATCTAGTGCACGGGAACATCCCTGTTGCCCGTGGGTATTCATTGAGCCAGTTAGTTTGTGGCTCTTTAGTGAACTCTGATTTTACCAACATATCTCCAAGGTTTCTGGCTCGCCGTGCCACCAACATAGGTGATTTACCAACAATCCTGGCCAGATCTGGGGTGTTGGTCAGAATGCCCCAGTGCTTTTCCAGTATTTTTCGTACTGGTTCCCACTGGGACCCAAATGTTGTGATGATTCGTATTGGGTCATTGGTTTGTTGTAAGTCCTCATTGGTTATTTGTTTTTTTGGGGCTAGAAGGTCAGAACGCTCTCTAGTTGCTGCTCTCTTCCTTGCCTGTTTAATCTGTCTATGTGAATAACCACGTTCTCGAAATCGAAGATATAGTTCATGACTTTCTCGTCTGTAGTCCTCTACACTGGTACAGTTCCGTTTGATACGTAAGAACTGGCCCAGTGGAATCCCATTTTTTAACCAGTGAGGGTGGTGACTTGTAGAAAACAGCAGTGTATTTGCCGCTGTGTCCTTGCGATATGTGCAAGTTTTAAGTCTACCCTGTTTGAATGAGATTAGGAGGTCAAGGAAGGATAATTTCTCATGATCAAATGTGTAGGTTAGATGTATATTCCGTTGGTTGGCATTAAGTTCCAACATAAATTGGTGTAGCAGTTCTGGCGTTCCTCGCCATAGCATCAACACATCGTCGATGTACCGCCACCAGGTCATCACGTGGGGGCGGTACATCGTCGAGGAGTATACATCCTCCTCCTCCCACTGTCCAAGATGGATACAGGCATAGGCCGGGGCCCAGGCTGCCCCCATAGAAGTACCCCTTATCTGATGGTAGAATTTGTTCAAAAATTGAAAAAAATTATTGTGCAAAGCAAAATGCAGTAATTCAGTTATAAACTCATTTTGGGGTCCCAGTAGGGGGTAGTGGGATTCTAGAAAGTTTTCTATGGCCTGGATACCCACCGAATGGGGAATTGAAGTGTACAGGGACTCTACATCAATGCCAACCAGTAGAACTTCTTCTGGTTGTTCACAGTAGCCCAGATCATCAATCTTGGACAGTACTTGACGTGTGTCCTGTACGAAAGAGTTTAGGTTAATAACCATATCTTTAAGGAGTGAGTCTAGGTACTTCCCTACTCTTTCCAAAGGTCCTTGACAGGCCGAAACTATCGGTCTTCCCGGGGGGTTCTGCAAGTTTTTATGTACTTTAGGTATAATGTAAAAGGTTGGTATGTTATATTCATGAACGCAAAGGTAATTATAGTCCTTTACTGTTAATAAACCCTCATCTCTTGCATATTTTAGTTTTTTGTTTAGCTCATCAATCAGTAGGGGGAAGGGGTTATGGTCAAGTTGATGATAGGTTGATTTGTCTTTTAGTTGTCTGTTAACTTCTAATTCATATTGCTCTGGGTTCAGTAGGACTACGTTGCCTCCCTTATCGCTATTTTTGATAACAATATCCTTCCTACCTTCCAAATCCGAGAGGGCTTGTCTTTCACCAGCTGTTAGATTATCTGGTGATTTTTTTGTCCAATCAATCCTTTCCAGGTCCATTTGGACCATGTCCAGGAAAGTGTTAAGCCATCTATTTTTTGATAGTGTAGGCATCTTTTGGGATCGTATCTTTAAGTTAGCTCGTCTTATTGAGGGAACTGATTCCTCATCGGGTGTGGCGTTCTCATCCAGTAGCGAATTTAGGATATCGAGAGCCAGCTGATCTTCTGGATCTGCTGGCTGGGCCATCGTCGCTCCGATATCCTCTGTACAATAGAGTAATCGGAAGAAGGCCTTTCTTAGAAATAATGTGATATCCTTGAAGACTGTAAATTCGTCCATATTGGCTACTGGAGAGAAGGTCATACCCTTTTGCAGGAGGTTCAGGTGGTCTGAATTTAAATCATGATCTGATAAATTAATTACTCTCATGTCGGTACTTTCCGATTGTTTGGTATTGACTGTTGTTATTTGTTCTGACTCCTGGTATGTGTTCGTTCCTGTGTTGGTTTGGGTAGCTTCTGGTTCCTGGATTGTGTCCTTATTTTTGGCTTTGGGGGTGGTACCTGGTCGAATCCTTGGTCCGCCCCCTCGTGCTCTAAAAAAGTAACCGTTTTTAGAGTGTCCTCGTCAGTGTCACTAAGTGATTTATTACGGCGACGTCGCGATTGTGATCTAATGCCACGTCCCTGTGATTTGCTTCGTCCACGACGTATGGTAAGGTCGAAGACTTCGTCCTTATCAAAGTCAGCTAAATCACGTCTAAATTTTCCCTGTTTGGTGATTTTAAGATTTAATTGTACTTTTTCTATCTCTTTCTTTAGAAGATCGTTTTGCCTTACGAATTCCTCCTTATCTTTTAGTTCCTCTAACCCTCGTGCACTCTCCTGTATCTGTTGCTGTATGCTAATTAATTGGATTTTTTCCTCCTGTACTATTAGTCCCATAACATTTAGTCCATGACTAATGCAGAGTTCCTTCCATTTTGGCAAGAAGGTGTCAGTATGGAGGTGTTCAGCTGGAATTGTCTTGTCTCTTAGACCTCTTGGAACAATTCGGTGTTGAATATAGGTTTCCAGAGATGACACATCCCACTTGCGATTCAGGTGTCTTATCAATAGCTTCTTATGCTCTTTGAACTTGTTTTTAATTTCATCATCCTGATCGAAAGTGTGTGGTGTGTCATTCTGGAAAGCTGTTCTAATCTCCTGATCTATGTCGTCTCCCAACATGAAAGCCATCCCACATGTGACTTTAAATAATAAAGAGTTTAAGGTATTGAATACTGCACTGAGGATATATTAAAAAACTTGCTAGAAGTGAACTTAAAGATCACCATTGGACTATAAACAAATTAGGGTTTGGGGATGGGGATTTGCGCAAGTTCCGTTTATGTGTGGGTAAAGAAAAAATGTCACCCACTGTGGATCATCTACCTGATGAGGTTGTTGCTGTAACCATGTAAGCATACATAATTAAATGATAGAAAGGGGAAGGGGAAGGGGAATTAGGGAAAGGGAAAGGAAAGGGAAGGGAATCAGTCTGTTTAGAGCAGACCGAAAAGCGGTTACTATAAGCAACAGATTATAGATCCAAAAACGGAAATGATTATAAAATTTAATCATTTATTCCTATTATCATTTTAAATATATGTAAAAGGGAACATATAAAGGTGCAGTGTTATTATCAAAAGTGAATGGTCATACAGTACATAAATTAATTGGAAACACCTAATAGACAGACAGGACAAACAAATGACTAAACATGTAACAACACACTTGTCCGGACGTATGATTCAGTCTTATATTGATATGTAACCCAGTAAAGAATAGTATTTATTGTATTAATTACCGTCCACCAGAAGCAGACCTTCGATGGTATAGACGCCAATGAAATCAGTCAAGGTCTTAATAGGAACTACGTTGCTCCTCGGGGTAGTCGAAAAGACGTTCGTTCAGCCAGCCCAGGACCACAAACCCCCACTGACGTAACCACGCCAGATCCAGAGCCAACACCTCGTGAACACCAGAGGAGTGGTGACCAGACCCAAAAATAAAACAAGGAGAGGGGCGCCTCTGAGAAAGTATCAATAAAACATTTAATAAAAAGCAATATTTCACTCACGTGAGGGAATGAAGAGTTGTATTCACGATTCACAGCTGGGTAGAAGAGTGGGGGGGTGGAACTGCAGGTCACAGCAAGTCCATCTGAGCTGGCACCACAACTATTCCTGGGCAGGAGAGCGTGGGATGGCAGAGCACAGCAAGGTATTCTTCTAGGACCCAGTTCATTCATCCCAAAATCAGGATAAAAGAGTCCATCTGGCGTTGGTATGGGTTCCAGTGGATAGATGAGAGGGGTGAGTTGTCAGGGCTGGATGGCTGATGGAATTCGTCTGGCTTCCAGTGATGGGGAGACACGGCCGTGTCTGATCAGCACAACAAAGCGCGGCGCTGGGCTATGACAGCGACATGCAATGCATTTCAGAGCAGGCTCGCTATTGGTGGGGGAACAGCGGCACTCCTTTCTCAAGCAACTGCCACCAATAGCGAGTCTGCTGTGAAACGCGTTGCATGTTGATGACGTCATAGCCCGGCGACACGCTTTGTTGTGCTGACCAAGCTTCGTTCTGGCTATCTATACATCTCTTTTATCCTTGTTCCTGGACTATTTGGTACTATACCTAACCCACATACTGGAGGTACTTGTGCATTGCGCCTTTTCTACTTGTTTTAGACCCAAAAAAGGGCAACACCACATGCTCATAATGCTCCGCACCCACAGCAAAAAAAAAAAAAAAAAAAAAAGACGGCGAAAGTGCTGAAGTTGGGCATAAATAAGCATTCGTGATGTTGAAAGAAGTCAGAAAGTCCCCATGATGAAGAAGGAGTGCCACTGCCATGTGGACGGACTCCATCCTGAACTTCTGTACCCACACAAGGCAGGTCAGGCCTTGAGGTCCAGAATTAGATGTACCATGCCCTCCAGCCTTAGACTGTGAACAGGTTTGAATAAAACCCCTGAAACTATTCTCAGCATGGGTACCAGAACAATCACACTCTGCAGCAACGGGGCTTGCACAGCCCCCCGTGGTGAACAGACAGCAGTCTGGCGACAAACGCCCATTCGAAGCAAAACAACTGTTTGGAGGAACACAACCGGAAAAACTATCTTGTAACCAGACAAAATCAAGATGCAACATGTCATTCAGGGTAGCCCCCCCCCAAAAAAAACACATGTCTAAGCACCCCTGAGGAAACAGAGCTCAGCAACCACCGGGAACTGCAGCCAAGCGGACAACTTCAGCTCCTAGACTAACCGGTCCGCCAATGCACTAAAGGCAGGGGGATTCTGCACCCCTCCAGGTAGGTCAGCTGGACCTATAAAAGCCAGAGATTCTTCTATTGGAACCATGGTTGCCTAGAAACAGGGGGGTCCACTACTGGTGGAACAGTCCACCTCCGAAGGAGGGACTTTCCAAAAAGGGTAACTTACAGCAAGCGTTTTTGGACACTCCCAGTCCTCATGGACGAATTTGTCAAAATAAGGAGGGAGAAGGGAACGATTTAGTTGTGCAAGACGGCTTATCCAAAAGGGTACCGGCCCTCCGTCGTAGCCACCACTGCATCCCCCCCCCATCTTGAAAAAAGGTACCCGCACAGATGTAATAAATGTGACAACCAGCGCCCCTTCGTTCACTACTGCAGTCATCCCTGAAAGTACCACCAACTGGGGCCCCCCCCCCTGCCCGAGGTCCACATAGTGGACGCGGGCTGAGGACCCTCCCAGGGGGCCACATACCGGGACCCCTCCCAGGGGGCCACCCCTCTGGTAAGAGGCGGCCACGAGGCCTAACAGACCACGGCCCGGTAGGCCGCCGCAAAAGCCGGGGACTAAATTTTGGGGCCGAGCCCTGAAGACACCTGGTCGGTAGGCCGCAAAGCCGCGGCCTACATTTGCAGACGCCGGCCGCGAGGGCCGGCCCGATCCGCCCGTAACCAAAATTTTCAGTCGCTGGCCACAAGGCCCTCACCGATTCGAGCCTGTAGGCCGCAAAGCCGCGGCCTAAATTTGTAGACGCCGGTCGCGGTCTGACCGGACCGCTCCGAGCCGGTAGGCTGCAGCCTAATTTTCTGTCCGCCAGCCGCGAGTATGCGGAGGGCCCGGACCGTCCAAGCTGGTAGGCCGCAAAGTCGCGGCCTGAATTGCGAGACCTCAGATCACCCACCTCCCAGGCCCATCAGATACCCCGAGGGTGGAAAGGGACCATGTGTCTACCAAGCCCCTAGGCCCGGAAGCCTGGGCCTCACCCGGGAAGGAGGGGGGGTAGAGGAGAACCCCGGAAGGACCGACTACCCCAGGGAGTACCCGCGCCCCCCCATCCCTCCCGGGAAGGAGAGGTGGGGGGCCCCCTACTTACCACTCCAGCAAAGTGTGCGGGTAACGCACCCAGACAGATCCTTCTCGCCACCGAAGTGGGGGGGCTGTCGGCCATGAGGAACGCTGCGACACAGGCCGAGACCCAGTCGTATGGGACCTCGCGAGACGTTTAACTCGCAGGGCCAGCCCGTACAGTGGGGATATGTGGCGGCCAACCTAGCGCGTAGCTAAGGGCTGCACGCGCTCGCTGGCCAGACTGGGGGGGGGGGACCCTCTGGGGATCTAAAGGATCCAGTCCGTTGCCCAGCCCGGCAGTTGATTGTAGATCTCACCGGAAAAAAAGAAAAAAAAATTCCCAGGACTAGAGATCCCAGCAGGGAACTAGGTCCTTACTCCTCACTAGGCAGAAGAAAAAAAAAAAACCTGAATATCTAGAGCAGGGAGGGGCCTATATACTCGCTGAGAATGGCCCATGGGCGTGGCCAGGTGTTTTTTTTTTGTTCTGCCTAGTCCTACTCATATGGGAGGCGATATAACCCAATGGTTCTGAATTAACCACTTAACGACCGTTCACTGTATATATACGTCGGCAGAATGGCACCGACAGGCACAATCACGTAGAGTGTACGTGATTGCCTTTGTACAGTTGGGGGGTCCAATCGGACCCCCCTCCTATACAGTGAGCGGTGGCTAAGTGTCCGGGAGCGTTCCGGGATGAGGGGGCAGCCATTCGTTTCTGGCCACCCCCTCGCGATCGCTCCCGGCGAATGGAAATGCCCCCTCTGTCTGTGTCAGACAGAGGGAGCAGGAGGAAGTGATGTCATCTCTGGTGCGGCGCTCACATATACCGAGCGCCGTACAAGAGAAGACATCAGGTCAGTGCACACAACACTACACTGACACCAGGACACATTGGGGGGGCGATTTATGTCCCTGTCACAGTGTCACTGATTGCAGTGACCATTTATTTAGTGATCACTGCAATCAGTGACATTTGTGACTGTAAAAGTGTCACCAAAGTTTAGTCTTAGGTCCAGTGTAGCCCCCTAACCCCCCCTAATAAAGGTTTAACCCCCTGATCGCCCCCCAGGTAACCCTTTCACCCCCTATCACCACTGTCGCTAAGCGATCATTTTTCTGATCGCTGTCTTAGCGTCAGTGATGCAGATCGGTAGCCGGTAATTTTTTTAGGTTCGCCGCAGGTTTTTATAGCGTCAGGTACCCCAATATATTATCTAATAAAGGTTTAACCCCCTTGATCGCCCCCCAGGTAACCCTTTCACCCCCTATCACCACTGTCGCTAAGCAATTGTTTTTCTAAACGCTGTCTTAGTGTCGGTGATGCAGATCGGTAGCCAGTAATTTTTTTTAGGTTCGCCGCATGTTTTTATAGCGTCAGGTACCCCAATATATTATCTAATAAAGGTTTTAACCCCCTGATTGCCCCTAGTTAACCCTTTCACCAGTGATCACCATATAAGTGTTACGGGTGACGCTGGTTAGTTTGCTTTTTATAGTGTCAGGGCACCCGCCGTGTATATAACCCAATAAAGGTTTAACCCCCTGATCGCCCGGCGGGTGATATCAATTAGGTTTTAGCGTCAGAGAGGGTCTGCGTCACACCCCAGGCAGCGTCAGGTTAGTGCCAGTAACGCTAACACCCACGCGTGAAGCATACACCCCCCTTAGTGGTATAGTATCTGAACAGATCAATATCTGATCTGATCAGATCTATACTAGCGTCCCCAGCAGTTTAGGGTTCCCAAAAACGCAGTGTTAGCAGGATCAGCCCAGATACCTGCTGGCACCTGCGTTTTGCCCCTCCGTCCAGCCCAGGCCACCCAAGTGCAGTATCGATCGATCACTGTCACTTACAAAACAAAAAACACACATAACTGCAGCGTTCGCAGAGACAGGCCTGATCCCTGCGACTCCAGTGCTGTAGGAGGTGATTTCACCACCACAGTTAAAAAAAAAAAAAAAAAAAAAGCAAATATGCCGAAGCATTGGGGCAGCAGGGGCGGAGGAGCGATTTTGCTCCTAATGCCGCGTACATACGGTCGAAATTCCGACGGAGGCTTGCCCGTGGAAAAGTCCGACCATGTGTGTGCGGCATAACTTTTTTGCGGGAGGATGCCCCCATGCTTCGGCATATATAAATGGTGCGTGTATGCCCATCATTGGAAGTGGGTGGATGAAGGGCGGTATTCTAATGGTGGGCATACCCACCGATCAATCTCTTTTTTCGTTCAGCCAACTGGCTGCATGAAAAAAAAAGATTACAATACATGTCCAACAAGGACCAGCAACGTACTGGTATGTTGCTGGACTTTGAATGTTTATACCAGAATGATGCCTGCGGGTTTAGGTATCATCTTGGTATCATTCTTTTCAGCCTGCGGCCGGCTTTCATGTAAAAGCAATCCTAGCGGCTAATTAGCCTCTGGACTGCTTTTACAAGCAGTGGGAGGGAATGCCCCCCCCCCGGATATAAAAAGCGCCATTGGGAAATTGGGAAAGCATTTTATCACACCGATCTTGGTGTGGTCAGATGCTTTGAGGGCAGAGGAAAAATCTAGGGTCTAGAAGACCCCAGTTTTTTCAAAAAAAGAGTACCTGTCACTACCTATTGCTATCATAGGGGATATTTACATTCCCTGAGATAACAATAAAAATGATAAAAAAAAAAAAAAATACTTGGAAGGAACAATTTAAAAATAAAAGAGGAAAGAAAAAAAAAAAAAAAAAAAAAAAAAGCACCCCTGTCCTGCCCTGCTCTTGCCCAATGGCGAACGCAAGCGCCGGTCTGGCGTCATATGTAAACAGCAATTGCACCATGCATGTGAGGTATCACCGCGAAGGTCAGATCGAGGGCAGTAATTTTAGCAGTAGACCTCCTCTGTAAATCTAACGGGGTAACCTGTAAAGGCTTTTAAAAATGTATGTAGTTTGTCGCCAATGCGCGTTTGTGTGAAATTTTAAAGCATGTCGTGTTTGGTATCTATGTACTCGGCCTAAGATCATCTTTTTTATTTCATCAAACATTTGGGCAATATAGTGTGTTTTAGTGCATTAAAATTAAAAAAAGTGTATTTTTTAACCCAAAAAATGCGTTTGAAAAATCGCTGCGCAAATACTGTGTATAAAAAAAAAATGCAACACCCACCATTTTAATCTGTAGGGCCTTTGCTTTAAAAATATATATAATGTTTGGGGGTTCAACATAATTTTCTTGCAAAAAAAAAAAATGTTTTCATGTAAACAAAAAGTGTCAAAAAGGGCTTTGTCTTCAAGTGGTTAGAAGAGTGGATGTAAGCTTCCTAATGTTGTGTATAAAATGCCAGAACAGTTCAAAACCCCCCCCAAATGACCCCATTTTGGAAAGTAGACACCCCAAGCTATATACTGAGAGGCATGTCGAGTCCATGGAATATTTTATATGTTGACACAAGTTGCGGAAAAACGACAATTTTATTTTATTTTTTTGCACAAAGTTGTCACTAAATGATATATTGCTCAAACATGTCATGGGCATATGTGGAATTACACCACAAAATACATTCTGTTGCTTCTCCCGAGTACGGGGATACCACATGTGTGAGACTTTTTGGGAGCCTAGCCACGTACGGGACCCCAAAAACCAAGCACCGCCTTCAGGCTTTCTAAGGGTGTAAATTTTTGATTTCACTTCTCACTGCCTATCACAGTTTCGGAGGCCATGGAATGACCAGATAGCACAAAACCCCCCCAAATGACCCCATTTTGGAAAGTAGCCACCCCAAGCTATTTGCTGAGAGGTATTGTGAGTATTTTGCAGATCTCGCTTTTTGTCACAAAGTTTTGATTTTTTTTTTATATATATATATATATATATATATATATATATATATATATATATATATATATATATATATATATATATATATACACTCTCGAGTATAAGCCTAGGGTGTGCCTCACTTCGCCTCACTGTGTCCATGACTAGACTGACGTTTAACATGGGAGTCTATGGAAGGGGTGCCTGGTTTGAAAAATCGGTGCTCCCTAGCCGTAGGTCCCCCAGACAAGAAACTTTTCAAACCTGCAGAGGAAGAGTGGGGCTACATGTGTGCCAAGTTTGGGGTCCAGAGGACCTACGACCGACCGGTACCGGGTCCCCAAATTCATCAGAGAAATGACCGTTTAACATGGGAGTCTATGGAAGGAGTGCCCGGTTTTGAAAAATCGTTGCTCCCCGGCCGTAGGTCCCCCGGACAAGAAACTTTGCACATTTGTAGAGGAAGAGTGGGGCTACACGTGTGCCAAATTTGGGGTCCAGGAGACCTACGGCCGGCCGCTACCGGCTCCCCAAATTTCGGGAGATCAGGCGCAAAAAGGTGACTCGAGTATAAGCCGAGGGGGGCATTTTCAGCACAAAAAAATTGTGCTTAAAAACTCAGCTTATACTCGAGTATATACGGTATATATTTTCTTTCTTCATTTTCAAAAACAAATTAGAGCTGTAAAATACTCGCCATGCCTCTCAGCAAATAGCTTGGGGTGTCTATATTCCAAAATGGGGTCATTTGGGGGGGTTTTGTGCGATTTTGGCATTTTATGGCCTTCGAAACTGTGATAGGTAGTGAGGAGTGAAATCAAAAATTTGCGCCCTTAGAAATCCTGAAAGCGGTGCTTGGTTTCCGGGGTCCCGTACGCGGCTAGGCTCCCAAAAAGTCCCACACATGTGGTATCCCCGTACTCAGGAGAAGCAGCAAAATTTATTCTGGGGTGAAATTCCACATATAACCATGGCATGTGTGAGCAATATATCATTTAGTGACAACTTTTTGTAATTTTTTTTTTTTTTTTAGTCATTATTCAATCACTTGGGACAAAAAAAAAAATTCAATGGGCTCAACATGCCTCTCAGCAATTTCCTTGGGGTGTCTACTTTCCAAAATGGGGTCATTTGGGGGGGTTTTGTACTGCCCTGTCATTTTAGCACCTCAAGAAATGAGATAGGCAGTCATAAATTTAAAGCTGTGTAAATTTCAGAAAATGTACCCTAGTTTGTAAACTCTATAACTTTTGCGCAAACCAATAAATATACGCTTATTGACATTTTTTTTACTAAAGACATGTGGCTGAATACATTTTGGCCTAAATGTATGACTACAATTGAGTTTATTCGATTTTTCTTATAACAAAAAGTAGAAAATATTTTTTTTCAAAATTTTCGGTCTTTTTCCGTTTATATCGCAAAAAATAAAAATAAAAATCGCAGAGGCAATCAAATACCATTAAAAGAAAGCTCTATTTGTGGGAAGAAAAGGACGCAAATTTTGTTTGGGTACAACATTGCATGTCCGCACAATTTACAGTTAAAGCAGCGCAGTGCAAAATTCTGAATTCACCTCTGGTCCTTTAGCTACCAAATGGTCCGGGGCTTAAGTGGTTAAGAAGGCTGTGTCCGTCAATGAACGAATGAGAAATAGCTCAAACTGTCATAATAGATGGAGAGCGTCTGTGAACAGCAATTTTAAAGTCTTTCCGCAGATTATCAATTGGATTTAAGTCTGGACTTTGACTGGGCCATTCTAACACATGAATATGCTTTGATGTAAAGCATTCCATTGTGGCTCTGGCCGTATGTTTAGGGTCATTGTCCTACTGGAAGGTAAACCTCCGCCCCAGTCTCAAGTATTTTGGCAAAGGTTTTCTTCTTAAAAATGTCCCTGTATTTGGCTCCATCCATCTTCCCATCATCTCTGACCAGCTTCCCTGTCCCTGCTGAAGAAAAGCATCCCCACAACATGATGCTGCCACCACCATGTTTTACGGTGGGGATGGTGTGTTCAGGGTGATGTGCAGTGTTAGTTTTCCACCACACATAGCGTTTTGCTTTTAGGCCAAAAAAATTAAATTTTTGTCTCATCTAACCAGAGCACCTTCTTTCACGTGTTTACCATGTCCCCCACATGGCTTCTCGCAAACAGAACTTCTTATGGCTTTCTTTCAACAATGACTTTCTTCTTGCCACTCTTCCATAAAGGCCAGATTTGTGGAGTGCACGACTAATAGTTGTCCTGTGGACAGATTCTCCCACCTGAGCTGTGGATCTCTGCAGCTCCTCTAGATTACCATGGGCCACTTAGCGGCTTCTCTGATTAATGCTCTCTTTGCCAGGCCTGTCAGTTTTAGACACGGGACGTTGTTCAATCTCTCCCGAACAATTTAACTTGACAGCTAGAAACCAGTGTCTAAAAAAACGTCCGTTTAGCCGCGCTTGCGTCTAGAAGCATTTTGAAAATTTTTTATTTTTTTTTTGTTAAAATGAAAAACATCTCTAAACGAAACACTGCTAAACACGAGTTGCCACGTTTAGCGCTTCAACTGCCTCTAAACACAGCTTCTGAACGCATTTTTTGGGTTACAGAAAATGCCTCTAAACACAACTGCCTAGAAAGGACTATAAACAAACCAGTGTACATGTACTGATAAGATAACGTCCGTTTACCAGCAGCAGTGTACATGAGGCCTAAGGTGTATGGCCATGTCTTGGCAGGTTTGCAGTTGTGTCATACTCTTTCCCATTTTCGGATGATAGGTTGAACAGTGCTCCGTGAGATGTTCAAAGCTTGGGATATTTTTGTTTTTTTATAACCTAGATTTTAGACAGGAGTATCAGAGTAAAGTGGGCTGAATACAAATGCACACCACTTGCCAGATATTTATTTGGAAAAAATAAAATACATTTAAAACCATTTATCATTTTCCTTCCAATTATGTGCCACTTTGTGTTGGTCAGCAACATAAAATCCCAATAAAATAAAATTTACGTTTGTGGTTGTAACATGACAAAGTGTGGAAAATTTCAAGGGTTGTGAATACTTTTTCAAGGCACTGTAAGAGGGTCCTATTGTGGAGATTAAACTTCACTTCCTGTCCTACAGCTAATCAGGAAGTGGGAGGAAATCCAGGAAAATTAAGGGAATCCCTTGGCAACCCCCAGGGCACCAGAACTAGTGTCCCCACTGGAAGACTTCCCCTCTATTACTTTTCTGGAGACAACCCAAAATTAAAGGATTTTCTTTACTTTCAATGATAATGGAAAACATTACAAATAGAGAGAGGGAATGTCCCTAAACGGGGACACAGACAACAATAACCGACAGGAGTTCTAATCCCTCTATCCAAGACCGGAAAAAAAAAAAGTTTGCCTAAATTATGCTTTAATGCATTTCCTGTATTAAAAGATAAAATCCACCCAATAACCATTTCCCTACCGCACCCCCTCCCCCTCTAAACACCAACACCTGAGCCCGGCTTTGAACTTTCAAAAATAGGTTTCCATTTAAACCCTACAGTCTTTGATGGCTAGTGATATGCAACATAAAAACTTATTTGGAGACAAGTGTTGCAAATTTAATGTACAATGTAACATGATGTATCAGAACATGTTTGCATATTTATTTATTCTGTAAAAATCTGTGATTTATACTGGTCATGTAACTAGCAAACAGACTGCTTGCAAAACACACCATCACACAAAATCACTTCAAGGTCAGGTATTTCAGTTATTTTTTTTGAAAGGCAAAATGTCTTTGTGCGCATATCTTTGTAACACAAGGCTCCATTATAATATGGTGCCCTCATTGCAGCCACAAGCTGGCACTGTTCATTTTTATGAAATCACGGGGGCTGGCATTTCAGGCTCAATGGACTTTGAGAAACTTGACTCCAAAGGGCTACATGAATATGTCGAACAATAAGATTATGGCAAAAATGGAGTTAAAAAGGAGGAGAATTAGGGCCAAAGCTCTTTTGAAGTGCACTCATGTGACCCAAACTCAGCCAATAGTGGGCTAAAATCTTCTGTCAGCTGACATCACACACTCAGTCCAGGCTATGGAGGGATCAAATTTATTGCCGGGATCCACCCAGATGCCCGAGTGGCAGTTGGCTCAGCTTCTCAGAACACCACCGAGAGCCTAAGGCTGGTCATAGACCGTTCGAACCGTATTCGGTTCAGCAGGAAGCCCGGAGAGTCGAACCGTTAATGGGCAGGCTGAATGTACCAAGTTGACCATTCAATCAGCTCGGGTACAAGCAGCCAGCTTCGCTTGAGATCATTGCAAGCAGCGGCTATACCTGACAGCGATAATCATGGTCTTTTCCCAGCAGGGACGGCTTCCCCCGACCACCCCCGCCGGGAGAAATTACAGTTGATCGGCAAAGGAGAATTTCCCTGTCAACACTGTCTGTTGAATTGGTGGGTGGGAAGCATGGTTGCACAAAATAAATTTGCACCATCTATGGCCAGCCGCTCCTGCCCTTTCCACAGCCCAATGCTCCAGTGAGCTCTGGAGGAGCTGGTGACTGAAGTCCAAGAGCTGAGCGATCAGCGGTGTCTGATCTCTCAGTTCTCAGTGTAAAGGCAGCAGGAGACAGTTATTGCATCCACCTAGGGGAGTGAGTATGTAGGTTTGTCATTTTGAAATCCCACACTTCTCTTTTAAACTGCTACATTAAACTTTAATTAAGATATGCCCGAGAAGACTGTCTCTTGTAAATGCAGTTGCTTCTGCGCATTAATGTTTACTGTGCATGAGCATCAGACATAAAATATGGGTAAGCTTTGCGAGCTACCTTGTGTGTTCACTTGACCCACGATAAAAAGTACCAGTTACACTTACCAGTAATGGGTTTTCTAGGAAATCTTCCAGGACGGCACACCTGAGATGACGGGTCCCACTTGACAGGAAACACAATCAGAGTTTAATAGGCCCCAAACTTCCCTCTGTCCCTCAGTTATGACAAAGTAAAAGCCCACACTGGTGCCAGAGGGTACATTCTGTGAGAATAAAGACACCACCAACAATTAAGGGTAGGGAAGTAGGCCTGCCGTCCTGGAAGATTTTCTAGAACACACGTTACCGGTAAGTGTAACTGGTACTTTTCTCTAGTCATCTTCCAGGACGGCACACCAGAGACGATGAGCAAGAAGTTCAGGCCTACCTTAGGGTGGGTTCACCGCCTGTAGGACCTTCCTGCCAAACGCCAAATCATGATGGCACAACAGCTCCACTCTGTAGTGCCTCAGGAAGGTATTTTGGCTCGTCCAAGTTGCTGCTCTGCAGATTTGATCGATCAAAGCGCCTGCCCTCTCTGCCCAGGAGGTCGCCAGAGATCTATTTGAGGGAGCTTCGATATGAGCTGGAACAGGTTTTTCTGACTATTCATAGGCTACTGCGATAGTCTGTTTAATCTACCTGGCTATCGTAGGCTTGGAGGCCTGAAGCCCTTTCTTTTGGCCGGAGAAACTAATTAGTAAATGATTTGATCTCCTGAACTCACTCACTATCTAAATAGACTAGAAGACATCTTCTAATGTCTAATAAATGAAACTTTTTCCTCTTTGCCATTTTTGGGGTTCTGACAAAAGGAGGGGAGTACAATTTCCTGTGACCTGTGGAAATCTGAGGTCACTTTTGGGAAATATAAAGGATCCTGTCTGAGGATTACCCTGTCCTCTAGGAGCAACAAAAAGGGCTCTTTTATAGTCAGAGCTTGTAGGTCGCCAACCCTTCTGGCTGTCCTGATCGCCAGGAGGAAGGCCATTTTAATTGAAAGAAACTTAACAGAAACCTGAGCCAACAGCTCAAAGGGCACTTTGGTTAGAGCATCTAATATCAGGGATAAATCCCAAGGTGGGAACCTGCTTATTCTCACCGGGGTTACCCTTTCCCTGGCTGTCAAAAATCTCTTTACCAGTGGGTTCAGGGCCAGTCTTTGGTCTAAAAACACAGATAAGGCTGCAACCTGGACCCTGAGGGGATTGACTGCTAGGCCCTGGTGAACCCCCTCTTGGAGGAAATCCAGGACCGTCTGGAGAGAACCTTCTCTAGACTGAGCGCAGAGAGAGAAGACTTTCCACACGTTCGCATAAATTTGCCTAGTGACGGGCTTCCTACTCAGCAGAAAGTGTATCAATCACTTTTTCCGAACATCCCCTGCGCCTGAGGATCTCCCTCTCAAACACCATGCCATCAGGGAAAGAAACCCTGGATCGGGATGCAACACTGGTCCCTGGGAGAGGAGATCTCGTCTGGATGGGAGATGCATCGGGGGAGCAATCGACCACCTCCTCAGGGTGGGAAACCATGCCTGCTTCGGCCACCAGGGCGCAATTAGAATAAGGTACCCGTTTGAATGGGATAGCTTCTGCAATACCCGGGGAGGGAACGCGTATGCCAGGGCGAACTACCAGTTTTGGGCTAAGGCATCTATTCCCCAGGAGCCCTGCTCCCTGGTGAGAGAAGTACTTGTGAACTTTCCAGTTCTTCCTGCAGGCAAACAAGTATCTCTGGTTTGCCAAAGTGTTGGCTTACCAGAGAGAAAACTTTGTTGTTTAGCTCCCACTCTCCTTGATGAATGGGTTGTCTGCTGATAAAGTCTGCCTGAATGTTGAGGGATCCTCTTACATGGACTGCCGAGACAGAGAATATTTTTCTCTGCCTCCCCCAGGATTTCCTGGGTCAGTTTCATCAGCTTGCTGGACCTTGTTACCCCCTGATGGTTTAGGTAGGACACAGCCACTGCGTTGTCCGAGAAGATCTGTACCTCTCTTCCCTGGACCCGATTTCGGAAAAAGTTTAACGCTTTTCCGACCGCTAACAACTCCCTGAAATTGGAGGAAGCTTTGCTCTGCTCCCGGTCCCAAGGGCCCTGGGTGAACAGATCTCCCACATGAGATCCCCAGCCCCAGGCACTTGCGTCCGTGGTCACAATCAGCGGGTCCTGTTGGGCCCAGGACTGACCTCCCGACAGGTTGTTCGAGTTGAGCCACCAGTCTAGGGAGTTTTTTTGTCTCCTCCGAGAGGGGTACTGTAATATCCAGGGATTCTCTTCTCCCGTCCCAGGAGGAGAGAAGGAATCCCTGGAGCCCCCGAGAATGGAACTGTGCCCAGTGGACTGCTGGGATGCAGGATGACAGAAGCCCCAGAACTTTCATCAGGGTCCTTAGAGAGGCCTCTCCGGTACCATGGAGAGTAGATACACCGCTCTATGCACTTTTGTGATCTTCTCTTGGGGAAGAAAGATCCTTTGGCTGACTAAGTCTACCCTGTACCCTAGAAACACCTTGGATTGTGAGGGATCCAGGGAGGATTTCTCTCGGCTGATCAGCCACCCCAGGGATTCTAGGGTGGACAGCACTTTGTCTCGGTCTGACTGGAGCGGTTTCAGGGCCGGACTGAAAATTAACATGTCGTCCAAGTGTGGGATCAAGGCTATCCCCTGGAGGTGTAAAAAAAAAAAAAAAAAAAAAAAAAAAGACACCACCTCGGCCAGAACCTTGGTGAAGATTCTCGGACTGGCCGCTAGGCCGAAGGGGAGTGCCTTGAACTGCCAGTGTTGGACGCCCTGGTTTGTCTGCACTGCAAACCTCAGGAACTTCTGATGTTTTGGGGCAATGGGGACATGCAAATAACCATCCTTTAAGTCTAACGTTATCATGAAGACTCCCTGCTGAAGGTGTCTGACCGTGTAAATACTCTCCATCCGGAACTTTTTGTACACCAAGTACTGGTTTAGCTTCCCTAGGTTTATGATCAGCCGTAATATGCCGGATGATTTTGGCACCACAAATATGTGGGAATAAAACCCCCGGCCGATCTGATCCACGGGAACAGGGATAATGACCTCCTGTTCTGCCAGCTCGCGGACACTCCCCAAAAACCCCCTTGCTTTTAATGGGTCTTTGGGGAGATTAGCAAGGATAATGTTTGGAGGAGGGGGGAGACAGAAATTCTAAACTGTAACCCTCCCTGATCAAGCTTAGAATGTAAGGGCTCTGTGTGACGTTCTCCCATTGGGAAAGGAACCATGAGAGCCTTCCGCCAACCTTTATGTTGGCGTCATTTGGACTCCTTGTTGGAAGTACCAGACACGGAAAAAAAGGATCCCACCCTTTTCCTTGCCCTTACCAAATCCCCACTTTTTCCTCGGCTCCTTCTAAGGCCTCGTACACACGGCCGAGATTCTCGTTGAAAAAAACATGTCGTTTTTTTTCGACGAGATTCTTGGACAAGAAACTTGTCCCGGCCGAGTGTACACACGCTCGTTTCAAAGAACCCGCGGTTCTTTGAAAGGAGTGTACGCGGTGACGTCATCGACTACGTCGAGCATGCGCTCGTCACATTCGATGCCGTCGCCGCCATCTTGGTATACCCTACGTATGCCTAGGAAGCTACCGCGCATGCGTCGAATTCATTTCGAACATGCGCGGGCTTCCGGGCGGACAGGTAAGTGTACACACACTCACTTTTCTCGTCGAGAAACATGCCGAGGAGAATCTCGACGAGAAAATAGAGAGCAGGTTCTCTATTTTCTCGTCGAGGTTTCTTGTCGGTTTTCTCGACGAGAAACCCGCTAGCAGCGTACACACGACCGATTTACTCGGCAAGACCTCTCTGCCAGCAAGTTTCTTGCTGGTTCTTGCCGAGAAAATCGGTCGTGTGTACAAGGCCTTACTCTTAAAAATGGTCTTTTGAAGGGGGGCCTCGAAAAAATTTCTTCCCCCCTTATCTCTCTTAGGCTTTGTAGGGAATTTTTTACCTTTATCTGTTGAATGGGACAGTACCTGTTCTAGGCCTGAACCGAAGAGCAGTGAGCCCTCAAAAGGGTATACCGCAGAGACGCTATTTAGAAGTAAAATCTCCATCCCACGTTTTTACACAAAGGGCCCTCCTAGCAGAGTTTATAAGTGCTGCTGACTTGGCAGTAGTTCTAACTGTTTCTACCGCAGCATCTGCCAAATAGGCTACTGCCTTACCAATGACTTCTACAGAATCTAATACCACCTTAGATTTGCTCTCTTGTGCCACATGGTCCAACAACCTGCCGACCCATGTATCCGCATTCCTGGCAACACAAGCGGAGGCCAATGCTGGACCCATGGCTGCAGCATTGGTGTCCCAGGCTCTGCACAGTAAGGTTTCTGATTTCTTGTCCATCTGATCGCAGAGGTTTCTGGAATCTTCGAAGGACGGATCAGAATGTTTGGAGACTTGTGCCAAGGAAGCATCCAGACGCGGCACCTTAAGGAATTTTTCTTCACCCGGATTTTTAAAGGGGCATCAACGTTTCCAGGATTTAAGCTTTAAAAAAACTTTACGCTCAGGTTCTTTCCATTCTCTTAGAATTAGATCTTTAAGAGATTGGTGCACTGGAAAGGACTTGGCCTGTGGTTTGCCGAGTCCTCTATACACTCTATCCTGTGCTGAGACCCGAGTGGACGGCAACTGAATATCCTCAGACGTATAGATTGCCTTGAGGAGACCCTCTATGTCTTCGGCTGCGAAGAGATGAGTCCCAGGTTTAGCCTCAAACAGGCTATTCTGGTCCGAATTCTCTCCATCCTCACGAGAACTCTGATCTGAGGCCTCTTCTTCCTCGTCAGAGTAACAGGGAACCGGTTTCTGGGATCCCTCAGTGTTACTTGCTGAGGTTCCCTCCTGAGAGGGGGTGCTCTCCCTACCCGCAGGGGCTTCCTCCTGTCTCTCAACCGTAGCCCTGAAGGACTGGAGGGTCGCCAGCATCTGATTGTAGCGCCCAGCATTCCTTCATAGCCTGTGCTGTCTTTGCCCGCTAACCTATAAATGCATTTAAAGCAAAATGGTTTAGCGTGATCTTGTGCTTACAATTCCCACAATGCTTTGATTTAGTAGTGGCTTTGGGCCTAGACCTACTGGCCGACCCCTGGGCAGGGCATTCAGTCTCTGAAACACAAACAATGCCCTTTTAAGCCATTACCCTTTTGGGTATCCTGTGAGGGATAGGGAAATAGGGCCACCTTAACCACTTAACGACCGCCCACTGTAAATATACGTCAGCAGAATGGCACCGACAGGCACAATCACGTATATATACGTGATTGCCTTTGTATAGTTGGGGGGTCCGATCGGACCCCCCCTTCTTTACAGTGAGCGGTCGTTTTACCTTCGGGAGCGATCCGGCATGAGGGGACAGCCGTTCGATTCCGGCCACCCCCTCTCGATCGCTCCCGGCGAATGAGAGAGCTTCCCCTGCCTGCCAGGAAGGAGGAAGTGATGTCATCTCTCCTGGGGCGCACACATATACCGAGCGCCGTACAGGAGAAGATGCCAGGTTAGTACACACAGGCACATAAATCGCCCCCCCAGACACCCCCAGATCACCCCCCAGTCACAGTGTCACTGATTGCAGTGACCATTTATTTAGTGATCACTGCAATCAGTGACATTTGTGACTGTAAAAGTGTCACCAAAGTTTAGTCTTAGGTCCAGTGTAGCCCCCTAACCCCCCCCTAATAAAGGTTTAACCCCCTGATCACCCCCCAGATAACCCTTTCACCACTGTCACTAAGCAATCATTTTTCTGATCGATGTCTTAGCGTCGGTGATGCTGATCGGTAGCCAGTAATTTTTTTTAGGTTCGCCGCAGGTTTTTATAGCGTCGGGTACCCCCATATATTACCTAATAAAGGTTTAACCCCCTTGATCGCCCCCCAGGTAACCCTTTCACCCCCTATCACCACTGTCACCAAGTTATAATTTTTCTGATCGATGTCTTAGCGTCGGCGATGCTGATCGGTAGCCAGTAATTTTTTTTAGGTTCGCCGCAGGTTTTTATAGCGTCGGGTACCCCCATATATTACCTAATAAAGGTTTAACCCCCTTGATCGCCCCCCAGGTAACCCTTTCACCCCCTATCACCACTGTCACTAAGCGATATTTTTTCTGATCGATGTCTTAGCGTCGGCGATGCCGATAGGTAGCCAGTAATTTTTTTTTAGGTTCGCCGTCAGGTTTTTATATAGCGTCAGGTACCCCCATATATTACCCTAATAAAGGTTTTAACCTCCTAATTGCCCCTAGTTAACCCTTTCACCAGTGATCATCATATAAGTGTTACGGGTGACGCTGGTTAGTTAGTTTGCTTTTTATAGTGTCAGGGCACCCGCCGTATATAACCCAATAAAGGTTTAACCCCCTGATCGCCCGGCGGGTGATATCAGTTAGGTTTTAGCGTCAGAGAGGGTCTGCGTCACACCCCAGGCAGCGTCAGGTTAGTGCCAGTAGCGCTAACACCCACGCGTGAAGCATACACCCCCCTTAGTGGTATAGTATCTGATCAGCTCAATATCTGATCTGATCTATACTAGCGTCCCCAGCAGTTTAGGGTTCCCAAAAACGCAGTGTTAGCGGGATCAGCCCAGATACCTGCTAGCACCTGCGTTTTGCCCCTCCGTCCAGCCCAGGCCACCGAAGTGCAGTATCGATCGATCACTGTCACTTGCAAAACACAACACACATAACTGCAGCGTTCGCAGAGACAGGCCTGATCCCTGCTACTCCAGTGCTGTAGGCGGTAATTTCACCACCACAGTTATAAAAAAAAAAAAAGCATATATGCCGAAGCATTGGGGCAGCAGGAGCGGAGGAGCGATTTTGCTCCTAATGCCGCGTACATACGGTCGAAATTCCGACGGAGGCTTGCCCGTGGAAAAGTCTGACCATGTGTACGCGGCATAACTTTTGCGAGAAGATGCCCCCATGCTTCGGCATATATAAATGGTGCATGTATGCCCATCATTAGAAGTGGGTGGATGAAGGGCGGTATTCTAATGGTGGACATACCCACCGATCAATCTTTTTTTTTTCGTTCAGCCAACAGGCTGCATGAAAAAAAAGATTACAATACATGTCCAACAAGGACCAGCAACGTACTGGTATGTTGCTGGACTTTGAATGTTTATACCAGAATGATGCCTGCGGGTTTAGGTATCATCTTGGTATCATTCTTTTCAGCCAGCGGCTGGCTTTCATGTAAAAGCAATCCTAGTGGCTAATTAGCCTCTGGACTGCTTTTACAAGCAGTGGGAGGGAATGTCCCCCCCCCCGGATATAAAAAGCGCCATTGGGAAATTGGGAAAGCATTTTATCACACCGATCTTGGTGTGGTCAGATGCTTTGAGGGCAGAGGAAAGATCTAGGGTCCAATAGACCCCAGTTTTTTCAAAAAAAGAGTACCTGTCATTAGAGCTGCACGATTAATCGTACATTAATCGCGATCTCGATTCACCCCCCCCCCCGCGATCTCCGGCCTGGATTACCTCGATTTTTCATGTCTCCCCCGGGATGTAGACTGGACCGAGGAGAAGCCGTCGGAACCAGCGTGGAACGCAAATGGCGCTGATATCGGAACTGACGTCAGCAGCCTGCGCCGCTGGATGGATGCCTGGGCGTGGGCTTCCTTCTTTCTCACAGTTCTGTACAACTGTAGAGTGTATCCATGCGCCACCCAGTGGACTCAGGACAGCATTGTTCTCGTCTCCTCCTACATGTCAGCGGTCGCTGTCTCTAGTGGTTGCCGGCGGTACTGCTTCTGATAGATTTAAAAATTGGGATGTTGGCGCTGCTTGTATAAAATCCAGCTGAATGCAATCAGTGAACAAATGTATGATTTATAAAAAACAAACCTGTGATATATATGAAAATATGAATGTATAAAAAACAGACCAGTGATATGTCTATAATGTTAAAGACCATATAACTCTTATGAAAAAAGCAGAATCAAACTTTGATTCAGATTTTTTTATAGGAGTTATATGGTCTTTAACATTATAGACATATCACTGGTCTGTTTTTTTTATACATTCATATATATCACAGGTTTGTTTATTTATTTGGGGGGGGGGGGGGTTCTGGCGTTCAGTTTTTGAGAATCGTGAGAGAATCGTGATCTTTATTCTAAGCAAAAGAATCGTGATTCTCATTTTGCCCAGAATCGTGCAGCTCTACCTGTCATTACCTATTGCTATCATAGGGGATATTTACATTCCCTGAGATAACAATAAAAGTGATAAAAATAAATATGGAAGCAACAGTTTAAAAATAAAATAAAGCGCAAAAAAAAAAAAAAAAAAAAAAAAAAAAAAAAAAAAAAAGCACCCCTGTCCTGCCCTGCTCTTGCCCAATGGCGAACGCAAGCGTCGGTCTGGCGTCATATGTAAACAGCAATTGCACCATGCATGTGAGGTATCACCGCGAAGGTCAGATCGAGGGCAGTAATTTTAGCAGTAGACCTCCTCTGTAAATCTAACGGGGTAACCTGTAAATGCTTTTAAAAATGTATGTAGTTTGTCGCCAATGCGCGTTTGTGCGAAATTTTAAAGCATGTCGTGTTTGGTATCTATGTACTCGGCCTAAGATCATCTTTTTTATTTCATCAAACATTTGGGCAATATAGTGTGTTTTAGTGCATTAAAATTTAAAAAAAAGTGTATTTTTTCCCCAAAAAATGCGTTTGAAAAATCGCTGCGCAAATACTGTGTAGAAAAAAAAAATGCAACACCCACCATTTTATTCTGTAGGGCCTTTGCTTTAAAAATATATATATAATGTTTGGGGGTTCAACATAATTTTCTTGCAAAAAAAAAAAAAATGTTTTCATGTAAACAAAAAGTGTCAAAAAGGGCTTTGTCTTCAAGTGGTTAGAAGAGTGGATGTAAGCTTCCTAATGTTGTGTATAAAATGCCAGAACAGTTCAAAACCCCCCCCAAATGACCCCATTTTGGAAAGTAGACACCCCAAGCTATATACTGAGAGGCATGTCGAGTCCATGGAATATTTTATATGTTGACACAAGTTGCGGAAAAAATAATTTTTTTTTTTTTTTTTTTGCACAAAGTTGTCACTAAATGATATATTGCTCAAACATGCCATGGGCATATGTGGAATTACACCCCAAAATACATTCTGTTGCTTCTCCTTTGTACGGGGATACCACATGTGTGAGACTTTTTGGGAGCCTAGCCGCGTACGGGACCCCAAAAACCAAGCACCGCCTTCAGGCTTTCTAAGGGTGTCAATTTTTGATTTCACTTCTCACTGCCTATCACAGTTTCGGAGGCCATGGAATGCCCAGATAGCACAAAACCCCCCCAAATGACCCCATTTTGGAAAGTAGACACCCCAAGCTATTTGCTGAGAGGTATTGTGAGTATTTTGCAGATCTCGCTTTTTGTCACAAAGTTTTGAAAATTGAAAAAAAAAAAAAAAAAAAAAAAAAATGTTCTTTCTTCATTTTCAAAAACAAATGAGAGCTGTAAAATACTCACCATGCCTCTCAGCAAACAGCTTGGGGTGTCTACTTTCCAAAATGGGGTCATTTGGGGGGGTTTTGTGCTATTTTGGCATTTTATGGCCTTCAAAACTGTGATAGGTAGTGAGGAGTGAAATCAAAAATTTGCGCCCTTAGAAATCCTGGAGGCGGTGCTTGGTTTCCGGGGTCCCGTACGTGGCTAGGCTCCTAAAAAGTCCCACACATGTGGTATCCCCGTACTCAGGAGAAGCAGCAGAATGTATTTTGGGGCGCAATTCCACATATAACCATGGCATGTGTGAGCAATATATCATTTAGTGACAACTTTTTGTAATTTTTTATTTTTTTTTGTCATTATTCAATCACTTGGGACAAAAAAAAAATATTCAATGGGCTCAACATGCCTCTCAGCAATTTCCTTGGGGTGTCTACTTTCTAAAATGGGGTCATTTGGGGGGTTTTGTACTGCCCTGTCATTTTAGCACCTCAAGAAATGAGCTAGGCAGTCATAAATTAAAAGCTGTGTAAATTCCAGAAAATGTACCCTAGTTTGTAAACGCTATAACTTTTGCGCAAACCGATAAATATACGCTTGACATTTTTTTTACTAAAGACATGTGGCTGAATACATTTTGGCCTAAATGTATGACTAAAATTGAGTTTATTCGATTTTTCTTATAACAAAAAGTAGAAAATATCATTTTTTTTCAAAATTTTCGGTCTTTTTCCGTTTATATCGCAAAAAATAAAAATCGCAGAGGCAATCAAATACCATTAAAAGAAAGCTCTATTTGTGGGAAGAAAAGGACGCAAATTTCGTTTGGGTACAACATTGCATGTCCGCACAATTTACAGTTAAAGCAGCGCAGTGCAAAATTCTGAATTCACCTCTGGTCCTTTAGCTACCAAATGGTCCGGGGCTTAAGTGGTTAATATCCTTCCCCACACCAGCCGAGTCACTCACCCCCTGTGGTGGCTTCTGAGGCGGCCAGATTCGGCCCATCCTCCTTCTCCATTTCCTGTAGGTAATCATCCACCAGGAAGAATCACTCTGGGTAGGATTGGGGACACAGGACCGTGGACCCCCGCTCTATTACCGCTTATTTGAAATTTGCCATGCCGATCGCCACCATTTTGTCGTAGCCCGGCGCGCCGGAAGTGACCTCACTGGAGCGCATCGTCAGCCTCCGGATATGCGCAAAGGGCTCCAGACAACGCAGAGCGGCAAGTGGAGGGAGATCCTTCGCTCTGCCTGCCATCCTGACCCGGAATACCGCGATTCTGTGCCTGGTTAGTCTGCACGGTCACAGAGACGGAAGAGACTGCCCCCCCCCGCGATGGAGGGTATACAAGCGGCCCCTCCCTACCATCCACCCATCAGGTAGGAGGAGAGAGTGGGATGTAAGGTCCCTGAGGACATGAACACCCTCATCGTTTCCAGTGCCCCCAGTATCTCAGGGGGATTCTTGATACAACCCCCCGGCTGCAGTTCCCCCTGAGCAAAAAAATAGAAGGGAGTCCCCCCCTCAGATGGAACAGAGTCCTGTCAGACCCTGCAGCCACCACTGGCTGCTCTTGGTCTGACATTCTGGGGGGGGGGGGGGACCTCAGTCCCAGACTTTGGTCTTAGTAAATAGAAAACAATAAAATGGTTTCACTGCCACGCTGTGGGAAACACAATCAATAACTGAGGAACAGAAGGAAGGGTGGGGCCTTTTAAACTCTTGATTGTTTCCTGTCAGGTGGGACCTGACATCTCAGGTGTGCCATCCTGGAAGATGACTAGAGAATTTTTTATATATATATATATATATATATATATATATATATATATATATATATATAATGGCCAGCTGCTAACACTGCTCACAAACACAAATAAAGTGCAAAGTAAAATACAAATATTTCAATTCAAATAATTGTAATAATTCAATGAATTTGGAGCACAGGGTGACACTTTATTTATGAGCATCAGACAGACATACTTCACAGAAGTTTCACGCTCAAACACATCAGACTTGCAGGCATGGGGTCAATGCTGATGCAAGGGCACATTGGCATTTGCAAAAGTACAGCTGTGCACAGCAATCCACCTGTAGGTCAGGTTGTACGTGGTCCTTGCAACAACTAGGATGTGGGAAAGGCATTAGAAAATTAAGCTAGGTATATAAAATGCCAATGAAACCTCTACGCAAGAACCCTGTTCCGCACTTTACAAAATAAGGCAGACAGAAGAGTCACAGTACAATTAAAGACAAGAGGGTTGGCCCCTTTCACACTTGCAGCATCAAATAAAAAAAAAAAAAAAAAAAAAACAGCGCTAAAGCACTCCCAAGCTGTCCCAAAAGATGCTGTTTGCAGGACTTTTTCCTAACATCCCACAAGCGCACCACCCGAGTATGAAAGCACACATTACAAAGAATGGGAGGCAGTTTTCAGTTGCTTTTTAGAGGCTATTTCTATTGCTAATGTGAAAGGGGTCTTAATGAGGGATTACACTGAAAAAAGTTCTCCATATAAGGGGGGGGGGGGGATTTGGGGTGCATTGAAGAAGAAAGTAAAACTTCAGTTGTCAGGTAGGATCAACCTAGCTAGACAGGAGTTTTTAGGGATCCCTAAAAGCAAACAGGAGTAGGAGCTTGGGATAGTGAGTTCCAGAGGATGTGAGGGGCTCTGGAGAAGTTTTAAATGTCAGCATGGGAGGGTGTGATGTGTTAGCTAGAAAGCAGGAGGTCTCTGGGAGGATCGAAGGGGACAATTTGGGTGATTTCTTAAAGGCGATGTTGGTGATGTAGCTGGAGTCGTGGATTGCTATTTATGTTGTTAGTATTTTGGAGTGGAGGGATTGGCAGGGAGGAGGGGGTTACAATGAGCGGTTGGGTAAGGTGAGCAAGTCTTGCAGCAGCAATCATGTGTAGTAGAAGACCAACAAGGAAGGAGTTACAGTGCTTTAACTGAGGAATAACCAGGGAGTTAATTAGTAGCTTTGGACAACTCACTAATCTCTCCTTCCAGCGTTCAGAGAATGGATGAGCTCACAGTCTGAATAGCGATTTCTTTAAATAAAAATAAAAAGGCTAAGCGTATATACTGGCATAGACAAGGGAAGCTCTAGAGAAAAAATTGGAGTGCACCCTGGAGTTAAAGTGGCTGTAAACATACACCCAGTGAAGTGACTGACCTGATACACAGATGAAACAAATCCTCCTACATAAGTTGTACCTGTATATCTAAGCCCTTTCCTCTCTACATCTGTTCAAAGTGCTGAATTTTAAAGCTAGTTTGAGAAAAATAAATATATATATTTTTTTTTCTAATAAAAATAATAAGTTATCAAAGGCAGCAAAGCATTTCTCAACCGGAAGATAGAGATAGAGAATTATATATATATATATATATATATATATATATATATATATATATATATATATATATATACATATATACATATATACACACACACACACACGCGCTGCCTATGATTGGCGGTGTACAGTGCCGCTTCCTGGCGGGTTCAATCCAAACACGCCTGAGCCCATTTCTATTACACACTGCAGAACTCAGTGGGGAGAGCTCTGACAGCCGATTGGAAAGAAGTGACATAACCCCCTTTCACACAGCTGACACTGTCAATCTGCTGGAGAGCCCTTCCTTGTCATTCTTCTCTTGGTGTCAGGAAAATGTCAGAAGTGATTCATGCTGATAGCAGAGGAAGGAAGCAGCAGACAGAAATGGCACTTAGTGCTCTGGATTGAGACACTTACACACTATAAAGGGATATGCTTTATTCATATTTCAGGTCTGGACCCTGAAGTCTACAACCACTTTAAGCGTCAAAATCTAAAAATGGATTCCAACAACTTCATAGTAGGTTTTAAACCACACCGATGTAACCCGTAAGATTTTGGTTAAATACCAAGTTCCTCAAAGCCATCTAGCCAATAGAATTTAAATTGCACAGCGCAGACAGCCCTGAGTTTGTATCATCTATAGCAGAGGAAGCATTTCTAGATTAAAGCAAAACCACACACATTCGCCCCACTTTAAATATGTAAGAGCACAGATGTTGTAAACTGAATGCATGCGTGTGCTGCTGGAAAAAAGACAACAACATGTTCATATTCTGTCCCTTTAAAAATTGACCTTCACCCACCTTCTACAATATGAATTCTACAAAACGCCAACACAAAGTAGAAAGTGGAGAATAAGGTGACAACAGTGGAGGTTGAAGGATGCCACAAGAGAGCTGGGGGAGGCAGAGCATGTGGGGGTGGACACAGTAGAGATGAAAGGTGACAATGTCTGGAGTTGAGATAGTGACTAGAATTGAGGGGTGACATTCGGGTGGCAGTAAAGTTGGCAGAGGTAGGGGGAATATTAGGGGAGAAAAGAAGGCGACACGGATAGGAAATGACACGAGAGATCTGAAAAGGAGGAGATGAAGGGACAGTTGGTGGCGGGAGACACACTGCGGACTGTTATAAAGTGACAAAGTTTGGAGAAGAGAGGGGTGGAAGGATGGGGAGATCAGATTCAAAGGGATGGGGGGGTGATGACAGTTGGAGGGATGGGGGGGTAGAGTTAGAGGGATGGGGATCAGGATTAGAAGGGGGTAATCAGAGTTGGGGGCACAGGGAGGAGGGGAGGGTTAAGAGATGGGGGTGATGAGAGGTGGAAGGATGGGGAGATCAGATTTGGAGGGATGGGAGGTAATCAGGGTTAGAGGGATGGGGGCAGGGGGAGAACCAGGATTGGAAGCAGGTGATCAGAGTTGAGGGGGGTACAGGGAGGATGGGGTTAAGAGTTGGGGGTGATGAGAGGTGGAAGGATGGGATTCGAAGGGCTTGGGGGCCGTGATGACAGTTGGAGGGATGGGGAGCAGGGCCGCCATCAGGGGGGTACGGGCAGTACACATGTAAGGAGCACTGATGGCAACCCCCCTTTTTTTTCTTGTAAGGGGCCCGGAAGTCCCCAGGGGCCTGGATGGCAACCCCCCCCCTTTTTTTTTTTTTACATTTCTTTTTTTTTTGTTCGTCAACACCCAAAGCCCCCCCCCTTCTTGACCTTAATTCTGTGGGGGACGGACATACGGCAGCACCCTCCCGCTTCTCAATTCGCAGCACACCCCCTGGACTTCAATTAGCGGCAGGACCCCCCCCCCCCCGGTTCTCTGCTCCAGGGGGCCCATGCCTGAAGCTGTGTAAATGGCGGCCCTGGAGGGGGGGTGATCAGAGTTGGGGGGTACAGGGAGGGGGAAGGGTTAAAAGTTGGGGGTGATGAGAGGTGGAAGGATAGGGAGATCAGATTCGAAGGGCTTTGGGGGGGGGGGGCGTGATGACAGTTGGAGGGAGGAGGGGGATCAGAGTTGGGGGGGTACAGGGAAGGGTTAAGAGTGATGAGAGGTGGAAGGATGGGGAGATCATATTCAGAGGGGTGGGGGGGGAAATCGGGGGAGAATCAGGATTGGAAGGGGGCGATCAGAGTTGAGGGGGGGTACTGAGACGTGGAAGGATGGGAAGGGGGGGTGAGCAGATATGGGGGGGGGGAACAGGGAGGAGAGGGGTTAAGAGTTGGGGGTGATGAGAGGTGCAAGGATGAAAAGGGGTGTGTGCAGTTGGGTGCAATCAGAGTTGGGGGGGGTATTCCAGACAGTCATGACGGGTGTATTGGTTTGGGGGTGTGAGCAGAGTCTGCTGGGGGAGAACACTTAGTCGGACAGGTGTGGGGGGGGGGGGGACACACACTTAGACAGGTTGGGGGGGGGGGGACACACACTTAGACAGGTGGGGGGGGGGGGACACACACTTAGACAGGTGGGGGGGGGGGACACACACTTAGACAGGTGGGGGGGGGGACACACACTTAGACAGGTGGGGGGGGGGGACACACACTTAGACAGGTGGGGGGGGGGACACACACTTAGACAGGTGGGGGGGGGGACACACACTTAGACAGGTGGGGGGGGGGACACACACTTAGACAGGTGGGGGGGGGGGACACATAGACAGGTGGGGGGGGGGACACTTAGACAGGTGGGGGGGGGGGGACACTTAGACAGGTGGGGGGGGGGGGACACTTAGACAGGTGGGGGGGGGGGACACTTAGACAGGTGGGGGGGGGGGGGACACTTAGACAGGTGGGGGGGGGGGGACACTTAGACAGGTGGGGGGGGGGGGACACTTAGACAGGTGGGGGGGGGGGACACTTAGACAGGTGGGGGGGGGGGACACTTAGACAGGTGGGGGGGGGGGACACTTAGACAGGTGGGGGGGGGGGACACTTAGACAGGTGGGGGGGGGGGACACTTAGACAGGTGGGGGGGGGGGGACACTTAGACAGGTGGGGGGGGGGGGACACTTAGACAGGTGGGGGGGGGGGGACACTTAGTCAGACGGGGGGGGGGACACTTAGTCAGACGGGGGGGGGGGACACTTAGTCAGACGGGGGGGGGGACACTTAGTCAGACGGGGGGGGGGACACTTAGTCAGACGGGGGGGGGACACTTAGTCAGACGGGGGGGGGACACTTAGTCAGACGGGGGGGGGACACTTAGTCAGACGGGGGGGGGGACACTTAGTCAGACGGGGGGGGGGGACACTTAGTCAGACGGGGGGGGGGGACACTTAGTCAGACAGGTGTGGGGGGGGGACACTTAGTCAGACAGGTGTGGGGGGGGGACACTTAGTCAGACAGGTGTGGGGGGGGACACTTAGTCAGACAGGTGTGGGGGGGGGACACTTAGTCAGACAGGTGTGGGGGGGGGACACTTAGTCAGACAGGTGTGGGGGGGGGACACTTAGTCAGACAGGTGTGGGGGGGGGACACTTAGTCAGACAGGTGTGGGGGGGGGACACTTAGTCGGACAGGTGTGGGGGGGGGGACACTTAGTCGGACAGGTGTGGGGGGGGGACACTTAGTCGGACAGGTGTGGGGGGGGGGACACTTAGTCGGACAGGTGTGGGGGGGGGACACTTAGTCGGACAGGTGTGGGGGGGGGACACTTAGTCGGACAGGTGTGGGGGGGGGACACTTAGTCGGACAGGTGTGGGGGGGGGGACACTTAGTCGGACAGGTGTGGGGGGGGGACACTTAGTCGGACAGGTGTGGGGGGGGGACACTTAGTCGGACAGGTGTGGGGGGGGGGACACTTAGTCGGACAGGTGTGGGGGGGGGACACTTAGTCGGACAGGTGTGGGGGGGGGACACTTAGTCGGACAGGTGTGGGGGGGGGACACTTAGTCGGACAGGTGTGGGGGGGGGACACTTAGTCGGACAGGTGTGGGGGGGGGGACACTTAGTCGGACAGGTGTGGGGGGGGGGACACTTAGTCGGACAGGTGTGGGGGGGGGGACACTTAGTCGGACAGGTGTGGGGGGGGGGACACTTAGTCGGACAGGTGTGGGGGGGGGGACACTTAGTCGGACAGGTGTGGGGGGGGGACACTTAGTCGGACAGGTGTGGGGGGGGGACACTTAGTCGGACAGGTGTGGGGGGGGGACACTTAGTCGGACAGGTGTGGGGGGGGGACACTTAGTCGGACAGGTGTGGGGGGGGGGACACTTAGTCGGACAGGTGTGGGGGGGGGACACTTAGTCGGACAGGTGTGGGGGGGGGGACACTTAGTCGGACAGGTGTGGGGGGGGGACACTTAGTCGGACAGGTGTGGGGGGGGGACACTTAGTCGGACAGGTGTGGGGGGGGGACACTTAGTCGGACAGGTGTGGGGGGGGGACACTTAGTCGGACAGGTGTGGGGGGGGGACACTTAGTCGGACATGTGGGGGGGGGACACTTAGTCGGACAGGTGTGGGGGGGACACTTAGTCGGACAGGTGTGGGGGGGACACTTAGTCGGACAGGTGTGGGGGGGACACTTAGTCGGACAGGTGTGGGGGGGACACTTAGTCGGACAGGTGTGGGGGGGACACTTAGTCGGACATGTGGGGGGGGGGGGACACTTAGTCGGACAGGTGTGGGGGAAGGACACTTAGTCGGACAAGTGTCGGGGTCCGTCAGATAGGTGTGTGTGTCCGGTCGGAAGTTGCAGAGTACATGCAGTGTCCGGTGACACGGAGGAGTCCGGCTCGGCACAGGACAGTCAGGCTTGTTGTATATGAGGACTCACCGCGGCCGTGGCCTTTCTGGCGGCGGGCACTATGGCAGGCAGGGGTGCGGACATGGTGTTGCCGCACATACACCGGGTGTGCCCAAATTCGTCTCCGTACTACCGAGTGTCTCTGGCCGTCCACCGCCGCGCCGCCCTTATCCTTCGATAACCCGGAGATAAGCCGCGCGGAAGAGGGCGGTCCAGCGGCGTCATGAGGCACAGCAGACACCCAGCCCCTCCTCAGCCGATCCCACCAATCACCAGCTGAGCCGGGACCAGGACTGGGCCTGTCTGGCGGGTGTGATGTCACATACTGGAGGTCTCTGATTGGGGGAAGATGTCTATGGGCGGGGATAAAGTGAACAGAGTTCGACCTTTCATTTTTGGGGAGTCAGAGGGTGTGTAAAGGGGGCGTGGTGGGGTGTGGGCGGAGCTCCGAGGTATACAGAGCTGGAATGATAGGACCCTGTGATAATCCCATTCATAAGGTCCGCACTGTTCTATGGTGATCCGTATAGGTCGGGGGGAGGGGTCCTTCTTCCAAATGTCTGTATACACTATACGGATATGTGATACTCCATAGACCCGTCCCTTCCTATACACACCAATCATTGTAGATTAACCATTTGTCTACCAACTACCGGGAAAATGTTTTCATTTTTTTCTGCATCTTTTCCTAGAAATCCCAGTAACAATGATATATTTCCTGAGAGCAGAGACCCCGGAGAATGAAATGGTTGCAGTTTGAATTTTTTATGTCACATAATATCTGTGCAGTTATATTTTCAGGGAAAAATACACTAAAATGTATTTTTGTACAAACAAACAATATTATTATACCCAAATTTGGTGAAATAAAAAAGACGACGAGTATATAGATACCAAACATGTCAAGTCTCCGTGGCCATGCAATCACCAAAAACGACATTACCACAATCCTGTATCGGGGGCCTTTTAAAAGCCTTTACAGGTCATCAGTTCAGTGTTATGCAGGCCATACACATTTCAAAAAAATTGTTCGAAAAAAAAAACCGATCGGATTTCTAAAGAACTGTCGAATGTGCATGTGATAACACCATCATTGTATCAATAGATGACACCCAATTATCGGCATATTATCAATCGATAACAATATAAACAGTCGATTTTTCATTGATCGATTACACGATCCGTGGTTACATTTTAACACACGCATGCTCTGTTGATTTATTCAAATAGTTTTTGATTAATTCCACTACTAACGTTTCAAAAATCGTTCGTTTCAGCACAAAAAACATGTTGGTTCGATTTTTTGTTATAAAATTTGCATTTCGAGAATCAAAATTAGCCCACAAACATTTCAAAAGTCAAACTATCGAGCGTATCGAATGGTTTTTCCAACATATTTTGTATGGGCAGCATTAATCATGAATTATGAATTATGGTCCTAGAATTACTGCTCCCACTCTGACATTTGTGACAATACCTCCTATGCAGTGGCGCCCCCCCCTGTCCCCCCTGTCCATGTGTCCGGCCCCCATGCAGGAATTCCAATGGGGGGGGGGATTTTAAAGCAAGTGATTAGAGCCAGAGGCTCTAATAGGCTTCAAAAAAGGGTGGGCTCGGGACACAGAGCACTGCGCCCTTATACGGTTGGAATTTCCGACAAGAAAATTCCGACTGTGTGTATGCTCCATCAGACTTTTCCTGTCGGAATTTCCGCCAACAAAAATTTGAGAGCTGGTTCTCAAATTTTCAGACGGAAAAAATAACAATCGGAAATTCCGATCGTCTGTAGCAAAATTCAGACGCATGCTCGGAAACAATTTGACGCATGCTCGGAAGCATTGAACTTCATTTTCTCGGCTCGTCGTAGTGTTGCACGTCAACGCGTTCTTGACGGTCGAAAGTTCAGAGAACTTTTGTGTGACCGTGTGTATGCAAGCCAAGCTTGAGCGGAATTCTGTCGGAAAAACCATCCAAGGTTTTTCCAATGGAAAATCCGATCGTGTGTACAGGGCATTAGCCCACCCAGTTGTGTGATAATAGCAAATTAATATTCGCTATTTTCACACTGACTCTCCTTCTGGCCAATCAGGAAGCAGGGTGCTTTTAAGCAAAATTTAAACTATTTTTATTTCGTTTATGCAATTCTTTTTTTTTTTTTTTTTTTACACTTTTCAATATATATATATTTTTTTTACTTTATTGCTATCACAAGGCAGCTAACCCCTATGTGATAGCATGGGCAGGAGAGAGGTACACTTTATGGAGACATTGGGGGTCTCTATTGCCTCGTTTCCACTGAGCAGATCGGTTCGGTACGGTACGCTATTTTGGGTGTTCCCATTATGAAAGCGTGCCATAAAACCGAACCATACCGCACCATTCTGGGTCCTGCTTCAGATGTGGGCCATTAGAAAATGGTACGGTTCGGTTAGGACGAAGCTTCAATACATTCCACTGATTGGCGGACACGCTAGGCATTTTTTCTAAACCCTGTATGGCCCCTGACGGTCCGACTTGCAGTGGAAACGCTCACCGGAATAGACCGGACCATTCAAACCGTTCCAAACTGTACCGACCCGAACCGTTCCGTTTAGTGGAAATGAGGCATTTGACCGCCAATGTCTCCTCTGCCCTCCAAAGAAGCTATTTAACCACTTCCCGCCCCGTCAATAGCAGATTGACGTCCGGGAAGTGGTTCTGTTATCCACACTGGACGTCATATGACGTCCTGCGGGACAACAGCCGCCGCGCGCCCGGGGGCGCGCGCATCGCGGCGATCGGTGGAGCGGTGGGTCAGTCTGACCCACCGCTACACTGATTTCGGTAAAAAGCCTCCGGCGGAGGCTTTTTACCACGTGATCAGCCGTGTCCAATCATGGCTGATCACAATGTAAACAGGAAGAGCCATTGATCGGCTCTTCCTCACTCGCGTCTGACAGACGCGAGTAGAGGAGAGCCGATCGGCGGCTCTCCTGACAGGGGGGGTTCGCGCTGATTGTTTATCAGCGCAGCCCCCCCTTCGGCTACCCACACTGGACCACCAGGGAAGCCCCCCAGGACCACAGGGAAGCCCCAAGCATGTGGATGGCCCCCATGGCCATCCACATGTAGTAAAATAAAATAAAAAATAAAAAAATATGCCAATCAGTGCCCACAAATGGGCACTGACTGGCACTATGATGGCACCACCTCAATGTGTGGTGGCTGGCATTGCTGGGCATCAGTGTCCATCAGTGCCACCTACTAGTGTCCATCAGCACCACCTATCAGTGCCCATCTGTGCCCATAAGTGCCCACCTATCAGTGCCCGTCCGTGCCACCTATCAGTGCCGCCTATAAGTGCCCATCAGTGCCGCCTATAAGTGCCAATCAGTGCCGCCTATGAGTGCCAATCAGTGCTGCCTATGAGTGCCAATCAGTGCCGCATACCAGTGCCACATATCAGTGCCCATCAGTGCCGCCTATCAGTGCCCATCATCAGTGCCCATCAGTGCCACCTCATTGGTGCCACCTCATCGGTGCCCATCAGTGTCGCCTTATCAGTGCCCGTCAGTGCCGCCTTATCAGTGCCCGTCATTGAAGTAGAAAAGGTACTTATTTACAAAAAAAATTTACAGAAACAAAGAAAAACTTCGTTTTTTTCAAAATTTTCGCTATTTTTTATTTGTTGTGCAAAAAATAAAAATCGCAGAGGCGATCAAATACCACCGAAAGAAATCTCTATTTGTGGGAACAAAATGATAAAAAAATTGTTTGGGTACAGTGTAGCATGACCGCGCAATTGTCATTCAAATTGCGACAGCGCTGAAAGCTCAAAATTGGCTTGGGCAGGAAGCTGTATAAGTGCATGGTATTGAAGTGGTTAAACATAGATTGTGCTGGAATTGCTGCATCGGCTGCACTAGCCAAGGAGTGACAGCTGTGACCCCAGAAGTGTAGTAATACATGTCGCTTCTGGGGATAGGGGAACACATGTACATTTGAGAGCCCTTGTAAAAGTGATCGGGCAACTCTAGAGCTGCCCAGATTCCTTTTATCAGAAAGCTTTTTACCACCTCTAAGGCTAGGTTCGGTGGTGGAACTACCATGGTCACAAAGGTTGCACTTGCGACCGGGCCCTTGCATTCTGACACCATGGGGGGCCCCTGAGACTCAGTGTTGCCAAAGCAGGCAGTTTTCTCCCATGAGTACCTGTGACTCGCAACTCACGAGTGGCTGGCAGAAAGAAAAAAAAAACTTCTCTGCGCAGCCTCGGATCAGGCAGTGGGGTGTGCAGTTTTCTAATTGGCTGGCTTCAGAACCGTCCATGTGCAGTTCAAAGTCACTGAGACAGATTTAATTTTTCTAAAGTGATTTACCGTCAGCTGCTTGCGACCAGGCCAGAAGGTGTGTGAAAGGGAGCACTAACTCCTAGAGTAGGGGGGCCTCTTATGACCCCCCTTCTCTGGAGGAGAAGGGGGGTCATAAGGGGGCACTCTGGGGGAGCAGGACTCTGGAGGAGGATGTAAAGGGGCACTCTGGAGGTACTAACTTAGTACCTCCAGAGTACATCCTTAGTGCCTCCAGAGTGCCCCTTTACATCCTCCAGAGTGCCCCCTTAGTACAGTTTTACTAAAAGGGCACTATTGCCCCCTTAGTACAGTTTTACTAAAGGGGCACTCTGGAGGATGTAAGGGGGCACTCTGGAGGAGAATGTAAGCGGGTACTCCGGAGGATGTAAGGGGGAACTTTGGAGTATGTAAGGGGGCACTCTGGAGGAGGATATAAGGGCGCACTCTTTAATGGACATAACGACTTACCTCCAGAGTGCCCGCTTACATTCTCCAGAGTGCCTCCATACATCCTGCAAAGTGCCCCTTAGTAAAGTGGGTACAAGAACTGTGGTATATGTGTGCAGTGTATACTGCAGACACAGAATCTGTTCAATCCTCCTTTAAAGGGGTTCTAAAGCTTCGTGTGTTTTCACCTTAAGGCCCCTTTCACACTGGGGCGTTTTTCATGCGGTTTAGCGCTGTTATACCGCATGAAAAAATCCTGCCCTGTGCCTTCAATGTGAAAGCCCGAAGGCTTTCACACTGAAGCGGTGCGCTAGCAGGACCGCTCCAAAAGTCCTGCTAGCCACTTCTTTACAGCGGTAAAGGAGCGGTGTGTTCACCGCTCCTTTACCGCGGTCTCCCATTGAAATCAATGGGACACCGCGATAATACCGCCCGCAATAGCCGCGGTTTGCGGGCGGTATTAACCCTTTTTCGGCCGCTAGCGGGGGTTAAATTAACCCCCCTAGCGACCGCATACCGCGGTAAGAACGACGGTATAGCAGCGCTGAAAATCGCGCTGCTATACCGCCACCGCTCCTGCCCGCCCCAGTGTGAAAGGGGCCTAATGCATTAAGGTGAAAAAACACCCGAGTCCCCGTTTTAATTACCTGAGACCCGAATCTCCTTGGGCACGATCCCGCTTTGCTTTCCCCGAGCTCTAGTCGGCTCTTCATTGGATGATTGATAGCAGCGCAGCCATTGGCTCCCGCTGCTGTCAATCAAATCATTGACGCAGCACGCCGGGGGGCGGGACGGAGTCATACACTTAACGGCTATGCCCGCCAAATGTATCACACGGGAGCGCGCCCACAAGGTAACCTCCTCGGGAAAGAGCTTCCCAGAGGGGGTTATCTAATGCAGGGAGGAGCCGCGAGACGAGGGACCCCAGAAGAGGACGATCGGGGCCACTCTGTGCAAAACAAACTGCACAGTGGAGGTAAGTACGACATGTTTGTTTTAAAAAACAGAAACAAACCTTTAGTATCCCTTTAAGACACTCCCACTGGCCATGCCCACTGTTCACCATGGCACACATATCTCAGGGTGCCCCAGGTCTTTCATAATTTTAGTCATGCTCACATTTTGTCATGCTGTTTTGACTGAAGGGGGGCTCTTCATGGTTACTTGCACCAGGGTCCTGAAGGTTCTAGTTCCGCCTCTGGCTAGGTTCTCACATATGAGAAGCTGCATTTTGCACAAGCACGGCAGCCCATTCATTTGAATGGGCTGCCATGCTTGCTGAAATTCAGGGAAAAGGTCCATTCAGCATTTTAGAAATCACAGCCCACGCAGGAACTGCAAGTGTATTAGGATTACGCATCCAGCATGTTTTTCTGTGCAGATGGCTGCGGGAACAGGTGCTGACCCGCAGCGGGAACCACCCGCACAGATGTGAACCTAGCCTAGCCTATAGGCCCGTACACATTATACGAAAATCGAAAGTAAAATTCTGTCCAATGAACGATCTGATGAACAATCTGATGATTTTCGGATCGTTGGAATGGTGCTTTCGAGAGCCGATTATGATTTTTTGTATGACAAAAGCCGGATGTGCAGACTATAAAAATTTTGTTGTACGTGAACTCAACATCCGATTTTCACTTCATTAGTATGGTTGTCTGGAAAAATCGTAAGAGCAAGACTACGCATGCTCAGAAACAAAAGAATACATACAAAACCATTCAACACATTATGTCACTTCTGAAGTTGTATTCTGTCCTACGAGAATTTTCGTATGGTGAGTAACCTCTTCACTTTCGATATGAGACTAGCATGCAGCAAAAAACAGATGAACAGTCGCCTGAAAATCTGATCGTGTGTGCGAGGCTTTAGGCTGTATTCACATACAACAGACAGCTGCCAGAGAAGTAAACCACTAGGGTTTCCTCTCCAGCAGCTATCCCTTCCGGCTGCGGTAGGGGGCGGTGTGGTGCACGATTGAGTACAGCACACGGCATCTTTTTTTTCCCCCTCACTGAACTTTATTTGAAGTGTTCAAAAGTACACTTCAATCATATCACTGTACAGCAGTGTCATGTGCAGTGACATGCATACCTCCCAAATTTCTGAGATGGGAATGAGGGACACCTATCAGCAAAAGTATACAGGCATAGGACACACCCCTTGCCACGCCCCCTTAAAGGAGAATTGTACAAAAAAAAATAAGATTGGTTAACCCCACAAGTGCTTTTTTTACCACTACTATTCCTTTATATTGGCTTTTGGAATTTACAGATGCAACAATTTTTGAAAGATAAAAAGTGCATTTTATATACATCTATATAGATCAGACCAAAATGAGGGACAAATGAGGAGGAAAGAGGGACATTGCTCCAAATCAGGGACAGCCCCCCAAAATCAGGGACAGTTGGGAGGTATGGACATGCAATCCCGTACAGTGCGCTGCGATGTCTGCATTTTATCGTAGCTTTCTGCAGCGCAGCCCTGGGCTGCGACCTTGTGCGACCTTGCGATGACCAGTGTTTTACAATGCAGTAAAATGCCGGTCGCTTCACATAGTGTGAATACAGCCTTATGATAGGTTCACACGAACTGTTGCATTACAATGCAGTGGCTAGTGTGCGGTGCGGCTCGGCCGGATCAGCGCAGTGTTGATCTACTGTTTCCTAAAGCAGGCCTTACTGATTCTTTTCTTTTTAGAATTTATAGATATTTAAAAGATGAAAAATGAAAATCTGCAAAAATATATAGCATCAGCAGTTCTCGCTGTAGATTTTGGTACAAGAAAGAAACCATATTAGGTTCATGCCTGCAGCCCATATAGGCTCTGATCAATGATTGGATTCATGTAATGGCACACTTAATGTTTGAGGAGATAATCAGCAGATCACCGCAGCACTCTGGGGACAGCAGCGGATATGCCTGCTCATATCACCTGACCCCATCTAGGAGGGGGGGGGCATTTACTGGAACTTGGCACTCTTCAACACTAATTCTCTATAGCTGCGTCACTGACACTCATTCATCCATTGAGGTCTTGGGCTTTATCTGCCGGTTATCTCCTAAGCTTACAATGATATTATAAGCACATAATCATTATGAGGTCAGAAAAAAGCAAAAGGCCGAATGGAGCCCTCAAATAACACATCCATGCCTCCATCCCTGTATATGTAGAAAAAAAGGAAAGGGGTCGTGGGACTTTAAATGAAGCAAGGATGTGTGTCTGAAAAAATCTAGGATATCAAAAAATATAAACTGTCACAATCCCAACAGGGAACTCTCTGTAGCCACAAGAGACTGCTGTGTAGTCAGTCCAATAAATGAGATATCAATAGTGAATATAAAAATTCTATAGTATGTATCATCTTAAATAATACACGGATCATGCAGACAAAGGCATAATACAAGTCATAATGATAACATTGACATATTTAATATTCATTTAGGGAGTATACATGACTAGTAAAGCAATCACAATCAATATATAGACATACAGATAGAGTAGGGTGACCAGACATCCCCGGTTTCCAGGGACAGTCCCCGGATTGAGGACACTGTCCCCGGACCAAGTCTGTCCCCAGTCTTGTCCCCAGATTGGATTTGAACAGGGGCTGGGGCAATTTCAAAGTCAGTCAGTGCAGAATAAAAAAAAACCAAAAAAACGGAAAATGTATTATCAAATACTTACCGTAATTTTCCTTTCCTGATAGGCTCCATGGCAGCATACGTGTGGGTTGGCCCCGCCTCCATAACTACCCAATAGGACCCCCTCCCTATAAATTTTGGCTCTGGGCTCTCAGCCGTGTTCCGTAACTAGCCTACTCCAAGCATTGGGAGGGACTCCTGCTGCCATGGAGCCTATCAGGAAAGGAAAATTACGGTAAGTATTTGATAATAAATTTTCCGTTTTCCTGACATGCTCCATGGCAGCATACGTGTGGGAAATAAGTCGCCAAACACACCCGGGGCGGGCAAAATGCTGAGGCAAGAAATACATTTATTTAACACTGTCAACCGACAGAACTTGTAAACCAAAATTCAGCGATGATAAGGCAGCTGGTTCGACACAATAGTGGGAAACAAAAGTATTAATAGACAACCAAGAGGCCGCTCTGCATATAACGTCAGGTGCGACATGACGAGAGGCTGCCCAAGAAGTAGAGATGCTCCGGGTTGAGTGCGCAGTTACTGCCTCCGGAGGAGCCAAACCTTTTGCTTTGTAAGCTCTTTGGATGGTCTGAACTATCCATGCCGCAATAGATCTGATTGAGGCCCTTTTCCCTCTGTTCTTTCCATGAAGAAAAATGAAAAGAAAATCTGTTTGTCTGAAAGACTCTGTCATTTCCAGGTATTGACTTAATGTGTGGCCCACATCAAGGGGATGAACATCTTGACCTTCAGAAGTTCCAAAAGTGGGTAATACAATTTCCTGATTTTCATGAAAGATCGATGTAACTTTCGGGTTTGAACCCAGCATGGGAATTAATACTGCTCTATCTGGAAAAAAGGTCAGGAAAGGCTCCTTTGAACCCAAGTTTCTGATATCAGACACTCTTTTGGCTGAAGTGACCGTTACTAGGAAGACGGTTTTGAGAGTAAGATCTTTTACCGAAAGAGGTTTTTCAGGATCTGTGCTGAGTGTGGTAAGATCCAGTACAAGAGGCAGGTCCCATTTGGGGAACCTCGGTTTTCTCTGTGGTCTAAGTCTGACCGCACCCTTAAAGAACTGGCGAATCAGGGAATGATTGGCCCAAGAGATTCCAGTGAATGCTGAAATGGCTGAGATTTGAACTCGAAGAGAGCTTACTGATAAAGGCAAATCCAAACCTGTTTGTAAGAAACTAAGTACATCCTGGACTTCTGGAGAATTACAGGAATTAGCCCTGGAAGACATATGGTCTGTAAATTTTGACCAGATACGCTCATAAACTCTGTTGGTGCTATTTCTTCTAGCGTTAAAGAGAGTCGACATGGCTTCTTCTGGACATCCTAAGGCTTCCAGCCTTCCCCTCTCAAGAACCATACCCTGAGGTGCAGATGAGCTGGGCATGGGTGCAACGTTGTGCCCTGAGACAGGAGATCCGGTCTGAGGGGTAGAGGGATTGAGTCCCGATAACTGAGAGACGTCAAGAGGGAAAACCATGGCCTGTTGGGCCAAAACGGAATTACTGCTATGATTTCTACTCTCTCCACTCTGAGTCTGTGAAGGAATTGAAGTATCACAGGAACTGGAGGAAAGGCATAAGCCTGGTTGAATCTCCACCGATCTGTGAGAGCATCTATCCCGTAGGCTTGGGGATCCCGAGACCTCGAGTAATACTTGGTCAACTTGTGGTTGCATGGGGACGCAAACAGATCCACTTCTGGAGACACTCCCAGAGTTAGAAGCCAATTGAATACCTCTATGTGTAGAGACCATTCGTTGTTGTTCATTTGAGTTTGTGACAGAAAGTCTGCTTGAACGTTCTGGACCCCTGGAATGTACACTGCAGAGATGTTGCATAGGTACTTCTGGGCCCAGGTCATGATTGGTTCTACTTCCCGGAGTAAGGACCAGCTGCGGGTACCACCCTGCTTCCTTATGTAAGCAACTGCGGTTGTGTTGTCCATCCTGAGCATCACAGAAGTGTCTGTCAACAGATGATGGAAGGACATGAGCGCCTGGAAGGCAGCCCGCAACTCCAGTATGTTGGACACAATTCTTTGGGACGGTGTGTTCCACCTGCCCTGGGCTATTTCCGTCAGGCAATGAGCGCCCTACCCCTGATTGCTGGCATCCGAAGTTACAGTAATCCAAGTGATGGGACGGATTGTGTGACAGTTGCGGAGATTCTTCCCCTGAAGCCACCAAAGAAGAGATTCTCTCATGGATGAAGTGAGTCTGATGCGTTGACTCTTGCTGGGGGAGTCCCATTGCTGGAGGAACCCCTTCTGGAATGGGCGAGTGTGCCACTGAGCCCACCTCACCATAGGGATGGTGGCTGTCATGGTGCCGATAACTTCAGGCATTGCAGAGCAGACAGGTGAGAGGAAGCAAGTGTTGCGCAGATCCTGTCCCGGATTGTTGCAATCTTTTCCTCGGGCAATGAAATGGTGCCGTCTATTGTGTTGAAGAGGGCACCTAGAAACACAAGGGACTGTGTTGGAATGAGATGACTCTTCTCCAAATTCAGGAACCACCCGAATTTTTGGAGAGTGGCTATTACTAGATTCTTGTGTTCCAAGAGTTGACATCTGTCTTGAGCTAGAAGTAAGAGGTCGTCTAGGTAGTGATGAAGACGAACTCCTTTCACTCGGAGCAGAGCCACAATGGCTAACAGAACCTTGGAGAATACCCGAGGTGATGTCGTGAGACCAAAAGGTAGGCAGGTGAACTGTAAGTGTTGATCGCCTACAGCAAAGCGGAGGTACTTTTGATAGTCTGCAGCTACTGGGACGTGAAAATATGCATCCTTCAGATCTATTGACACTAACCAATCTCCTGGATGGACTGACTGCTGGATTGTCAATAGTGACTCCATTTTGAATCTTTCCTTCCGAATAAATCGGTTGAGATGCGTTAGGTCTATTACTGGTCTCCAGGTACCGTTCTTTTTCTGTACCATGAACAACGGGGAGTACATGCCTTCTCCTCGTTCGCCCTCTGGAACAGTAATGGCTGCGCCTTGAGTTAATAAAGAGCTTACGTAATTTAGTAAGACTTGCTTCTTTTCTTCTGCACTTGGAAGACTTGTGGGTATGTATCTGAGCCTGGGGGTGCTGTTGAAGACCCACGTGTGGCCTGAAGAGACCGTCTTGATGGTCCAAAAATCTTGAATTGAGGCCGCCCAAACATGCTGAAAGTGGAGGAGACGTGCCCTCACCTGACATGTTTGAACGGGCCCAATTTCAAAAAGACTTCGTAGACTCCCGACTACCGGACGGAGTACTTTTAGTTGGTTTCCTGTGTGACAGCAGGAAGGTAAAGTCACCTGGTTGCATCCAGGGGGGTAGATATATTTCGCCCAGATTCAGGCTTTACGCCGACTTATACAACTAGGTGGAGAGTTGTATAAGCCCAGCTGAGGCTAGTGGGCTCATGGATGACTCATACCTCTAGGGAGAGTGTGGGGCGTCGTGCAGACAGGGAGTTGATGAGACCAGCTGAAGCTTGTCAGCTCATTTAGGCCTCTATAAGAACTCCCAGATTCATTAGGTGTTAGCTCATGCCTGGAACCAGACCTGTGTGGACTGTCTAGGGAGAGTGAACCCCTGTGCGGTGAGACAAAGCCTGTGTGGCTATTTGCTTGGACATTTAAAACCAGGGACTTAGGGACTAGGACAGCACTAGGCTGATCCCAGTTGTTAGTTAGGAAACCTGTATGTTTAGTCAGAGGTCAAGTTGACCAGGATTTATTTTATTTATGTTTCTTTTGCTTTGCTGTGTTTTGTCACTGTAAATAGAAAATAAACCGCACCTTTTTGATTTTGAAAACCACAACCTCCGTTTGCTGGGCCTGTTTTTGTGTGGGGAGCCCATCCCGGGGGTCACACACACCCGCTGCCGAGCTAACCCCCTCACAGTTGGTGGAGAATGCAGGCAGTTTTTTTTAAGCCAGCATGGAGGAGATACTGAAACAGCTGGCTCTAGCAAATGCCAATCAACAGCAGACAAATGCAGGTTTGCAAAGGAGCCTTGCAGCCCAGCAGCAAGCTCATCAACAGAGCCTTGCAGCCCAGCAGCAAGCTCACCAACAGAGTCTGGAAGCTCAGCAACAAGCCCAGCAGCAATCTGAGGCCCGCTTCATAGACCTGTTACAGAAGCAAGAGCAGAGACTACAACAAATGGAAGCAGTAATGCAGCAACGTCCGCAGACCAGTGAGGAAAGCCGTCCCACTAATACCGCGTCCTTTGGGGTGAGTCGTTTATTGACAAAAATGACTGGAGAGGATGATCCAGAGGTATTTTTGACCACATTTGAAAGGACCGCTGAAAGAGAAAAGTGGCCTGAGGAGCAGTGGGCTGGACTGGTGGCTCCTCTGTTAACTGGTGAATCGCAGAAAGCTTACTATGACCTAGAGCCTAACCAAGCAAAAGACTATGTGATGCTAAAAGCTGAAATTTTGGCAAGGCTGGGTGTCACCCAGGCTGTCCGGGCTCAGCGTGTGCATAACTGGACTTTCCAGCTTGGAAAACCCCCCAGGTCTCAAATGTATGATCTCATTCACCTGAGCAGAAAGTGGCTACAGCCAGAGACTTTGTCCGCACCAAAGATTGTGGAACGTGTTGTAATGGATCGGTTTTTGAGAGCTCTTCCTACTGCCATCCAAAAGTGGGTAAGCCATGGAGACCCAGAGACGGCCGATGGTCTTGTGGATCGTGTGGAGAAATACTTGGCTACAGAGAACCTGACGGCCTCTTCCAGAGACACTCGGACTTTCCACCCTAAGACCAGACCATCCCCAGGGGCGGATAAGAGGATTCCAAGGGGTGAGGGTGGAGAGAGTGAGAGGGTGGGAGCTCTACCCCAAGTTTGGCGAGAACAGCCTGGGAAATCAGCGGCTCAAGAGGCGGCAAGAAGGATCGTTTGCTACCGCTGCCGGCAAGCGGGACATATTGCAGCCAATTGCCCGGTTGTGGAGGAACCCATGCAGTGTGACTTTCTGACGGGCAGACGTCAGTCGCTGTGTGCGACAGTCGCATGCACTGCCATTCGAGGAACTGAGAAACATTTATGCAAAATGTGTGTTAATGGTAGAAATGTTGTGGTATTGCTGGATTCAGGTAGCCTTGTGACCCTGATAAAGGCTGAGTTAGTTAAAACAGAGGTCTTTGGGAATAGCAAGGTAGCTGTTATTTGTGTGCATGGGGACACCCGAGAGTATCCAGTGACTACAGTGTGTTTCGAGACCCCCAAAGGTACCCTCTCTCATCCAGTGGGCTTAGTATCTCAGTTACCGCATGACGCCATTGTGGGAAGGGATTTTCCGAAGTTCTGGGAACTGTGGGATGATCCTGAGCCCCCCACTGGTGCCCCTATGTACCAGGAATGTGATAGCCAGAACTCCCCTGAGAGTGGTGAGGACTCTCCGGAATTTCCCTTAACAGTATTGGCAGGGGAGACTCAAGAAACTGGAGAGGAGCCCACCTCCTCAGACGAAAACCTACCGTCTGTGGAGTTTTCTGATCTTGAGGTTCACAGGGAAAACTTTGCCACAGAACAGTTGAAAGACCCCGCCCTAATAAAGGCACGGGAAAACGTAGTGAAAATAGATGGCGAGTTAGTGAACCCAGATAATACCTGCACTTACCCATACTTCAGCGTAGAGAAGGACCTACTGTATCGGGTGGCAAAAAGGGCAGAAGAAACCGTTGAGCAGCTTGTGGTGCCCAAACCTTACAGGAAGTTGGTGTTGGAGTTGGCCCATGGGCACATTCTTGGAGGTCATCTGGGGACAGAGAAAACCCGAGAGAGGGTATTACAGAGATTCTATTGGCCGGGGGTGATGAAGGACATAGAAAATTATTGTTCCTCCTGCCCTGTGTGTCAGAGGTCGGCCCCGATGCCACATTTCCGTAGCCCGCTGGTCCCTCTACCCATCATTGAGGTCCCGTTTGAGAGGATCGCCATGGATTTGGTAGGGCCTATAATCAAGTCCGCTAGGGGGCACCAGTACATATTAGTTATAATGGACTATGCCACCCGTTATCCAGAAGCGATCCCTCTCCGAAATACCTCGGCCAAAACCATAGCCAAAGAGCTATCTCTTGTGTTTAGCCGGGTGGGTATTTGTAAAGAACTGCTTACGGACCAAGGTACACCCTTTATGTCCCGGGTTATGAAGGAGCTGTGTAAATTGTTCAAAGTGACGCAATTACGTACATCTGTGTATCACCCCCAAACCGATGGGCTGGTTGAAAGATTCAACAAAACCCTAAAACAAATGTTGAAGAAAGTGGTGGATAGAGATGGAAAGGATTGGGACTGTCTACTTCCTTATCTGATGTTTGCTATTAGGGAGGTGCCCCAATCCTCTACGGGATTCTCCCCCTTTGAGTTACTGTATGGGAGACACCCAAGAGGGCTGTTGGATATTGCCAAGGAAACTTGGGAAAGTGAGAGTTCTCCCCACAGGAGTGTGATTGAGCATGTCGCCCTGATGCAAGACCGAATTGCACAGGTAATGCCCATCGTGAAGGAACATTTGGCCCAAGCGCAGTTAGCACAGCAGAGAGTGTACAACCGTGGAGCCAAGACCCGTACCTTTTCCCCGGGGGATAGGATACTGGTACTTGTCCCTACGGTTGAAAGTAAATTCCTTGCCAAATGGCAAGGCCCCTATGAGATAATGGAAAAAGTGAGCGAAGTGAATTACAAGGTCAGACAACCAGGAAGGCGAAAGCCCGAACAGATCTATCACGTTAATCTGTTGAAAGCCTGGAGGGATAGAGAGTCCCTAGTCGCAGACACTTGGTCACCAGCTCAAACTGGTTGCGTGATTCCTGAGGTTGGAATAGCAGCCACCTTGTCACAACCCCAACAACAGGAGGTTAAGGAGTTTGTGCTTCGCAACAAGGAGGTATTCTCTGAGCTGCCGGGACAAACATCTGGGGTAGAGCATGACATCATTACCCCGCCCGGTGAAAGGGTGAAGTTAAAACCCTATCGGATCCCAGAGGCCCGACGGGAGGCAATACGGGAGGAAGTACAGAAAATGCTGAACTTAGGGGTGATAGAGGAGTCCCAAAGTGATTGGTCTAGTCCCATTGTGTTGGTGCCTAAACCGGATGGGAGCTGGCGATTTTGTAACGATTTTCGTCAGTTGAACAAAGTTACAAAATTTGACACCTACCCCATGCCACGTATAGATGAGTTGATCGACCGGCTGGGAACAGCCCGATACATGACAACTCTTGACCTCACAAAAGGGTATTGGCAAATCCCCCTGGCCAAGTCGGCCAAAGAGAAAACCGCATTTGTAACCCCAGACGGGGCGTTCCAATATAAAAGAATGCCGTTCGGGTTACAGAATGCGCCGGCCACATTCCAGCGGAAAATGGACCAGATGCTGAGGCCCCATCGGAAGTATGCTGTGGCTTACCTGGATGACGTAATTGTCCATAGCACAGATTGGGCCTCACATCTGCCAAAAGTGCAAGCAGTCCTGGACTCTGTTCGGGAAGCGGGGTTTACGGCTAACCCCAAGAAGTGTACCATTGGGCAGGAGGAGGCCAAATATCTTGGGTACACCATTGGGAGGGGAGTAATAAAACCCCAACTCAACAAAGTCGAGGCCATCCAGAGTTGGCCACGTCCCAACAGCAAGAAGCAGGTACGAGCCTTTCTGGGAATCGCTGGGTATTATCGGCGATTCATTCCCCACTTTGCTTCTAAGGCTGTGCCCCTAACCAACCTGACGAAGGGGAAAGGGTCGGTCATGATTAAATGGACCCCCGAGGCTGAGGCAGCATTCCAATTCTTGAAACAAGCCTTATGTAGCCAGCCAGTGTTGTACTCACCCGACTTCTCTAAAGACTTTGTCGTACAAAGTGATGCGTCAGATGTGGGGTTAGGAGCAGTATTGTCCCAGGTCTGGAACGGGGAAGAGCACCCAGTCATTTACCTCAGCAGGAAGTTGAAGTCCCATGAGGTAAATTACGCCACCGTTGAAAAGGAGTGTTTAGCGGTGAAGTGGGCTCTAGATTCCCTTCGGTACTACCTGCTAGGTAGGCACTTTGACATGGTTACGGATCACGCTCTGTTAAAGTGGATGGCTCAAAACAAGGAAACAAATAGAAGAGTGAATAGGTGGTTCCTGGCCCTCCAGGAATTCAACTTCACAGTAAAGCATCGCCCTGGCGTTCAAATGGGGAATGTGGATGCTTTGTCTCGAGTACATGAATGCCTGATTGCTGGTGTTCCAACCCAGAGGTTAAAACAAGAGGGGGGGTATGTGACAGCAGGAAGGTAAAGTCACCTGGTTGCATCCAGGGGGGTAGATATATTTCGCCCAGATTCAGGCTTTACGCCGACTTATACAACTAGGTGGAGAGTTGTATAAGCCCAGCTGAGGCTAGTGGGCTCATGGATGACTCATACCTCTAGGGAGAGTGTGGGGCGTCGTGCAGACAGGGAGTTGATGAGACCAGCTGAAGCTTGTCAGCTCATTTAGGCCTCTATAAGAACTCCCAGATTCATTAGGTGTTAGCTCATGCCTGGAACCAGACCTGTGTGGACTGTCTAGGGAGAGTGAACCCCTGTGCGGTGAGACAAAGCCTGTGTGGCTATTTGCTTGGACATTTAAAACCAGGGACTTAGGGACTAGGACAGCACTAGGCTGATCCCAGTTGTTAGTTAGGAAACCTGTATGTTTAGTCAGAGGTCAAGTTGACCAGGATTTATTTTATTTATGTTTCTTTTGCTTTGCTGTGTTTTGTCACTGTAAATAGAAAATAAACCGCACCTTTTTGGTTTTGAAAACCACAACTTCCGTTTGCTGGGCCTGTTTTTGTGTGGGGAGCCCATCCCGGGGGTCACACACACCCGCTGCCGAGCTAACCCCCTCACACCTGAAAGAGGACTGTCTGGATTTCCAGGGCCTCGAAAATTCACGACCGGGTCTGTAGCTGCGTGCTTCTCTTGCACGATCTGTATTCTGTGCCCTCGAAAAGGTGCGTTTCTGGTTTTGCAAACGCCTGTCTTGAGGAAGGAACCCCAACTTACCACCCGTGGCCCGGAAAATGGCATTATCAAGTTTATTGCCAAAGAGCGAGGAGCCCTCAAAAGGAATGCGGCACCAAGCTTGCTTTGAAGCTGGATCCGCCGACCAGGGACGGAGCCATAAAGCACGGCGTGCGGTAACCGCTGACAACATTACTCGTGCCACTAGGCGAATAACATCAATAGAGGCCTCCCCCAAAAAGGCAGATGCTAGCCTGATTTCCTGAATAGGAGAGCTTTTCGCCATTTCTTCAGAGATACTTCTGAGGGAATCATCCACATTGTCTGACCATGCTTCTAGAGCTTTTGAGATAGCTGCTAAAGCCAAAATTGGTTTACAGACTGAACCTGCTGTCAGATAGATTTGCTTCAGGTCTGAGTCAATCCGTCTCTCTAGAGGATCTTTGAATGAGACCGTATCTTCCAGAGGAAGGGTTACATATCTAACCAAACGCATTAAAGCTGCATCAACCATGGGAGCTGAATCAAGGTGTTTTACCTCTTCTTCCTTAAAAGGATATAATTTTGCAATTTTTGACTGCATAGAACTTTTCTTGTCCATTTTACCCCATTCTTCTGAGATAATGGCACCCACTTCCGTGACAAACGGGAAATAATGTCGCACCTTACTGAGCTGTTTAAAAAGTTTCCTTTGTTTGGGAGGAGCTAGAACTGGATCTTCCCAATTCAGAACTTCTCTAACTGCTTTCACTAAAGCAGGAACTAAGGCATAATCAAATCCCATCCCAGGATCATCCACTTCCGAACCACTTTCTGAGGGAGGGGTTGAGGGATGGCTGGGTTGAGAGATTTCCAGAGTCTCATGCACCTGTCCCTGTTCTAACGAGGGAATCAGTGGGTCTGGAGGAGAATCCTGCTGCATTCTAGCATCTTTCTCTTGTAGCGACTCGTTTACGACCCGCTTAGCCAATGCTTCCAGGTGTTTATCTGCACCTTCTCTCTCATTGGCTGCTTTTGTAAAACAATGGTCACAAAGGGACTTGCTGGCAGGAACCGGAGCCCTGCACCCCCAACATGGTCTCTCTGACCTCTTGCTGTGAGATGAGGGGGGGTGAGGAGTGTCCCTATTGGGACGTCCGGATCTGGAAGAATCATGGTGTCTAGAGCCAGAAGGGGAGTGCCGGTGGTGTGATTTAGAGGACCCGCTGCGTCTGCGGGAACTACTCTGTTGTTCAGACCTAGAAGGGCTGAAACAGGGAAAGACAAGCATAGAGAGAGAGAGAGAAAAGACACAAAGTCACAATAATGCCCTACACTCCTCTCTCTTCCATTCCCCTCAGCAGGCAGAATAAAAGGAAAAAATTTCCAATCTTACCTGCTGCAAGAGGGTTGGCCACCGGGAGGCAGTGAAGAGTCCATGATACTTTAGGGAAACACTGCAGGTGGCAACAGCAAACAATCAGATTTCAGCAAAAAGGAACAAGTGAAAAATTCAGACCCTTCTGAATGAGCACTTACCCAGGAAGGCTTCTGCAGGTGCTCAGGGAAGTCGCCGCTATGCCCACGATCATTCCCAGCGTTCTGCAGGCTTCACCAGGCTTTAAATTTGGCGCCGCGTGATGTCACGGCTGCGCCAGGCCCGCGATTCTTGCGCGCATGCGCGAACCAGGCCTCGTTTTCGCTTCGGGTCGCGCATGCGCAGACCGCGGATGAACCAGGAAGAGGGAGCAGCGGCTGGAACGCACAGGGAACCAGCCGCTATCAGGCATGAAATGACACTGGGAGAAATAACAAAGGCATATGCATAGACAAAACGACACACATAAACACTGCTACCATGAAGGCGATACAGGCTTACCACCACCATCTACGATCGATTCGGCCAGGGACACCGCATCCATACACACACCGGGCTTGCAGCAGATAATGGCCACCTGCACATTGCTAGGTAATCAGGCCTGTGCACGCTCATCTCTCCAATGGAAGATATAATCCAGCTCTTCAGCGCTACTCTGCCATACACTCCATACCCTGCTTCACAGTCAAGGCTTATCGGAGGGATGAGACACCATATCGTCGGCCGATCTTGATCGTAGGAACAATCGTCTTCAGGTAGGAGAACTAAACATATAGTCCTTCGGAGGAGGGCAAAAAAGGAACACGGCTGAGAGCCCAGAGCCAAAATTTATAGGGAGGGGGTCCTATTGGGTAGTTATGGAGGCGGGGCCAACCCACACGTATGCTGCCATGGAGCATGTCAGGAAATCTGAATTACACCCCCCCACCGCTCCTACTAGCTTAGGGGGGTGTATTTTTTTCCATTATCTGTGCCCCTTTCTGATGATCATGTGCTGGTCGGAGCAGAGGGAATATTTCTTCAGTTTCGGGTGGCCATTCAGCTCCGCTCGCGTGTTCTTCTGCCTTGGCTCAAGTCCCGGCCAGTTGCCTGCCTGCTTATCTCCTTGCCTTCCCCGGCAGAGTGATCTTCCTCCACTCCCCACCCAGTAGTAGCCGGGGCCTGGAGAGTGAGACTTGACAGGCTGTGAGGCGGGCAGCGACGGGCAGAGAGTCACCGATTGCCGCCATTACTAGTAAAAAAAAAATATGTCCCCGGATTTCATTTTAAAAATCTGGTCACCTTAAGATAGAGTGAACATGATTATCCTTTTAAAATAGATACACATTACGATTGGTAAAAATTCATTGTTGGGCAAACTTGATCCCTGAGCATAGACTCGATGTGTTTCTTGGCGTTTAAAGCCAGTCATCAGGAGTGGGGTGCGTAAGTGTTAACTGGAATGGTAATTAAAGGACAATTAGGTCACTAAAGTCTCAAATGGGTTAAATCATGCTTGCAAAAAAGAGCTGGGTAAGAGATTGTATACATTACCAGTGGCAAAGAGCAAAAGTATATAGCCCAATGGTCCCAACAGATGGGAATAGGCTGATGGCCCCGGATGAGCTGTCTCCCCCGAGGTTGAGGCGCGGATAAAGCCCCCCACAGAACAAGGACTCTCCAGCCCACAAGGGGAGCCCAAGAAAGGGTGGTGGGAAACATCAGCCAAGGAGGAACACGAACAGCCACAAAACATTACCAGACTAGGAGATGGACAAGCAGAAGGCACAAATCAGGCTCTAATGGTAGGAGAGAAGGTGAATGGTAAGATAAAACAAAAGTGACCAAATGCAAAGCAGGAGAGTGGGAGAAAAGGAAGTGGGAAAAGGAAAGGGATCAGAAGGTCAGAAAAGTAACTGCAAACAGTGTATATCAAAATTAAAGCAAAGGCGGCACTTTGGCAGGTGGGGGGTGTGTAATATCAAAATATAATTAATGGAAACCAATGTGTGTGCCACAACACTGATGCAAATGAAAGGTGTATGGAATAAGGATGTGTAAGAGTGTGTATGTTGTGAGGGGGTTAGCTCGGCAGCGGGTGTGTGTGACCCCCGGGATGGGCTCCCCACACAAAACAGGCCCAGCAAACGGAGGTTGTGGTTTTCAAAATCAAAAAGGTGCGGTTTATTTTCTATTTACAGTGACAAAACACAGCAAAGCAAAAGAAACGTAACCAAAATAAATCCTGGTCAAGTTGACCTCTGACTAAACACACAGGTTTCCTAACTAACAACTGGGATCAGCCTAGTGCTGTCCTAGTCCCTAAGTCCCTGGTTTAGTAAAAGTCCAAACAAATAGCCACACAGGCTTTGCCTCACCGCACAGGGGTTCACTCTCCCTAGACAGTCCACACAGGTCTGGTTCCAGGCATGAGCTAACATCTAATGAAGCTGGGAGTTCTTATAGAGGCCTAAATGAGCTGACAAGGTTCAGCTGGTCTCCTCATCTCTGTCTGCACGACGCCCCACACTCTCCCTAGAGGTATGAGTCATCCATGAGCCCACTAGCCTTAGCTGGGCCTATACAACTCTCCACCTAGTTGTATAAGTCAGCGTAAAGCCTGAATCTGGGCGAAATATATCTACCCCCCTGGATGCAACCAGGTGACTTTACCTTCCTGCTGTCACATACCCCCCCCTCTTGTTTTAACCTCGGGGTTGGAACACCAGCAATCAGGCATTCATGTACTCGAGACAAAGCATCCACATTCCCCATTTGAACGCCAGGGCGATGCTTTACTGTGAAGTTGAATTCCTGGAGGGCCAGGAACCACCTATTCACTCTTCTATTTGTTTCCTTGTTTTGAGCCATCCACTTTAACGGAGCGTGATCCGTAACCATGTCAAAGTGCCTACCTAGCAGGTAGTACCGAAGGGAATCTAGAGCCCACTTCACCGCTAAACACTCCTTTTCAACGGTGGCGTAATTTACCTCATGGGACTTCAATTTCCTGCTGAGGTAAATGACTGGGTGCTCTTCCCCGTTCCAGACCTGGGACAATACTGCTCCTAACCCCACATCTGACGCATCACTTTGTACGACAAAGTCTTTAGAGAAGTCGGGTGAGTACAACACTGGCTGGCTACATAAGGCTTGTTTCAAGAATTGGAATGCTGCCTCAGCCTCGGGGGTCCATTTAATCATGACCGACCCTTTCCCCTTCGTCAGGTTGGTTAGGGGCACAGCCTTAGAAGCAAAGTGGGGAATGAATCGCCGATAATACCCAGCGATTCCCAGAAAGGCTCGTACCTGCTTCTTGCTGTTGGGACGTGGCCAACTCTGGATGGCCTCGACTTTGTTGAGTTGGGGTTTTATTACTCCCCTCCCAATGGTGTACCCAAGATATTTGGCCTCCTCCTGCCCAATGGTACACTTCTTGGGGTTAGCCGTAAACCCCGCTTCCCGAACAGAGTCCAGGACAGCTTGCACTTTTGGCAGATGTGAGGCCCAATCTGTGCTATGGACAATTACGTCATCCAGGTAAGCCGCAGCATACTTCCGATGGGGCCTCAGCATCTGGTCCATTTTCCGCTGGAATGTGGCCGGCGCATTCTGTAACCCGAACGGCATTCTTTTATATTGGAACGCCCCGTCTGGGGTTACAAATGCGGTTTTCTCTTTGGCCGACTTGGCCAGGGGGATTTGCCAATACCCTTTTGTGAGGTCGAGAGTCGTCATGTATCGGGCTGTTCCCAGCCGGTCGATCAACTCATCTATACGTGGCATGGGGTAGGTGTCAAATTTTGTAACTTTGTTCAACTGACGAAAATCGTTACAAAATCGCCAGCTCCCATCCGGTTTAGGCACCAACACGATGGGACTAGACCAATCACTTTGGGACTCCTCTATCACCCCTAAGTTCAGCATTTTCTGTACTTCCTCCCGTATTGCCTCCCGTCGAGCCTCTGGGATCCGATAGGGTTTTAACTTCACCCTTTCACCGGGCGGGGTAATGATGTCATGCTCTACCCCAGATGTTTGTCCCGGCAGCTCAGAGAATACCTCCTTGTTGCGAAGCACAAACTCCTTAACCTCCTGTTGTTGGGGTTGTGACAAGGTGGCTGCTATTCCAACCTCAGGAATCACGCAACCAGTTTGAGCTGGTGACCAAGTGTCTGCGACTAGGGACTCTCTATCCCTCCAGGCTTTCAACAGATTAACGTGATAGATCTGTTCGGGCTTTCGCCTTCCTGGTTGTCTGACCTTGTAATTCACTTCGCTCACTTTTTCCATTATCTCGTAGGGGCCTTGCCATTTGGCAAGGAATTTACTTTCAACCGTAGGGACAAGTACCAATATCCTATCCCCCGGGGAAAAGGTACGGGTCTTGGCTCCACGGTTGTACACTCTCTGCTGTGCCAACTGCGCTTGGGCCAAATGTTCCTTCACGATGGGCATTACCTGTGCAATTCGATCTTGCATCAGGGCGACATGCTCAATCACACTCCTGTGGGGAGAACTCTCACTTTCCCAAGTTTCCTTGGCAATATCCAACAGCCCTCTTGGGTGTCTCCCATACAGTAACTCAAAGGGGGAGAATCCCGTAGAGGATTGGGGCACCTCCCTAATAGCAAACATCAAATAAGGAAGTAAACAGTCCCAATCCTTTCCATCTCTATCCACCACTTTCTTCAACATTTGTTTTAGGGTTTTGTTGAATCTTTCAACCAGCCCATCGGTTTGGGGGTGATACACAGACGTACGCAATTGCGTCACTTTGAACAATTTACACAGCTCTTTCATAACCCGGGACATAAAGGGTGTACCTTGGTCCGTAAGCAGTTCTTTACAAATACCCACCCGGCTAAAAACAAGAGATAGCTCTTTGGCTATGGTTTTGGCCGAGGTATTTCGGAGAGGGATCGCTTCTGGATAACGGGTGGCATAGTCCATTATAACTAATATGTACTGGTGCCCCCTAGCGGACTTGATTATAGGACCTACCAAATCCATGGCGATCCTCTCAAACGGGACCTCAATGATGGGTAGAGGGACCAGCGGGCTACGGAAATGTGGCATCGGGGCCAACCTCTGACACACAGGGCAGGAGGAACAATAATTTTCTACGTCCTTCATCACCCCCGGCCAATAGAATCTCTGTAATACCCTCTCTCGGGTTTTCTCTGTCCCCAGATGACCTCCAAGAATGTGCCCATGGGCCAACTCCAACACCAACTTCCTGTAAGGTTTGGGCACCACCAGCTGCTCAACGGTTTCTTCTGCCCTTTTTGCCACCCGATACAGTAGGTCCTTCTCTACGCTGAAGTATGGGTAAGTGCAGGTATTATCTGGGTTCACTAACTCGCCATCTATTTTCACTACGTTTTCCCGTGCCTTTATTAGGGCGGGGTCTTTCAACTGTTCTGTGGCAAAGTTTTCCCTGTGAACCTCAAGATCAGAAAACTCCACAGACGGTAGGTTTTCGTCTGAGGAGGTGGGCTCCTCTCCAGTTTCTTGAGTCTCCCCTGCCAATACTGATAAGGGAAATTCCGGAGAGTCCTCACCACTCTCAGGGGAGTTCTGGCTATCACATTCCTGGTACATAGGGGCACCAGTGAGGGGCTCAGGATCATCCCACAGTTCCCAGAACTTCGGAAAATCCCTTCCCACAATGGCGTCATGCGGTAACTGAGATACTAAGCCCACTGGATGAGAGAGGGTACCTTTGGGGGTCTCGAAACACACTGTAGTCACTGGATACTCTCGGGTGTCCCCATGCACACAAATAACAGCTACCTTGCTATTCCCAGAGACCTCTGTTTTAACTAACTCAGCCTTTATCAGGGTCACAAGGCTACCTGAATCCAGCAATACCACAACATTTCTACCATTAACACACATTTTGCATAAATGTTTCTCAGTTCCTCGAATGGCAGTGCATGCGACTGTCGCACACAGCGACTGACGTCTGCCCGTCAGAAAGTCACACTGCATGGGTTCCTCCACAACCGGGCAATTGGCTGCAATATGTCCCGCTTGCCGGCAGCGGTAGAAAACGATCCTTCTTGCCGCCTCTTGAGCCGCTGATTTCCCAGGCTGTTCTCGCCAAACTTGGGGTAGAGCTCCCACCCTCTCACTCTCTCCACCCTCACCCCTTGGAATCCTCTTATCCGCCCCTGGGGATGGTCTGGTCTTAGGGTGGAAAGTCCGAGTGTCTCTGGAAGAGGCCGTCAGGTTCTCTGTAGCCAAGTATTTCTCCACACGATCCACAAGACCATCGGCCGTCTCTGGGTCTCCATGGCTTACCCACTTTTGGATGGCAGTAGGAAGAGCTCTCAAAAACCGATCCATTACAACACGTTCCACAATCTTTGGTGCGGACAAAGTCTCTGGCTGTAGCCACTTTCTGCTCAGGTGAATGAGATCATACATTTGAGACCTGGGGGGTTTTCCAAGCTGGAAAGTCCAGTTATGCACACGCTGAGCCCGGACAGCCTGGGTGACACCCAGCCTTGCCAATATTTCAGCTTTTAGCATCACATAGTCTTTTGCTTGGTTAGGCTCTAGGTCATAGTAAGCTTTCTGCGATTCACCAGTTAACAGAGGAGCCACCAGTCCAGCCCACTGCTCCTCAGGCCACTTTTCTCTTTCAGCGGTCCTTTCAAATGTGGTCAAAAATACCTCTGGATCATCCTCTCCAGTCATTTTTGTCAATAAACGACTCACCCCAAAGGACGCGGTATTAGTGGGACGGCTTTCCTCACTGGTCTGCGGACGTTGCTGCATTACTGCTTCCATCTGTTGTTGTAGTCTCTGCTCTTGCTTCTGCAACAGGTCTATGAAGCGGGCCTCAGATTGCTGCTGGGCTCGTTGCTGAGCCTCCAGACTCTGTTGCAAAGTTGCGTTTGTCTGCTGCTGGGCTGCAAGGCTCTGTTGTTGAGCTGCAAGGCTCTTTTGCAAACCTGCATTTGTCTGCTGTTGATTGGCATTTGCTAGAGCCAGCTGCTTCAGTATCTCCTCCATGCTGGCTTAAAAAAAACTGCCTGCATTCTCCACCAACTGTGAGGGGGTTAGCTCGGCAGCGGGTGTGTGTGACCCCCGGGATGGGCTCCCCACACAAAACAGGCCCAGCAAACGGAGGTTGTGGTTTTCAAAATCAAAAAGGTGCGGTTTATTTTCTATTTACAGTGACAAAACACAGCAAAGCAAAAGAAACGTAACCAAAATAAATCCTGGTCAAGTTGACCTCTGACTAAACATACAGGTTTCCTAACTAACAACTGGGATCAGCCTAGTGCTGTCCTAGTCCCTAAGTCCCTGGTTTAGTAAAAGTCCAAACAAATAGCCACACAGGCTTTGCCTCACCGCACAGGGGTTCACTCTCCCTAGACAGTCCACACAGGTCTGGTTCCAGGCATGAGCTAACATCTAATGAAGCTGGGAGTTCTTATAGAGGCCTAAATGGGCTGACAAGGTTCAGCTGGTCTCCTCATCTCTGTCTGCACGACGCCCCACACTCTCCCTAGAGGTATGAGTCATCCATGAGCCCACTAGCCTTAGCTGGGCCTATACAACTCTCCACCTAGTTGTATAAGTCAGCGTAAAGCCTGAATCTGGGCGAAATATATCTACCCCCCTGGATGCAACCAGGTGACTTTACCTTCCTGCTGTCACAATGTGTATGTGGGAAAATGTGTGTGGATGAATGGGGATAAAATACAAATAAGTGAGGGTGAGTGTGAGTCCTGATGTGAAATCCCCTAGTACCTGAAATGTGGATGGAAATCCTGGGAGCCTCTCGTAGGTCCGGAAGAAATGGAGTGAACCGTGGGTGACATCCTGGCTGAAGTACCCTATGCCTGGGGCATGTTTCTTCTCTGACCTTCTGATCCCTTTCTTTTTCCCACTCTCCTGCTTTGCATTTGGTCAATTTTGTTTTATCTTACCATTCACCTTCTCTCCTTCCATTAGAGCCTGATTTGTGCCTCCTGCTTGTCCATCTCCTAGTTTGGCAATGTGCTGTGGCAGTTTGTGTTCCTCCTTGGCTGATGTTTCCCGCCACCCTTTCTTGGGCTCCCCTTGTCGGCTGGAGAGTCCTTGTTCTGTGGGGGGCTTTATCCCCACCTTAACCCCGGGGGAGACAGCTCATCCGGGGTCATCAGCCTATTCCCATCTGTTGGGACCATTGGGCTATTTACTTGGGCAGCACAGTGGTGTAGTGGTTAGCACTTTCACCTAGCAGCAAAAGAGTCACTGGTTCGAATCCCGACCACAACACCATCTGCCTGGAGTTTGCATGTTCTCCCTGTGTCTGTGTGGGTTTCCTCCGAGTAACCGGGGAGATCTGGTCACCCTACTCTGGTTTTCTCCCACACTCCAAAGATATGCTGGTAGGTTAATTGGATCTTGTCCAAATTGGCCCAGTATATATGTATATATGTGTGTACGACTGTGTGTCCCAAGTGTGTCGAGATCCTACGGGGTAAAATTACCGCACCAGCCAAGCAGACACTGGCTGCAAAAAGCGCCTAGAGGCGATTAAGTTTGCATGTGTAGCGCTATACAAGTCACTTATTCATTCATTTGCCACTGGTAATGTATACAATCTCTTACCCTGCTCTTTTTTTAAAACAGGATTTAACCCATTTGAGACTTTAGTTACCTAATTGTCCATTTACTTACCATTCCAGTTAACACTTACGCACCCCACTCCTGATGACTGGCTTTAAACGCCAAGAAACGCGTTGTGTCTATGCTCAAGGATGCCAAGTCAAGTTTGCCCAACAATTAATTTTTTACCAATCGTAATGTGTATCTATTTTAAAAGGATAATCATGTCCACTCTATCTGTATGTCTATATATTGATTGTGATTGCTTTACTAGTCTTGTATACCCCCTAAATGAATATAAAATATGTCAATGTTATCATTATGACTTGTATTATGCCTTTGTCTGCATGATCCGTGTATTATTTAAGATTTTTTATATTCACTATTGATATCGCATTTATTGGATTGACTACACAGCAGTCTCTCATGGCTACAGAGATTTCCCTGTTGGGATTGTGACAGTTTAAATTTTTTGATATCCTAGATTTTTTCAGACACACATCCTTGCCTCATTTAAAGTCCAACGACCCCTTTCCTTTTTTTCTCATTATGAGGTCAGACTGCACAGACATTTTATTCATTAACTAGTTATCAGCCATTTGTAGTTTTCTAGACTCTTGTAGATCATAAAATGTCACAATTTAATATGAGTTTATTTCCTCCCATGGCAGAGATGTATTTGAACACTTCTTTTTATTTTGATTTGAATTGCAAATGAACATTATAACCTGCTTTCACTATACAGTAAAACCTTGGATTGCAAGCATAATTCATTCCGGAAACATGTTTGTAATCCAAAGCAGGCATCCGGGGTAAGCTGTCCACATAGACCATACTTCGCACAGCTGTCTCTGCAATTGTGACCAGGAAGACTCCCCTGCAGTAGAGCGATCTGAAAGCGAGGCTTGAAGCACTCGTGTAGCGCAGCGTGGAAGGGATGACATCGATGGTGGTGTGGGGGATGGTCTATGTGGACAGCTTTACCCCGGATGCCTGAATACCTAGATGTGCCTCTTTTAATCACCAGCCATGTGAGTTGCTAAATGTTGTACCTACATTAAACGTAACCATATTGCTACACTTAGAGGCACCTCTCTTCTCTTTTATACTCAGTTGTGACATGACTCTACTTGTATATCAAGACATCGCTTGTATAGCAAGTCAAAATGTATTTAAAAATGTTGCTTGTGTTGCAAAATGTTCTCAAACCAAGTATTTACTGTAGGTCAGTACTTTGAGATTTAAAGCTACAGTATGTCTGTGAAGATGCATCCAGAATGCCCCTATTAGGGCCAAATGCAATCATTAAAAATTCATATAAGCTTTAGCATAATAATATATATTCTGTAAAGTTATTGTGAATATTTGTTAAAGAGGAGCTTCAGGCTCCCCCCAAAAAATTTTAAGTCAGCAGCTACAAATACTGTAACTGCTGACCTTTATTATAAGGACACTTACCTGTCCTGGAATCCAGCAATGTCCTTGCACGAGCCGATTCTTCAATCAGCTTCGGGTGCAGGCGCCGGCATCTCAAGTAAGAGAAACAGGAAGTGAAGCCTTGCAGCTTAACAGCCGGTTTCCTACTGCGCATGCGCAAGCCTCACTGCGCCTTGTGAATGGTCCTGCAGTCTTCTGGGACCTGTTATGTGTCCCATGAGACTGTGGGGGCCTGTGACGTGTCCCAGAAGATTGCAGGGAGGGAGGGGGGGGGGAGAGGTGAACTTCCTTGCGGCGCAATGGAGCCCCGGGAGAAAGTGGGAGCTGGATGTTTCTAAAAAGAGGGAATCCGCTCCTCCCCCCCAAAAAATTACATGCCAAATGTGGCATGTCAGGGGGTCACCTTCACTTAAAGCGGAAGTTCCATTTTTGGGTGGAACGCCACTTTAATATACAGACAGGGTGTGTAAAACATAGGGGAAAAGCAGTGGAACATATGGTGGTATGGGACACATGTTTTTATTGCTTGGTAAATGTTTTACTGTATTGACATTTTCTCTTATGTAAACATCTGTGGTCCACAGATTTCCAAAATGAAATCCAGAGGCACCACCAATAAGGCCCCTTTCACACTCAGGCGTATTTCAGGCGTTTTTGCGCTAAAAATATCGCATAAATAACGCCTGAAATACTCCTGGCAGGAGACAAAAAAAATCTCCTGCAAGCCGCATCTTTGGAGCGGTGAAGGAGCGGTGTGTATACCGCTCCTTGCCATTGAAATCAATGGGACACCGCGGTATTAACCCTATTTCGGCTGCTAGGGGGGGTTAAAACCGCACCGCTAGCGGCCGAATATCGCGGTAAACACGACGGTATAGGGCGCTGAAAATCGCGCCGCTATACCGCCACCGCATATGCCCGCCCCAGTGTGAAAGGGGCCTAAAAGTGGGATATTATGTGACATCAGCATGTGACAACATCCATAACCCTGGACACAGTTGAGAGAAGACGCACTTCTTCTCTCCTTCCTAATGGCCCAGGCCAATCACAGAAATGTTGCTAAAACAGATTATGGTGCAGCTGCCTGGGCAAGAGACTTCATTATTAAAGCTGGGAAGAATAAGTGACAAATCTTTTAACTGGGGACACAATCAGGGACACTTGTTTGTAATGTAGAGTGAGCAGATGTCACCAGTTTCTGGGGACAGTCCTTGATTTTAGGGAAATGTCCCCAGAGACCGGGGACATCTGGTCACCCTACATTAGGCCACTAATGCATAGTTGCCAACATTGCAAAAAAAACATCTGGGACACTTTTTTTGTATTGAGGCGGAGCCTTGCTATAATTAGGGGGCGGGGCATTCGTTTGTAGGCGTGTCATGCTGGAGGACGAACAATGGGCGTGGTTTACGCACAGTAGTGGGTGTGGTTTAAATGGGCGTGGTTCAAAGGGGTGTGGCTAGAGTCCGAGGTGAGAGAAAGAGAGAGAAAGAAATAGAAAGAAAGAAGCCAGATCCTACACCACAATAGAAATGTGTAACAAAATTGGCAGATAAGGATACTCCAAAACACCTGTTGGCGCTTCAATCATCCCGACACCATGGTTGTTACGGTGTCAGGATGATTGAAGTGCATTATTTCTATTTTTACATTGTAATATAAAATGAAATCATTCAACTTACCATAATGCCGAATCAGTGGAAGCCCTGAGCGTGTTACCTGCCACGTCGACCTGCCACCAGATGGCCTCCCCAGCAGTCCGTCCTTGCATCAGGTGCCTCCCCAGCAGTCCGTCCTTGCATCAGGTGCCTCCCCAGCAGTCCGTCCTTGCATCAGGTGCCTCCCCAGCAGAGCCCCCTCCACACTTGTGGACAAGGGTCCAAAAATCATGATTGTCCCGGGAAATTCGGGACTGTTTGGCAACTATGCACTACACTGATTACCCCGCCACCCACTACACTGATTACCCCGCCACCCACTACACTGATTACCCCGCCACCCACTACACTGATTACCCCGCTACTCACTACACTACACTGATTACCCTGCCACCCACTACACTGATTAACCCGCCACCCACTACACTACACTGATTACCCTGCCACCCACTACACTGATTAACCCGCCACCCACTACACTACACTGATTACCCTGCCACCCACTACACTGATTATCCCACCACCCACTACACTACACAGATTACCCTGCCACCCACTACACTGATTACCCCACACTGATTACCCCACCACCCACTACACTACACAGATTACCCTGCCACCCACTACACTAATTACCCCGCCACCCACTACACTACACTGATTACCCCGCCACCCACTACACTCCACTGATTACCCCGCCACCCACTACACTGATTACCCCGCCACCCACTACACTACACTACACTGTGATTACCCCACCACCCACTACACTAATTACCCCGCCACCCACTACACTGATTACCCCGCCACCCACTACACTAATTACCCCGCCACCCACTACACTAATTACCCCGCCACCCACTACACTGATTACCCCGCCACCCACTACACTGATTACCCCACCACCCACTACACTGATTACCCCGCCACCCACTACACTGATTACCCCGCCACCCACTACACTGATTACCCCGCCACCCACTACACTACACTGTGATTACCCCGCCACCCACTACACTACACTGTGATTACCCCACCACCCACTACACTAAATTACCCCGCCACCCACTACACTACACTAATTACCCTACCACCCACTACACTACAATTACCCCACCACCCACTACACTACAGTGCAATAGTACGGTACCTGCGGTGCGTGAGGATGTGCTGGTGGTCCGAGGGGTCTGCCAAATGGAGTGAGCCAGGACCATCACAGTGTCCCCAGCCAGCGGTGCCCCGGTCCTTCCATCAGTGTCCCCACTCGTCGGACACACGGGGGCGGGGCGGAGGGTTGTTGGCAGCGGCGGCGCCGGGTGCTGATAGGCGTCAGTGTCCCCAGCCAGTGGAGCCCCGGTCCTTACATCCGTGTCCCCGCTCCTTGTCGGACACACGGGGGCTGGGCAGAGGGTCGTTAGCGGCGGCGGCGGCGGGTGAAGCATGCTGCTTCCTTGTGCCTCTCCTTGCGTTCAGTGGAGAGCGGGGAGGAGTCGCCAATCCGAAGCCGATTGGCTGCCCCAGGCTCTGCACTGAACACAAGGGGAAAACGTAAACAAATATGGTGGCGGCAGCGGCCATTTTTGTGTAGCCGCTGCCGTTTTTAGCTAAAGCATTCCCGAATTTACCGGGACAAAACGGGACAAAAAGAACTGGGCTTGTCCCGAATCGGGACAAGCCCAATTCGGGACAAGGGTCCAAAAATCGTGCTTGTCCCGGGAAATTCGGGACTGTTGGTAACTATGCTAATGCCTCCTCTGTGTTTATCCGATACGGGCCAGGGACAGAGAATGTCACTCTTCAGTGACTGGGTGTGAGCTCTGCCTGTGTGCTATGGATCTGCGGTCTGTCTCCTATGAATGAGTGTATGTATTCTGTGACTGGTGTGTAATCTGTGTGGTATGCGTCGTGTATGAAAAAAAGCAACAATGGCAGCTGCTCTGATCTGTTGGAAACTAGCACATAGCAGATAGTTTACAGCTACAGACCACACTAAACCAAGATGTCCTGAAGCAGCAGTGTTGGTTCCACATGTATTTGCAAACGTATGTGTAGCACACGGACCCTTTTCCCTTGCTTTGGCTCAATTGCAGGAAAAAGGCACACCGTACTATATGCCCGTACCCTCCTGGATGAGGAGGTTAAGTGGTGTCATGTATTTGGGTCCCACAGCTAGGTTCTTCCGTCAGTTGGTTCTCGTCTCCTAGGATATAGGGACAAGTCTCTGTATTCCCCCCAAGTAATTCCAATGTCCACACCACTTCAAACTCCAATGTTGAGTTTATTTTCTCGATGTTCAATAGATAGGAAAGGGTGGAAGAGAGACAGGACAGCAAGGTTTGGGAGGTTAGTCCAGGCACAATGGATAGCACAGTCACTACTCTATCCCTGAGTAGGTTTAGCTCACCAGGATAGTCTCCTACAAAGTGGATCCTAGCAGCCGAAGTGATGCTCGGACGTTTGATCAAGTTCTTTCCTAGATGCGATCAGGAGAACCTCTTAGCTTCTGGATACATAAGGACAGGTGCCAGCAGCAGCACATTACTAGGCCCTTGATGGATAGAAGAATCCCTCCAGAGAGTTACCGTGCCCCTTCCTTCACCGTGAACTCTCACCGGTCCGTCAGAAAGGTTCTCCCCCGGCCTCCTCTTCTTAGAAGCGGGCTCCCTCACGAGGGACACCCTGGGACTTCTCCTCCGCAAATTGGGCTCCAGCTAAAGGTGCTGGGCCCAGTGTTGAAGATGCAGCCCCAGGACTAAAGGTGCCTGGGACTGATGCACACATGGCCCCATGGCCTGGAGGGCCATGCGCCATGCACCAGGACTCCAACTCTGGAATGAAGACCCCTCCCAGGCGGCGTCTGCCCCTTATGTATCCTCTCCTAGCATGCACAGCAGGTCAACCACACCCACTGCACTGCTGCGGAGAGAGGACACCCAAGGCACAGCACTAATACCAGTGGTTCAACCCTGACCCATTATGGCAGCGCCACCTATAGGCCACAGGGAACTGCACACCAGTATACCATCCTGGAAATAAAACAGCACAACCTATAAATTGAGAATGGTCTGAGCCTAACTACTATCTCAGACCAGCCCCTAAATTTGGGTATATAGCACCCCTAAATGGGGTGGGCGCTACGTACACCCCCCTCTAAAAGAGACACTGTCCCCAGTGTCTGGGATAAACTCACGCTCCTCAAGCCTGAGCCAGCGCAAATTTATCTCCAACTATGTACAATTTTAAATCCTTGTGCCGGAACCAACATAATGGGGAAGGGACACGAATTAAAGAGGTGAAGGAAGGGTTAACAAGATTATGAACAAGACATCCCATACTAAATGTCACATTCACATAGCAATATATATATTCAATCCCACCCCTCTAGACTAACTACTCCACCCAATCTACGGCAGTTGCTAGTAGTCCACCTGCAGAGGGAGAGAAAACACACAGAAACAAATAACATCCTACCTATCTCTATCTGTACATGAAGTGAATCATCTTCCCGAGGAAAGATGATTCCCTTCAACTAAGGTCACATACACTAAGCCTAGTATATGGAATAACGCTCCTCTAGGGAGATGCATAATGAAAAAAAAAAAAAAGTCCTGCAAATCACCGCCACCTGGTGGTAGTGCAACCGTCATAGCACTGACACTACCTAACATGGTAAAGTAACACTGCTACACATTTTCCATCTTGAGCACAATGATCTCATCGATGAACCTAACTATCTCTACCCCAAAAGTTTAGTTCTCTTGTGGAGCTGCAAGTGGAGAGAAACAGCAGCTCTCCTGACTCTTGGTAGCAGATTACCCCAACAGTGAAGGGCAAAGGTTCTTGAGTTCCAAACGAAACAACTTCCAGCCGACAAAAAACAAAGTCTTGTCTTTTAGAGGTAAAAGTGAGGATCGGGCAAAACAAGGAGCTTCCATTTTGCATCAAAAGTTTCTATAGAGTACACGGAATCTTCTCGCTCCTTGTTACAAATGACCACCCGATCCGCATGGATGTGCCGCCCATAGCTCCACTCTTGTTTGTATCCCTTGAATCGTTCTGTCATGTTAGCGGAGCATTCAAAGTATCTGCGGGCATTAGGCACTTTTAGGTGGTTCCATACAAAGTCCGCATACCACCTCTCTCTATAGGCCTCAACCTCAAACAACAAGTCCCTGGGAACGTAAGGGTATTCCCAGCCGTACTCAACAGTCACTCTTCTGTTGAAAAGCCGTTGCAGTCTCGATAAGGGAGGCACGGTCTCCTGCACCTGGTAAAACAATGGCATCCGGGGACCTGGGCACTTTCACTGCCTCAAGTTTTGGCAAAGGGGCCCGCAGTGGCGCACGCTCAGCCACAGCAGCAGGCGCCGGCAATGCAGGTGCAGACAATACAGGTGCAAAGACATCTCCTTCCTCACCTGCAGGTACTTCCACCCGGGATGCAGTCTCCCCAGAATCCATGGGTGATCCCTCTTTTCTGCTTCGGGGTGTGGACAACAGGGTTTTGTCCCATCCCTTCCTGGCGAAAAGTTCATCTACCTCGAAGTCATCTCCCACATACGAAGACGACTCCAAATCGGAGGTATCGCACTCCTCTGCCGGCAGATAGTTTCTGGTCAACACTGACTCCTTTTCTTTTAAAAGTTCCTGCGGGTCAGGCACCCAAGCATCCCATATGGAACGGACACTCAGCTTCTTCCCTTTCCCTGGCAAACTCTTTACTGACATGGTCCCAGCTTCCTTACCACAGCCTGCCGTGGATCTCCTGGAGGTCCCTCCTGGTTGGAGCTCCGGCTCAGGTAGGCACTGGGGTGTACCTTGACCGCAGCCGCGGGAGGCTTTCACGTAGCCCACTCTCTGCTTAGGAGGTGGAAGGGAAGTCTCAGTAGTGACAGAGGCAGCATCCGCTGGCTTCTCCGTCTACAGCCTTGCAGCAACCGTAACCTCAAGGTTTACTTCCCTCTCAGCATGCACAGTGGTGCGCATGGGGGTGGCTGTGGAAACGCAAGTTTCCTCCTCTAGAGTGGTGGCGCCCATCAAGCAATTCACCCGATAGGCCCGGGGTGGTATGTATGGTATGTTTGGTTTGGGGGTCCCGGGGAAAAAGGCAACCCTGTGCCCGGGGTGGTATGTATGGCACAAGTACTTTCTGACTTGGCTGTAGGGAGGACAGCTGTGGAAGCACTGACATGAAAAGGGCTGTGATATCAGTGATTATTACCATATACAGTGCCTTGAAAAAGTATTCATACTCCTTGAAATTTTCCACATTTTGTCATGTTACATCCAAAAACGGAAATGTATTTTATGGATTTTATGTGATAGACCAACACAAAGTGGCACATAATTGTGAAGTGGAAGGAAAATTATAAATTGTTTTCATTTTTTTTTACAAATAAATATGTGAAAAGTGTGGTGTGCATTTGTATTCAGCCCCCTTTACTCTGATACCCCTAACTAAAATCTAGTGCAACCAATTGCCTTCAGAAGTTACCTAATTAGTAAATAGTCCACCTGTGTGTAATTTAATATCAGTATAAATACAGTTGTTGTGTGAAGCCCTCAGAGGTTTGTTAGAGAACCTTAGTGAACAAACAGCATCATGAAGGCCAAGGAACACACCAGACAGCTCAGGGACAAAGTTGTGGAGAAGTTTAAAGCAGGGTTAGGTTATAAAAAATATCCCAAGCTTTAAATATCTCACAGAGCACTTTTTTCGGACAGTCAAACTGTTTGCAGGCCCAGTGTGCAGAGGCGTGTGGTGCAACATACGTAATGACGTCACGTGCGTGTGCTGAGCACCTCCACGCACTGGGCCTGCAGGCTTTTTATACCGATGACATAGTGGGTCCCACAAAGATGGCCGCAGTGGCAGGGGGAGACCAATATTGTTAAGTTTGTGACTGATACAGATTCTTTAAAAAAGTGAATATCGACCGCATCAATAATCGGTCGAACCTTACTACCCAGAGATGAACGGAACACCTTTGCATCCCCTCACACAGGTGTACTCTGTAGTATGCCCCTGTAATTGAGGCCTTAGACCACTATAGGAAGATAAGACAATGCACTACACCCCTGGGGAAAAGCGCTCATTATTAAAAATTGAAGAGAGACTACTTCTTCTTTAATTGATTACCGACTGTATACTGTATATATACGGCGGCAAGGCGGCTCTCCTGCGCAGGATCACGTACCTTGTACGTGATCTTGCACTTCCAGGTCTGGGCGCGCGTGCGTGCCGTCGGCGACCCAATTCCACTGTGATTAGACACAGCGGGAGCTGACCTCCAGGTACCCGATGATCATTTATTACAGAGCCAGAACAGAGATCTTTCTATGTAAACAAAGCAGATTGCCGTTCTGTCAGTAGGTAAGGCATCGATCCTAAGGTGACCACATTTCCAAACTACCATTCAGGGACACCCCTCCCTTCCCAAAAATCAGCTTGTGCTGTAATGAATCACAGCACAGTGATTGGACACAAGAGGCGGGATTTATGATTTCTCCAATCACAAGCAGGGGGCGGGGATTGTGCTCCTCCAGGCATTCCCAGCCAGGACAAGTACTATCAGTGAATAAAGCGGTGATGTGGCGGCCTTTTTCGGGGGCATCAGATTGGCCCCGGGGGGTGGCTGTGTCAGTTTCATTCCGAGACACTGTATTGTCCTGGAATTAAGGTGCCCGGGACAGACCTGCAAAATGCGGGACTGTCCCAGGCAATCCGGGACACGTGGTCACCCTAATGGATCCTGTGTTCCTGCAAAGCAGGGACATGGATCAATGCATTCCCATAGTTCAAGCCCCACCCCCGCAGTGAAAAAGCACTGGCTAGGCACACAGTTAACCCTTTGATCGCCCCTGATGTTAACCCCTTCCCAGCCAGTGTCCTTAGTACAGTGACAGTGCATATTTTTTTAGCACTGATCGCTGTGTTAGTGTCACTGGTCCCCAAAAAGTGTCCAAAGTGTCAGTTAGGTGTCCAATTTGTCCGGCGCAATATCGCAGTCCCGCTATTAGTCGCTGATCGCCGCCATTACTAGTAAAAAATAAATAAAAATTCCATAAATACATACCGTAGTTTGTAGACGCGATAACTTTTGTGCAAACCAATCAATATACGTTTATTGGGATTTTTTTTTACCAAAAATATGTAGCAGAATACATATTGGCCTAAATTTATGAAGAATTTTTTTTTATTGCATGTGTTTTATAGCAGAAAGTAAAACGTTTATTTTTTTCAAATTTGTCAATCTTTTTTTGTTTATAGCGCAAGGAATAAAAAAACGCAGAGGTGATCAAAAACCACCAAAAGAAATCTCTATTTGTGGGAAAAAAAAGGACACAATTTAGGTAAAGCGTTGCGTGACCGCGCAATTGATAGTTGAAGTAAAGCAGTGCCGTATCACAAAAAATGGCCTGGTTATGGGGGGGGGGTAAATCTTCCAGAGCTGAAGTGGTTAACTAGTACTTTTATTATAGAGTATAGTATATATACTTATTATATTATATACTTTACAATAAAAATAGGGACAACTGGAGGAAGGACAGAGGGATTATTCCTAATAAAGGACGGTTGTGAGCTCTGATACTGCTTTGAATATCAGTCCAGGAAGACCAAATACAGTATCTGATAAGCACTTCTCTTTCTAGAATACAGAGAATGGGAAAGACTTGGCACCACCCACACGTCTTCTATGTGTCCTCCACTAGCCTCTGCCCGAAACCAACATGGCGGAAACTCTGAGGTTAGCGCCGTAAAGCAAAGCCTTGAAGGCGGGGCTTAGTAGTAAATGGTGGTCACATGGTCTTTGCTGTCATTCTGCCCTTCAGAATGCGAACATGGCGGCCTCCGGGAGCAGCGGGAAGAAAGCCGGGGAGCTTCTGAAGACTCTGCCCCGGGTGTCCCTCGCCAACCTGAGACCCAACCCCGGAGCCAGGCAGAGAGTAAGAAGCGATCTGTGTCTGCACACCGCCATAGACGGGGCTTGGGGGTGTCACGTGGTCCCTGCCAGGACCTGGTCACATAGCCAGCTCTGCTAGAACTACAAGTACCAGCAAGGCCGAGAACTATAGGGCCCCTCCTCCGGAGAGTACACGTGTGCTGTGACTGGAAAGCTCTTCCTTACCACTTCTACACTACAGCAAGCTTTTCATTATTTGCACACATGTAAAATCTGGATTGTTCGCTTTATAATCATCTAAACCCCCCAGAATACAATATATTTTCTGAAAGCAGAGGCCCTGGGGAATAAAAAAATAGTAGTTTACATTTTTATGTTGCATGATAATTGTGTAACTGTCTCAAATTTTCAGGAAAAAAAATATTTCTTGTGTGTAAAACCACAATATAATATAATACAATATTTATGGTAAAATATAAAAGATGAGGTTGTGCCAAGTAAATAAATAACCAACATGCCAAGTGTTACATGTGTTATGACAATGATATTGCAAAAAAATATGGCACTCAAATATCTCCATAGGCGATGCTTTAAAAGCCTTTACAGATCATCAATTTAGAACTAGCTGTGAGCTGTGGTGCTAGAACGATCGTCTTCACTCCGACGTTTGCGGAGATCCCTCACATGGGTGGTGGGATCATGGTTTACACACACTATATTGTGAAAAGTATTGGTACACCTTCCTTGAGACGCTACACCTATGCCACCCGCATCCAATTCGCATTACAGGAGATTGGTTCACATATCTCTGTTGCGGCTGCAGAGCGGCTTGCACAGGAGCGCTGTGCGTCTTTTGGCTCAGTTTCAGGGCTGAATTCATCAAAAATTTGTCCCTGAAACAGGGCAAAGGGACTCAGCGGACCCCTGCTGTGAGCCGCATCCATCGGAGGTGGACCCAGGCTTGCACACATATGAACATTAATGGCATCCCAGTGTAGCGGGTATTTGAATTTAGGGGAAGCATCTGGGTGGTAGTGTAACCCAGATGCACTAATTGCTAGGGGATCCTAAACCTTTTTCTGGTTCTTGGAGGACTCTGGTGGTGTGAGGTTCCTTGTGGTCCACAGGTGGTGCTGTTGCCCTGGGCCGGAGCTGAACTCACACCGCAAGACTGTGCCTTTTTGTCCTTCCCTGGAGCTGGTACAGCGGGGCGGGGAACCCGCTGTGACGCAAAGGGAGAGGGGATAAAAGGGGCGGACGCCCTTACCACGGAGTTCAGAGTCCGGAGTGGGAGTCGGAGGACTCAGCCGCACCCAGGCACCTTCAGCTTGGGTGCTGGCGGTCCGGTGTTCCAGGCCTAGGTGCCCTTGACCTGGGCGGAGCGAGAGATGGAGTCCATCTCGGGCACCTTTAGCCTGGGGTGAGGTACTATGGCGGATGCCTGGGGCTCAGTACCTTCGACTGAGTTCCGCGAGGGTGCAGGAATCCGAGGGGGCCCTAATTCCTTGGGTGCCCGTGTCTGAGTTTGTGAGATCTGGTGTGCGGAACTTTTCTGAAGAGTCCGGCGCATCGCTGGTGACAGAGAGGCCTCCGGTTTCTCCCTTGGACGGATCTCCTTCCCCTGACAGGGGCCGTGTTAGCGAAGGTAATTCACGTTCTACCTCACATAGTTAGTGGCAGTAACTATTCGCCACTGGTGATATCACAGTGTTTATTAACAGAAGGGAAAGGATTGTGCCTCGATCTATCCCCCATTATTACTCAGTAAAGAAACTGTATGTTTGTACGCCAAGAAGAATAAAACTGAGTTGGACCTATTCACTGTGTGGAACTCTGGTTACTAGGAGCAAAGGAGTCAGGGACGAAGTACTGGACTTGACTCTAGGACACCTACACAAGGCCCAATCTTTCTGGCCTTCACCTCTCAGCTATGGAGGACATGGGCCGTGGTGTATCTCATCTCTCTCTCCCAGCACTGAAACCCCTAGACGAAGAAAGACAAGCCGAGTATGAGAAAGGGAGAGAGGGTTGAGGCCGCTACACCAGTCTTAGTCCGTAGGGTTCAATATTAAGTTAGCCCACCCTTTGCAGCTATAACAGCTTCAACTCTTCTGGGAAGGCTGTCCACAAGGTGTAGGAGTGTGTCTATGGGAATGTTTGACCATTCTTCCAGAAGCACATTTGTGAGGTCAGGCACTGATGTGGACGAGAAGGCCGGGCTCGTAGTCTCCGCTCTAATTCATCCAAAATCGTTGTGCAATTGTCAAAGTAACGCAGTGCTGTATCACAAAAAATGGCCTGGTAAAACCTTCTGGGGATCAAGTGGTTAACTTAACCACTTCCCAACCAGGCCATAGTAAAATAACATCCTCGGTTGGAAGTGGCATACCAGGGTTATAGATGCAGCAATATGCCATAACCCCGGTAGGTTTTTTTATTTTTTTAACCGTGATCTGAGAGGCTGATTAGCCACTGGATGACTTTTAGAAGCGGTGGGAGAGGTCGCAAACACCCCCCCCCCCCCCCCCCCCGGGCAATTTCCAGGGCATACCTGGATGATCAATAGCCTTGGGAACTGCTCTGGCCTCGGCTAAACTCTATGGTTTAGGAGAACCAGAGCGACATCATGACGTCACTTGTTATGGTCCGATGTAAACAATGCCTTTTTTTTTTTTTTCTTTCATCTAATGCTTTCCATTGTAGAGGAGAGATGTTGGATCTCTCCATAAAGAGGGCCTGTCATGCTGTATCATTATCGCAAGGGATGTCTACACTTCTTGCGATAGCAATAATAGTGGAAAAGGGACAGTGTAAATTTTTATTTTTCTAATAATGGTGAATGCATACGTAGGTCATGCCCGCATATGTAAACAGTGTTCACACACCACACATGGGGTATTGTCGTGAACGTTGGAGCAAGACCAATAATTCTAGCACTAGACCCCCTCTGTAACTCTAAACTGGTAATCTGTAAACATTAAAAGTGTCACCTATGGAGATTTTGAAGTACCCTAGATTGGCGCTATTCTGCAAATGTGCGAACACAACACCAAGTTTTTATTAACAAATCAAAAATAGAAAAAATGTCCCCGATGTAGATCCATTGTCAATCATGACACCCACCACCGACCCCCCTCATAGAGGTGCTGGATGTACTCAGCCCGTGCTTGTAGCTGCTTGCACTCTTGACTATCTCAAGGTGTCTATATGGCCCATTTACAGCATATATGTCAATACTGATTTATGTTAATGCTGTGGGCCATATGAAGATACTGCAGCTTATTTTGGCATTCACAGCAGTGACTTGGTATTCTGATCTCTGAGAAAAGCTGATTGGGTACCTTTCCCCTACCATGGTCCTAGCCCACAGTCCTGATTTACTTTTATAAATCAGATGTTTATTTTTAATACATTTCCGTATATGTTAGTTGTTCCTGTTTTTAATCATTTTTCCATTTGTTTGAAGGAAAAACAACGAGGTCGTGGCATGCATGGTGGCAATAGAAGTGGTAGAGGTCACAAAGGAGAAACGCAGAGAGGAACCAAACCTCGTCTAGGGTTTGAAGGCGGGCAGACTCCTTTCTACTTGATTATCCCAAAGTATGGATTCAACGAGGGACACAGGCATGTATTATTTATCTTAAAAACAAAAAAAGTAACCTTGGAGGCATTAATGTGATTGTAAATATATACTGTATATACTCCGAGTATAAGCCGACCCAAATATAAGCTGAGGCACCTAATTTTACCACAAAGAACTGGGAAAACGTATTGACTCGAGTATAAGCCTAGGGTGTCCATGTGCATGCCTCACTGTGCCCATGACTAGACTGACGTTTAACATGGGAGTTTATGGAAGGGGTCCCCGGGTTTGAAAAATCGGTGCTCCCCGGCCGTAGGTCTACCAGACAAAAACCTTTGCACACTTGTAGAGGAGAAATGGGGCTACATGTGTGCGAAGTTTCGGGTCCAGGGGACCTACGACCGGCCGGTACCGGGTCCCCAAACTCACCAGAGAAATTACCGTTTAACATGGGAGTCTATGGAAGGGGTCCCCGGCTTTGAAATATTGGTGCTCCCCGGCCGTAGGTTCCCTGGACAACAAACTTTGCACACTTGTAGAGGAAGAGTGGGGCTACATGTGTGCCAAGATTGGGGTCGAGAGGACCTACGGCTGGCCGGTACAGTATCCCCAAATTCCGTGAGATCAGGCGCAAAAAGGTGACTCGAGTATAAGCCGAGGGGGGCATTTTCAGCACAAAAAAGTGCTGAAAAACTCGGCTTATACTTGAGTATGTACAGTATATTTTTTAAAATAACAAACATGTCATACTTACCGTATTTATCGGCGTATAACACGCACTCTAACTTTAAGAGGGATGTTTCAGGAAAAAAACTTTCCACAGCCACCTGCGTTTAACACGCAGGCACAGTTTACCCTCTATTTTCAGGGTAAAAAAAGTGAGTGTTATACGCCAATAAATACAGTACCTGCTCTGTGCAGTGGTATTGCACAGAGCAGCTCCAATCCTCCTCCTCTTCTCAGGTCTCCTGCCATTGCTCTCTCCCCTACCAAGTGCTCAGTCACTCCTGAGCCATGCTCTGTGTCCATTGACACACAGAGCGTGGCTCAGCTCTGCCCCTCCTCTTCTCACTGGCTGCGAATGACAGCACTGGGAGCCAGTGGCTCCCACTGCTGTCTCGAAGTCTGTGAGAAGGGAGAGAGGCACAGCGATGTATCGAGATCGGTCTGAGGTAAGTATTAAGGGGGGAGCTGTAGTTTTTTTTTTTTTTTTTTTTTAACCTTCATGCAGATAATGCATTTTATAGTGGAGCTCTGGTCTTCTTTTTTTTTTTGTTATCCCGAGAATGTCACCGCTTGTTCTTTTACAATTGGCAGTCGTTAACCGTGTCCCCTCTTCATTACTTGTGCAGCATTTATTACTTACTGTGTTGTCTTTCTGCACAGCGTGGCCATCCTGACTGTGGGCATGTGAAGCCCGCTGGGTCTCTGTTCTGGGATTAGGTGCATACTGGCTACCCAGCATGCACCTCCTGATCTCTCACATGTGCAGTGTGAAGAAAGCGCACCCCACTACACGTCGGCCAGGTTTCCATAGCGATGGGGGCGTCGGGGGAAAGTTCTCCACCTAGCTTTGCATCATTTCCTGTTTTGAAACAATGCGATGCTAGCAGCGGAGGTGCCAAATTACTCGTGGGATTGATGACACAGCAATCCCAGGAGCCGATGCAGCTGCGGAAATGACGTGCCTCGCCGAGGTAGGGCGGAAGTCGACATGAAAGAAAAAGGTATTAAACAAAGAGAAATTTTATATGGTGGGGTATGGCGCTGCTCGTTCCTAAAATAACTCAAAAATGTAGGAAGATAAAGGACTAATGAGCAAACAAATTATATATATATATATATATAAATATATGTATACGTGCTGTGACACAAAATATATTGAATATACCCTTAGTAGCAAAGGAGTTACATATAAAACTATACCTGTGAGTACACTATAGTGCAATGTGTTCACTAATAAATGTGCAAGAAAAATATATATATGTGCTAATCAAACCCTATACCATAAAAATTATATGGTGCAAACCATAAATATAAATGATGTGTCAGAGATAAAAATAAAAAATTTAATAGTGAAAAAAGATATATATATATATATATATATATATATATATATATTTAAAAAAAAAGTCCACTCCTCAGTAATTGACAATGTTCAAAATGATAATTGACAGCAAGTATTCCTCCAAACAGTCTTCCAGATATTCCCCCACAAGGGTCCCACTTCCTCCAACTAGACCAGCTTGCAGCACAATCTCAGGGATTTCCACGGTGCAGCTTTTACAAAAGATCCCGTATAGAAAACAATGGTAATGGATCACATATGCTGTTTTCTGATTGTAATGTGTGACAGCAGGCAGGTAAAATCACCAGGTTGCATCCAGGATGGAAGGTATATCAACTGGACCTGATTGGAAGCTAATCGTATCATGCTGTCTACCCCTGTAGGGGTGTGAGGAGCTGGTGAGTGGGGACCCTTGTGGGGGAATATCTGGAAGACTGTTTGGAGGAATACTTGCTGTCAATTATCATTTTGAACATTGTCAATTACTGAGGAGTGGACTTTTTTTTTTTTTTTTTATATATATATCTTTTTTCACAATTTTATTTTTTATTTTTATCTCTGACACATCATTTATATTTATGGTTTGCACCAAATAATTTTTATGGTATAAGGTTTGATTAGCACATATATATATTTTTCTTGCACATTTATTAGTGAACACATTGCACTATAGTGTACTCACAGGTATAGTTTTATATGTAACTCCCTTGCTACTAAGGGTATATTCAATATATTTTGTGTCACAGCACGTATACATATATTTATATATATATATAATTTGTTTGCTCATTAGTCCTTTTATCTTCCTACATTTTTTAGTTATTTTAGGAACGAGCAGCGCCATACCCCACCATATAAAATTTCCAATCATTCAGATCCTTTTTAGGATCCTATTAGGGGGGCTGCAGCTCATCATTTAATTGAGGTCCTAAGCGCAGGAACATACGCATTTTTTTTCATTAAACAAAGAGTGTGTTTGTGTGTATCCAAAAATAAGTAAGGGGGGTGGGGCGTTCTGTTGAACAAGACCAAGTAAAAAAATTTTTAAACTCCGGTTTAAGGTAAAAAGCCTTTAGAATCACTTTTTAGTTTAACGTAAAAGAAATGCTCAATATGATTTCAAAGTAATTGCATACTAGGTCCCTGCCTGGTTTATATTTCCTGTGTACAGTATATTCTGTAGCTGCCATGTTTTATGACGCTTATTCTACATTAAGGGCTCATGCACACAGGATGTTTTTACAGCTGCTGTTAGGGGCGTCTGACGTGTTGTTTTTTTTTTTTTTAAACTGCTTCCAAATGCCCATAAACGCGGCTAACAGCGCGTTTTAACTCTGCATTTTCCTGGCAGCAGTGCTGGCGTTTTTTAAATGTCCTGTGTGCATGAGGCCTTAAGCCTCGTACACACGATCGGATTTTCCGACGGATTTGTGTGATGAGAGGCTGTTGGGGGGAAAATCCAACAGTTTGTATGCTTCATCGGACAATTGTCGGATTTTCCACGGACAAATGTGGGATAGCAGGCTTTAAAATTTTCCGCCAACAATTGTGTGTTGTCGGATTTTCCGATCGTGTGTACAGAAGTCCGTCGGACAAAACTCCAAAGTGCAAACACGCATGCTCGGAAAGAAATGCTAACCATAACACAACACAACATTAGCAGAAGTTGCCCAAAGGGTGGCGCTAAAGAGCTGAAAAATCACGTAGTTTCATGTTTGTTGGCTGAAAATTCTTTGCCGTTTGTGTGCAAGACAAGTTCATGGCCAACGCCCTTCAGACAAAAGTCCTACGCTTTGTCCGGTAAATCCGATCGTGTACCAGGCTTTAGAGTGCCTCCAGGTTTTCATGCAATTCTTACTGTACTGCCAGCTAAGGGATGACTTGATGTACAGAGCATAGAAAGAAAAACAGGCAAACAGTCCCAATACATATTCCTATTCAGGATAATTGGGGACTTCAGACAAAATGTTTAACCTGTAATAAAGCGCACATGATCTGATTTTTAACCTCTTGTTTACCTCCTCCCAATGAAAATGTTCTCATTTATTAAAGAAACTGAAATAAGGACTGTCTGTGTAACGTCCGACAACTCTGCTTGAAACCTAAAATTGAAAATGTCAAAGGCAGAAAAATAAATGTTCAGCCAGAAGAAGAAATGACAATGGATAAAATGTTACCATTATTTAATGGCTGGTGTATTCTGAATTGTTTTTTGTTTAGCAACCGACGCCAGTATCAGCCGCTAAGCCTAAAGAAGCTCCAGTACCTCATTGACCTTGGAAGGGTTGATCCATCACAACCAATTGACCTAACCCAGCTGGTCAATGCTAGAGGAGTGACCATCCAGCCACTGAAAAGGGATTATGGTGTACAGCTGGTGGAAGAGGTATGGCACCAAGCTTATAATGACTGAATGCTTGACCTGCAATGTATCAGTTTAGTGCGATAATTAATTATTACTTTAAAAGAGACAGCTTAGGTTCTTCAACCAGGTTTCATTAAATATGTATCATAGTTATAATCCTGCACTGTGTAACAGAAAATATTCCGGGTCCCACTGTAGTCTTCATTGCAGTTGGTGCTTCGCCCCAATCAGACTGACTATGGCTGAGCTGCAGGAGTGGCCCCATGTCTCTGGCTCTAGTAATGCCATCATTTTATTTTACAAGAAGATGTTCTGTAAAGTAGAGAATGCATACACCACGGCCGTTGGTCCCCACTCCCCTAATTTTTGGTATTGGCCAGTTGAGTACCCTGGTTATTGTGACAATACAATAAATATATTTGTTTTTCCTGTTAGTTGACGTGCCTTCTAAGCTGCATATTGGCTACAGATAGGGCTGGGAAAAAAATCGATTTTAATCTTGAATCGAGTTTTGAGTTCAAATCGATTCAGATTTGAAGAAAATCGTTTTTTTTTTTTTGCTTCAGAGTTTCCGTAGCAGGGCTGCAGGGGGCGTGTCCGGAATGGCACTGGGCGGCGTTACCCCAATTACATCTACTCGCCGCAGCCGCCGCGAGTAGATGTAATGTAACACTAACCACAAGCCGCCGTCTGCCTACCTGATCAGCGTGTCATGCAGACAGACGCCAGCCATTGCAGTGTTCAAAAGCCGAACCTCCCGAGTCCTCGTCTTCTGTGATAGGCGGAACACTCAATTTCACAGCAGGCAGTGTTCAGCCTATCACGGACATCCTCTCATCTTCGTCTGTGTTTATGAGGATGAGCGGATGTCCGTGATAGGCGGAACACTGAATGCTGGGAAATTGAGTGTTCCGCCTATCACAGACGAGGAGGAGGCGTGGCATTTGAATACTGGAATGGCCACCGGTGTAGCAGTAAAATCCGTATCCCATGAAAATCTGCATCGGGCATGGGCACAGTTCAATTCAACTAAGAGTAACCTCCAGGATTTTTTGTTTTATTAGCTAAATCCAAATACAGTATTAATAATTTGGATGTTTAACAATCTTTGTTGCACACTGACTTTGCAGTTAGAGAAAGGGTTTGCCTTTGCAATTTTGTTTGTTGATGCACTTTAATATAATAAAAAAAAATCGAATCGTAAATCGAGTTGTTTTTTATACAAAATCGCCGATTTTTTTTGGGGGGGAAAATCGCCCAGCCCTAGCTACAGATTAACCACTTAAGGACCGCCGCCTGTATATATACGTCGGCAGAATTGCACGGCTGGGCACAAGCACGTACGGGTACGTCCTCTTTCAGATTCCCAGCCGTGGGTCGCACGCCCCTGGCGGTACGCTCGCGACCCGGTCCTGAGCTCCGTGACCATGCCCGCGGGACCCGATTGGGTCGCAGAGCTGAAGAATGGGGAGGGGTAAGTGTAAACAAACCTCTCCCTATGCTTCCTAGTGAGACTGTCACTGATCGTCTGTTCCCTGTCATAGGGAACGACGATCAGTGACATCACACGCCAAGCCATGCCCCCACACAGTAAGAATCACACATTCGGTCACACTTAACCCCTTCAGCGCCCCCTGCAGGTTAACCCTTTCACTGCCAGTGTAATTTTCACAGCAAACAGTGCATTTTTATAGCACTGATCGCTGTAAAAATGACTGGTCCCGAAATAGTGTCAAAAGTGTCCGCTGTGTCCGCCATAATGTCGCAGTCACGATAAAAATCGCTGATCGCCGCCATTACTAGTAAAAAAAAAAAAAAAAAATTAATAAAAATGCCATAAAACTATCCCCTATTTTGTAGACGATATAACTTTTGCGCAAACCAATTAAACGCTTATTGCGATTTTTTTTTTTTTTTCTACAATAATATGTAGAAGAATACGTATCGGCCTAAACTGAGGAAAAAACATGTTTTATATATTTTTGGGGAATATTTATTATAGCAAAATATTTTATTTTTGTTTATAGCGCAAAAAATAAAAACCGTAGAGGTGATCAAATGCCACCAAATGAAAGCTCCTATTTGTGGGGGAAAAAAAGGACGCCAATTTTGTTTGGGAGCCACGTCGTACAACCGTGCAATTGTCAGTTAAAGCGATGCAGTGCCGAATCGCAAAAAGTGGCCTGGTCCTTTTTAGCTACAAAATGGTCCGGGGCTTAAGTGGTTAATACATTATTTTCATAATGTTTCAAGTATTTCTAAAGGTTCGTTGTTTATTTAAAAAAAAACAAAAAAAAACAGCCCTGATCCTCTTGTCAGGTGTCCCAATGGCACTCCTGGCCCCTCCGCCTTGACCAGTGACCCCAATAGCGAGCCACTTGCTATGGGGGCACTGGTGCTTGCCCCCGCTCTCTCCTCATCGACTGACTGGCTTTGACAGCAGTGGCTTCCGCTGCTGTGTCTCAGCCAATGAGGAGAGCGACCTGGAACAGCCGAGGCTCCCATGCACATCGCTGGATCGAGAGGAGGCTCAGGTGAGTATAAGGGAGGGGCTATGGGGGGAGCAGCACACAATGTTTTTTACCTTCATGCATGAAGGTAAAAAACCTTCAGCCTTTACAACCACTTTGAAGTCTGTTACAGTGCAACTTAAAGTGGTTGTATGGCTTTGTTGTTTAAAAAAAATAATAAAAAATGTTATACTTGCCTCCACTGTGCAGTTCGTTTTACACAGAGTGGCCCTGATCCTCGTCTTCTGGGGTCCCTCGGCGGCTGTCTCGGCTCCTCGCCGCAAGAGCTAACCCCCTTCATGGGAAGCGCTCTCTCAAGGGGGTTAGCTTGCGGGCGTGCTCCCGTGACACAGCCGGCGTCCATAGCTGCCGACTGTATCACTCGGCCCCGCCTACCGGCACACCGTGTCATTGGATGTGATTGACAGCAGCGCGAGCCAATGGCTGCTCTGATATCAATCTAGCCAATCAATGGCCAGACTCGGTGGAGAAGAGGATGCCGGGGGACGGGCACAGCAGGTGAATGGGCTCGGGTAAGTAAAAGGGGGGGCTGGGGGGGCCGTCATTGCCAGGTGTTTTTTCACCTAATGCATAGGATGCATTAAGGTGAAAAAACACAAACCTTTACAACCCCTTTAATGCCAAAGTCTAGGTTTCCTGGCACTTTAAATAGTGAAACATCCCGTCTGCTGCCAGTATCGAGTTGTACTGAGTTCTCAATCACTCAGAGGAAGCCTTTTATTTTTTATCAGTGGATGCAATACTCCCTCTGATGGATCGAGGTTGACATCATCCACTGGCCTCTCCACCTTGGCCAATCAGAGGAAGCCTTGTATTTGTTGATAAAGACTTGTTCTGATTGAACACAGCACTGTATACTGTATGCAGTTAATGCTACTATCATATAGCACAGTGTTCACAGTGGCCGAATCATTTGGTAATAGAAATAGTTACTTTGATCATTTGTTCCTTTGATCCAGCTTGGCCCAAAGATATGTAAAATAACAGGCAATCTGGACTACGACTTTAAAGTGTAACTAAAGTCCACAATAATTACCTCTGCTCCAATGGTCTGATGTCCATGAGGTCTATTGCCGCCATCTTTTGCCCAGCTTCTTCCGAATGCCGATATTTGATTATATTAATTAGCCAGCACTTAGATGACTTAACTCAGCGCATTCACAGGAGTTCAAGTATCCCGCCACACAGTTACTGTGCTGGCAATGCAAACAGACCTGCGCATGCACAGCTCGGTGTACATTTTAAAGAAGACTGCGAGTAGGCAAGCAATTTTTATTTATTTTTAAAGCCTGCTTTAATCTGCAAAAAAAGACATTAGTCACCACTAGGTGGAGACATCATCCAAGTGAACGGTTTTAAAAAGTATTTCTTATTCCCACTCTTTATTTTTAATCTTTTTATTTTGCTCTTTAAAGCAGAACTTCACCCTAAAGGGGAAGTTCCGCTTATATCCTTATCCCCCCCCAATTTTTTTTGGGGTGGGGGGCCAAGTGCCTACTTAGTAATGAAAGGCACCTACTCCCACTTCTGCTTAGATCGCTTTGGTGGTCTGAGCGTAAGTTTGGTCCGCAGCCTTCTGGGACATGTCTCCCAGAAGGCTTGCGGGATCATTGACAAAGTGCACCATGGATCTTGCATGTGCAGTGTAAAGCTGCAACAAGTCACAAGCGGCTTCCCACAGTAAACGTGCTGATGCATAGGGCCCGAAGACGATTAAAAAAACTGTCCCAGATGAGGACCGTGCTGGATCCCTGGACAGTGTCCTTCTGTTAAGTCGGCAGCTACAGTATTTGTAGCTGATTTTATATATATATATATATATATATATATATATATATATATATATATATATATATATATTATTATTTTTTTTTTTTTTTTCAAAAATTTGGGACGTGCTTCGTTTTGGATGTTTTAATATGCTTTTTAAATGAATGCAAAAAAGACTAGGCTAATTTGCAGCCTTTCTGTATTTGCTAGATGCAAACATCAATAATATTTGGTCTTGAAAGTATGAAAACCTTTAGATGTGGAGGAGGTCTAGTGCTAGAATTATTGCTCTTACGTTCGCGGCAATACCTCACGTGTGGTTTGAACACAGTTTATGTTTGGGGCCGTAACTTACGTATGCGTTCACTTCTGCACATGAGCACAGAGGAATGGGGCACTTTTAAATTTGAATTTTTTTTTTTTAACACTGTCCCTTTTTATAAAATGTATTTATTTGTAAAAAAAATTGATCCGTTTTATTGCTGTTATAAGGAATGTTAAACATCCCTTGCGACAGAATTGGACACGTTTTTGGGTATTTTTTTTTAAGGGATCTGTGGTCTATAAGATCCCAAATACCTCCTTTGCACTTAAAAGCATTCAAGTTAGGCTGTTTAGAATACTGACTTTATTTTTTTAAATCTGGCACCTTTTAAAGCTCCAGTAAACCCGGAAGTGACATCACTTTTGGGTTACTAAATCCAAGACCTGATCAAAGCTAAGTCTAGCTTTGTTCGGGTCAGCCGGCGGACGTGCCAGCTGGTCGTTCGCCTGGTGGGACGGGAGAGCCCGGGTGGAGTGGCGGAAGGCAGCTTGTAATAATAAGAATGGAATGGCTGCTTGGTTGCATCAGTTTATCACTATTAAGCTGACTGTTAGCTCAAAAAAAAAAAAAAAACGGTACCACAGGCTTCACTCTGGTACAACCCCTTAAAGCAGAATGACGTACAAGTACGTGATTTTGCAGCAAGAGGTAAAAAATGGGTTGGAAGTGGAAAGAAAGCGTGTGAGCTCATAACTTAGTGTTACAGGACCGAGGCAAACTTGGCCTTCTTGTCTTCTATGTAGCATGTGAATATGCTGTGATCTGTTCTGCATGTGGATAAACAGGGTAGTGTATGGGGGGGAAAAAAATGTGCTCAGGAGATATACACAAAGGTATTCTTGCTGCTGCAAGGATAGAGATTTATAGTTTTACAAAACAAGCTGGGTAACATATTTATAAAGAAGTGAATGTGCCTTTCACCAAAAAACTAGAAAAAGGCGTAGTATATAGGCCAAAACTGGAGTCTTACATAAAATCACAAAATATTTAAAAACAAGAAAATTTAATAAAGGCAAATATCATGGTGCTTGTCGGAATAATTGTACATATAAAGTGATTACAGTGATCTTGCTTGATAATTCCAATGGTAATAGAGGTCTTCATGTGTGAACGCGTTTCGCCAAGATATATCTTCATTCATGAGCACAGTACAGCAATCCTCTTAAAGAAAAATAGTGCTCATAATATCATACACATACTAATACATCATACCGCTCTATTTTCTGTGGAACATACCTCGGCAACCAAGTGCCAAAATTCACATGATCCCCCGGGCGGGCACCGGAGCAACAGGGGAGAGTCCAGCAGGACACCGCAGAAATGGTAATCTATATGAGAGAAATTTTAAATTTCTATAAAGTCTAGTATTGCACAGATCAAATAATATAATGCCCAATATGAAATGCAGGAATGATAGATGCCTCAATAGCACTTCCCGAGTCTTGTGCCTTTCACCATATAATCTTTGCAGGTGAATCTTCGCAGTGCATGCATTTCTTAATTGCATGGCGTGATTAACCACCTGTGAATGTTTTGTGAATATGAAAATTCTTTTGTCGGTCAAGAATTCTCTTTGAATCCTAGGTTTGATGCTGCTGAAATGTCAGTGTTTAACACCCTAAACAATAATTACAAATAAACACACCAACGTGCTAGAAGGTTCCGTTCACAAATGGGCATTCCGGAATCGTGGGCATCAGGCAACACTTTATTTCTGGCACATCAATAGTAATTTTTCTGTTTTAAAGGGATAAAACATGGTGAAATGTGCATGTATGCTGGAGATGTACAAAAGTATGTTTATTTTAAGTTTTGTCTTGACATCTACTTTTAACAGACTGGAGAGTTGGAGTATACATACAAATTAAAGTCTTAGGTTTAATCAGACAACTTTGTCAATATTTGTCTGTTTTCAGGGGGCTGATTTGTTTTGTGCAAGAGTTAACATTGAAGTCCAGTGGGCATCAGAGTTGGTGGTTGCAGCCATAGAGAGAAATGGTGGCGTTATAACAACTGGTTTTTATGATCCACGAAGCCTTGGTAAGTTGCCTTGTATGTCATATGTTGAAAGAGGCCTGCTGTTGAGTTCTCTCTGCCATGACAGATAATGACATTTTGATTTCTGTATTCGTAATTTATCTATATACATGTAGCGTTGCCTTCAACTAAGAAGGCCGCAAGTTTAGTTTGGACCCTGAAAACAGCTCCGCCAACCCCCGGCAATGTACTCGACCCCCTACTGGCACAGTTAGTATTGGCAGCGATTATATATATTTTTATACTGTATGAGTAAACTCAGACACCAAGACAATAATGAAAAGGGTATCAAATTTACTTCAAGCTTTTGGTAAGAAAAGTTAACAGTGGTAACAGTTCACAGATAATAAATTGCAGAGCCCTGCAGCAATAACACACTATGCATTTAGAATGAACAGTAAAGGTGCGCCGCGTGGGCGACCGTTAACTAGGCGTCCTGTGAGGCAGTAACCCAATGAACTAACTAGCTGGCCAGGCCTGGCTCAGAGATCTAAAACTTGGTCTATAGGGGATGATGGTTTCTTCACCGGCAAGTCTTTAAAGGTGGTGCACATTAACAATACCATTTGTAATCCAATGGGAAGGTAGAAATGAAATAAACACTTTACTATATGAATTCTGAGTTCAGCTCTGATAAGGTTTTCCAGTGAGAATATCAGAAATAACTTGTGAGCCACGGCAGTCTATAGGCACATTAGCAACAACAGTATATGGTCTGGGCATACGCCCTCTCACCCCTCCGGACGCGATCCCAGTCCGGGAACTTCCACAGACTGTGTGTCCTACACACACACAGTGTCTCCAGCGATCGGGTCCCCCATCCAACCAAGGTTGTAGACAAGCGAAGTCAGATGCCACCCAGGCTCGCAGTTGGGTGGAAGGCTCTTTGGTGCTGCGCAAGGCCTCAGGCTTCAGGCCTTGCACTCCGGCACATCCGCACAGGAGGATCAGTCACTGACGTCTCGTGTCCCAAAAAGACCGAGCCCAGCCTCGCCGCCTCCTTTTATAACCCCTCTCATGAGTCTCTGAGGTGGAAACATGCCGAAAGGGATTCTGGGCAAGGTAGTCCCGAGAGTCTTAAAGGGACCCCGCTACACACAGTTCTAGAAAAAAGGACTAACTCCCTGAAATGTTCATGCTATATTGTAATATACCATTAAACCAATGTGAATTTAATATATACATACCAATAATGTCAAAGTAAAACAGATCTCTGAAAAGTGATCTTTAAAGCCCAACCACAATTGTAAACACATTTTTCAAAAATTCTTACTCCCTCTCTGTGTTAAAGAAAAAAAAAATAGTTCCAAAGCTGTTTTAAAGCTGGCCATAGATGATTTGAATCTTGGCTGGTTCAGAAGGACCAGCTGAGATTCGAACCATGAATATGCAGGCTGAATGTACCCAACTTGTTCAGCTTGGGTACAACCAGCCTGTCGGATATTATACATACTTGTCTGTTGCTTTAACTGTCTTTTTTTAAATGATAGTTACCCTTGCTGCCTAATATATCCTGCTGGCTTTCAGTTGTCATGGTAACGAGATAATTAATGTTATTAATTTAACCCGTTGGTGGTCCTAAAGTTATGGATGATCGGTGTGTATACACGGTGGGTTTGATTTACTAAACCTGGAAAGTGAAAAATCTGGTGCAGCTTTGAATGGTAGCTTCTAGCTTCAGCTTGTTCAATTAACCACTTAAGCCCCGGACCAATACGCAGCATAATGACCAGAGGTGTTTTCACAATTTGGCACTGCGCTGCTTTAACTGGAAATTGCGCGGACATGCAATATTGTACCCAAACGAAATTTGCGTCCTTTTCTTCCCACAAATAGAGCTTTCTTTTAATGGTATTTGATTGCCTCTGCGATTTTTTTTATTTATTTTTTTGCGATCTAAACGGAAAAAGACCGAAAATTTTGAAAAAAAAAAAAGATATTTTCTACTTTTTATTATAAGAAATCGAATAAACTCATATTTAGTCATACATTTAGGCCAAAATGTATTCAGCCACATGTGTTTAGTAAAAAAAAAGTCAATAAGCGTATATTTATTGGTTTGCGCAAAAGTTATAGCGTCTACAAACTAGTGTACATTTTCTGGAATTTTCACAGCTTTTAATTTTTGACTGCCCATCTCATTTCTTGAGATGCTAAAATAGCAGGGCAGTACAAAACCCCCCCAAATGACCCCATTTTGGAAAGTAGACACCCCAAGGAAATTTCTGAGAGGCATGTTAAGCCCATTGAATATTTTTTTTTTTTTTGGCCGAAGTGATTGAATAATGACACAAGAAAAAAAATAAATACAAAAAGTTGTTACTAAATGATATATTGCTCACACATGCCATGGTTATGTGGAATTGCACCCCAAAATACATTTTGCTGCCTCTCCTAAGTACGAGGATACCACATGTGTGGGACTTTTTGGGAGCCTAGCCGCGTACGGGGCCCCGAAAACCAAGCACCGCCTTCAGGATTTGTAAGGGCGCAAATTTTTGATTTCACTCCTCACTACCTATCACAGTTTCGAAGGCAATAAAATGCCAAAATAGCACAAACCCCCCCAAATTACCCCATTTTGGAAAGTAGACACCCAAAGCTATTTGCTGAGAGGCATGGTGAGTATTTTACAGCTCTCATTTGTTTTTGAAGAAAGAAAGAGAAAATCATTTTTTATTTATTTTTTCAAAACTTTGTGACAAAAAGCGAGATCTGCAAAATACTCACCATACCTCTCAGCAAATAGCTTGGGGTGTCTACTTTCCAAAATGGGGTCATTTGGGGGGGTTTGTGCCTTTTGGGCATTCCATGGCCTCCCGAAACTGTGATAGGCAGTCAGGAGTGAAATCCAAAATGTACACCCTTAGAAAGCCTGAAGGCAGTGCTTGGTTTTGGGGTCCCGTACGCGGCTAGGCTCCCAAAAAGTCTCGCATGTGGTATCCCCGTACTCAGGAGAAGCAACAGAATGTATTTTGGGATGTAATTTCACATATGCCCATGGCATGTTTGAGCAATATATCATTTAGTGCAAAAAATAAATAAAAAATTGTCTTTTCCCCGCAACTTGTGTCAACATATAAAAAATATTCCATGGACTTGACATGCCTCTCAGCAAATAGCTTGGGGTGTCTACTTTCCAAAATGGGGTCATTTGGGGGGGTTTTGAACTGTCCTGGCATTTTATACACATTAGGAAGCTTACATCCACTCTTCTAACCACTTGAAGACAAAGCCCTTTTTGACACTTTTTGTTTACATGAAAACATATTTTTTTTGTTTGCAAGAAAATTACGTTGAACCCCCAAACATTATATATTTTTTTTTAAAGGAAAGGCCCCACAGATTAAAATTGTGGGTGTTGCATTTTTTTCCCCCCACACAGTATTTGCGCAGTGATTTGTCAAACGCATTTTTTGGGGAAAAAATACACTTTTTTTTTTTTTTTCTTATTTTAATGCACTAAAACACACTATATTGCCCAAATGTTTGATGAAATAAAAGATGATCTTAGGCCGAGTACGTAGATACCAAACACGACATGCTTTAAAATTTCGCACAAACGCGCAGTGGCGACAAACTACATACATTTTTAAAAGCCTTTACAGGTTACCACATTAGATTTACAGAGGAGGTCTACTGCTAAAATTACTGCCCTTGATCTGACCTTCACGGTGATAACTCGCATGGTGCAATTGCTGTTTACATATGACGCCAGACCGACGCTTGTGTTCGCCTTTGCGCAAGGGCAGGGTGGGACAGGGGTGCTTTTATTTTGCTTTTTTATTTTGTAAACTGTTCCTTCCTTTTTTTTTTTTTTTTTTTTTTTTTTTATTATCTCCGGAAATGTAAATATCCCCTATGATAGCAATAGGTAGTGACAGGTACTCGGCTTGTTTTTTTTTTGAAAAAACTTGGGTCTATTAGACCCTAGATCAGTGATGGCAAACCTTGGCACCCCAGATGTTTTGGAACTACATTTCCCATGATGCTCATGCACTCTGCAGTGTAGTTGAGCATTGTGGGAAATGTAGTTCCAAAACATCTGGGGTGCCAAGGTTCGCCATCACTGCCCTAGATCTTTCCTCTGCCCTCAAAGCATCTGACCACACCAAGATCGGTGTGATAAAATGCTTTTCCAATTTCCCAATGGCGCTTTTTATATCCGGGGGGGGGGGGAAATTCCCTCCCACTGCTTGTAAAAGCAGTCCAGAGGCTAATTAGCCGCTAGGATTGCTTTTACATGAAAGCCGGCCACAGGCTAAAAAGAATGATCCCAAGATGATACCTAAACCCGCAGGCATCATTCTGGTATAACCATTCAAAGTCCATCAACATACCAGTAGGTTGCTGGTCCTTGTTGGACATGTATTGTAATCTTTTTTTTTTTTTCCATGCAGCCTGTTGGCTGAACGAAAAAAAGAGATTGATCGGTGGGTATGCCCACCATTAGAATACCTCCCTTAATCCACCCACTTCTAATGATGGGCATACATGCACAATTTATATATGCCGAAGCATGGGGGCATCCTCCCGCAAAAGTTATGCCGCACTCACATGGTCGGACTTTTCCACGGGCAAGCCTCCGTCGGAATTTTGACCGTATGTACACGGCGTTAGGAGCAAAATCGCTCCTCCGCCCCTGCTGCCCCCTATGCTTTGGCATATATGCTCTTCTTTTTTTTAAATTTTTTTTTTTTTTATAACTGTGGTGGTGAAATCACCTCCTACAGCACGGGAGTCGCAGGGATCAGGCCTGTCTCTGCGAACGCTGCAGTTATGTGTGTTGTGTTTTGTAAGTGACAGTGATCGATCGATCATGCACTTGGGTGGCCTGGGCTGGACGGAGGGGCAAAACGCAGGTGCTAGCAGGTATCTGGGCTGATCCCGCTAACACTGCCTTTTTGGGAACCCTAAACTGCTGGGGACGCTAGTATAGATCAGATCAGATATTGGTCTGTTCAGATACTATACCACTAAGGGAGGTGTATGCTTTGCCCGTGGGTGTTAGCGTTACTGGCACTAGCCTGACGCTGCCTGGGGCGATGCAGACTCTCTGTGACGCTAAAACATAATTCATATCTACGGCAGGTGCCCTGACACTATAAAAAGCAAACTAACTAACCAGCGTCACCTGTAACACTTATACGGTGATCACTGGTGAAAGGGTTAACTATGGGCAATCATGGGGTTAAACCTTTATTAGGTAATATATGGGGGTACCTGACGCCATAAAAACCTGGCGGCGAACCTAAAAAAATAACTGGCTACCTAGTGTCGCTGGTGCTGCTAATACAGCGATCAGAAAAACGATCGCGTAGTGACACTGGTGATAGGGGGTGAAAGGGTTACCTGGGGGGCAATCAAGGGGTTAAACCTTTATTGGGGGGGGGGTTATGGGGCTACACTGGACCTAACACTAACTGCCCTGACACTTACTATCACAAATGTCACTGATTGCAGTGATCAGTAAATGATCACTGCAATCGGTGACACTGTGAATGGGGGCTGGGGGTCACTGGGGGGGGGGGGGTGGAGGAAAGTGTACCTATGTGTCCTGGTGTCGGTGGGCTGTTGGTGCACTAACCTGATGTCTTCTCTCCTCAGCGCTCTGGACGAATAGAGCGCCGCATGGAGAGATGTCATAGCTTCCTCCTGCCTGTGTATACATTACACAGGCAGGGCAAGCTTCTCATTCGCCGGGAGCGATCAGGACTGGGTGGTCAGAAACAAATGGCCGCCCCCTCCTCACGGATCGCTCCTGGGCCGAACCCCCCACCCATACAAAGGCAGTCACGTACAGGTACGCGATTGTGCCTGTCCGTGCCATTTTGCTGACGTATGTGTACATGGGGCGGTCGTTAAGTGGTTAAGCTTCCACAAAAAAATAAACCTGGAAGCCGATTTGGTTTCTATGTAGAGCTGCACCAGATATTGCACTCTAGTTTTCGTATATCAATCCCACTGTGTGTATACACACCGATCATCCATAACTTTATGACCACTGACCTGTAGTGTATTTAGGTTTTGTGCTGCCCTAGGCCTGATTAAACTCGTGCACTCCGTAATTTAAATATGACCCACCCCTTCTTGTCACGGCCACACCCCTTGCTGTTTAAGACCCGCCCTGAAAATTTCAACTGGGGACACTAGTTCTGAGGGCCTGGGGGGGGGGGGGGGCAATGGCGTCCCTTAATTTGCATAGATTTACTCTCACTTCCTGTTTGGCTATGGGGCAGGAAGTGAAGGGAAATCTCTGCAATGGGACAGGGATGGAAAAAAATAAACTGACCCTCCCTTACTCTGTCCAAAATGAAAAAAAAAAGTGTTGCCTATAGTTCTACTTTAGGCACAAATTTCTGATAATTTTATGGAGAGGACTAAGAAGATATAACCATGCCAATGGTACAGCAAAAAATACATAGCACAGTGAGGAAGATTTGTTGTCCAGGATGATAGGACAGTAAAAATTTGAAGCTCCGCATACCGGAAGCAGTGCGGCCGCTTTATGGGGCGTTAGACTAATTTGCCTCTCTGCCCAGTCTGCCCCATAAGACTGGCGCTACACGAACAGCGTAGCGCAAGCCGGTGGGGACTCTTTCCGTGCTGCCCCCCTGGAAAGTGCTGCCCTAGGCCTGGGCCTTGTTGGCCTAGGCCGGGATACAGCGTTGCCACTGACGGCTTAAGTGAATAACATTAATTATCTCGTTACAATGACAACTGAAAGCCAGTGACATATATAAGAGGAAGGAAGGGAACATGTTGTTCCTTAACCACTAGCCCACCGCCCGGCGTCATATGACGACGGAATGATGACGCGCCTTCCCGAGCCACTAGGGGGTGCGCGCCGCTGGGCACCCACGATGGCCCAGTAACTGGGCAGTTCCGTGGATCTGTGTGTGTAAACGCGCAGATCCACGTCTTGTCAGGGAGAGGAGACCCATGGTGTGTCCCTTGTACATAGGGACACCTATCGGTCACCTCCCCCAGTCAGTCCCCTCGCCCCCCACAGTAAGAATCACTCCCTAGGGAACACCTTAACCCCTTGATTGCCCCCTAGTGTTAACCCCTTCCCTGCCAGTCATATTTATACAGTAATCAATGCATTTTTATAGCAGAGATCGCTGTATAAATGTGTCCGATGTGTCCACTGCAATATTGCAGTCACGATAAAAATCGCAGATTGCCGCCATTACTAGTAAAAAATAAATAAAATAACAAAAATGATATAGATCTATCCCCTATTTTCTAGCCGCTATAACTTTTGGGCAAACCAATCAATATACACTTATTGCAAATTATTTTTCTTTTTTTTTTTTTTTTACTAAAAATGTGTAGAATACATATCGCCCTAAACTGAGGAAAAAAATGTGTTTTTAAAAAAAAATGGATGTTTATTATAGCAAGAAGTAAAAAAAAAAAAAAATATATATATATATATATATATATATGTGTGTATATGTATATATATATATATATATATATATATATATATATATATATATATATATATATATATTTTTTTAACTTGTCCCCTTTTTTGTTTATCGCGCAAGAAATAAAAAACGCAGAGGTGATCAAATGCCACCAAAAGAAAGCTCTATTTGTTGGGAAAAAATTATATTTCATTTGGGTACAGTGTTGCATGACTGCGCAATTGTCATTCAAATTGTGACCGTGCTGAAAAATGGCTTGGGCAGGAAGGGGGTGAAAGTGCCCTGTATTGAGGTGGTTAAATTGATGTGTTGGGAAAAAATGGGCATCACAGTTTGTTGGGTATGAGGCTTTTTAACTGCAGACTGCTCAGGGTGCCCATGCTGACTTGTGTCCACAGCCAAAAGAACCTACATCAGGGACATGAGCATCAGAACTGCATCATGAAGCAATGGAAGAAGGTGGCCTGGTCTGATAAATCATGTTTTTTCTTTTAGGCTGCTTTCACACTGCCATTTGATTTTAATGGGCAGGGGTGCTTTAGGAGCTCCTACAGCGCTGCAAAGATGTGGCTAGCAGGACTTTTTTTTTGGGGTCCTGCCAGTGCACCACTTCAGTGTGAAAGCCCTCGAGCACTTGTTGGGATAAATGGATGGGGCAAAATACCATCAAATTATTGAGGAAAATCTGCAGCCCTCTGCCAGAAAGTTGTCAATGAGAAGGTTTACCTTCCAACATGACAATGACTCAAAGCACACAGCAAACATGACCACACAGTAGTTGAAGGAGAATGGCCTGGTCAGAGCCCAGACTTGAATCCCATTGAAAATCTGTGGAATGACTTGAAGCCTGCAGCCCACAGTCACGATCAAATTTAACTGAACATGAGCAGTTCTGCAAAGAAGAGCGGGAAAATATTGCAAAGTTAGTAGAGTCTTCCCAACAGACTAAAGGTTTTAATTAAAGAAAAAGGTGGTTCAAAATACTAACACAAGGGAGTGGTCCTTTTTTTCTAACTGTGATTCAGTTGTTTTTTTCGTTTTTTTTTTTTTTTTTTACATGTTGGTGTTTCACTTAGATGTTAGACGTTGCACTAAGTAAATGCAGATAAAACAAAAGCTGTGCCTGTCTTCATTTCAGGCTGCAAAGCAACAACGTGATTATTTTAAAGGGGGTGATTCTTTTCTATATCCACTGTGATTCAGTGTAGTATGACGTAACATATAAAAACATGAAAATCCTATAAAAAGTAGTCACCCAAGGGAAGTTTTTTTTATTATGCACTTTTGCTATGAAATCTGTGTTTTACTGTGGTTTTGTTGTTTGTGCATATTATTATTTCTCTAGTTTTGCCAAACCTGTTTCATCTACCTTGCAGAGATTCTATGTAAACCAGTCCCATTTTTCATGCGTGGTAAACCTATTCCTAAACGAATGCTTCCACCAGAGGACTTGGTGAAATATTATACTAGTGCTGAAAAACGTGGCTACTTGGCAGATCCCATAAAGGTTTCTGAAGCAAGGACGCAACTCGCTCAGAAATATGGCTATATCCTTCCTGACATTACCAAAGATGAACTGTATGAAATGTTGTGCCAGCGCAAGGATCCCCGGCAGATGTTCTTTGGCCTTGCTCCAGGTTGGGTGGTCAACATGGCTGAAAAGAAGATCTTGAAGCCTACAGATGAGCGATTACTGGCATATTACAGTTCTTAAGTGACTGGAGCAGCCACACAGTCCAGTGTGTATAATAAATCTTTTTCTTTTTTCTATGGCTATTTGTAAAAATTTTTTTTTTTAAATAGGTTTATTTTTCGTCATTCTTTCATAGAGTTCTATGAATGGGAGAACTACAAGTACTTGCATCCTTTGCGGCTGCTGGCTCGTAGTTCTCGATAAATTATAGGGCGCTGTTGAGCACTCTAGTAGTTCATTGATTCTTCCAGTCATTCAGTAACTGCCTGCCTATACAAGGTGCAGACAGCTACACAGACAGTTTGCAGGAGCCTTTCATTGCACCTGTGGTTTGCTGATCGCGATATATATGTATGTGTGTGTGTGTGTGTGTGTGTGTGTGTGTGTGTGTGTGTGTGTGTGTGTGTGTGTGTGTGTGTATATATGTATATATATATATATATATATATATATATATATATATATATTTTGTGTGTGTGTATATATATATATATATATATATATATATATATATATATACACACACACACACACACACACACACACACACACACACACACACACACACACACACTATAATATATATATATATATATATATATATATATATATATATATACACACACACTATATTTTATATATATATATATATATATATATATATATATACACACACACACACACACTATATTATATATATATATATATATATATATATATATATATATATATATATATGTGTTTGTATATATATACTAATCCTTTAATTTCTATGAAATTAAGTTCACCTTGAAAATACCAACTTTTGATTTGATAAAATTACATTTCAAAATAACTCCAATGTATTGCACTGAAATATCAAATAAACCAAACCTCAGTTTTGCTCATCTGGAGTTGGAAAACTCCAGAGTACTTATTTGCACTGGGTCAGTGACTCCATAAGTTAAAAGATCCAGAAAGTCACTCAGCCATTTGGGTGACTAGCGGTTTCAGAAAGAGAAAGTAGAAATGGCTCTGTGGCAGCATCTCCTAAACTTCCCTAGAGCTCTATAGGCTTTGCATATACAAATGATAAAAGCAGAGCACAGCAAGAGTGTATTCACCCAAATGGTTCAATTCACAGAAGCAGGTGCTGAAGCATTGGCTTTGCATGACTGATCCACATGATTATAAATGCTGACCATAGCAGCTTCTTACAATCGCTACAAAATCTCACTGCATTTGGGGTGCTATTAAGAAATGATGGCATCCCAACGTATTTTGCTGCGATTCTTGAATTGCAACGATTCCACCCGCGATTCAAATTGCTCAGGTATGACTGGGTGCCTAAGGACCAGTTCACACGGCTGTCATGCCAGACATCGCATGTGATTCGCACCACACTGCTGTGCAAATTACATGCAATGTCTGTGCAATGCGATTTCAGCCCTACAGATTGGCTGAATTCGCATTGCATTCGGACCAAAATCTTGCAGGACCCTTTTTTTTGGTCCGCACCAAAATCGGATTGCATGGGTGTTCACACCCATGCGATCCGATTCCTGTCCGAATTGACAGTTCGCACTGTGATATGCGAACCGATCTGGGGGTGTCATTAACTTTCTATTGACACCTGCAGCGGTTCGCATAGGGCAGTGTGAACAGCCTGTGGGTGACATGCGATGTAGGAACCCATACTGGATTTGCACGGGTTCTCGCATCTCAGCAGTGTGAACCGGCCCTAAAGGTTTCAAATGGAACCTTTCAAGTGTGGGAATGAAACCACAGCAGTGGTATGGGCATCTCTAGGGAGTACTGTAGCTGCAGACTTTCAATGGCATATTTATGAAATGGAATAATTGCGCTTATAAAAATGGGAAAATTAAAGTAAAAACCCTAAATTGCAATGCAAAAAAAAAAATCACTTTGCCTTTAATGGGCATCGCAGTTGTGTGTTTTTTAAAATGTATTTGTCAATGAAAGCTTCACTTTCCAGTATGCATTGTGCATGGGATAGAGGCCAAAGACTGTGCAAAAAGGCTGGTTATGGACTAGTCACCCTAGGACCGGAAGTCTCTCGTTGGCAGGAGTACCAGGAAAAAACGGAAGAAATAAAAAAGAAAACAACTCCATCAACACAATAAACAGAAGGTACTTAACCAAGATTTTTCCAGAACTGCATACACTTTAACTAAAGATAATAGCTGTGTAAAATGAACATTATGAAAAAACATTGGCAACTAGTAGTTCATTGGAAGCCTCTTTCCTTGAATTAAATAATGCACTCTTAAAATGCCTTCCTTGATTTCAATACCAAAACTATCCCGTATCCTGGCTGAGCAACATACGCACTTGACAAGCTGCTTTCTCCTCACTATCACAATGCTTCAGAAGCAGTTTTGGATTATGAGTTGGCTTCCCTTATTTGTAAGGATTTTGTTTTATGAACATATTCACTATTGTACTCGGGTTCTGCAGAAGTTTCAAATGAACTAGCATGAAAAAGTAGTGCTAATGTTGGCTATAAAGGAAGTCTACCCTGCAACAAAAGCGTTCTTTTTGGCAACTTTTTTTTTATGCCTTTTTAACTCTCGGTCTACCGTTTTTGTTTTTTGTACCACTTTTCACCGCCAGGGTCCACTGGGCCCTGTACTAATAGTTTGGCACATATAATGAATACGTTTTAGTATAATTATTCTTATTATGAAACGGGATAATTATGAATTTTGATTATAATTTTAGCCAGTAAAATATTGAATAACCATGAAATACTAACCAATGCTTATTCATTTGGTGATAATTGGCTCCATATTTTGAGCGCTAACTGTGAAGAGTATTTTGTCTTCTATTATTTTGCACATAAATTCACAGATAACGATAAAAATTATAAAGAAATTGTCAGTTGAGAGAAACATGACATTTTGATATGTAGGTTTAGGGCATAGAAAAGTTAGAAAAGTTATGCTAATACGATGAAAAAGTTTCACTGTGCACAGTTCACAACACACCACTTTCAGATGTTCTTGACATACAATTTTTTTGCACACACAACACACTGTTCGAGTTTTTCGGTCTTTGCTGTTAGGGCAGATACTGCAACGTGCTTTCTTTCTTGGTGGTTCTTCTGAGGTGGAAGTTTGAGGAACGTTAGGCCCTTTAGATCAGGGTTCTTCAAACTATGGCCCTCCCAGTTGTTTGAGAACTACAATTCCCATCATGCCTAGTCATGTCTGTGAATGTCAAAGTTTTACAATGCCTCATGGGGTGTGTAGTTCCGCAACAGCTGGAGGGCCATAGTTTGAAGATCCCTGCTTCAGTCAGTGCTTTCCCAAGATGTGTAAGGAAAACCTTCCTTTTGTGCGCTTTTACTTGCATTCCAGTCTGGTTTTAGTGACATCCAGATAATGTAGGCCTTGATGGCACTACCATCCAACATGTTAAAAAATATAACCATTGGCCATCTTCTGGTTATTTGTTTAGTACTGTAAAACCTTGTACACATGATCGGATTTTCCGAAGGGAATTGTGTGATGACAGGCTGTTGACGGAAAATCCGACCGTTTGTATGCTCCATCGGACAATTGTCGAATTTTCCGCAGACAAATGTTGGATGGCATGCTTTAAAATTTTCCGTGGTCAATTGTCTGTTGTCGGATTTTCCGAGTGTGTGTGTACACAAGTCCATCGGACAAATATCCAAAGTACAAACCTCATATGTAGCTTAAATTGTAGCCGATTCCAGCTGAATTGTTCGAAATTTGATCTATGGGTGACCCTGTTGGCACCACCCAGCTCAACAAAAGTTGATTTTTCATTTGACGTTTGAAAAGAGTTGGGTCAAAAATTGTCAGCTGAAAAGTGACCGCATCCAATCAGAAGGGTATTCAGACAGCTGTAGATACCCGATGATAGCCATCGGGGGAGACTCCTCCAGCCACAATGTTTGGTGGAATGCTGGAATCTATTAGAAGGCAGCTGCCTTAACTTTCTCATCACTTGTAGGACCAGCCTTCCATAGGCTCCAGGTTGATGTTTGAGATCAACACTGTAACACCCTAGCTCAAACCTCTTGAGAAGGTGACTTGTTGAGGATAACCCTTGTTAGTCCAAGGGTCAAGAGCAGTGTATATTCAGACAGGCTTGAGTTAATATTTTGGTCCATTTCTTATAGAAGGTTAGGTATGAGCAGCAAATTCTTGCAATAACACATTCCAGGGTAGCCCAAGCATTTGTCGTTAGTCTGTAAATGTCCCTACAGGTGAAAGGGAAGCATGATAGTAGCATAGAGGAGAAGGAATGAAAACAGGAAACAGATGTCTGGTGACGTGTAGTGATTGGGTATGACTTGCTCACTAAACATGCATGTAGTCAAAAGGCAGCTGTATCCTGGCCTTGATATTGTAGTGCTGGAGATACACTTTGAGCCAAAACAGCCACGTTCCCCGAGATCCGGTCATTCTCACTCGAGAGAACACTTAGAAGGATCTTGTATTTGTTAACAAACAAAATGAACTTGGAGGGTCAATTTCTTGATATGCCAGGTTGTGCTTTTAAGTGAAATGTGGGCAGAGTTATAAGTGTAATTAAATTACATTTTAAAATATAAGGATATCCTATTGCTGTATACATGTCATTTTACATTGATGAAAACGGATTGTCTCTTGGCAGCCTCATTGCCATTATCTGTAAGTGAAAACTCTATAATCTGCAATGTGTGGTCTTTGGCTTATGGTCAAGAAATACAGTCATACATCGTAGAAATAAATTTCACTGTGCATACAGCTATGATTTTAAACCTAAACTCTAGGAAAATATCAAAGACCCAAATAAAGGAATCTCTGTAGTCATAAATACATTATTAAATTTAGTGAAAAGGGGTGTAGGGGACTATGGGATTATAACGGTGCCACAAAAAACTTGAAATACTCTGATTAAATAATAAAAATACCCCTATTTTTGTACTAAAACAATGATAAAAAAAAATCACACAATTATACTGATAAAGAAATATATAGGCAGAACACACTGTACATACATCATCAAGATCACATAATTAACCCTACATGTTTCGCCAATCCATTGGCTTCATTGGGGGTAAAAAGTTGTACAGAGTGATTTAAATTGATCTTTGAAACAAAAAGTTTCAGTACATTATTAAATTTGTTTTGTTAAATGCAAGCAATGTAAGTACCTGAATTTGACCTGGTATTTGCCTATTGCAGCCCCTGTGCAGTAGAGCTCCTGAGTGAGGACAAAAAAGCCAATTGGTGCATGTGGTGGCATCGAGCATGCTGATAGGAGAAAAAAGTGCCACAGAAATAAGTCTAGTACTGTTCCACTCCTTGTTCACTGTCCAGTAAAAGGATAGGAAGGGTCAATGACAGACTGGGCTCAGTGGAAGTGGGTTGAAAAATGTTGGTCATCATTCAACACAGAAGACTGAGAACATAATAGAGTACTGCTTAAAGAGAAACTTCACCCCTCTGTGTTTTATATATATATATTTTTTTCTTTCCCCTTACCTGGTTTCCTGTGTTGGCTGAAGACCACTGCACGCCGGGTCCCGCATCGCTGTCTTCTCTGCTGTCATTCACAGCTGGTTGTCTCTTCCGAGGTTCTAGCAGCTTGGCCCCTGCTGATGATATTCCCATTCACATGAGCATTGTTTTTGAGAAAACCCTGAAGCCTGCAAAGACACCTAGGTGAGAATGAAGGGTAGTCTTGTTAGGTGTGGTGCAGCATAGTGCTGTGGCAATAATTCACACAGTCAGATGCAATAAAAAAAAAAACTTGTATTGAAGTAATGCAGCAACAGTTCACAACAATCAGCTCTAGAGTCTGCAGCATTCCCAGAAAGGTGCGGTTAAACTGCTTGCAGGCACCGTTGCCTTGGATATGATAGAGTGGTATCGGACTTCCTGATGCCACTTTAAGCAACGGAGTTCAGTACCGTATTTATCGGCGTATAACACGCACCCCAAGTTTAGGAGGGAATTTTAAGGAAAAAAACTTTCAGGAGGGAAATTCAAGGAAAAAAAACTTACATTTAAATGCAGCATGCAGCCTTGCCCAGTGTCCATCTATCCATGTCCATCTGTCCATCTGCAGCCTTGCCTAGTGTCCATCTGCAGCCTTGCCCAGTGCCTTTGCAATCTTGTCAGTCTCTGCGTTTTTTTAAATTTGGCGCCGATTTCTGTGGAGAGGAGCGAGCGGGGCCGAGTGTACTTCGGCTAGACTCGGCTCCTCTCGCAGTCCCGCCCATCTCCACTGACTGCGCCGCTGACAGAGAAAGCCGAGTGTACTTCGGCTAGACTCGGCTCTGCTCACAGTCAGGGGCAGGACTGTGAGAGGAGCCGAGACTAGCCGAAGTACACTCGGCTTTCTCTATGTCAGCGGCACAGTCAGAGATGGGCGGGACTGCGAGACGAGCCGAGTAAAGCCAAGTGTACTTCGGCTTCGGCTCCGCTCGCTCGTTTCAGCAGGGGAATTCGACAGAGTATCGGCGTATAACACGCACCCACGATTTTCCCCTGATTTTAAGGGGAAAAAAGTGCGTGTTATACGCCGATAAATACGGTAATTATCACAGGCTCAAGTTCGGGCCTTGGACCAACAGATTCGGTTTTGGACAGCCATACAGTTGAAGAATGTGCTCCAAGAGTTTGGTAGTGGTGACAGTTGTCTGGTCCTTGCTAGACACTATCACTGTGAATTTGGTGAAGTGGTCAATAAAGACCAGTGCATACTGATACTCAGAGGGTGTGCTGGATATTTTCAGGAAGTAAATGGTCTCAAATTCAATCGGCTCAGAGCTGGTAATGGGTGCTACCTTCTTGGGGGAGAACAAGCTGTGTGTACCCAGTGTGACAAATTCGGGCAAAAGAGGTACCTCCGGACCAGGTACTCAGTCCGAATTTAAGGCTGAATTTGGACTTGAAACAGACCAAAAGTCACACAGGGCTCCTGTGCAATTTGCACCGGAGCCGCTGTGGAGATGTGTGAATTGACTCCATAGAGAGCTGGTCACAATCTCCTGCTATGCGAATCACATGCAGGGAAACCTGCATCAAAATCACAATAGTGTGAACCCAGCCTGAAGTCTTCTATGTCGGCTCTGGCGAGGTACTCTGCAAATTTTTCGGTCATTGCCTAGACCAGCAACTCGAGCTTTAAAGAACTGTAGTTGTGGGGGTTCTTCTCAGTGACCCATAGGCTTCTGGGGGCATAGGCAGTCATCCTTTGTTGGTCATCCTGCACTTGGGCCAGGACAGCCCTCAGACCCTGGAGGCTCCCATCCATGTATACCCAGAATGGCTGGGTGTAGTTTGCATAGACCAGCAACAGGGCTGAGGTCAGTCTTTGCTTCAATGTTTCAAAAGCCTGTTGCTGTGGTTCATGCCATTGGGCTTGAATGGCAGGTGATTATCCGCCCTTCACAAAAACTGGGTCAGCATGGCACTATCTGGGCGAATGTCAGGATGAACCGCCAGGAATATCCCACTAGACCCAGAAAGGAACGTAGTCCAGTGATGGTTTTAGGGGAGTTCCAGTTCTGGACAGTCTGTACTTTGCCCGGGTCTGGGGAAATGCCTCCAGCCTTGACCACATGCCCCAACTACTGGATATTTTGCTTCATCAGGCGACACTTGCTGGGCTTAAAGTGTTACTAAACTCAAGACCCTGCATTGACTATATCTGGTCTCCCACAGTACACAGAATATGGAAATCCAATTATGTTAGTAAATATAAACTGCTAAATACTTTTCCCTCTTCATCTTTCAGGACAGCCACCTTAGAGAGATCCCGGCTCCTCCCCTCTCAGGAAACACCGCCTTCAATCAGAGATTTAAGCCTCATTCTCCCGCCAGACCCTCAGTTATGGTGTTTCCTCCGGTGGGGAGACACCGCCAAGGAACCAAGCTGAGCAGCTGGCGAGGCTGGAGCTATTTCCTGGGAGGGAGGGAGACAGTTCTCTTTGGCTGTCCCACTCTCTCTCTTACCTTCTTTTTTGATCCGGTCGGCTGGAGCGCCAGCAACGCCGGTTTTCAAATTTCGCGCGCCCCCGGCTTCCCTTAGTGAAGGAAGAAGCCGGGGAGGTCCGCTCTTCATCTCGCCTAGGGTGGCGCTGTGGAAGTCGCGCTAGGTTCCCCCCTGCCTCACGGCAGTCAGCATGGAGCCTGAAGGCTGTTCCGGATGACGGGCGACGTCAGTTCCTGGAGGGGGCGTGCACCTTCCACAGGATCCGCGTCTTCCGGTTCCGGATGCGGAATATGAAAGCGGACCAGGCGCTGGCTGGTGCGGCCTCTTGTCAGAGCTGTGGAGACAGAGATTCAGGGCCTGTTGTGACCACGTTCCTCGCGGAGATGTCGGAAGCAGAGGCTCCACGAACAACTCCGGGAGACAGCAGCACAAGCCACTCAAAGGTAAGAGGAACCCTGGGGTGGTGTTTCCTTACTGGTCCCCGTTAGCTCCACGGGTGTTTTATCCCTCCCTGGTGGTCGGGGGGGGGTGGTAAAGGGGTGTGTCTGGGACCCTGGTGGTGGTCGGTCCTGGGGGGGGTGCACCCCTGGTGGTCCTCTGTTTAGGCTGGTGGATTTTAGTTTTTCTCTCTCTCTCTCTCTCTCTCTCTCTCTCTCTCTCTCTCTCTCACAGAAAGCCACGAGTAAATCACCCCATGGGTCTAGGAAGAAGTGTCCTTCATGTAGAACCACCATGGGTGATTCCTGGGCCAAGGCACTCTGTAGGGAGTGCATTGATGGACTAGTTAGGGAGCAGGCAGCAGAGCAGGGGGCGGACCTGGCAGCATCAGTAAAGGAGCTTTCCAGTCCTTTCAGGCACTTTTTTCCTCTTTCCAGTTGCCTCAGCCCCAGAGTAATCCTCCACCAGCGCAGCAGAGTGTTGCCCCCACCCTTGTGGTAATGCTCCCTAGTAGTGGTGAGCAACCGCAAGATTCCAGAGAGGAAATGGAAGATGAAGCAGACAATGCAGCTTCAGATTCTGAAAGTGAATTAGTACTAGAGGAGTTGGACGGGGAGTCCACAAGCTCCTCACGGTACAAACTTTCTCTTGAAGAGGTGGAGGAGCTCTTAGGAGCTATCCATACCACCTTAGGTATTCAGGAAGAAAGGAAGACACTATCTCCTAGATTAGACGCTGCCTTTTCCCAGGTCTCAAGGCACACGGACCTGGCCTTTGAGGACATGGGAGTCCTTTCTGACCCCATGGATAGAAGGATGGACTCCCTTCTAAAAAAGTCATGGGATTCATCCCAAGGAAATCTCAAACCTGCCATGGCGGCCGCAGTGGTGGCCCGCAACATGGAGTATTGGCTTACACAGATCAAAGCTCACATTGAAGCAGGTACGGCGAAGGAGACAATTCTTGCCTCTTTCCCCATGCTACTCAAAGGAGTTGCATACCTTGCAGACGCGTCTGCGGAGTCAATACGCATGTCAGCAAGGTCTACTGCCCTGACCAATTCTGCAAGGAGGGCCTTGTGGCTTAAGACTTGGCAGGGAGATAGCGCGTCCAAAGTAAAACTCTGTGGGATTCCCCTCACAGGGGACCTGCTATTTGGACCAGGCTTAGAGGCCGTTTTGGATCGAACGGCTGATAAGAAAAAGGCCTTTCCCCTTAAAAAGAGGTTTGGGGAACAGACCAAAAGAAAGTTTCCTCCTCAGGGGAAAAAGGAAGCCCCAAAAACCAAACAGAAGAGTGTTTGGGGACCAAAAGGAAAAGGGCGTGGGGGGGCTATTTTTCGCCCTCCTGAACAGCCCAAAAAGACCCAGTGACGGGTTCAAGGTGGGATGAAGGTTGAGGGTCTTCCTCCCACAGTGGGAGATGATCACATCCAACCAATTTGTGTTGGGGATCATCAGGAGAGGATACAAACTGGAATTTTCCAATCCTCCCCCACTCAGACTGTTAATCACAGACCTCCCAAGATGTGCAGAAAAATCATCTGCCCTTCTGACCTCCCTTCAGGAGTTAGAGGAACAGGAGGTGGTAGTCCAGGTCCCAACGCAAGAGTCGGGCAGAGGCTTCTACTCCCACATTTTTGTGGTCCGCAAACCGACAGGAAAGTTCAGACTTATTCTGAACTTGAAACCCCTGAATCTTTCAGTCATCTACAAAAGATTCAGGATGGATTCAATTTATTCGGTGAAAGCCCTGCTTCCTCCAAACTGTTATATGGCATCCATAGATTTGAAGGATGCGTACCTGCACATTCCCATCGCAGAGGATCATCAGAAGTTCCTCAGACTGGCAGTAAATATGGGAAAAAGTGTAGTCAATCTCCAATTCAAGGCTCTTCCCTTTGGCCTATCATCTTCCCCCCGTATTTTCACCAAAGTGATGGCGGAAGTCTTAGCGTTCATAAGACTCAAGGGAGTCTCAGTGATCGCATATTTGGACGACCTGCTTCTGTTTGCCCCTTCTCCGGAACAGCTGTCTCAGGACCTTCAGGTAGCAAGAGACATTCTCGAAAATCTGGGCTGGCTCCTGAACCTGGAAAAATCCAACCTAGTTCCGTCCCAGAAAGTCATCTTTCTGGGATACTGGTTAGACTCAGTAAGTCAGAGAGTCTTCCTTCCACAGGAGAAGGTTATGAAGGTAAACAGTGCAATGTCAGTTCTACAAGGCAGCGGCCTAGTCTCGGTAAGAAGGGCTATGTCAGCCTTAGGGTTACTGACATCAACACTCCCAGCAGTTCAGTGGGCGGGATTACACTTTCGCCCCCTACAACTGTTTATCCTAAAGGTCTGGGACCACAGCCAGCAGTCTATAGACTCCTTGATCACAGTACCAGGTCAGATCAAGCGGTCTCTCTGGTGGTGGCGAAAGGGGGCAAATCTGACACAGGGTCTAGATTGGGTCCTTCCAATATCCAGGACAGTTACAACCGATGCGAGTGGCACAGGTTGGGGAGCACACCTGGATTCCCAGTTAGTACAAGGGACCTGGAAAAAGGAGGACGCAAGGAGGTCCTCCAACTGGAGGGAGCTGAGGGCGGTCTCACTGGCCCTCAGGTCTTTTCAGGGGGAACTTCAGGGCCAACACGTGAGAATCCGATCGGATAATTCCTCAATGGTGGCCTATATCAACAGGCAGGGAGGTACCAGGAGTGGGTCCCTGTGGAGTCTTACAGAAGACATCCTCAGGTGGGCCGAGTCCAATGTTCTGTCCCTCTCAGCATTACATATGAAGGGGGAACAGAATCAGTTGGCAGATTTTCTCAGCAGGAAAACCCTAAGGGAAGGCAACTGGGTCTTGAGCTAGGAGGCCTTCAACATGGTCACTCAAAAGTGGGGGGTGCCATGTGTGGACCTCTTCGCCTCAGGGCACAATGCCAAAGCAGACCTCTTCTTTTCCCTGAACAGACGAGATGGGGCACTAGGGGTGGATGCCCTGGCTCAGACCTGGGCATTCTCCAAGTGCTATGCTTTCCCCCCTCCTGTCCTGATTCCTGCAGTACTGAGGAAATTCCGGGAGGAGAATACAACCCTAATTCTAATTTCGCCGCATTGGCCAAGGAGGCCGTGGTTCTCCATCCTGAAGAGTCTGGCGGTAGAACCACCTTGGTTTCTACCAACCCAGAAAAACCTTCTCACTCAAGGCCCAGTCTGTTGTCCGCACATAGAGAGGTGGAACCTTGCAGCCTGGCTTCTGAGGAGGAATTGCTGAGGGGCAAGGGATTCTCGGATCGCCTAGTGGCAACCCTCCTAAACTGCAGGAAAAAAGAGACGCAGGTTATCTATTTGAAAGTTTGGAAGCGTTTCAATAGTTGGTGCTTGGAAAGCTCCTTTGACACCCAAAGTTCAGTAGCAGTATTGGAGTTCCTGCAGTCCGGGGCTGATAAGGGCTTGGCCCTTAGCACCCTTAAGGGGCAAGTGTCCGCCTTAAGCGTGTTCTTAGAGAAACAACTAGCCATGGACCCTTGGATAGCAAGGTTCTTTAAAGCACTAGCTAGACAGGCCAGTCAGAAGTCCTTCTTTTCCTGTATGGGACCTTTCCTTGGTTCTACAGGCTCTTACAGAAGAACCCTTTGAGCCACTAGATTCGTGCACAATTGAGCTTATCACCCTCAAGACGGTGTTTCTAGTGGCAATCACTACGGCAAGGCGAGTGAGCGAACTCAAAGCCCTCTCAATTAGGGCTCCCTTTTTTCAAGTTTTTACGGATCGTGTAGTTTTTAAGACAGATCCGGCCTTTTTGCCTAAAGTATCTTCTAGTTTTCATAGAGGTCAAGAAATTGTTTTGCCTACCTTTTTGTTCAAACCCTGTGAGGGAACAGGAGCAAAAATTTCATAACTTAGACGTCAGGAGGTGCGTCCTTCAGTATTTAGAAGCTACAAAACAGTTTAGAAAGTCTGATTCTTTATTTGTTTTATTTTCAGGGTCTAGACAGGGCTCTAAGGCCTCTAGACGCACGATAGCCAGATGGCTAAGGACAGCTATTAGTAAGTCTTACATATTAGGGGGATTAGAAGCCCCGGAGGGTGTTAGGGCACACTCTACCAGGGCAATGTCAACCTCTCAAGCAGAGTGGGCTGGTGCTTCTCCAGAGCAGCAATGTGGTCCAGCTTTACCACATTTGTGAAACACTATAGATTGGATTTGCTGACAGCCAAAGACCAGGCCTTTGGCCGTAAAGTACTGCAAGCAGTAGTCCCACCCTAAGGTAAGGTACTCGCTTATCCTCTCTAAGGTGGCTGTCCTGAAAGATGAAGAGGGAAAAACGGAGTTACTTACCGGTAACATCCTTTTCCACGAATCTTTCAGGACAGCACCGGTACCCACCCATCTATTGGATATTTTTATGAGCTCATCGTATGAGGCCGTCAGGTAAGATGTTTATATGTGAATGACGTGTTCTTGTGTCTCTCCAGTTGACCGGAGGTACTCTCAAAGAACTGAGGGTCTGGCGGGAGAATGAGGCTTAAATCTCTGATTGAAGGCGGTGTTTCCTGAGAGGGGAGGAGCCGGGATCTCTCTAAGGTGGCTGTCCTGAAAGATTCGTGGAAAAGGATGTTACCGGTAAGTAACTCCGTTTTTAAAGCTTGTAGAAAGAGTTTTCATTCTACTCTGATTGTTCTATAAAGCTACATGACCCCTGACCCTCTGTCTGGACAGTGCTGATTGACCCTGTGCCGTTTAAATGCACCCTCCCAAGAAAAGAAAAAAAAACTTTCTAGCAATAGACACTAAACTGAGCATGTGCAGAGTACCCCCAAGGCTCTGTTCTATCAAGAGATGGATTGAGGACTGTGGAAGAAGGGGAGGATCATAGAATACAGGATCAAACAGCCTTTTTACACAATGCGCAGGATTAACCCCTGAGGTTCCACAGTGAGTATAACAAACATCCTTTATTGCATATACAGACTGATTTTACTGTTATAGGTTTAGTAGCACTTTAATTTTTAGGCCATATTGCACCAAATGGGAGAACACCCAGTCCAGATGTTTCATGTGCTCCTTGAAAGTCTTGGAGAAGATGATAATATCATCAAGGTAAATGAGCACAGTCTCAAAATTGAAATCTTCAAGACAACTCTCCATAAGGTGCTGGGGCATTGCTGAGGCTGAAGGGCATACTATTGAACTTGAACAGTCCCAGGGGTGTAATAAAACCCGGTCTTCTCCCCGTCTTAAAAATTTACTAGGACTTCCCAGTAGTCACTGGCAAGGTCCAGGGTAGAGAAGAACTTGGCCTGTCCAAAATCTTTTAGGGATTTCTCAACCTGAGGAAGGGAGTAAGCCTCCTTGAGTGTGCAGGGGTTAAGTTTGCGATAGTTCACGCAGAATCGTAGACTGACGTCTTTCTTATGCAACAGGAACAGCCCATGGCCTGCAGTTTTCCTGGATCTCCCCACCTTGTAGCATGTTGCAAAGTAACTCCTTAACCTCTCGGCACAATGCTGGGCGAATGTGGTGGTACCACTCACTGATGGGCGGTATGTCCCCCATATGAACAGGGTGGTCAATGGCTTCAGTGAATCCATAGTCTTCAGGACTGGTGGCGAACACCAATAAGGGCTTTTCCAATAGCCGATGAAGCAGTCTCTGTTGAGGTAAGGAGAAGTCTTTAAAAGTAATGTCCAACTGTTCTAAGAGGGACTCGTATTGGGTCTCATTCCAAAAAGACATGGCTGCCTGCAAGGGGACACCTATCACCTCAACCTCTCAACACATTGTAGATGTCAGCCAATGCAGCATGCCTGGGCAGTGCAATTGGTGTTGTTCCCAGATTAATGAGCTGTACCAACACCCTTTCGTGGTAAACCTTAGATAGAGAACGGCCCATCAGCCATCATCCAGGTGTTGTGTGGTATCCTTTTCGGGTTCTATCATCACAGTAGCTCCTTGTAGCAGGAACCAGATCACCTTTTGTAGCGGTGCCAAAATTACCTTTTTAGGGGGGGGGGGCGGGTACCCCTTAGTAGCTCTATGTTGTGCCTTGAAAGCCTGAAATCCTCTGAGCCATACTTTCCATGGGCCCGCTGGCCCCAATGTTCATATTTGTCTTACAGGCAGGACATATGCAAGTCCTCTTCATGCCCAGCACCACAGGCACTGTGGAACTAACTGGCCACGGGTCACGACAACTCCGACCTGCCCAACCACCTGGTCCTCAGTTTGAATCTTCACCCAAGTAATGCCTTCGACTAGGATAAGCAGATTATTGGGTGCTTGGAGACACTGCCAACTGGGGTCCGGCTGTTCCCAGGGTCCAAATCTATGCACATCATGGTCATATTCCATGACCTCTGACCCAGTGTAGATCAAACATGAGACCCCTTGCCCATTGAATAGGGCAGACATCACTGGGCTCTCATTTTCCTGCTAAAAACTACAAAAAGCCTTACAACAGGAGGGTGTTTGGCTCACAGCTCTACACTGTCCCTGAATTGACCATAACAAACTAAAAAGCTATGCATGACATAGATATGATCTCAAATAATAAATGTGAATATAAATACAGCAATCAATAAATAATGTGAACTACTGAGCTGGTAGCCCAACACCTAGACACATAACTACTACACACTAGAAGTGCTGCTGTAATCAGGGAGAGGGAACTCCACCTGTGAAGACAAAAGCAAGGGAAGGGAGAAAACAGTGCAGACCTCTGGTGTAGTAAAAGGATTAAAATGCTTTATTAAAAACACCATGTTATGTACTCACAAAATAAAATGTGAAAGAGCGCATATAGTCCACGAGAAAAAGCACACTCGACACACAACACATTCACAAGGAAAGGATGTATGAGCAGCAACAGTGTCCAGATCACTATGTGGCCACCTGACAGGTGAAGAGCTGGGCTGGATGCCAGAAGTATCTGCTGCTCCTGCTCGGCTCACACAATCCCAAGGACAGCTCCAAGTGGACAATGGTTTCCTGTACAAAAGTGGGATCGCAGGATGCGTTTCGAGGACTCATCCTCTTCTTTAGCTCTTCTTCAGCTTCTGGACACTGTCCATCCTTTCCTTTTGACTGTGTTGTGTGTTGAGTGGGCTCTTCCTCATAGACTATATGCACTGTTTCTCATTTCATTTTGTGAGTACCTAATGTGTTGTTTTTAAAAAAGCTCTTTGATCCTTTTACTACACCAGAGGTCTGTGCCATTTTATTCTTTGCTTTTCTCGTCTTCCTCCTGCTTCCTTTAAAATAAGTCACATGGGTGGCCAACATCCAATCGGATGGAGACAGCACACTGCACCTGCCTACAGGCTGGAGTAAAACAAAATTGCTAGTGGGAAAAGCCAATATTGGTACTTGGGTAAGAATAGGGCCCTGAGCAAGGTAGTAAATACTAAATGTCTGCAAGTGTAGGGGGTAAGGGGGGTTTGGGACTTTAAATGAGGTGCACAGATAACAATAGGTAGTATCAAACATATAATCAAAAGTAGTAATACATAGGCAGCAATAAAAATGAGGTTTGATCCTACCTATTGTTAGCTGTGCACCTCATTTAAAGTCCCAACTCCCTCCTTTTTATATAAATGTCTACAAGTGCATCCCCAGTTTATTTCTACCTGTTTTCAAGAATTCATTTGTGCAGACCTTTAAAGCGTCTGTTACCCCAACACTTCATATTCCTGATATGTGTCTGCTGTAACATGTACTTGTATGAGAAAGTAACCTGTTCTCCTTGTATTGCTTCCTTTGTCTGAAATCCCTGGTGTTCCTACCAGTCCCTCTGCTTTTCTATTAAAAACTGACCACATTAAGCAGGCGAGCACAACGTGGTCAGTTCTCTAGCTATGCTGGGAACTCAGTGTGCTCTCTTCCAATGATCAAACTTGTCCTGCCGTGCTCCCTCTGCACAGCCATTCACTGGGAAGCTCAGTGTGCTGCTGCTTCTTCTCCCCCAGCTCTTATGCAGCTGAGAACAGAAGGAATGTGGTGTTTATAATATCTATACAAAAATGTTTTTCATTTAGTTTCTATTTTAAATTGAATGGATTGTTTTACAAGGCGATCGTTTACAATCACTTTTAAGTTACCGAATGGTATATTTAATGTTTGAATGCAATGTTGGCATGGTTGGTAGGCCTTTATACTCTACAATTATGAATAAAGACATGATTTAATTAAAAACGATACACTTTCTAATTTTTACATTATCATGTTAACACACATAAAGTACGTAAGCTGTAAGGGTGGCTATTTATGCTTTTGTTTTCATCTATTGTGACCTATTGGGGAGGTCATTTTAATTCAATGAAACGTGTTCTCTATCCAAAGAATCGGAAGCCATTAATTTTCCTACATACACAACTTCTCCAGACACCTCACTTTTAGCTGCTATTAAACAGTAGAATATTAATTTGAATGAGTTTATCCTGTTCATACCTGACAAATGGCTTTCCTGTTATGGCATGATTATTCTTTGGGTAGTGAATGCATTGTACACTGCTAGTAAAACCCAACTCCTCAAAGAAAATAATAATAAACAGGAAACAAAGCATTCATGTCTAGCAGTGTGACCAACTCTCTAAGGAATTCCAATATTACCATGGCCCATAACACTGACAAAACAGTTGTAAATGAAATTTGGCTTTAAGTGCCCTGCGTGGTTGTAAATAAACATGTCTTAGTTCTCTGACTTCCAAAAAAGGTAAGGTAACATGACCTGGTGAATATCTAAAGTAACCTAGAAATAACAGTTCCCCTTGAAGAAGACTTTTCAGTAACTATGCTTGATCTGCATCAATAAATTTCTGATTAGGGATAAACTTGAAGAGAAATGTTCTATCAGAAAAGGCCTAAAATATCCAAGTGTCCAAAAGGTGCCACATCCCAATGATAATTGGAACAAAAAAGAAGAGATGAGACGGGACTTTGGAGGCACCAAAGGACACTTAAGAGTAAAGACAATTGTATACATTTTAAATTTTGATGATACAAATGTTTAAAATCCATATAAAATGAAAACCTGATGCATACAAAAAAGTAGGCCATACATGTCATGATCAAACAATTGCATATGATGTCATTCCTCAAAAAAACAATACTACAACACAATAATACCTCTACGCATTTCAACTATACCAGTCTTCTTCAGGGAGTTCTTTGTTGAGGAGTACATTGAATAGACAACAATATATGTGGACAACAATTCCAGCTCCAAAACAACCAGGAATCAGGATGCCATTCAAGAGAAGACAGCTCATTGATCCACACAGGTCTAACAAGACCAAAAACGTTAGGCCCATAAATTTATGGAGCAGAGTGGAGGGAGCATCGTAGGTCCAATGGTCAGGATTCGCTAACCAGGTATGTTTAACCACTTTACGACCGCCCACTGTAGATATACGTCGGCAGAATGGCACAGACAGGCAAAGTCACGTATATCTACGTGATTGCCTTTGTATAGTTGGGGGGTCCGATCGGACCCCCTCCTCTACAGTGAGCAGCCGTTTTTCATTCGGGAGCGATCCGAGATGAGGGGATGGCCGTTCGATTCCGGCCACCCCCCCGCGATCGCTCCCGGCGAATGAGAGAGCTTCCTCTGCTGTGTAATGTTTACACAGGCAGATGAAGTGATGTCACTTCTCATGCGGCGCTCACATATACCGAGCACCGTACAAGAGAAGACACACAGGTTAGTGCACAAACAGCACACTGACACCAGGACACATAGGCACACAAATCGCCCCCCCAGGCCCCCCAGACACCCCTCCAGATCACCCCCCAGCCCCCAGTCACAGTGTCACTGATTGCAGTGACCATTTATTTAGTGATCACTGCAATCAGTGACATTTGTGACTGTAAAAGTGTCACTACAGTTTAGTTTTAGCTCCAGTGTAGCCCCCTAACCCCCCCTAATAAAGGTTTAACCCCCTGATCGCCCCCCAGATATCCCTTTCACCCCCTAGCACCACTGTCGCTAAGCGATCGTTTTTCTGATCGCTGTTTTATTGTCGGTGATGCCGATCGTTAGCCAGTTATTTTTTTTAGGTTCGCCGCAGGTTTTTATAGCGTCAGGTACCCCCATATATTGCCTAATAAAGGTTTAACCTCCTTGATCGCCCCCCAGGTAACCCTTTCACCCCCTATCACCACTGTCGCTAAGCGATCGTTTTTCTGATCGCTGTCTTATTGTCGGTGATGCCGATAGGTAGCCAGTTATTTTTTTTAGGTTCGCCGCAGGTTTTTATAGCGTCAGGTACCCCCATATATTACCTAATAAAGGTTTAACCCCCTTGATCGCCCCCAGGTAACCCTTTCACCTCCTATCCCCACTGTCGCTAAGCAATCGTTTTTCTGATCGCTGTCTTATTGTCGGTGATGCCGATAGGTAGCCAGTTATTTTTTTTAGGTTCGCCGCAGGTTTTTATAGCATCGGGTACCCCCATATATTACCTAATAAAGGTTTAACCCCTTGATCGCCCCCAGGTAACCCTTTCATCCCCTTTTGCCAGTGTCACTAAGCGATCGTTTTTCTAAACGCTGTATTAGTTATGCTGGTGCCGATAGATAGCCAGTTATTTATTTTTTTTAGGTTCGCCGCAGGTTTTTATAGCGTCAGGTACCCCCATATATTATCTAATAAAGGTTTTAACCCCCTAATTGCCCCTAGTTAACCCTGCGTCACACCCCAGGCAGCGTCAGGTTAGTGCCAGTAATGCCACCACCCACGCGTGAAGCATACACCTCCCTTAGTGGTATAGTATCTGAACAGATCAATATCTGATCTGATCAGATCTATACTAGCGTCCCCAGCAATTTAGGGTTCCCAAAAACGCAGTGTTAGCGGGATCAGCCCAGATACCTGCTAGCACCTGCGTTTTGCCCCTCCGTCCAGCCCAGGCCACCCAAGTGCAGTATCGATCGATCGCTGTCACTTACAAAACACAACACACATAACTGCAGCGTTCGCAGAGACAGGCCTGATCCCTGCGACTCCAGTGCTGTAGGAGGTGATTTCACCACCACAGTTAAAAAAAAAGAAGCATATATGCCGAAGCATTGGGGCAGCAGGGGCGGAGGAGCGATTTTGCTCCTAATGCCGCGTACATATGGTCGAAATCCTGACGGAGGCTTGCCCGTGGAAAAGTCTGACCATGTGTACGCGGCATAACTTTTGCGGGAAGATGCCCCCATGCTTTGGCATATATAAATGGTGCATGTATGCCCATCATTAGAAGTGGGTGGATGAAGGGCGGTATTCCAATGGTGGGCATACCCACCGATCAATCTTCTTTTTTTTTTCGTTCAGCCAACAGGCTGCATGAAAAAAAAGATTACAATACATGTCCAACAAGGACCAGCAACGTACTGGTATGTTGGTGGACTTTGAATGGTTATACCAGATTGATGCCTGTGGGTTTAGGTATCATCTTGGTATCATTCTTTTCAGCTAGCGGCCGGCTTTCATGTAAAAGCAATCCTAGTGGCTAATTAGCCTCTGGACTGCTTTTACAAGCAGTGGGAGGGAATGTCCCCCCCCCGGATATAAAAAGCGCCATTGGGAAATTGGGAAAGCATTTTATCACACCAATCTTGGTGTGGTCAGATGATTTGAGGGCAGAGGAAAGATCTAGGGTCTAATAGACCCCAGTTTTTTCAAAAAAAAGAGTACCTGTCACTACCTATTGCTATCATAGGGGATATTTACATTCCCTGAGATAACTATAAAAATGATAAAAAAAATAAATATGGAAGGAACAGTTTAAAAATAAAATAAAAAAGCAAAATGAATAATAAAAAAAAAAAAAAAAAAAAGCACCCCTGTCCTGCCCTGCTCTTGCGCAATGGCGAACGCAAGCGTGGGTCTGGCGTCATATGTAAACAGCAATTGCACCATGCATGTGAGGTATCACCGCAAAGGTCAGATCGAGGGCAGTCATTTTAGCAGTAGACCTCCTCTGTAAATCTAACGTGGTAACCTGTAAAGGCTTTTAAAGGCTTTTAAAAATGTATGTAGTTTGTCGCCAATGCGCGTTTGTGCAAAATTTTAAAGCATGTCGTGTTTGGTATCTATGTACTCGGCCTAAGATCATCTTTTTTATTTCATCAAACATTTAGGCAATATAGTGTGTTTTAGCGCATTAAAATTAAAAAAAGTGTATTTTTTCCCCAAAAAATTCGTTTGAAAAATCGCTGCGCAAGTACTGTGTGGAAATCAAAAATGCAACACCCACCATTTTAATCTGTAGGGCCTTTGCTTTAAAAAAATATATAATGTTTGGGGGTTCAACATAATTTTCTTGCAAAAAAAAAATGTTTTCATGTAAACAAAAAGTGTCCGAAAGGGCTTTGTCTTCAAGTGGTTAGAAGAGTGGATGTAAGCTTCCTAATGTTGTGTATAAAATGCCAGGACAGTTCAAAACCCCCCCAAATGACCCCATTTTGGAAAGTAGACACCCCAAGCTATATACTGAGAGGCATGTCGAGTCCATGGAATATTTTATATGTTGACACAAGTTGCGGAAAAAAGACAATTTATTTTTATTTTTTATTTTTTTTGCACAAAGTTGTTACTAAATGATATATTGCTCAAACATGCCATGGGCATATGTGGAATTACACCCCAAAATACATTCTGTTGCTTCTCCTGAGTACGGGGATACCACATGTGTGAGACTTTTTGGGAGCCTAGCCGCGTACGGGACACCAAAAACCAATCACCGCCTTCAGGCTTTTTTAAGGGTGTAAATTTTTGATTTCACTTCTCACTGCCTATCACAGTTTCGGAGGCCATGGAATGCCCAGATGGCACAAAACCCCCCCAAATGACCCCATTTTGGAAAGTAGACACCCCAAGCTATTTGCTGAGAGGTATGGTGAGTATGTTGCAGATCTCGCTTTTCGTCAAAAAGTTTTGAAAATTGGAAAAAAAAAAAAAGATTTTCTTTCTTCATTTTCAAAAACAAATTAGAGCTGTAAAATACTCAACATGCCTCTCAGCAAATAGCTTGGGGTGTCTACTTTCCAAAATGGGGTCACTTGGGGGGGGGGGTTTGTGCTATTTTGGCATTTTATGGCCTTCGAAACTGTGATAGGTAGTGAGGAGTGAAATCAAAAATTTGCGCCCTTAGAAATCCTGAAGGCGGTGCTTGGTTTTTGGGGGCCCGTATGCGGCTAGGCTCCCAAAAAGTCCCACACGTGGTATCCCCGTACTCAGGAGAAGCAGCAAAATTTATTTTGGGGTGCAATTCCACATATAACCATGGCATGTGTGAGCAATATATCATTTAGTGACAACTTTTTGTATTTTTTTTTTTTTTGTCATTATTCAATCACTTGAGACAAAAAAAAAATATTCAATGGGCTCAACATGCCTCTCAGCAATTTCCTTGGGATGTCTACTTTCCAAAATGGGGTCATTTGGGGGGGTTTTGTACTGCCCTGCCATTTTAGCACCTCAAGAAATGAGATAGGCAGTCATAAATTAAAAGCTGTGTAAATTCCAGAAAATGTACCCTAGTTTGTAGACGCTATAACTTTTGCGCAAACCAATAAATATACGCTTATTGACATTTTTTTTACTAAAGACATGTGGCTGAATACATTTTGGCCTAAATGTATGACTAAAATTGAGTTTATTCGATTTTTCTTATAACAAAAAGTAGAAAATATCATTTTTTTTTCAAATACCATTAAAAGAAAGCTCTATTTGTGGGAAGAAAAGGACGCAAATTTCGTTTGGGTACAACATTGCATGTCCGCACAATTTACAGTTAAAGCAGCGCAGTGCAAAATTCTGAAATCGTCTCTGGTCCTTTAGCTACCAAATGGTCCGGGGCTTAAGTGGTTAAACAGGAGTATAGGGATTTATTTGACCAGCAAAACGGTCTAAACCCTGATTAGAAATTCTCCTAGTAAATGGTGACCATCCTCCATAAGCAACAGGAAGAGCGTCCGCGGAATTGTTGTCCACATATTAATTCTTCCACCTATATTGTTGTCTATTCAATGTACTCCTCAACAAAAAACTCCCTGAAGAAGACTGTTATAGTTGAAACATGTAGGGGTATCGTGTTGTAGTATTGCTTTTTTGAGGAATGACATCATATGCAATTGTTTGATCATGACATGTATGTGAAAGCTGCGCTAAAAAGTGGAATACCAATGATGGTAAACCAACCCGCCATGTGACAAGGTGACATATACCAGTATAAAGCAATATAAACATAAATTGAGTGCTTATAATACAAACATGAATTAAGTGCTTTTAGAAAATTGATTCAAAAAGTCCATAAAATAAAAACCAGTGAAAAGATATTAAATTGATGGTTGAGACCAAAACGATCAAAAGGTGATGGAGATAAAGAGTCCAAATATAAAGATCAGGGAAGCCGTGGAATGCCCACTGAGGTATTGATGAAATGTTGGGAGGATGAGACCCAAAGTGAACACCACAGACAATCGTGCTCCACCACCACCTGAATTATCTGCTTACCAGAGGCAAGTATGTTATAAGCCTGTCAGATATCCAAATCTGCAACACTCCAGTAGGTATGGATAAATCCGGATCCCATTAGAGGTGTGCACGATCGACCAATTCCCAGAGGAACCACCAGGCGTACCCCAAAATGTAAAAACACTCAATAATGTAATACAGTAAAGCGTGATGTTTATTTAAAAAGTAAAATCTCACAGCAAGAATGATAAAAACATGTCCAAATGTAAAAGCCGGCTGGCATGCAGACACCAGCGCGTCAACCTCCCGACGTACGTTTCGTCTCAGATAGACGTCGTCATTGGGAAACGTGCGACGCACTGACGCATCGCTATATAAAGCAAACATACAAAACCACGCCTTGATGTGAGTCTCTGGCAGTGGAATCATAATCTACCTAATTTGAACAGAAATTCCTAACTAACAGCACATTTTAGTCAATAAGACTAGGACCAGAGAACAAAACTAAAAAAACGATTGATATATGAAAATAAATTATAAAAACTTGTATACTGTGGCTCTGTTAATGATCCAACAGAACCGAGTACTATGTGGCTTCACTCTGTCCCTAGTGGGTGAAAAGGGGAAACACATCTCTCGAGATATAAAATGTTAAGATATAAAATTGTAGAGGAATCTCCAACGTAATGGAAATAACCACTCTCTCTCATATGTGCAGAGGGGAATTACACTCCTCATATATTTGGACAGAAAAAAGATCCAAAATCAGATGTTAGAAACTTGGAAGTGAATCGAATATGATATATGTATAAACTCAGGATTACAGGTATAAAACCAAAAAAAGGGAAAGAAAAAAACAACCAAAATATACAGGTATGCCTGAATAATACACATATCCTTCCCTTGTATAACTCCCTTATATGAATTGGGACAGAGAGGTAAACGACCACAACAATAAGTGCATGACTATAAAAATGGGTACCTAAAAAAAATGAATATGCTACCATGGAGTCACATCAAGTACACATAAAAAAGACCCATTGGGTCAAGTAGGCCTATTTCAAGAGTTGTCAATGAAGGCATTTAAGTCAATCTCCACATTCAACCCGAAAGGAGTATAGCATTTTACCTTATGGATCCAGGCCATCTCAAGCCTGGATTTGCTTTGTACCATGGAGTCTCCTCTCCATTGTGGAGTGTACCTATCTATACCCCAAAAAATTGTTTTGGCAGGATTTTTTTCGCGAGCTTCTAAATAGTGCCACGACACCGGATGTTTGGGAAAACCAGTGAGTATATTGGTAATATGCTCATTCAACCTTTCACAGAGAGGCCGCTTAGTCCTGCCCACATATTGCAGCCCACAAGGGCATTGGAGCAGGTAAACAACCCCCTCCGTGGAGCATGTAATAAATGTAGTGATCTCAAACTCTACTGAGGTGCTGGATGGTGTGAACCTATGGGTGTGCCTATGAGTGCATCCACTCAGCGAACATACCCTGCACCTCCTGCACTGGTAAAAAAACTGTCAAATATTCAAAGAAACCCCTCCTAATAAGGGGAGGATCTAGAATATTAGGTGCCACTCTCCCTCTGAGGAATGGAGCACCCTTATAAATTACCTGTGGTCTCTCGGGCAGTACTGATTTAAGAACCTGGTCATTAGTGAGAATGTGCCAATGTTTCTTGATGAGTTTCTTGACACTCATATGTTGTACTGAATACGTGGTGATAAAGGGGATAGAGGTTATGCTATCAGTTCTTGGTGGTCTGTCCTTTAAAAGATCATTCCTATCTAACAAGGCCACCTCATCCAACGTATTCTTAAGGGAGATGTTGGAATATCCCTTCTTCAGAAAACGTGTGGTCAAGACTTCAGCCTGAGTACAAAACTCACTATAATCTGTACAGTTCCGTTTTAACCATATGTACTAACTTTTGGGTGCCGAGTTTAACCAAGCAGCATGATGGCAACTGCCGAAAGGAATATAAAAATTCCTATCGGTTTCCTTAAAGAAGGTAGATGTCACAAAGGAACCATCCTTAATGCCAATCTTGAGGTCTAGGAAATGGATTTCTTTCTGACTTGCCTCAAAATTGAAAAAAATCCCTCTGGTGTTTCTTTTGAGTTCTTCCATAAAGAGGTCTAAATAATTTGGGTTGCCATCCCATAGGAGGAGGACGTCGTCTATATATCTAGCCCACAGCACTACCTGAGGTCGCTGTTGGTCATAGTCGATGTCCTCCTCCCAAAGGGCCATGAACGGGTTCGCCATCTCTAAGATGCCCTCACATCTAAAAGACTCACGTCGCGTCATCAACCTACTGGCTGAACACACTCCCAGATCAGGTATGTGGATGGTGACGGCTGATGTCACATCCCTATACACGGTCATTCCGCACAATCTGGGACTGTTCGCTGTTGAATATTTTTTGAGACGTGACTCTGAACTTTTTGATGAACAGATCACATACATCTTGGAGCTGCTTTCTTTTGCGGCTTCACGCAGTTATTTCTGGTTCAACAATCAGTTCTTTAGGCAGGACAGGGGAGTCGCCATGGGGGCTAAGTATGCCCCTAGCCTGGCGAACCTGTTCATGGCCCTTTGGGAGGAGGATGTCGTCTATGCCCAACAGCGACCTCAGGCAGTGCTGTGGGCTAGATATATAGACAACGTCCTCCTCCTATGGGATGGCAACCAAAATGATTTAGACCTCTTTATGGAAGAACTCAATAGAAACACCAGAGGGATTTTTTTCAATTTTGAGGCAAGACAGAAATAAATCCATTTCCTAGACCTCAAGATTGGCATTAAGGACGGTTCCTTTGTGACATCTACCTTTTTTTAAGGAAACCGATAGGAATTCTTATATTCCTATCGGCAGTTGCCATCATGCTGCTTGGTTAAACTCTGTACCCAAAAGTCAGTACATACGGTTAAAACGTAACTGTACAGATTATAGTGAGTTTTGTACTCAGGCTGAAGTCTTGACCACACGTTTTCTGGAGAAGGGATATTCCAACATCTCCCTTAAGAATACGTTGGATGAGGTGGCCTTGTTAGATAGGAATGATCTTTTAAAGGACAGATCACCAAGAACTGATAGGATACCCTCTATCCCCTTTATCACCACATATTCAGTACAACATATTAGTTTCAAGAAACTCATCAAGAAACATTGGCACATTCTCACTAATGACCAGGTTCTTAAATCAGTACTGCCCGAGAGACCACAGGTCATTTATAAGGGTGCTCCATCCCTCAGAGGGAGAGTGACACCTAATATTCTAGATCATCCCCCTATTAGGAGGGGGTTTCTTTGAATATTTGACAGGTTTTTTACCGGTGCAGGGTATGTTCGCTGAGTGGATGCACTCGTAGGCGCACCCATAGGTTCACATCATCCAGCACCTCCGTAGAGTTTGAGATCACTACATTTATTACATGCTTCACGGAGGGTGTCGTTTACCTGCTCCAATGCACTTGCGGGCTGCAATCTGTGGGCAGGACTAAGCGGCCTCTCCGTGTAAGGTTGAATGAGCATATTACCAATATACTCTCTGGTTTTCCCAAACATCCGGTGTCGCTGCACTTTTTAGAAGCCCACAACAAAAATCCTGCCAAATCAATTTTTTTGGGTATAGATAGGTACACTCCACAATGGAGAGGAGACTCCATGGTACGTAGCATATCCAGGCTTGAGATGGCCTGGATCTATAAGGTAAAATGCTACACTCCTTTCGGGTTGAATGCGGAGATTGACTTAAATGCCTTCATTGACAATTCTTGAAATAGGCCTACTTGACCCAATGGGTCTTTTTTATGTGTACTTGATGTGACTCCATGGTAGCATATTCATTTTTTATAGGTACCCATTTTTATAGGCATGCACTTATTGTTGTGATCGTTTAACTCTCCGTCCCAATTCATATAATCTTTCTTTTCCTTTTTTTTGGTTTTATACCTGTAATCCTGAGTTTATACATACCATATATACTAGAGTATAAGCCGACCCGAGTATAAGCCGAGGTACCTAATGTTACCACAAAAAAACTGGGAAAACTTACTGACTCGAGTATAAGCCGAGGGTGAGAATGCAGCAGCTACTGTAAGTGGAAGAGGGTCAACAATGCCCATTTGCACGCCTCACTGTGCCCATTGCAACCTCACTAAGCCAATTGTCACTGTGCCCAACCTCACTGCCCATTGCCACCTCACTGTGCCCATCCTCACTGTGCCCCTAAAATTGAAATTGTACCTGAAATTGAGAGGCTGTGGGCGGCCATTCATTGTTTAAAACTCGTGGTCTCTTCCTGGTCCCTTCCGTGATAGGCGTTTCTAAGCAGACACAGTTCCGCCTATCACGAACGTTCTCTCATCCTCAGTTTTCCAGCAGACACTGTGTTCAGTGTTCCACCAATCACGGGCATCCTCTTGTCCGAGGATGAAAAGGTGTCCGTGATTGGCGGAACACTGAACACAGTGTCTGCTGGGATGGGTGAGGATGAGAGAACGTTCGTGATAGGCGATTCTCAGCAGACACAGTTCCGCCTATCACGGAAGGGACCAGGAGGAGGCTGCGAGATTTAAACGATGGACGCCCGCAGCCTCTCAATATTTTTCAGGTACACTGACTTGAGTATAAGCCGAGGGGGGCACTTTCAGCCCAAAAAAAGGACTGAAAATCTCGGCTTATACTCGAGTATATACGGTATATCATATTCGATTCACTTCCCAATTTCTAACATCTGATTTTGGATCTTTTTTCTGTCCAAATATATGAGGGGTGTAATTCCCCTCTGCACATATGAGAGAGAGTGGTTATTTCCATTACGTTGGAGATTCCTCTACAATTTTATATCTTAACATTTTATATCTCGAGGGATGTTTTTCCCCTTTTCACCCACTAAGGACAGAGTGAAGCCACATAGTACTCGGTTCTGTTGAATCATTAACAGAGCCACAATATACAAGTTTTTATAATTTATTTTCATATATCAATCGTTTTTTTTCGTTTTGTTCTCTGGTCCTAGTCTTATTGACTAAAATGTGCTGTTAGTTAGAAATTTCTATTCAAATTAGGTAGATTATGATTCCGCTGCCAGAGACTCACATCGAGGTGTGGTTTTGTATGTTTGCTTTATATAGCGATGCGTCAGTGCGTCGCCCGTTCCCCAATGACGACGTCTATCTGAGACGAAACGTACGTCGGGAGGTTGATGCGCTGATGTCATCACTAGTGGACGGGCGTCTGCATGCCGGCTGGCTTTTACATTTGGACAAGTTTTTATCGTTCTTGCTGTAAGTGAGATTTTACTTTTTAAATAAACATCACGCTTTACTGTATTACACTATTGAGAGTTTTTAAATTTTGGGGTACGCCTGGTGGTTCCTCTGGGAATTGGTCGATCGTGCACACCTCTAATGGGATCCGGATTTATCCATACCTACTGGAGTGTTGCAGATTTGGATATCTGACAGGCTTATAACATACTTGCCTCTGGTAAGCAGATAATTCAGGTGGTGGTGGAGCACGATTGTCTGTGGTGTTCACTTTGGGTCTCATCCTCCCAACATTTCATCAATACCTCAGTGGGCGTTCCACGGCTTCCCCGATCTTTATATTTGGACTCTTTATCTCCATAATTTTTTGATCATTTTGGTCTCAACCATCAATTTTATTATCTTTTCACTGGTTTTCATTTTATGGACTTTTTGAATCAATTTTCTAAAAGCACTTAATTCATGTTTGTATTATAAGCACTCAATTTATGTTTATTTTGCTTTATACTGGTATATGTCACCTTGTCACATGACGGGTTGGTTTACTATCATTGGTATTCCACTTTTTAGCGCAGCTTTCACATTTTCTATTGCTACTTTCTGTGTTACTTCACGGCAGAGCTGCTGCTGTTTTTTCTTGTATAGAATATTATTTTAGTTAGCGCGGTATTTTTTCCATTTTACACATGACATGTATGGCCTACTTTTTTGCATGCATCATGTTTTAATTTTATATGGATTTTAAACATTTGTATCAATAAAATTCTTAAATTTAATACAATTGTCTCTACTCTTAGGTGTCCTTTGGTGCCTCCAAAGTCCCACCCTATCTCTTCTTTTTTGTAGGGATAAAGTTGGGTTCAGCCTGAACCCCAAAGATAGCTGTCATTAAAGGAGAAGTCCAGCCTGAGCTTTTAAGGCTGGGCTTCTCCTCTGGGTCACAGGAGTGCAATTCATTTTGCACTCCTGTGACCCGTTTTCAGCAGAGAGCGGTCTGATGTCCGCTCTCCGCTGACGTCACTGCCATCAGTCGAGGCAGCGCGTCATCCGACTTCCAAGTCTGGATCCGCCAGCTGCCTCGATTGATGGCAGTCTCAGCGCCTCAGCGAGCCACTGAGACAGCCTCTCCCCGCCCCTAGACAGCTCAGGGGTATGGGTGGGTAAAGTCACGTGCAACTCAGAGTATAGCTCAAACCGAGCTTTCCTTAAAGGTAAACAAACTGGGAGCCTTAGAATCCACAAGACGACATCAGTGATCTAACTGTATAGGAGACCGCTTCCTAATTCTCCTTTTTAAACTAAAACCCATCCGTGGGTCAGAGTGACTCCAAAAAGAGGAGGGGAGAGAGGCCCTGTCAGCCGTCTATAAGCTTAAAGAAAGCTGTCTGATGTCCTGTCTTGATGGTGTGAGGCTCCCAGGGATCCCCATTAGGGAGATTCACCCTCTCTGTTTGTCCTGTTTACCATTATCATTGAAAGTAAAAGAAAATCTCAAATTTTGGGTTGTCCTCAGAAAAGTAATTGAAGGGAAATCTACCAATGAGGAATTTTTTTTCCAAAAAAAGTGCGCTTGTAAGACCGCTGCGCAAAAACGCTGTGACAAAAAGTATTGCAACGACCGCCATTTTATTCTCTAGCGTGTTAGAAAAAATATATATAATGTTTGGGGGTTCTAAGTAATTTTCTAGCAAAAAAAAGCTGTTTTTAACTTGTAAACACCAAATCTCAGAAAGAGGCTCGGTCCTTAAAGTGGAGGTCCACCCTAAAAAAAAAAAAATTGCCAAAAAGGCTAAAAAAAATAATAATTTATACTTACCAGAAATGGCTGTTACTAGGCAGATCTTCCTAATCTGCCCCTTCCTTGTCCACGGTGCTCCTCGGTCTCGTCCTCGTCGCCTTCTGGGGAATGGGGCGCGCTGACTTCTGGGAACTGTGTGTCTCCCAGAAGTCAGCCGCCCATTCACAAAGGACCTGCCACGATCGACGGCCTCGGGCGGCCGACATCGCAGGCAACCTTGACAGGTAAGTGTGCTTATTAAAAATCAGCAGCTACAGTGTTTGTAGCTGCTGACTTAAAAAAAAATTTGCGGCTGGAACACCCCTTTAACCACTTCCTTACTGGGCACATATACCCCCTTCCTGCCCAGGCGAAATTTCAGCTTTCAGCACTGTCACGCTTTGAATGACAATTGCGCGGTCGTGCGACGTGGCTCCCAAACAAAATTGACGTCCTTTTTTTCGCACAAATAGAGCTTTCTTTTGGTGGTATTTGATCACCTCAGCGGTTTTTATTTTTTGCGCTATAAACAAAAATAGAGCGACAATTTTGAAAAAAAAGCAATATTTTTTGATTTTTGCTATAATAAATATCCCAATTTTTTTTTTAAAAATATATTTTTTTCCTCAGTTTAGGCCGATACGTATTCTTCTACATATTTTTGGTAAAAAAAAATCGAAATCGGCGTTTATTGATTGGTTTGCGCAAAAGTTATAGCGTTTACAAAATAGGGGGTAGTTTTATGGCATTTTTATATATATATATTTTTTTTATTAGTAATGGCGGCAATCAGTGATTTTTTTTGTGACTGCGACATTATGGCGGACACATCGGACACTTTTGACACTATTTTGGGACCATTCACATTTATACAGCGAACAGTGCTATAAATATGCACTGATTACTGTATAAATGTGACTGGCAGGGAAGGGGTTAACACTAGGGGGCGAGGAAGGGGTTAAATGTGTTCCCTGGAGTGATTGTTACTGTGGGGGGAGGGGAGTGACTGGGGGAGGTGACCGATCTGTGTCCCTATGTACAAGGGACACAGCATCAGTATCCTCTCTCCCTGACAGGACGTGGATCTCTGTGTTTACACACAGAGATCCACGTCCTGCCTCTGTAACTGTCGATCGTGGGTGCATGGCGGACATCGCGGCCGCCAGGCACACGCATCGGCATTGCAGTGACGCGCCGTATAATAACGGCCTCCCGGCATTTGACAACCACCTTGCGGCCGTATATACTCGTATGGCGGGCGCGAGGTGGTTAGGTGGTTAAGTGGTTAAGATCATCACAGAAGACACACTCCGGTAAGCGGCGGAGGGTGCGGGAGAGCGGCGGGAGGGGCCCTCTCCCGCCACCGATAATGGTGATATCGCGGCGTATCCGCCGCAGAGACCACCATTATTGTAAACCGGACCGCCACCTGAAGAGATAGATACCTGGGTTATGGCAGCAGCTGCTGCCATAACCGAGATATCCCTCTTCAAAGTGCCGACGTATATAGTCGTGCAGCGGTCCAGAAGTGGTTAATGTACATAATATAACTGGATTGTAATATTTATATGTAAAGTTGATCCAGGGAATATCCGATGGCCTCTTGGGAGATCAGGAAGGAATATTTTCCTCCGCTGGAGCAAATTGGATCATGTTTTATTCTGTTTTTTTTTTTGCCTTCCTCTGGATCAACTGTGGGTATATTATAGTGTATAAGGTGTTTTTCTATTTAAGTGTGTGTGTGTGTTTTTATTTTCTTTGTTGGTTGAACTGGATACAACTTTATTGATTGAATAAGCAAGTTGAGCACACAGACCCCTCTTCCTTAACTTTGGCTCAATTGTAGGAAAAGGGGAACACCATGCCACATGCCCGTACCCTCCTGTGTGAAGAGGTTGAGCGGTGTAATGTACCTGGGTCTCTATGGTCAGGTTCTCCAGAGAATGGTTCCCATCTTCACTGCAATAAAGACAAGTCTCTATTCCCCAATAACTCCAAGGTCCACACCAATTGCAACTCAAACGTAGAGTTTATTTTTCTCTTATGCATAGTCATTTAAATAGGTAAGGTTGGAGGAAGATCAGGACTGCAAGAGGTGTTGGAGTAGGTTCAGGCACAAACGAATACTTTTCTTGTTCATACATCACGGGACACAGAGCAGCATAGTCATTACTATGTGGGTTATATAGAATTACCTTCAGGTGCTGGCACTGGCAACTTCCAAACAGGAAGTACCCTCCCCTATATAAGCCCCTCCCATCCGGGAGTACCTCAGTTTTTTGCCAGTGTCTAAGGTGTTGGCCAAGGTTAACATGTATTCATCTGGGCTTGTGTACAGGTTCTCTGGGCCTTGGCAAGCTATTCCGGATCCGACCAAAAAAGCTTCATAGCTAAACGGTCGGTACCCGGGCCTTGCAGAGAAGAGCAGGGTTTTGCCTGTAATGCCTCTCTTAGGAGGGCTGGACCCTGGGATCCAGAGCTCTGGTCATACCCAAAACCAAGAGGCTATCTGTGCAGGGTGCTATACAGGTCCAGGGGAGTGGAATCCTTGGGAACCCGGTCCCTGAAGGTCTAGTACAATGCCTGCCGTGAGAGGTGAAGTTTGGGCTTCTGTGGACCAAACAAAGTCCTGCGGCGGGGAAAAGGTAAGTGGGGGCCCCTCAGGAACTTGGTTCTATTGAGGGGACCCCCAAGCCTAATATGTCTTTCTGCCTGTTACCTAAAGGGTATTCCCGCTAATAGCTGTATATGCCTAAGAAATCCTAGAAATGTTTTTTCATAAGGGAAGTTTTAAAAAAACTGTAAACCTGGAAATGTTTTTCATAAAGGAGGTTTTAAAAAAAAAAAAAAAAAAAGAGACAAAAGTGCGGTACCTGTGTTTGTCCACTAGAGGCCGCTGTGGAACGTCTTTTTTCTTGGGACTATTCCTTCCATGGTGAAAGTCCAGGCAGATGAGTGAGCTCTCTATCAGGGAAGCTGCATTCCTTTGTCATGCTGCCAAGTAGTTTCCTTCCATCCCCGAGTCCTGGTGAAACAGGGACCCTGGCTCCTCTCCCTACATGGCGCCAAAAGCGCACACGTGCACACGCGCGCGCGCACACATGCTTTCTTTTTATAAGGTTTAGCTTCAAAAAAGGGGGCGGAGCCTGGCGGATGACGCGCTCTGTGCGCCCAGCGCTTCTGCGCATGTGCGGGCGTCCCAGCAAGATAAAAGGACTCAGTCCACGCTGCTTGCTATGGACACAGAGCATGAAAAGGAGCTGGTAGCATGGTATAGGGGCTTACAGCGGGCGGTTGATACAGGCATCCCCAGAAAGACGCATTAGTAGACACCCACTGATGTACATAGCAGCAAATTGCATTAGACTATTTCAGTAAGGGGTGTATTGCGGCTGGAATACCTCAGCTTTGAACTAAGGAATATGCCGCCTAAAAAACTCTGAGATATACCTCTCAGGAAGTGTAGGGGGTCTCCATCAGGCTCTGAGGATCTGGAGCAGTCATCTGCACCCTCCTCCCCTGAGAAATCAGAGGTTAATACCCATAAGGAACCCCCGGGAGTGCCAGGTACTGCGGCTGTCCTCAGTCCACCTGCTCCTGCATATATAACAGAGGAGGTTTTTTCCTCAACTCTGGAGGGATTGGAGCAGAGATTGGCTGCATTGATCGCTTCTTCTCTACAGGAAAGAAAGCGCGCCAGATCTCCATCACCTCCATTAGAGTGCCTGTTGGCAGAGCAACAGTCCCAGGAAGGGACCGACCTACCTGAAGGGGATCAGGAGGAGGTTAGCTCTGTTTTTGAGGAATCAACAGTAGATGAACCATTTTCAGCATCACAGACTGAAAGATTGTGGGTCCAGACCCTAACTGACATGGTTCGATCTGCATTTAAAATGCCTCTTGTTGAACCATCAACTACTGCTGTCTCCTCATTGGGGTCGCTAAAAGCTCCCCAGGTTAATTGCTCCTTTCCAATACATCCATTATTGGAAGGACTTATATACCAGGACTGGGAACATCCTGATAAACTATTTGTTCCGCCTAAAAGGTTTCCGGTGATCTATCCCATGGAGGAAAAGTTCACCCAGAGATGGAATGTTCCTACGGTGGATGCAGCCATCTCTTCTGTGAACAAATCACTGACATGTCCAGTAGATAATGTTCAAATGTTCAAAGATCCAGTGGATAAAAAATTGGAATCTTTATTAAAATCTGCTTTTTCCACAGCAGGGGCTGTTACACAGCATGAAAATGGTCCTGAGGGATTTGCCAGACCAACAGGCCCAGGCTCTGGCTGATCTGCCTAGAGCATTATGCTTTGCGGTTGACGCCATCAAGGATTCTATCCATCAGGCCTCCCGCCTCACGCTGTCTTTGGTACATATGCGTAGGCTTCTGTGGCTCAAAAACTGGTCTGCTGAAGCTCCCTGTAAGAAGCTCTTAGTTAGCTTCCCATTTCATGGGGAACGCCTTTTTGGCGAAGACCTGGATAAGTATATCCAGAAGATTTCCAGTGGTAAAAGTACTCTCTTACCGAGTAAGAAGAGGTCTAGGGGTCCATCTTTTAAGAGGACTACCTCTCCTATCCCTGCGACGTCTGCTACTAAGCAGTTCCGACGGCCTCCTCGGTCAAACTCAGGAGGTAAAAATCAGGGACAGCCACAGGGTAATAAAAAGCCCTGGATCCGAAGAGGTACTAAACCAGCCTCCAAGTCAAGCCTATGAAGGGCTGCCCCCACTCAAACGGGTGGGGGGAAGACTTCAGTTGTTCGCAGAGACCTGGCGGGAGACGATCAAAGACAGATGGGTGCTCTCCGCAGTAACTCTGGGATACAAGTTGGAGTTAAAAGAGTCTCCTCCGTCCCATTTTATGTGGTCAGGCATGCCAAGAGACCCTCTGAAAAGACGGTCTCTCCTATTGGCGTTAGAACAACTATTGCTCCAAGGAGTAATTATGGAGGTTCCTATGAAAGAGTGGGGGTTGGGTTTCTACTCAAACCTTTTCACAGTTCCGAAGCCAAATGGGGACATAAGACCCATATTGGACCTAAAGAGTCTAAACAAATTTCTAAACGTCCGGTCTTTCCGGATGGAGTCGATCCGATCGGTCACCGCTGCCCTACAAGGGGAGGAATGGTTAGCCTCGATCGACATCAAAGATGCTTACTTGCATGTTCCCATCTTTCCAGGTCATCAAAAATTCCTACGCTTTGCAGTAGAAGGGCGCCATTTTCAGTTCAGAGCCTTACCATTCGGTCTGGCCACAGCACCACGAGTGTTCACAAAAATTCTGGCCCCACTGTTGGCCGATCTAAGAACACGGGGTGTAACGATAATGGCATACCTAGACGACCTGTTGTTGATGGACCACTCAGTTGCCAAGCTAGAAGTGGTAATTGTCGATACAATCAAGTATCTAGAATCTCACGGTTGGGTCATCAACCTGGACAAGTCAGCCCTACAGCCAGTGAAAAACCTGGTATATCTAGGGCTACGGCTGGATTCAGACCAGAGGAAGATTTTCTTACCTCTAGACAAGGTATCCTCTTTGAGGGGCTTGGTCCGTCTGCTTTGTGCAAAAAGACAGCCGTCCATACGCCTGTGCATGAGGCTGCTAGGAAAGATGGTAGCATCATTCGAAGCTGTGCCATACGCCCAATTCCACTCAAGGAATTTACAAAGGGCCATATTATCAGCCTGGAACGGAAAAGTTCAGGCTCTAGACTTCCCGATGGCTTTGTCCCCTTCCGTTCGGAAGAGTCTCTGCTGGTGGTTGATCCCCCAGAATCTCCAGAAGGGAAAACCCTTCAGCCCGATATCTTGGAAGGTGGTCACTACAGATGCCAGCCTTACAGGCTGGGGGGCAGTACTGGAGCAATGGTCTCTCCAGGGCAGATGGTCAAATGTAGTAAAAACCCTGCCCATCAATCTCTTAGAGATACGAGCAGCCCGGTACGCCCTAGTAGCCTGGACATCCAGACTCCAAGGGTCCCCTGTCAGAATTCAATCAGACAATGCCACAGCAGTGGCATATATCAATCATCAGGGAGGCACCAGGAGTCGTGCAGCCCAGAGGGAAGTAAGTCACATCCTGGAATGGGCAGAAAAGCATGTCCCATGTATATCAGCTGTCTTCATTCCAGGGGTGGAGAATTGGAAGGCGGACTTTCTGAGTCGCCAACAGTTATGCCCAGGGGAATGGTCCCTTCATCCCGAGGTCTTCCGAGCAATATGTCAGCGGTGGGGAACACCGGATGTAGATCTGCTAGCATCCAGATTCAACGCAAAGGTGGACAGATTTGTCTCCCGAACAAGGGATCCCCTCGCTTGCGGCTCGGATGCTCTGGTGTTCCCTTGGGATCAGTTCAGACTGATATATGCATTCCCTCCGCTACAATTGTTGCCTCGACTCCTTCGCAGAGTCAGGTTGGAAAAGAAGCCGGTGATCCTGGTGGCTCCAGCGTGGCCCCGAAGGGCCTGGTACGCGGAGATCATCAAAATGTCTGTGGGGAGTCCTTGGACCCTTCCACGTCGTCCGGACCTGCTTTCGCAAGGACCGATATACCACCCTTCCTTACTAACTCTAAGTTTAACGGCCTGGCTATTGAATCCCACATCCTAAAAGAAGAGAGGTCTCTCTAACTCTGTGGTATCAACTATAATCAATGCCAGGAAGCCTGTATCCAGGCAGATCTACTATAGAGTTTGGAAGGCGTACATCACTTGGTGCGAGGCCAGAAAATGGCATCCACGTAAGTACGTTATAGGCAGAATTCTGGACTTCCTGCAGTGGGCTGTAGACAGGAAGTTTGCCTTAAGTACTATCAAGGGCCAGGTTTCGGCCTTGTCAATACTATTTCAAAGGCCCCTGGCTATGCATTCACTTGTCAAATCCTTTATGCAAGGTGTGACTCGTATTATTGCACCGATTAAGGCTCCCATATGCCCATGGGATCTAAATTTGGTTCTGTCGGTTCTGCAGAAGCAGCCATTTGAACCTTTGCGGCACATTTCCTTGGTTCTACTCACCAGGAAATTGATATTTTTAGTAGCCATATGCTCGGCTAGAAGAGTGTCGGAATTAGCCGCCATGTCCTGTAAAGAGCCATATCTGGTTATCCATAAGGACAGAGTAGTATTACGTCCTCACCCAGCCTTTCTTCCTAAGGTGGTATCGAGGTTTCACTTGAACCAGGATGTGGTTCTTCCTTCTTTTTTCCCCAAACCAAGCTCGGTAGAGGAAAAGTTATTGCATTCTTTGGATGTAGTAAGAGCAGTTAAAGCTTATCTAAAAGCCACTGCTCAGATTCGTAGAACGGATTCTCTGTTTGTTCTGCCGGAAGGCCCCAGAAAGGGTCAGGCAGCATCAAAATCTACTTTAGCCAAGTGGATTCGACAAGTCATAATACAAGCCTATAGCTTGAAAAGTAGACCGCCTCCGTTCAAAGTTAGGGCGCACTCCACGAGAGCAGTTGGAACTTCATGGGCAGTGCATCACCAGGCCTCCCTGGCGCAAATTTGTAAGGCTGCAACATGGTCTTCAGTACACACGTTTACTAGGTTCTACCAGGTGGACGTGAGAAGTCAGGAGGATGTCGCCTTTGGGCGCAGTGTGTTGCAGGCCGCAAAAGATCCTCATGCCTGATGGCGCCCAGCTTATGTATGGTGTATCCCCCCCCTCATGTGGCATTGCTTTGGGATGTCCCACATAGTAATGACTATGCTGCTCTGTGTCCCGTGATGTATGAACAAGAAAGTAGGATTTTTAAAACAGCTTACCTGTAAAATCCTTTTCTTGGAGTACATCACGGGACACAGAGCTCCCACCCCTCTTTTGGGGACACGTATTGCTTTGCTACAAAACTGAGGTACTCCCGGATGGGAGGGGCTTATATAGGGGAGGGTACTTCCTGTTTGGAAGTTGCCAGTGCCAGCACCTGAAGGTAATTCTATATAACCCACATAGTAATGACTATGCTGCTCTGTGTTCCGTGATGTACTCCAAGAAAAGGATTTTACAGGTAAGCTGTTTTAAAAATCCTACTATTCACTACCCATATCTTCAGGTAGTCTCAGCTCATCCGGATAGTCTCCCATTAGAGTGGATCCTAGCAGCCGGAGTGATGCTCGAATTAGATTACACACACAGTCTCTGCACAAACTCTGCCACAGACCTGATGAACGTTTGGTCTCTGCCACAGACCTGGTGAACGATGGTTCTGGTATTAGGCCTCTAACAGGAAGATGACATCCCTCCAGAGAGTTACCGGGCCCCTTCCTTCACTGTGATCTCTCACCAGTCCCTCGGAACGGTCCTCCCCCTGGCCTCCTCTTCTAGATACGGGTCTCCTCGCAATGCAGCACCCTGGGATTCCTCCTCCCTCCGTGGGCTCCAGCTGAAGGTGCTGGACCCAAGGCCTTCAGTTGCAGCCCCAGGGCTAAAGGTGCCTGGGACTGATCCACCAGTGTACCGGACCAGGAACTCCACCCCAGGGCTAAAGGTGCCTGGGGTGGCCACGAACAAGACAACACACTCCCGGGGTCAGACCCCCAGGAACTCACCCCTTACAGACAGGGTCTGCCCCTTTTATATCCTCTCCCGGCATGCACAGAAGGCCGATACGCCCACCATATCCCCACTGAGAGGGGACATTCAAGGCGCAGCACTGTACCAGCGGTTCAACCCTAGCCTCCGATGGCAGCGGCATCAACAGGCCACAGGGAACTATACACCAGCATCCCACCTGTAATTAAAAAAGGGTTGTACAGAACCCTATCAAATAGTGCGTTTGAGTACAACTACCACTCAAACATTCCCTTAGATTTAAAGCCCCGCTACACAAGTAAATTACAATACAGTTGTAATAAATATTACACTAGTGTCTTTTTTCAACCAGATTAACAATGTATGCCTTGTACAGTTATACAGACTCCTCTACTGTACTGGAATTGCTTACTCTGATGTTACTGCACATTGTGAACTTCTCAAACCTTATATTTTCAACAGCTGCTCATTATTGGTAATAACACCAGAGGTTTTTGATCCAGGGGATTTCCGCTGGTCTCCTGGAGGGACCAGGAAAAAAAATGACAATGCTACATAGAGTTTTATTTTTGCCTTTCTCTGGATCAACTTTATTAGTTAAACTAGAAGGTCTTTTTTTCAGTCTAACTATGTAACTGTGTGTGTATTTTGCAACTATTTCAATGACGTTATTCTTTATAGTGTGCTCAGACAAGTGATAGCTCTCTGTCTGTGTTCTCTTTTATTTTATTTTGAATTGTCCTTAGTCTCATAAATATATTATTTATATACCAATCTCATAGCACAGTGATTAAAGTGGAGCTAAACTTACTTTTCCTTCAACAGTCCTCGTCCCTAGCTGGCATCTTCTGCTGGTTGCTGATGGTCTTTGACCAGCTTCTTTGGCCAGTACAGGATGGCGTCACTCTTGCACATGCAGGAGTCAGTCCCCCAGGCACAAAGGGATGCATGTGCAGCTCAATTTACAGGTCACAGAAGACAGCAAGCAGGCAGGTGGGTGTATAATATTGCAGAAGACACATTGCATCCCTCTCCTGCAATAAAGAGCCTGCCTGTTCACAATCAGCAGGAGGTTTATTTTGTTGGTACAAGGACAGGGAACTGTTTAAAGTGTATACCATTGGCTCAGACTCTTTTAAACCATGCCTAGTTTTCAGTACTAAGCAGCCAAACCCACCTTCACTGTGGCGTGTGTCTCATATCTTCTCTGTCCCAAATTGTCCCTCTTTCTCAAGTTGCAGGCTTGGAAGGCATACTGCAAGGCAAAAATGCTAACAGTTGTGCCACAGCCTTCTCCAGATCGGCAGCACAAGCTATTGTAAACCAATTCTGCATCTACATTGAATCAAAAGGTCACCAAGTATTGTAAAAATAACTTCCAGCTCAGCTTGAATATGAAACTTGAAAATTCTGACACCAAAACAATGTAAGCATAATTAGAAAAATGTAGTCAAGTGACTTCCTCTTCATGACAAGATTTCAAATGGCTTTTGTCTGTCTGAAGTCTGTGCCCAGTTGTCTGTAGTCAGAGCTGTACATCAGCACACTGGGAATGTTTAGAAAGGGAACACTTGCTGTGTGAAGTCACCTCCTCCTGAACCACACCAGATTTCTGATATTCTATCACAGGAAATTCCTGATGGACCAGGAAAAGATGGAGTTGGGAAATGCAGAGGGGCCCCCCAACTGCCTCTAAGCTCTCAGTAGTGAAGAGGACACCTGGCAACAAGTGGCTTCTAAAGACTCCCCTATTTATACCAACAAAGAGATAAGGGGGCACAGGTCAACTGACGTTATTGTGCCATCGATGACAAGGTACAGAATGCATGTAGAGTGAGCCTTGTGGGAGAATGAGTAACTTTAATGAGTTCATTATGCATGCAAACCATATTCTTTATATCCTTTTTATATATATTTTTAAAAATGTGTCTATAATATATATGGGTATATATATATATATATATATATATATGTGTAGCGCACCAACAACAGACTTTACCTGCTTTTATTCTGTTTGGCTCCTCCGCAGGGAAAGAATGAGGCACACCGCACCACAAGCCCGTACCCTCCTGAATAGGGAGGTTGAGAGGTGTTAGTTTCTCGGGCCTGCTTGCAGCCAGTGCTTAAAAACCTCCAGTGCTGACCTTGTTTCTGTGGTAGTCAGAAACGAGCATTTAGTTCTCCCCAGTAAGCAACTGTCCACACCAACTGAAAGGTCCAACTCTTATTTATTTTTTTCAGCACAATAAACAGTCTCTTTGAGAGCAGACGGGTTGGGACAAGACACAGGTCAGATAAGGTGGGAGGAGGTCCAGGCACAAACTTGAATTGGGTTTTCTCCTGTTCTGATCAGCACGAACAGGCTTGGCGCACGGTCTCTGCCACAGACTATGAAGTTGGTCACTGCCACTGACCTTGTGAAAAAGATGAAAGTCACTGCCACTGACCTTGTGTGCGTAGTGTCACTGCCACGTGACATAAAGAACACGCACTTCCTTCCTTTAGTAAACTGGCCCCTTTTTAGGACAAGAACATCCCTCCGGAGAGTTACCAGAGGCCCCATCTGTCACCACGACTCTGCGCTGGGTCTTCAGAAAGGGTCACCTCCCTGGCCTCCTCGTCCTGGATATGGGTCCCCTCGCAAGGCAGATCCCTGTGAGTCTCGATCCCCGGCGGATCCCATTCGAAGGCTGCTGATCTCTGGGCATTTCTCAAAAGTACCTCACCCCGGACTAAAGGTGTCTGGGATGGAACAGCAGCTCCGTCTCCGGGCCTAGGGCACCCGGAGACAACCCGACCAGGCCTCCGGGCCTAGGGCACCCACACGCACCAAGGCGTAAGGTGCCTGAGCGTGGAACCGACCCCTCTGGAAGATGGCCGCCCCCTTTTATATCCTCCCCCGACAGGCACAACAGGTTCCCAGCCCCGTCGTACTGCTGCCAAGAGGGGACAAAAAAAGGCACAACCTTGTACTGCGGTTCAACCCGGGCCCATGGCAACAGCACCACCTATAGGCCCCAGGGAACTACACACCAGTACCATCTCCCAGGGACAGAAATGGTCCATGAAACCTGACAATTAGTGCATCTGAGCCTAGTTACCACTCAGATGCTTCCCCCAAAATGTAACCACCCGCTACACATATATATATATACATATATATATATAGATATAAAACATGTGAATACACAAAGATTAAAACAAGGATGATAGTGGTTTATGCAATAATAAACCTAAAAACAAACAAAAAAATATATATTTTGTAGCTTGCCAGTTCTTACATGTGGTGGCTGCATTCTTTTCTTTTTTTATGCTTTTTTATCTTTGATTTCGCCTGGGGATCCTGCCAGTAATTCGGTAATTTTTCAACTTCCTTTAACAGACCAAGCCGTTCAACAAAAGTGTCATGTGGAGCAGTGGTTCCCAACCTCTCTGGCACCAGGGGAGGTGCAGCTTGTCACCTCGTAGAAAGAGTGATGGGGGTTTGCAGCTTATCAACAGGGGGGGGTGGTTGCAGCCTGTCACCTCAGGGGGGGAGGATGCTGCTTATCAGGCGTGCGTGCGTGTGTGTGTGTGTGTGTGTGTGTGTGGGGGGGGGTTGCAGCCTGTCATCTTGGAGGAGGGATGTAGAATTCCACCTGGGGGGGGTGGTTGTAGGCTGTCACCTTGGGGGGATACAGCTTATCACATGGGGGTGTGTTTGATGCTTGCAGCCTGTCACCCCCCGGAGCGGTGCAGCATGAGTCTTTACCAATGCTATGAGATCCTGTCCCCAGCCTGATGTTCTGCCAAAAACTCCAACTCGCCAAAATCTCCAACTCTCCAACCACGTCAATTCCGGTGACCCTCCAGCATCACTAATTGAAGATTTGGACGAGCTGGCTGTTTTCACAGAACACCAACAGCGTATACACTACGGTACACGATATAATGAGTGGACATTGTTAGTTCGTCCGCTACTAACTAACAACATGACCCCCTCCAAGGCGGCAACAACTTTTTTTCTCCTTACCCGGTGTTCTGTGAAAACTCCAAATATTGCTGCTCGAAAGGTCACCGGAAGTGACGTGGTTGGAGATTTTGGTGAGTTGGAGTTTTCGTCAGAACACCGGCTCTCCTCCCTCCCCTTTTCCCTCTTCGTGACCACAGAGAGGGAAAGGGAGCTGGCGCCCTCTGGTGGTCGGAGAGTGGCAGTGCAGGTTGTGCTGGCTTGCTCTACATTCTTAGGTTGCAGAGCTGATGATTTTAGCTGGGTATTTGATGTCATACATAGTGACATCAGAATAGGCACTTTTACTTATTTCTCATTGGTTATCATGTGTACCTAAGGATTTTATTGTTTGTACTGTGCATTACGTAGCTATGAGAAAGGGATCTGTACTTCTCAAATTAATGATACTCAAGGAACAATTATTTTATACAAAGGTGTGCTGGTGACTGTACTGACTACTCTGTTCAACCTGCATGTCAAGGAATCCACTAGGCTCACTGGATCACCAAAAACAGCTGACTTCAGGCACTGAATTGAAACAATGAGCAGGAAAGGGAGGCCCGGAATGAAGAGACAAAAAAGAATATAATGAAGGGCCATGCATGACAAGGTGGAGAGTACAGACAGGACGGGGTTAACATTTGGTGAAGAAGTGAGTGGGTGGAGGCAGAGGTGAATTTTAATGTGAGGGGACGGGCACTTTAAATAGCTGGAGGCGGGTGCACTCGGCATCATTTTGTGTGGGGACAGAAAGGAGAGGAAGTTTTTTCACTTCTCTCCTTAGACAAAATGGCGGACGTGGCTTTGATCCTCGCTCGGTTGCGGGCGGCTGCGGCGACGAAGGGGCCAGACTGTCTGGGAGACCAGGTTAGTGCCCTCATTCAGGGCCATCATAACAGGACGTCTGTTTGGGGCCCGATTTGGCCTGGGGCCTCAGCAGACGCGCCCCCCCCTCCCGCGCGATTCGCGGCACACCCCCCCTCCCGCGATTCGCGGCACACCCCCCCTCCCGCGATTCGCGCCCCCCCCAAAAAATAAATAAAAAATTTGCCACAACAGGAGCCCACAGGCTGACTCGTCGGCCCACCCCTGGAAAGGCGTGCGCCTGCTTCAGCCGTGGGGTGAGCCGGACGGTACACGCGGCAACGGCAGGGGGCGGGGCTACGGACTGTAATGGCGCCCGTGCTGCGCCCTCGCGGCGGAGGACCTCAGAAAGTGGGACCCCCCCCTTCTGTGCAGGCGGCAGGGAAGGGGAGGTTCAGCGGGGGAGAAGCGGTGCCACGTCCGCAGGGCCTCTACCAGACGAGGCTGGCGGTATTGGGTGAAGCAGTGGGCTGAGGGACGTGCAGAACAGCAGTGATCAGGTGTCGCGGCCTACCCGGGGCTCGTTAAGAGGGCGCAGGCGCTGCAGGGAGGTGGTGGTGGATCCCCAGGAGGGGACTTTAATTCGGCGCCAAGGGGAGTCGCTGCCTCCAGGTAAGTTTCGCCTGGGGGGCTCATCACGCCATGCTTCCAGCCTGGGAGCGGAGGTCAGAAGGGGAGCTGTTCGGATCGGTAGAGGAGGATCGCAGAGGGGTCGCAGCACCAGGGGAGGCGAGATCTGCGGCTGTGGGGGGGGGGGGACGTGCCCTGTCAGCCCGGTAAGTCTACCACTATCATTTCTCCTGTTGATTTGACGAATGCACTGTGTGAGTTGTTGGGTGTGGGGTTGGGGGGGCGTTGCCAACGGTGTGGGGGCCACGCCGGGGGTCAGGGATGCTGTGGCGGGGGTGGCGGGCAACCAGCCTGCCTCTCCCGGGGCAGTGGCCCTATTGCAGATTATTGAGGGATTTGGTGCAGCGATGTTCGTGGGTGAAGGGGGTCCCCCGCAGGTGGCGCTGTGGGTAGGCGGGCAGGTAAAGGGGTCGGTTAAGGTGGTGGCACCCGTGTTCACTACGGGGCCCGTGACGGAACATTGTTGGAGGTGATCAGGTGAGTATGGCCGTGGGGGTGAACGCGGGGGATCCTGCTGTGGTGGCCATAGCGGTTATAGTACGTATCGCCGATGCCGCTAAGTGTGAGGTTTGCATTTGCTTTGAAGGGCCCCTTGGGGGGCTCACCTGACCAGGGGGTGAGAGACAAAATTGGAAAGGTGAGTATGTCGAGATTTTCTTATTACTGCCCCTAGAAAAAATTTATTTGGAAAAAGGTAAGCCGGACGATTCCGGAAAGGAAGATGAGGGGATGAGGAGGTGTCGATTGGTCCCAAGGAGGTTTGGCAAGAGGCTGCAGCCATTCGCCAGCTTGGCCAGCGTGTTAGGTGAGTAAACCCGGGAACATTGATCGGCAATGTGCTGTTATATGGATGCGCTGGGAGAGGCCTAGGGGGTTATGTTGGGACTGCTTTACTGCGTTATTACGAACAGTCGGCAGCGGGGGGCAGTTCGTCAGACGCTTTGTTGGGTGCATAAGGATATCAGCCTTTGGCTGCGTTTGATGTCCTCGGCTGGGACACCAAGCCAATTTTCAAGGGGGTCGGTCGGGGGGGACAAATGACTCTGTACCACTGAATGAAAAACATGGTGGGGTGTACTGTCAGTTTAACAAGGAATCTGGCAAGTTGGGTGGGGTCCTGTCGTTTTAACAGGAATGCTGGATGCGGGGGGACGCACCCCTTGTCTCGGTGCTTCAAAAGACGGAAAGCGTCCCCGGGATTTTGCTTCAGGAAGGATGACACCGGTGCAGGAGGTAAGGATGCGTTTTTTTTCTAAGTAGATATTTGGTTAGGGGGTCGGCAGAGTTGCTGAGAGCGGGTTTCTAGGAAGGTTTTTTAAAAGTGCGTTTGCTCAAGAGGTCGTGCCGCCCTTGGCGCAAATTTTGGGGTCCTCACAGGTTAGTCCGGGGGTGGTTTCAGAAAACATTGGCTAAAAAGGTGGCTTTAGATCGTATGGGGGGGCCATTTTGGGAGAGCCCAATCGTGTATCTGGTGGTGTCACCGATGGGGGTGGTGGTTAAGAAGGAATCGATCAAGCTTCTGCTTATTCACTATCTCTTGTTCTCAAACAGGGGGTGAGTTAATTCCTTGATAGGTCCTGAAGTGGGCACAGTGGGGGGCACTCATGCAAAGGCGGACGTTGAGTCGGCATTCCGGCGGCTGCCGTTTCATCCGGACAGTTTTGGCGGTTGGGGTGCTGCTGGGGGGGAATTTTATGTGAATCTGTGTCTGCCCATGGTATGCTCCTTCTCAGGCGCCATGTCTGACAATTTAGCTTCCTTTTGTTAAAGGGTGGTCCGTGACGGGTCAGGCGATCCAATTCCTGGGAAATTGTTCCCATGGGTGGGTTTTTTGTTAAAGGATGGTCGGCTGCGGCAGTGGGGGTGCGGGCCAATACGCATTTTATTTGACTCTATGAGGAGCTTAGGGATGTTTTGAAGGTGGGGCACACGTTCTTGGAAACTTACAACGGGCAATGGGGGTGGATGTGGGACCCGGTGACCAATTTTTGATTTAGGATGGGGCACTGATGATGCAAAGTTCACTGGGTTTTTTGGGGCATTTGCCAGGGGTAATGGAGTGCAGAGGCATGGACTAAGTCTTTGGGGGAAGAGGGGCTCAGTCATCACCTGGTATTGCTGGACCTGTTTCCGGCGGTATTGGCTACAGAACTGTGGGAGGCAATGAGTAGGGACATGAAGTTTAGATTGCACGGTGACGATTTGGGGGTGGTGCAAGTCATCGACTGGAGTGCTTACAAGTGAACGTTTTCTCTATGCTAGGCGTATCCCGGGGTTAGACTACACTTTAGCTGTTTCACTGTCCCCGTTTTCCGGATTGGGAAGTAAGGAAGTGGGTCGACATGGGTGGCATGTACAAATAATCTGGAGGGAATGGGCTGCATTCAGACGGCTAGCGGATGCTTAGCGGGATGTGTCTGAGACAGAGTTGCTGGTAGTTTACTTAGTAACTCGGTGCATGGAGGCAAGGGGTTCGGTGGCAGGGATCGAGAAGAAGCGGGCAGGCTTGGCGTTTTCTATTCGAACTCCAGGGCATGCAGATTTCACTACGGTTTTCTGGGAGGCGGTAAAGGGGTGTCAAAAGGATCACCCTCATAGGAATGCAGGTAGGCCTGTTTTCTGTTTCTCTTTCTCAAGTGATTTGCGGGGCATTGGCCGGGGTGTGTTCATCTGTTAAGGGGTTAAGTTGTTCTATACAGCGTTTTTTGTTGCATGTAGGGTGGGGGAGTTTGTGGGCCTGTCAAAAACAGAGGACGGAGGGGTTACTGGTACAGGACGTGGAGTTATTGGGCGGAAGGGTGAGTTTGCGGTTCAGGAGGTTACAGATGGATCAAATGGGCCACCCTCCCTGTGTGAGGGGTGATGGTACAGCTGTCTTCATTGCCCGGGGATCAGGACTGTTCAGTGAGGGTGGTGTAAGAAGTTCTGGAAGTTAGGACGGCCGGGGGGTGGGCTTTTTGGTGCATGAGGATGGATCGTTTTCTAGTACGTTTTTAATGCATGGCTGGGTTTCCAGAAAGGCCTGTGGGCGGTTGGGAACAACTGCAAGCATATCGCTTCACACTCCTTCCGCATCGGGGCGGCCACTGGGGCTGCCCGGGGCGGGTTGGATTTGGCGGCGGTAAAATGGATCGTGAGATGGGAGTCCAGGTGGTTTTGTTCTTAGGTACGCCCCCCATTTATTAGCGGATGCGAGTGGAAATATGTGGGAAGTGAAGGGGTGCGCAAGTGTGGTTATTGGCAATGATGGGGTAATTTTCTGGGGTTTTTGAATTGTGTTGTGGTATTTTCAGTTCAGATGGAGGTTCTACACGCCTCATCTGGATGGTAGGGCATTCATATGTCTTTTGGGGGAAAAAGGAGGGCAGATACATGACAGGCGGGCAGGCTGTTGGGGATACCCAGGATGGAGGCTTGCGTTGGGAGGAATAGGCTTCACCGGCATAGAGTGGAGTAGGGTGGTGCCAGGAGTGGATCGGTACGCCCGGTTGGATAGACAACAGGTCGTTTGGGTACTACATGTGGGGGGAGGATGACTTGGGGATCAGAGCCATTGGGGCTCTGTTCTCGGCCATAACGTCGGATTTCTTAGAGAGGTCTTCCTGGGGACGTTGGTAGTATAGTCTGACGTTATGAAGTACACCTCGTGGCGGAGGGCGAGATCAGTGGCGCAGATTAACAAGGCGGGAATCAAGTTTAACGAACTGGTGGTTAGGTTGGTTGCCAATAACGGGGGGCTGGTGGTAGGCACATGGAGTTGGAGGTTAATGTGGGCATGTATTTACGGAGGGATGGTGTGCATCTTTCTGACGTGGGATGGATTTGTGGGCATTGGGGAGTCAGGATGGGATCCAGTGTGCCCTGCGGGTGTGGAGGGGCCCTTAAGGGTAAGGGGTTACCCTTTGCAGGCTATGGCGGTGTCTTTGGTCTTTGACGGTGGCAGAAAACAGATGGTATTAAAGTGGTGGGGGCTCATCGGTGGTATGTGCCCCTCTGGTGTATTCCAGTGGAATGGTGTCCGCTGGAGTACGGGTATGGTTGCACTGCGGGAAGGGGTTGTCTCCGAGCTGTTATACGGCTGGAGGCCTGGTATGGTTCAAAAATTTTGTACCGCAGTGTATTGGTGTAAAAAGGGGTTCAAAAGTTTGGGGGTGCCGTCAGAGACCAACAGACTGGGAGTTATAATGGTAAAATTGTGTTAATAAAGTTATTGAAAATATATATTTTATATTGGAGTTCTTTACATGATATGGTTTTAATAAAAAGGCTGTTGTGGCCATTTTATACTCCAACTCCGGTGTGGTCTAAATTACTATAGATTGGATAAGTTAAGATAGTGGTTAAGAGGGGTAACTGGTAGGGGTAAGGTGTGGGGAGGTATCTCGAGTACACTGGTCAAGGGAGGCCCGGAATGAAGAGACAAAAAAGAATATAATGAAGGGCCATGCATGACAAGGTGGAGAGTACAGACAGGACGGGGTTAACATTTGGTGAAGAAGTGAGTGGGTGGAGGCAGAGGTGAATTTTAATGTGAGGGGAGGGGCACTTTAAATAGCTGGAGGCGGGTGCACTCGGCATCATTTTGTGTGGGGACAGAAAGGAGAGGAAGTTTTTCCCACCCACCCTCCCTGTTGTTTTGGTGTTTTTCTGGCTATTGTTTTCTTGTCTTTCAGGTTGTGAAGGAGAAGGTCGTCATAACAGCTGTGTGTTGGCGGTGTCTTTGGTCTTTGACGGTGGCAGAAAACAGATGGTATTAAAGTGGTGGGGGCTCATCGGTGGTATGTGCCCCTCTGGTGTATTCCAGTGGAATGGTGTCCGCTGGAGTACGGGTATGGTTGCACTGCGGGAAGGGGTTGTCTCCGAGCTGTTATACGGCTGGAGGCCTGGTATGGTTCAAAAATTTTGTACCGCAGTGTATTGGTGTAAAAAGGGGTTCAAAAGTTTGGGGGTGCCGTTAGAGACCAACAGACTGGGAGTTATAATGGTAAAATTGTGTTAATAAAGTTATTGAAAATATATATTTTATATTGGAGTTCTTTACATGATATGGTTTTAATAAAAAGGCTGTTGTGGCCATTTTATACTCCAACTCCGGTGTGGTCTAAATTACTATAGATTGGATAAGTTAAGATAGTGGTTAAGAGGGGTAACTGGTAGGGGTAAGGTGTGGGGAGGTATCTCGAGTACACTGGTCATGAAATCCCTAGGCAGGTGTCCTGCGCAGCAGATGACAGCAGAGTCAACGTAAACAAAACAAACACAATACAATTTTTGATATGCAAATCACAGGAGTGATGATCTTGAGTAGTGCAGACAGACAGAAGTCTAAAAGATCCTGTCGATTAGACATAGGCAGTCTATTTAAACACTCTAGATTGGGGCAGATGTGTGCTACATCAAGACCTGAGCAGCAGTATTTAGTGAGTAGGGATGAGCTTCGTGTTCGAGTCGAACATACGTTCGACTCGAACATCGGCTGTTCGATCGTTCGACGAAGATCGAACGATTTGGGCCGTTCGCGCCAAATTCGAGTGACGCGAACGGCCCACAATGCACTACGCCATCGCAGTGTCATCCAGGCGCTGTGATTGGCCAAGCATGCACTGTGACCCCGCATGCTTGGCCAATCACAGCGCCGGCAGCGAGGAGAGCAATGATTGGCCACAGGCAGGATGCCTGTGGCCAATTATTGCTGAGGGTGTTTAGTACACGCCCCACACTATAAAAGGCCGCCAGCACGGCGGCCTAGTGTAGTGTGTTCCGGAGCAGGGATAGAGCAGCATAGGCAGGGACAGTGACTTTTATTTCTTTCTTGCTTAACCTGGATTCCTTTAGTTTAGGGAAAGAGAAGGATAGGTAGGGAGAGTGTCAGTGTGTTTTGTGCTTGTGCTATATTGTGCTTAAAAAAAACATTTTTTCTAGGGACAGAAAACTGTAGGTAGGGAGAGTGTGTCAGTTTCTTTCACTGTCAAAGTCCTTGTTTCCAGGGACCTGGAAGGACAGTGAGTGAATTCTCCTTGTGCTAAATTGTGCTTAAAAAAAACATTTTTTCTAGGGACAGAAAACTGTAGGTAGGGAGAGTGTGTCAGTTTCTTTCACTGTCAAAGTCCTTGTTTCCAGGGACCTGGAAGGACAGTGAGTGAATTCTCCTTGTGCTAAATTGTGCTTAAAAAAAACATTTTTTCTAGGGACAGAAAACTGTAGGTAGGGAGAGTGTGTCAGTTTCTTTCACTGTCAAAGTCCTTGTTTCCAGGGACCTGGAAGGACAGTGAGTGAATTCTCCTTGTGCTAAATTGTGCTTAAAAAAAACATTTTTTCTAGGGACAGAAAACTGTAGGTAGGGAGAGTGTGTCAGTTTCTTTCACTGTCAAAGTCCTTGTTTCCAGGGACCTGGAAGGACAGTGAGTGAATTCTCCTTGTGCTAAATTGTGCTTAAAAAAAACATTTTTTCTAGGGACAGAAAACTGTAGGTAGGGAGAGTGTGTCAGTTTCTTTCACTGTCAAAGTCCTTGTTTCCAGGGACCTGGAAGGACAGTGAGTGAATTCTCCTTGTGCTAAATTGTGCTTAAAAAAAACATTTTTTCTAGGGACAGAAAACTGTAGGTAGGGAGAGTGTGTCAGTTTCTTTCACTGTCAAAGTCCTTGTTTCCAGGGACCTGGAAGGACAGTGAGTGAATTCTCCTTGTGCTAAATTGTGCTTAAAAAAAACATTTTTTCTAGGGACAGAAAACTGTAGGTAGGGAGAGTGTGTCAGTTTCTTTCACTGTCAAAGTCCTTGTTTCCAGGGACCTGGAAGGACAGTGAGTGAATTCTCCTTGTGCTAAATTGTGCTTAAAAAAAACATTTTTTCTAGGGACAGAAAACTGTAGGTAGGGAGAGTGTGTCAGTTTCTTTCACTGTCAAAGTCCTTGTTTCCAGGGACCTGGAAGGACAGTGAGTGAATTCTCCTTGTGCTAAATTGTGCTTAAAAAAAACATTTTTTCTAGGGACAGAAAACTGTAGGTAGGGAGAGTGTGTCAGTTTCTTTCACTGTCAAAGTCCTTGTTTCCAGGGACAGAGAAGGACACCTGAAGGTAGCCCTTATTGCTTTTTTCCCATCTCCCTGCAGGCCATCTATTAGAATGTCTGGAAGGCAAACAAGGAGAGGCAGACAGTCAGGAGGCAATAAAAGAGGGCAAGCAGGCTCTGTGTCTGGGGGCAACAGTGCTGGTCGTGGACGCGGTGCATTGTCATCAGCACATGGCCATGGGACACGCTTGTCCTTCTTTTCGGCAGCTGGACATGTTGAGCCACATCATGCCGAAGACTTGGTAGAGTGGATGACCAAGCCCTCCTCCTCCTCCTCATCCTCTCTCACCCAGGCTCAGGGTACTGGAAAAGCAGCTGCCAAAGCGTCCTCTTCCCTGGTATCAATGTCAGACTCATCATCAGTCACTCCTTCCCTAGACCCACCATGTCCTCCTCCTGAGGAGTCCCCCGAACTGTTTCAGCACAGTGTTGGGTACATGCTCCAGGAGGATGCCCAGCGTTTCGAAGGGTCTGATGATGAAACCCAGCTAGAGGAAGGCAGTAGCGTGAGAGCAGACAGAGGGGATGCTCAAGAAGGACACCAATCTGGCAGTCATGTTCCAGCAGCTGCAGCATACTGCCAGATTGGCTCCAGTGATGAGGAGGGAGGTGATGATGAGGTCACTGACTCCACGTGGGTGCCTAATAGGAGAGAGGAGGAGGAGGAGGAGGATGAGGAGGAGGCACATCTCCAACGAGGCAGGATGCCCTTTGGTGGCCAGCGTAAGGGCAGTACACCAACGGAATCACACCGCAGAGCTCCGCCTGTGCAGGGCGCTGCCTCTGCCCGTCATTCAAAAAGTTCTTTGGTGTAGGCCTTTTTTGAGGCTAGTGCATCAGATCGCACAGCTGCTGTTTGCAACATATGTCTCAAGCGTATATCGCGTGGCCAAAACATCAGCCGCTTGGGTACCACATGCCTGACCAGACATATGTTGACCTGCCATGCAGCTCGTTGGCAAGCCTACCTCAAAGACCCACACCAAAGAACAAAGCGGACCTCTCCTTGCACCGCATCAGCTGGGATCTCCAACCCCACTATAACTTCAGTCCTCTCTGAAACATGCACTGAGAGGAATGAAGGTGTAGAATTAGGTGTGTCACAGCCAAGTACTTGCGGCCACTCTGCTAGCAGTACACCGACGTCCGATTCTAGCAGGCAAATTTCCCTGCCCCAGCTGCTGGACCGTCGAAAGAAGTTCACTCCCAGCCATCCACATGCCCAGCGGTTGAATGCTAGCTTGGCTAAATTGCTAGCGCTTCAACTGCTGCCTTTTCAGTTGGTAGACTCGGCCCCCTTCCGTGAGTTTGTGCAATGTGCGGTTCCTCAGTGGCAGGTTCCCAAACGCCACTTTTTCTCACGGAAGGCTATTCCGGCTCTCTACCGGCATGTGGAAGGCAATGTCTTGGCCTCGCTGGACAGGGCGGTCAGCGGTAAGGTGCATATTACCGCTGACTCATGGTCCAGCAGGCATGGACAGGGACGTTACCTTTCTTTCACGGCCCATTGGGTCACTCTTTTGGCAGCTGGGAAGGATGCAGGACAAGGTGCAGTAGTGTTGGAGGTTGTCCCACCGCCACGCCTCCAAAATGCTACTACTGGTTGTGACACACCTCTCTCCTCCACCCCCTCCTCTTCTTCTTCCTCCATGGCCTCTTCCTGTGGTTTGTCCTATGAACCAGCGGTGCTCCGTAGCCGTTCACGGGGCTACGCAAGTACGCAGGCAAAAAGATGCCATGCCGTGCTTGCGCTGGTGTGTTTGGGGGACAGAAGCCACACTGGGGCAGAGGTCCTGTCTGCTCTGCAGGGCCAGGCCGAGAGGTGGTTGACGCCACGCCAGCTTAAGCCAGGAATGGTGGTTTGCGACAATGGCACCAACCTCCTCTCCGCCCTCCGACAGGGACAACTGACCCATGTGCCCTGTGTGGCTCACGTCCTTAACCTGGTGGTGCAGCGGTTCTTGGGCAGGTACCCGGGCTTACAGGATGTCCTGAGGCAGGCCAGGAAAGTCTGTGTGCATTTCCGCAGATCTTATAATGCCAGTGCTCGCCTGGCTGAGCTGCAAAAGGAGTTGAACCTGCCCAAGAACCGCCTTATATGTGACATGCCCACCAGGTGGAACTCAACGTTGGCCATGCTGCAGCGGCTGCACACGCAGCAGAGGGCCATCAATGAGTACCTGTGCGACTACGGCACCAGGACAGGGTCAGGGGAGCTTGGTTTTTTTTCTCCACGCCAGTGGGGCATGATCAGGGATGCATGCACTGTCCTGGCACCATTTGAGGAGGCCACGAGGATGGTGAGCAGTGACAGTGCATGCATCAGTGACACTGTACCTCTTGTCCACCTGTTGGAGCACACGCTGCATGGAATAATGGACAGGGCACTTGAGGCAGAACAGAGGCAGGAAGAGGAGGACTTCCTTGCCTCTCAAGGCCCCCTTTACCCAGACAGTGTTCCTTCTGTCCCACCCATCGCACAGGAAGAGGAGGAGGAGGAGGAGGAGGAGGAGGAGGAGGAGGATTGTGTCAGCATGGAGGTGGAGGCTGGCACTCAGCATCATCAGCAGCAGTCTTTTAGGGATGATTTACAGTCCCAAGAAACCAGTGGACTTGTACGTGGCTGGGAGGAGGTGGCTGCGGATCATGTCGTCCTTAGTGACCCAGAGGACTCCGGAGCGAATGCCTCAGCAAACCTACGCTGCATGGCCTCCCTGATCCTGCAAAGTCTGCGGAAGGATCCTCGTATTCTTCGGATCAAGGAGAGGGACCATTACTGGCTGGCCACTCTCCTTGATCCACGGTACAAGTGTAAGGTTGCGGACCTTATGTTACCGTCGCAGAGGGAGCAGAGGATGAGACAACTCCGGAAGGCCTTGCAGAAAGGTCTGTGCAACGCGTTCCCAGAGACTGGGAGGTTACAAACTCCTGGTCCTGGACAACGAGTTGCTGAGGCTTCGGCCAGTCAAAGAAGGAGCGGTGGGGAAGGTGGCCGTCTGACCGATGCGTTCAGACAATTCTTTAGTCCGCAGCCCCAAAGTATGATCGGTTCCAGCAACCATCGCCAGCGTCTGATAAACATGGTGCAGGAATATCTAGGGGCAAGGTCAGACTTGGACACCTTCCCCACCGAAAATCCTCTGGCTTACTGGGTCTTGAGGATGGATCACTGGCCAGAGCTTGCACAGTATGCAATTGAGCTACTGGCCTGTCCTGCATCCAGCGTTCTTTCGGAACGCACATTCAGTGCTGCTGGAGGATTTGTCACGGATCACAGGGTGCGCCTGTCCACCGACTCGGTTGATCGACTGACTTTCATCAAGATGAACCAGTCTTGGATCCCCACCAGCTACCACACACCTGATGCTGATATAACAGACTAATTGATTTTAACATGTCACATCCCTTCAAGACTGATGCTGATGCTGAGTGCCTGTGCTGTTATGTTGACTGGCTATCCTCCTCCTCCGAGTCCTCAATGATACGATTGATGATGATAGCTTGGAAGATCATTTTTGTTTATGGGTGCCGCCACCAGTGGCTAAGGCCCAATTTTTCAGCCCCTGTTTTACAGGGGCGTGTAATTACAATTTTTTTAGCAATAATTTGCCATAGGGCTCATTGCTGTGCTCCAAGTACAGTATCTGTGAGGGGTTGGAGTGTTGTGGCACCAGTGCTTAAGGCCCAATTTTTCAGCCCCTGTTTAACAGGGGCGTGTCATTACAATTTTTGAAGCAATACTTTGCAACAGGGCTCATTGCTGTGCTCCAAGTACAGTATCTGTGAGGGGTTGTAGTGTTGTGCCACCAGTGCCTAAGGCCCAATTTTTCAGCCCCTGTTCAACAGGGGCATGCAATTACAATTCTTGATCTAATAATTCACAGCAGGGTCCATTGCTGCACCCACCAAGAGTAACTCTGAGGGCTTACAGTCTTGTGGCAACGCCACCACCACCACCACCATGAAAGGCCCAATTTTTCAGCCCCTGTTCAAAAGGGGCATGTAATTACAATTCTTGATCTAATAATTCACAGCAGGGCCCATTGCTGCACCCACCAAGAGTAACTGTCAGGGCTTACAGTGTTGTGGCACCAGCACCACCATCAAAGCCCCAATTTTTACTACCACTGTTCAACAATTATATGTAATTAAAATTCCTGATATAATAGTTGACAGCAGGGCGTTCCAGCACCAACCAAGAGTAACTGAGTGCTTACAGTGTTGTGCCAACACCAACAACTAAGGGGCCTATTTCTGCAGAGTATATACGGCAGGTCCCTACTTTCAAACATCCAACTTACAAACGACTCCTACTTGCAAACGAAAGAAGACAACAGGAAGTGAGAGGAAATCTACCCCTAGAAAGGAAAATTCTCTCCTGTAAGAATAAATATGGGAGAAAGGGGTCTCATCTGTACTGATGCTTTATCAGCAATCCTTGTTTCAAGAAAAACACCACATTTCAAAAACAGTTGTCATTGGGACGGAAAGTGAGGTGAAATGTTCTGAACAGGGGCACAGACAGCAAAACAAATGTTACAGGGGTGATAACCCTTACCTATGTTTCCCAAAAAGTTTAAAAATAGATTTTTGGGCTGGAGCTACACTTCAACAATGTACCTGTTCAAAATTACAAACAGATTCTACATAAGAACAAACCTACAGTCCCTGTCTTGTATGCACCGCCTGTATACGGCTGTTCAGAGTATATAGGGCCTTTTTTATTTTATGTGCGGGGTTCCCCTTAATATCCATACAAGACCCAAAGGGGCTGGTAATGGGCTGGGGTAGGGGGGGGGGGTCATGGGGTAGCTATGCCATTTTTCTTAAAGAATTTCATCCATATTACCGGGACCAGACATTACATTAAAGCCGCAAGCAGTTTTAAATGGCTTTTTTTTCCTTTAGAAGTGTCATTTTGTGCAGGGACAGTTCTAAACACGGGAAACACGTGGCACTTCACAGGCATACTTTAGACACCCCCCAGGTACGATATTTAAAGGAATATTTGACTTTTTTTTTTCACTTTATGCATCATTAAAATGACTGCTCCCGAAAAACGACCGTTTTTAAAACTTCTTTTTGCATTGATACATGTCCCCTGGTGCAGAACCCGGGTTCCCAAACCCTATTTATGACAATAACATGCATAAAAGTTGTTATAATTAGCACTTTAGAATTCGAACGTTCGCATCCATTGTATTTAATAGGGTTCTAATGTTCGTTCGAACTTTCGGTCCGTTCGCGGGTTCTGGTGCGAACCGAACCCGGGGGTGTTCGGCTCATCACTATTAGTGAGCATAAGCAAGTGGTGAATACTCAAGGCTGATCATTTAACTGTGCCTTTCTACAGATGTCCCCCCTTAGCAAGCCATTATAGTTTCTATATTAAAGAAAATCCTGCTAAGACTCTACTATGCTCTCTACTTATTGCTTAAATTAAATTCTTCCATGTGATTCCAAACTTCTTTGTCTCATACTTTTCCTCTTCCTCATATTTATGTAGCACACCCCCTTAAGGCTCGCAGATGAACTGGGAACCCCCACCCTGCACAGCCAGGCACACCAAATTTTCACATGAACTTCAGAGACAAAGAACAGTCTGTGACTTCGTTTTTTGTAGTTTTATTGAGGGTTAATCTCTCTATATACAGTCCATATACAGCCTCCTTGACACCCCTCCAGCACTTTACTTGATTGCAGACTCCAGCTGGATCACTGTGAATGAATCTGACAGACACAGTCAGATTTAGCAATGGCCTTTTGCAGCAGGAACTTAAAGCCCCTTGTTGTGTAGCAGATTACAGTGATCCGCTGCTTGCACTCTTCCTCATGTGGCTACTGGTCCCAGTCCCACCTATTCAGGCACTGCAAACCCACCTGTCTGCAGCTGCCCCTTTCCCTAGCCCTCCAGGCTAACTTTCCTCCACAGTCCTCCAGATTTCCTCTCTCACCAGCCCACCCGGCTGACTCTGCAGGAGATCTCCCAGGGAAGGGATGAAGACTTGGCACAATGTGGCTTTCAGGGAGAACTGACTATGTATGGCAGTCTCCCTCCTTGTAAGTCCCCAGTCTGTCTTGCTCTACTCATACAGTCCTCCACTTGCTCCTGTGCCTCCAGGAAGGGCTTTCTTCATGTGTTGTAGCAGGATCCTTCCAGCACCTGAGTCCTGGCCAAAGGTCACCCCCCTTAGAATAGGGGTACCCCAAAGGGCCACCGACATCCTCCACAGCACTAAATCTCCATCTTCCTCCTGAATGCCCCTACTGGTATGGCTCATGCCTTTTTATGAGGTGAGCCTACCCCCTGCCAGCCTTTTACTGGTGAATGGCCGAGGCCCTCATAAATATTCCAAACAGCTCCTCCTAACCTTCACCCACTAACTCTAGAAGTTTCTACAACCTTCTAGACCAGAGAGAGGCACCGGAGGAGCTGTCAGGATGAGTCCTCCAACCCTCAGGTGACTCACTGAGCCCTGACCCAGATTCACAGCTCAGGCTTAACCCTGAGCTACATACATTTACCTATACTAACAGGCCTACACTAACAAACCTACACTAACACCTAGCATGCACTAGAGGGTGCTACATTTAACTCACTTCTTGAGTCCATTATTCTGCCCCGCCTATTAAACTGTATTTTGCTAGCATACTCTTCACTTTTCCAATTCAAAAAGAGACATTTCACTGCTTCTCCTGCTCAACCTAATCTCTGCATTTGACACGGTTGATCATTCTCCATACTCACCTTGCATCCAAGACCCTTGCCTCTCCTGGTTTTCTCCATAGTCTCCCTAGGGTTTGTCAAAATTGAGCCTGAATAAAACTGAGCTAATCATCTTCCAAACCGCTGTAAATAACACTATAACGCTGCCTGCCTCATAAGTTTGCTGCCTGGGGGCTGTACCTGACTCAGTACTCCCACTCTTTGAGGGCCAGTTTTCTACTACTGGAGTTTGTCATCGCACAACCTTTGTTGCCCAAAGCAGCACTACTCTGCTAGGTTCACCTCTTTTATTTATTTCTATACAGTCAGAGCTGTTTCTGTCTCTATGGATGTGTTATTGGTTAGGTAAGTACTGTATTTTGTCTCTGTGGATGTGTTCCTGCTTGTGGAAGTGCACTATTCTATGCCAGGCAGCACTGTGCACTTAGTGGTTAACACATCTGCCTTGCAGCACTGGAGTCCTATTGGAGTCCTAGGTTTGAACATTGGCCCTGGCGTTCTCTACATATTTTCCATGTAATTGTGTAGGTTTCCTTCGGGTACTCCAGTTTTCTCCCACACTCCAAAACAGTGTTGGTCGGTCGGTTACCAGCCCCGCACTTACCCCATCTATGGCATTGGCAGCGCTTCCCTCTAGGGAAATGGGTGGTGGCTGCCCCTACGTCTCCTCCTCGGCATCACAGCGGCTGTGCCTCTCCTCCTCCTAGGCCAATAGGATCGCTTCTCTTTTCGGCCAATCGGGAAACAGGTCTCAGGACCCGCTTTTTGATGCGTCCGGTGCCCCGCATGTAGACTAGGGGGCCAGACGCATGCATGGGGAGGGCGGTGCCCATTCACGCTGTATTACGGCCCGCCACTGCTCCAAAGACATAAAGGTAGAATAATTACTTGTCTAAATTGGCCCTAGTATATGTATGCATGTGAGATAGGAACTTTCGATTGTAAGCTCCTTGAGGGCAGTGACGGTGAATGTAACTTTTTTTAAAAAGCACTGTGCAAGTTGTTGGCTCTATATAAATGCCTGTAATAAATAAATATTTTCTCTGATGACTCTTCTGGTTGCATCAATACAGCAGTCTGTATTTTCAGAAATGTTTCTGGTTACATCAGTACAGCATTTTGTATTTGTAAATGCGTTTCTAGTTGTATCATTATAGTATTCTATCTCTGCGGACATGTTTATGGTTGCATCAGTTATTGTTTATTTGTTGCATTATGTGAAGGAATTGTATTTCCCAATATGTATGTAATGTATGAATGTAATCCACTATGTTTATAAATATTACTTCATGTTTAAATGTAACGATACTTGTTTGCTGTATTTATTTATTTATTTTTGGAAGGGGAAGCACAAGGTAGCTGCGAAAAAAGTACAAATTTGGCCCTGTGTCTTGTATTCTTCCATCCCTTATGCCGCGTACACACGATCGTTTTTAATGTCATTTTCAAAAACAACGTTTTTCTCGACGTGATTTTTCTTGTTTCCTCTCAAGCTTGTCTTGCATACACACGTTAATTAAAAGAAACGCTCGAGCAAAGCACAGTGACGTAGAACACGTACGATGGCACTTTAAAGGGGAAGTTCCGTTCGAATGGCGCCACCCTTCATGTTAGTAAAGTTTGTTGAGCGACGATTTGCGCTTTTCAGCCTCGTGCTTTTCAGTCCGTTACAGAGTGACGAATGTGCTATCTCCATTACGAACGCTAGTTTTACCAGAACGAGCGCTCCCGTCTCATACTTGATTCTGAGCATGCGCGGTTTTTTCCCCCTCGTAAAAAGCATACACACTACCGTTTTTCACGTCGTTAAAAAAAACGACGTGAAAAACTACGTGAAAAAATGGAGCAGGTTCTCATTTTTTTAGGCCATTTTTCACGTCGTTAAAAATGCTCTGGAGCCTACACACGATCGTTTTTAATGCCCAATTTAAAAAATTTAATTTTTAACGTCGTGAAAAACGGTCGTGTGTATGCGGCATTAGATTATAAGTAGTGAAGGGCAAATCTGCTTTGGTTAAATTTAAGGGCATTTTCAGTGAACACTTCCAAAAATTCTTAAATTATGAGCTTTAAAGTGGTTGTAACCCCCTGACATGAAATATAACAAATGTATATAAAGTAAAAAATGCGCAACCCAAAAACTAGTGAAGAAAAAAAAACAAAAAAAACAAACAGTAATTATTTCCATGAATTGCTTCTGGAAAAAGTGAAAAATTTCAAAAAGTGTGCAACATATAGTGTTCATAAAAATATAAAAATATACATAAAAAATGAAAAAAATTGTCCACACAAAAAAAAAAAATTGGAAGCGAAGGTGCCAATCCTCCTCACTTTCTTCTTTTAGCAGGTGATAAATGACTCAATCAGGTAATAAAGATGTCTGCTTACCAAATCCAGTGGGCCCCCATTACAGGGATCAAACAGGCATGATAGACGTATACTCCGGACATCTGATGTAGGAAATCAGGTACTCCTCTAAATCCAATGCTCCGCTGCTGCACCGTGTTCAAACCAAATCCTCTCAGTGTAGGAAACCAATCAGAGGCACCGCTTATAATATGTTGGGGGTAAGAACAAAAAACTTCATGGTGCAGAGTGATTAAAAGGAAAAAAAACCTTTATTGCAACTAAAGGCTGACATCCACAGAAGATAAAAAGATATATGGAGAGAGGGCGCACTGACTGCCCACAGTCTCTGACAACAGTTTAAAAAAGCAATCAGCTGTAGCTACATATATAATTTTTTCACTTTGGTTGAATTTTGGCATTCTTTGTTAAAATATCTTTTCTGCCAAATAGGGATAGCGCGGATTGTCCTCTTTACAAACATGAAATATAACAAAGCAAATCCCTCTAAAGTGTGTATTCGTCCCAAACCAGAGCACTAAGTGTAATTCCTGTCTGCTGCGTTGTTCCTCTACTACCTGCATGAGTGATTTCTGATAAGCTTTCCTGAAACCAAGAGGTAAAAAGGTGACATCCTGAGCTGTTCCTGTGTGCGTGTGAAAGGGGGGGGGGGGGGTTTCCATTGCAGAATCAGTCTTCTCCATTTTCAAGGCTTAGGCCTCGTACACACGGCCGAGATTCTCGTTGAAAAAAACATGTCGTTTTTTTCGACGAGATTCTTGGACAAGAAACTTGTCCCGGCCGAGTGTACACACGCTCGTTTCAAAGAACCCGCGGTTCTTTGAAAGGAGTGTACGCAGTGACGTCATCGACTACGTCGAGCATGCGCTCGTCACATTCGATGCCGTCGCCGCCATCTTGGTATACCCTACGTATGCCTAGGAAGCTACCGCGCATGCGTCGAATTCATTTCGAACATGCGCGGGCTTCCGGGCGGACAGGTAAGTGTACACACACTCACTTTTCTCGTCGAGAAACATGCCGAGGAGAATCTCAACGAGAAAATAGAGAGCAGGTTCTCTATTTTCTCGTCGAGGTTTCTTGTCGGTTTTCTCGACGAGAAACCCGATAGCCGCGTACACACGACCGATTTACTCGGCAAGACCTCTCTGCCAGCAAGTTTCTTGCTGGTTCTTGCTGAGAAAATCGGTCGTGTGTACGAGGCCTTATAGGCAGGGGATTGTGAAATATAGGACACTGGTCCAAATCATTTGGTGGAGGGGGGATTATGGTGTGGGGTTGTTTTTCAGGGGTTGGGCTTGGCTACTTAGTTTTAGTAAAGGGAACTCTTAAGGTGTCACCATACCAAGACATTTTGGACAATTTCATGCTCCCAACTTTGTGGTAACAGTTTGGGGATGGTCCCTTCCTGTTCCAACAAAGCAAGGTTCATAAAGACATGGATGAGCGAGTTTTGGGTGGAGGAACTTGACTGGCCTGCACAGACTTCTGACCTCAACCTAATAGAACACCTTTGGGATGAATTAGATTGGAGACTGCAAGCCAGGCCTTCTCATCCACATCAGTGCCTGACCTCACAAATGCGCTTCTGGAAGAATGGTCAAACATTCCCATAGACACACTCCTAAACCTTGAGGACAGCCTTAACAGAAAATTTTAAGCTGTTATAGCTGTAAAGGGTGGGCCAACCTAATATTGAACCCTACGGACTAAGACTGGGGTGCCATTAAAGTTCATGTGCGTGTAAAGGCAGGCGTCCCAATACTTTTGGTAATATAGAGTACAGTGGATATAAAAAGTCTACACAACCCTGTTAAAATGTCAGGTTTCTGTGATGTAAAAAAACGAGACAAAGATGAATCATTTCAGAACTTTTTCCACCTTTAATAAAATCTTTTTGGTGGAGGGAGTAAAACTAAAAAACTAAAATATTATGGTTGCATAAGTGTGCACACCCTTAAACTAATACTTTGTTGAAGCACCTTTTGATTTTATTACAGCACTCAGTATTTTTGGGTATGAGTCTATCAGCATGGCACATCATGACTTGGCAATATTTGCCCACTCTTCTTTGCAAAAACACTCCACAGGCATCTCCTGTGCACAGCCCTGTTCAGATCACCCCACAGATTTTCAATCGGATTCAGGTCTGGGCTCTGGCTGGGCCATTCCAAAACTTGAATCTTCTTCTGGTGAAGCCATTCCTTTGTTGATTTGGATGTATACTTTGGGTCGTTGTCATGCTGAAAGATGAAGTTCCTCTTCATGTTCAGATTTCTAGCAGAAGCCTGAAGGTTTTGTGCCAATATTGACTGGTATTTGGAACTGTTCATAATTCCCATCTTGACTAAGGCCCTGATTCCAGCTGAGGAAAAACAGCCCCTAAGCATGATGCTACCACCACCATGCTTAAAGCGGAGTTCCACCCTAAAAACAAACTTTTTATGAACAGCTTGCCTTTAATGTAAAAAAAAAAAAAAAATCTTAAAAAAAAAATGTTTTACTCACTTCTATATGGCTGTTACTAGGCAGATTTCGTAAACTGCCTATTTCCTAGTCCACGGTGGTAGAACTTCCTGCCCTAAGACCCTATTGCCTCCTGGGAAATGATGACACTCATTTCCCAGGAGTCTCTGGGCATTACTGTGCCTAAAAATTGCGTTATTTCCATACAGGAAATGATGCGACCTACGTTGTCATAACAATGGGGCGGGACGTTCTTCAGCCGCCGCCGGTTGTCATGGCAACAATCCAAACTAACGGCGCTATGAGCGCCGTTATACTGCGCATACGCGAGATCGAGAGGTGCATGCTGGTTACCCAGCATGCACCTCTCGGAAAATCCAGGAAGAAACATGAACTGGGCTTCATAATGCCCACAGCTATGATGGAAACGGCCACAAGATCCCTGAGATGATATTAGGTACGATTTTGTAACTGTTTATGTACCGATTGTGCTTTATTAATATGTTTTAATGAATATTCATAATAATGTAATTAGGATTGCAAAAATAAAATTTATGCCCGGAACCCCGCTTTAACTGTGGGTATGGTATTCTTTTGGTGATGTGCAGTGTTGTTTTTGCACCAAACATATATTTTAGAATTATGGCCAAAAAGTTCAACCTTGTTTTCATCAGACCATAACACATTTTCCCACATGCTTTTGGGAGACTGCAGATGAGTTTTTGCAATATTTATCTGGGGATTGGATGCTTTTCTTGGTAAGAAAAGGCTTCCGTCTTGCTACTCTACCCCATAGCCCAGACATATGACGAATACGGGAGATTGTTGTGACATGTACCACACATACAGTACTTGCCAGATATTCCTGCAGCGCCTTTAAAGAGGAACTAAACCCTCTGGAAAAAAAACACAATGCAAGACAAAGGCATAATGAGCTAGTATGCAAAGCATACTAGCTCATTATGAATTACTTACCTGAGATCGAAGCCCCCGCAGCGGTCCTCATCCCCCTCCTCCGTTGCCGCCATCTCTCCCGGAGTGACTTCCGGGTATCGCGACTCCGGCGCTGTGACTGGCCGGAGTCGCGATGACGTCACTCCCGCACATGCGCACGGGAGCCGCCAGTCATGGCACGATCGCCGTTAGAAACGGCATGCTCAGTGCACCTGCGTGCCATTGTCTACGGCTCATGCGCCGTAGACATTGGTTCCTGTCTTTTGCAAATATCTCCTAAACCGGGTAGGTTTAGGAGATATTTCTTGCACCTACACGTAAGCTTTAATCTAGACTTACCTGTAGGTAAACGTGGTCTGTAAGGGTTTACAACCACTTTAATGTTGCTGTAGGCCTCTTGGCAGCCTCCCTGACCAGTTTTCTCCTCTTTTCATAAATTTTGGAGGGATGTCCAGTTCTTGGTAATGTCACTGTTGTGCCATATTTTCCCTACTTGATGATGACTGTCTTCACTGTGTTCCATCGTATATATAATGCCTTGGAAATTATTTTGTACCCTTCTCCTGACTGATACCTTTTAACAATGAGATTCCTCTGACGCTTTCTGCGGACCATGGCTTTTGCTGTAGGATACGACTATGAAAATGTCAGGAAAGACCTACTAGAACAGCTGAACTTTTTTGGGGGTTAATCAGAGGCACTTTAACCACTTGCTTACTGGGCACTTAAACCCCCCTCCTGCCCAGGCCAATTTTCAGCTTTCAGCACTGTCACGCTTTGAATGACAATTGCGCGGTCGTGCGACGTGGCTCCCAAACAAAATTGACATCCTTTTTTTCTTTCTTTTGGTGGTATTTGATCATCTCTGCGGTATTTATTTTTTGCGCTATAAACAAAAAAATACAGAAAAATTTGAAAAAAGCACAATATTTTTTTACTTTTTGCTATAATAATTATCCCAATTTAAAAAAAAATATAGATTTTTTTTCTCAGTTTAGGCCGATACATATTCTTATACATATTTTTGGTAAAAAATCGCAATAAGCGTTTATTGATTGGTTTGCGCAAAAGTTATAGCGTCTACAAAATAGGGCATAGTTTTATAGCATTTTTATTAATATTTTTTTTTTACTAGTAATGGCGGCGATCAGCAATTTTTATTGCGACTGCGACATTATGACGGACACATCGTACACTTTTGACACCATTTTTGGGACCATTGTCATTTTTACAGCAATCAGTGCTATAAAAATGCATTAGTTACTGTAAAAATGACACTGGCAGTGAAGGGGCTAACCACTAGGGGCGCTGAAGGGGTTAAGTGTTCCCAAGGGAGTGATTCTAACTGTGGGGGAGGGGACTGACTGGGGGAGGTGACCGATGGTTGTCCCTATGTAAAAGGGACACACCATCGGTCTCCTCTCACTGACAGGGACGTGGATCTCTGTGTTTACACACAGAGATCCACGTCCCTGTCTCTGTAAATGCCGATCACGGGTACCTGGCGGACATCGCGGCCGCCAGGCACGCGCATCGTCACCCGCGTGATGCGATGGGCACAGGAATTCCCTGATGCGCGTTCGGGAGCGCGCGCGGGGAATGAGGAAAGGGGAGGACGTCAATAGACGTCCTCCCGGCATTCTAGGTCCGCGCTGTAGCCGTCATTCGGCTATAGCGCGGGCCTCTACTGGTTAAATGATGGCAGGTGTGTACTGACTCCTATTTAACATGAGTTTGAATGTGATTGCTTAATTCTGAACACAGCTACATCCACAGTTATAAGAGGGTGTGCACACTTATGCAACCACATTATTATTATTTTTATTTTTTTACTTCTCCCCCCTAAAAGATTTCAGTTTGTTTTTCAACTGAGCTATACAGTTTATAGGTCACATTAAAGGTGGAAAAAGTTCTGAAAGGATTTATTTGGTCTCATTTTTTTTTATGTAGCGGCCTCACTCTCTCTCTTGTATCGGTTGTTTGTGGCTGTTGTCTAGGGGTACTCTGGAGGAGAGAGTGCAGGACACTACGCCAAGCTCTCACCTTGCATGTATGTGAGGTTTGAGCAAAGTCTCTTTAGATTACCTTCGGGTCTGTATTCTGCATATGGAGCCTCTGCTTCTTCCGTGGAGGTGTATCTGCCAGTAATAGAGCCCCACACCATTTAAAAGTTCAACACTCCTTTATTTCTTCAACACCAGAATGAACATTATCAGTTGAGCTTCCATAACAGACAGACAGGGGTGTGAATACGAGTAGGCCCAGGCACAATGAACTCTCCTATCCCTTTCTCGTGCGGATAGGCCTGGCGCACGGTCTCTGCCACCGACCATGAAGTTGGTAGCTGCCACCCACCGGGTGAACTATTTGGGGCCCCTGCCCCAGGCCTGAGTAACGGTCTTTTCACCGACCTGAATAGCGGTCTCTGCCACCGACCTTAGAACATGGACTACCTTCCTTGTGAATATGGCCCCTGTTTGGTGAGGACATCCATCCCGACGGTCTCCGGAGGCCCTGTCCCGGCACTGGCAATCTGCTGCACCAGATCTATGGGAAGGTCACCTGCGCGGTCCCTTATGCCTGGATTCAGACACCCGATTCTGTGGGTGCCTTAGGATGATTCCTCCCGGGCGGATCCCAGTGGAAGAAGCTGGGCCCTAGGCCTGAACGATGCACCTCACCCCAGACTGAAGGTGTCTGCGGTGACTTCCGAACTCCACGTGTCCAGGCCTAGGCCGCTGGACGGGGCAACCATGCCGGTCTTCCTCTTCAGCGGTGGATGCTGGGAAGCAGTGGTGACCGAGTCAGCATCCTCGGATTTCTCCCGTATCTCTCTAATCACGACCTCCCCCGTGGTGGCTGCAGTGCGCACAGGGACGGCTGTCAAAGCAGTGATTCATCCTTCCTGAGTGGTGGTGCCTGTAGTGCGGTTGAGGTGGATGGTTCTTGGCTTCTCGACAGGTGGCTCCACCTCAAATAAGAACTCCCCATAGGCCTCACAGCGCCCGAACGGCTTCAGCTGACACACCAGTCCCGAACAGCCGGGACAAATCAAACCCAGGGCCTCAACGTCCATGCATGAGTACAGGGCGAATCGTCCCCGGGGCTTTAGCAGGATCCCCGTATCCGTTATCGGAGCAGCAGCAGTAGTCAAACTTCTGGTAGAAGGATGAAGTGGAATCCACAATGTATTTCCGAACATGGCGACTCTCTGCTGATCCATTGCGCACTGCAAGGTTGGCGCCAAAGTCCCCACGTGTAGTCCTTCACACGACTGGACTCCTCCCCTTCTTTGCCCCAGTTCGCGGGCTTTCCTCTCTCGGCCTAGGTCACGCCCACGAACTGAGCAGGGAGGGTGGGCCTCTTGACGCAGTGGCCAACATGGCCGACCTACTCTGAACTCTTCCAGGCAGACACGTTCAAATTCCACAACTTCAGCTCCGCTCCATAGTCACACGAACACATCCCGGACACGATGCCCCCACGTGTAGCGGCCTCACTCTCTCTCTCTCTCTTGTATCGATTGTTTGTGGCTGTTGTCTAGGGGTACTCTGGAGGAGAGAGTAAAACAAAAGATCAAGTCTTCTGGACATTCTATGATTAAACACTAAGAAAGTGTGAAACTAGTCAGCTCTAACCAGAATTTTGTGACTTGCTGTGCTGTATTTGGATTTTTGAAGATTTTACATAATAAAGGCTTTTTATTGCAGTGCTGCTGTCCAGAAGACTTGATCTTTTGTTTTGCCTGAAATTGCATTGCCTGCACCCTTGGCTGTTGGGAGGAGATAGTCACCTGGAGGACGTCCACACCTGAGCGGTTTCTGTTTTTGTCTGGAGGAGAGAGTGCAGGACACTACGCCAAGCTCTCACCTTGCATGTATGTGAGGTTTGAGCAAAGTCTCTTTAGATTACCTTCGGGTCTGTATTCTGCATATGGAGCCTCTGCTTCCTCCGTGGAGGTGTGTCTGTCAGTAATAGAGCCCCACACCATTTAAAAGTTCAACACTCCTTTATTTCTTCAACACCAGAATGAACATAATCAGTTAAGCTTCCATAACAGACAGACAGGGGTGTGGATACGAGTAGGCCCAGGCACAATGAACTCTCCTATCCCTTTCTCGTGCGGATAGGCCTGGCGCACGGTCTCTGCCACTGACCGTGAAGTTGGTAGCTGCCACCTACCGGGTGAACTATTTGGGGCCCCTGACCCAGGCCTGAGTAACGGTCTTTTCACCGACCTGAATAGCGGTCTCTGCCACCGACCTTAGAACATGGACTACCTTCCTTGTGAATATGGCCCCTGTTTGGTGAGGACATCCATCCCGACGGTCTCCGGAGGCCCTGTCCCGGCACTGGCAATCTGCTGCACCAGATCTACGGGAAGGTCACCTGCGCGGTCCCTTACGCCTGGATTCAGACACCCGATTCCGTGGGTGCCTTAGGACGATTCCTCCCGGGGCGGATCCCAGTGGAAGAAGCTGGGCCCCAGGCCTGAACGATGCACCTCACCCCAGACTGAAGGTGTCTGGGGTGACTCCCGAACTCCACGTGTCCAGGCCTAGGCCGCCTGGACACTGACCGCTGGACAGCAGCCCTCAGGCTGAAGGTGCCTGGGACTTGGACCTCGTGGTGAAGATGTCTGCCCCTTTTATAGCCTCTCCCAGCCAGCACAGCGGGTTCCCCGCCCCGCCGTACAACAGCCGCAAGAGACCAAAAAGGGTACGGCACTCCAGCGATGGTTCAACCCGGCCCAAAGTGACAGCACCACCTGCTGGGCTGCAGGGAACTGAACATTACTGATGTCTCCATCCGAATCAGCATACTGAAAGGTACCTACCTGCTACATTTACATCACAGAAACCTGAAAATTTAAAAGGGGTGTGTAGACTTTTTATATCCACTGTATATGTGAATCAGAATGACAAGAAAGACATCGTAAATCCCAAAGGGAGAGGGAGAACTGCTGCTGCGGTATGAGCACTTTGGTTTACCGTTGACCAGAGGCAGGACTGACTTCCAAGGAGTTTTGTTATCACTTCAAGCCTTACGCCGGAAGTGCGTCATACGCATGCGGGAATGTGTCGTCGTTATCCCGCCTATTTTTGGTAGCTTTCAGCAAAGCATGGGGGACCAGAGGCAAGGGCAGGATCCTTCTCCCCCTGCCCCTTTATAATGCATGCCACCAGTAGCACACCTGATGTAGGTGCCATTGCAGATGGACCAACCACGCTTTGATAACATGCAAGGAAGTGCAGAGTAGCTGCCGGGTTTTAATATGTTTGACCACAGTTAATTAATGGTCAAATGTTTATGCTTTCCCTTTTAAGGCTTCTTTGCAGGGCCGCCATCAGGAATTTTGGGGCCCCTTACACAGCTTTAGGCATGGGCCCCCTGGAGCAGAGAACCGGGGTGGTGCTGCCGCCACAAATTGAGAACGGGGGGGGGGGGGGGCTGCCGCGAGTTGAGAAGCGCGGGGGGGGGGGGGGGGGATGTGCCGCGCTTCTCAACTTGCACCTACTTGAGGCTTAGGTGCAAGAAATATCTCCTAAACCTACACGCTTTCAGAAAAGAAAAAATTGGGTTCCCCTGGGTGGACTTTTAAGGCACTGGTAGTATTAATTCCAAATATACCGGATATTGAAGTAAAAAATCGTTTTTATTCACAATTATACATATTTATCAAAAAATGAAATATTAAATTAAAATATACAGTTCCAAAGATTGTCACCATATAGGTAAATCCATGAAAACCTTCTTTATACCCGACGCGTTTCGGGATAACCTTCTTCAGGGGTGTGTAGAGAAGGACAATTAGTTCATTATTATAAATGTAGTAGGAGAATGATGAATATTTAATTGGATGTGATTTTTTAAAAGCATTGAAAAAATAAACAGCACGCTGGGTTCTGTCAATGGGGTTACCAGTCAAGCAAGAAGTGGGTATCAGAATATACAATTAATGCAGGTTTGAGAAGGACATTTATAAGGAACAGGTGTTCATCCCATTAGGGAGAAATTATTCCAAAGATCGAGAAGCCGGTGGATCAACCAGAAGAGATATACTGGGACTGGGGTAGAGGTCCCTGAGTATATGAGATCTGTAAAAGACCTAATAATGTCCGCTGTCAAACAGTACACTGTATTATTAACATAGTCAACCTCACACCATGACAGTCCAGCAAAGAGTGCTGGTTAACCTACACGCTTTAGGAGATATTTGCAAAAGACAGGTGTAGCGATACCTCCAACTAAGGAGGCCGCAGAATTAGATTTGGGCCCTGAGTGCAGCTCCGCCAACCCCCGGCAATAGGCTCTACCCCCTTCTGGCACAGCTAGTACTAACAATCAATGATATGTCCTATGCAATAGAATAACTAAGCAAGGACACAGTAATGAATTGTAATAGGTAAAGTGTTTTACTCATTAATTCTCAATATGGATAAAGGGGTAACAGTAATCACAGTTCCAGATAATCACTCCTAAGGGCAGCGTCCTGCCACTCTAACACACTATATAGTAACACACGCTACAGGTGCGCCATATGGGCGACCGTTAACTAAGTGCCCTATGGCGCAGCAATCAAACACGCTAGAATCCCCACCAGGCCTGGTTCTAATATTTAACTTAGTCCTTCTTTTTTCACCGGCAGGTCTGTAATGGTGGTGCACTTTAAACAGAGTATAACTTTGTAATCCAAGGGGTATGAAAATAACTTGTAGGCCACGGCAGTCTATATGCCTATATACAGCAACAGTATCTTAGCTGGGCTTACGCCCTCTCACCCGCCGGACTACGGATCCAGTCCGGGAAACCTCCACCGGTCGTGTCACACACACTCGATCTCTCCAACGATCGGGCCCCCGATCCGACAAGGCTGTAGCTCACAAAGTCAGATGCCACCCAGGCTCGCAGAGGGGAGGGTGGAAGGCTCTTTGGTGCAGAGCAAGGCCTCAGGCTTCAGGCCTTGCACTCCGACACATCTGCACAGGAGGATCCGTCTGCGAAGTCTCGTGTCCCCCCCAAAGAGGCCGAGCCCGGCCTCGCCTCCTCCTTTTATAACCCCTCCCATGAGTCTCTGCGGTGGAGCATCACAAGAATGGGGTTATGGGTAATGTAGTTTCTTCCCAATATAGGGGAATACCCCGCTACACACTCCCCCCACTTAAACTCTTTGGTCCCCAAAGATAAATTTTAGCAACATTTATATACAACATTGGACAATTCCGAAAACGATGTTGGGACAGGGGATTCCCACCATAACTGAGGGGTTGAATTCCCTTGCCCACAGGTCACATTATCATGGGTGGCCTGCCTAACTGTGCCAGAGAGTGAGCTGGGGTTGCCCTCCACCAAATGGACAGTGGAGGGATCCGGAATCTCAGCATTTCTCCTAGCAGTGACCACAGAGTCTTCCGAACTGTTCCCCATCTGGGGGTAGGTCAGCTTCTTAGGAGGTCGAATGACTCTTCGAGCTCTTTGCTCTCCTGGAATCTCTGGCTCTGGCGCCACAGGCTCCTCTTCCTCGGAGCAACTATCATGGGCATCTTCCCAGTAATCTGCTGAAGGACTGAAAGGGATGAATTCTGTAGCCTCTGGGTTCAGTGTTTCATCTGTGGTATCTTGGGTGACTGGAAGATCTATGATAGAAGTTCCTGGAGTTGGGGAAGACCACAGCCAATCAAGCTCTCCTTCTTCATCTCCACTAAGTTGGGAGGCTTCTCCATTTCCAGCTCGGGAGGTCTGTGACCGAGTGTGCGGCCTAGGAGTATCCAAGATAGAGGCCGGTGCAGGGGAGTCTCCCACGGAAGGTATTCTAACTGCCTCCGCAAGTGGGAGCAGGTGGTTTCGATGCCATGTCTTCAGTGGGCCTACCTTTCCCTCTGGCTTCACCTTGTAGACAGTTAGGCCCGGCAACTTCCTGCAGATGACATAGGGTTCAGATCTCCATCTGTCTGCAAGTTTGTGCTTTCCGGGGACTCCCAGATTGCGCAACAGTACTCGATCCCCGGGCTGTAGGTCTTGTACCCGGACCTTCAAGTCGTAATTTCTTTTATTCCGAGCTCCCCTTTGATCTGAGGCCGCTTGAGCTTGTTCATATGCTACTTTCAGGCTGTGTCTGAGCCTGTCCACATATCCTTTGTGGGAGGTGACTGAGGAATGGTCCAGTGAGGTGCCAAAAGCCAGGTCCACCGGTAGTCTCGCTTCTCTCCCAAACATGAGTCGATATGGGGAATAGCCTGTAGCATCACTGATGGTGCAGTTGTAAGCATGTACTATGGCTGCTATGTGTTTGCTCCAATGTTGCTTTTTCTCGCTTTCCAGAGTCCCCAACATGTTGAGCAAGGTTCGGTTGAACCTTTCCGGCTGAGCATCTCCCTGAGGATGGTAAGGTGTAGTTTGAGTCTTCTTAATTCCCAACGAATCCAAGAGCTTCCGGATCAGCTTACTCTCGAAGTCCCTCCCTTGGTCTGAATGGAGTCTCTGTGGCAGCCCATAATGGACAAAATACTTCTCCATAAGTACCTTGGCCATGGTGGAGGCCTTCTGATCTTTGGTGGGGAAGGCCTGGGCATATCGGGTGAAATGGTCGGTTATCACCAGAACATTTCCTAGTCCACTCAGGTCGGGTTCGAGGCAGAGAAAATCAATGCACACCAGGTCCATGGGCCCTTGGCTCTGTAGATGGCCCATTGGGGCAGCTTGATGAGGCAAAGTCTTCCTCTGGATGCATCGCGCACATGAGTGGCAGTACTCCTCTACCTCTGCCCTCATGCAGGGCCAATAGAACCGACTTCTGACAAGTTGAAAGGTCCTTTCAGCCCCTAGGTGGCCATGATTGTCATGCAAGGCCATCAGAACAGTCTCCCGATGTTTCTCTGGGAGGAACATCTGCCACTTATCTTCTGAGTCATCAGAGGGGCCCCTTCGGTAGACCACTCCCTGATGTAACTGCAACCTATCCCACTCCGAGCTTCTTTTGAAGGTTGACGCATGAGTATGTTTGGATCCTGATTTTTCAAGGCCTCCAGGACCAATCTCCCCATGGGGTCTTCCAATTGGTCACACCTCAATTCCTTCTTGGACAGTCTTGGTAGGTTGTCCTCTTCCAATTGAGCTACTCCACAGTAGTGTTTGGGGACTCCCACCGTGGTAACTCCTATTTCCTCTGCTCTGGAGCATCCTCGGGCTTGGAATGCAGCTCCTTGACAAAGGGCCTGCACCCCGTCCGGTGCCACTTGGGTCCAATCTTCTATTTCAATGGTCGGGGAATGAGATCTTCTGGACAGGGCGTCTGCGTCTCGATTCCCCACTCCTGGTCTATACTTAAGGCTGAAGTTGAATCCAGACAGTGCGGCCAGCCACCTGTGTCCAGTGGCATCCAGCTTGGCCGTGGTGAACAGGTAGGTAAGGGGGTTGTTGTCGGTCTTCACAGTGAACTCTGCTCCATACAGGTAGTCTTTGAGCTTGTCTACTACCGCCCACTTGAGGGCCAGGAACTCCAGCTTGTGAGTGGGGTAGTTCTTCTCAGAGGGGGTCAGGCTCCTACTCACATAGGCAACAGGCCGCAATTGCCCCTCATGTTCTTGGTAGAGTACTCCTCCCAGACCATCATGACTAGCATCCACGTGCAGTTCATAGGGTTTGGTTGGGTCTGCATAGGCCAAGACTGGTGCAGTGGTCAGGCTCCTCTTCAATTCCTGGAAAGCCTCTTCACACTTCTGATTCCACTGATCTCTGATGGACTCTCCTGGCCTCCTGGGCCCCGATCCATCCTCCTCTCCTTCAGTCTTGAGCAACTCATTCAATGGTCTAGCAATTCGGGCAAATCCCTCCACAAACCTCCTGTAGTAGGAGCAGAAGCCCAAGAAGGATCTGAGTTCTGTTACTGTGGTGGGCTGTGGCCAGGAGGTAACTGCCTCCAATTTCTCAGGGTCTGTGGCCACCCCTTCTTCAGATACTATGTGCCCCAGATAGTTCACAGAAGACTGGTAGAACCGACACTTCTCAGGCGAAAGCTTAAGTCCTTCCTCACTGAGTCTTCTCAACACTTTCTCCAGCCTCTCTTCATGTTCCTCCAAGGTTCTCCCAAAGACAATGACATCGTCTAGGTATACAAGGACTTCGATCAAGTTCATGTCCCCTACTGTCTTCTCCATGAGGCGTTGGAAAGTAGCTGGGGCTCCAGACAGACCTTGGGGCATCCGGTCGAATTCAAAGAACCCCACTGGGGTTATGAAAGCTGTCTTCTCCTTGTCTGCTGGGTGCATCGGAATCTGATAGTACCCACTCTTGAGATCCATAACGCTAAACCATTTGGCTCCAGACAAGCTCTGTAGGGCATCCTCTATCCTCGGAGTGGTGTATTGGTCAGGTATGGTTCTCCTGTTGAGAGTCCTGTAGTCTATACAGAGCCTCAATGATCCATTCTTCTTTCGGACCACCACTATGGGAGAGGCATAGGGGCTTCTGGACTCCCGTATCACACCAGTCCTCTTGAGTTCTGCAAGTTGTTCCCTCAGATCCTCCAGATCTGCTAGCGGGACCCGCCTGACCCTCTCTCGGAAGGGCTTATCTTCCTGGAGGCGGATCCGATGGGTGGCACTCCTTGCACACCCCACATCAAACTCATCCTTAGAGAAGATCTTCTCCCATCTATTCAACTGGGCCTTGGCTCTCTCTTTCCAAGCCCTGGACAGATTCGGGTTTTCCATGGTCAGCTTCTCCCAAACATCCCCTTCTTCACCTGTCCTCCTCACTTCTGACAGGGTAACAGGGGCCGCCGGGCTCACCTGGCCTAGCAACATTCTGGCTGGGATGTCCATGGGGTCTTTGGTAGTATTCCTAACACTCACTGGAACTCTATAATGGGCCTTCTTCAGGACCTTCAGCGGAATCACTTCCGGTATCACCTCCAGGCCTGAGGACTCACCCCTTGGGTCTGACTCCAGCATGACAAAGGGACCAGGCTGCTCCCAAGTAAGCTTCACAGTGGCCCTGAGACAGGTTACTTCACCGGGCTGCAACACTACCCCTTCTCTTCCAAGTCTCCACACCTTCCATTCCCTATCTCCTCTCCAGGGGTCTCCCGCTCTTGGACCAGCCGTTGGTAGGCTGTCTTCAGCATGGGATGGATCTTGGTAGCTGCTTGTCTTTCTTCTGTCACGAGAGGAATCAGGAGTCTTCGGACCAGGTCCGTGTTTGTCCCTATTATAAGGGAATTCTTGTTGGCTCCAGGTGGCCTAGGACACACAACTGCCAGGGTGTCAAACACTTCGGCCTTCCCACCCACGGATGGGTCAAAGGTCATTTGGATGGGAAGGTAGCCGTCGTAAGGGAAACTCTGGGTTCCAATTCCCCATATTTCCAGCTCCTCTATCTTCTGGATAGGCAGATGACTCAGGTGCCTGTCGTAGAAGTCCCGGTATAGTAGGGTCACTTGTGCCCCGGTATCCAGGAGGCCCCTGGTGTAGACTCCCTCCACTTGAATGGGCACTATAGGGGATGGGCCTACCAGCTTCTCTGGATATGGTCCGGCAGGAGCCGCCTTCTTCAGACCTTTTCCCTTTGGACTCTCTCTTGTCCTATTCCCTTTGGACTTGAACCTTTCTTGAGCCTGGTATGCACTGACTTCCCTCCTTTTAATGGGTGTAGGAACCCGCTGAGGCGTACTATTATTTTTCTTGGGTGGGCACCCCCTTTGGGGGGTGCCGTGCCTCTCCTGAGGGGTCTCCCCCCTTCTTCTTGGAGTATAGCTTTGTTGAGGGGTATTGCGTTTCCCCTTTGGTGTTCTATCTCTCTTTTTGTTTTTCTTCGCATTCAGCTTGGAGTTTACTGAAGATGGTGGGCACCCGGTTGACTCCTTCACCGGGGCCCTCTGGAGTTTCCCGCTGGCTTGCGGTTGTCTGGTCTCTTCTTCTTCGGACTAGAACATGTGGCTGCAATGTGGCCAACTCCCCCACAGTTGAAGCAGACTATATCTCCCCATTCTTGTAAAGGTTCGGGTGCTGAGGCAATCGGGAACAATTCCTTCCTTGGACTTTCCTTCTTCTTGGGACACTCTGTGTCTTTTGCTATCAGAGAGGTCAATATCTCTAACACCTTGGACATCTGAGTTTTTAGGGTGTCTATCTCCGCCTCTCTTTCAGGGGTCATTACTGGATTGACCAGCACCTGTGCGGGTACAACAATTGTCTTATCCTTCTGCTGGTCCTGTTGCAGCGCCTCCTCATCTCTGATAATTTTTATTAAATCAGCATAAGTCAGCAACATTCCTCCTCCCAAGGTTTTCAGGTGCAGCCAGACTGGATCGGAGCGTAGCGCTCCCTTTAAGACTTGCTTCATTCTTGCCGCATCGGCATCTTGGGGCTTCATCCCTTTCTTTAACACAATCTTGCACAGCAGCCTGTTTAGCCTTCTGACATACTCGGAAAGTTTCTCCTCCGGTTTTTGGAAAGTGTGTTCAAACTGGTAGACCGTCTCTGTCACCTTGTCTAATTGACCAAACTCTTCCTGCAGCATAGCTAGACAGTCCTGCGCCGTGCACCCTGCATTCCCAAACCGGAAACTTTTCACTGCTTCTGCTGCTGCACCTTTAAGGCTTTCTAACACTCGCTGCCTCTTCTGTGCCTCCGGCACCTCCCATGCCTCCACCGCCTGTAATGCCTGTTCCACCCAAGTATCAAAATCTTCTTCCCCTGCCGGGACAGGGAGCTTCCCTGAGAATATTTTTAGTCTCCGGTAGCTAGTTTCCACATGCACCGTACTTGTCTTCTGACATTTGGCTAGCAAATCCCCTATTGCATTTATCAGTTCTGGTGATATAGCAGTGGCCGATGCAGGTGCCACCGGGGGTGTCGCCCTGTCTTCTCTTTCAGGTGTAGTTCGGGCCGCAGCCTGTGGCGATCCCGTAGGGGATGGTTCCCTTTCTACAGTTATTGCGTGCGCCAGCCTAAATGTTCTGTTGTCTGGCGTCCGCAGACACTTGTGCTTACAGGCCTCTGGCATCCCGTCCCAATATTCCACTAATGCGTATTGATATGAGATGTTTGGGTCTGTCTTCATGTCTATCACCCACGGTGTGTGATCTGGGGACACTGAACTCATCAGTTCCTCTACCGTCTCACTTGACCATTTCTCGCCAGGGAGACTAATGGCTATCGACTGTTTTGGCTCTGTATTAGCGGCTTTGCACCACTCTTCTACCGCTCTTGGATCCATGGGGTCCATGCCGGCACTTCTGGCGTTCGCTTGCTGCATCAGGATCCCGGACGAGAACCCCCACGTGTAGCGATACCTCCAACTAAGGAGGCCGCAGAATTAGATTTGGGCCCTGAGTGCAGCTCCGCCAACCCCCGGCAATAGGCTCTACCCCCTTCTGGCACAGCTAGTACTAACAATCAATGATATGTCCTATGCAATAGAATAACTAAGCAAGGACACAGTAATGAATTGTAATAGGTAAAGTGTTTTACTCATTAATTCTCAATATGGATAAAGGGGTAACAGTAATCACAGTTCCAGATAATCACTCCTAAGGGCAGCGTCCTGCCACTCTAACACACTATATAGTAACACACGCTACAGGTGCGCCATATGGGCGACCGTTAACTAAGTGCCCTATGGCGCAGCAATCAAACACGCTAGAATCCCCACCAGGCCTGGTTCTAATATTTAACTTAGTCCTTCTTTCTTCACCGGCAGGTCTGTAATGGTGGTGCACTTTAAACAGAGTATAACTTTGTAATCCAAGGGGTATGAAAATAACTTGTAGGCCACGGCAGTCTATAGGCCTATATACAGCAACAGTATCTTAGCTGGGCTTATGCCCTCTCACCCGCCGGACTACGGATCCAGTCCGGGAAACCTCCACCGGTCGTGTCACACACACTCGATCTCTCCAACGATCGGGCCCCCGATCCGACAAGGCTGTAGCTCACAAAGTCAGATGCCACCCAGGCTCGCAGAGGGGAGGGTGGAAGGCTCTTTGGTGCAGAGCAAGGCCTCAGGCTTCAGGCCTTGCACTCCGACACATCCGCACAGGAGGATCCATCTGCGAAGTCTCGTGTCCCCCCCAAAGAGGCCGAGCCCGGCCTCGCCTCCTCCTTTTATAACCCCTCCCATGAGTCTCTGCGGTGGAGCATCACAAGAATGGGGTTATGGGTAATGTAGTTTCTTCCCAATATAGGGGAATACCCCGCTACACAGGCATCAATGTCTACGGCGCATGAGCCGTAGACAACGGCGCGCAGGCGCACTGAGCGTGTCGTTTCTAACGGCGATCATGCGCGGGAGTGACGTCATCGCGACTCCGGCCAGTCACTGCGCCGGAGCCGCGATACCCGGAAGTCACTCTGGGAGAGATGGCGGCAACTAGCTCATTATGCCTTTGTCTTGCATTGTGTTTTTTCAGAGGGTTTACTTCCTCTTTAAAGGCACTGCAGGAATATTTGGCAAGTACTGTATGTGTGGTACATGTAACAACAATCTCCCGTATTCGTGATATGTCTGGGCTATGGGGTAGAGTGGCAAGAAAAACCGGGGGGGGGGGGGGGTTCCGCAAGTTGAGAAGCATGGGGGGGGGGTGCTGCGAATTGAGAAGCGGGGGGTGCTGCCGTATGTCCCCCCTCCCCCAGAATTAAGGTTGGGGGGCTTTGGGTGCTGACGAATAAAAAAAAATTAGAAAAAAAAGGGGGGTTGCCATCCAGGCCCCTGGGGACCTCCGGGTCCCTTACAAGAAAAAAAAAAAAAAGGGGGGGGTTGCCACCCGGGCCCATAGGGACCTCCGGGCCCCTTACAAAAAAAATAAAAAAAGGGCCCCTTACATGTGTACTGCCTGTACCCCCCTGATGGGGGCCCTGCTTCTTTGCCTGGGGTATTTTTACTCTGTGTATATTTTAACATTTGTGGTGTTCATCAACATGGCTGACATGGGTTTCTCTGCTGTTTGTGTTTTTTTATTTCTGCCGTTTATTCCACCCATATGTAACTTTGGGAGTGTGTGGTTACTTGTCTTTAAGGAGTTGTAAAGTCTCATGGTTTTTCATTAAGGTGAAAAATCTTCTGTGGTACAGCTTTTCCCCCAGAGCCCCCCTTTTTCTTACCTGAACCCGGTCGTTCCAGCAACGAGCACAAGCCCAGCAGCTCCAGCCGCTGTCTCGAGTCCTCATTTGATAGTTTGATAGCAGCAGGAGCCATTGGAAAGCGGCTCTCTGTGGGGGCACCCAATGAAGAGGAGGAACCAGGAGTGCCATCGGGGGACCCCAGAAAAGGGGGATTGGGGCCGCTCTGTGCAAAACCCTTGCACAGAGCAGGTAAGTATGACACGTTTGTTGTTTTAAAAAATGTAAACCTTTACAATCACTTTAAAGGATATTGTATCCAGGCGAACTACCTCCATCTGGCGTGATAACTCTGTTTTTGGCTTGTTTGTCAGTATATTCTCTCTTCTTTGTTGGGTTGCATTTTTGATAAGGTGACTCTCCACAGGTTTGTATGGCATTTTTTAGTTAAATCAATATTATCTTGTGATACTGCTTTTCAGCCGTGACCCATTTGTATATCACTGTTGCTAAAAGTTATTTTAACAACATTTTTTCCACACTAGGATTATCTGCCACTGGGTATCTTGGCTTTATGTCCAGGTTAATGGTTCCTGTATATCTTCTTATATGGCTTTTTACATTCTTGGTTCAATAATACCATGTAGTTTGAGTTCATATTTTGAAGGTAGGTTGGGAATCTGTCCAGTTTTATTTTTTAATCCCCCCTTAGTGTTTACTCCGATTTCCACTGAGAGGTCGACATTATGTGTGATATAACCCTCTTTTTGGTTCTCCCTCTCCCTTGGGATTTACAATGTCTTTCTTGTCATTTTGATTCATATATATATATGGATTTTTGATTGAAGGTTGATTATGTCATTGGTGCTGTAAGCGTAAAAGTTTTTGTCAACTACCACGTAATACATTGGAGACAAGAATTTGGATCCTGAGGAAGCTGAATGCCAAGCGAAACGTGTCCATCTACTAGTCTTCCCGTATATCATGAAGGATCTAGGTACCCCTCTTATTATATTAAAGGGTAGTTAATGTGTGATTAATCTTATAGTGGATTTTAATGGATTAATAAAATTGCATTGTTTTTTTTATTTTTTGTTCTCCGACATTTGTTATTGTGGAACATATAAATCCCCCTGCCCCACTTTCCTCATTTGTGGTCTGTTGGGGCTTTCTCATTATATATTTTATAAAGTGTTCGCCCACCAAAGCAAACCTCCGGCTGCAGCTGGAAATGATTCAGTTAGTGGCAATATTACTACTCACTAGCAGCTCCCTGCTGTGGAGGCTAAAACTACTTTGCATGCTAGGACGCAAGTGGCTCGCTGCATCCTAGCAACCAAGGATGCTGTGCAGGCATTGAGCAGGTGATCCCAGTCCGGGGACTTCCACCTGCTGTGTCTCCACACACAGCGTCTGCAGCGGTCGGGTCTCCGGCTCAGCGGCGGTTGAGGATGACCAAGTCAGATGCCACCCAGGCTCGCAATGGGGTGGAAGGCTCTTTGGGTAGCGGCGCAAGGCCCCAGGCTTCAGGCCTTGCACCACAGCGGATCCACACAGAAAGATCTGTCCACTCTAGTCTCGTGTCCCAAAGCGCCCAAGCTTAGCCTCCCCTCCTCCTTATATAGCTCCACCCATGAGTCTCTGTGGTGACAACACTGCACCCTGGGTGCCAAGGGGGGTTCTGGGAAAGGTAGTCCAATGAGTCTTAAAGGAGACCCCGCTACATAGGGAATAATTAAAGAGGAACTCCAGGCTCCCCCCCAAAAAATGAATCTACAAATACTGCAGCTGCTGACTTTTAATATAAGGACAATTACCTGTCCAGGGTTCCAGCGATGTCCGCCCCCGAGCCAATTCTTCAATCAGCTTCGGGCTCAGGTGCCGGCATCTCAAGTAAGGGAAAAAGGAAGTGAAGCCTTGCGGCTTCACAGCCAGTTTCCCTTTGCGCATGCGTGAGTCGTTAATGGTCCTGTAGTCTTCTGGGACCTGTGATGTGTCCCAACAGACTGCAGGGAAGGTAGTGGCGATCTAAGTCAAAAGTGGGAGCAGGCACCTGTCAAAATCAGGTATACGCTCCCCCCTCCCCAAAATAATCAAATGTGGCAGTGGAGGGGGGAGGGTGCAAACAAGCGGAATGTCCCCTTTTGGGTGGAGCTCCTCTTTAACTCAATTTCTAAAAATGAGTGCATGTGTTTTGCACAGCAAAAGAAACATTAAAGGACCGTACACACGACAACAATTGCCCGATGGACGTGTTTTGTCGGATAATCCGACCGTCTGTATGCTCCATCGGACAATTGTTGTCGGAATTTCCCACAACAAATGTTGGCTGTGCATGCTCTCAAATTGTCCGACAACAAATGTGTTTATCCGATCGTGTGTACACAAATCCGTCGGACTAAAATCCAAAGTACAAACACGCATGCTCCGAACCAATGCTAACCATCAGACAACATTAGCAGAAGTTGCCCAAAGGGTGGCGCTAAAGAGCAGAAAAAACACGTAGTTTTGTGAATGTTGGCTGAAAATGTTCTGCCGTCTGTATGCAGAACAAGTTCACGGACAACGCCCTTCGAACAAAAATCCACGGATTTGTCAGATGGAAGTCCCATCGTGTGTACGAGGCTTAATAGTGGTTATTGCAGGAGATAATTAAGTTGCATGAATTGCTTTTATATGATTACTAGCTAGCTGACGGTTATTAGGGGAGTTCAAGTTTTAAGGATTTTTTTTAAATGATTTAATTAGAGTAAAGCCTAGTACACACGACCGAGAATCTCGTCAGGAAAAAAACCCGTAGTTTTTCCCTGAAGAGATTCTTGACAAGAATCTTGTCCCGGCCGAGTGTACACACGCTCGATTCAATCAAAAGAACCGCCATTCTTTTGAATGGAACGAACGCGGTGATGTCATCGACTACGACGAGCGTGCGGTCACATTCGATGCCATCGCTGCCATCTTGCTACACCCTACCTATGCCTAGGAAGCTAACGCGCATGCGTTTAAGTCATTTCGAGCATGTGCGGGTTTCCACGGCGACAGGTAAGCGTACACACTCTCGGGTTTCTCGTCGAGAATTCCAACAAGAAAATAGAGAGCAGGTTCTCTATTTTTCTCGTCGAGATTCTGGCCAGTTTTCTTGACGAGAAACCTGAAAGCCTCGTACACATGGCCGGTTTACTGCTGGTTCTTGCTGAGAAAACCGGTCGTGTGTACGAGGCTTAAGGGAAAATTTGAATCCCTTTTTTTCCAGGTTAGCTGGTAAATATACTGGGAAAATTTGTTTGTTTGAAATTTGAATCCCTGTTGTGTTTTTACTGCCCTTTGGGGCTTATTTGCCCTGAACTATTATTATGTTGAAAACAATTACACTAGACATGAAAATCGCCAAGAGTAAAACAGAGAGAAATACCTTTTTCTGAAGTAATACAAAGCTAGAACCATGTCGGCTTTTTTTCCATCTGCTGCTGTTTTCTGAGGTTGGCACTGGATGTCTCAGTTTGCCCTTCCCCTTCCCCCGGTGAATTCACAGATTAATTCAGGGTTCATGTTTATGTGGGAAGATGGCCATGCAGGCATAGTCATAGTCAGTTTGTCCTCACAAACCAATTGTTCTCTGGTATTTTGTTCTCTGGTATTTTGGTTATCTGTGGTTTCAAAACCAGCTGTAATGTCTGAAAATGTCCAGCAGGGTGAGACAAAACATTTGTAAACAACATTTCTAGATTTTTCATCTAGACACTGTACTACTGTATAAGAAAATGTGTAATTTCAGTTGGGCTGATATAGTTTTAGTATAGGTGATACACTAGTCAGAATGTGTTAGAAGATTGCAGTTAATTTTATTATATATTGATACAGTATCTCACCGGCCATTTATGGTAACACAAATTGCTTATCAGCCAATCACATGGCAGCAGCTCAGTGCATTTAGGCATCTAGATGTGGTGAAGGCGACTTGATGAAGTTACAACTGAGCATCAGAATGGGGAATAAAAAAGGGGATTTAAGTGACTTTGAATGTGGCATGTTTGTTGGTGCCAAACGGGCTGGTCTGAGTATTACAAAAACTGCTGATCTACTGGGATTCCATCCCGGTCCAAGCCGGTGTTGGCAAGGTGTACCTAATAAAGTGTCTGGTGCGTATATATATATGTAGCGGCACCCCCTTTTCCCACTTCTTCCTCTTTCTCTCTTTGCGGCTGGCTGACTCATCTAGGGGTACCAGGGAGAAGAATGGGGGGGGGGGGGACGCACCACCAGCTCGTGCCCTCTGATGTGTGTTATGCAGAGGTGTGAGCTAAATCTTTTACCTTCGGGTCTGTGTTCACGTCCGGAGCTTCAGCTTCTCTTGTGGAGGATGATTGCCACTGTTACAGGCAGGGCACTTAGCTCCCAGTAACTTGAGTTCCACGCCAAATAAAGTCCAACACTTATTTATTCTGTTAGAGCAACAAATAGTCCTAGAAGAGTAGACTGGTTGAACTGTAAGAACAGACAGGTGTGGGAAGGAGAAGGTCCAGGCACAATCAAAGAATTAAAGTTCTCTCCTGTTCCGTATAGTGCAAACAGGCTTGGCGCACAGTCGCTGCCACCAACTGTGAATTTGGTTTCTGCCACAAACCTTAGTGAAAGTAGAGGCCTCTGCCATAGACCTTGATGATAGGTCTCTGCCACCGACGTGGTTCAGTTGGATCCCCGCCACTGACCATAAGAACATAGAATACCTCCGTTAGGATAAATAGCCCCTGTCAGGGAAAGACATCCATCCGGACGGTCTCCAGAGGCCCAGACCGTCACCGGCATTATGCTGTACCAGCTCTTCAGGAAGGTCACATCTCTGGTCCCTTACGCCCTGAATTCGGGCACCCAATTCCGGGGGCACCCTAGTAATACTTCATCCCTCGCGGGACCCAGTGGAAGGTACTGGGCCCCAGGCCTTCTTGCAAAGTACCTCACCCCAAGCTTAAGGTGCCTGGGATGGAACTCGACTCCACGTGCCCAGGCCAAAGGCACCTGGAGACGGACGAACGGACAGCAGCCCCCAGGCTGAAGGTGCCTGGTGCACGGACTCCTCGTGCGCAAGATGTCCACCCCCTTTATACACTCTCCCAGCAAGCACAGTGGGTTCCCCGCCACACTACTGCCGCGAGAGGACAAAAGGGGCACGGCCCTACAATGGTGGTTCAACCCCAGCCCTAGGCGACAGCGCCACCCAGGGGCCACAGGGAACTGGACACCACTGATATCTTCCACGAACAAAAACAACCATAAAACCCTCGTAATTAGTGCATCTGGGGCATACTACCGCCCAAACACTCCCCCTAAATATTGATACCCGCTACACTTGTGAGGTCAGGCACTGATGTTGGACTAGAAGGCCTGGCTTGCAATCTCTGCTCTAATTCCTCCCAAAGGTTTTCGATCTGGTTTTGGTATTGGAATTTGGTGGAGGGGGGATTATGGTGTGGGGTTATTTTTCAGGGGTTGGGTTTGGCCTCTTAGTTCCAGTCAAGGGAACTCTTAAGGCGTCAGCATAGCAAGACATTTTGGACAATTTCATGCTCCCATCTTTGTGGGAACAGTTTGGGGATGGCACCTTCCTGTTCCAACATGACTGCGCACCAGTGCAAACAACACAGCAAAAAACATGGATGAGCGAGTTTGGGGTAGAGGAACTTGACCCGCCTGCACACGGTTCTGGCCTCAACCCGAAAGAACACCTTTGGGATGAATTGGAGCAGAGACTGCGAGCCAGGCCTTCTCGTCCAACATCAGTGCCTGACCTCACAAATGTGCTTCTGGAAGAATGGTCAAACATTCCCATTGACACACTCCTAAACCTTGTGGACCGCCTTCCCAGAAGAGTTGAAGCTGTTATAGCTGCAAAGGGTGGGCCAACTCAATATTGAACCCTACAAGCTAAGACTGGGATGACATTAAAGTTCATGTGCTTATAAAGGCAGGCGTCCCAATAATTTTGGTAATATAGTGTACTGTATATTTGATTTTTACAGCAGAAGCCAGAATGTGAACAAATAAAACCTGTTCTAATGCATATTGTTAGGCAGACCCGCTTCCTAATTGGCCGGAAGAAAAAGCAGAAAAACAATAGTGCTCTGCACCTCGAGCCCACCCTTTTTTGAAGCCAATTAGAGCTTAAAAAAAAAACCCCATAGATAGCAATGTGTCTGGCGCCCTGCATGTAGATTAGGGGCTGGGCGCATGGATTAGGGGGTGGCGCCCCTGGGCCCCTAATGGAGCGGCCGCTACTAATAGATTGCTCACTGGAATTGGCGTGGGGACACATTGGACCCCTTCAGCTGCCTGTGCTCTTTCTGGGTTTTCTAATGTTTCTCAACACTTTTAGGAGGATTGAGCTACATTTATAGCAGCTTTGAGAGAGTTGGTTGTTACCTGAGTTTGGTGCTCTAACAGATGACATTAAAAGGTACCAACTAGTAACTAAAATAAACTCACATTAGAGAATAATTGCTTTTAAAACATAATTTAAAGCAGAGCTTAACCTAAAAGGGGAAGTTCCACTTTAAGGCCCCCCTCCTCTTTAGAAAATGGCAGTTTTTTTTTGGGGGGGGGGGTGGAAGCAGGTCCTGGATTTTGACAGGTACTCGCTAATGGGAGTGGTTTCATAATTATCAATCAGCTGCTGCAGAATCAGGGGTTTAATGAGGAAAAGCAACAATATTCTCCTGCGCATTGGTGTGATAGTCCAAAATACAAAAGAACTCTGTAGTCAGAAGTGGATATTACTTTCAAGCCTTGCTGTCCTTTTACCATTTGGTAATTATTAAGCACAGATCAGATGTGTGAAACGCGTCTACGTGACTAACACCTGGTGTCCCTGGTGTATTTTGACCGTCTGCAATAAAAGGCACTTTTGGAAACTTTGGATGTGCAGCCATTTCTTATTTTTCTCAAATTTTTACGGAAGCGGGCCGGGGCTAGCACTCCTACTTGGTTCCAATCGAGGTATTGCACACACCTGGAGCAGCAGATTCCACTTCTTTTGATATTGCTGCCCTCTAGGACTGGGGTTGTCCTCAGGACACTGTAGAAAAAAGATAAAAACAGAGGGCGCACTGGCCTAGTGCATTAGGGCTCTGATGAAGAAGGACATCCTTTGAAATGTGTCAGCCAGCAGGGACCCTGGTAAAGTCCTCCTTGAGCTAGAGGCTTTGGCAAAGCTGAGAGATTGCAGCCACCTGTAGTGGCTTTATGAGCGATTTTACTACCTACACTTGTGAGTAGTTTTATTTTGTATTTTATCTTTAACCACTTGCCGACCAGCTCATGCCGATAAACGTTGGCAAAGTGGCACGTTCCCCCGAATTGCCGTATGGGTATGTGAACCCGTGGCACGGCGGGGGACCTGATGCGCATGGCCGGCAGGCGCGATCGCCTCCGGCCACTCACGATTGCAGAAATGAGAGCTAGAACAGGGTTTTGTGTGTGTAAACACACAAATCCCTGTTCTGTCAGGGGAGAGGAGACATATGTTTGTTCCAGTAGGAACAACGTTATGTCTCCTCCTCCAGTCAGTCCTATCCCCATACAGTTAGAAACACTAACTAGGGAACACATTTAACCCCTTGATCGCCCCTTAGTGTTAACCCCTTCCATGCCAGTGACATTTTCACAGTAATCAGTGCATATTTATAGCTCTAAACGCTGTATAAATATCAATGGTCCCAAAAATGTGTCAAAAGTGTCTGATCTGTACACCGCAATGCCGCAATACCCCTGAAAATCGCAGATCACCGCCATTACTAGTGAAAAAAATAAAATAAAAAAATGGCATAAAAATGGCATAAATCTTTCCCATAGTTTGTAGACGCTATAACTTTTGCGCAAACCAGTCTACCAGTCTATATACGCTTATTGTGTTTTTTTTTTACCAAAAATATGTAGGAGAATATATATTGGCCTAAATTGATGAAGAAATTTGTTTTTTAAAAACATTTTATTATAGCAAAAAGTAAAAAATATAGTTATTTTTTTTTCAAAATTGTCGCTCTTTTTTTGTTTATAGCGCAAAACATAAAAACCACAGAGGTGATAAAATACCACCAAACAAAAACATTTTTGTGGGGAAAAAAGACGTCAATTTTGTTTGGGTACAATGTCGCACGACCACGCAATTGTCAGTTAAAGTGCCGCATATCGCAAAAAATGGTCTGGTCATTAAGCAGCTAAATCTTACGGTCTGTAAGCAGTTAATAAATATTTTGTTGAATAATGCACTAGGCCAGTGCGCCCTCTCTTTTTATCTATTCTCTAATGAGGAAAACTGCAGGGACTGCATCTCTTTAGACAGGATTTCCTATTGGGAGTATCTCACCAAAATTTTTTATTTTTGTTGCAGGGGATGCCGGAAATCCGACTTGTATCTTAGTGCAGACTTCTGGGAAAATCTGTGAACCAATCACACAAGCAGGAAATTATGTTTCTTGGGCGTGTTCTGTACACATTCTGTGTACAGAACACCTCCAGGTAGCCATTGCATTTTCAGAAAATTACTGCGGCTACAGATTGAAAAGGAAAGGTAATTTTTAAGAGCATAGCAGTGAAGGACAATATAACAGCATACACATTACACTGAGGGCGACTTCAGACATTTGAAGTACTAAATCAAACTCAAATCTGACCAGCATAAATTGTAGCTCTCCTCACTAAATGAGCAGTAAAAAGGCAACCAAGATAGGTATCAACACAGCTAGTGGTTAAGTTGCCAATAGGCTCCTGTGATGAAGGAGCTAGGCCTATGCCTCTTGAAAAGAAAAATTGCAATGTATTGAACTATTTACAGTCCTAAAAGTCTTCTGCCAGCTATGTTGGGGCCTTCAAAGATGTTGGAGCGCTTATTGGTGTTGGATAATGCTGCACCCAGTGGGATAGTCTTAAGAGAACAATGGGCTCCTTAGGACACTGAGGTAGTAGGGGCCAGGTAATGAGCTAAGGTCCCGTGATATAAGCTGTGGCCAAATAGAACTAGTGGTGATCAAAACTCACATAGGATCCGCAGAGAGTCAGCAAATAGGGCAGTAATAGTTTCCCAATCGCCAGCTCCCTCCGATCTGTTGCAGCATGTTTTGCCAATTGAGGGGGCCCCCCTTTAGTTTGATGATGATTCAAGGCAGCTTCCTTCAGTGGTCCTGTAAATGGTTGTCCCACTGGAACAGAAGTAGGTGTACCTGAGGCAGACCTGAGTGGCAGGGGGACTAGATCACTATGCAGGGCTGTATGCTCTGCTTCCTCGTGTAGCAGATGATCAGGCCTCAGGGCAGAATCTGGTGATAGCAGGCACACACAGATACTCTACAGGCCTCAGTCCATCGATCTGCAGCTAGAGTGAGCGGCTCTAAGAATGCTGCAGACTCACCGTCCGCTCAGCTTTACAGTCTCAAACTGGTCTTCTCAGTCCTCCCTCTCTCTGCAGCAACTCCTCACCATCTGCACTGGTTGGCCATGATCTCCCAACCAAAATAACCTTGTTCTTTCCCAGGGTTTTACATGTATATCCCCTCAATTAGACTTCTCCTGCCCCCAGGTACTTTGGGTCTTGCAGTTTATTTTACAGCAACTGCAATGACACTACTTATGGCCCAGACTACATTTCCCAACATTCAGTGTCCTATTTTAAGAATCAGAAGCTCAAGGCCTCTAATAGCTCCATCTTGTGACGGAAAAGGTTGTATTGCATTCAGGAAATTTTACAATAATACATTGAAGGTTCAGCATAAATCAGTAAACAGCAATTCTGGTTACATTATAAAAAAAAGGCATGGGGTCTGCTATGGTTCAGGAGTGTGGGGGGGGGGGGGGGCAAATGCATGCTTCCCCCTTTTCCTGGTAGGCCAAGCTGCATGCTTGGATAAGGGTCTGTTGGGGATTTTGCATGGATCCTATGCTTTTTTTTTTTTGTGTATGGTACATCCTTAAAAGCCATAAAGGACAAGGGTCTGGAAATAATGAACGGTATCGCCAGCTGCTTTATTTACCTTTATCTAGGCATGTGTTATATACCTGGCTGCACTTATCTACTTGCAACCTACCATATATACTCGAGTATAAGCCGAGTTTTTCAGCCATTTTTTTAGGGCTGAAAGTACACCCCTCGGCTTATACTCGAGTCAGTACCTGAAAATCTTCTTATACTGCGGCCGGCGCCCATTGTTTAAATATCGCAGCTTTCTCCTGGTCCCTTCCGTGATAGGCGTTTCCAGCAAACACTTTGTTGAGTGTTCAGCCTATTACGGAGGTCCTCTCATTCTCGGACTCCGTTTCCCAGCAGACTCTGTGTTCAGTGTTCCGCCTATCATGGACGTTCTCTTGTCCGAGGATGAAAAGACGTCCGTGATTGGCAGAACACTGAACACAGTGCCTGCTGGGAAACGGAGTCCGAGAATGAGAAGATCTCCGTGATAGGCGGAACACTCAACACAGTGTTTGCTGGAAACGCCTATCACGGAAGGGACCAGGAGAAAGCCGCGATATTTAAACAATGAACGCCGGCCGCAGTATAAGAAGATTTTCAGGTACACTGACTCGGGCACAGGGAGGCTGCAATGGACACAGTGAGGTTGGGCACAGTAAGCTGGCAATGGGCACAGTAAGGTGGCACAGTGAGGTGACAATGGGCACAGTAAGGTGGCAATGGGCACAGTAAGGTTGGGCAATTGGAACAGTGAGGTAGCAATAGGCACATTTCCCCCCTAGGCTTATACTCAAGTCAATACGTTTTCCCAGTTTATTGGGGTAATATTAGGTACCTCGGCTTATACTCGGGTCGGCTTATACTCGAGTATATACAGTATGTTAAACAAGGTACTGTACTCAGTTGGGATAAATATTATGTAATCATGGCAGATAATTATTGTGGAACTCATGGCTTTTAAATAGTTTTATGGTTAAGGCATTATTCACACAGGCATATCTTTCCATGCACCTGTGCAAAGGGCTGTTTGCACCCACATGGAATGCACAGGTGTTCCATACAGCTGCGTGCAGGCAGCCTGTTCAAATAAATGACAAATGGCTAGCCGCATGGACCTGCATGGATCTTCAAGTGCATTCTGGAGTGTATATCTGTGTGGGTCCTAGCATTGGATCAGAACTCAGACAACTGTGCATTCCATGTGGGTGAAGATGGCCCTTCATATTGGTTGTATGGATTGGTAAACCTGTGTGAATTATGCTTTAGGGTTCTACTATACCTTTCTATTGACTAAAAATAATACATTTTCAAGAATTGTCGCTAAAGCGATAGCTTTTTACAAGTACCGTATATACTCGAGTATAAGCCGACCCGAATATAAGACGAGGCACCTATTTTTACCACAAAAAAAATGGGAAAACTTATTCACTCGAGTATAAGCCTAGGGTGAGAATGCAGCAGCTACTGTAAGTGGAAAAGAGGGTCAACAATGCCCATTTGCAGCTTCACTGTGCCCATTTGCACACCTCACTGTGCCCATTGCATGCCTGACCTCACTGTGCCCATTGCAGCCTGACCTCACTGTGCCCATTGCAGCCTGACCTCACTGTGCCCATTGCAGCCTCACTTTGCCAATCTGTGTACCTGATTATCCGTGACATGCATATTCAGACAGCGGGCGTCCTCTCGTCCATGATAGACGAGAGGACGAGAGGTCGTCCGTGATAGGCGGAACACTGAACACAGTGTCTGCTGGGAAACTGATTGTTCCGCCTATCAGGGAACAGGACGAGGAGGAGGCGCGACTTTTTAACACTGGACGCCTGCCGTCTGAATAAGCATGTCACGGACTCAGGTACACAGACTCAAGTATAAGCCGAGGGGGGGGGCATTTTTAGCCTAAAAAAAGGGCTGAAAAAACTCGGCTTATACTCGAGTATATACGGTAAGTAAGCCAGGATCAGCCCTACTTGCATTTTTAGGAGACCAAAAATTCCAGCCTCTGTATATTTGTCTGTACAAATTTCCTTTAAAAAAGAAAGAAATAAAAAAAAGAAGGTTTTCCTATTATTTTCCTAAATTAATTTATCAAAATATACTTCATGCCTTTTGGGGCAAATGTGTGACTTTACCTATATCTTCTATTGTTTCTGCTAAGGAACTGTCAAGATAAGAGTAACTGCAATCATGGGGATGTTGAAGAATCTGAAGTTTCCTCAAGAGACCCTGAGTATCTTCCTGGATTTAGGAAAACTTCAACCAAGAATGAATTGATGTGGTGACTATGTATGCGCCTACTGAAGTACTTTGACCTGTTCTAATTACACTAGTAATGTTGTTTTGGAGTTAATTCCCATGCCTGCAGGAAATTCCAACCTTTCTAGGGTAGAAAACAAAAGTTTACATTCCATAAAACTGGATTTATGACTCCCCAAGAAAAATGTGTGTGCAATCTCGCACTTAAATAGAGAGTGAAAAAATACTGTTACTGTACACAAACGCATATTCCTTTCAACACAGAACTTACTGTATATGTGCATGAAGAAGGACCTTTTACAAATGTAATAATGCATAGATAACAATATATACAGTAAGTGATATCACATAAAGATTGATAAAGACTTAACTTTCTATATGTGAAGGTGACAGATATTTTATATTACAATTTGTTTTTTTTGTGAAGTGAAGAAAAATAGGAAACAATTCCCTTCACAGAGAGTACTAGTTGACAGTGCAACGGTGGCAGAGATTAGAGTATCGCCATAATGGTGCAAGTTAATAATTCAATATAAAGCAACAAGCATCAAGAAAACATTTGAAATCAGTAAGATAATCAAGTAAAGACATACAACTAAAAGGTGCGCCTATTGCAAGTCAACAGAAGTAATGTGCGGCATGTTATAAAGCCCATGTATGGCATATATTGCAACAAAGTGATAACAACAAGCTAGATCCATTCATATGAGATAGAAGGAAATGAGTAAATAAAGAGAATAAGGACAAAGCTACGTGTAGAAGAAAATAAAAAGGGAGAAAAAGTCAGAAGTAGAGTCTCCAAGGTCTTGCTAATCCGTTGCCAGATATTGTATCCAAGGATTCCATGTGTTGTCAAATTTAGTTTGGGTGACAATTTATCATTAATCAGGATCAAGTTCAGATTCTTTTTGACATAATCGAAGACCACCATCATTTGATTCTGGCTCCAAGCAATCGTAATTCTAGCTGCTATTATTATATAGGAGACCAATCTTCCTGAATATTTAGGAAGCTCAATCCCCTCAATGTCTATTTTTTTTTAAAGAAAGCAACTCCTGATATTTTAGGTATGTTTGCTCCTGTAACCGAAGTGACCGAGATTTTAAAATTTTTGAGGACATCTAACTAACACAAACATAAATTTGGAACTGAAGAACTTAAAGCGGAACTCCACCCAAAAGGGGAAGTTCCGCTTTAAGTCCTCTTCCCACCTTGCTCTGCCATATTTGGCATATCATTTTGGGGAGGAGCAGGTGCCTAGTTTTGATAGTTACCCACTCCCACCTAGGCGATCCAAGCCGAAGTTCTCTACTTCCCCTCCCTCCCTGCAGTCTTTTGGGTCATGTCACAGGTCCAAGAAGACTGTGGGACTATTCACAAAATGCAGTGTGGCTCAGGCATGCACAGTGGGCAGCCAGCTGTGAAGTGAAAGCAGCATAGCCGAAGGCTAGTGAAGAACTAGCCCAGGTAAGGATGGCGCTGGAATCCCTGAACAGGTGAGTGTCCTTTTACTAAGTCAGCAGCTACAGCATTTGTAGCTGCTGACATTTATTTATTTTTTATCCTGAGTGAACAACTGCTTTAAATTGTATAGGAAGCCAAAACTTTTTTTTTTTTTTGTCTTTATACCTCTGGGGGCTTTCCTTTCACTTCCTTCCCTGGAGACACAACAAGAAATGAGAGGAAAATAAAAGGAATTCTTATCTTAATGGTCAAAGGGACAAATGGAGGGGTAAATCTCTGCAAACAGGGACACAGACAACAATAAAAACTTGACAAAGGGTCTAACTCTTCCATAATCTATACAAAACTAAAATAGAAATAAATTGCCTTTATAGACACATTACTGAATGACTGTAAATTGCTTATTGCTAATCCTTTAGTAATTTTAAAATATATACTTTTTAACTTTTGTAATTTAAGAAAATATGATGTATCAAATAACATGCTAAATTTGTGTAGACTTACATACATTTTAAAGTAGAATTCTTACAAAAATTATTTTTGTATTATACCACAATCATCAGACCTAGAGACATAACGGCCATATTTGTAAACGCTTGTCTGATAGATCTGTAAAGAACTGCCACTGCTCAATGTCAGTATTGTTTTTTATGTATGCACAGGCAGTACACATTGAATTTTACCACTTTATTAAACTACTACTGGCTTGGGCAGAGACGCTCATAGTATCCTGAGTCAGCCAACAGCTATGATTAAAGAGAATTCCCATGTTGCCAATTTTCACCAGAGTTCATGAACACGGTATGAAAATCCAGATTTTGACACAATTAGCTTACAGGGTAAATTGGTAAATAGAAGATTCATGGGATTTGTAAGGTGCATATTAAGTCAACTAGAATATTTTTTTTTTTAAATATACATTTTATTAATACATAAAAACAACACAATTGCATTAAGGAAGACTCATACAGTACAGTCCTTTGTGGTACAGCATGATGATGTGGTTCCCAACATGTTTCGCCTTATAATGGGGCTTCCTCAGGGGATGCTGTCCAATAAATTTCAGAGCCTTCAAACAAAAGACATAATACATACATTATCATAATTTAATAGTTAAAATATATATTTTAATTATTCAATATTTGTCATATGTGTGCATACAAGTCACAAAAATGTATTTTTAGGAATAGATATAGTTAGGTTTTTTTTCCACTGTATTTCATGTGAAAAAAATAACTGCACACCTATGAGATATGTATGTTTGTGAACTGACTTATTTAAGTGACATTAAAGTCTTTTTTTCATTTAAAAATAACAAACATGTTATACTTACCTGCTCTGTGTAATGGTTTTGCACAGAGCAGCCCTGATCCGCCAGCGCTCCTGGCTCCTCCCTCCTGCCGAGTGCCCACACAGCAAGCAGCTTACTATGGGGGCACCTGAGCCGAGCCGCTGCTCTGTGTGTCCATTCAGATACAGAGCCGCAGCTCGGCTCTACCCCCTCTCTCTCCTCATTAGCTCACTGACTTTGATTAACAGCAGCGGGAGCAAATTGTTCCCGCTGCTGTCTCAGCCAATGAGGAGGGAGAGTCCCAGACAGCCAAGATTCTTGTGCAACATTGCTGCATTGAGATGGGGCTCAGGTAAATATTAGGGGGGGGGGGCTGAGGTGGGCTGCTGCACACAGAAGTTTTTTTATCTTATTGCATAGAATGCATTAAAATAAAATAAAACTTCTGCCTTTAGAACCACTTTAAAAAACGGTATTTATCGGTGTATAACACACACATTTTCCCCTGGAAAATAGGGGGAAAATCACGGATGCGTGTTATACGCCGATAGCGTACCTCGGAGGAGAAGGAGGGGGACGAGCGCCGCCAGAATCACTGAGCCATAATGTCCTGTTTACTTGGCTCTGACGTCACACACACGTCCCGCCTCCCCCACCAGCTTTGGACCAGTGTTCTCTCAATCACAAGAGCTGGTCCAATGGCGATGGCGGAGGCGGGACTGTGTATGTGACTGCCGACTGAGAGCCGAGTACTGTAAAAAGACGATGACGGCTCAGTGATTCCGGCAGCGCTCGTCCCCCTCCTGATATGCACTGCATGAGAGATGGTGAGGCTGCAGATAGGCATCAGGCTGCATTGGATGGGTGCAGATCAGGCTGCAGATGGGCACAGAGGCTGCATTGAAGCTGCAGATGGGCATCAGGCTGCATTGGATGGGCGCAGATCAGGCTGCAGATGGGCACAGAGGCTGCATTGAGGCTGCAGATGGGCATCAGGCTGCATTGGATGGGCACAGAGGCTGCATTGAGGCTGCAGATGGGTATCAGGCTGCATTGAGGCTGCAGATGGGCACTAATCAGGCTGCATTGATTGGCACTGACCCAGTGTCATCTTAAGAGCATTATAGACCCCCGGGCAATACAGTGTGCTGGGGCCCTGTCTACACAATCACGCAAGAGAATTTTTTACTGACAAAAATCATGACATTTACTGGTAGAACCACATTTTTTACTGGTACTGCAAAAAGGTACCTAAAATTACAGTTTTCAGTGCCAAACAGTGCAAATGTCAGTATTTAAACTATAAACATATAGATCGTGCTATTAGCAATGTGTTTAAGTTAATCAAAAGTAAAAAAAAAAACATTTCTTCATTGACATGAAGGTTAGGTTACTATAACCCAGCCAGCACAGAGTTTCCTCTTACATCAGAGTCTGCAGGATTCCCCCTTACAGTGCAAGGGAACTCTTATGTAAAGGGGAACGCTGCAGATCATGATGTAAGGGGGAAACGCTGATGTAAGGGGGGCTCTGGTGACCAGAGACCACCTTATATCAGAGTCCACTGCTTTCTCTTTACATCAGAGTTCCCACTTACATCAGAGCAACGGACCACCCCCCTGATCTCTTTGTGCAAGCTGCACAGTCAGCCAGACAGCCACTCACCGCACGACACCGGCCAGGGCACTCCGTGTCTGTACTGGCTGGTGGCTGGGCAGGTTACAGGCTCACGAAATCCGGCACTGCCGACAGGGGTCCGACTCCGCCACACTCTGCTTCAAGCCTGCTGTGCTGTCTGCTCTGACAACTCTACTCTGTCCATTCACCCTCAGCTCCTCCTTTTTTTTTTTAAGTCTGGCGGGTGTGGCTAACGTCATCATCGGCGGACAGACAGAGGCAGCACTCATGGAGGATCGGATCTTCTCAGCGATTTCCGCAAACTGCGCATGCACAGTTCTGACCCGCCGCTTCCCACCATTTTTTACTGGAGTTGCTGGGCAAGTGTGGCCCCCTGGCAACTGCCCAGTGTGCCCAATGGAAAAGATGGCCCTGCACTGACCATTATTTTGCTTCAAAGTGGTTTATTTGAAAAAAACTTTTTTTTCCCTGAAACTTCCCTCTTAAATTGGGGTGCGTGTTATACGGCAGTGCGTGTTATAGGCCGATAAATACGGTAATTTTAATGAGATTTAATAAATAACACAATTAACATAAGTCATATAGCTCAGTAAATTGACCATATAGTGAAATATGCAAAGAAAAACATCTATACACATAGTAGAGAAACAGGATCTTTTACCAATTAATGGCACTTCACAGTGTCTCTCACAAATGCCTTTTACAGCTGGCTTATCAGATATTACAGGAAAAATAATATTAACAATGTAAGCAGTAAATGAACAACATGCTTGACCCTTTGTAAGAGAAAGGTAAAAGTATTTTATTCATGCTGCAGGTCACTTGCCTGCCAGACTGTACATATCTCAGCAGGAAGGAAGGAACCCATTGGGAGCATTATAAAGATATTTTTGGTATGTATAATATGTGTGGCATTTCCCAGAATAGCACCCATGTCTTGTGATTGATCCATACCATCCAATAGTCTAAGAACATGAACCTTCATGGCCAAAGATCATTCTCAGGTAAAAGCATGGAGGTGCAGTTTTATCTCCTAATGCGGATGTAAAAGACTCAACTCAAAGCCTGCCACAAGGATAAGGATTTTTTATTTTTTTTGTCCATGTGATTAAATTTCTATTTTTTTAAAATCCCATTAGACTCAACTAACAACACCTGTAACTTTTTTGGAAAAAAAACGATCTTTACACTGGTGTTTGAGAATGAGATCTGTAAATGGAACCTATACAATTCCCAAATAAATCAATCCTATTAAAAACAACCTTTTTCCTTTCAGACTGCGGTCAGACAAGCTAAAATTCACTATTCCTCCTTCCTTTCACAGCGGAAATAGACTACAGTTATATAGTCAGGATTTCCTAGACCCCTTATCTGATTCTCTCTTTCAACTTGCCCCATCTCCCAGCCATAAGCATAGAGCTTGAGGATAAATTACATGCAACCTTTAATAAGAATTAAAGGATAAGTTCACATTTAAAAAAATAAAAATAAATTCACATTTTCTTTGCAGGTAACATAATGTGCATTTTTTTTTTTTTTTACTTGGAGCCTGTAAAGCATTGCAGCTGTGATCAGCAGATCGCAGGTGTCATGCAGGACTCCTACAGAATTGAGAATTGCATACCTCCCAACTTTTTGAGATGGGAATGAGGGACACCTATCAGCAAAAGTATGCAGGCATAGGACACACCCCTTGCCACACCCCCTTAAAGGAGAATTGTACAAAAAAAACAAGATTGGTTAATCCCATAAGTGCTTTTTTTACCACTACTATTCCTTTATATTGGCTTTTGGAATTTACAGATGCAGCAATTTAGAAATCAGATGAGGTTTAGGGCTGGGAAACACTTTTTGATATATAAAAAGTGCATTTTATATACAACTCTACTGTATATATCAGACCAAAATGAGGGACAAATGAGGAGAAAAGAGGGACAGAGGGACACTGCTTCAAATCAGGGACAGTCGCTTGAAATCGGGGACAGTTGGGGGCTATGGAATTGTCAGGGTATGTGTCTGCTCGTACCTCGTATGGGCTGGCAGATACACACTGACAAAAAGAGAAAATGAACAACCAGAGCACTCGACAGCACCATGGTAGTTAATTAAAACTACAAGCCGACAGCCACAAAGGCTGTTGGTATTTGCCATTCGCAGAACTCAGTGAATGAATGACGTGGCCGGGCAGAGCCCTGCATTTTACAAAATAGTGACAGCAAACGGGGGGAGAAGATCCCCTGCTTGCTGTCACTACAGGGAGCAGAACAGGCGGCGGCTGCAGGAGTGGGGACATGTTACCTGATCCACCCTAAAAATGGGTGGAACAGGTAACATGTTCCCAAAGGTGAACTTTTTCTTTAAGGCCTCATGCACACTGGACGTTTTTAGATGTTTTGACAGCTGCTGTTTTTGGCTTCAGATGTTTTTTTCTACATTCCATAAACTCTCCAGCATGTTCTCCTATGGGTCCGTGCACACATAGGCTGTTATCAACTGTTTTTGGCTAGGGTGTTTTTTGGCTGTAACAAAAACCCCAAGACTAGTGGGATCTGAGAGGAGTTTTTCAGCTGTAAAGACACTCTAACGTCAAAAAATGCAAAAAAAAAAAGCTCAAAATCACTTCTCACCAGTGTTTTTTTAACGTTTTTGATCCCATTGGAAAAAAAAATGTTTAAAAACACTAACACTAAAAAACGCTGAAAAACGCTAAAGAAACGCTTAAAAAAACTCACTGCAATGCTACTGGCGTTTTTATAACTTTATTATAAGTTAGTCCAGTGAGCATGAGGCCTGGCTTAGGCAGGCCATACACAGAGCAAATTTCTTTCCTGCAACCACAGGTTGCAGGAAAGAAATTTGCACTATTCCCGCATCAACACAGACAGTGTTGATGCGGTAATCCCCCCTGCCGGGTCATAGTCTTCCCGCCGGGTGAACACAGTGATCGCTAGTTGCTATAACAGCCGCTTTCAATAATTGCAAATGAATCTGGCAGGCTGGTTGTACGCAAGTTGATCGATCGAACAACTTGGTACATTCAGCCTGCCCGCTAATGGTTTGAATCTCAGCCGGTTCCTGCTGAATCAGCCAAGATTCGAACCCTGTATGGCTGGCTTTACTCAGCTTCTCTATAGATTGCCCATGGACTCCAAAGGATGGTCAGATCTATAAGCATGATCAGCAGTGGAAAACAATTTCCTGTTTTCCTTGGACAACAGAGGGCAAATGATCTGTATTTACTCCTTTTAAAAATGTAGTATTAGGCTCCATTCACACTTGTGCGACTTGTCATGCTACTTTGGACACTAAAGCCTCATGATAAGTCGCACCCTTGCACTACACTTCCATAGGAATGTCTTTAACATTCATGAAAACGATTGTGTTTGGTTTGGTCGCATGCCATGTTTTTCAATGACGACCGTTTAAATATGCAACTTAAAGTCGCAGCAACTTAAAAAAGTTTATTGCACTATTTAATTTGACACTCATACGACTTGAGTGCCATAGACTGCAATGTAAACCCTCAAAAGTGGCATGAAAGTCAATCCTAAATGTTATACATGTGACAGTTGTGCAACAGTTGTCCATTATCATTGCCAAAGCTAAAGTCGCATCCAAGCCGCACCCATCCGTGTTTTTTCTTGACGAGATTCTCGGCTGTGTGTACGAGGCTTCACTGTGCCTATGCCTCACTGTGTCCATGACTAGACTGACGTTTAACATGGGAGTCTATAGAAGGGGTGCCCGGATTTGAAAAATTGGTGCTCCCCGGCCGTAGGTCCCCCAAACAACAAATTTCGCACACTTGTAGAGAAGAAATGGGGCTACATGTTTGCCAAGATCCGGGTCCAGGGGACCTACGACCGTCCGGTACCAGGTCCCCAAAATCACCAGAGAACTACCGTTTAACATGGGAGTCTATGGAAGGGGTGCCTGGCTTTGAAAAATCGGTGCTCCCCGGCTGTAGGTCCCCTGGACAACAAACTTTGCACACTTGTAGAGGAAGGGTAGAGCTACATATGTGCCAAGTTTGGGGTCCAGGGGACCTATGGCTGGTTGGTACTGGGTCCCCATAGTCCGGGAGATCAGGCGCAAAAAGGTGACTCGTGTATAAGCCGAGGGGGACATTTTCAGCACAAAAAAAATGTGCTGAAAAACTCGGCTTATACTCGAGTATATATGGTAGGTTGCAACTGTATTGGCTCTAGTTGTGTGTGTTATTGTGATTGGATATCGTCAACAATTTGGTGCTCTCCCCTAAACTGGCCATACAATAGTAGATTTTCAAGCAAACATTCAAGTGAAAATGCATACAAATATTGACGAATGCCATTCAGAAATACGTCAAGCTTTCATTTGGTTCTAAGGATGAGCTCAGGCGTGTTCGCAGCTCCACGTGCTCATGCCCACCAGGAAGCTGACACTCTGCAGCACTAATCACAGGCAGCAAGACATTTCCCGATTCGCTGCTGCACACATTGGGAATTGTCTCACTGCCTGTGATTAGCGATGCGGAGCGTCAGCTTCCTGGCGGGCGCGGGCACATGGAGCTGCAAACACACCTGAGCTCATTCTTAGTTCTAACATTCAGTTTTGGAATGAATGGACTTTCCCAAATTAAAATCACGTACACTGGTACAAATTTGTTCGTTCAAGAAAAAAATTCCAATGTGCTCCTTTAAATTTTCTCGAAAATTAATGTCAATTTGATCCCACTAACAATTAAAAAACGGAACGAACGTTCTTAAAATATTTTAAACAATATTCTACTAGTGTATGGCCATTTTTAGACAGGAACAATTGTATGAGTAAAGGAAATAATAAGTGGGAAAAATCTGCTTCAGAGTATCTTCTATAGCAGCTTGCACAACACTTCCATTGGAATGTCTTTAACATTCATGAAAATGATAACTTGCTAATTGTTTGTCTAAGTGTTGCTGCTAAAAAGTTACTTGCCTGAGCTGAAAAGGTTAAATAAATTACACAGAACAATGCCTTGTACTGCCAGAACAGCGTGCCTCTAAAATGTTCTGTCACAGTCGGTACAAGATGTTTGCCACTGCATGGGGTGACCTATGTGCACATACTTCCGTTTATTGACAAGAAAGTTACACTGAACCGTATCAGATAAGTGTGCAGTCAGTGACTTCAAAAGACACTATAAAGTGAAAACTGCATAATGTTATGACTATGTAGTAGCCCTTAGGTCTCCAGAAAATCTGGGCTCCCTACAATGCTAACACTAACCCTCCCTAACATGATTGTTGTGTGTAAAAGTTAGATATGGTGTCCCCATGCAGGAAACATGACATTCATGAGCCATCATCCTACAGAGGCTATTACTTTTTACTACTTCGACATGATAAACTATTGTGCATTTGTTCAGTACCAAAGAGAATTTTGATATACCCTTTGGTACTGAACAAATGCATAATAGTTTCATCATGTCAAAGCCGTAAATGGTAAAAGCCTCAACAGGTTGATGGTTCATGGATGTCATGTTTCTGGCATGGGAACAGCATATCCTACTTTATGCACTAAACAATTATGTCAGGGAGAGTTGTGGTTACAGGGAAAGTTAAAAGTTAGGAATGTGGCTAAAAAGTTCAAAGAGAAGTAAAGGATTTTTTTTCCCCTGAATCATACTTACCCTAATGGAGTGGCTCTGCACTGAGAACAGAGCCAATGAACATGACCGATCGCTTGGTTTTCAGAACTGCTTGAGCAGAGAGCTATAGACTGTCAGTCACAGCTCTCTGTTCTTCCCCCTCCTTCACTCAATGGGTTGCTGGGCTGTGGAGGGGGCCGGGAGAGTACGGATCAGGCTCTCAGCGGGTCGTTGAGAGGCTGAGCCAGGTGTCAGTCCTGGCACCTGCCAGATCCAGACTTTGTCGAGAAGACGTGGGCCTGGACTGACATCCGTAACATCAGCAGAGAGCGACTTTCAAGAATTATACATGACAGAGGCGTAACTAGAAACTTCAGGGGCCCAGTGCAAGAAATCATGAAGGCCCCCGAAAAAGGGGGGGGGGGGGAATCAGTGGCAGCTGTGGTGTTGAGGGGGGGTGGCATCAGTGGTATTGAGAGGGGAGGGTGGAAGCAGTGCTGTTGAGGGGGGGTGGGGGGCAGCGAGGGTGTTGAGGGGGTGGCAGCGAGGGTGTTGAGGGGAGTGGCTGGTGGTGTTAAGGGAAGTGGCAGCAGTGATAAGGGGGAATGGCAGTTGGGGGGAGATAGCAGTGCTGTTGGGGGGGGGTGGCGGCAGTGGTGGTGTTGAGGGGGGTGGCATCAGTGGTAGAGGTGGTGCCAACCTCTCCCACCACCACCTCTGCCTCTTACTGATCCCAACCCCCCACCACCACCGCAGATCTCATCCCTACTAAAGACTTGAGACTGGGGCGGAGGTTCACCTTCCAGCAGGACAACGACCCTAAACATATACAGCCAGAGCTACAATGGAATGGTTTAGATCAAAGCATATTCAAGTGTTATAATGGTCCAGTCAAAGTCCAGACCTAAATCCAATTGAGAATCTGTGGCAAGACTTGAAAATTGCTGTTCACAGACATTCTCCATCTAATCTGACAGAACTGGAGCTATTTGCAAAGAAGAATGGCATGGGCAAAAATGTCACTCTCGGGCGGGATGAATACAAATGCACATCACACTTTTCACATATTTGTAAAAAAATTGGAAAACCATTTATCATTTTCCTTCCACTTCACAATTATGTGCCACTTTGTGTTGGTCTCTCACATAAAATCCCAATAAAATACATTTACGTTTTTGGTTGTAACATGACAAAATGTGGAAAATTTCAAGGGGTGTGAATACTTTAAGGCACTGTACATAAACTTGAGACTCAAGCTAAAGTTGAAGAGAGGCAAATTAAATGGCTTATTTACTGTTTAAAGAAAAAGCTTAACAATTAAAGCAATAAGATCACAGTATGAATTAGACAGAAAACCTGGCAAATCCCTGGAAAAGGCCCTAAGGGAACAGATTCCCTTATTCCCCATATTAGTGGCAGTAATGGGGCAATGAAGTTTACACTAGCGCTTTACTTTAAAGTGTTTTATTAATCACTATACAACACCTCCCCTACTACCAGTAATTATCTGAACAACTCTGGGGTCCTCTACCTCTCTCTAGAAGAGGCTATGATTCTTGTAGCCCCCATATAAGGGCAAGAACTAGATAGAGCACTCAAAGAGCCAGAACAACTTCCACAAACAGTATACAAAATTATTAGGGCTCAGCTTCTTAGCGGTTTTTAGACAAAGTTTTTTTCCCAAGGTTCAGCTTGAAGGTAGTCTCATACAAAATGTTTGCGCTCTGAGAATATTCATTTTTTATCCTTTAGGAGTAAGCGAGACTTTCAAAATAATTGCGTTAATTATGGTAATTATAGAGTATATTGAAGGTAAAGAGACCTACATTATGTAGGTTCACATTATATTTATCCATGCCATTTTAAGCTACATCCAATATTCAACACAGTGTAGTTGCTGCATTTTCAGTGTAAGGTGCAAATCCCACTGGATGTCTTCTCCATCTCAATGTGTAAGGGTTGCCACTTATCTGGGATTCACCTGGACAGTCCGGGTTTTGAATGTGTCCTGGTTTCAGACCACCTGATTTAGTGGCTTCCAAAGTAACTGAGTACCCATAGACATGTGCATGAGTTTTGCTGGGTGTGCCATGTGGTGCAGTTCCCCCCCGCCCCGCACACAGAGGATATTTGATGGAGAGTAGATATGTCATATGGCCCATTGGTTTTATTAATGAACACAGTGAGTGATCGGTAATCGATCTCTCACTGTGTTCATTCAAAACGGCAGCATAGTAAACAGTGTTTACTATTCTTCAGTTTGGGAATGAAGAGAAAGCAGCTCAGCACTGAGCACTTCCCATTCATTCACTGTCCAGTGTAGCTGAGGCTGCAGAGAATGGGACTGTCTTCAGTCCCTTTCTCTATCTCAAAAGGTGAGACATTATGGGTCCCCAGATATTTCACCAAAGCCCCCTAACAGGGCTCCAAAAAATTGTTAAAAAACACTACAAAATAATATTGTTAAAAATAATAAAAAAGTTAAATAATAACAATTTGAATTACTGACACCATCCAGTTCCCTACCGACACCATTCACTGCCCTACTGGCACCAACCACTGCCCTACTGAGTCAGTCCATGTTTTTTTTTTTAACAGAAGGACATATAAGATGTTTGTTTACATTTATTTATAAGTTTGTGTATATATATATATATATATATATATATATATATATTTTACACACACATACACATTATATATATATATATATATATATATATATATATATATATATATATAGTGGGTAACATAAGTATTGAACATGTCACCATTTTTCTAGATAAATATATTTCTAAAGTTGCTATTGCCGTGAAATTTTCACCACATGACGATAACAACCCATGGAATCCATTCATACAAAGAAACCAAAACAAATACGTTCAGAAATTAAGATATGTGCAATAAAATGGAATGACACAGGGAAAAAGTATTGAACATGCTACCTGAAATGTATTTAATACTTTGTACAAAAGTCTTTGTTGGTAATGACAGCTTCAAGATGGAGAAACTAGTTGCATGCATTGCTCTGGTGTGATTTTGGCCCATTCTTCCACACAAACAGTCTTCAGACCTTGAAGGTTCCATAGACCTCTTCTATGAACTCTGATCTTTAGTTCTTTCTATAGATTTTCTATTGGATCCAAGTCAGGTGATCGGCTGGGCCATTTCAGCAGCTTTATTTCCTTTCTTTGAAACCATTTGAGAGTTTCCTTGGCTTTGTATTTGGGATCATTGTCTTGGTGAAATGTCCACCTTGTTTTATCTTCGTCATCCTGGTAGATGGCAGCTGATTTTTATTAAGAATGTCTCGGTACATTTTTCCATTCATCCTTCCTTCAATGACATGAAGTTTACCAGTACCGTATGCTGAAAAACAGCCCCACACCATGATATTCCCACCTCCAAACTTCACTGTTGGTATGGTGTTTTTGGGCTCATGTGCAGTGCCATTTGACCTCCAAACATGATGTGTATTATGGCATCCAAAGAGCTCAATTTTGGGCTCATCTGACCAGACTATATTCCCCCAGTATTTCACAGGCTTGTCTAAATGTTGTGCAGCGGTAAGGGTGGGGGCGTGACCGGACGTTGATGGAGGCGCTGGGTGCGTGTGAGGAGTGAGGATGTTCATGAGATCTCCCCCCGGTCTATCTCCCTGTTCTATCTCCCCGTGCTGACAATGTAACTGTGAGAGAGGCGGGTGTCAGACAAACGGCTACCTGATCAATACCGCTGTTATACTTGTATACATGGCCGCGCCTGACACCATGAATCCAGCACTGTGTAACGACATCAGCAGCGGCATCACCCCCTGTAATCCTCTGTAATCCCGCGGAGCATCACGCGGTCCCGCGAGATCTTGTACAGCGTGGCGGGAGCTACGAACTGAGGAGGAGAGGAGATCAGCACACTGGGAACAGACGCTTCTTGTGCGGTTGGGGTGAAGGGGACACCGGGACACTGAGGTTCCTACTGATCATCGGACCCAGCCAGTGACAGAATTACCGGTATGTGCAGCAAAAGAAACTGATAAAGCCTGAATAGATCTGTGAGCAGGAGAGTCTGTGATTACAGAGCAGCAGGGCAACAGCAGCAGCAGCCACATTAGGTAAAATAAAGCTGTTTGAAGGTTACTGTGTGGAGAGGCATCGGAGGTTACCTTACACATTTGGACAGTGAAGTACCTGGACGGGTTGAGTACTAGGGAAGTGGGCTGGGAGCTGTGAACTGTGCCTGCGGAGCTGTCTCTGAGCTGACCCTTCTACCCATTGCTGGTACTAAATCAATAGGTACACACGTGTGCTTATGTAACTGAGTTCTGCATTGTCAATTTTTTTTTTATCATGGATGGTCTGTTTCTCAAAAGTTGCCCCCCTCTCCCCAGTTGCTAACTTCCAATTGTACCGGAAACTATTTCTTCAGCAACTCTTACCTTTTGTGTGAGGAATGGTGCTCTCTCCTGTGGTCCCTTGTTTATAGGGAAAGAGGGGTGGGAGATAAAGCAGTGACAGTATTTTTTTGCTACCCCCCTCCCATTTTTTTTGTCATTCTGGGGCGAAGTTGAGAGACTTGATTGGATCTGACACTGTGAAGCTGCTTGGCCATTATCATCTATCCGACCTCTCTCCTTTACTCCCTTATCCTTTTTCTGGATTATGACAACGCTCTGCACCACAAAGGTGAGCCAGGCAGCCGCTGCCAGATTAAAATAATTTTCCCATACGCCAGGACAGACCCCCCCAAAAAATACTCAACACGCCACCATGTTGTCTAAACTACAATCTGGAGCTAAAACTACTAGGAAGAGTGGGGGCCAGGGCCAGGTAACTCCTACGAAGGGAGCATCTGCCCCCTCCAGAAAATCGTTGAGTGAGGGGATGGCGGAAACCCAGGGTCATTTAGCTACACCCTCCCATATTGATACCCCGGGAGCAACAGAACCACCAGAGCCATCTTTAAAGGAAATCCTGTAAGCAATCAATTCTTGTAAAACTGAAATGTCTGACCAAATCAAGACAGTGCGGGAAGAACTGTCGTTCATTAGGCATGACATGCAGAAAGTGCGGGAAAGGACTACTGCTTTAGAGGGGAGGGTCGGCCTGATAGAGGACGATCTGAACCCCCTGAAACGGGAGATTAAAATTATGAGGGACCAGATGATTAATTATCAGACAAGGATTGATGAAATGGAGGACAGGATGCGTAGGAAGAACATTAGGATAGTGGGGCCCCCTGAATGCACCGAAGGCCCGGATCCCATTCGTTTTCTAGAAAAATGGCTTAGGGAACTATTTGGGGAACAGTCCTTTTCACCTTTTTTTTCCATAGAAAGAGCCCATAGGGTCCCCTCTAGGCCTCCCCAATCAGGCGCCCCCCCCCCCTAGATCTCTCTTGCTAAAAACATTTCATTATAGAGACAAAATGACAATTTTAAATAAAGCTAGAGAAATGGGTAATATATCGTACAACGGCAATCGGGTCTCGATGTACCTCGACTTTTCACCTGACCTACAAAAACGCAGAGCAAAGTTCGGAGAAGTCAAGCGCAAACTGCAGCAATTAAAAGTGAATTACGCTCTGTTATACCCCGCCAGACTGAGAATAAATGCCCTGGGGGAGACTGTTTTTTTTGACACCCCGGAGGGGGTGGAGGAGTGGATTCCAACTTGCAAGAGTAGACTGTAGTATGCTCTGTCTGCACTACTCTAGAATTTCACTAATATGAGAAATTAATTTAAATCACATAAGCACATTGTTGTTTAAAATAGGGGGTGGAGGAGGAGGGGGGGAGGTTTGGGCGTGGGGGAGTTGTGAGCGTATTGCCCCCGGGTGTCCAGGGACAAAGCAAAGAACTCTCCATGTGTGTTTTTTTTTTCTTGTTTCATGTTTTTGTGCTTGTTGGTTTGGATGTGGGGTTTATGGAGGGAGGGATGGGTTAGGGAGGGAAGAGTGTAAGGATACGAGATTAAAGACACTAAGAACACTAAAAATGACAGGAATAGGTAACGGTCACATTAGAATAGCCCCAATTAGGCCCAAAGGGCAGGTGAGAAGGATGCACGGAAGTATGAGTGTGAAGAAAGGTATGAATTTGTGGAGCTGGCACGATTGGTATGGAATTGTGCAATATTGGGTTAGAATTTTCTTTAAATTAGCACAAGTAATATTTACAAATGAAAAAAGGCACTGGTCACTTGATCACGTGTTAGATGGAAAACTGGAACATTATGGCTGGAAGCACCCAGATTAAAAATTTGAACTTATGCTCTTGGAATGTGCGGGGACTGGGAGATCCAGAGAAAAAAGCAGCAGTTCTCCTGATTGCAAAAACATATGCGGCAACGATACTTTTTCTACAGGAGACACACCTCACAAAAATCACTAGTCCCCAACTGAGGTGGCGGGACTACCCCATACAGTTTCACTCAGTCCACACCTCCTATTCTAGAGGGGTGAGCACCCGTATAAAAACTGGGGTGGCCTTTTCCCGCATTCAGGTTAAGATAGATGAACAGGGGCGATATATTTTCCTATTTTGTATGATTGAAAACAAAACCTGCATATTGGAAAAATGTGTATCTCCCCCCCCCTTTTGATCTTTCAGTGCTCTGTGATCTCATCGAGTTCGCTCTGGATAAACCCGGAGTACCGGTGCTAATGGCAGGGGATTTTAATATGGTAACGGACCGGAAAGTAGATAGATTTCCCCCTGTGATACATACAAGTAGAGCAGCAGATAGTCGGTTATCCGACTTTCTGACAGAAACTAGATTGAGAGATATTTGGAGAGTATGGAATCCGGAGGCCCGACAGTACTCCTGCTTCTCCAAGATCTACTCTACCCTTTCTAGGATCGATTTGGTTTTGGGAAACGAGGAGTTGATGCCCTTAATAAAAAACGTGAGTTACAAACCAAGGGGCCTGTCGGACCACTCCCCGGTAACAGTATCATTAGAAATGGGAAAACGCAGCTCTCCTGGGGAGTGGAGGCTGAGCCCCTTCTGGATTGAACTGATGGGAGACCCCAGGGATATATTGATATCCCTGGGGGATTTTATCGATTTGAACTGGGGCACCGCCTCGGTGGGAATAGTATGGGATACGTTGAAGGCCTATTTGCGCGGAATGATGATACAGCAGATTTCAAAAATCAAAAAGCAGACTAAGGACTGGGAGAGAGTAATTGGAGAGAGGGTAACAACTGCGGAAGAACAATACATTAATAACCCGACACCAGAGACACTTAGGACCTGGATAGAGGAGCAACAAAATTATTGATTAATGACTCTTCGAAGAGTAGAGAACAAATATCTCTTCCAGAGACAAGTTGCCTTTGGAGAAGGGGAAAGTGTGGGGCGGATGTTGGCACAACTAGTCAGGGCAAACTCCCCCACCTCTGTGGTGGCTACGATCACCACGGAGGATGGGAGAGTGACGTCATATACTCCAGAAATAGTGGATAGGTTTAAGACGTATTATGAAGATCTTTACAGATCCCAGCAGGGGGAGGTGAGCGAAGCAATGGACATCTTCTTTGGGGATTTGAATTTACCTTCCCTCAGTGAGATGGACAGAGCTGAGCTGGACCGCCCTATAACTCTAGAAGAGATAACGTGTATTACTAATGAGATGACAAGGCAGAAATCCCCAGGGCCAGATGGCCTCCCAGCCGAGATTTACCGGCATTATGGGAAGGTGTTACTACCCGAGCTGCTGATGGTACTTAGTGATGAGCCGAACACCCCCGGGTTCGGTTCGCACCAGAACCCGCGAACGGACCGAAAGTTCGTACGAACATTAGAACCCTATTAAATACAATGGATGCGAACGTTCGAATTCTAAAGTGCTAATTATAACAACTATTATGCATGTTATTGTCCTAAAAAGGGTTTGGGAACCCGGGTTCTGCACCAGGGGACATGTATCAATGCAAAAAGAAGTTTTAAAAACGGTCGTTTTTCGGGAGCAGTCATTTTAATGATGCATAAAGTGAAAAAAAAAAAGTCAAATATTCCTTTAAATATCGTACCTGGGGGGTGTCTAAAGTATGCCTGTGAAGTGCCACGTGTTTCCCGTGTTTAGAACTGTCCCTGCACAAAATGACACTTCTAAAGGAAAAAAAAGCCATTTAAAACTTCTTGCGGCTTTAATGTAATGTCTGGTCCCGGTAATATGGATGAAAATCTTTAAGAAAAATGGCATAGCTACCCCATGACCCCCCCCCTACCCCAGCCCATTACCAGCCCCTTTGGGTCTTGTATGGATATTAAGGGGAACCCCGCACATAAAATAAAAAAGGCCCTATATACTCTGAACAGCCGTATACAGGCGGTGCATACAAGACAGGGACTGTAGGTTTGTTCTTATGTAGAATCTGTTTGTAATTTTGAACAGGTACATTGTTTAAGTGTAGCTCCAGCCCAAAAATCTATTTTTAAACTTTTTGGAAAACATAGGTAAGGGTTATCACCCCTGTAACATTTGTTTTGCTGTCTGTGCCCCTGTTCAGAACATTTCACCTCACTTTCCGTCCCAATGACAACTGTTTTTGAAATGTGGTGTTTTTCTTGAAACAAGGATTGCTGATAAAGCATCAGTACAGAGGAGACACCTTTCTCCCATATTAATTCTTACAGGAGAGAATTTTCCTTCCTAGGGGTAGATTTCCTCTCACTTCCTGTTGTCTTCTTGCGTTTGCAAGTAGGAGTCGTTTGTAAGTTGGATGTTTGAAAGTAGGGACCTGCCGTAGATACTCTGCAGAAATAGGCCCCTTAGTTGTTGGTGTTGGCACAACACTGTAAGCACTCACAGTTACTCTTGGTTGGTGCTGGAACGCCCTGCTGTCAACTATTATATCAGGAATTGTAATTACATATAATTGTTGAACAGTGGTAGTAAAAATTGGGCCTTTGATGGTGGTGCTGGTGCCACAACACTGTAAGCCCTGACAGTTACTCTTGGTGGGTGCAGCAATGGGCCCTGCTGTGAATTATTAGATCAAGAATTGTAATTGCATGCCCCTGTTGAACAGGGGCTGAAAAATTGGGCCTTTGGTGGTGGTGGTGGTGTTGACACAACACTGTAAGCCCTCAGAGTTACTCTTGGTGGGTGCAGGAATGGGCCCTGCTGTGAATTATTAGATCAAGAATTGTAATTACATGCCCCTGTTGAACAGGGGCTGAAAAATTGGGCCTTAGGCACTGGTGGCACAACACTACAACCCCTCACAGATACTGTACTTGGAGCACAGCAATGAGCCCTGTTGCAAAGTATTGCTTCAAAAATTGTAATGACACGCCCCTGTTAAACAGGGGCTGAAAAATTGGGCCTTAGGCACTGGTGCCACAACACTCCAACCCCTCACAGATACTGTACTTGGAGCACAGCAATGAGCCCTATGGCAAATTATTGCTAAAAAAATTGTAATTACACGCCCCTGTAAAACAGGGGCTGAAAAATTGGGCCTTAGCCACTGGTGGCGGCACCCATAAACAAAAATGATCTTCCAAGCTATCATCATCAATCGTATCATTGAGGACTCGGAGGAGGAGGATAGCCAGTCAACATAACAGCACAGACACTCAGCATCAGCATCAGTCTTGAAGGGATGTGACATGTTAAAATCAATTAGTCTGTTATATCAGCATCAGGTGTGTGGTAGCTGGTGGTGATCCAAGACTGGTTCATCTTGATGAAAGTCAGTCGATCAACCGAGTCAGTGGACAGGCGCACCCTGTGATCCGTGACAAATCCTCCAGTAGCACTGAATGTGCGTTCCGAAAGAACGCTGGATGCAGGACAGGCCAGTAGCTCAATTGCATACTGTGCAAGCTCTGGCCAGTGATCCATCCTCAAGACCCAGTAAGCCAGAGGATTTTCGGTGGGGAAGGTGTCCAAGTCTGACCTTGCCCCTAGATATTCCTGCACCATGTTTATCAGACGCTGGCGATGGTTGCTGGAACCAATCATACTTTGGGGCTGCGGACTAAAGAATTGTCTGGACGCATCGGTCAGACGGCCACCTTCCCCACCGCTCCTTCTTTGACTGGCCGAAGCCTCAGCAACTCGTTGTCCTGGACCAGGAGTTTGTAACCTCCCAGTCTCTGGGAACGCGTTGCACAGACCTTTCTGCAAGGCCTCCCGGAGTTGTCTCATCCTCTGCTCCCTCTGCGACGGTAACATAAGGTCCGCAACCTTACCCTTGTACCGTGGATCAAGGAGAGTGGCCAGCCAGTAATGGTCCCTCTCCTTGATCCGAAGAATATGAGGATCCTTCCGCAGACTTTGCAGGATCAGGGAGGCCATGCAGCGTAGGTTTGCTGAGGCATTCGCTCCGGAGTCCTCTGGGTCACTAAGGACGACATGATCCGCAGTCACCTCCTCCCAGCCACGTACAAGTCCACTGGTTTCTTGGGACTGTAAATCATCCCTAAAAGACTGCTGCTGATGATGCTGAGTGCCAGCCTCCACCTCCATGCTGACACAATCCTCCTCCTCCTCCTCCTCCTCCTCCTCTTCCTCTTCCTGTGCGATGGGTGGGACAGAAGGAACACTGTCTGGGTAAAGGGGGCCTTGAGAGGCAAGGAAGTCCTCCTCTTCCTGCCTCTGTTCTGCCTCAAGTGCCCTGTCCATTATTCCACGCAGCGTGTGCTCCAACAGGTGGACAAGAGGTACAGTGTCACTGATGCATGCACTGTCACTGCTCACCATCCTCGTGGCCTCCTCAAATGGTGCCAGGACAGTGCATGCATCCCTGATCATGCCCCACTGGCGTGGAGAAAAAAAACCAAGCTCCCCTGACCCTGTCCTGGTGCCGTAGTCGCACAGGTACTCATTGATGGCCCTCTGCTGCGTGTGCAGCCGCTGCAGCATGGCCAACGTTGAGTTCCACCTGGTGGGCATGTCACATATAAGGCGGTTCTTGGGCAGGTTCAACTCCTTTTGCAGCTCAGCCAGGCGAGCACTGGCATTATAAGATCTGCGGAAATGCACACAGACTTTCCTGGCCTGCCTCAGGACATCCTGTAAGCCCGGGTACCTGCCCAAGAACCGCTGCACCACCAGGTTAAGGACGTGAGCCACACAGGGCACATGGGTCAGTTGTCCCTGTCGGAGGGCGGAGAGGAGGTTGGTGCCATTGTCGCAAACCACCATTCCTGGCTTAAGCTGGCGTGGCGTCAACCACCTCTCGGCCTGGCCCTGCAGAGCAGACAGGACCTCTGCCCCAGTGTGGCTTCTGTCCCCCAAACACACCAGCGCAAGCACGGCATGGCATCTTTTTGCCTGCGTACTTGCGTAGCCCCGTGAACGGCTACGGAGCACCGCTGGTTCATAGGACAAACCACAGGAAGAGGCCATGGAGGAAGAAGAAGAGGAGGGGGTGGAGGAGAGAGGTGTGTCACAACCAGTAGTAGCATTTTGGAGGCGTGGCGGTGGGACAACCTCCAACACTACTGCACCTTGTCCTGCATCCTTCCCAGCTGCCAAAAGAGTGACCCAATGGGCCGTGAAAGAAAGGTAACGTCCCTGTCCATGCCTGCTGGACCATGAGTCAGCGGTAATATGCACCTTACCGCTGACCGCCCTGTCCAGCGAGGCCAAGACATTGCCTTCCACATGCCGGTAGAGAGCCGGAATAGCCTTCCGTGAGAAAAAGTGGCGTTTGGGAACCTGCCACTGAGGAACCGCACATTGCACAAACTCACGGAAGGGGGCCGAGTCTACCAACTGAAAAGGCAGCAGTTGAAGCGCTAGCAATTTAGCCAAGCTAGCATTCAACCGCTGGGCATGTGGATGGCTGGGAGTGAACTTCTTTTGACGGTCCAGCAGCTGGGGCAGGGAAATTTGCCTGCTAGAATCGGACGTCGGTGTACTGCTAGCAGAGTGGCCGCAAGTACTTGGCTGTGACACACCTAATTCTACACCTTCATTCCTCTCAGTGCATGTTTCAGAGAGGACTGAAGTTATAGTGGGGTTGGAAATCCCAGCTGATGCGGTGCAAGGAGAGGTCCGCTTTGTTCTTTGGTGTGGGTCTTTGAGGTAGGCTTGCCAACGAGCTGCATGGCAGGTCAACATATGTCTGGTCAGGCATGTGGTACCCAAGCGGCTGATGTTTTGGCCACGCGATATACGCTTGAGACATATGTTGCAAACAGCAGCTGTGCGATCTGATGCACTAGCCTCAAAAAAGGCCCACACCAAGGAACTTTTTGAATGACGGGCAGAGGCAGCGCCCTGCACAGGCGGAGCTCTGCGGTGTGATTCTGTCGGTGTACTGCCCTTACGCTGGCCACCAAAGGGCATCCTGTCTCGTTGGAGATGTGCCTCCTCCTCATCCTCCTCCTCCTCTCTCCTATTAGGCACCCACGTGGAGTCAGTGACCTCATCATCCCCTCCCTCCTCATCACTGGAGCCAATCTGGCAGTATGCTGCAGCTGCTGGAACATGACTGCCAGATTGGTGTCCTTCTTGAGCATCCCCTCTGTCTGCTCTCACCCTACTGCCTTCCTGTAGCTGGGTTTCATCATCAGACCCTTCGAAACGCTGGGCATCCTCCTGGAGCATGTACCCAACACTGTGCTCAAACAGTTCGGGGGACTCCTCAGGAGGAGGACATGGTGGGTCTAGGGAAGGAGTGACTGATGATGAGTCTGACATTGATACCAGGGAAGAGGACGCTTTGGCAGCTGCTTTGCCAGTACCCTGAGCCTGGGTGAGAGAGGATGAGGAGGAGGAGGGCTTGGTCATCCACTCTACCAAGTCTTCGGCATGATGTGGCTCAACATGTCCAGCTGCGGAAAAGAAGGACAAGCGTGTCCCATGGCCATGTGCTGATGACAATGCACCGCGTCCACGACCAGCACTGTTGCCCCCAGACACAGAGCCTGCTTGCCCTCTTTTATTGCCTCCTGACTGTCTGCCTCTCCTTGTTTGCCTTCCAGACATTCTAATAGATGGCCTGCAGGGAGATGGGAAAAAAGCAATAAGGGCTACCTTCAGGTGTCCTTCTCTGTCCCTTGAAACAAGGACTTGCACAGTGAAAGAAACTGACACTCTCCCTACCTACAGTTTTCTGTCCCTAGAAAAAATGTTTTTTTTAAGCACAATATAGCACAAGGAGAATTCACTCACTGTCCTTCCAGGTCCCTAGAAACAAGGACTTGCACAGTGAAAGAAACTGACACTCTCCCTACCTACAGTTTTCTGTCCCTAGAAAAAATGTTTGTTTTAAGCACAATATAGCACAAGGAGAATTCACTCACTGTCCTTCCAGGTCCCTAGAAACAAGGACTTGCACAGTGAAAGAAACTGACACTCTCCCTACCTACAGTTTTCTGTCCCTAGAAAAAATGTTTGTTTTAAGCACAATATAGCACAAGGAGAATTCACTCACTGTCCTTCCAGGTCCCTGGAAACAAGGACTTGCACAGTGAAAGAAACTGACACTCTCCCTATCTACAGTTTTCTGTCCCTAGAAAAAATGTTTTTTTTAAGCACAATATAGCACAAGGAGAATTCACTCACTGTCCTTCCAGGTCCCTGGAAACAAGGACTTGCACAGTGAAAGAAACTGACACTCTCCCTACCTACAGTTTTCTGTCCCTAGAAAAAATGTTTTTTTTAAGCACAATATAGCACAAGGAGAATTCACTCACTGTCCTTCCAGGTCCCTGGAAACAAGGACTTGCACAGTGAAAGAAACTGACACTCTCCCTACCTACAGTTTTCTGTCCCTAGAAAAAATGTTTTTTTTAAGCACAATATAGCACAAGGATAATTCACTCACTGTCCTTCCAGGTCCCTAGAAACAAGGACTTGCACAGTGAAAGAAACTGACACTCTCCCTACCTACAGTTTTCTGTCCCTAGAAAAAATGTTTTTTTTAAGCACAATATAGCACAAGGAGAATTCACTCACTGTCCTTCCAGGTCCCTAGAAACAAGGACTTGCACAGTGAAAGAAACTGACACTCTCCCTACCTACAGTTTTCTGTCCCTAGAAAAAATGTTTGTTTTAAGCACAATATAGCACAAGGAGAATTCACTCACTGTCCTTCCAGGTCCCTAGAAACAAGGACTTGCACAGTGAAAGAAACTGACACTCTCCCTACCTACAGTTTTCTGTCCCTAGAAAAAATGTTTTTTTTAAGCACAATATAGCACAAGGAGAATTCACTCACTGTCCTTCCAGGTCCCTAGAAACAAGGACTTGCACAGTGAAAGAAACTGACACTCTCCCTACCTACAGTTTTCTGTCCCTAGAAAAAATGTTTTTTTTAAGCACACTATAGCACAAGGAGAATTCACTCACTGTCCTTCCCAGTCCCTAGAAACAAGGACTTGCACAGTGAAAGAAACTGACACTCTCCCTACCTACAGTTTTCTGTCCCTAGAAAAAATGTTTTTTTTAAGCACACTATAGCACAAGCACAAAACACACTGACACTCTCCCTACCTATCCTTCTCTTTCCCTAAACTAAAGGAATCCAGGTTAAGCAAGAAAGAAATAAAAGTCACTGTCCCTGCCTATGCTGCTCTATCCCTGCTCCGGAACACACTACACTAGGCCGCCGTGCTGGCGGCCTTTTATAGTGTGGGGCGTGTACTAAACACCCTCAGCAATAATTGGCCACAGGCATCCTGCCTGTGGCCAATCATTGCTCTCCTCGCTGCCGGCGCTGTGATTGGCCAAGCATGCGGGGTCACAGTGCATGCTTGGCCAATCACAGCGCCTGGATGACACTGCGATGGCGTAGTGCATTGTGGGCCGTTCGCGTCACTCGAATTTGGCGCGAACGGCCCAAATCGTTCGATCTTCGTCGAACGATCGAACAGCCGATGTTCGAGTCGAACGTATGTTCGATTCGAACACGAAGCTCATCCCTAATGGTACTGAATAATTCACTAGTACAGGGTGAGCTTCCTTCCTCAATGATGGACTCTAATATAATTATCATACATAAGGAAGGTAAAGACCCATTGGAGGTAGCCTCTTATAGGCCTATTGCCCTGTTAAACACTGACATGAAGATCTTAGCGAAGGTTTTGGCGACCAGATTAAACAGGGTGATATTAAAACTTATTCACACTGACCAGTCGGGGTTTATTCCTGGAAGAACAACTAGTGTTAATATAAGGCGGCTATATCTGAATCTCCAGGTCCCGTCAAATGAGGATGGGGAGAGGGTTATCCTGTCTCTAGACACCGCCAAGGCCTTCGACAGTTTAGAGTGGCAGTACCTGTGGAAGGCCATGGACAAGGCCCAATTGGGCCCAGGTTTCATCAATTGGGTGAAAATGCTCTATAGAGCACCAGAGGCTAGAGTAAGGGTGAACGGAGAGCAGTCCGATAAGTTTGAACTGGGGAGAGGGACGAGACAGGGATGTCCCCTGTCACCCCTCCTTTTCGCCTTTGCAATCGAACCTCTGGCTATTGCTCTCAGATCATCTGACCAGGTGAGGGGCTTTAGAAGAGGAGATCTGGAAGAAAAAGTTGCACTATATGCAGACGATCTTCTCCTCTTCCTCGGAGATGCACAGGACTCCCTTCAGAAGGCCATGAATATCAATAATAGCTTTGGCCAAATTTCTGGACTAAAGATAAACTGGGCAAAGTCCAGCCTGCTACCAGTGGACCCTCTGATGGGTTCCTTACCCGAGAAGGTAGCCCAGATCCCGGTTGTGAACAAATTCAAGTACCTAGGTATAAACATTTCTAAAGACCCTCAACAATACACCACAGATAATATTGATCCCCTGTTGATTAAACTCAGGGGTAAAATAAAAGTCTGGAAACGCCTGCCAATATCTGTGGCAGGCCGGTGTAACTTGATTAAAATGATTTGGATGCCCCAGCTCCTTTATGTATTACATAACTTGCCATTTTGGCTTTATAAAAAATGGTTTCAAAAGATAGAGACTCAGGGAAATGATATGGAAAGGTGGTTCAGCAAGAATCCGGTTAAGCACCCTGCAGCTCCAGAAACAGGAGGGAGGAGTAGCACTCCCACATCCCTATAGCTATTTTCTGGCATCACAACTTTAGTATCTAGGGGGAAGTAATATTCCTGGTCAAGAAGTAGGAAGAAAGATTCTTCTCCAAAATACTCCACATGATTCCATACCTGAAGCTCTGGAGGCAGGATCTTTCTCCCCAAAACTCCCAACTTTGAATTTAATGATGAAGGTTTGGGACACAGCTAAAACTATACTGAATTATAGAGGATTTACGGAATTTACTCCATTGTGGGATAACAGTAAATTAGGAGAGCTTCAGAAAATAGGGACAATAAGGGAATGGGAGAGATGCGGGATAAAATACATTGCCCAGTTATATCAGGATGGTATTTTGAAAACTTTCCAGGAACTGAGGGTCCATTATGCCTTACCGAATAAATCCTTTTTTAAATATTTGCAGGTTCGGCATGCACTAGTGGAACAATTTAAAGGACAGACTCTAGAATGGACTACAATTCCGGTACTTAAAAATTTAATAAATGCAGACTCAGTGAAAGGTTTAATTTCCAAGGTGTATCCTTATATTAATAAAGGGAGATTGAGCAGGTTAGAACCTCCCCTATATAAAATGAAATGGGAAAAAGACGTAGGAGCTATCTCTGATACCCAGTGGAACAGGATCCTCGAAGTAGCCCCACTGGTCTCGCTGTCCCCCTCTCAGAGGATATCACATCTTTTCTTACTGTATAGAACTTATCACACCCCATATAGACTTTTTCAGTTGGGCCGTCGTGTAGGGACCCAAAAGGGGACCTGCTTCATATGTTCTGGAGGTGCCCCGAAGCTATTCCGGTACTGGACGGAGGTGGTAAAAACTATTGATAGGGTGTTCGGGATTTCCATTGAGGTGGGGCCGAAGCAATGTCTACTAGGATTAATAGGGGAAGGGGGTAAACCTGGGAGCCCCCAAATAGCAGCTATGAGATGCCTATTCCAAGCTAGGATTCTGATTGCCCGTAGATGGCAGTCAACACTGCCTCCGTCCAGTGAGGAATGGCAGAAAAGCATGAACGGGGTAATTCTTAAAGAGAAATCAGTTTATATAAAGCAAGGTGCTCCAATGACATATGATAAGATCTGGAAACCCTGGTGGGAAGCAAGAGGGATCAGTATGTAATCCCCAATAAGTGTAAGATAAAACACTGAAAATGATGAGCAATGGCCCAAAAGAAACTTTTGGATAAGGGAATGGAAGTTGAGGAATGACAGAGATGAATGCTGTGAAAGGGTATGAATCTCAGCATTAGAACGGTAGTTCTTACAGACAACCCCAGGCCCCCCTTCATTAGGTTTCTCCCCGGGGATACATCTAGTAGGAACAGTCTATCGAACCGGTGGAGGGGAAATTGTTGGAGGGGTGTGGCAGTCTGGGGAACACTGTTTAATTATCTGTAAATTGTGAAAAATGTAATAAAGAAATAAAGTTTAAAAAAAAAAATGTTGTGCAGCAAACTATAAATGAGCTTCAACATGCTTTTTCTTCAGCAATGGAGTCTTGCATGGTAAGCGTGCATACGGGTCATGACGTTTGAGTGCATTACCTCTTGTTTTTTTTTTAAACAATTGTACCTGTTAATGCCAGGTCTTTCTGAATCTCTCCACAAGTGGTCCTTGGCTCTTGGACAACTCTTCTGATAATTATTTTCACTTCTCTGTCAGAAATTTCATGAGGAGCACCTGGTCGTGACCGGTTTATGGTGAAATTATGTTCTTTCCACTTCTGGATTATGGCCCCAATAGTGCTTACTGGAACATTCACAAGTCTAGAAATCCTTCTGTAACCAATGCCATCAGTATGTTTTGCAACAATAAGGTTGCAAAGATCTTGAGTGAGCTCTTTGCTTTCACTAGAGATGAGCCGAACACCCCCCTGTTCGGTTCGCACCAGAACATGCGAACAGGCAAAAAATGTATTCGAACACGCGAACACTGTTAAAGTCTATGGGACACGAACATGAAAAATGAAAAGTGCTAATTTTAAAGGCTAATAGGCAAGTTATTGTCATAAAAAGTGTTTGGGGACCCAGGTCCTGCCCCAGGGGACATGTATCAATGCAAAAAAAAGTTTTAAAAACGTCCGTTTTTTCGGGAGCACTGATTTTAATAATGCTTAAAGTGAAACAATAAAAGTGAAATATTCCTTTAAATTTCGTACCTGGGGGGTGTCTAAAGCATGCCTGTAAAGTTGCGCATGTTTCCCGTGTTTAGAATTGTCCCTGCACAAAATGTCATTTCTGAAGGAAAAAAAGTAATTTAAAACCACTCGCGACTATAATGAATTGTCGGTTCCCCGGCAATACAGATAAAAGTAGTTGAAAAAAAAACGGCAGGGGTCCACCCCACAGTCCATTACCAGGCCCTTTGGGTCTGGTATGAATATTAAGGGGAACCCCAAACCAAAAAAAACACGGGGGTCCCCCCAAATTCCATATCAGGCCCTTCAGGTTTGGTATGGATATTAAGGGGAACCCCGCACCAAATTTATAAAAAAAGTGGTGTGGGGTCCCCCCAAAAATCCATACCAGACCCTTATCTGAGCATGCAACCTGGCAGGCTGCAGGAAAAGAGGGGGGACGAGAGAGCGCCCCCCCTCCTGAACCGTACCAGGCCACATGCTCTCAACATGGGGAGGCTGTCCCCATGTTGATGAGGACAAGGGCCTCATCCCCACAACCCTTGCCTGGTGGTTGTGGGGGTCTGCGGGTGGGAGGATTATCGAAACCTGGAAGCCCCCTTTTACAAAGGGGAACACCAGATCCCGGCCCCCCCTATATGAATTGATAACGGGGTACATTGTACCCCTACCATTTCACAAAGAAAGTGTAAACATTTGTAAAAAACACACAGACACAGTTATTTAAAAATAAAAAAATCAATTCCAGTGATGTAATCCTGTCAATGTCCAACGATGATCCATTCTCCAGCGACGCTGCAGTCTCCCCTCTCCAGCAGGAACGAAACCCCCAAGACGCATAAGAGGGGGCGGGATCTGGATTCACATAGGGGGGCTGGGATCTGGAGTTTCCCTTTGTTAAAGGGGGCTTCCAGATTTCGATAAGCCCCCCGCCCGCAGACCCCCACAACCACCGGGCAAGGGTTGTGGGGATGAGGCCCTTGTCATCAACATGGGGACAGCCTCCCCATGTTGAGGGCATGTGGCCTGGTACGGTTCAGGAGGGGGGCACTCTCTCGTCTCCCCCTCTTTTCCTACAGCCTGCCAGGTTGCGTGCTTGGATAAGGGTCTGGTAAGGATTTTTGGGGGGACCCCACACCATTTTTTTTTATTTTGGTGTGAGGTTCCCCTTAAAATCCATACCAGACCTGAAGGGTCTGGTATGGATTTTTGGGGGGGACCCCACGCCATTTATTTTTTTAATTTGGTGCGGGGTTCCCCTTAGCCACTTGCCGCCCGCCCTATAACAGATTGACGGCGGCAAAGTGGTTTCAAAATCCTGACTGGACGTCATATGACGTCCTCAGGATTTTGAGCCGCTGCACGCCCCCGGGGGCGCGCATCGCGGCGATCGTTGCTGTGGGATGTCAGTCTGACACCCCGCAACACCAATATAGGTAAAGAGTCTCCTACGGAGACTCTTTACCACGTGATCAGCCGTGTCCAATCACGGCTGATCACGATGTAAACAGGAAAAGCCGGTCATCGGCTTTTCCTCACTCGCGTCAGTCAGACGCGAGTAGAGGAGAGCCGATCGGCTGCTCCTCTGACAGGGGGGGGTTTAAGCTGATCCATTATCAGCGCAGCCCCCCCGAGGATGCCCACTGGACCACCAGGGATGCCACTAGACCACCAGGGAAGCCCACCTATAGGTATTGCACACTAGACCACCAGGGATGCTAATTATATACTAAATGGATGCCAATAAGTGCCCACAATGGATGCCAATCAGTGCCCACAATGGGCACCACTGATTGGCAGGCATTATTTTTTTGCACTGATTGGCATCCATTAGTACAGTGCCACCTATCAGTGCCCATCCATGCCACATATCAGTGCCCATTCATGCCCATCCGTGCCACCTATCAGTGCCCATCCATGCCGCCTATCCGTGCCCATCTGTGCCCATCCGTGCCCACCCGTGCCACCTATCTGTGCCCACCCGTGCCACCGATCGTTGCCCATCTGTGCCACCTCATCGGTGCCCATCTGTGTCGCCTTATCCGTGCCCGTCAGTGCAGCCCCATCAGTGAAGGAGAAAACGAACTTATTTACAAAGTTTTGTAACTGAAACAAAAAAAAAACTATAGCAGAAAATAAAAATCGCAGAGGTGATCAAATACCACCAAAAGAAAGCTCTATTTGTGGGAACAAAATGATAAAAATGTATTTCGGGTACAGTGTAGCATGACCGCGCAATTGTCATTCAAAGTGCAACAGCGCAGAAAGCTGAAAATTGGTCTGGGCTGGAAGGTGTATAAGTGCCCAGTATGGAAGTGGTTAATGAAGGGCCTGATATGGATTTTGGGGGGACCCCCACATTTTTTTTTGGATTCGGGGTTCTCCTTAATATTCTCCTTAATATTCATACCAGACCCCTGACTTTTTTTTCAATGACTTTGATCTGTATTGCCGGGGAGCTGACAATTAATTATAGCCGCAAGTGGTTTTAAATTACTTTTTTTCCTTCAGAAATGACATTTTGTGTAGAGACAATTCTAAACACGGGAAACAATCGCGACTTTACAGGCATACTTTAGACTCCCCCCAGGTACGAAATTTAAAGGTATATTACACTTTTATTGTTTCACTTTAAGCATTATTAAAATCACTGCTCCCGAAAAAACTGCAGTTTTTAAAACTTTTTTTTGCATTGATACATGTCCCCTGGGGCAGGACCCAGGTCCCCAAACACTTTTTATGACAAGAACTTGCACATTAACCTTTAAAATGAGCACTTTTGAATTCTCCCATAGACTTTTAACAGTGTTCTGCGGCTTTTCGAATTTGCCGCGAACACCCTAAATTGTTCACTGTTCGCCGAACGGGCGAACAGCCAATGTTCGAGTCGAACTCATGTTCGTCTCGAACATTAAGCTCATCCCTAGCTTTCACCTATCATGAGATGTTTCTTGTATGACACCTTGGTAATGAGACACCTTTTTATAGGCCATCAGTTGATACTGAACAGCTGATATTAATTTGCACTGACAAGGGACAGGATTGATTTCTAATTACTGATAGATATCAGCTGGTGTATTTGCTTTCCATGCATTTTTGCACTCCCCTTTCCTCATGTGTTCAATACTTTTTCCCTGTGTCATTCCATTTTATTACACATAACTTCATTTCTGAACTTATTTGTTTTGGTTTCTTTGTATGTATGGATTACATGGGTTGTTACTGACATGTGGTGAAAATTTCATGCCAATAGCACCTAAAGAAATATATTTACCTAGAAAAATGGTGATGTGTTCAATACTTATTTTACCTGTTGTATGTATACATGCTTTATGGACTCTGATGTAAGAGGGGCTTTTGGAACCCTGATTTAAGGGGGAATGCTGGGAACTCTGATGTAAGTGGGCAGAAACCCTGTTACTGTAAGGTACCTGTGATAGGTAGTGTCCAAGTGGAACTTGTGTGCTGAGGATTCAGGCGAAAACGTAGTCAGGCAGATTAGGTTGGCAACAGATCAGGCAAAATGGTACACGATCAAAATCCAGAGAGTGGTCAGGCAGGCAAAGGTCATACACAAGCTTGCAGTGAAGTACAAAATCAGCAGGCTAGAGAGTAGTCAGGAATTCAGGCAGAAGTTCAAACACAAAAATCAAGATCAAAAAGCAGTCACAACACCCAGGGAGCTATTCCACACAAACGGACACTGAGAGATCGCATCACTTCCTTTTTTATGGGCTGCTTTGATTGAACATTGTCCACAGCTGGCAGCAGGTGGGGCTAGTGAGACCAAGGTAATGCTTAATATTGAGAGGACATTTCCAAAAGTCTAGATCTGCTCCGCAGCACAACAGGTAAGGCTGCAGCTGTGGGACCAGGAAGATCCCGGTTCAAATACACCCAGGTACATGACAGGGCCCCCTCCCCGGTGGACCCCTCCGGGGGCCTAGCGGGGCTTAGTGGGAAAGGAGGCATGGAAGTCTCAAATAAGAGAAGGTGCATGCAGATCTTTGGCTGGAACCCAGGAACGGTCTGTGACAGGATATCCCTTCCAATGAACCAGATACCGAAGGCCACGACCCTGTCTTCTAGAATCAAGAACCTTGGAGACTTAAAACTCATTTCGTCCATCAACAAGAACAGGAGGAGGTAGCTGTTGCGTTCTGGAGTAGCGATTAAAAATTGCTTTTTTGAGGAGGGAAACGTGGAACACAGGATGAATCCGGAGAGAGGAGGGTAATTTCAACCGATAGGAGACTGGCCCGACTCGAGCAATAATACTTTAAGGACCAATGAATCGAGGCCCCAATTTGGTAGAAGGTTGTTTCAGTCTCACATATTTGGTTGATAGCCAAACTCTGTCCCCCACCACATATGGAGGTATATGGCGTCTTCGTTTGTTGGAAAAAGTGCATACTTGCCTGCTGACTTCCGTAGTAATAAGCAAATCTTTTTCCAATGTAGCAGAATATTTTTCACCCGCTGAACTGCTGCTGGTACACCAGAAGAAGGCTGAAGTAGGGGAAAAGTCTGAGGGTGATAGCCTAGGGCTGCGTAGAATGGTGTGGTATGAAGAGCACCGTGCCAACGGGAATTAATGGCGAACTCAGCAAAAGGCAAATACTCAGACCAGTTGGAGTGTAAGACATTGACATAATGTTGAAGATAGGTTTCTAGGGTCTGGTTCATGCGTTCAGTTTGACCATCTGTTTGAGGGTGATGTGAGGTAGAGAGTGAAAGCGTTACTCCCAGTTTCTTGCAGAACGCTCTCCAGAATCGGGAAACAAACTGGGATCCGTGGTCTGAGACGACATTGGTAGGTATGCCATGATATCTCACAATATGGGAAAGGAAGAGAGTAGACAGTGCTTCCGCTGTAGGTAATCCCGGGAGCGGCACAAAATGAGACATTTTGGAAAAGCGATCCACTATGACCCATATAGCAGTCATGCCCTCGGACTTGGGTAAGTCTGTAATGAAGTCCAAAGTCAAATGGGTCCAAGGCTGACGAGGTGTCGAAAGTGGTTGTAACAGTCCAGTAGGCAATGTACGGGGTACTTTATTAGCAGCACAAGTTGGACAGGCAGCCACATAGTCAGTAACATCCCTTTTCATATGAGGCCACCAGACATGACGCTGCAAGGTCAGAGGAGTACAGGTTTTCTGAGACTAGGGGCTACGAACAGGCGACCTGGTGGTATCTTCAAGCCTTGGGGAACACGATTCTGGGTTTCTTGTATCTGTTGGGAAAGAGCCGTAGAGATCTGTGCGACAATTTTGTGAGGTGGGATTATATACTGCTCGGTAGGTTGGTCTTCTTCAGAGGTAGCGAACTGTCTGGAAAGAGCATCGGCTTTCTTGTTTTTTGCCCAGGAACATAAGAAAGAACAAAATTAAAACAGGAGAAAAACAGAGCCAATCGAGCCTGACGCGAGTTCAAACGTCTTGCAGTCTGAAGATACAGTAGGTTTTTATGGTCAGTGAGGATAGAAAAAGGTTTGGGAGCCCCTTCCAGAAGATGTCGCCATTCAGACAATGCCAATTTGATGGCCAGTAGTTCTCTATTCCCAACATTGTAATTCATCTCCGCTGGAGAAAACTTTCTAGAAAAAAATGCTACTGGATGGATTCTAACGGACTTAGGCTGTCTCTGGGAGAGCACGGCACCTGCTCCTACCTCAGAGGCATCAACCTCAACTATGTACTGGAGATCGGGATTTGGATGCTGAAGAATTGGAGCTTTGCTGAACATGTCTTTTAATTGCTGGAAAGCCGATTCTGCTTCTGAGGACCATACCTTGCAAGTTGTACCTTTCTTAGTCATAGCAGTAAGGGGGGCCGGATGAAGCGTCTGTAGTAATTTGCGAACCCTAGAAAGCTTTGGAGCCCTCTTAAAGTGGTCGGTTGGGGCCATTGCAAGACAGCGGAAAGTTTTTGAGGGTCCATTTGGAAACCGACAGCACTTATAATGTATCCAAGGAAAGGAATACGGCTTTGATGGAAACTGCATTTCTCAATCTTCGCGTAAAGATGCTTTTCTCTCAGTCGTTGCAATACCTGCTTTACATGCGAGATGTGCTCTAGATGAGTCTTGGAAAAGATTAAAATGTCGTCCAAGTAGATGATCACAAAACTGTTGCTGAAATCATGAAAAATTTCATTCATGAAACATTGGAAGACAGCAAGGGCATTACACAACCCAAATGGCATAACCAGATATTCAAAATGTCCATTACGAGTGTTGAATGCTGTCTTCCACTCGTCCCCGTCTTTAATTCGAATCAGATTATAAGCCCCTCGTAGGTCTAGCTTGGAGAAGATAACAGCCCCCTTAAGTACATCAAACAGTTCAAGAATAGGGATGAGCCGAACACCCCCAGGTTCGGTTCGCACCAGAACCCGCGAACGGACCGAAAGTTCGCACGAACGTTAAATACATTGGATGCGAACGTTCGAAATCTAAACTGCTAATTATAACGACTAATATGCATGTTATTGTCCTAAAAAGGGTTTAGGAACCCGGGTTCTGCACCAGGGGACATGTATCAATGCAAAAATAAGTTTTAAAAACGTCAGTTTTTCAGGAGCAGTCATTTTAATGATGCATAAAGTGAAAAAAAAAAAAGGTCAAATATTCCTTTAAATATCGTACCTGGGGGGTGTCTAAAGTATGCCTGTGAAGTGGCACATGTTTCCCGTGTTTAGAACTGTCCCTGCACAAAATGACATTTCTAAAGGAAAAAAAGCCATTTAAAACTGCTTGCGGCTTTAATGTAATGTCTGGTCCCGGTAATATGGATGAAAATCTTTGAGAAAAATGGCATAGCTACCCCATCACCCCCTACCCCAGCCCATTACCAGCCCCTTTGGGTCTTGTATGGATATTAAGGGAAACCCCGAACACAAAATAAAAAAGGCCCTATATACTCTGAACAGCAGTATACAGGCGGTGCAAACAAGACAGGGACTGTAGGTTTGTTCTTAAGTAGAATCTGTTTGTAATTTTGAACAGGTACATTGTTTAAGTGTAGCTCCAGCCAAAAAATCTATTTTTAAGCTTTTTGGAAAACATAGGGAAGGGTTATCACCCCTGTAACATTTGTTTTGCTGTCTGTGCCCCTGTTCAGAACATTTCACCTCACTTTCCATCCCAATGACAACTGTTTTTGAAAAGTGGGGTTTTTATTGAAACAAGGATTGGTGATAAAGCATCAGTAGAGAGGAGACACCTTTTTCCCATATTAACTCTTACAGGAGAGAATTTCCCTTCCTAGGGGTAGATTTCTTCTCACTTCCTGTTGTCTCCTTCCGTTTGCAAGTAGGAGTCGTTTGTAAGTTGGATGTTTGAAAGTAGGGGCCTGCCGTATATACTCTGCTGAAATTTGCCCCTTACATGTTGGTGTTGCCACAACACTGTGAGCCCTCACAGTTACTCTTGGTGGGCGCTGGAACGCCCTGCTGTAAACTATTACATCAGGAATTATATTTACATGCCATTGTTGAACAGTGGTAGGAAAAATTGGGCCTTTGGTGGTGGTGCTGGTGCCACAACACTGTAAGCCCTCACAGTTACTCTTGGTGGGCGCATGAATGGGCCCTGCTGTGAATTATTAGATCAAGAATTGTAATTGCATGCCCCTGTTGAGCAGGGGCTGAAAAATTGGGCCTTTGGTGGTGGTGGTGGTGGTGGTGGTGTTGCCACAACACTGTAAGCCCTCACAGTTACTCTTGGTGAGCGCAGGAATGGGCCCTGCTGTGAATTATTAGATCAATAATTGTAATTACATGCCCCTGTAGAACAGGGGCTGAAAAATTGGGCCTTAGCCACTGGTGCCACAACACTGCAACCCCTCACAGATACTGTACTTGGAGCACAGCAATGAGCCCTGTTGCAAAGTATTGCATCAAAAATTGTAATTACACGCCCCTGTTAAACAGGGGCAGAAAAATTGGGCCTTATGCGGCGTACACACGATCGTTTTTCATGCCATTTTTTAAACCGACGTTTTTCTCGTAGTTTTTTTTCATGTTTCCTCTCAAGCCTGTCTTGCGTACACACGATCATTTTAAAAAACGTTCAAGCAAAGCGCAGTGACGTACAACACGTACGACGGCACTATAAAGGGGAAGTTCCGTTCGGATGGTGCCACCCTTCATGTTAGTAAAGTTTGTTGAGCGACAATTCGCGCTTTTCAGCCTCCTGCTCTTCAGTCCGTTACAGCGTGACGAATGTGCTATCTCCATTACAAATGCTAGTTTTACCAGAACGTGCGCTCCCGTCTCATACTTGATTCTGAGCATGCGTGTTTTTTTTCACCTCGTCAAAGCATACACACCATCGTTTTTCACGTCGTTAAAAAAAAACGACATGAAAAACGACGTGAAAAAATAGAGCATGTTCGAAATTTTTAATGGCTGTTTTTCACGTTGTTAAAAATGCTCTGGAGCATACACACGATCGGTTTTAATGCCCATTTTTAAAAATGGCATTTTTTAACGGCATGAAAAACGATCGTGTGTATGGGGCATTAGGCACTGGTGCTGATGCCACGACACTGCAACCTCTCCCAGATACTCTAGTTGGAGTGCAGGAATGAGCCCTGCTGCAAAGCATTGCATCAAAAATTGTAATTACATGCCCCTGTTAAACAGGGGCTGAAAAATTGGGCCTTAGCCACTGGTGGCGGCACCCAGAAACAAAAATGTTTTTCCAAGATATCATCATGAATCGGATCATTGAGGAGGAGGAGGATAGTCAGTCAACATAACAGGACAGTCACTCAGTCAGCATCAGTCTTGAAGGGATGTGACATTTGAAAATAAATTATTCTGTTATATCAGCTTCAGGTGCTTGGTAGCTGGTGGTGATCCAAGACTGGTTCATCTTTATGAAGGTCAGTCGATCAACTGAATCGGTGGACAGGCGCACCCTGTGATCCGTGACAAATCCTCCAGCAGCACTGAATGTGCGTTCCGAAAGGACGCTGGATGCAGGACAGGCCAGTAGCTCAATTGCATACTGTGCAAGCTCTGGCCAGTGATCCATCCTTAAGACCCAGTAAGCCAGAGGATTTTCGGTGGGAAAGGTGTCCAAATCTGACCTTGCCCCTAGGTATTCCTGCACCATGTATATCAGACGCTGGCGATGGTTGCTGGAACCGATCATACCTTGGGGCTGCGGACTAAAGAATTGTCTGAACGCATCAGTCAGACGGCCACTTTCCCCACCGCTCCTTCTTTGACTGACCGAAAGCCTCAGCAACTCGTTGTCCAGGACCAGGAGTTTGTAACCTCCCAGTCTCTGGGAACGCGTTGCACAGACCTTTCTGCAAGGCCTCCCAGAGTTGTCTCATCCTCTGCTCCCTCTGCGACGGTAAGATAAGGTCCGCAACCTTAGCCTTGTACCGTGGATCAAGGAGAGTGGCCAGCCAGTAATGGTCCCTCTCCTTGATCCGAAGAATACGAGGATCCTTCCGCAGACTTCGCAGGATCAGGGAGGCCATGCAGCGTAGGTTAGCTGAGGCATTAGGTCCGGAGTCCTCTGGGTCACTAAGGACGACATGATCCCCAGCCACCTCCTCCCAGCCACGTACAAGTCCACGGGTTTCTAGGGACTGTAAATCATCCCTAAAAGACTGCTGCTGTTGATGCTGCTGAGTGCCAGGCTCCACCTCCATGCTGACACAATCCTCCTCCTCCTCCTCGTCCTCTTCCTGTGCGATGGGTGGGACAGAAGGAACACTGTCTGGGTAAAGGGGGCCTTGAGAGGCAAGGAAGTCCTCCTCTTCCTGCCTCTGTTCTGCCTCAAGTGCCCTGTTCATTATTCCACGCAGCGTGTGCTCCAACAGGTGGACAAGAGGTACAGTGTCACTGATGCATGCATGCACTGTCACTGCTCACCATCCTCGTGGCCTCCTCAAATGGTGCCAGGACAGTGCATGCATCCCTGATCATTCCCCACTGGCGTGGTGAAAAAAACCCGAGCTCCCCTGACCCTGTCCTGGTGTCGTAGTCGCACAGGTACTCATTGATGGCCCTCTGCTGCGTGTGCAGCCGCTGCAGCATGGCCAACGTTGAGTTCCACCTGGTGGGCATGTCACATATAAGGCGGTTCTTGGGCAGGTTCAACTCCTTTTGCAGCTCAGCCAGGCGAGCACTGGCATTATAAGATCTGCGGAAATGCACACAGACTTTCCTGGCCTGCCTCAGGACATCCTGTAAGCCCGGGTACCTGCCCAAGAACCGCTGCACCACCAGGTTAAGGACGTGAGCCACACAGGGCACATGGGTCAGTTGTCCCTGTCAGAGGGCGGAGAGGAGGTTGGTGCCATTGTCGCAAACCACCATTCCTGCCTTAAGCTGGCGTGGCATCAACCACCTCTTGGCCTGCCCCTGCAGAGCAGACAGAACCTCTGCCCCAGTGTGGCTCCTGTTCCCCTAACACACCAGCGCAAGCACGGCATGGCATCTTTTTGCCTGCGTACTTGCGTAGCCCCTTGAACGCCTACGGAGCACCGCTGGTTCCGAAGACAAAGCACAGGAAGAGGTCATGGAGGAAGAAGAAGAGGAGGGGGTGGAGGAGAGAGGTGTGTCACAACCAGTAGTAGCATTTTGGAGGCGTGGCGGCGGAAAAACCTCCAACACTACTGCACCTTGTCCTGCATCCTTCCCAGCTGCCAAAAGAGTGACCCAATGGGCCGTGAAAGAAAGGTAACGTCCCTGTCCATGCCTGCTGGACCATGAGTCAGCAGTAATATGCACCTTACCGCTGACCGCCCTGTCCAGCGAGGCCAAGACATTGGCTTCCACATGCCGGTAGAGAGCCGGAATCGCCTTCCGTGAGAAAAAGTGGCGTTTGGGAACCGGCCACTGAGGAACCGCACATTGCACAAACTCACGGAAGGGGGCCGAGTCTACCAACTGAAAAGGCAGCAGTTGAAGCGCTAGCAATTAAGCCAAGCAAGCATTCAACCGCTGGGCATGTGGATGACTGGGAGTGAACTTCTTTCGACGGTCCAGCAGCTGGGGCAGGGAAATTTGCCTGCTAGAATCGGACGTCGGTGTACTGCTAGCAGAGTGGCCGCAAGTACTTGGCTGTGACACACCTAATTCTACACCTTCATTCCTCTCAGTGCAGGTTTCAGAGAGGACTGAAGATATAGTGGGGTTGGAGATCCCAGCTGATGCAGTGCAAGGAGAGGTCCTCTTTGTTCTTTGGTGTGGGTCTTTAAGGTAGGCTTGCCAACGAGCTGCATGGCAGGTCAACATATGTCTGGTCAAGCATGTGGTGCCCAAGCGGCTGATGTTTTGGCCACGCGATATACGCTTGAGACATATGTTGCAAACAGCAGCTGTGCGATCTGATGCACTCGACTCAAAAAAGCCCACACCAAAGAACTTTTTGAATAATGGGCAGAGGCAGTGCCCTGCACAGGCAGAGCTTTGTGGTGTGATTCAATCGGTGTGCTGCCCTTACGCTGGCCCCCCGAGGGCATCCTGCCTCATTGGAGATGTGCCTCCTCCTCATCCTCCTCCTCCTCCTCTCTCCTATTAGGCACCCACGTGGAGTCAGTGACCTCATCATCCCCTCCCTCCTCATCACTGGAGCCAATCTGGCAGTATGCTGCAGCTGCTGGAACATGACTGCCAGATTGGTGTCCTTCTTGAGTATCCCCTCTCTCTGCTCTCACGCTACTGCCTTCCTCTAGCTGGGTATCATCATCAGACCCTTCGAAACGCTGGGCATCCTCCTGGAGCATGTACCCAACACTGTGCTCAAACAGTTCGGGGGACTCCTCAGGAGGACATGGTGGGTCTAGGGAAGGAGTGACTGATGATGACATTGATACCAGGGAAGAGGACGCTTTGGCAGCTGCTTTGCCAGTACCCTGAGCCTGGGTGAGAGAGGATGAGGAGGATGAGGAGGGCTTGGTCATCCACTCTACCAAGTCTTTGGCATGATGCGGCTCAACACGTCCAGCTGCCGAAAATAAGGACAAGCGTGTCCCATGGCCACGTGCTGATGACGATGCACCGCGTCCACGACCAGCACTGTTGTCTCTAGACACAGAGCCTGCTTGCCCTCTTTTATTGGCTTCTGACTGCCTGCCTCTCCTTGTTTGCCTTCCAGACATTCTAATGGCCTGCAGGGAGATGGGAAAACCAGCAATAAGGGGTAGCTTCAGGTGTATAATATGCAGGAGGCACACTACACCCGCTGTAAGTGCTGCAAATGCCTGTTAGTGTAACACACTAGGAAAACACAGCAATAAGGCCTAGCTTCAGGAGTATATTTAGCAGGAAGCACACTACGCCCGCTGTAAGTGCTGCAAATGCCTGTTAGTGTAACACACTAGGAAAACACAGCAATAAGGCCTAGCTTCAGGAGTATATTTAGCAGGAAGCACACTACGCCCGCTGTAAGTGCTGCAAATGCCTGTTAGTGTAACACACCAGGAAAACACAGCAATACGGGCTAGCTTCAAGTGTATAATGTGCAGGAGGCACACTACGCCCGCTGTAAGTGCTGCAAATGCCTGTTAGTGTAACACACTAGGAAAACACAGCAATACGGGCTAGCTTCAGGTGTATAATGTGCAGGAGGCACACTACGCCCGCTGTAAGTGCTGCAAATGCCTGTTAGTGTAACACACCAGGAAAACACTGCAATACGGGCTAGCTTCAGGTGTATAATGTGCAGGAGGCACACTACGCCCGCTGTAAGTGCTGCAAATGCTTGTCAGTGTAACACACCAGGAAAACACAGCAATAAGGGCTAGCTTCAGGTCTATACTGTGCAGGAGGCTTAGCAACAATGACACTGACACTGTCCCCTGCCTATCCTTCTCTCTCCCTGCACACAAGGTTTAGCAAAGAATATGACACTGACACTCTCCCTGCTTATCCTTCTCTCTCCCTGCACACAAGGTTTAGAAAAGAATATGACACTGACACTCTCCCTGCACACAAGGTTTAGCAAAGAATATGACACTGACACTGTCCCCTGCCTATCCTTCTCTCTCCCTGCATACAAGGTTTAGCAAAGAATATGACACTGACACTCTCCCTGCCTATCCTTCTCTCTCCCTACACACAAGGTTTAGCAAAGAATAGCACATTGACACTGTCCCTGCCTATCCTTCTCTTTCCCTGCACCGGAACACACTACACAAGGCCGCCGCGCTGGCGGCCTTTTATAGTGTGGGGCGTGTGGTAAACCCCCTGAGCTATAATTGGCCACAGGCAACCTGCCTGTGGCCAATTATGGCTCTCCTAGCTGCTGGCGCTGTGATTGGCCAAGCATGCGGGGTCACAGTGCATGCTTGGCCAATCACAGCGCCGGGATTGCACTGCGATGGCGCAGTGTATTGTGGGCCATTTGCGTCACTCGAATTTGGCACGAACGGCCCAAATCGTTCGATCTTCGTCGAACGATCGAACAGCCGATGTTCAAGTCGAACGTATGTTCGACTAGAACACCTAGCTCATCCCTATTCAAGAATGAGAGGCAAAAGGGTAGGAGTCTTTTACGGTGATTTGATTTAACCCTCGATAGTCTATGCATGGTCGAAGACCCCCGTCTTTTTTTTCAACAAAGAAAAAACCTGCCCCTACTAGAGAAGAAGAAGGTCGGATAAAACCTCTTTCGAAGTTGTCTTTTACGTATTCCTCCATGGATTTTTGTTCAGGCAAAGACAGGGGATAGGTCCTTCCTTTGGGAAGAGGTGCTCCAGGAATCAATTTAATTGCACAGTCAAAAGAACGATGTGGAGGTAAAACCTCTGCCTTTTGCTTGCAAAATACGTCTGCAAACGCATGGTATTCATGAGGCAAGGTAGGTGGGATGGCCACGGAAGCCAACATACAAACAGAAAGTCTTTTGGGTTGAGACAAACAGTTTGAATGACAGAACGACCCCCAAGAGGTTAGTTCTCCATTTTCCCAATCAAAAGAAGGGTTATGTTGTTGTAACCATGGGTAACCAAGGATAACAGGCAGAAGTGGAGAATCAATAAGAGACAAGACAACTTCCTCTTTGTGGAGTATGCCTACCTGAAGGGTGATTGTCATAGTCTCAAATTTTACAATGCCATCTCCCAAGGGTTGTCCATTCACGGTGGTAATGTTCAGGGGTCTAGATTTTGGAACAAATGGGATATTATTTTTTTTAGCAAAAGTGTAGTTCAAGAATATGCCAGCAGCTCCAGAATCCACAAAAGCCTCACAGGAGACAAGTTTAGAGGGTAAATGGATAATTGCAGGAATGGTAATCTTGGTCTTGGAGGATATACCTGTAAGGTCTAAGCCAGCTCCTCTAACACTGGTTAGACCCTGCCTTTTACTGGACGGGAAGGGCAGACAGATAATAAATGTCCTTTAAGTCCACAGTATAGGCATAGGCCCAATGCACGCCTCCTTTGTTTCTCAGACTCAGTTAGGTGGAGACGGCTTACATCCATGGGTTCCACAGGTGCCTGGGGTTCAACTGAGATTTCAGGTTCTGGCTGAGGTGGTGCTTGGAAGTTAGGGGCCAAACGGTAAACTGGCCTAGGAAACTTGCGAGTTCCAAGTCTCTCTTGGCACCTTTCATGATACCGGACATCCAGACGAACACAGAGCTCTATGAATTTCTCTAGGTCTTCTGGGGAATCCTTATAGACTAATTCGTCTTTGATGCGATCTGCAAGACCTTTTCGGAAGGCTGCACCTAATGCCCTTGAGTCCCAAGTAGTCTCAGCAGCAAGGGTACGAAACTCAATAGCATATTGTGACACAGACCTGGTGCCTTGTTGCATGTCCAAGAGTGAGTACTCAGCTGCAGAAGCTCTATCTGGCTTGTCAAATACAGTCTGGAGAGAAGCCAGAAGTTTGTCAGCGTCTTGCAGCACAGGATCATTGCGTTCCAGATAAAGAGAGACCCTGGCCAGGGCCTTCCCCTTTAACAAGGAAATTACAAAAGTCACTTTGGCAGACAAAGTGCTAAAGGTCCCAGGGTTGTTGCGGAAATGCAAACGGCAAACATTTAAAAAGCCTCTGCAGTCCTCAGTATCACCACCAAATTTGTCAGGCAAGGGAAGTTTGGGAGGTACAGAAGAGGCGGGTTGGATCGTAGCAGGAGTAGCATCCGGAGTCTGGACCGTTACAGAGGAAGCAGGCAAACAAGATTTAAGCATAGTACAAAGTTCATCTAACTTGGCGTCCAGGGAAGAAAGATGCTGTTCATGAGCTCCAATCAATTGTCCCTGACGTGAAATCTCCTTAACAATCTCAGCAGGGTCCACTGTCATTGTGGCCCGTTTGTAATGTAAGGTACCTGTGATAGGTAGTGTCCGAAGTGGAACTTGTGTGCTGAGGATTCAGGCGAAAACGTAGTCAGGCAGATTAGGTTGGCAACAGATCAGGCAAAACGGTACACGATCGAAATCCAGAGGGTGGTCAGGCAGGCAAAGGTCATACACAAGCTGGCAGTGAAGTACAAAATCAGCAGGCTAGAGAGTAGTCAGGAATTCAGGCATAAGTTCAACACGAAAATAAAAATCAAAAGCAGTCACAACACCCAGGGAGCTATTCCACACAAACGGGCGCTGAGAGATAGCATCACTTCCTTTTTATGGGCTGATTTGATTGAACATTGTCCACAGCTGGCAGCAGGTGGGGCTAGTGAGACCAAGGTAATGCTTAATACTGAGAGGACATTTCCAAAAGTCTAGATCTGCTCCCGGTTCAAATACACCCAGGTACATGACAGTTACATCAAATTTCCCATTTACGCCAGAGTACACAGCGTTCCCCCTTAAAAAAAAATTGCCACGCGGTGCTAAAGTGTTTCGGTTTGGCTTGAATAAAAGGTGGCAAAACTACATATGGCATGGGAACTTTTCTGGTTGCTTATCCTTCTAGCTTAACTGTGGGTTGGATCCACCTGGGTGGACACCTGGTTTTCAGCTCCTTTGATTTTTCTTGGCCTTGCCATGGATGGGGGATTTCATTATCTTACAAAAGTAAGTACACCCCTCACATTTTTGTAAATATTTTATTATATATTTTTATGTGACAACACTGAAGAAATTACACTTTGCTACAATTTAAAATAGTGAGTGTACAGCTTGTATAACAGTGTAAATTTGCTGTCCCCTCAAAATAACTCAACCCACAGCCATGAATGTCTAAACCGCTGGCAACAAAAGTGAGTACACCCTAAGTGAAAATGTCCAAATTGGGCCCAATTAGCCATTTTCCCTCCCCGGTGCCATGTGACTCATTAGTGTTACAAGGTCTCAGGTGTGAATGGGGAGCAGGTGTGTTAAATTTGGTGCTATTACTCTCTCATACTGGTCACTGGAAGTTCAACCTGGCACCTCATGACAAAGAACTCTCTGAGGATCTGAAAAAAAGAATTGTTGCTCTACATAAAGACGGCCTAGGCTATAAGAAGATTGCCAAGACCCTGAAACTGAGCTGCAGTACGGTGGCCAAGACAATACAGTGGTTTAACAGGACAGGTTCCACTCAGAACAGGCCTCGCCATGGTGGGCCAAAGAAGTTGAGTGCACGTGCTCAGCGTCATATCCAGAGGTTGTCTTTGGGAAATAGACATGAGTGCTGCCAGCATTGCTGCAGAGGTTGAAGGGGTTGGGGGTCAGCCTGTCAGGGCTCAGACCATACGCCACACACTGCATCAAATTGGTCTGCATGGCTGTCGTCCCAGAAGGAAGCCTCTTCTAAAGATGATGCACAGGAAAGCCTGCAAACAGTTTGCTGAAGACAAGCAGACTATGGACATGGATTACTGGAACCATGTCCTGTGGTCTGATGAGACCAAGATAAACTTATTTGGTTCAGATGGTGTCAAGCATGTGTGGTGGCAACCAGGTGAGGAGTACAAAGACAAGTGTGTCTTACCTACAGCATGGTGGTGGGGGTGTAATTTTCTGTGGCTGCATGAGTACTGCCGGCACTGGGGAGCTACAGTTCATTGAGGGAACCATGAATGCCAACATGTACTGTGACATACTGAAGCTGAGCATAATCCTCTCTCTTCAAAGACTGGGCAGCAGGGCGGTATGCCAACATGATAATGACCCCAAACACACCTCCAAGACGACCACTGCCTTGCTAAAGAAGCTGGGGGTAAAGATGATGGACTGGGCAAGCATGTCTCCAGATCTAAACACTATTGAGAATCTCTGGGGCATTCTCAAATGGAAGGTGGAGGAGTGCAAGGTCACTAACACCCACCAGCTCCGTGATGTCGTCATGGAGGAGTGGAAGAGGACTCCAGTGGCAACCTGTAAAGCTCAGACGAACTCTACGCCCAAGAGGGTTAAGGCAGTGCTGCAAAATAATGGTGGCCACACAAAATATTGACACTTTGTGCCCAATGTGGACATTTTCACTTAGGGGTGTACTCACTTTTGTTGCCAGCGGTTTGGACATTAATGGCTATGTGTTGAGTTATTTTGAGGGGACAGCAAATTGACACTGTTATACAAGCTGTACACTCACTACTTTATATTGTAGCAATTTCTTTAGTGTTGTTACATGAAAAGATATAATAAAATATTTACAAAAATGTGAGGGGTGTACTCACTTTTATGAGATACTGTATATGACTGTATAATCAGATAGGTGTATAGTTTGGGAGATCACCTACATATCAGGGTTTTCTATTGAGTGATCAATTAACAATGGTATTCCATATTGATGAAGGAGTGGAAGAAGAAATTAGGGCAGTATTTAACAGAGATGAACAAAATGCATCAAATTGAGAGAACGATTTTAAGAAATTATTTACAAAAATATAGTAATGTAACAATGAAACATTTGAGGAGGAAATGGAATATTGTATCATTGGAAGCATATGTGGAGGCAAAACTATTACCACGTGGGCTGCAGGAACGTATTGTCCCTGCAGAGCATCTCCATAATGATCGATTCCTTAATGTCTGGAAGGAGGAGTCGATCAAACATGGACTACACCTGATGGAATTGATTATAGCTGAGGAAAAAATAAAATTACGGGAACTGGAGGAACAGTTACAAGATTCGGTCAAGGTACTAGATGATTATCAAGATCTGTAGGAATCTGAACATTTTAATGATAGACTCAAAAAAGAAGTAGAAGAGTTCCAAAAAGAACAAAAAATTGGTAAACAGAAAAAATACCAAAGAGATGTGGCCAACTTTGAAAGTGGACAGGTGTTTGACCCAGAGGGAAAAAGAGGATCAAGTAAATCTCGGAGTAGATTTAGAAGGACCAATAAGGACCCCAATCAGGTAGGGAACAAATCGGCTAATTTTTTGAAGAAAGCTCAAAATGGATCAGAACAGGGAGAACCCGGGAGGAGAAACAAGCAGGAAAGGAGACGGAAAAGAAATAGAAAAGGGACTCCAAATAGGGAGGTTGATGCAATCCAAGAGGGACACCTCTATTTCCCAGGGGAGCGGGGTAATCACATGGAATCAGAAAATAAATATGAATGTAAATAATTTAACTGAAATGTACTCGGAGAGGATCATTTGTCACTGCTAAGTAAAGGCCACGGCTACTCACTATTCAATCGGGAAAACCTATTTGAAATCTACAAGGAAATTTGCCTGTTCCTGCGGCGAGCCAATTTTAAACTTATGTATTTTGGCAAAGAGAGAAATAGGGATGAAACATTAGAAATCAATGCCCCGCACGATCTGGGGAGTTGCGCCCTCCCCGACAAGCAGATGGGGGGATGGCTCTTTTAGACGGGCGGTTCACTTGACAAGATCTGGGATGTGAAGAGGGACCTGCAGCTCTGAGGAGCGGTAGACTCATATGGGATATTAAGAGGTGATATTTTGTTCCAGTTCATGCTTGAGTTTTTTTTTTTTTCTTTAGTTTTCTTTTTAGATGCTATGGCATGGACCCCTACACACAGAGACCTTTACTGTGTTAATCCCAAGTGCTGAATCGAGACTGTACAATGTTATGTTGCGACTTTTATACATTTTGTATGGCAAAACTTTAATAAACATATTGAAACATAGAAATTAATGCAATTGCAGGTTTGGGTGAAATTGAGCTAGTGGAAGGAAATACATGGATTGAGTCCGATCTATTGGATCCTCCACTCCATCTGGATTATCCAATAAATCTAAGAAATTCTCAACTTTTGGGAATGATAGGTATCTCCAGATATTCATGGAGGCCATTACACATGACCTGCGTTCCATTGATTGGGAACACATACAACCCATTAAAGATAATCTTACCCCAGGGGAACATAGGGCCCTACAAGATCTAAAAGAACTCCCCAATTGCATCATTAAACCGAATGATAAAAGGGGAAATGTAGTTCTCTGGCAGGAAAAAGATTATATAGATGAAGTATACTTAAGTTATATAGATTAAGTAGGCAACTTAATGATCTAAAATGCTATGAAAAATGTACTCGGTATCCCTTCCCAGATTTGGTTGAGGAAATCAACTATTGTATAGGAAAAGCACTTAAAGTAGGTTTATTAACAAAAAAATTAGCATGAATACCTAAAAATTAAGGAATATAAAATACCTACATTCTATGTTACCCTGAAGGTTCATAAAAACATGAATCAACCCTCTGGACGGCCTATTGTCTGTGGTATTGGAAGTCCATTCGAAAAGATAGGAAAATACATATTAGGCATCTGGTTACAGAATTACCATAATTTTTCCTTGACGCTGCAGATATTCTGCGTAGATTGAATGACATTACAATACCGGAAGACTGTATTCTGGCCGGGATAGATGTCGAGGCCCTATATTCCTCCATCCCACATGATGTAGGAGTACAGGCAGTGTCCCAATGGCTAGAGATGCGTCATCTTTTGGGGGTGCAACACAATGAATTTTTTGGTGGAAATCCTGGAAATTACTTAAAGCAACAACTGCTTGATGTTCAATAAAAAGTTTTATCGTCAAATAAGAGGATTGACCATGGGTGCCACATGTGCTCCGTAGTATGCGTGTTTACATCTGGGAAGGTGGGAAAACAAGGATGTATATACTCACCCAGCTTTTGAACAACATGTAGCCCTATGGATTCGTTACATTGATGATGTGCTGGTGGTGTGAAGGGGTCCCTGGAACAACTTGGGAACTTCATCTTTGACCTAAATAACAACAACAGAAATATCCATCTTACGTACAAAATGGATTCTTGTAAAATTTAATTTCTAGGCTTGTTGATTGTCGGGGAAGGTACAAGGGTGAGGACTAAAACTTTTGGAAAGCCTACAGTAGGCAATACCCTCCTCTATGCCACCAGCCATCATCCATGGCACCAAATTAGAGACATCCTGACTGGACAGTTCCTGAGAATCCGCAGAAACTGTTCACATTTCAGGGATTTCCATCAGGAAAGTAGGGAACTAAGATGCAGATTTAGAGCACAAGGCTACCCTAACTTTGTGATCAGACAATGGATGGCTAAGGCCCTGAGAAAAAAGAGGGAAAATATCCTTGGACTTGGACCAAATACTGACAATACTCATCCCGAACCTAAACAGGAAAGAATCAGAGTCGTAACCACCTACGTGACCCATTGGGAATACCTTAAATCGGTTCTGAATAAACATTGGCATATCTTACTGCTTGACTATAGACTTAAAGAAATGCTAGGCCCACGACCAAACCTAATAGAAAAACGAACACCAACTATAGGTGATTCCCTTGTCCAAAGCGCATATGTGAGCACAAAACAGCATAGTGTGCTCTCACTGAGTAAGGGTCTGCTGAATGGTATGTACCCCTGTTGCTACTGTAATATATGCAGATGCGTACTAAAAACAAGATCATTCAGTGAATCGGAGGATAAATGTACCTACCAGATCCAATCATTTTGTTAACTGTTCCTCTAGTTTTGTTATATATCAACTCTCATGTCCATGTGGTAAAATATACCTAGGGAAAACTAGAAGGGAATTCCGCAGAAGAATGGGTGAACATCTGATTAGTATTACTAAAGAAGATGATGAATCACCAGTGGCAATACATTTTAGAGACAAGCATGGTGCCTCAACAAATGGATTTTAATGTATGGTCATCCACAAACTCCAGTTATCTGATAGGACAGGGGTCAGGGACAAAATACTGTTACAGAAGGAAGAGCAGTGGATCTTTCTGTTAAATTCGATGTCGCCATAGGGACTGAATAATGATTTGTCACTGCATAGCTTTCCATAAGAAAAATTGATAGTTCAGGGATCTTTGTCCCCTCCAATATCGGAATAATGGACAAGAGATACTGATATTTTTATCTTTATCTCTATTTATTTTTCTACTTTAGCACGCACGCTTGTTTGTATAAGTAAATATACATATCACCCAATTGCCTTCTTTTACAGTTTTTTATTAATAAATAGTATCATTGAGGTAGTCACAAGCCCTGTCTGTCATGGATATGCATTAATGTCTGTCTGCCATCTTACCTTCCTCCTCATGTGTTCATCTAGAGACCAGACCTCCTTCACCTGGCTTCCTTTATAATCTCCTCCCAGCCTGACTCCACCCCAGGCCCTATCACTGAACACTATATTAACCTGTGCACTGCAAGCCTGCTTTGCTGATCAACGTGTTTGTTAGGCATTGTGTGTTTGGGTTCCTGCCTGCCGTGTGCTACGTCTGTCTCTCTGTTACGTTATTGGCTTGTCCCCGACCATCCCTGTCTGCTCGTGACCCTTGACCTTCGGCTCGTTCTTCGTTATCCTTGTCTGCTTGTGGCCCCTGACCTTCGGCTTGTTATTCGGTTCTCTCTATCGTGTGCTGCTGCTTCCCCTTATCCTACGGGGCGTGAGCTAGGAAACTCCAGGGGCCGCGACCTGGTCCCAGCCTGCAGCGTAACATCCTCACCACTAGAGGCCCTGGAGAAGACCAGCTGGGTCTTAGACTCCGCGCCCTGGGGAATCTTGGCTCTCGCTTCCGTTGGGATCCCGGTTGTGCTCCTCTGGTCCCGCTTTCCACAACCACCCAGTTTCCTATCCACAGAAGCCAGCCATAGGGTTCACTACCTCGCGGTGCACTCCTGTCCCCCTACGGTGTGCATCTGTCACCTGGCCACAGGTGACCCTGACAGTTTGATCAGCCATGAACCCGGCTGACATCCCGCTTCCCGCGGATGATCCATTGCAGGGCATAGTTCGCAGACTTGAGACCCAGGAATCAAATCAGACCCAGGTGATGCGATTCCTCCAGGATCTGGCTTCTCGATTCGAGCAGCTTCAGGTCTCCTTGGGAACCCCGAATCCGCAACCCCAAGTACAACCAGCGGCTGTACCTATCGCACCAGTCGCAGCCTCACACTCACTAAGATTGCCAGCTCCGTTCCGTTTCTCTGGGGACTCCAAGGCCTGCAGGGGGTTTCTCAGCCAATGCACTATTCATTTTGAGCTTCAGCCTCAAAGCTTCCTATCTGACCGGGCTAAGGTAGCCTATATCATTTCCCTCCTCTCCGGTGAAGCTTTGGCCTGGGCTGCCCCCCTGTGGGAGAGGAACGATCCGGTGGTTTCCAGTCTGTCCGAATTCTTGAAGCTCTTTCGTAATATCTTCGAAGAGCCGGCTCGGGCTTCTTCAGCGGCTAGTGCTGTCTTACGTCTTCGCCAAGAATCTAGTTCAGTGGGGCAATATGCTCTTCAGTTCCGTATCCACACAGCTGAATTGAGCTGGAATAATGAGGCCCTGGTCGCTACCTTTTTACATGGCCTCTCTGACCGAGTGAAAGACGAATTAGCGGGAAGAGCCATTCCCGTCGGTCTGGACGATGTAATTTCATTATGCAACCAGATCGACATTCGTTTTCAAGAGAGGTCCTTAGAAAAAAGACGCCAGCACTCTCTGGGTCCTAGCCAGTCTGAGCTCCCCTCCCTTCATTCCGTGGAGCATCCTCTACCTGCTGAAGAACCTATGCAGCTGGGCCGGACCAGACTAACCCCCGAAGAACGTGCTAGGCGCAGAACTCTGGGCTTGTGCCTCTATTGTGGGGGCAAGGGTCATTTTCGTGACTCCTGCTCGCTTCGTCCGGGAAACGCTCGGGTCTAATACATTTGGAAGGTGGAGTATTGGACCCAGAAACATCACCTTCTCGCCTGCTCTTGCCGGTGTCCCTTCATGTAGGCACTTCTCCTCAGTCAACCCTTGCATACCTGGATTCCGGGGCTGCCGGCAATTTCATGGATTGGAGAACTGCTTCTTCTATGAAGCTTACCCTTTCACCTCTCACTACCCCATTGGTAGTCTCGGCAATTGATGGCACTGTTCTCCCAGGGGGCCCTATTCGCTTCCAGACGCTACCCATTAGGATGTCGGTAGGGATTCTCCACCAGGAGTGGATATCCTTTCTTATTCTACCCAAGGCCTCTACCCCAGTTGTATTGGGCCTCCCTTGGCTACAGCTCCACTCTCCACATGTGGACTGGGTCTCTGGGCAGATCCTGGCCTGGGGTTCCTCATGTTTCTCGTCGTGTCTTCTCAAGGTGACCCCCAAGGAGAGTCTTCCGGTTGCTGCCACTTCTGTTTCTTCTGATCTTCCCGCCGCATACAGCGATTACCGGGATGTGTTCTGTAAAAAATCAGCTGAGGTGCTTCCTCCCCACAGGTCTTTTGACTGTGCTATTGATCTTGTCCCCGGAGCAACTCTACCCAGGGGTCGTACCTACCCTCTGTCCATCCCAGAGACCCAGGCCATGTCGGAGTATGTAGCAGAGAATCTGGAGAGAGGGTTCATCCGGAAATCCTCATCGCCTGCAGGGGCAGGGTTCTTTTTTGTTGCCAAAAAGGATGGTACCTTAAGACCCTGCATCGATTATCGGGGTTTAAATGCGGTTACTATTAAAAATCGATACCCCTTACCCTTAATATCTGAGCTATTCGATAGGTTGAAGGGTGCCTCCATTTTCACCAAGTTGGATCTCAGAGGCGCGTACAATCTCATTCGAATACGGGAGGGTGACGAATGGAAGACTGCATTTAACACTAGAGACGGGCATTACGAATATCTGGTGATGCCTTTTGGTCTGTGTAATGCTCCAGCCGTGTTTCAAAACTTTGTCAATGAAATCTTCAGAGATCTGCTGTACCAGTTTGTTGTCATCTATCTGGATGACATTCTGATCTTTTCTGAAAATCTGCTCGTCCACAGAAACCATGTCCGCACTGTACTTCAACGTCTTAGAGAGAACAATCTCTATGCCAAGCTGGAGAAATGTTCCTTTGAATGTTCTGAGGTCCTGTTTTTGGGGTGCTTTGTCTCATGTTCGGGGCTTCGTATGGACCCTGGGAAGGTCTTGGCTATCACCAACTGGCCTCTTCCTGCTAGCCTCAAGGCCACACAGCGCTTTCTTGGCTTCACTAATTATTATAGGCAGTTCATAAGGAATTACTCTTCCATTGCCGCGCCTATTATCGCTTTGACCAAGAAGGGTGTGAATGCCAGAGACTGGCCTCCCGAAGCTGTCTCTGCATTTCACAACCTGAAACAGGCCTTTGTTTCTGGCCCCCTCTTGAGGAGACCAAATCCTGGGAATGCATTTTTTATTGAAGTGGACGCTTCCTCAATGGGGGTGGGAGCTGTGCTTCTTCAAATCTTTGAGAAGAGACGCCAACCATGTGCGTTCTTCTCCAAAAAATTTTCTCAGGCAGAGAGGAATTATGCCATCGGTGATCGGGAACTTCTCGCAATTAAATTGGCGTTAGAGGAGTGGCGTCATCTCTTGGAGGGTTCCCCTCACTCCATAACGATCTTTACCGATCACAAGAATTTACAGTATCTACAGAATGCTAAACGTCTGAATCCTAGACAGGCCAGGTGGAGTCTCTTCTTTGCCCGTTTTAATTTCACGATTACCTACAAACCTGGTTCCTGCAACGGTCGGGCTGATGCGCTCTCTAGGTCATTTGACACTTTGGACGAGGAGTCCGCCCCTGAACCTGAGCCGATCATTCCCACCTCATGCATTGTTGCCCACTCTACCACCCTGAAGTCTAAAATTCCGCCTGGTAAGACCTTTGTCCCCACTGAGCTAAGAGCTAAGATCCTTCGTTGGGGACATGATTCCAAGGTGGCAGGGCATTCTGGATTCCTCCGATCCTTCCTACTCATCAGTCGTCACTACTGGTGGCCTAATCTCCGCTCAGACGTCAAAGACTACGTTAAAGCTTGTCATGTCTGTGCTCAGTCCAAATCCTCCACACAAGCTCCTGCTGGTCTCCTCATGCCCTTGCCTATTCCTAAGGAACCCTGGGCCCATATTGCCATGGATTTTATCACCGATCTCCCACTGTCTGAGAATAATACAGTCATTTGGGTGGTAATCGATCGATTCTCCAAGATGGCTCATTTTGTTCCTCTTCCTGGTCTTCCTTCTGCCCCTGCCTTGGTTCCCATTTTCATTCGAGAAATTCTCCGCCTACATGGGGTCCCTTCTCATATTGTTTCCGACAGGGGAGTCCAATTCACGTCTCGTTTTTGGAGAGCCTTTTGCAAATCCCTCAATATTGTCTTGGATTTTTCTTCTTCTTACCATCCCCAATCCAATGGACAGACTGAGAGGGTTAATCAGGAGTTAGAGGTCTTTCTTCGCACCTTTGTGTCTTCTCACCATGACGATTGGTCCTCTCTACTCCCGTGGGCAGAATTCTCCCATAACAATCATGTGAATACCAGTTCGCAGAAGACACCCTTTTTCACAGTTTATGGAAAACACCCTCAACTTCCTCTTCCTATGATCTGTTCTCCAGACATTCCAGCTTTGGCTTCGGTTCAGGAGTCTCTCAATTCCGTTTGGGGTCACGTTCATGATTCCCTCCGGGCAGCTGCTGAAAAATTCAAAGGCTTTGCCGACCGCCGCAGGCGTAAACCGCCTTCTCTTCAGCCAGGGGACAAAGTCTGGCTCTCTACCAGGAACATCAAGCTCCGAGTTCCTTCTCTGAAGTTTGCTCCACGATTCATCGGTCCATACACGGTAACTGCTAAACTGAATCCGGTTTGTTTCAAACTCCAGATTCCTAAGAGCCTTAAAATCACTAACTCCTTTCATGTTGCTCTTCTAAAGCCTTTAGTCCTCAATAAATTCTCTCGTCCTCTTCCTACCGTGGCGCCTGTCTCTGAGGATAATCAGGAGTACGAGATCAGTCAAATTCTGGACTCCCGACTCTGTAAAGGCGTTCTTCAGTACCTCGTTCATTGGAAAGGGTTTGGTCCTGAGGAGAGGTCTTGGATCACTGCATCTGAGGTCTTTGCACCTCGTCTGTTAAAGGAGTTTCATCTGAAGTTTCCCTCTAAACCTGGGCCCAGGCGGGGAAGGGGGAGGCCTCGTAAGAGGGAGGGTACTGTCATGGATATGCATTAATGTCTGTCTGCCATCTTACCTTCCTCCTCATGTGTTCATCTAGAGACCAGACCTCCTTCACCTGGCTTCCTTTATAATCTCCTCCCAGCCTGACTCCACCCCAGGCCCTATCACTGAACACTATATTAACCTGTGCACTGCAAGCCTGCTTTGCTGATCAACGTGTTTGTTAGGCATTGTGTGTTTGGGTTCCTGCCTGCCGTGTGCTACGTCTGTCTCTCTGTTACGTTATTGGCTTGTCCCCGACCATCCCTGTCTGCTCGTGACCCTTGACCTTCGGCTCGTTCTTCGTTATCCTTGTCTGCTTGTGGCCCCTGACCTTCGGCTTGTTATTCGGTTCTCTCTATCGTGTGCTGCTGCTTCCCCTTATCCTACGGGGCATGAGCTAGGAAACTCCAGGGGCCGCGACCTGGTCCCAGCCTGCAGCGTAACATCCTCACCACTAGAGGCCCTGGAGAAGACCAGCTGGGTCTTAGACTCCGCGCCCTGGGGAATCTTGGCTCTCGCTTCCGTTGGGATCCCGGTTGTGCTCCTCTGGTCCCGCTTTCCACAACCACCCAGTTTCCTATCCACAGAAGCCAGCCATAGGGTTCACTACCTCGCGGTGCACTCCTGTCCCCCTACGGTGTGCATCTGTCACCTGGCCACAGGTGACCCTGACACTGTCTCTATGGGGAAATAGACAGCAACTGTTCTCTGTTCATTGATATAAAAAAGTGGGTGCTGGAACCCCAAACTATACATTCATTTATGTCTTTTCCTTTTATGGTATATCACTTTAAGAGCGGGAGCCGATAGGCAGTGCTCTGACTGGTATATAATTCAGTGACAGGAAGTGAGCCCATAGGTCCTGACGAAGTTCCGGGGGTGGAACGAAACATGTAGACACAGATACGATGATGGGCCCCCCACATACCCCCTCTGATGCACCGCATGCTAAATTACCACCATTCATCTTAATCATTGGATCCCATACCAGAATTCCGTGGAGGCATTGTGTATTCTTGCAGCTCCTGTCCATTTACGAGACATCTATGAGACACAAGCTGTCATCAGCACACCGCGGTCCACCTATCCATAGGATCACTGTGTTCACCTTCACCTGCAGATTGCATGTCGTTGACTCTCAAGAGGTGTATATCATCTACCAGTACTTCAAGAGCCTGGACGCCTGGAGACTGCTATACACACTAAAACCGTGAGACAGCTGTTGCGGGACTGGGAGTAACCCTGACCCCTAGCACAGATAGACTGGCTTTACTGGCGGTGCAGTATGATACCCACACTGGCTGGGACGCAAATAAAACACTGGCCATTCCAGCTATATCATAAGGGAGTCACCACGAGCTGTTGCTTTGTATATAAGTTGTATCAATCTTTGCCCTACATGTATGGTTCCAACTCCTTGTCTCCTGTATATTGTGCATCACTATCTCTGGTGGTGAACTATGCAATCCTTTGGAATAGCTCAGGTCTATTCCTGTACCTACAGACTATAGGCGCCTACAGTGACTTATGCTTTTATCAGGGGGGTTTTCCAGTAGATAATTCATATCTGATGATATTGGATGGACTGCATGTATATATATATATATATATATATATATATATATGTAGCACTACCCCCGTAGGAGCTGCTGGTTTAAGTTTAAGCTGTACTCTGGCTATCAACCCCTGTAATTTGGCTCAATTCCCCTTGGCACAACTGGACAACACAATGATTGAGGAACCCACTGGCAGTTGGGAACCACAATGATACCATGCAGTAATACAAATACCGTTAAATGCTGTTACCCTGTACTGGCCACCTTTCCAATGGTAACAGATAAGACTGCATTAGCTCAGACAAACAAGCTGAATCCTGTAATTGTTCCTTCCAGTTAACAGTAGTCTTCGCTAGCTTTAGTTGGTGCACATTAATAATTTGTAATCCAGGGAAAAGGTGAAGGAAGATTGAACAGTTAACATGTGTGGTGGAGGGGACAAATGGAATGCTGATCCTTCCCAAAGCACTGACTCAATCTTGAATATGGCGTGACTCTGCTTGCGGTACTGCAGTTACCAGCAAGCATAAGCAAATAAGTAAAGTTGTGGAAGTCACCTTCCTGCAACACAGTTAGTTGTGTTTGTGGGCAGGTGCCCTCTCACCACATGAGGCCTTGCCTCGCTGGTATCCTACAACAGGGCCCTCTTGGTTCGCAGCCTCCAGACGAATCGTTGTCCCCGGATCTCCGCTTAGCCGATCGCCACACGTTGGTGGATAGGTGACTCTGGATGCTCAGGAGTGTGGAGCTGTCCCTCTCCCTCGTCTGATCAGCAGGGATGTAGCTGGGATCCCTCCGACAGACGGTCCGGCATCTGTCACTTTAGGCCCAGGCTTTTCTGGCCTAAGCACTCTCGCTGCTAGCCTCTTGACGCTTGCAAGATGGCGTTCCCAAGGGAACGAACTCAAGCCCCGCCTTCCCTTTTAAAAGGTCTTTCCAGCAGGCAGTGCGTAGCGCCATGCTCCTTCACAGCAAGTGGCGTTGTGGGCCTTGTAATCTATTTTTGACCCATAGCAATAGAGTCTCTGTCTCTCCGCACCACAAGATCCGTCATGCATTTTCCTACCATAGCTGAACCCAACAACTTGCAGCAGTATGGGGCAAACGGATAATGAAAAGAGCTAAGTTTTTATAGGCAAAAACTGTAGTCCATAAGCTACGTGCAAAAGTAACACCTTGCTACATATATATATATATATATATATATATATATATATATATATATATATATATATACACATGATATCTTCATGTGTTGATGACACTTACCATGCAGTGATGGTGCTTTCCACTAGATTTTTTGTGTGTCAGTTATGTACTGCATTCATCCATTGTGGCTTTAAGGTGCAGTATTACCACATACAAGCTCCCTGGTGATGATTGGGTCCTTTGATTCTTACGGACTATAGGTCCCATTAGCGTGCAGGTCCCCATATCTGGGGTTCCATAATTTTTAGGGGGGTCCAGTTTATACAGTCATCTCTGTCTCAGCTTCCAATGGGAGGGCTTTAGTGGGTTGCTGTGTTTAGAAGGAGGGTCATAGGGTGTTGGTTCGGGAGGGTATAGATTATTGGGGAGATTGTGTTGTATTTTAGGGGGGAGGGAGGTACTAGTATGTTGTAGGAGCATTTGCTGTTTTCATCGCCTTTTATCTTCAATAAAATATTTTTAAGAGAAAGTAACCTTTGGGTGGTCTATCCAATTCCCCCTTTTTTGTTTTTTCTGTTTTTGTAGTATGGCATGGGAACACAAAACCCATTTGAGGCAGACAAAAGCCTGTCAACTCAGGCTCTCAGTATGAGGGGTAGGACAACAGGAAAGGTTAGTGAGGGGGCTTAGGGTAGAGCATAGTATTCAATGCTGGCAACTCTGTACTCATAACTGCCAGAATTGATCTCCTGGTGCTGAAGTCTAACGTATCAGTGAGGATGGCGCTCTGCAGACTCCTCCAGCACTAACTTATTAGGGGAAAAGCAACAGTGAAAAAGTTTCCAAACTTGTCTTTTCACCTCCAACACTTTTTGGTCTGTGGTGTCTGCTAGTGTACCAGTGACCTGTGAATATGTTTTTAGCACAGCCCTAAATCAAAAATAACAAAAAAAAACAATTCTACCAAATCAAGTGACAAATCTGCTCTGTGCAAGATGTGATTTATTAGATAAATCAGAGTTGAAGAAAGTCACATCAACGTAATCTTACCAATCACATCATTGTTGAACTTAGCTGCTCTATGTGTACATGTAAACTGTTGACAGCTGAAAATAATTAATTCTGCAAACTCGGCATATCTCTGTGACCTTACTGCAATCGTTAAGGAGCCCCCTTCGCCTCCCTTTGAAGACTTGTCTATATTCAGTGAGAGTTCAGGGTTATATTGTATATTTGGTGCTGGCGTTCACAAAGATGGGTGTGGTGCGCTGATAGCATTCATGATTAAGTGGTTTCCTGTGTCAAATATAGCCTCTAATATACTGCAAACAGGCAGTCGATTTTTATACAAACTGATCTGGCTGCCATGAGGTTCTCTGACATTTCATACTTCTACTTAAAATAAATCTAGAAACAGGAAAGAAAGTACAAAATTATTGTTTTAGGCCAACTGTGAGGTCTTATCTTCAAAGTGGCAGAGTCCCTATTGTATTTTCCTAAACTGCCCTTGCTACTGGCACATGCTTAGTGGTCACCAAGTTATTAGGTTGATTTGGAGACACACAGCAGATTTGTGACTTTTTAGCTAAAATAAATCTGACATTTCTTGTAACAAAGTTATAAATCCTGAGATTTCCTACTGAACTTTTTTTTCCCTTAAACTAGGTATTCGAAATAGTCTGGAACTGACAATGCGATTGAAAAAATATTAACATTTTTATAATAATAAAATGTATTATTGAAAAAATTAGTTCATGCATTTCTTAAACACTTATGGTTAATTTTTATATTTTGTTGCTGCAAACACAATAATTTATACAGTAAACACTGTATACCTGCAAAATAATTTTGTGATTTAATATAGCCAGTCCTCTGATCCATTAACAATGACAGACATTACACCCAGGCTTTCCATTGTCTTAGATGTCTCTGCAGACTTGCTCAATTGTGCAATTATTCCTGGTCTAGAACCCACCCTGCTCTGTAGCTGGTCAATAAAGAAGCAGCAGTGCACCAATGAGTTAAGAAGTGAATAACAGGTACACCACTACAGGTTGGTACTGTGGGTGTCCAAATAGTATACATGGTGCCACGTCCTAAATTCAGACTAGAAAGAAAATGCATACAAATTTTATAGGCACTCAATAGTTAAAATAAATAATTTTATTATACTACATAATCCATGAAATTCATTCATAAAAACATGAGTTAAAATACATGATCAAACCAGGCTACTAGCATAAGAATGTAAACCAAACCAATCCCACAATAGGGATGTAAAGGCAACCAAAAACTTGAAGTGTGGTAAGGTCCAGGGAAGGCTGGTATAAATCAAAGCCTGTAGCTCGACATGATGCGCAAGTGATCACTTCCTCGGGAGCTTAATTTAAGCATATATTCTAAATGAATAAACATGCATTTCATAAATGTCTCTGAATATATGTGGCCCACAATAAGTAATGTAATTTACTAAATAACATTTTTGATAGCAAAACCATAAAACATATGGAAATGAAAACGTCACATAGAAAACATACTGGTGAACATGGTGGAATGCATATACACACACAAGGTGGCCAACGACACCATGTCAGACATGCATACATAGTTTTCAACTGAGAAAAAAAGGAAACATTTACAAAACATATGTACTCGGGGGACTCAAAAAGGGAGCCTTTAATTTCATAAGATGTAGAAAAGTTAAATCCTGAAGTAAAGTACTTCACAGTAACATTCCTGATATATCAGAAGGCCAAATCTAGAAATGAATAATCCATATGGAATGTGTAAAAATTAATATATGACAGCAGCATAGTGAAACAACATACTGAAGGAGTTACAATGGTCACGTGAGTAATGTTTACAAGGTTTGTAGCAAACACTAACCACTGGATAGCATGGTTACCCTCAATTGCAGAAGTATTTAGGGCTTGAAGGGCCTGTCCTTAGACATATCTTCAGTCTTTAAAGCAGGAGAGCATAAGATCTAAGTAACAGCATAACAGATGGGGCTATTAAAAGCCATCCAAAAATCTTAAGGTGTTTAAAGGGTGTAGAGCACAGGTGTCAAACACAAGGCCCGCGGGCCGAATCCGGCACTCCAGGCCATTTCATGTGGCCCTCGCACCTCTCCTGCAGCTGCAGGAGAGCTCCAGCCCTCCTCTGGTCCTCCTTCAGACCCTTACTTTCTGCTTTCAAGCAATGCATCCAGCTTCTTCCCAGCAGTAGCATAAGGAAAGGGGGATGGACTGTGATGTAAGGCAGAGTGGGGGACTCAACTTCTGATGGCTCTTGACATCTAATGTAAGGGGAGGGGATGCGCTGGACATCTAATCTTACAGATACAATCTGCCCTTTTGAGGGCAATCATAATGCTGATGCGGCCCGCAATGAAATTGAGCTTGACACCCCTGGTGTAGAGGAACAACAATCGCTGTAGTATATCTCCTCCGGAGGCGGAGAAGCGGATGCGCGTGGCCGGCGGCTGCGATGTCCACCGACCACCCGCTATCGTGGGCACGAGAGCCAGAACGGAGATCTGTGTATGTAAACAGACAGATCCCTGTTCTGAAAGGGGAGGTGAGACAGATCTGCTGTTCCTCCTGATTAGGAACAGCGATATGTCTCCTCCTCCAGTAAGTCCCGTCTCTCCACAGTTAGAAACACACATGAGGGAACTCATTTAACCCCTTGTTTGCCCCCTAGTGTTAACCCCTTCCCTGCCAGTGACAATTACACAGTAATCAGTGTATTTTTATAGCACTGATCGCTGTATAAATGTCAATGGTCCCAAAAAAGTGTCAAAAGTGTCTGATCCGTCCGCCGCAATGTCGCAGTCCCGCTAAGAATCGCAGATCACCGCCAGTAATAGTAAAAAAAAAAAATGAATAAAAATGCCATAAAGCTATTCCCTATTTTGTAGACGCTATAACCTTTGTGCAAACCAATCAATATATGCTTATTGCGATTTTTATTCTACCAAAAATATGTAGAAGAATAAATATAAGAAATAAAACATTTTACATTATTTTTTGGAATATTTTTTATAGCAAAAAGTAAAAAAATATATATTTTTTTACAAAATTGACGCTCTTTTTTTGTTTATGGCGCAAATAAAAAAAAACGCAGAGGTGATTAAATACCACCAAAAGAAAGCTCTATTTGTGGGAAAAAAAATTGTTTGCGTACAGCATCACATGACCACGTAATTGTCAGTTAAATCGACGCAATGCCGTATCGCAAAAAATGGCTTGGTCATTAAGGGGGGAAATCTTCTGGTTTGTAAGTGGTTAAAAAAAGTATCGGTATCGGCGAGTACTTGAAAAAAACTATCAGTACTTGTCTTAAAAAAGTGGTGTCAGTGCAACCCTAATAGCAACCTAACCTGGGAGTCACAGGAAAGTATGTTATGTAGTAAGGAGGCACTTATGCAGGGAGGCTCTGTGGGCCAATTGCTCAATACTAATTTTACATCTTTGCAAGTTATTTAGAATTAGTGAATCCTATTAACAGATCTTCCTCTTGATTCAAATATAGATTTCAAACATGTAATGGCTGAATATTTGCTAAAGAGGACAATAACATTCCTGTTGTGTGATCTCTTATACAGCTCCACTCAAACTGAAATGCTGTAGCTATAATTTACAGTCATTTGTACATGGCCGGAGTAAATGTTGCAATATAGAGAGTTTTGCCCTGTTAATGTGGGTCATTTGGAATTATGAGAGGTTAGCCCGTCACATAGGTACCCAGCAAATGTTTCCATATTATATACTCATTGTTATATGTGGATAAATAAATTATATTTGATACTTTCCTAAGGATACTTTTGTAAGGATTGGTGGTAGCAGTGTGCTTATTTCCTAACATCTATGTGTGCTCCTTTGAGTAGTTACAAGATATAAACAATATATATCTTTTGGCTGAACTGGCCCTCAAAGAAATGATAGAACTAGAGCTGATAATGGTCATTGATGACTGGATTTTTGCAGTTGTTTCCTAAAACCCAACTGCTGGATACCTTGATTTCATCCTTCGAGGGCAAAGATTTTAAGGTTAGGTAGACAAACCTGTCATATCACCTAGCCCCACCTCAATCCCCACACATTTAAAACTTTTATAAAAAACCTAAACAAATCCATCTTTTATCAAAAGTTTCAAGTTCTAACCAAACATACTCTGTAAGAGTTGGTAAGATGAATTAGCACAAAAAAATATTAATCCTGTTGGTAGTTCAATTGGCAAAGGTGCCCAAAGTGGCTATTCATAGGATAGGCACTTTACATTTAAAGCCACAAAACGCATTCCATTCAGTGAAATAAAGTAATTTGATGTTTTACTAAAGCAGATGACTTGTGCCTATCCTTTGAATAACCACTTCAGGAATAACCATCAGAGGTTTTTACATTTTAAGATTCTTCAATTTCACAAAGATGTGTGTTGGCACCTTCAATGATCTTCTGGAGAAGCTGCAACTCTGTCTAACTCTCATGGGCACCCAGGTGAGGATGAGTGCGTCACCTGAGGAACATCTCCTAGTGACAATCAGGTATGTACCGTATTTATCAGCGTATAACACACACTTTTTCCCCCTGAAAATAGGGGGCAAATCATGGGTGCGTGTTATACGATAGTGTACCACGGAGGGCGGGGAGCGCCGCCGGAATTCACTGAGCCATCATTTCCTGTTTACTCGGCTCTGATGTCACACACACAGTCCCGCCTCCGCCAAGGGAATTGGACCAGTGTTCTGTCAAGCACAGGAGCTGGTCCAATGCCGATGGCGGAGGCGGGACTGTGTATGTGACTGCCAACTGAGAGCCGAGTAAACAGGAGATGACGGCTCAGTGATTTCCTGCACTGCATTAGAAATGGTGGGGCTGAAGATGGGCATCAGGCAGAATTGATGGGAGATGAGCTGCAGATGGGCACAGATCAGGCTGCATATGGGCACAGATCAGGCTACAGATGGGCACAGATCAGGCTGCATTGAGGCTGCAGATGGGCAAAGATCAGGCTGCATTGAGGCTGCAGATGGGCACAGATCAGGCTGCATTGAGGTTGCAGATGGTCACAGATCAGGCTGCATTGAGGCTGCAGATGGGCACAGACGAGGCTGCAGTTGGGCACTAATCAGACTACATTGAGGCTGCAGATGGCCACTAATCAGGCTGCATTGATGGGCACTGACCATTATTTTGCTTAAAAGTGTTTTTTTTTAAATATATGTTTTTTCCTGAAACGTCCCTCTTAAATTGAAGGTGCGTGTTATACGCCGATACATGCGGTAATTATAAAAAAGTCACTGTAGTTATTCAAAAAAAGTTTATGTGTAAATATTTTTTGCATATATATTTATATTGGTATTCAATTTTTTTTTAATGGCCACATGTTTCCCAAATTTTAAATGTAGTTTAAGAAAAAAAATTTCACCTCTTTTTTTCATTTTAACTTTCTGATGATTTTTTTTTTATATTGTAGGTTTCTGGCAACAGGACAAACTTTTAAATCCCTAGACCATTATTTCCTTATGGGTGTGCGCACAGTGGCAAAAGTGACCTGGGAAACCTGTTTGTCACTGTGGGAGGAGTTACAATGTTGTTATGCCTCAGCCAACAGGAGAGATATGGGAAGAGGTTGTTGATGAATTTTGGGAGAAGACTCAGTTTCTCAAATGCATAAGAGACCTGCACAGAACATTTTTTGGGTGAAAATGCCACCCAAGTTCAGATCAAGGTATTCAAATAATAAGAAATATTTTTCCATAGTACTCTTGGGATCAGTGGATGCTCATCTGTGATTTGTGTGCATTGACATGGGAGCCTACAGGAGTCAGAGGAATGCAAGAATTCTCAGAGAGTCTGCAATATGCCGTCAGCTTTTTGAAAGATGTCTTGAGATTCCCGCAAGGAGGCCTCTTCCGTGCACAACAAAGCCTAATAATCTACTTGTGATTAGACATGTGCAATTCGTTTAGTTTCTAATTAGTTTTTCACAAATTTAGAGAAATTAGTTAATTCCGAAATTTACGAATTTCCGAATTTTTCAATTTCCGAATTTTCAGATTTCCTAAATTTAGAATTTCCAAATTTTTCAATTTACGAATTTTCGGATTTACGAATTTCTGAAATTCGGAATTTCTGAAATTCGGAATTTCGGATTTTCGAATTTCCGAAATTCCGATTTTCGAATTTCCAAAATTTGGAATTTCCGAATTTCCGAAATACGGAATTTCGAATATTCAAAAATTGGAAATTTCGAAAATTCAAGATTCGAAAATTCGAAAATCTAAAATTCGAAAATGGGAAATTTGGAAAGCTGAAATACCGAATTCCGAATTTTTTGAATTTCAAATTTTTCGGCAGGGCACATGTCTACTTGTGATTGTAGCCAACAAGGCTTTTGGGCTTTGCTAAAAACTTAATGCGTTCCTATAGTGGACATGGTCACAAGCAAAAAATATTAAACTATAAACTAACCTGTGTCCGACGAGTCGTGGAGTTTGTGTTTTGGAGTATGTACTGCAAAGTGGTGTATACTCCTCTCTGACATTCAATTGGATGTGGAGAACAATATAAAAGTTTCTAATAGACAAGGAAAGAGTCTCCACTGAACCTGCGCCCCCAAACTCTGCACAGGATATTCAGTTCATGGACTTGAGCCCCACTATTGAAGTTATGAACATTACAAATCAGTATGTTTATTTTTTGGTTTCCCAGATGGTAAATTGGCCTTCCAAGATCAATATATCTAGTTTGATTTCTCTTGATACCAGTTACCTTTGAATATTCTCAGTGCTTCATAAAATAAAATCTTTTTTCCTTTGAATAAAAGTTATTCAAATTATATTTTTATGTTTTTTTTCTCTCACAACAAGGTTGTATTTTTTTCATTCATGTGAAGTAAAGTGGCCATACCACATAAAGAATGGGCTCATTACCCCGCACTCATGAAAATGTGTGATGTGGTTTTCCTTCTTTCCTGCCTGAGATCCCCAAGTAGCTGAATTATTCTCTCCTCAGCTTGTTCAGTCATCTCTTGCCCCCCGCTCACCATGACCTCTGGGAGATGTTGATCATAGATGAGTAGGCAAACAATCTACCGTATTTTCCAGGGTATAAGGTTACTTTTTATACTTAAAAACATCCCCCAAAAATCGGGGGTCGTCTTATACGCCGGAATAAAATGTGCACTTTTAGTTTGTTTGGGCCATGCTGGCCCAAAACAAAAGTTCCTAATCTGTCAGTAATACTGTATGTAGCTTTGGCTATATACAATATACTGTGCTGAGACAATCACGGCGCGCAATGTGTTCTATTAATGCATACAAAGCCTGCTCGGATTGCCTTTGAGAGTCAGAGAGGCCCGGGCTGATGATGTTACAACCTCTGCCAATCCGAGCAGGCTTTGTATTCATTAATAGAATACATTGCTCGCCGTGATTGGCTCAGCGCGGTATACTGTATGTTACTGAAGCTACTGTACATTAGGTATTACCGCACATCCAGCGGGCTGACAGACTAGTTGGAAGGGGGTTGTCTTATACGGCGAGTATAGACCAAAAACCAACGTTTTAACTGGAGAATTAGGGAGTCGTCTTATATGCCCGGTCGCCTTATACGCCGGAAAATACGGTAATTTTAAATAAGGAAGATAGATAGAAAGATAATTATAGATAACATGATATAGCTACTTATAAATAGATAGATAGATAGATTATCAGGTACCTGATGCTGAAGGCCAATGGAGAAAGGGCTTCCTTTACGGCTAAGCTCCAGACTCCCCTGGAGGTGAAACAGGAGGAGTCAGGCCCAAAGTAACATAGGTCGCCTGCTTTAATGCTTGCAGCAGAACTCAGGACTACAGCTGATGTGCTGGAGTACTGTCTGTAGACAGGTGGCACACATGAGACAAAGCAGGTCTTTGGTAGCACAGAGACAGGAGAGAAGATCCGTTATTCAAGCCGAGGTCAGGTTCAGGACAAGCCAAGTCGATAACAGGAAATTGCAAGGGAATCACAGGAACAACGCACTGGAGAAGATCAACCAGCAACTGCAGATACTGACTGTCTTCCTTATAAAGGCAGTTCGGTGCCAAACTAAGCAGGAGGCATGCATAGCTGTGTGCCAGTGCACATCCGTGCATGCTCCTGCGCATTTGTTATGTGCCAGTGCAAATTCTTGCGGCCATGCAAGGTACTGGCTGGAATGGCAGGTCTTCGAGCACCTCTGTTGCAAGTTGTGCACTGACATGTATACAATGCGAAAAAGAGATACCTGAACCGACCCTGCATGGTTGTGGCTGTGGGTGGTTTTGAGGTATTAGCCTAATTTTCCTCCTCCTCCTCCTCTGGCTGATGTACTGGCCAGTTAGATGTTCTACTAAAAAGACTAAACTTTAAAAAAATAAAAAAAAATAATACATTTAAAAAATATATAAAAAACTAAAACAAAATTGGGAAACACAAATAAAAAAAAGTTTTTATCAAAAATATAAGATGCAAAAATAATTTTTGTAAAAGTTATCAAAAAATTCATAAAAAGATAAAAACACTAAACACTAAAAGTGTACATAAGCATACATACAGCAAACAATGTCCAAAAACATAAAATCGTGCGTGCACTTGCATCGATCTTTCTTCTGCCTGCACGTAAGTGCCACCCAATCCTCAGTCAGACTCCGACCAATTTCCTCCCATATGTTCCTTTTAGATATGCGGTCCTCATATTTAGAACGGCTTGCTATGGGGACACACAAAGAAGAGGAGGAGCCAGGAGCACCGCCGGGGAACCTGAGAAAATGAGGATCCGGGCCGCTCTGTGCAATACCACTGCAAGGAGCAGGTGAGTATAACATGTTTGTTATTGCAATAAAAATATATTTTTTGACTTTAGTAACACTTTAACCGCTTGCCAATCGTGCTTTTGCAAAATAATGGCTACAGCATGACTAGCTAGTTCATATGACATGCTCCGGTGATTGCGCTCGCTGCGGGGGCAGGTGGCGAGCTCTGTGATTACAGTGTCTTCTGGACAATCTTGTCAGATGTCAGTTTTTGACAAAACACATTGGGGGTGATTTACTAATAACAGTGCGCTGCGCTGGTTGAAACCTTAATTGGTGCGCCGGATAACTCCTTCACTGGGCGCAGGAACCAGCGGCGCACTGTTATAGTAAATAAAAATGTCAGCGGCGCTCTATTGAAAATGAATGGTTCCCTATGGGAGCCCATTGATTTGAATAGAGGTCGCCCGGGAAGTCGGATGAAGCGGATCCGACTCGCGGGGCGACTCGTGTGCCGGCTGACACAGGGACAGCTCGACTTTGCGAGGCAACTTGGACACGACCTGAGCGTGAAGCAGCCGCTCAAGTCGTGTCCTAGAGGCGACTAGCTGGCCGAGAATGTCTCCAGCGCGATGCCTCGCTGTCCCGTGTTTGGTATGAATCATGAAGGGGAACTCCACGCCAAATTTTAATGAAAAATCCGGCATGGGTTCCCCTTCAGGAGCATATCAGCCCCTTAGGTCTGGTATAGATTTTAAGGGGAATCCCCTAAGCCGAAAAACGGCGTGGGGGTCCCCCCAAAATCCAAACCAGAACCTTATCCGAGCACGCAACCTGGCAGGCCGCAGGGGAAGAGGGGGGGGACGAGAGCGGCCCCCCTCCCTCCTGAACCGTACCAGGCCGCATGCCCTCAACATGGGGGGTTTGGTGCTTTGGGGCAGAGGGGCGACCTGCGGCCCCCCCACACCAAAGCACCCTGCCCCCATGTTGATGGGGACAAGGGCCTCTTCCCGACAACCCTGGCCGTTGGTTGTCAGGGTCTGCGGGCGGGGGGCTTATCGGAATCCGGGAGCCCCCTTTAATAAGGAGGCCCCCAGATGCCGGCCCCCCCACCCTATGTGAATGAGTATGGGGTACATCGTACCCCTACCCATTCACCTGGTGGCAAAAAAGTCAATAAAAAACACAACACAGGTTTTCAAAGTAATTTATTAGGCAGCTGCGGGGGTCTTTCTGCCGGGCGCCCCGCTATCTTCTTCCAGCTCTTTTGCTAGCGGGGTCCCGGGCTTCCTCATCGTCTTCGGGGTTCTTTCTGCCGGGCGCCCCACTATCTTCTTCCAGCTCTTTTGCTAGCGGGGTCCTGGTCTTCCTTGTCGTCTTCTTCCGTCTTCGGGGGTCTTTCTGCCGGGCGCCCCGCTATCTTCTTCCAGCTCTTTTGCTAGCGGGGTCCCGGTCTTCCTCGTCGTCTTCTTCCGACTTCGGGGGTCTCTTGTTCTGTTCTCCGGTGTCGTCTCCCCGCTCTCTGGTTCTTCTCCCGCTCTCCGGTGCCTTCTCCACGATCTCCGGTTCTTTCTGCCTTCTGCTGGGCGCCCCGCTATCTTTTTCCAGCTCTTTTGCTAGCGGGGTCCCGGTCTTCATCGTCGTCTTCTTCCCTCTTCTCTACGTCTGATGTTGCCTCATCGCTGTCCGCCGCTACAATGCTCTGCCCGCGGAGCGGCACCCACTTATATTGGCATGGGGCGTGGTCACCCAGTGATGCCACCCGCTGACCCCGCCCCCGGGGAATTATGGGACTGTGACATGATACGGGGGCGGGGTCAGCGAGTGGCATCACCCGGTGACCACGCCCCATGCCAATATAAGTGGGTGCCGCTCCGCGGGCAGAGCATTGTAGCGGCGGACAGCGACGAGGCAACATCGGACGAAGAGAAGAGGGAAGAAGACGACGATGAAGCCTGGGACCCCGCTAGCAAAAGAGCTGGAAGAAGATAGCGGGGCGCCCGGCAGAAAGACCCCCGAAGACGACGAGGAGGCCCAGGACCCTGCTAGCAAAAGAGCTGGAAGAAGATAGCGGGGCGCCCGGCAGAAAGACCCCCGAAGACGACGAGGAAGCCCGGGACCCCGCTAGCAAAAGAGCTGGAAGAAGATAGCGGGGCGCCCAGCAGAAAGACCCCCGAAGCTGCCTAATAAATTACTTTGAAAACCTGTGTTGTGTTTTTTGTTGACTTTTTTTGCCACCAGGTGAATGGGTAGGGGTATGATGTACCCCATACTCATTCACATAGGGTGGGGGCCGGTATCTAGGGTCCCCCTTATTAAAAGGGGCTCCCGGATTCCGATAAGCCCCCCGCCCGCAGACCCCGACAACCAATGGCCAGGGTTGTCGGGAAGAGGCCCTTGTCCCCATTAACATGGGGACATCCTCCCCATGTTGAGGGCATGTGGCCTGGTACGGTTCAGGAGGGGGGGGGAGCTCTCTCGTCCCCCCCTCTTTTCCTGCGGCCTGCTAGGTTGCGTGCTCGGATGAAGGGTCTGGTGTGGATTTTTAGGGGGACCCCCACGCTATTTTTTTTATATTTGGCGCGGGGTTCCCCTTAAAATCCATACCAGACTTGAAGGGTCTGGTATGGATTTTTAAGGGGACCCCCATGCTATTTTTTTTAAGTTTGGCGCAGGGTTCCCCTTAAAATCCATACCAGACTTGAGGGGTCTGGTATGGATTTTTAAGGGGATCCCCACACTATTTTTTTTTAAGTTTCGCGCGGGGTTCCCCTTAAAATCCATACCAGACCTGAAGGGCCTGGTATGGATTTTGGGGTGACCCCCACGCCATTTTTTTCCATTTTGTTGGGGGGGGCCCTTTGAATCCATACTAGACCCAAGGGCCTGGTATGGACCTGGGGGGGACCCCACGCTGTTTTTTTTCTAGTTTTTTTTTTTAGAGCTTGCAATGTTTATTTTTTTTTACATTTCCTTTAACAACCAGCTATAAACAGGTTAAAGAACAAAAAAAATTGCTGCAAAATCGCGGTACTTGCGTTTTGGATCCGGGTCCATTGAATTCTATTACATCCAAAACACTGTTTTTGGCCTGGAAAAAAACATCTGCAGTTGCGTTTAACATCGTTTTTCGCAAAGCCTAAAAATGCCTTCAGACGCCAAAGATTTCCACGTTTCAGACGCGGTACCGGCGTTTAGCCACATTTTAGTCTAGAAGCATTTTTAATGATGACCTCTTTTTTACATTGATAAACTCAAAAATTATGGCAAATGAGGAAAAACCATTAAAAATATATATATATATATATATATATATATATATATATATATAAAAATAAGGAAATTGCTTCCATTGCATTGTGGACAATCCACAACTTGGGGCAGGTGACGTGGCAAGTGGACAATCCATAACTTGGGGCAAGTGATGTGGCAAGTGACACGCTAAATACAACTACACTGCTGCTCTCTCAGCTGCTGATACTCACTCTGGTCTCACAAAATAGCTGAAATCGTTAATAACACTGTTTTGGGAGCTTAGGGCGGCTCCTTATCCCGTGTACATGGGGCATAAAAACGCCTATGCCATTTACAGCTCAAAAACGCCATGGTGGCCATGAGGCCATAGGCTAACATGGAGAGACGTTTTTAAGCTGCTAAAAATGCTCAAACAAGCGGCTGGAAAAACGTCTGTGTGCATGTAGCCTTATACTAACCACTTGCACACTGGCCACTTAAACCCCCTTCTTGCCCAGACCAATTTTCAAATTTCAGCGCTGATGCACTTTGAATGACAATTGCGCGCTCATACAACACTGTAACCAAATGAAAATGTATTATTTTTTGGCACACAAATAGAGCTTTCTTTTGGTGCTATTTGATCACCTTTGCGTTTATTTATATTTTCTATAAATACAAAAGACCGACTAAAAAAAAAAAAAATTGGATATTTTAACCACTTCAGCACTGGGCCTATTCTGGCACTTCTCTCCTTCATGTAAAAATCATAAATTTAGGGCAAGAAAATTACTTCAAAACCCCAAACATTATATATGTTTTTTTAGCAGACACCCTAGGGAATAAAATGGCGGTCATTGCTAATTTTTAGCTTGCTCGGTATTTGCGGAATACATTTTCAAACGCCTTTTTTTTTTAAGAAAAAGGTTTCATGAATAAAAAAAAATTACAAAACAGTAAAGTTAGCCCAATTTTTTGGGATAATGTGAAAGATGTTGTTATGCTGAGTAAAGAGATACCTAACATGTCACGCTTTAAAATTGCGCACACTCATGGAATGACACCAAACTTCAGTACTTAAAAATCTCCCTAGGCGATGCTTTCAAAATTTTTACACGTTACCATTTTCACATTACAGAGGACGTCTAGTGCTAAAATTGTTGCACTCGTTCTAACGCATGCAGCAATACCTCACATGTGTGGTTTGAACAGCGTTTACATATGTGGGCGGGACTTACGTGTGTGTTCGCTTCTGAGCGCGAGCTACCGGGGACATGGGTGTTTTTTTTGTTTTTTACTTTTTTGTATTTCTTACTCCTTTTTTAACTTTTTTGTTTTTTTGATCACTTTTATTCCTATTACAAGGAATGTAAACATCCCTTGTAAGAGGAATCTATTGAGACAGGTCCTCTTTATGGAGAGATGCAGGGTCAATAAGACCCCACATCTCTCCTCCAGGCTGAAAAGCATGAGATCGGTCAAAAAAATTCACCGATCTCATGCTGACAGCCGAGATCACGGCTTTGTTTACCTACGGGAACCCGGCGTGATGTCATAACGTCGCGCCCGGGCCTCCGACGGTCATAGAGATGACTGGTGACCATCTGGTCACCAGTCATCTCTATGCTTCCCATCCGGCGCCAGCCAATTCGTTCTCCGAGCCCCAGGTGGCACAGGAGAGCCCGGAGAAGCACCGGATGGCGGCGGGAGGGTGGGGAACGTCCCCTCCCGCCGCCTATAAGAACGATCAAGCGGCGGAACTGCCGCTATGATCGTTTTTATCGTGCACAGAATCGACGGCTGAAAAGAATGATATCTGAATGATGCCTGCAACTGCAGGCATCATTCAGATGTCACTGCACAAAGCCAAGGACGTCATTTGACGGTGGGCGGTAGGAAAGTGGTTAATATTTCGACAATTTAGAAAAAAGGTAATTTTTATCCTTCATTGATGAGACTGCACTAATGGGCTGCACTGATGGGCACCGATAAGGTGGCAAGGGTGGGCACTGAGAGGTGGCATTGCTAGTTGACACTGGTGGGCATTGAGAAGTGGCACTGCTAGGTGGCAATGATAGTTGGCAGTGATGGGCACTGATAGGCAGCACTGCTAGGTGCCACTGATTGGCACCAGTGGTGGGCATTGATAGGTGGCACTGGCAGGGGCTACTGATTGTCACAGAATTGCCTCTTCCTCATGGGGCCCAATGTGCCTTGCACATAAGCCGGTGATTGCCTTTTTTTATGCTCACGCTGTCAGCACAAGGAGAAAACAAAAACCATTACCCAGCTTTTGTTTACATCACGTGATCAGCTGTCATTACAATCACCAGTGATCCCTCAGATTTTCAGCAGCTACACCTTTACTGCAGAGTGGATTTGCAGAGTGGATTGCAGAGTGGATTTGTCTTTACTAAACCCCAAACTACCCAATGATTTGGGGTGTACCCAACAAAGGGCTAGAGTGCAATTTGCTTATTGGGGACACTAGTTAGATTGATCTGTGTGTCCCCAAAAAAAAAACATTGGTAGGGTTTTACCTTCACTTCCTGTTTAGCTGTGTGACAGGAAGTGAAGCCAATTTTACTAAAAGGGGACACAAAGCCCAACCTAAAAAAAAAACAAAAAAAACACAGGGGTTCTAACACTTACTTTGTTTCCCCTCAAAATGCCCACAATTAGAATCGGATTGCCTTGAGCTATTTTTAAGTGCAGTGCTCTAAATCAGTGCTTCTCAAGTACCCCCGTGTTTGCAGGTTTTCCTTCATCTTGCACATGTGCTTTAAATCAGTCAATGGTTTTGAATTTTGGACAGCAATTCTCAATAAGATAAATTCACAAAACATATCCTGTTGGGGGTACTTGAGAACTGAGGCTGAGAACCACTGCAGTAAAAAGGAAAATTGAATACTTACCACTCTGTATTTTTCATTTCCTGGTGATTATCCATGGCAGCACACAATACATGCATATGCTAGCATGAAGGCTCCAGGGTAGAAAAATCACGCCTGTTGTTTTGACATGACAATCAGCTGTCACATTTGTTGCAAAGAAAACGCAAAACAAATCTCAAAACTTTGCATCAAATTTTATTGGTCAACAAAACAAAAGTGAAGCCATAATAAAAAACACGGTCAATTTGAAACAGTTACAGACTCACAACATCTTGAGAAAGTTTTCACAAAAATATTGCAGCACAGACAATTAAATCAAAGTGAACAAACAACACACATTAACAACATCAAAATTATTTCAGGGGAACATTTCCCCCACACAAAGAAATACAATCCACAAAATTAAAACAAACACCTGTTTTGCAAAGACATAACAAATAAAATACATGTGTTACAAACTCGATAAGGACACCAAAATGTACTTTTTGCCGGACACACGCACACACTTGCCTCTTTTCAGGGCAAGGGAGAGGATGCTATCTGCGAGCTATCTCCACATGTTGAGGGCATGTGGCCTGGTACGGTTCAGGAGGGGGGGGCGCTCTCTCGTCCCCCCCTATTTTCCTGCGGCCTGCCAGGTTGCGTGCTCGGATAAGGGTCTGGTCTGGATTTTTGGGGGGACTCCACGCCATTTTTTTTTTTACATTTGGGGTGGAGTTCCCCTTAAAATCCATTCCAGATCTGAAGGGCCTGGTATGGATATTTGGGGGAACCGCACGCATTTTTTTTTTACATTTACGGCAGGGTTCCCCTTAATATCCATTCCAGACCTGAAGGGCCTGGTAATGGAATTTGGGGGGACCCCACACTTTTTTTTTTTTTTTATCAATGACTTTCAAATGACTTTTCTCTATATTGCCGGGAGCCGACAATTCATTATAGCCGCGGGTGCTTTTAAATGCCTTTTTTTTCCTTTAGAAATGTCATTTTGCAGGCGCACTGGCAAGTTCAGAGCTGCGCCTGTTCAACTTATGCAAATTGAGTTATGTGACTTGACATTTACTAAGATTTTGCTGGCGCAGTGTCTTGGCGCGTTTGAACAAGTAAAATGCCTGCGCTGAGCTCAAAAAAACCTCCCTTAGCTCTAATCGTACTTGCCGGCACAGCGGGCTGGTTTTGAAAAAGTTACTTTCTCACTCTATTTTGGGCATATTAGTTATTTGGGCAGGTGTCACTACACTTCCTAACATCACCCCACATCACCCCCATTATATTGCCACTTCCAGCTTCTTTATATTTAGATTTTAACATGCCGTGCGCCAGGTCCATAGTGGCGCAATGAGCGCCTCCTCCCGTCCGCCGAGAACACTATAGTAAATGGGAAATAGGGCTGCGCTACCGGCGCTAATGTTTTGTAAATACCAAAACAGCCGTTGCGCGTGCAGATGCGCCGATACTCATGGCACAAACGTTTCGTAAATCAGCCCCATTGTGTCCAGTCCCTGTCAAGGCCATTTCGTGTCACATGATTATCCTCTGTGAGCTTATTTTTAACCTAACAGCGCTGTTTTTCTACATTATGTAAATGTTCTTAACATTTTTTAATACATTTCACATTACGGTTTTACATTATGATTGGATGTTTGATATGTTTTCACATGGGTCCATGGAATGGGAGATTTAATTGTGTAAGCGGAGTCCCTTCATTTTGAGCCCTATTGGAAGTATATGATGCAGGGAGGTGCAGTGAGGTGAGTGGCTGGTGAGTCACTGGCTAGTATCAGAGCCAGATACACACAGGTTACATACGCCACAGATGTTAGAGCAAGAACAATAATAAAATCGGGCTAACTTTAGTGTTTTTTTTTATTTTATTTATAAAACTGTTTCTTTCAAAAAAAATGCGTTTGAAAAATTGCTGCGCAAATACAATGTAACATAAAAAGTTGCAATGAACCACCATTTTATTCCCTAGGGTGTCTGCTAAAATAATATATATAATGTTTGGGAGTTTTGAGTAATTTTTTAGCAAAAAAAAGATTTTTACATGTAGGAGAGAAGTGTCAGAATTGGCCTGGGTGGCAAGGGGTTAATTACCATAAGTAAGTAATATACAAATAATTATTATATACTATTTTTAAGGTATTTTTCGATATTTTCAAAAACTGTACTCAAGCAGGTGGCTTAATGGACAAATTACTGAAGTTTGAAGTTATAACTTCAAACCAGTAATTTCACAGTAAATAGATAAATAATAAATTATTATCTTATAACATATAGCATATAAATATATGATTTAGCTTGTTCCTTTTCAGCAGCAGCAGATTCTCATTCTCCCTCTTAAAGCAGAGTTCCACCCATTTAAAAGTCAGCAGCTACAAAAAGTGTAGCTGCTGACTTTTAATAATCAGACACTCACCTGTCTCACAGTCCAGCGATGCGGATGTACGAAGCCCCGCTCCTCTCCCCCTCCTCTCTGAGACGCTAGCATTCTAACTGTGGGCGACGGCTGTGGCTTCACATCCGGGCATGCACTGAGCATGCGCAAGCCGCGCTGCGTGCTGTGAATGGCCGAGCAATCTTCTGGGACCCTTGACGTATCCCAGAAGATTGCAGGGAGGGAGGGGGGAGAGGTGAACTTAATTTCTGTGCCGCGGAGCCAGGGGAGGAAGTGGGAGCTGGGTGCCTGTAAAAACAGGGTACTTGCTCCTCCCACAAAAAAATGACATGCCAAATGTGGCATAAAGCGGAAGTTAAATTTTTTAACTGTGTGAAGAAAACATGGGATTGTTGGTAAATCTTATACCCATAAACACATGTTTTTTCCTTGTAGTTAAGAAGGATGTGCTGGAAGGGAGCATTTGTCTTTTAGACACATGCGTTCTTCTATGACACTGCAGTGAGAGGCGTGCCTCCAATGCACCATTTTTATTGGACAGCTTGGGCCAATGGTACTTTACCATTGGTCCAAGACTCCAAGCTGTCCATTGAGCCCAGTGCCTCTGTGACCCCAGGTCACTGAGCTACGACCCTCGAAGTCAAACGTGTTTTTAAAAAAAAATTATGTTCATGGCCTTACCTGCCTCCCCTGACATGAGGTGCGTCTATACTTTGGATGGATGAAGTTGATCCTAGGTGATTTTTGATCACACTGGCTCGATTGACTCGATTTCCTAATAGGTAGTTGAGTCCATATCTTCTGGTAAGCGTACATACTCTTTTCGGTGGTGGATTGCTGCACCTCGATGATACTCTGCGGCTGAAAATTTATGGACACTTATGGTGGTTATCCATTTAAATCCAGTGGAACAATACAGTGAATTTTAAAGTGGACACTCTTAATACACATTTATTTTCTGAACTTTATGATGCAGTATGCGTTGCACTTTTGCATTTTTATAAAACGTATGTTTGCACTTAAATTATCATATACCGTATATGGAACTTTGTTACTTATTAGCGAAGCACTTGTTTATTAATCTGTTTTCCTGTCACATCAAGGCAGAATACACTTGGGTTGTGACTCCCCCCCCCCTACAACCTGATCAGACTGAATAGCTATAAATTGTAGGACGGTCCCACCACAGCATTCCCATATTTTTTCTCACCTGTCCAAGACTGAATGGATAGCTCAGCACCCCTTATAACTCTCGCCCCAGCCAGGTTCAGCCTCTCCTGGATGTAAGTCCATGCCTGTACAGTCTCTAAATGAGCTAGATGAGGAGGGTGCAGATCGGCTGGGATTGAAGATGGACAAAAAGTTAGAGGGGTTTTTAAACTAGGCGACGGGGGGGTCCAGAGGTAGAGATAGTCAGTGAGGAGCATATTCCAGAGGGTAGTATTGGGGGCATTAGTGGTAGGTTGACTAAAGCACATAAACCCAAGGTAAGTATAATAACAAGTCCTAGTTGCAATCTCGGAACACCCAATAAGAGGATACTGTTGTACGAGCAGGATTTGGATTTTGTGGGAATTTCAGAGACCTGGTTCAACAGCTCTCATGATTGTCTGGCAACCATTCAAGGGTATACCCCTTGAAAACTGGTTACAAGGCGAGTTCAGAGGGTGTTGATAAATGGGGAGTGCTCTGAATGGTCAGAGGTGGGTAGTGGGGTCTCCCAGGGTTCTGTGCTGGGACCAATGCTGTTTAATTTGTTCATAAATAACCTGGAGGATGGGGTAAACAGTTCAATCTCTGTATTTGCGGACGATACTAAGCTAAGCAGGGCAATAACTTCAGGATTTGGAAACCTTGCAAAAAGATCTGAACAAATTAATGGGGTGGGCAACTACATGGTAAATGAGGTTAAATGTAGAAAAATTTCAAATAATGCATTTTGGTGGCAAAAATATGAATGCAATCTATACACTGCGGGGAGAACCTCTGAGGGAATCTAGGATGGAAAAGGACCTGGGGTTCCTAGTAGATGATAGGCTCAGCAATGGCATGTGATGCCAAGCTGCTGCTAACAAAGCAAACAGAATATTGGCATGCAATAAAAAGGGGATCAACTCCAGAGATAAAATGATAATTCTCCCGCTCTACAAGATACTGGTCCGGCCGCACCTAGAGTATGCTGTCCAGTTCTGGGCACCAGTCCTCAGGAAGAATGTAGTGGAAATGGAGCGAGTACAAAGAAGGGCAACAAAGCTAATAAAGGGTCCGGAGGATAGTAGTTATGAGGAAAGTTTTCAAGCACTGAACTTATTCTCTCTGGAGAAGAGACGCTTGAAAGGGGATATGATTTCAATTTACAAATACCGTACTGGTGACCCCACAATAGGGAGATTTTTTTATTTTTGCGGAAGGGAGTTTAATAACAAGACACATGGCCACTCATTAAAATTAGAAGAAAAGAGGTTTAACCTTAAACTACGTAGAGGGTTCTTTACTGTTAGAGCGGCAAGGATGTGGAATTCCCTTCCACAGGTGGTGGTTTCAGTGGGGGGGGGGCATTGATAGTTTAAAAAAACTATTAGATAAGCACCTGAACGACCACAACATACAGGGATATACAATGTAATACTGACATATAATCACACACATAGGTTGGACTTTATGGACTTGTGTCTTTTTTCAACCTCACCTACTATGTAACTATGTAACTAGATGGAAGGAACCCCACTCTGTTGGTCTCCGGGGTATGTTGTCTGGCATTACACAAGCCTTAAACAGGCTTAATTTACTTGCAGTGGTCCTCACATATCTTTCCTTCTTCACCTGCAAGGTTCTTCTGGACTCTGTAGTCCCACAACCCAGCTTGCCATTCCTAAGATGACATTTATCCGTCTGGCCACATCTACGCATGCGTGGAAGAAAATTACGGGCTCCTCGGCAAGTGGGTGCGCATGCGCGGCCTTGACGTCACTTCTGCCACAACGCTGGCAAATTTAAAAAGCCTTACATTCTTCCCTACTTTCTGACATTATACTGCTCTGCACACACTCGTTTTCGGGTCTATCCCTGTCAGCTGCTCATTTGCCTGCTATCCTCCTAGTGTCTACTCTCCTCCACCGATAAAGCGGTGCCTCCTTTTCCCATTTTTGGGTATGGTACCAGGTTTACTATCCCTTTACCTTCCTTCTAAATTCTCGTATATATTTCAGGTGGAAGCTTCTTTTCACTCCTCATGGAGGCTGCTGCCCAAGCAGACCATCCTCAGCCTACTAGGCAAGGGGGTGAATTGGTAAGTAGTGAAGATATTGAAAAAGAGAGCCTTGCCACTAATGCTGTCTTTTTGGACAGCCCTATCAGGTCCACAAGATCATCAAACTCCAAAAGCAGGGAACGCTCAGGTCACAGAAGGAGCCACTCAAGATCGTCTTCCCGGCACGGTCACTCACGCCACAGAGATCCTCTTCACACCACCACCCATCATCGGTCAGCCATCGCTCCCAGCCAACTGCAAATGCATGCTGGGTTTGTGGTGCCACAGCTCTTCCAGAAGAATTGGCCTGCTGTGTGTGCTTCGAAGAAGCAACTAGGGAAAAAGAGACGGATGCCAGGGAAGTGACAGACATCATTAACGAGTCAGTCAGAGAATCAATCCTACAGGTATCATCCCCTGGAACATATAAGCCTGTTCAAAGAACATCATCGGCTGTCCCTCACGCACCTCCAAAATCAGACAACTCATCTGGCAGCAAAGAATTGGAAGTCTCAGAAGGTTTCGATTTCTCCCTGATAGAACTGTTTACCAGATCTGTAAAGGAGGCAATTGGTTGGGAAGAGCCCAAAGAAGAAAGCCAGAAAATATTTTCAGAATTTAAAAAAGGATCCAGAATCCTTCCCATTCATAGATGAATTGGAAGACCTGATCATGGAGGAGTGGCAGAAACCAGATAAAAAACTAGTCTTGGGGCGTGGCTTGGACGGCGACCTGGATGGCAGCATAAGCTGAGAGCTCCTGCGACCCGGGGACTGACTCTTGCTTTTAAGGGAACCTACACCCAGCTACCAACATGAGCAGATCCACACGGAGCTCCTCTACCTCCAGGACGGCCGGGGACTCAGGCACACAGCTCGGCAGAAACATACCGGAGCTGTTCCATTCCCAACTCGTGGCCGCGCATGCGGCTTCATAGGCCTCACAGGCCCAATCCCCAGCCTTGGCTAACACGGATCCCGCCACCCCGATATCTGGGGGACCTGATGGGAGCATGGGGCCGACCCATCCCCCCAGCCTATTTGATCTAGAGACGATTGCAGCTGACATTAAGAATACGGTCACCACAGCGATCGCTGACTTGAAGGCCGAGATTCACGCTGTGGTCTATAGGATTGATGGAGTGGAACAGACAACCCAGCGGCAAGCGGCTGCTATCCGGCAAATCCAAACCACCTATGATGCACAACTTTCCCAGCTCCTAGACATCCACAGACATGTCGAGGACCTCGATAATAGGGGCCGGAGACACAACGTTAGAGTACGGGGCATCCCTGAGACTGTGGACCCGGCTTCCCTGCAAAAGACATTGTGCGCCATATTTAATGATTTGATCGGGCGCCCAGCAGATTCCCCCATCGATATGGAAAGAGCCCATCGTGCCCTACGCCCACTACCCTGGGACACTGAACCATCAAGGGATGTGATATGTTGTTTGGTGAACTTTCCACTTAAGGAGGAGATTCTCCGCAAAGCCAGAGAGAGAGGCTGTATCCTCCATAATGGCGCCGAGATCAAACTGTTTCAAGATCTGTCCCAGATCACGCTTCAGAACAGACGTGCCCTGCGCCCCCTGCTGGAGGCTCTACACTCCAGGAACATTCAGTATCGCTGGAAATTTCCTTTCGGGCTCTCGGCGTCCGCTAGGGGCCGCTCTGCTCTCCTTCGCACACCCGAAGACCTTCACGATTTCTTCAAGCAACTCGACCTCCCGCACGTTGAGCTTCCAGAGTGGTACGCATTTTATTTCCCGGCGGAACCGTGGCTCCCTGTATCTCTCCACCCGTCTCCGAAGGCGCAGCGACACAGATCCCGAAGATACAGAGCTGGTCCATCCTCACCAGGGAACCATGCCTCCAGGCGCGACTTACATCACAGCAGCCTGGGCTCCCCCTCCACGCCCGCGCGGAGGAGGGATCGTGCAGATGCCTAAAGTTCCTGGACTTCCTTCCGCCAAATGCCTGCTCTCCTAAGAAACCTGCACCCTATATTGCTCTTCTGCCCCCTCCCCCCCTTCTTTTTGTCCCCCCTCCAGGATCTCTACCTACACTGCTCCCCCTTGCCAAGGTGCCGGGCTTACCTGCAACACGAAACGTCCGCGATCTTATTGGGGTATCATCACCGGAAGCTCCTCCAGACTGCACCTTCTTGATCCTTCCGTCCTGGACACTTGCGTCCTTCGCACCCTCCCGTCTGTCTGACGTGAGACGGGGTTGGACTAGCTAATGAGTATTCGCTACGAAGGAGGTAACATGTTGTTTTGCTCATCTGACTGCTTGGAACGTTCGTGTAATCGACAGCTATGGCAGTGCGCAAGTTCTATGACTGAACACTCTTCCCGGCCTAGCCTCTCACATCTCCTTCCCTGTCACATAGGATTCATTGTAGCTTTTGGGGGGAGGGGGGGCCTTGTTTGTTTGTTTATTTGTTTGTGATGCTTAGTACGCCCCCCACTCCCCCCTGTGGAATGAAACTGAACAACGAGAATGTGTATATTCACTTTGCTCTATGGGCTAGATTGTGTTTTATTCTAATTGTGTGTGATCCTGGTCACGATTGATTTTGATTCAATGGGATAAGAAGGGGTCCTCCTTCGGACTTCCTGAGCTCTGAGGGGGGCCCTGTTGGTACTTGCCTTTTACTAGGAGATGATGGAGGTCCGCATAAAGTAACCCCCTTTACTCTGACGAGAGGTTCCAGTCTCTTAGGCCACCATGCATGATTGGGAACCACCCTCATCCTTCCGTTAGAGTAAACCCGAGTAGGTTATGTCATGATGAGATTAGGGTCAACATTATTGGCAGTTGGCAGAATTATTAGAAATACTTGAAAAGTTTGCTATTGTTTACATGGTTTACATTATGCACATTGATTCATGGGCTTTAGTTGAAGTGTGCTAGGCTCCCTAGCCCCCTAAGTTTACACTGCTCATGGGTTATCATATTATCATAATATCAGTTATCCTGTACTAGTAGGTTCCTGTCATGTACCTGGGTGTATTTGAACCGGGATCTTCCTGGTCCTCAAAGCTGCAGCCTTACCTGTTGCGCTACTGAGCAGATCTAGACTTTTGGAAATGTCCTCTCAGTATTAAACATTACCTTGGACTCACCAGCCCCACCTACTGCCAGCTGTGGACAATTTTCAATCAAAGCAGCCCTTAAAAAGGAAGTGATGCTATCTCTCAGCGCCCGTTTGTGTGGAATAGCTCCCTGGGTGTTGTGACTGCTTTTTGATCCTGATTTTCGTGTTGAACTTCTGCCTGAATTCCTGACTACTCTCCAGCCTGCTGATTTTGTACTTCACTGCCAGCTCGTGTATGACCTTTGCCTGCCTGACCACTCTCTGGATTTCGATCGTGTACCATTTTGCCTGATCTGTTGCCAACCTAATCTGCCTGACTACGTTTTCGCCTGAATCCTCAGCACACAAGTTCCACTTCGGACACTACCTATCACAGGTACCTTACATTACAAATGGGCCACAATGACAGTGGACCCTGCTGAGATTGTTAAGGCGATTTCACGTCAGGGACAATTGATTGGAGCTCATGAACAGCATCTTTCTTCCCTGGACGCCAAGTTAGATGAACTTTGTACTATGCTTAAATCTTGTTTGCCTGCTTCCTCTGCAACGGTCCAGACTCTGGATCCTACTCCTGCTACGATCCAACCCACCTCTTCTGTACCACCCAAACTTCCTATGCCTGACAAATTTGGTGGTGATACTGAGGACTGCAGAGGCTTTTTAAATGTTTGCCGTTTGCATTTCCGCAACAACCCTGGGACCTTTAGCACTTCTTCTGCCAAAGTGACTTTTGTAATTTCCTTGTTAAAGGGGAAGGCCCTGGCCTGGGTCTCTCCTTATCTGGAACGCAATGATCCTGTGCTGCAAGACGCTGACAAATTTCTGGCTTCTCTCCAGACTGTATTTGACAAGCCAGATAGAGCTTCTGCAGCTGAGTACTCACTCTTGGACATGCAACAAGGCACCAGGTCTGTGGCACAATATGCTATTGAGTTTCGTACCCTTGCTGCTGAGACTACTTGGGACTCAAGGGCATTACATGCAGCCTTCCGAAAAGGTCTTGCAGATCGCATCAAAGACGAATTAGTCTATAAGGATTCCCCAGAAGACCTAGAGAAATTCATAGAGCTCTGTGTTCGTCTGGATGTCCGGTATCATGAAAGATGCCAAGAGAGACTTAGAACTCGCAAGTTTCCTCGGCCAGTCTACCGTTTGGCCCCTAACTTCCAAGCACCACCTCAGCCAGTACCTGAAATCTCAGTTGAACCCCAGACACCTGTGGAACCCATGGATGTAAGCCGTCTCCACCTAACTGAGTCAGAGAAACAAAGGAGGCGTGCATTGGGCCTATGCCTATACTGTGGACTTAAAGGACATTTATTATCTGTCTGCCCTTCCCGTCCAGTAAAAGGCAGGGTCTAACCAGTGTTGGAGGAGCTGGCTTAGACCTTACAGGTATATCCTCCAAGACCAAGATTACCATTCCTGCAATTATCCATTTACCCTCTAAACTTGTCTCCTGTGAGGCTTTTGTGGATTCTGGAGCTGCTGGCATATTCTTGGACTACACTTTTGCTAAAAAAAAATAATATCCCATTTGTTCCAAAATCTAGACCCCTGAACATTACCACCGTGAATGGACAACCCTTGGGAGATGGCATTGTAAAATTTGAGACTATGACAATCACCCTTCAGGTAGGCGTACTCCACAAAGAGGAAGTTGTCTTGTCTCTTATTGATTCTCCACTTCTGCCTGTTATCCTTGGTTACCCATGGTTACAACAACATAACCCTTCTTTTGATTGGGAAAATGGAGAACTAACCTCTTGGGGGTCGTTCTGTCATTCAAACTGTTTGTCTCAACCCAAAAGACTTCCTGCTTGTATGTTGGCTTCCGTGGCCGTCCCACCTACCTTGCCTCATTAATACCATGCGTTTGCAGACGTATTTTGCAAGCAAAAGGCAGAGGTTTTACCTCCACATCGTTCTTTTGACTGTGCAATTAAATTGATTCCTGGAGCACCTCTTCCCAAAGGAAGGACCTATCCCCTGTCTTTGCCTGAACAAAAATCCATGGAGGAATACATAAAAGACAACTTGGAAAGAGGTTTTATCCGACCCTCTTCTTCTCCAGTAGGGGCAGGTTTTTTCTTTGTTGAAAAAAAAGATGGGGGTCTTCGACCATGCATAGACTATCGAGGGTTAAATCAAATCACTGTAAAAGACTCCTACCCTTTGCCTCTCATTCTTGAACTGTTTGATGTACTTAAGGGGGCTGTTATCTTCTCCAAGCTAGACCTACGAGGGGCTTATAATCTAATTCGAATTAAAGACGGGGACGAGTGGAAGACAGCATTCAACACTCGTAATGGACATTTTGAATATCTGGTTATGCCATTTGGGTTGTGTAACACCCCTGCTGTCTTCCAACGTTTCATGAATGAAATTTTTCATGATTTCAGCAACAGTTTTGTGATCATCTACTTGGACGACATTTTAATCTTTTCCAAGACTCATGTAGAGCACATCTCGCATGTAAAGCAGGTATTGCAACGACTGAGAGAAAACCATCTTTACGCGAAGATTGAGAAATGCAGTTTCCATCAAAGCCGTATTCCTTTCCTTGGATACATTATAAGTGCTGCCGGTTTCCAAATGGACCCTCAAAAACTTTCCGCTGTCTTGCAATGGCCCCAACCGACCACTTTAAGAGGGCTCCAAAGCTTTCTAGGGTTCGCAAATTACTACAGACGCTTCATCAAAGGTTTTGCCTCCATTGCGGCCCCCCTTACTGCTATGACTAAGAAAGGTACAAATTGCAAGGTATGGTCCTCAGAAGCAGAATCGGCTTTCCAGCAATTAAAAGACATGTTCAGCAAAGCTCCAATTCTTCAGCATCCAAATCCCGATCTCCAGTACATAGTTGAGGTTGATGCCTCTGAGGTAGGAGCAGGTGCCGTGCTCTCCCAGAGACAGCCTAAGTCTGGTAGAATCCATCCAGTAGCATTTTTTTCTAGAAAGTTTTCTCCAGCGGAGATGAATTACGATGTTGGGAATCGAGAACTACTGGCCATCAAATTGGCATTGTCTGAATGGCGACATCTTCTGGAAGGGGCTCCCAAACCTTTTTCTATCCTCACTGACCATAAAAACCTACTGTACCTTCAGACTGCAAGACGTTTGAACTCACGTCAGGCTCGATGGGCTCTGTTTTTCTCCCGTTTTAATTTTGTTCTTTCTTATGTTCCTGGGCATAAAAACAAGAAAGCCGATGCTCTTTCCAGACAGTTTGCTACCTCTGAAGAAGACCAACCTACCGAGCAGTATATAATCCCACCTCACAAAATTGTCGCACAGATCTCTACGGCTCTTTCCCAACAGTTACAAGAAACCCAGAATTGTGTTCCCCAAGGCTTGAAGATACCACCAGGTCGCCTGTTCGTAGCCCCTAGCCTCAGAAAACCTGTACTCCTCTGGGCACATGATGGTGTTTTATCTGGTCATCCTGGTGTCACCATCACTCTTAAGACCTTGCAGCGTCATGTCTGGTGGCCTCATATGAAAAGGGATGTTACTGACTATGTGGCTGCCTGTCCAACTTGTGCTGCTAATAAAGTACCCCGTACATTGCCTACTGGACTGTTACAACCACTTTCAGCACCTCGTCAGCCTTGGACCCATTTGACTATGGACTTCATTACAGACTTACCCAAGTCCGAGGGCATGACTGCTATATGGGTCATAGTGGATCGCTTTTCAAAAATGTCTCATTTTGTGCCGCTCCCGGGATTACCTACAGCGGAAGCATTGTCTACTCTCTTCCTTTCCCATATTGTGAGATATCATGGCATACCTACCAATGTCGTCTCAGACCGCGGATCCCAGTTTGTTTCCCGATTCTGGAGAGCGTTCTGCAAGAAACTGGGAGTAACGCTTTCACTCTCTACCTCACATCACCCTCAAACAGATGGTCAAACCGAACGCATGAACCAGACCCTAGAAACCTATCTTCGACATTATGTCAATGCCTTACACTCCAACTGGTCTGAGTATTTGCCTTTAGCTGAGTTCGCCATTAATTCCCGTTGGCACAGTGCTCTTCATACCACACCATTCTACGCAGCCCTAGGCTATCACCCTCAGACTTTTCCCCTACTTCAGCCTTCTTCTGGTGTACCAGCAGCAGATCAGCGGGTTAAAAATATTCTGCTACATTGGAAAAAGATTCGCTTATTACTACGGAAGTCAGCAGGCAAGTATGCACTTTTTTCCAACAAACGAAGACGCCATATACCTCCATATGTGGTGGGGGACAGAGTTTGGCTATCAACCAAATATGTGAGACTGAAACAACCTTCTACCAAATTGGGCCCTCGATTCATTGGTCCTTACAGAATTATTGCTCGAGTCGGGCCAGTCTCCTATCGGTTGAAATTACCCTCCTCTCTCCGGATTCATCCTGTGTTCCACGTTTCCCTCCTCAAAAAAGCAATTTTCAATCGCTACTCCAGAACGCAACAGCTACCTCCTCCTGTTCTTGTTGATGGACAAAATGAGTTTGAAGTCTCCAAGATTCTTGATTCTAGAAGACAGGGTCGTGGCCTTCGGTATCTGGTTCATTGGAAGGGATATCCTGTCACAGACCGTTCCTGGGTTCCAGCCAAAGATCTGCATGCCCCTTCTCTTATTCGAGACTTCCATGCCTCCTTTCCCACTAAGCCCCGCTAGGCCCCCGGAGGGGTCCACTGGGGAGGGGGCCCTGTCATGTACCTGGGTGTATTTGAACCGGGATCTTCCTGGTCGTCAAAGCTGCAGCCTTACCTGTTGCGCTACTGAGCTGATCTAGACTTTTGGAAATGTCCTCTTAGTATTAAACATTACCTTGGACTCACCAGCCCCACCTACTGCCAGCTGTGGACAATTTTCAATCAAAGCAGCCCTTAAAAAGGAAGTGATGCTATCTCTCAGCGCCCGTTTGTGTGGAATAGCTCCCTGGGTGTTGTGACTGCTTTTTGATCCTGATTTTCGTGTTGAACTTCTGCCTGAATTCCTGACTACTCTCCAGCCTGCTGATTTTGTACTTCACTGCCAGCTCGTGTATGACCTTTGCCTGCCTGACCACTCTCTGGATTTCGATCGTGTACCATTTTGCCTGATCTGTTGCCAACCTAATCTGCCTGACTACGTTTTCGCCTGAATCCTCAGCACACAAGTTCCACTTCGGACACTACCTATCACAGGTACCTTACAGTTCCCCACTATCATTACCAATACTAGATACTTACCAAGTTTTGTCTGTCACTCCCTGGGTCGTGACCCCTCTGTGGTCTCCGTCCTTTTTTTTTTCGTCCCCTCACAGCATTCCTATTGGGATTAGCTGACCCTCCAGGCTCCCCTTCCCGTTTTTCTTCCCTCTCTAGGTGGTATAGTGTGACTACTGCCACCTCTGGTTGTCTCTACCCTCCTATCTCCATCCGTTCCCCTCTTTACTTTATATATATCCCTTTTCTCCTCCCCCCCTTTTTTTTTTCTCTTTTCTTTTCTTTCCCCTCTCTCTCTTTTTTCCCCCTTTCGGCTGGATCCCGGTCTCCCCCCTCACACGCGTGTTCCGCTTCGGCTCACCTACACACCCGCTGCTCTCTGTGTTGAGCAAAAACCTATTACCTGTTGTTGTCCAAGGGGCTTTGCCCTTAGCTGTATACTATGCCTTCCCTGACATTGAAATGCTTATCTCTTAATGTGAAGGGCCTCAATGTGCCAGAGAAAAGATCACAAGTTTTGTCCTCCCTCTCTAAACACAGGGCCCACTTTATCCTCCTACAGGAGACCCATTTTCGGTCGGACGCTATTCCTAAACTTTCCAACCATGTCTATCGTGCAGCATTTCACTCCCCCAAATCTGAGGCCAAGACGAAAGGGGTATCCATCCTCATCTCTAAAAACGCAAACTTTCACCTGTTAGACTCCCTGATTGACCCTGAGGGTAGGTACATATTCCTTAAGGGCACTTACGCCTCACACCCGATAACAATAGCCAATATCTATTGCCCAAATGAACGTCAGGTGGCCTTTGTCAGGAAAATCACGGACTTGCTTGCCTCCTTCAAATCAGGTGTGGTGCTTATGGGAGGGGACTTCAATGTCCCACTGAATCCACTGTTGGACTCTTCCACGGGAACCTCCACTCTAACATACAAGGCGTAACGCCAGATTAAATTGCAGCTTCAATCCTTAACTTTACATGATGTTTGGAGCACGTTGTTCCCCTCTGATAAAGATTACACCTTTTTTTTCAACCCCGCACCAAAAATATTCTAGGATAGACTATTTCTTTCTCTCCCAGACAGACCTCCCCTTACTTCAGCAATCCACTATTGAACCGATGTTTCTGTCGGACCATCATCCAATCACAGTTACCCTGTCCTTTCCCGAAATCTCTTCCAGAATGAAGTCTTGGCGTTTGAACGCCTCCCTCCTTGAAGACCCTTTGGTGACAGACCGGATTCTCATGAGAATCCAACAATACTTTGCGGAAAACTTGGGTGGAGAAGTCTCGCCGATCTCCCTTTGGGAAGCGCATAAATGTGTGATCCGGGGTGAACTGATTGCCTTGGCTACCAAAGCTAAGAAACAGCGCCAAGAACATATAAACTCCCTCATCGGGAGAATTAAATCCCTCAAAGCTTCCCACAAGCTGACACGTGCGCAAGTAACCTTTCAGGATCTGATACACACCCGAGCCCTCCTTTTGGAGGAGTTAGGAAAATGCTCTAGGAGACGCTATATTCTTGGCCAGAGGATCTTCTACGAACAGGGCAATAAATGTGGCCGCCTTTTGGCACGCACAGTACAAAATTCAAAACCCTCCTCCACAGTCCACCACATACGCAGCCCTGGGGGAGAGCTTCTGGCCAAGAGTGCAGACATAGCCAAAGAATTCGAAAGCTTTTATTCCAAGCTGTATAATCTACAACCCCACACCCCCTCGTCGTACACTGCCGAGTCTCGTCCCACACAGATTAGAGATTTCCTGTCCCGCTACGGCCCTAAACCGCTCTCTCCTCAACAGTCTCTTGACTTGGAAAGTCCTATTTCGGCGACAGAACTAGAAGTGGCCATGAAACAGATGAAACCGGGGAAATCCCCGGGCCCGGATGGCCTTACCCTCCAATATTATAGATCTTTCATTTCTCCACTGGCCCCCAACCTTTTAGCCATCTTCAATGCCTTGTCGGACTCCCGAAATAGACCTGACAATATGCTAGTAGCGCACATTGCGGTAATTCCGAAGGAGGGTAAAGATCCCTCCTCAGTAGCCAATTATAGACCAATCTCCCTCCTCAATGTGGACATCAGAATTTATGCAAAGATACTAGCAAATAGGTTACTGCCTTTGGTACCCGGTCTTATCTCCCTTGATCAAGTTGGTTTTGTTCCCGGTCGTGAGGCCAGAGACAACACCATTCGCACACTTAACTTACACCATTGGCTCACGACCTCTAAATCGCAGGGATTCTTTCTTTCGCTGGATGCCGAGAAGGTGTTTGACAGGGTGGCCTGGGACTACATGCGGGAGATGCTCGGAGCCCTGGGCTTGGGATCCCGCATGCTGTCGTATATCATGGCCTTGTATGCTGGGCCCTCTGCAGCGGTGAAGGTCAATGGTCATCTGTCGGACGCCTTTCGCATTAGCAATGGCACTCGTCAGGGGTGCCCCCTGTCCCCTTTGATATATATCCTTTCCCTGGAACCCTTCCTTAACAAATTAAGGGATAACTCGAACATACAAGGGATCACTGTGAAAGGCAGAGAGTTTAAAGTAGCGGCCTTCGCCGACGACATTCTTCTTTCTCTGCAGGCCCCCCGTATTTCACTTCCTAATCTCCTCAAAGAGTTGGAAGATTTTGGCTTCCTGTCAAATCTTAAGATCAATCACTCAAAATCACAGGCGCTCAATGTCTCCCTTCCCATGCAGGAGGTGCTACACTGTCAAGAGTCATTTCCTTTTCCTTTTAGGTGGGTTCAAGACTCACTCACATACTTGACAAAGAGGACCGACATCTGCAAGATTGTATTTGTTTAACAGTCACCACTAGGGATGAGCCGAACACCCCCGGGTTCGGTTCGCACCAGAACCTTCGAACGGACCGAAAGTTCGCGCGAATTTTCGAACCCTATTCGTTATAATGGACGCGAACGTTCGAAATCAAAATTGCTAATTACAACGGCCAATATGCATGTTAATGTTATAAAACAGGTTTGGGGACCCGGGTCCTGCCCCAGGGGACATATATCAATGCAAAAAGAAATTTTAAAAACTAAAGTTTTTTCGGGAGCAGTCATTTTAATGATGCATAAAGTGAAAAAAAAAAAAGTGTAATTTTCCTTTAAATATGGTACCTGGGGGTGTCTAAAGTATGCCTGTGAAGTGGCATGTGTTTCCCGTGTTTAGAACTGTCCTTGCACAAAATGACATTTGTAAAGGAAAAAAAGAAGCCATTTAAAACCACTTGCGGCTTTAATGTCATGTCTTGTCCTGGCCGCCATATGGCTGAAAATCCTTGAGAAAAATGGCATGGCTACCCCATCACCCCCCCCCCCCACCCCAGCCCCTTTGGGTCTTGTATGGATACTAAGGGGGACCCCGCACCCAAAATAAAACCCTATACCTACAACCCTATATACTCTGAACAGCAGTATATAGGTGGTGCAAACAAGACATGGACTGTAGGTTTGTTCTTAAGTAGAATCTGAACAGGTACATTATGAAGTGTAGCTACATCCCAAAAAAATCAATTTTTAAGCTTTTTGGAGAACATAGGAAGGGGTTATCACCCCTGTAACATTTGCTGTCTTTGCACATCTGTTCAGAACATGTCACCTCACTTTCCGTCCCAATGACAAATGTTTTTGGAAAAGTGGGGTTTTAATTGAAACAAGGATTGGTGATAAAGCATCAGTAGAGAGGAGATACCTTTTTCCCAAATTAAATCTAACAGGATAGAATTTTCCTTCCTAGGGGTAGATTTCCTCTCACTTCCTGTTTTCTCTTGCCGTTTGCAAGTAGGAGTCGTTTGTAAGTTGGATGTTTGAAAGTAGGGGCCTGCCGTATATACTCTGCAGAAATTTGCCCTATTAGATGTTGGTGTAGCCACAAGACTGGTGGGCACAGGAATGGGCCCTGCTGTGAGTTAATAGATCAAGATTTGTACTTGCATGCACCTGTTGAACCGGGCAGAAAAATTGGGCCTTTGGTGGTGGTGGTGGTGGTGGTGGACGGTGTTGCCACAAGACTGTAAGCCCTCACAGTTACTCTTGGTGGGTGCAGGAATGGGCCCTGCTGTGAGTTATTAGATCAAGATTTGTAATTGCATGCACCTGTTGAACAGGGCAGAAAAATTGGGCCTTTGGTGGTGGTGGTGGTGGTGGTGGACGGTGTTGCCACAAGACTGTAGGCCCTCATAGTTACTCTTGGTGGGCGCAGGAATGGGCCCTGCTGTGAACTATTAGATCAAGATTTGTAATTACACGCCCCTGTTAAACAGGGGCTGAAAAATTGTGCCTTAGGCATTGGTGCTGGTGCCACAACACTGCAACCCCTCACAGATACTGTACTTGGAGCACAGCAGTCACACCTGTTGCGAAGCATCTTTTTAAAAAATTGTAATTACACGCCCCTGTTATACAGGGGCTGAAAAATTGTGCCTTAGGCACTGGTGCTGGTGCCACAACACTGCAACCCCTCACAGATACTGTACTCTGAGCACAGCAATGAGACCTGTTGCAAAGCATTGCCTAAAAATTGTAATTACACGCCCCAACAGGGGCTGAAAAATTGTGCCTTAGGCACTGGTGCTGGTGCCACAACACTGCAACCCCTCACAGATAATGTACTCTGAGCACAGCAGTCACACCTGTTGCGAAGCATCTTTTTAAAAAATTGTAATTACACGCCCCTGTTATACAGGGGCTGAAAAATTGTGCCTTAGGCACTGGTGCTGGTGCCACAACACTGCAACCCCTCACAGATACTGTACTCTGAGCACAGCAATGAGACCTGTTGCAAAGCATTGCCTAAAAATTGTAATTACACGCCCCAACAGGGGCTGAAAAATTGTGCCTTAGGCACTGGTGCTGGTGCCACAACACTGCAACCCCTCACAGATACTGTACTCTGAGCACAGCAATGAGACCTGTTGCAAAGCATTGCCTAAAAATTGTAATTACACGCCCCAACAGGGGCTGAAAAATTGTGCCTTAGGCACTGGTGCTGGTGCCACAACACTGCAACCCCTCACAGATACTGTACTCTGAGCACAGCAGTCACACCTGTTGCGAAGCATCTTTTTAAAAAATTGTAATTACACGCCCCTGTTATACAGGGGCTGAAAAATTGTGCCTTAGGCACTGGTGTGGTGGCATGGATCATTGAGGAGGAGGAAGAGGATAGTCAGTGAACATAACAGGACAGTCACTCAGCATCAGCATAGGCAGTCTTGAAGGGATGTGACATTATAAATTATTCCGTTATATCCGCTTCAGGTGTCTGGTAGCTGGTGGTGATCCAAGACTGATTCATTTTTATGAAGGTCAGTCGATCAACCGAGTCGGTGGACAGGCGCACCCTATGATCGGTGACAAATCCTCCAGCAGCACTGAATGTGCGTTCGGAAAGAACGCTGGATGCAGGACAGGCCAGTAGCTCAATTGCATACTGTGCAAGCTCTGGCCAGTGATCCATCCTCAGGACCCAGTAAGCCAGAGGATTTTCGGTGGGAAAGGTGTCCAAGTCTGACCTTGCCCCTAGGTATTCCTGCACCATGTATATCAGACGCTGGCGATGGTTGCTGGAACCGATCATACCTTGGGGCTGCGGACTAAAAAATTGTCTGAACGCATCGGTCAGACGTCCACCTTCCCCACCGCTCCTTCTGCTACTGACCGAAGCCTCAGCAACTCGTCGTCCAGGACCAGGAGTTTGTAACCTCCCAGTTTCTGGGAACGCGTTGCACAGACCTTTCTGCAAGGCCTCCCTGAGATGTCTCATCCTCTGCTCCCTCTGCGACGGCAAGATAAGGTCCGCAACCTTACCCTTGTACCGTGGATCAAGGAGAGTGGCCAGCCAGTAATGGTCACTCTCCTTGATCCGAAGAACACGAGGATCCTTCCGCAGGCTTTGCAGGATCAGGGAGGCCATGCAGCGTAGGTTAGCTGAGGCATTCGGTCCGGAGTCTTCTGGGTCACTGAGGATGACATGATCGCCAGCCACCTCCTCCCAGCCACGTACAAGTCCACTGGTTTGTTGGGACTGTACATCATCCCTAAAAGACTGCTGCTGCTGATGCTGAGTGCCAGGCTCCACCTCCATGCTCACACAATCCTCCTCCTCCTCCTCCTCCTCTTCCTGTGTGATGGGTGGGACAGAAGGAACATTGTCTGGATAAAGGGGGCCTTGAGAGACAAGGAAGTCCTCCTCTTCCTGCCTCTGTTCTGCCTCAAGTGCCCTGTCCATTATCCCACGCAGCGTATGCTCCAACAGGTGGACAAGAGGTACAGTGTCACTGATGCATGCACTGTCACTGCTCACCATCCTCGTGGCCTCCTCAAATGGTGAGAGGACAGTGCATGCATCCCTGATCATGCTCCACTGGCGTGGGGAAAAAAAGCCAAGCTCCCCTGACCCTGTCCTGGTGCCGTAGTCGCAAAGGTACTCATTGATGGCCCTCTGCTGTGTGTGCAGTCGCTGCAGCATGGCCAACGTTGAGTTCCACCTGGTGGACATGTCACATATTAGGCGGTTCTTGGGCAGGTTCAGCTCCTTTTGCAGCTCAGTCAGCCGAGCACTGGCATTATAAGATCGGCGGAAATGCACACAGACTTTCCTGGCCTGCCTCAGGACATCCTGTAAGCCTGGGAACCTGCCCAAGAACCGCTGCACCACCAGGTTGAGGACGTGAGCCATACAGGGCACATGGGTGAGCTGCCCCTGTCACAGGGCGGAGAGGAGGTTGGTGCCATTATCAGAAACGACCATTCCTGGCTTAAGCTGGCGTGGCGTCAACCACCTCTCGGCCTGCCCCTGCAGAGCTGCCAGAACCTCTGGCCCAGTGTGGCTCCTGTCCCCCAAACACACCAGCGCAAGCACGGCATGGCATCTTTTTGCCTGCGTACTCGCGTAGCCCCTTGTACGCCTACGGAGCACCGCTGGTTCCGAGGACAGAGCACTCGAAGAGGACATGGAGGAAGAAGAAGAGGAGGGGGTGGAGGAGAGAGGTGTGTCACAACCAGTAGTAGCATTTTGGAGGCGTGGTGGCGGAACAACCTCCAACACTACTGCACCTTGTCCTGCATCCCTCCCAGCTACCAATAGAGTGACCCAATGGGCCGTGAAAGAAAGATAACGTCCCTGTCCATGCCTGCTGGACCATGAGTCAGCGGTAATATGCACCTTACCGCTGACCGCCCTGTCCAGCGAGGCATGGACATTGCCTTCCACATGCCAGTAGAGAGACGGAATCGCCTTCCGTGAGAAAAAGTGGCGTTTGGGAACCTGCCACTGAGGAACCGCACATTGAACAAACTCATGGAAGGGGGCCGAGTCTATCAACTGAAAAGGCAGCAGTTGAAGTGCTAGCAATTTAGCCAAGCTAGCATTCAACCGCTGGGCATGTGGATGGCTGGGAGTATACTTCTTTCGACGGTCCAGCAGCTGGGGCAGGGAAATTTGCCTGCTACAATCGGACGTCGGTGTACTGCAAGTACTTGGTTGTGACACACCTAATTCTACACCTTCAGTCCTCTCAGAGCAGCTTTCAGAGAGGACTGAAGATATAGTGGGGATGGAGATCCCAGCTGATGAGGAGCAAGGAGAGGTCCGCTTTGTTCTTTGGTGTGGGTCTTTTATGTGTGCTTGCCAACGAGCTGCATGGCAGGTCGACATATGTCTGCTCATGCTTGTGGTGCCCAAGCGGCTGATGTTTTGGCCACGCGAGATACGCTTGAGACAAATATTGCAAATAGCAGTGGTGCGATCTGATGCACTCGTCTCAAAAAAGGCCCACACCAAAGAACTTTTGTGATAACGTGCAGAGGCAGCGCCCTGCACAGGCGGAGCTCTGCGGTGTGGTACAGTTGCTGTGCTGGCCTCTAGCTGGCCTCCAGGGGGCATCCTGCCTCGTTGGACATGTGACGCTGCATCCTCCTCCTCCTCCTCCTCTCTCCCTTCAGGCACCCACGTGGAGTCAGTGACCTCATCATCCCCTCCCTCTTCACCACTAGAGCAAACCTGGCAGTAAGCTGCAGCTGGTGGAACACTACTGCCAGATTGCTGTCCTTCAGCATCCCCTCTCTCTGCGCGCACACTACTGACTTCCTCAAGCTGGGTATCATCATCCGAGCCTTCGAATCGTTGGGCATCCTCCTGGAGCATGTACCCAACACTGTGCTCAAACAGTTCGGGGGACTCCTCAGGAGGACATGGTGGGTCTAGGGAAGGGGTGGCTGATGATGCCATTGAGTACGCGTTGGCAGCTGCTCTGCCAGTACCCTGAGCCTGGGTGAGAGAGGATGAGGAGGATGAGGAGGGCTTGGTCATCCATTCTACCAAGCCTTCGGCATGATGCGGCTCCACATGTCCAGCTGCGGAAAACAAAGACAAGCGTGTCCCATGGCCACGTGCTGATGACGATGCACGACCACGTCCACGGCCAGCACTGTTGTCTCTAGAAACAGAGCCTGCCTGCCCTGTGTTCTTGCCTCGGCACGCTCTGCCTCTCCTTGGCGGTCTTCCAGCCATTGTAGTCGGTAGTGTATATAGTATAAAAAATAGAACTCCTATGTGTGCTCACAACACACTGTAGGTCCTATGGGTGCTGACACTAACACACTATAGGTACTATGTGTGCTGCTGACAAGAAAATATAGGAGCTCTGTTTGCTGCCACTAACACACTAGAAGTCCTATGGGTGCTGCTGAGAAGAAAATATAGGAGCTCTGTTTGCTGCCACTAACACACTAGAAGTCCTATGGGTGCTGCTGAGAAGAAAATATAGGAGCTCTGTGTGATGCCACTAACACACTAGAAGTCCTATGGGTGCTGCTGAGATGAAAATATAGGAACTCTGTGTGATGCCACTAACACATTAGAAGTCCTATGGGTGCTGCTGAGAAGAAAATATAGGAGCTCTGTTTGCTGCCACTAACACACTAGAAGTCCTATGGGTGCTGCTGAGAAGAAAATATAGGAGCTCTGTTTGCTGCCACTAACACACTAGAAGTCCTATGGGTGCTGCTGAGAAGAAAATATAGGAGCTCTGTTTGCTGCCACTAACACACTAGAAGTCCTATGGGTGCTGCTGAGAAGAAAATATAGGAGCTCTGTTTGCTGCCACTAACACACTAGAAGTCCTATGGGTGCTGCTGAGAAGAAAATATAGGAGCTCTGTGTGATGCCACTAACACACTAGAAGTCCTATGGGTGCTGCTGAGAAGAAAATATAGGAGCTCTGTTTGCTGCCACTAACACACTAGAAGTCCTATGGGTGCTGCTGAGAAGAAAATATAGGAGCTCTGTTTGCTGCCACTAACACACTAGAAGTCCTATGGGTGCTGCTGAGAAGAAAATATAGGAGCTCTGTGTGATGCCACTAACACACTAGAAGTCCTATGGGTGCTGCTGAGAAGAAAATATAGGAGCTCTGTTTGCTGCCACTAACACACTAGAAGTCCTATGGGTGCTGCTGAGAAGAAAATATAGGAGCTCTGTGTGATGCCACTAACACACTAGAAGTCCTATGGGTGCTGCTGAGAAGAAAATATAGGAGCTCTGTTTGCTGCCACTAACACACTAGAAGTCCTATGGGTGCTGCTGAGAAGAAAATATAGGAGCTCTGTGTGATGCCACTAACACACTAGAAGTCCTATGGGTGCTGCTGAGAAGAAAATATAGGAGCTCTGTTTGCTGCCACTAACACACTAGAAGTCCTATGGGTGCTTCTGAGAAGAAAATATAGGAGCTCTGTTTGCTGCCACTAACACACTAGAAGTCCTATGGGTGCTGCTGAGAAGAAAATATAGGAGCTCTGTTTGCTGCCACTAACACACTAGAAGTCCTATGGGTGCTGCTGAGAAGAAAATATAGGAGCTCTGTTTGCTGCCACTAACACACTAGAAGTCCTATGGGTGCTGCTGAGAAGAAAATATAGGAGCTCTGTGTGATGCCACTAACACACTAGAAGTCCTATGGGTGCTGCTGAGAAGAAAATATAGGAGCTCTGTTTGCTGCCACTAACACACTAGAAGTCCTATGGGTGCTGCTGAGAAGAAAATATAGGAGCTCTGTTTGCTGCCACTAACACACTAGAAGTCCTATGGGTGCTGCTGAGAAGAAAATATAGGAGCTCTGTTTGCTGCCACTAACACACTAGAAGTCCTATGGGTGCTGCTGAGAAGAAAATATAGGAGCTCTGTTTGCTGCCACTAACACACTAGAAGTCCTATGGGTGCTGCTGAGAAGAAAATATAGGAGCTCTGTTTGCTGCCACTAACACACTAGAAGTCCTATGGGTGCTTCTGAGATGAAAATATAGGAGCTCTGTGTGATGCCACTAACACACTAGAAGTCCTATGGGTGCTGCTGAGAAGAAAATATAGGAGCTCTGTGTGATGCCACTAACACACTAGAAGTCCTATGGGTGCTGCTGAGAAGAAAATATAGGAGCTCTGTTTGCTGCCACTAACACACTAGAAGTCCTATGGGTGCTGCTGAGAAGAAAATATAGGAGCTCTGTTTGCTGCCACTAACACACTAGAAGTCCTATGGGTGCTGCTGAGAAGAAAATATAGGAGCTCTGTGTGATGCCACTAACACACTAGAAGTCCTATGGGTGCTGCTGAGATGAAAATATAGGAACTCTGTGTGATGCCACTAACACATTAGAAGTCCTATGGGTGCTGCTGAGAAGAAAATATAGGAGCTCTGTTTGCTGCCACTAACACACTAGAAGTCCTATGGGTGCTGCTGAGAAGAAAATATAGGAGCTCTGTGTGATGCCACTAACACACTAGAAGTCCTATGGGTGCTGCTGAGAAGAAAATATAGGAGCTCTGTTTGCTGCCACTAACACACTAGAAGTCCTATGGGTGCTGCTGAGAAGAAAATATAGGAGCTCTGTTTGCTGCCACTAACACACTAGAAGTCCTATGGGTGCTGCTGAGAAGAAAATATAGGAGCTCTGTTTGCTGCCACTAACACACTAGAAGTCCTATGGGTGCTGCTGAGAAGAAAATATAGGAGCTCTGTTTGCTGCCACTAACACACTAGAAGTCCTATGGGTGCTGCTGAGAAGAAAATATAGGAGCTCTGTGTGATGCCACTAACACACTAGAAGTCCTATGGGTGCTGCTGAGAAGAAAATATAGGAGCTCTGTTTGCTGCCACTAACACACTAGAAGTCCTATGGGTGCTGCTGAGAAGAAAATATAGGAGCTCTGTTTGCTGCCACTAACACACTAGAAGTCCTATGGGTGCTGCTGAGAAGAAAATATAGGAGCTCTGTGTGATGCCACTAACACACTAGAAGTCCTATGGGTGCTGCTGAGATGAAAATATAGGAACTCTGTGTGATGCCACTAACACATTAGAAGTCCTATGGGTGCTGCTGAGAAGAAAATATAGGAGCTCTGTTTGCTGCCACTAACACACTAGAAGTCCTATGGGTGCTGCTGAGAAGAAAATATAGGAGCTCTGTGTGATGCCACTAACACACTAGAAGTCCTATGGGTGCTGTTGAGAAGAAAATATAGGAGCTCTGTTTGCTGCCACTAACACACTAGAAGTCCTATGGGTGCTGCTGAGAAGAAAATATAGGAGCTCTGTTTGCTGCCACTAACACACTAGAAGTCCTATGGGTGCTGCTGAGAAGAAAATATAGGAGCTCTGTTTGCTGCCACTAACACACTAGAAGTCCTATGGGTGCTGCTGAGAAGAAAATATAGGAGCTCTGTTTGCTGCCACTAACACACTAGAAGTCCTATGGGTGCTGCTGAGAAGAAAATATAGGAGCTCTGTGTGATGCCACTAACACACTAGAAGTCCTATGGGTGCTGCTGAGAAGAAAATATAGGAGCTCTGTTTGCTGCCACTAACACACTAGAAGTCCTATGGGTGCTGCTGAGAAGAAAATATAGGAGCTCTGTTTGCTGCCACTAACACACTAGAAGTCCTATGGGTGCTGTTGGGGTGCAATGCTGTGCTAACAGCACTGCGGTTGGTACTACTGCAATACTGTACTAACAGTAAGCACGCACCAGACTAATCCCCAGCAGCAGCTAATAACACACTAACTGTGCAATCAGCAGCAATGAACGATCAATGACTTAGGTAGCAATGGTTTAGCAAAGAAATAGCCAATGGTTTAGCAAAGAAGAGCAAATCTTTCAGTATCAAGCAAAGACAGAATCAGCAGACTAATCTCTCCTAAAGCCGGAACTCATGTGACCGGGGCCGATGGCGTGGCGGCCTTTTAAATGGTGGGGCGTGTACTAAAGCCCCTGAGCTGTAATTGGCTACAGGCGTCCTGCCTGTAGCCAATTATTGCTCTCCGAGTTTCGGGCGCTGTGATTGGCCAAGCATGCGGGGTCACAGTGCATGCTTGGCCAATCATCAGCCAGCAATGCACTGCGCCGGCCGCGCCGGCCGCAATGCATTGCGAGGCCGCTCGCATCACACGAATGTGATGCGAACGGCCCAAATAGTTCTGGGCTCGACGAGCGAGCGAACGCCCGATGCTCGATTCGAACATGGGTTCGAATCGAGCACCGGGCCCATCCCTAGTCACCACATCCCAAAAATAAGTAAATAAAACAAAAAACCCCCTAGGAGGTGGGACTTTAAAAGTGACTGAAAAACACACATCAGAGTATGTTGAAAATATATAGATTTAATAAATAGTTACAAAAAGACAAATTTGACTTTTTGTAACTATTTATTAAATCTATATATTTTCAACATACTCTGATGTGTGTTTTTCAGTCACTTTTAAAGTCCCACCTCCTAGGGGGGTTTTTTGTTTTATTCACTCACATACTTGGGTATCCGCATACCCCATTGCCTAACAGATCTGTACCTGAAGAACTTCCACCCCGCTCTACTTAAGATTCAGATACACCTCAAAGAGTGGATGGGCTTGAATGTTTCCTGGTTTGGGCGTGCGGCTCTGATTAAAATGATAATTCTGCCCCGTCTCCTTTACCTAATGCAATCAATCCCCATCTTTTTATCACCAAGGTTTTTCGCGGCCCTTCGGAAAGCATGTTCTGCCTTTTTATGGCGGAATTCTCAGCCACGCATTAAGTTCGCCCGCCTCACTTTACCCAAATCTAGAGGGGGAATTGGTCTACCGGACCTTCGCCAATACCACACAGCATGTCACCTCACTAGGATAGCTGACTGGAATATACATGCCTTTAAGAAGGCATGGTTATTCCTTGAGAAGGCCTTCTCGTCAGGACCCTTACACTTGCTTCCTTGGACGCCTTCCAGCAATTGGCCCCAATCTCTAACTTCCCACCCACTTATCTATCCCACGCTTTTGGCACTTAAAAAATTTCCACTTCATGGGTCTTCACCCCCCCACCGAATCCCTTAACTACACTGAGGGGAAACCCGGATTTCCCTCCAGGCCTGTCTGAGGGTTTTTTGAATCTAGAGTGGCCCCATGATGATGTGCTTGCACTCCACTTCTACTCTGGAGAAAGACACCTGTCCTTTGAAGAGATTAAAGTTTCCACTAAGACGTCCGCGTTCTCTTTCTGGGCTTACAGGCAAATTCGACATTTTCTCATGACCTCTGCAAATCAGTCATCCTGGACATGTCGACTCACACCTTTTGAATCCCTTTGTCAACGTAAAGTACCGCAAAGACACCTGATCTCTTTCCTGTATAACCTAATCTTGGACATCCCGCCCCTGACCCCTACCCCTCCACAGACGTCATGGAATAAAGATTTCCAAACGCCCCTGTCTACAGACGACTGGACCACTATTTATGAGTATGCGCACAAAGGCTCTTTGAATGTCGCTATCCAAGAGAATAGCTATAAAATCATCACCAAGTGGTACAGGACTCCGTCCCGTCTCCATAAATTCTCCTCTAGCATACCTGCCACATGTTGGAGGTGCTGGGTGGGGGTGGGGACGATGTTGCATGCGTGGTGGGATTGTGGGCCCCTGCAATCCTTCTGGAAGGAGGTGCACGACCTCATCTCGCATGTCACAACTTATACTCTTGACTACACCCCGTCCCAATACCTTTTACACCACACCTCCCTTTCTAAGAATGTATATTTCAAATCCTTAGCCATGCACATGGTTAATGCTGCTAGACTCTGTATTCCCAGACACTGGCGCTCCTCTGACGTTCCCATGGTAAGGGAGTGGCTCGCACAGATTTCTTTCATAAAGGAAATGGAAGAAATGATCTTCATCTCACAGGATAGAATACACAAATTCTCACTTAAGTGGGCTTGTTGGAATCACTTTGTTACCACCGATCGCTACCTCCAAAATCTCTCATAGAACCCGTTTGCAGGTCTGGAAATACCCCCCAATAGGGGGGGCCTGGGGGGGCGACCGGGATCCACCCATACACCTTATTCCCGTCTGTTAGACTTTTCCCCCTTGTCTCTTCTCCCCTTTTCTTTCTGTCATTGCCCCCTCTCTCTCCCCCCCTTTTTTTTCTTTTCTCTTCCTCTTCCCCTTCCTCTCCTTTTATTTTTTCTCTTTCTCTACCTTTCATCTCTCCTACTCTCTTCTAGATGCTTCATTTTCTCATCCTCTTTGTCCTTTTTTCCTGGATCTTTCTTTCACCACAAGAAGTTCCCAGGGCTGCACTGTCACGATCGCATGCATCTTAGATTTTAGTTGCAAGTGAGGCTTTAAGCTAATCTATCCCCCTCTTCATATAGGGGGGGGTCTTGGGGGGGAGGAGAGAATAGAGAATACGATCCTCCACCCCTAATATGCCACATTACAGTATTGTTCCTCAACTGCGGCTTTTTTTTTTTTTTATTGAGCTTTTTTTTTATATTGTGACATGCTGTGGGTATCTTTCTTGTTTTTCTGATATATGCTGTATTACGCCCACTGATGGGTCTTGTATGTTATGATTTCCTTTTACAAAATAAAAACTCTTTATAACAGTTGTAGACGCATCACTAATGCGTCTGGCCAGGTACGTAACATTACCCATCGAGGATGCCATAACATTCAGAGATGTATTGGACCACAAAACTGACCTTGATATAAAAAGAGCATATTCGGCAGCAGGGGGTGCTTGCAGACCAGCCATTTCCCTAGCAGCAGTAGAAGGAGCCATTTCCAGCTCGACATCCAACATTGAAAAATTTATTCTAGAAGGGGCTGACCAGGAGAAAGTTATAACATCCCTTCAAGAACTCAGTCTCGCGGGAGACTTTGTAGCGGAGGCTTCGGTGGACACAATTAGATCCTCCGCTAGATCAATGCTGGCCTCTGTGATTGCCAGAAGAGCCCTGTGGCTCAAATCCTGGGCAGTGGATGCAGTGGATGCAAACCAATTGGTTTAAGATTCCCTCTTACGGAACAAACCTTTTCGGAGCAAAATTAGACTTGGCTATCTCTAAAGTTATTGGTGGAAAATCGGGTCTTATTCCTTCTGACAGAAGACCAAAACAACAGAAGCCACCACCATACAGATGTAATCTGTACAGACACTTAGGGGTGTACTCACTTTTGTTGCCAGCGGTTTAGACATTAATGAGTTATTTTGAGGGGACAGCAAATTGACACTGTTATACAAGCTGTACACTCACTACTTTACATTGTAGCAAAGTGTATTTTCTTCGGTGTTGTCACATGAACAGATATAATAAAATATTTACAAAACTGTGAGGGGTATACTCACTTTTGTGAGATACTGTAGCTCCTTTGATTCTGAAAATTAAGAAGTTATTGGCAGACGTATGTCTACCTGCCAGAGCCTGCCTTAGTGTTCTGGGGTCCATGTCAGCAACCAACACAATGGTTCAATGGGCCCAGTGGCACACAAGAATTAATTTCTAAAGCACTGACGCGTTTCGTCTCTATGGGACTTTAACTGGGTCCCAGTTGAAATCCCATAGAGACGAATCGTGTTGGATTTGCCAATGATAGCTTCCCACATTGGTTTTAAAACTTCATTTGTGATCACATTTTATACTTTTTATGCATCCTGTCTTGATATATGTTAGATTTTTAAATAAATCTCTCAATTTTTGACCTGCACCATATGGAGCTCCTTTTTGCTTTTTACCCTTTTCCTTATTCCGGATTTTGATGAGAATACTGTCATCTTGGAATTACTTGGTGGACCCTCTCACCTGGACCAACCGATCCTCCTGGGTTATCGCCGGTCTACAGATTTCTGGAGTGCCGTGGAGTGACACTCTCAAGCCTATCTGACTCACTGCCGCATGGTATGTGTGTCCACCTGATCCGGTAAGAGTATCCATTCACTACACTTTACCTGGAGATTTCGATATTATTTGGCCATCTCAACAGTGTCCTATGCATTGATCTCTGCATTCTCCAGTTACACTGCTGATAGAACTCACCATTCTTCTGTGGATTATACTGTTTACCTATTTGCTGCTTTGGGACTTTTTATTCCTTTTTGTTTTGAGGTTGAGCTATCATCCTTATACTCCACCATTTGAATCACAAACTCTGATTGGATTCCATGTTTATTGTCGTACATTTTTCCAATACATATTTGTATGTTTGCACATATATTTTATGATATAGTGTATATTTCACAGCGCTACACTATTTTGTATTATTATGCTGCCATGATGTGACAGGAAGGCGGAAAATAGTTTTTTGTAATTCTCCTTTCCTGGCACATCTTCATGGTAGCATACAGATTCCCACCCTTTAAGGTGATAAATACAGAGAATGCTGTGGTGGGACCGTCTCTTACAATTTATAGCTATGGGTGTGCGGGCTTGTAGTCCAACCAGAAGTAACGGTTACGCCGGCCGGGGAACCAGTTGTTGTCAGAGGTAGAGGGAAGCTGTCGCCACTAAGGGACCATTTATCTTGCTACCGGAGATCACTGTGCGTAAGCTGAGGCCAGTACCAGAGTGGAATTCTCGCCAGCCGGGGACGGTGAAGAAGTGGGAAGGCTTCAGCAGGTGCCAAGTCAGGGACCCAGCGGGACAGCAGAGGTGTGAAGATTATCTGTAAGTGCCAAGCCAGGGACCCAGCAGTAAAGCGGGAATGACGCTTGAGGAAGATACTGAGTGCTACAGTGAAAAAGCTCAGGGGATCCAGTGGCTAGTTGATCTGAAGTCTAGTGAGAAAGACTGGGAGCTCGTTGAGTGAAGATCCACAGTGCGTGAGTGTGGGGTAAAGAGAACTGTTCGTGTTGCAGATAGTTGAATACCTTTACAGTTAGTAACAGCTACAAGATTGTTGCCATAGGAGACAGCAGTCCTACCTATACAGAAGTGGTGTCCGGCTGGAGGCCTTTACCTGTATAGCTGTCTACCTATAGAAGTCTCTAAGTCTGCTAATTATCTTTGCATCTACCTAAGGGTGCCCTGGCCCTAACCCTCTCTCCCACAGTTCTGTTTAAGAGACAATAAATCTCTTTGCATTCAAAAAGTGTCTGGCCCCACCTGTTCATCTTGCATTACACCCACCATGCCTTGTAACCCACTCTACACTGAAGGATGTCAGCTCTCCCTAACTCTGGAGGTAACTATTAGGCCTAAAGTGGCCCGGGACTTTGCAACATGTTGAAGAAAAAAAAATGAAGTACCAGTTTTCAACTTCAATCATCAATTTAGAGGTCAGGTTTTAGAGGGAGGTTAAGAGTTAAAAGCTCACGTTGGGGAGGGCTAGAAGAAGAAATCCAGGTATGGTAAATTTTTGCATAGTTACAGCTTGGACCCATGTAACTATACATGTTCCATACCTGCCCGATGTCCCTGGAAGCTGGAATTCACTGAAGTGGCAACCAGCCTGATGCATTATACACACAGGAGGTGGGCCGCTCAGCACAGGCACCATTCAGAGAATGTTTTGCATTTTCTCAATGAATAAAAAACGTTCTCTGATGGGAAGTGGTGGAGAGGTGGGGTGGTTAAATTACGCAAAGCATTTTCTGAATGGCGCCCGTGCTAAGCAGCCAACCTCCTGTATTCACAATGCATCAGGCTGGCCACTCAGCACAGGACCCAGAAGCAAGTGGAGACCAGTGGAGTAACTGTGCCTACTCCAATGGCATCGGCCATTTATGAAATATACATTGATCCAAGCCAAGCTGGACCAATGCAACTATGTATAATATATACCATGCCTGGAATTCATCTTTAAATGTTTAGGGCCAGGTTGAGTGTTATGGGGGGGACATTTATTGAAAGCTTTTTTAGCAGTTGGTATAAGAGTTGAGTTAGGCAACAAAGGGTAAATGCGTTAGTGTAGGGGGCAATTCACCACTTTGTGACCTTTTTCTAGGAGGGGTCGGATTATTGATGAAAATAGAACCACGCTAGCAGTACTGAGCAACAATGTGCTGAGTAAAAAACAGGTGTCACTATGTATACATATTTACATATTTTGGCCAAAATATGATCTGATGCAGGAAATTTTTGTTGTGTTGATACAGAATATGCTCAGAATGTTAAGGAGAGGTTTGTGTACAGCCAAAGTAAACTTCCTGCATAGGACATTTGAAGTTACAATTTCCATGATTCATAATAAATGTTTTACATATTTTGTTCGGGAGTTTTGAGGCAACATTTTTTCACATTTTGTAAAAAGCCTAAGAAATGGTTATCAAACAAATCATAGGTTTATGGTTATCTGAACCTGTTCAGTAATTCAGTATACTAAAGAGAATTTTTAGAAGCTTATACATTTTTCAACATTGCCTCTTCTTTTAAAAAAAAGCCATTAAAACAGTTACTGTGCTGTATATTGCAGTTCAACATTCTACCACAAGGTGGAGGAGAATTCCCATAGTTCTAATTCAATAAGTTGAAGGGCTTTGCGATTCAACTATTGGATCAACTTTTTGCTGGTTGATTTCCATGGCAGTGTTTCTCAACCTTTTTTCAGTGAAGACACTCCTAAAATTCTGTGCAATCTCTAGGCACCCCATTCTAAAATGTAAAAACCTAAACTAATAGTCTTGCATAACTCAACAGCATCCACACTCATAATTCACCCAGCATTACAGGCCATTTATTTTCACTATGCAAATAAACCTTTGCACACTGGTACTGACTAGTATTTCATTGTTTATCATTTTCCTCATCTTCTGTCCCTCATGCAACCGAAGTGAGCCCAGTTTTTACAGAGAGGGGCAGGGGAGGAGCAAAACAAGGATGCTGCGCAGGTGCCTGACAGTTGTTAGGATGATAGCAGCTGCCCCGCAGAGTGCCCAGGGTTGTAATGCTGCACAATAAAAAAAATGTGGCTTTGTGTAACAAAAAGAAGTTGAAAAATGTTGGGCAATTTTTGGGCAATTTTTAGGATTTTTACTGAAGCACCCCTGGAAAGCCCAGACAGAACTCCAGGGTCGTGTTCAAAAAAGGCTGCTCCAAGGAATACTACATAATGCACATTTCTGTATCCTGCAGCTGGTTTTGATTATATTATTAACAATTATTAAAGATAATCTGTATTAAAAAAGAAAGGTGGGTATGCAGCAGCTGAGTGACTAATTATACAAACTAACATTTTTTAAAGGTGCTTGTCAGGATATAAATTAATCATAAATACTAATAATGAATACGTATCTGGAGTATCCAGTCATCAGTGTGTAATAATATGTAATCTGTGTTCACCTGCATCCTGAAAAGGTGTTGGATATTTAAAAAATTCCAAAAATTCTGTTGTTGAAGGTCAAACAGCGTTGGCTCCCACTTTCTAGACTCTGGAGAGCGTGCTTGTTGCTGAACTGAACTGGGAAGGAGTCCAGTCCTTTTATAATTCTCTTCATGGGGAAAGGAAAATAATATCTTTGTTATAAAAAGATTTCAATAAAGAAAAAAAAAAATGGATCAGCAACCCAATGAAGTGACTTTGGGATTTGGATAATCTGTAGCGAATTTTCTAGAGGGAGTATGTTATATTTCCCTTTTTTTCTAATTTTTCCTTATTCATTTCTGTGATTACAAATTGAGCTGGGGGGATATTATCAAACAAATTGGCCCCACAATTAGACGCTGGTTAGGCTATCTCTAATTTAACAGTCTATGCAACAGTTTTCCTGTCTATTTGCGACCCCGGTGCCTGTAATCCTGGGAAGTCAAATGCGACAGATTTGCAAAGCTCTGTAGATGTTTAGAGTTTTAGCACTGTAGATGAGACAGATATTCACTCTAAACAGAGGCACAATTAAGAAATGCTCAGGGTCAGATTTTATGATGGAGGAGGAATTTACGAATTAAGCTGTAACCTTGTAGAAAATCCATTTCAATGCTTCTGTTTAGCTTTACTTTGCTGTGCAACAGAATTGATAAGGTTTCCCTTTTAGGGTGGCCATATATAATTAATTTTCTTTCGTTCAACCAGCAAAAGAAAATAAATCGATTTCTACATCCACACATTCAAGGTGGATGGGGAAATCCCGGCCGCAAACCTATTGTATTCTGACAATGGGAAAGCTTCTCCGCCATCAGAAGACATTCATCAGCATCGCCGGCTATAGCTGGTGGTACTGATCGAGCGAAGGTTTTCCAACAGGCTGGTTGTACAGAAGTCAAAGTGAGAGATTAACTTCTGTACAACCAGCCTACCCATACATGGATCAAAATTTGTCTCATCCCTGCTGAGCCGGCTAAATTTGGATTCATCAATGGCCCATAGATTAATCTTTTTTTTTTTTTTGCTCAACCTGCGGGCAGAATTAAAAAAACAAACAGGGTGGATGGAGGAGTCCAGGAGCTGCAGCCAATCAGCAAAAGTTTTACAACGTTCTCTTTTGACAGAGGTTAATTGTTACATCAATTTCTGTCAACTTAGCAACTTCTGTCAAGCAATTTCTGTCAAGTTTCCATGCTGAAGCAGCCGAATTTCAATCCATCTATGAACAGCTTTAGGGCAGTGGAATCATAGCACAACCATTTCTTTCTTACAACATAATGCACAAGTTGTTATAATACTGAAAATACTAAAGCTGTAGTTAAGGCAGCACATAGATGATTTGATTTGATTTTCTTCCAACTTGAGGCGGGTAGCCTTTCTGGCTGGCAGAACACATTGATAACTGCTAGTGACTATAGCTACAGATTGTATGTAAAAAATCCAACAGGCTGTTTGTACCCAAGTCGATTGATGGTACAATCAGCCTGCCCATACATAGATCAAATCTTGGCTGGTCTCTGCTGAACCAAACGAGTTTCGATCCACGTATGGCCAATTTAAGGAGTTAAAATTGTCATTCTCGGGATGTAAAAGACTATATCAATTTGAATTTGAAACCATTATTAGCAAAATTTAAAGACAAATGCCGAAGTTGGTGTAAGTTACCTCTGACGGTGATAGGAAGAGCAAATCTTATCAAAATGATTTGGGCTCCGCAATTACTTTGTGTTTAATAATTCACCCGTATGGATTACAGCTTTTTGGTTTAGAAAAATAGCATCTCTCTTCAGAGAGTGGACTTGGAGGAAAAAACGACCACGTATAAAGTTAACAACATTAATGTTAACCAAGGAAGAGGGAGGTCTCGCAATCCCTGTTCCCAAAAATTATTTTTTAGCCTCACAAATACAACATTTCAGTGGATGGACAACAGTATCACATTCTGATCCTATACATAATTTGCTATTATCAGTTTATGACGTATATCCACTGATTTCTTTATTAGAATCGAGAAATCAATTGTGCGATAAAGGATTCCATACGGGTAAATTATTTGACATGGTATGGCAGGAAATGAGGAAAATTACTGAAGTAAAGGGATTTACTTCATACACTCCAATTTGGAATAATAGTAGTTATGGGGAACTGGGGAAATTGGAGGGGTTTGAGATTTGGAGGCAGAAGGGACTAAGGTACATGACACAGCTATTTGTGGAAGACGTGATGAAAACCTTTAGTGAATTAAGTAAAGAATATAATATTCCAAATCAAAGATTTTTTCAATTCCTTCAGCTTAGGCACGCATTAAAAACACAGGGTCGCTCGCAGGAATTGAAGTTTAATAAGTCAGTGGTAATAGCCTTGTTGGATAAGACAGGGCAAAAAAAAAAAAGGGTCTGATATCACAATTATATGATATATTATTTGATAAATTTAAAACAACTGTGGATATACCAGCAAGATTAGCCTGGTCAGGTGATATAGGGCCAATTTCAGACGAACAGTGGGCACAGGCACTATCAGTAATACCTCAGGCCTCTCTATCTCCAATGAAAAATTGAACACAATTATTTATCCTACATAGGGCACATTACACACCAGAGAAATTATTCAAATGGAAATGTAGAGATACAGACCAGTGGCGGCCCATCCATAGGGGGCGTCCGGGCGCCGCCCCCCCCCCCCCCTCCTGTGGTCACCAAAAAAAAAAAAAAAAAACGGGCCCTTTAAGAGTTTTTTTTTTAAATGTCCTTTTTTTTCACACATGGCGGTGCGTCCATAGTGGGGGCAGAAGCGCCGCCCCCGCTCGCTTCTGCGCCCGGCCGTCACTCACAACAATACATAGGTTCATGCATTGCATGAACCTATGTATTGCTGCCACCCACTATTCAGATGGCCGGCCCCTTGAGCGCCGGCCATCTGAATAACAGCATCTGGTTGGCCTTTAGAAGTGCCTATCAGAGCCAGCGGCTCTGATAGGCTTCCCGACTACAGCCTGAGGTCTGTAATCGGCTTGTAAATACCTAATGAGAGGACGCACGGGGGGTGCGTTCCCTGGCCAATCAGGTTCACCGGGTCTGGTTACCGGTAACCTGATTGGCTGAAGCGACATCGAGGGCGGGAGAAGACATCGAGGACGGAAGAAGGACGGCGCTGACCCGAGGAAGGTAAGTGCAGGGCTGGGGGGGACAAACTGGCTGCATTTGGTGGACAAACTGGCTGCATTTGGGGGACAAACTGGCTGTATATTGGGGACAAACTGGCTGTAAATTGGGGACAAACTGGCTGCATTTGGGGGACAAACTGGCTGTATATTGGGGACAAACTGGCTGTATATTGGGGACAAACTGGCTGTATATTGGGAGGAAACTGGCTGTATTATGGGGGACAAACTGGCTGTATATTGGGGGACAAACTGGCTGCATTTGGAGGACAAACTGGCTGTATATTGGGGGGAAAACTGGCTGTATTATGGGGGACAAACTGGCTGTATATTGGGGGACAAACTGGCTGTATATTGGGGGGGGAAACTGGCTGTATATAGGGGGGAAACTGGCTGTATATGGGGGGGAAACTGGCTGTATTTTGGGGACAAACTGGCTGTATTTTGGGGACAAACTGGCTGTATAATGGGGACAAACTGACTGTATTTTGGGGACAAACTGACTGTATTTTGGGGACAAACTGGCTGTATATGGGGGACAAACTGGCTGTATATTGGGGGACAAACTGGCTGTATATGGGGGACAAACTGGCTGTATATGGGGGACAAACTGGCTGTATTTTGGGGGGAAACTGGCTGTATATTGGGGAAAAACTGGCTGTATATTGGGGACAAACTGGCTGTATATTGGGGGACAAACTGGCTGTATATGGGGGGGAAACTGGCTGTATTTTGGGGGGAAACTGGCTGTATATGGGGGACAAACTGGCTGTATATGGGGGACAAACTGGCTGTATTTTGGGGACAAACTGGCTGCATATGGGGGACAAACTGGCTGTATTTTGGGGACAAACTGGCTGTATTTTGGGGACAAACTGGCTGTATAATGGGGACAAACTGGCTGTATAATGGGGACAAACTGGCTGTATAATGGGGACAAACTGCCTGTATAATGGGGACAAACTGGCTGTATATTGGGGACAAACTGGCTGTATTTTGGGGACAAACTGGCTGTATAATGTGGACAAACTGGCTGTATTTTGCGGACAAACTGGCTGTATTTTTTGGGGGAAACTGGCTGCATATTGGGACAAACTGGCTGTATATGGGGGGAAACTGGCTGCATTTGGGGACAAACTAGTGGCGTTTGGGTACAGTGGCTGCGTTTAATGGGCACAGTGGCGGCAATTGATGTTTTTGTTTTTTTTCAGTTTGTTTGCGCCCCCCCCAAAAAATTGGAGCACCAGCCGCCACTGATACAGACCAATGTCCTAGATGTAAAGGGAGAGTAGCCAATCTAATACATATGTTATGGAGATGCCCTAAACTCCATCGTTATTGGTCTGGGGTGGTATCTATGATTAATAGTGTATTTGAGAGTGGGATGCTTATGGAGCCTGGGGGTTGTCTTCTGGGTATACTGGATGAATCAAGAATCCTAGGGGACTATATTGTTTCAATAAATAGAAGTCTATTCCAGGCTCGTAAGCTCATTGCACAAAAGTGGTTAGCACCATACCCACCCACTGTAGCAGAATGGAAAATACAAGTAAGGGAAACTGTAATTAAGGAAAAGTATACTTTCTTACGCAGAGGTTGTCCAGGGAAATTTGAAAAAATATGGAGAAGGTGGTGTGATATTTTGGAGTTATGATGAGAGAGGGGAGGAGGGACAGGTGAGTAGAGATGGGGGAGAGGGGGAAAGATCGTGGGGGCCAGGGGTAAGGGGGATGTGATTTGTGTTTTTTTTTTTTTTTTATTATTTTTATTATTCCTCTCAATGCGGGCTTGGGTTATATGTTGTATTTGGTGTTTTTGTTGTTTGTATATAAAAGAAATAAAAAGATGATTTGATAAAAAAATAAAAAAATGACATTAGTGTAGCAGGCAACTGCTTTACTTGTCAGTAAAAAATAAGGTATTATGCTAATGTCACCAATAGTGCCATAACTACATTACCACTACAGCCAAGCATAACTGCATCTAAAGCTGGGCATACACGGCTCAAATTTTGGCTTTCCTTCTGAATTTGGGTCATGGGTGGCCCTGTCTCAACCACCTGGCTCAACAAACTGAAAAATCAAAGAAATATGTTGGCCGAACTGTGAATGCATCCAATAAGATGTTCAGGGATTCAAGCAGCTGCAGGTGTCATAACTGCTTGAAGAAAAAAAGCAAGTGGGGAAGATTTCTCGATCCAATCTAAATGGTGTGGATAAGGGAATTTATTACATTTCTATACGTGTATGGCTAGCCTAAAGCTGGATAAATATTATAAAATTTTTGTTGCTCAATTTCCTTTAGATTTATCTTCAACTATGTAGTGCAAGGGCCTGCCTGATTGCATACAATTTTAAAGTGTTTAGGTTTGACCTCATATTATATGGTTTTGGTAAATCTAAAGGAAAGTTGTACAGGAAAATGGTATAAAAGTTGTATTGTGTGTAGCCAGCTTTACTCCTACCTAAGGTGTGCTTGCGTTCTTTATAGGAGAAATCAGCATGTTCATTTGCTCCACATCCTTTTTTTTCTTCTATGGTATTTGGTGCTTAAATGACTAAGCCCATTTCTGACATTTGGTGTTTACAAGTTAAAATGCGTATTTTTTGCTAGAAAATTACTTAGAAACCCCAAACATTAAATATATTTTTTTAGCAGAGAACCTGGAGAATAAAATTTCGATCATTACAATATTTTCTGTCACACAGTATTTGCGCAGCTGTGTTTTATACGCAACTTTTTTGGAAAAATTAACTTTCATGAATTTTAAAAAAATCAAAAAGCAAAGTTAGTCCATTTTTTTTGTATAATGTGAAAGATGATGTTACGCCGAGTAAATAGATACCAAACATGTCATGCTTTATAATTGCCCGCACTCGTGGAATGGCGACAAACTACGGTACCTTAAAATCTCCATAGGCGATGCTTTATTTATTTTTTACAGCTACTAGGTTAGAGGTACAGAGGAGGTATATGGCTATAATTATTGCTCTTGCTCTGACGATCGCGGCGATACCTCACATGTGTGATTTGAACGCCGTTTTCATATGCGGGCGCGACTTCCGTATGCGTTTTCTTTGCTGCGTGAGCTAGCGGGGACAGGGGCGCTTTAAAAATCTTTTTTTTTTTCTTATTTATTTTATTTATTTTTATAATTAAAAATAGTGTTTTTAAAAAAAAAAAAATTTGATCACTCTTATTGCTGTCACAAGGAATGTAAACATCCCTTGTGACAGTAATAAGTGGTGACAGGTACTCTTTATGGAGAGATCGGAGGTCTAAAAGACCCCCAATCCCTCCTTTGCACTTCAAAGTATTCAGATCGCCGAAAACTGTGATTCTGAATACTGTGTACTTTTTTAAATTCGGCGCCATTGGCAGCCGAGTAACCCGGACGTGACCTCATGACGTCGCTTCCGTGGTTACAATGAAGAGACTGAATCAAAGCCATTTGCGGCTTCGATTCAGTCTATCTCTAGCCACCCGCGGTGGCGGATCGTGGATCGGGTCTCCCGGTGGGACGGGAGGCCCGGTAAGAGCGGCGGAGGTGGCGGGAGGGGGGATGTCCCCTCCCGCTCCTCCGGTATAACAACCGAGCGGCTTTTAGCCGCATCGGTTGTTATACCTGGAAAGCCAATCGCCGGCTCTAAACAACAGTACCGGGATGATGCCTGCAGCTGCAGGCATCATCCCGGTATAACCCCCGAAAGCCGAGTACGCATATGTGCGTACCCTCGGCGGGAAAGGGTTAAACCTCTATATGGGTCATTGGTTTTCCTGAAACTAGAACCCATTTTACTTAAACTATATCAAAAGCCAAAGCTTTTTTTCAGAATTGGATAGAGATTTAAACCTACTGTCCATTTGTTGCTATTTGTGTCCCATTGCAGAGATTTACCTTGACTTCCTGTCTTGTAGTTCGATCAGGAAGTGAGAGGAAACATCTCTAAAGGGGAGGAAAATCCTCTCTACGGTTGGGTATAAACTAGTAGAACATCACTTGTGTGGACCCACTATACCTCTGTCCTCCTTCATGGAGTCCATCAAGTAATAGTGACACACATGAATTGTTAGGATGCACTTTTATATAATATTCTGGCCTGTAATTGTTTAGTATATTATGATATATTGGGATACCCAAATATTTTATATTTTAAATGTTGTATAAATAAATTCTTATTTTTTATAATCCTTTGTGTATTTCGTGCAAACTGGTACTGAGATAGTCCATCATTTTCTGTGCATGGGTGACCTGTTGAGGACTGGTCTGCACTTCTCCAATTCCTCAAATTAAAATTATATCACAATTTTATATTTTTGTATAGTGATGCTTTCAAACAAATACCTTTTTCATCAATAAAAAACAAAAATCTTTAATTTATAAACTCTGTCAATAGGAAATGTGTATTTTAATCTGTTAATGAACTGCCAACACAAGAGGATGTTTATATAAATGATTAACACTCCCAAGGTTATATTTAATGGGATTACATATACTCATATCTGCTGTAAATGAGGTTGGGTCAATGTGTGGTCTGGTAGCACAAACTGGAAACACATCCTGTGCTATAATTATTGCTTCATGCTGAGACTGATGTAGATACACAAGATTCATACAATATAGATCCCAGCATCCCCCTAACTTTATAGGCCTAATCAAGTAACAGCCCCATTGTGTTCTAATTATCTAAGCTCATCAGCTAAATGAATCACATCAAAGAAATGTTTACCTAGGCCTGTACTGTCCATCACAGCGAGATACAGCAATCCATTTGAAGAGTCAGGTACACGGCATTGTAAGCTAATATAATGTCAGGACCTCACTACAAATGAAGGTACCTGTCTCACAAGGCTTATGGAAGGTATGAGTTGGTCACAGATCCTCTTTGAAATACTACCCCAAATGTGTCAAAGGGGGTAGTCGGCCAGATTCTACCTGCCGTGCACCAACAATACACTCAAATCTGAAGCCTCTACAAGATTCTGCCAAGAATACAACTGAACTTTATTTACATGTTACTTTTTTGAAACAATGCATTGTAGATTAGAAAATGCTAATGCGCTGATAAATTGATTATCAAGAAATTCTCCAATTGTATGCTTCTATCTAATAATGTATTGTTCTATTGTCTGGTTGTGTATTAGGGTTACTGATAGTGATCCTGGATTAATTAGGTGTCATTGCATTCTGTGATTTGCATTTGGTAAATGTGTAGTTAGGAAAAAATTTAATTTTGGGGTGTGCCACTGTGGGTTTAGGGTTCTGAGAATACAGGCTTTCCATTATTATTATATTTATTTATTTATATGTTTTTTATTTTAATTTTTTTTTTATTTGATTCAATTATTTTTCTTCTGATCAAGCTCTATGACCATGTGTCTTTTTTTTCACCTGACAAACCATGTAATTATGTAACATTATAGCAAAATGATGTATGCAAATTCTGTACATAGACATATGAGGGTCTAACCTATGGGTGACACGTGTGTCAGTGAGCTGTCACATAAACACATAGGCACAGCTTTTCCAGGGTACATAGACACCTTCTGCTGGCAACTTATCTTAGGTAAAAATAAATGATTATAAAAAGTTTCAAACCTGTCCGATCAATCCTTCCACCAAATACAACCAGCCAGGAAGTGTCTATTGCTGCTATAGACAGGAAATTGTCTTCTGATCCAGGCAAAAACAGCCAGATCAATGAAATCAACAAATAAACAGATCATTTGGCTTCAAACGATCATCTGGCAGCCAAGTAAAAAAAAAAAAAAAGGAAGACATTTTCCTTTAACGTGATTGGCTCTCTGCTGTGTATGATTCACCAGGCTGTACTGAACCATTAGGGCATTAAAGTGTAAAAGTATAACTAAAGGTAAAAGTTATTTCGATAGAGTGGTAAGAGGTTAGAACTAATGTCAGATTTCTATTTCTGTCTGTGTCCTCGTTACAGTCATTCACTCTCTAATTGTCCTGATCACCAACGTCATTGGGAATAAAAGTAAAGTTAAATCCAAAATTTTAAAATGCCACCAGAACAGGAATAGAGGGCAAATCTTCTAACAAGAACACCAGTTTCTGTAAAAACTGTCTAAAAGTGTATTTTCCTCACAAAAGATATTTTCTTACGTCCTGTTGAGTCTAAAGGACAGGAAGTGAAGTGAAATCTCCTTAATTAGACTCAGTGGGGGCGATTTACTAAAACTGGAGCATACAGAATTTTGGTGCAGTTGTACCTAGTAACCAATCAGCCTCTAACTTCAGCTAAGTCAATTAGGCTTTGACAATAAAACCTAGAAACTGATTGGTTACTATGTACAGCTACACCAGATTCTGTGTACACCAGTTTTAGTAAATCTTCCCCAGTAGTTTTAACCTTCCCCATCTCTCCCTGAAATGAAAAAAAAGTTTTGGACCTTAGACATATTTTTTTACATCAACAAGAGCCAGTTTTTCATGAAGTGCCACAGGTGATAGATTAACCTTTGTATTTTGCACCTGTAGGTAAAAACCCCTAGGCCCCTTTCACTCTGACCTTCCGATCAGGCCCGCCTGTCAGTCTTTCAGGCGGACCTGATCAAAGCCTCTATTCACTCCTATGGAGTGGCGGATATCAGCGGTGACATGTCCGCTGACACCCGCTGCTATCTGATCCAATCCTGTCTGTGAAATCCAGACAGATAGAGACCCTATTTTCCATCCGATCGGACAGGCGGTCCATTTTCATCTGATCTCCCCATAGAGGAGAGCGGGACTCTGACAGGTCTGTTTCAGCACAGTGAACGGAGACGGACCTGTCATCCGCCTGCTCAGCAGGGATCAGTGGCGCGATCCCCCGCTAAGCAAAATGGAGTCCGCCAGGTGGACCGTCCTTGTGAAAGGACCCCAAAGGACCCACAAGAGCGTTCCACCTAGTGGACTCCGCTTGCTTAGCGGGGGATAGATCCACTGATCCCCGCTGAGCCGGTGGATGACTGGTCTGTCTCTGCTCACTGCACTGAGACGGACCTGTCAGAGACCCACTCTCCTCTATGGGGAGAGCGGATGAAAACAGACCGCCTGTCAGTTTTCATCTGATCCAATCCGATTCGATCCTCCAGACAGATAGAAAATAGGGTCTCCATCGATCTGGAATTTACAGACAGGATTGGATCGGATGATGTCAGTGATGTCACCGCTGACACCCGCCGCTCCATAGAGGTGAATGGAGGCTCCGATCCGATCAGATCCACCTGAAAAACTGACATGTGGACCTGATCAGAAAGCCTGTGTAAAAAAAGGGCTAAGTAAACTTTGAGGATGGATGCTCTTCTAGATGCTACTGTTTGTATTTGAAGTGATTAGTATCTTTGTACATTGTAATTATCAAGGCTGAGCAAAACCTGTCTGTCCTCATAGTCTATAGTTACAGTACATTAGTATTAAACAGGGGGGAAAGCAATGAAAAGAGATGCTCCACATTCCGTCATTTTTATTAATATATATATATATATATATATATATATATATATATATTATTTTTTTGGGGTTAAACATTGATAGTTCATGTTTTTTTGATCAGTTAGGCATTGGTCATGAGCAAGTAGTTGCTGATGATTGTTGGCCAACTGACAATAACAATTATTCATGTCTTGAACTCCTTCTTTCACTGCACATTCACAGACAGGCAAATCTTGAGTCCAGCAGTTTTACACTGGGGGAAAAGAGATTTAAAAGTTTATCCTGGCGCTTCATTTTGATGAGCCATAATTGTATTTTGGAAATTAGCACATATGATTACATGTTTTCTGTAGTAGAATTTAGCCTTCAGTATCATACAGTAATTTACAAATCTCAGTCCAGTAAACTTATGTTAGCTTTTCTAAATGCAGGAGAAGTTATCTGGGAAGTACAAACAACTTTTCAGCCTCTCAGATCACCTTTTCCTGCAGAAAGGTGCGTTCAGCTAGGTCTACATGCATTTAGCTGCATTCAGCTAAATTTAGAGTTTCTAATTGGATCCTGCATGCACAGAATTCTATGTTATCTAAATGCAGTTAAACTGACTGCACCTAAATGCAGCTAAGCACTCATTTTGAATGATACAATTAAAAAATTATTTGCAGCAATTATATGTGTTTAGAAATGTCCTCTAACTAATATAAATGCAGGTAAGCGCTTATTTTGAATGATACAATAAAAAAAAAAAAACATTTGCATCATTATATATGTTTAGAAGTGTCCTCTAACACAATGTTTATCAACTCCAGTCACCCCCAACAGGTCATGTTTTCAGGCTTCCCCTTATTTTGCACAGATGATTTGATCACTTTCACTGCCCTAGTAATTACCACAACCGTTTCATCAGAGGGAAATCCTGAAAACATGACCTGTTGGAGGAACTTGAGGACTGGAGTTGAAAAACATTGCTCTAACACATATAAATGCAGGCTTGATGCTTCCAGTGTAAATAAGGCCTAAAGCCCCGTACACACGGTCAGACTTTTGCCCAACAAACTTTGTTTTAAGCAAGTTGGACCAACAATCCGACCGTGTGTACGCTCCATCGGACAAACTTTTTTTCGTTTTGGTTTTGTTTTCATCGGACAAAAGTTGGGTCTGCAAACGGACAAACTTTTGCCCAACAAAAGTCCGATGGAGCAAAGTCCTACCGTGTGTACAGAAAACCATAGGACTTTTGTCCGATGGACAAAACAACTAATGTTAAAATCAACCAACAATAGCAGAAGTTGACCAAAGGGTGGCGGTAAAGAGCAGAAAAGAGCAGAAAAACCACGTGATGTTGCAAAAAGTTTTGGGAAAGTTTGCAGAAAAGTCCGAGAGTGTGTATGCTATGGGTGTTCCCGACCAACTCCGTTCGGACAAAAATCCACGGAAAAGTCCGATGGAAGTCCGACCGTGTGTATGGGGCTTAAGATTACAAAATAAAATCTTGTTTTGGTAAACCTCATTATTTTTGTAATTATTAAAATCAGGATTACCTAAAAATAATGCTTTAAAATATTTTTTGGTAAGAAGATTATTACGCTAGAGGTAAAGTATTTTTAAAAAGATCTTTTATGTCAATAATTCTCCACACAAATTACCGCTCAAGATTTTTTTTAATGGAGAGAACAAAAAATATTTTAGCAAAATTTTAGCAAAATTTTTAGCAAGCACTTAAAAAAACGATTAATTAGCTTACCACATTCACACCTAAAGCTGTCCATACACGAGCAGATTTTTGTCTGAGAATTCGATGACTTGATGAATGTCGTTCAAAAGTAGAAAATCCAAATAATTTTCCTTTTATGTTTGATTTTAAAATGAATTAATATTTCTGAATGAAAAGCGCAAACACATAGAAATGTGTTCGTTTCAGGAAAAATTTCTGTCCTGCTCCTTCAAATTTTCTCATCACTTTGGTAAAAAAAACAATGTCAATTTGATCCGACTAAGAAATAGAAAAATGAACGAACATTCCTAAATGAAAAAATTTCAAACAAATGTCTACTAGTGTATGGCCAGCTTAAATTGATGTAATACTACCTGATTTTCTAACTAAAATGTATTCAGAGATTAAGGAATACCATGTCCATACACGAGCTGTCCATACACGAGCAGATTTTCGTCTGAGAATTTGTGGTACATTCGATGGCTTGATGAATGTCATTCAATAGTAGAAAATCAAATAATTTGCCTTTTATGTTCGATTTTTAGAAAGAATAATATTTCTGAATAAAAAGCGCATACACATAGAAATGTGTTCGTTTCAGGAAAAATTTCTGTCCTGCTCCTTAAGATTTTGTCATCACTTTGGTAAAAAAAAAAAACAAATGTCATTTTGATCCCACTAAGAAATAGAAAATTGAACAAACATTCCTAAATGAAAAAAATTCAAACAAATGTCTACTAGTGTATGGCCAGCTTAAATTGATGTAATACTACCTGATTTTCTAACTAAAATGTATTCAGAGATTAAGGAATAACATTGTAACACCTAAACATTTAGACGATTGTTAAATACAAATTTTGCCTTATATGGAAGTTAACCAAGAGAAATCCAGTAAAAAAAAGACCTGTTTACTGTAAAAATACATTGCCTTTAGCCATGTCAAGAAAAATATACGAATTCTAGTTTTTTACAGTACTCATAATTTGTAGAGTAAACAAAACTTCAAACCACTCAGACAGAACAGCCAAGAAGGGGATTTACTAAAGAGTAAAGAGTGCCCTTTTTTTTTTTAAACACACCAGAGAACCAGTGCCCGCTTTTGACAACCAATCAGAGTAAAGAGGTAGTTTTTAGAAATATAGTCAGGATTCCTAATCTATTATTAAAAAAAGTGCTCTTTAGAATGCCATCCCCTTGTTACGAATGCCACCACCCCAAAACAATACAATAAGTAAATTACTGACATGCCATAAATAAAAGTATTAAGCCACTGATTCTAATCTGACACTTGTACCACACCGATGTCAATAAAATCCAGGTTCCAGGTTTCCTTGTAAGCCACACTGGAGGCCAACTGGATAGACACGCACTACATCATTTCCTGCTGAGTTTCCTGTTGTGTTTGTATATTCCATTCATAAATTCTTTGTGGTATTCCAAAGGCTTGTACTAAAATAAACCCATTAGACTGCCAGGGATCTCCAATGTGGAATAGTATGTTGTCTCCTTCCAGGCTTGTGCCAAGCTCCCAAGTCATAAGAATGCCCATTCGAAAAATCTATACTCCATAGCCAACAAGTCACATATATGAAAGCACTAGATCCAAAATGTGCAATGGTAACAGGTGCAGAGAGTGAGCAGCAGGTAAATCCATGTAGATGCAGCGGTGAAATATAGAGAAAATGTTGAGGGCTCAGGAAAACTGGCATTTTATGCTCTGATCTTTGTATTCTTCACAATGAGGTATTGTTAGGTATAAGATCTGTCAAACAATGAAGCTTTGATAGAACATAATACCTATTCAGGAGCACAACTTTGCACATTTACTCTGGACACACACACAAAACACAAGCTGAATTTGCCTTTTCATGGCACACAATGAGCATCTGACATAATACTTTATCTAACAGCTTTAAATCAACAAATGTATAGAAAAGTATGTTCATTGCTGTCACTGCTGTCTGTGGGACATTCATCCCAAATCTAGGATCCCATTATACAAACAATGTAAATAGCCTACTACCTATTGACTTTTTCCATCATTAATTAATGAGATATATCACTAAAAAATGTATACCATTTTTTTTTTAATGCTATAAAATTTGTGCACTCATGAAAGACCCTTACTATAGACAGAGCAGGTGGAATGTTATACAAAAACATGCATGTCGCTTGAGCGTCACGTTGGATTTTATTCTTGTAAAACTGGAGATAAAGAAAGATATTTCAGCAAAATAGATTTGAGCTTTTACTCCTGAAATATAGAAGTTTGGTTGTAGCTATCAACGCATTTTCACTAGAATATCAAACTTCCTGATTTGTAAGGACATTCACAGAAATAGGATAAACATCTGTTTTACATAAGCAATTCATAATCAATCAAAAATTTTTTTTAACCAGAGATATATGATGACTTTTGCCATTTAAAGCGGAGCTCCACCCAAAAGGGGAAGTTCCACTTGTTTGCACCCTCCACTGCCACATTTGCCACTTTTTGTAAGGGGGAGCAGGTACCTGCTTTTGACAGGTACCCGCGGCCACTTCCAGCTAGGATCGCCATGACAATCTCAGCTAGAAGTTTGCCCCCCCTCCTTCCCCCGCAGTCTTTTGGGACACATCACAGGTCTCAGAAGACTGCGGGACAATTTACAAGGCGCAGCGTGGCTGCAAGGCTTTACTTCCTGTTCCTCTTACTTGAGATGTCGGCACCTGCACCTGAAGCCAGTGGAAGAATTGGTTTGGGTGAGGACATCGCTGGACCCCTGGACAGGTAAGTGTCCTTATATTAATTCAGCAGTTACAGTATTTGTAGCTGCTGACTTTGAATTTTTTGGGGGGAGCTTGAAGCTCCTCTTTAGGTATGTATAGTATGTACCAAATCAACAAAATCTAAGCCTCAACGGGTTAATTTCATTCTAAAAGTCAATATTTTTAAATCTGAAGCTTTCGTTTAAAAAAAAACAGTACTTACCTCCACTGTGCAGCTCGGTTTGCACAGAGTGGCCCGATCCTGCTGTCTCGGCTCCTCCTAACAATAACTCAACCACCTATATGCGAGTGAGCTTGCATGGTGGTGAGTGATTGCGGGTGCGCTCCAGTGATACAGCCAGCGGCTATTGCCGCTCACTGTATCACTCTGCCCCGCCCCCCGGCGCGCCGCATCATAGGATGTGATTGACAGCAGCGCCAGCCAATAGGATGCATTAAGTTGAAAAAACGTTTTCCTTTACAATCCCTTTAAGTCACTTTAAAGTGATTCTAAAGAAAAGAGTTTAAAAAAAATACAAAAATAAAAAACATGTTATACTTACCTGCTCTGTGCAATGGTTTTGCACAGAGCAGCCCCGATCCTCCTCTTCTTTTTGGGTCCCCCAACAGCGGTCCTGGCCCCTCCCCCCTGCCGAGTGCCTCCAACAGCAAACCTCTTGCTATGGCAGCAGTCAAGCAGGCAGGCACCAGGGCCATGCCCTGTTTGTCCATACTGTACCCAGAAGTTTTTTTTACCTTAATGCATAGAATACATTAAGGTACAAAAACCTTGAGTCTTTAGATGCCCTTTAATTATTATATTGTTATGACTCTCTATCCCTATTGTGCTCCTGCCCCATCAACCTGTCCAATGGGCTTCTGATGGAGTGGCCATTTTTTAATTTAGATTATGCATGCATACTCTACTGTTGTCATCATCAGAGAAGCATATTTACCAATAGATATAGGTGTGCCAGATATAGTGTTAAAGGCCCTCTTATTAGATATGTGTCCCAGGATCACAGCATTATGCTCATTGAGCATTTAATTGATATAATAACTTGCCAAAAAGAAAATTCAAATAAGGCAGGACTTAATGCCAAACTTAGCGTTCAGCCATTGATTGGAACTTGCATGTATAATGATGTAAGGCCTAGCTGCACTGTGATGCACATTCTTACTCGACATAGCCATGACTACTAGCTCATAAAGGGTCAACAGTGGCCAAGACCTGGACAGCATGATGCCACAGGTGAGACAGATGTAGTGACTTCACAGAGTGGAGTCACAGGTGAAATATGGGGGATGGGGTATGACTGCAACATAAATCACTTGTACATATTTTCCTACAAATCTGTATCACAGAGCTACAGGTAGATTAGATCAATATGAATGGGCTAATTCACTATTCAGTAGTCGAGATGGATACGAAATGGGGGGGGGGGGGGTAGAATAAAAATATATATCATTACTTTTTCACAATACACCAACAGAGCCCTTAGTAGGCACTGACTACTGCCTCTCAGGTGGGATAGCACAGCCCACACTGATTACGCAGATCACAGTATAATGGAAGACTATGATGAGCTGCTGTGCAGGTCATTGGTTGTAAACTGACCTTTGTGTTACCTGCTCTTAAGCTCTGTGACCTGTACAATACGAACTCCTGAGCATTGCATGATACACATTCCTAAAGCTTGCGTCCTGTGCGGTGTGCACTCTTGAGCTCTGCGATCTGTACAATACACACTCCTGAGGCTTGTATAATGGACATTCCTGAGCTTTACCCTGTATGCACTTCTGGGTTCAGGGCCCAATGCGTTACACACTCCTGAACCCTGCACCCAGTGCAATACACATTTCTGAGCCCTATGCTATATACACTATGATGTACATTTCATAATCCTGACTGCATTATGTAGGCTGGGCTATACATGGCATACTCCTGACCACCACACTACTTTTGCTATATTTTACATGACATACTTCTGAACAAAGTTTATTGTCCTGACAGTTGGTGGTTGGTAAGTAGTTAATGGCTTTTTTATGAAGTTCTTCTTTAAGTTTACTAAAAAGCATATGTAATAACAGAGTTACAATTTTTTTTAAAGAATAATTGAGTTGATTGTCTGCTAGATTCTCAATTGTGGCACAGTGATTACATTTTATTGTGTAGGTACAAGGACTGTGGCACATGTATGTCATGTATACAGCCATTATTTTTATTTGACCATGCCCCTTTTAAGCCCCTCCCACTGGTGTGGAAGCAATTTGACCACACCCACCATTTGAAGCTGCAAATTAGCTATCCATCAGAAACAAATGAAACAGAGTTCCAGGGGATTTACATCACTGCAGGCAGACGTGCATGGGCAAATGAGTCAGAATTTTTTCACAGTGCAATGCTTCCAACCTAGCTCTATTACATAGGATTTTAGAATTTCTTCCTTGCCCTACAAGATTTTTGCTACCTACAAAAACTTTTATCTCTTCAGCAGCCACAACAGGTGTCACAATACTCAGCAAAAAGTTTAGTGTCAATTTATTTATTTTTTTAAATATGAGGGGTATTCAAAAACTTTACGTACTTTTATATATATATATATATATATATATATATATATATATATATATATAATAGAATAGAGTTTAAAAAAGTGCAGAAATTTTTTGAAGAACCCTCGTAGTTTATGCCCAATGTGTTTGCTGTGTAATTAGTGTTTGCGACTGTTTTATCTGCAAGAGATGTTGGTTTGCTGAACTTTAATTAGACTGTACACACCTAAAGTTGTAGTTAGCTAAACAAATACATAAATACATTTACTAATGAACAATACCTAATACCTTCATGGCTGTGTTTCTGTCCTTATTATAAATCTTCCTGTATTTACAATGTTTTAAAATTAAATTGCTCTGTAAGTCACTGTAAGTTGCCTCTTGTAGAACTGTATGTAACCATTTCAAATAAAGACCCTATCCCTAAATAAAGTACATTCTCCACCTACAATGGCAACAATGGGGAATCCGTGTGAGAAATGCAATGCAGCCATCACTGGAGTGAGTGCAAGTAGACAGGATTTGGCTGCAAAGAGATGGAGATGATCAGCAGCACCAATCGTTTAAGATATACAGTGCTTGAGCAAATTAAATGTCATTCAGCTAGGGTTTACATATACTTAAAGCGGAGCTTCACCCAAAAGGGGAAGTTCCACATAAGGCCTCCTCTCCTGTTCCTTTTTAACAAATGACACATTTTTTTTGTTTTTTCCTGCTGAACTGGCCGAGATTCGAACTATGTATGGGCAGGCTGAAAGTACCCAAGTCGGTTGATCGATCAACTTGGGTACAACTATCTTGCCGGATTTTACTTGTGATTATCAATAGTGGCTGGTATAGCCGCTAGTAATAATCTCTGTGTTCTCCTGGCAGGGACGGCTTCCCCTGTTGCTCCCCCTGCCGGGAGAACACAGTGGCGTGGGGGGGATTCCCCTGTCAACATTGCCCCTGGTTGCAAGAAATTTGCTCCGTCTATGGCCGGCTTAAGTTGACCAACAATGCCTAAGGCTACCCTTTATCATAAGATGATGGCTGAACGGTTTGGCTGAAAACAATTGCTTTATTAAACTATCATATGCATTAAGACCTAGTTTAGGTCCCACGTTGTCCAATCATTGTTCCACCTTCCACAATTATCCAGCTGGCAATCATCTAACTCTGTAGACACTTGATTGTCTATGCCAAAAATCTCTGGATTGAGGACTGTCATAAGGGCAGCTTTAGGGCCAGGGGTCAAGTCCTGGGAAAAAAAGTGTGGGAACTCACCCAAGATTCCCCCCCTCCCCCACCTCAAAAATAAAAACGTGTGTACATATATATATATATGAATAAAAAATACGTACTCCTTTTTTAACAAATAAAGTGCACCATTAATTGTATAGTGCCAGTTTACGAGGACACCTCCAAAATTCACATGCATTAAACAAATATATAAAGAACAGAGGTAACAACAAAATAATTTAACCTGCATGCTATACTAACAAAAAAACCACAATGTGTGATAATGGTTTCTTTGCAGGGAATTTCTAAAACGAGTTGAAATGAATGGGGGCCCCTTCTGCCCTATGTCTTTATGCAGGGACTTTCTGAGGTCTGGGGGCCCCTCCTGCACTATGTTTCTATGCGGGCTCTGATATGTGGGGCCTCTCCTGCCTCAAGGTGTCCGCGCACATGTTTTGGTCTGTGCAGAGGAGTTAGGCTGGAAGTGCTGAGTGTACTGCTGGCCCCTCTCCTCAGGCTGCCTGTATTGATTGTGCAAAGTGGAGCCCAGGCTCCGGGCCGCTTACTCCTCAGTGCCCATCAAATACATAAACAAGGCCAAAGATAAATCCAAGGAAAAAAATCAAGCTTATTTACCGACCAGTACACAGACAACCCAATCAACCTGTCTAACAGTATGCGTTAAAAATAGGGGTTTAGTCTGCACACATTTTCAAATACATGCGTAAGGAACAGAGCCTTGCCAAAGCACCCTGGTATCTGTAACTAATGAGTGACTCCACAGTGGAAGCACATGCATTCTGATGGTTAGATGGAGGGCAGATGGTCTAAAGGGGGGCTCCCCTTTGTCCACCCTTTGCATTTGCAAATGTGTGCAGACTAAACCCCTGTTTTTAACGCATACTGATTCGGTTGTCTGTGAGCTGGTCGGTAAGTAAGCTTGGTTTTTTCCTTGGATTTATCCTTGGCCTTGTTTATATCTTATGATGCCCTCCAATGCTGCTTACTGCAATGCCAGCTATAGGTGGGTGCAGTGGTCTCCTTTTTGTTTTGCCTATCAAATACAGCCTGATCAGTGCCCATCAATGCAGCTTTTCCAGTGCCCATCAAATGCAGCCTGATCCGTGCCCATCATTGCAGCCTCGCCAGTGCCCATCAAATGCAGCCTTGCTAGTGCCCATCAATTGCAGCCTACCAGTGCCCATCAAATGCAGCCTGATCAGTGCCCGGCAATGCAGCCTTACCAGTGCCCAGCAAAGCGGCCTTACCATTGCCCAGCAATGCAACCTTACTAATGCACAGCAATGCAGCATGATCAGTGCTCAGCAATGCAGTCTAACCAGTGCCCAGCAATGCGGCCTTACCAGTGTCCAGCAAATGCAGCCTCATCTGTGCCCAGCAATGCGGCCTAACCAGTGCCCAGCAATGCAGCATTACCAGTGACCAGACTGATCAGTGCCCAGCAGTGCAGCTTTATCAGTGCCCAGCAATGTGACCTTACCAGTGCTCAGCAATGCAGCCTCACCAGTACCCAGCTATGCGGCCTTACCAGTGCCCAGCAATGCTGCCTTACCAGTGCCCAGCAAATGCCACCTTACCAGTGCCCAGCAATGCAGCTATACCAGTGCCCAGCAATGCAGCCTTACCAGTGCCCAGCAAATGCAGCCTCACCAGTGCCCAGCAAATGCAGCCTCACCAGTGCCCAGCAATGCAGCCTTACTAGTGCCCAGCAATGCAGCCTGATTAGTGCCCAGAAATGCAGTCTTACCAGTGCCCAGCAATGCGGCCTTACCAGTGCCCAACAATGCGGCTTTACCAGTGCCTAGCAATGCAGCTTTCCCAGTGCCCAGCAATGCAGCCTTATCAGTGCCCAGCAATGCAGCCTTACCAGTGCCCAGCAATGCAGCCACAACAGTGACCAGCAATGCGGCCTTACCAGTGCCCAACAATGTGGCCTTACCAGTGCCCTCCCCTTCCCGCACACCCACACTGCTTGCCACAGCTCACAGTCCTACTGGACGTGGCTGCCAACAGGAACGGATTCCTGCTGTGAAAAAAGTACAGGAACGCCGTTCCCATGCATTCCCGCAGGACTCGAGCCCTGTTGAGGGCCCATTCACACCATTGCAGTGCAGTGGTCAATGTTGCAGTTCATTAAGGCTGCCCAATGACCCAAAAGTGTTGCATGAAGAATTTTTGGCAGCGCCCCATATGGCACGGCATATTGATGCGTTACCAAATGTTGTGCTGCACTGCAACATCCATCCGTCATTAAGGTGCATTGGGCTGCCATTCAGGATGAATAGAACTGCATCATACAAATGCATGTAGCATGTGTTGCCAGCCCTTGTGGTATTGATTAAAGTGTTAGTAAACCACTGCCAATTTTTTATTTATTTTCTGTAAGGCAAAAGGTATAATGTGCTAGTATGCATTACATACTAGCACATTATGTTAAACTTACCTTAGAAGGAAGCCCTCCAATGGTGAGCTGTCATCTTTACCCGGTCTTCCTTCCGTGTTAGCCGACTCCGGCTGTGTGAGTGGCCGGAGCTGTGATGATCTCACCCCCGTGCACATGCTGCTGTTTACGGCACAGGACTGCATGTACAGTAAATATCTCCTAAATGGTGCACGTTTAGGAGATATTTACAGTAAGTATAGGAAAGCCTTAATATAGGCCTACCTATAGGAATGTAGTGCCCTGCTCCCAATGAATGGGCGCTATGTTAAATTTAGAAGGTATCTGAGCCAATAGTTGGGCTCAGATGTGAATAATTAATGTTAAATTAGCCTCTGTTCCGGCTATGGCTGTGTTGGAAAACTTCCCACTGTTGCCTGTAGGTGGCGTTACCAGCTCGGGCCGATGTGGAAGATTGACAGGCCAGAGTGTATTGGGTACCTTCCCCCGGGAACAGTTCAGTGGGCGTGGTCTACCCGCTGAGCATGCTGGGGAAGGGTACTTAAGGGGCAGACACCAGCTTGTGGGGTCCTTCGTCCCTCCGCGGCCCTCCTGGCGCGAGGGGTGTATTGTGTGATTCTGGCCTCGGAACCATGCTGGTCCGGGGCTGAAACTCTACCAGGTAGGCCCAGTTATGCTGATTGGGTCTACACCTTGAAGGTGATCCTGTGCTGTCCGTCCTGCGGGAGGAAGCCACTCAATGGAGGAAACCAGGGGAGGACCTGTCCTGGAAAAGACCAAGCAGAGGGCTGGTGTCTTGAGGAGGGCCTGGTAATTCTATTGGAGGATGCACCGCAGTTAAAATTCACCGTACAGTCTGCCAGCTTGGCTAAAGGCTCTTGACTGTTTGGCTGGAAGTTTGGGCGTTAAATCCTGTGGCAGAGGATCCCGGATTATCCAATATTGTCCACAACCGGTCTGTGGCAGAGACTGGTCCTGATCATAGTTCGTGCATCATCCCGGCTGCTAGGCCAGGTGAGAGGGGCCTATCCGGGTGAGCAATACCCACTCAGGGAGGAGTGGTGACTAACTTTGTGCTTAACTTTCCCCAGTGATCTGTACTGTGTGCCTGAACCTACCCCTTCCCTTCACCCTTCTACTATTGTTGACCTGTTTATTACAAAAGTAAAATAAAACCTAGCTGCTTAAGGTTTTACATCTGGTGTGGACATTGTGGTTTCTACAGACTTTCTTCCCCTAGACAACGAATACTGAGGTAATGTGCAAGGCCCAAAATTAAACCAGCAGCTCCTGCGGGGGTGTGCTACATGTGGGGGCTCGAGCCTGGGATTTGCCGCTACCTCTCGCAACTTTGGAAAGGACATTTGCTTTATTGAAAATCTACAAGAAGGTGCTGGACTGTGCTTGAATTGAAACCAAAGGGGTAATGGTACAGATCACTTTGTTACTGTGTAGGCTGTGGGCAGAGCCAAGAGAAAAAAAGCCTGCGAGCTACGCGCAAAAAGAACCCAAAAAGGGGAGGAGTTCCCGCCAACTGTGTGCTACACATGGGTGTGTTTGGCGCAAAAAAAAAGACTAGAAGCTGCCAGATCAAGTGAGTGGATCAGAAAGCAGCATGTCGTTAATTTCGTGGGCACCACCCAGGCCAGGACCTAGAATGCTCCCCATGCCCGCCGCTGTGAGTGCTACGCCATCCGGAGCCCTGCTCACAGATACAGGGATCCGATTGAAGCCACGCGGACGCTTTGTGCTGTACACAAGCGGAGATGCAGAGGCGCTGGCCATGCTGTGCCCTGGATGTGAAGGACTGGCAGTTCAGTTACGTCCATTTGTCCGGTGCCCGTCCTGTGGGGAATACTTATTTGAGGTGGAGCAACCCACTGCATTACCTCGCGCCTATCGGATAGACTGGAATACAGGCACCGCTACGTTGCAAGATGTCGTCTTCGCCCCTGCGGTTCAGCCTGTGCGCACTGCTCCTGCTGCAGAGAGTGAGCCTGAAAGAGATGTCGCTACCAATACAGAGGTACCAGCGGACATCACAGCAGATACCACGTCTACAGCATGTGTCTCCATCCCACCCGTGAAATGGAAGGTGGGATACGTGAAGGCTTCCCGCGGACGCGGCTGAGGCCTACACCAGTGTTTACCGGAACCGGACCCCGTGAGCGATGATATTCCCGGGATGTCCACGTCAGGAGCTGGTAAGAAACCTGGGGGAAAACTGACCGGGACTTTAGTTAATTATCTGCCGGCAGAAGAGTTAGCAGACTCTGACTTAGACCCTTTGTCAGCTGTTTGCGGAAAAATATTAGAGTCCATGTCTCACAGATGATGTTGCTTCAACCCATAGCTGTTCAGAGTGGGCAGATATGGACTCCGGGGAAACTATCCCCAGGGAGGGAACCCCGGACATTGCTAAAGTGACTGCCTGTAAAGAGGACTGTTCTTAAACCTACAAAGTCTATTGTGAACAAGTCACCAGATCCGTGTGTGTTGCCCGGGACGGGGAGTTCTCGGACATTGCCTAGACTCGCCCGTCTACAACGAGTGCTGATGAAAAGGGTAGCCACGGAGTACGGTCTGGAGTTCCCGTATGTGCCTAAACATATAATGCAGGAGATCGAGGCAAAAAGGGAACAGAGGTGCAGTAAAGCTATCTGGGACTACTTAGAAGTACCAAAGCCATTCCGGAATCTGGACTATTCATTTATCATGGCTGATCGGTTCAAGGGGTGTCAGTTGGATTGGAGCTACGGGCGGCATATCCACGGCGATCAAGTAGTCATTTGCAGACCAGGGAAGGACAATGTCACTTATTTTATCACCACCCTGGACAAGCAAGGAAAACCTCTGACTTTGCCGGAACCCAGGTTTTACCTATGAGGATTCAAAGTAACTCTTTTGTCTTTAATTACATTTTTTATTTGGTCAAGAAAAAAACTTTGCTAAATGAGAGAAGGATTTTTGTTGCCTTCTAATTTTTCATGCTAACTGGACTTTGGGAAAGTTAGACAGTTAGGAATAGGGTTGCTGAGGACGTTGGGATCAGGATGTCAACTGTTACAGCACCTGCTTAAAGAACTTTTGTGTGTTGCCGCTAACACTAGGTGGCAGTGGTCGATAGAGTAGGGAAAGACTTTTCTACGTTTATATGCTTTAAAATTCAAGAAGGAAAGTTCCACCTCTGATGGAGGTGTAGCTCTGCTTCTATAGAAATATTTTAGGATGGTTAAAGTTGTATATATTTGTGTTTTGTCTTCTCTTTTAGGTACCCAGATCGTCTGTCAAGACCTCCGGAGACTGAGGAGGGTTAGAGAGGTAGTGATGGGTGGTAATGTGTAATATATAATGTATATTGTGCTCTTATCTTATTGAGATTTTATGTTATAGTAATATCTTGTCTCTTTCCTTTCTCCCCTTCCCCGTCCAAGTTTTTTTTGGTTCAGGTACCAAACCCTCAGGCTTGAGGTGTTGTGTTTTTTTTTTCCTCCAGACACTGGGGACAGTGTCTTTATGTAACAGGGGTAGTATGTAGTGCCCTGCTCTTAATGAATGGGCGCTATGTTAAATTTAGAGGGTATCTGAGCCAGTAGTTGGGCTCAGATGTGAATAATTAATGTAAATTAGCTTCTGTTCCGGCTATGGCTGTGTTGGAAAACTTCCCACTGTTGCCTGTAGGTGGCGTTACCACCTCGGGCCAATGTGGAAGATTGACAGGCCAGAGTGTATTGGGTACTTTCCCCCGGGAACAGTTCAGTGGGCGTGGTCTACCTGCTGAGCATGCTGGGGAAGGGTACTTAAGGGGCAGACGCCATCTTGTGGGGTCCTTCATCCCCCCGCGGCCCTCCTGGTGCGAGGGGTGTATTGTGTGATTCTGGCCTCTGAACCATGCTGGTCCGAGGCTGCAACTCTACCAGGTAGGCCCAGTTATGCTGACTGGGTCTACACCTTGAAGGTGATCCTGTGCTGTCCGTTCTGCGGGAGGAAGCCACTCAATGGAGGAAACCAGGGGAGGACCTGTCCTGGAAAAGACCAAGCGGAGGGCTGGTGTCTTGAGGAGGGCCTGGTAATTCTATTGGAGGATGCACCGCAGTTAAAATTCACCTTACAGTCTGCCGGGTTGGCTTCAAGGCTCTTGACTGTTTGGCTGGAAGTTCGGGCGTTAAGTCCTTTGGCAGAGGATCCCGGATTATCCAATATTGTCCACAACCGGTCTGTGGCAGAGACTGGTCCTGATCATAGTTCGTGCATCATCCCGGCTGCTAGGCCAGGTGAGAGGGGCCTATCCGGGTGAGCAATATCCACTCAGGGAGGAGTGGTGACTAACTTTATACTTGAGGAGTTTTCCCCAGTGATCTGTACTGTGTGCCTGAACCTACCCCTTCCCTTCACCCTTCTACTATTGTTCACCTGTTTATTGCAAAAGGAAAATAAAACCTAACTGCTTAAGGTTTTACATCTTGTGTGGACATTGGAGTTTCTACAGACTTTCTTCCCCTAGACAACGAATACTGAGGTAACGTGCAAGGCCCAAAATTAAACCAGCAGCTCCTGCGGGGGTGTGCTACAGGTTAAATTCATGCATGGTAGTTTACTCTCACTTTAACGTGTGTTCTACCACAACACAATAGTGTAAATGGGCCCTAAGTGTTATGTGCAGAGCACAGTGGCCCATAGTAACTGAAAAGCACCCACATTTCATGGTGACTGACTTCTGTTTCTTGGTGCATTATGCACATTCCTGTTAAGAGGTTATTTAGAAACTGTATTAAAACGTGAGGAAAATTGTTTTCTCTCTCTAGGTAGATGATAGCTTGTTTAAAATGCTCGGTATTATTGGAAGCTTCTTTGTACGAAACTTCCTTTCCAGTATTAGTCTCCAGTGGATTGTGGCTGCCAAGTTTTCATTCCTGATGGTTCTCTTAAGTTTGTCCATGAAGGAAACATCTTGCTAACCATAAGAAATACATGTCATGGCCTAAATGATATGTCATAGCAGTTCCATAGATCGCATTCTGGAGATTTCTGAGCAAAGTGCCAAAATCTCTTAGCTCACCTGTTCATTAGCCTGTTTATCGTAGCCGCTGATTACCCAACTGTGTGTACTTGGTTACCATTTTTTCTGCAGCAATTACGCAGTGCTGTGTGCCAACTACGTCAATTCTCTTCCTGTCTGACCTGGAAGCCAGGGCTGGCTTAGTTATTATAACATTCCATTTCAGGCAATACTTATCCAGCAATCGGGGGAAAATAAGAACACACAAAATGACCATAGGTGAAACTTATTCAATTCACTTTCTGAGTGTGAAAAAAATTAGAGTATAGAAGAAAAACAAAAGTAAAATATTTTAGGCTTTGACTCAGGGACATAAAGGTACATCCTGAAGGTTTGCAGTAGTTCACGTACTATTTTATTATTTAGACGAGTGGTGCTCAAGTGTTATGATAGGGACCCTCAGATGGCAGTTGTGGGGGACATGGTACAATTTGTTTCCAGCTTTCCAGCTGACCATCATGTATTGACCTTAGTTTTGAAAAGGTTTAAAATGGGCACATATATACTGTATGTTACAGCAAGCACATCAACACACAAGTGAACGTTCACTGCATTGCTGTGCAACCCCAATGCACTGTACAGTAGCTGCAAAAATACAACACAAGTCAGTGAACCACAACAAACATACTGTGCGTTATGCTGCGATGTGATGCATTGGCAAAAAAGGCACATGTCTCTGGTATGTTGGAAGCCCATTAATAAGGAATGGGATGTCTTATGCCAACATGTGTTAACCAGCTCTCATTAGCACACCACAATGGGCCATATAGATGTAAATGGGCCCCTTGACAGGGCAGTAGCCTGTCTTGTGTATATAGATAAGGTGTAAGATGCTTTATAGCTAAAGTATATATAGATAAGGTGTAAGATGCTTTATAGATAAGGTGTATATAGGTAAGGTGTAAGATGCCAATATGGCCAGACATTCAACATTTGTATAGCACGTGTGTTATATACATCCTAGCTCATTCTCTGCATGCTGACATTGCTGAGAATAAAACCAGGTTCTCCGGACAGTGTAACATTGTCAGAGCCAGTCCAAAGTGACCAAAGAACAGTGTTTCAGGACTTGGAGAAAATGTTGGAAAAGGTAGCTGTAGATGTATTGGCAGCTGGAAGCTGGACCTGTCACTAGTGTGCAATACTGTGCATACTTGTGCACTATGGTGAGAGCTAATTCCCACAAAACCAAATCCAGGATATTATATCATGAATATTTATTTTTTAAATTTAATAAAATTAACATTGATATTTCCTTTTTTTCTATAAAATTGAGTACAACCTATCTTAAGTAGTGTGTACAGGTATACGTCCATTCTGAGAAGTGTTCTTCTATTGACAGAAAATAATTTTAAAGCGGAGTTCCACCCAAAAATTGAATTTATGCTTTACGGAATCCCCCCCCCCCTCTGGTGTCACATTTGACACCTTTTAGGGGGGAGGGGGGAGCAGATACCTGTCTAACAGGTATTTTGCTCTCACTTCCGGGCATAGATAGCCGAGTCACCCGCGGCTATCTACGCCACTTCCGGCGCCTCCTCCCCCCCACACAGGTCCCAGAAGACAGCAAGGACCAGTGGGATCGCGCAGCGCGAGTCACGCATGCGCAGTAGGGAACCAGGAAGTAAAGACCCAAGGCTTCACTTCCTGATTCTCTTACCGAAGATGGCAGCGCCTCCACCCAAGAGCCGAGGGACAGATCGGCTTTGGGTGCCGACATCGCGGGCTCCCTGGACAGGTACGTGTCCTTATTTTAAAAGTCAGCAGCTGCTGACTTAAAAAAAAAAAAGATTTGGCGGAACTCCGCTTTAAATGAAAAGCGCCTGGATGGCAACCATACGATAAACTGGTAAACTGGGATATGATGCAAATAAAAAGTCCCAGTTTGGTGCAAATTCGCCAACTGATTGGGGGATATCACACAAGAGATGACTCCTTAGGTGAAGTCCCTCTGTACTTACCACCTGATTGAAGGAGACTTATAATAAAACATTAACTAAGGAGAATTGGACAAAAAATCACCATCTAGAAATGTGGATACCCCCCCTTTAAACAATGATGAACCACATGTTCTCATGGCCAAATAATCCAACCAGACAAGTTCCAAAGAAAACACCTAACCAGGATCAGAGGCTAGAGAGCAGAGGCATCGGAAGGTGTAAGGCAATGCTACTGGTGAAGAAAGGAAGAGGTCAAAGTCTGGTGTCCCCCTCTGTCTTCAGTCTAGGGAGTGGTAATAACAACTCACTCTGGCAAAGTGCCCATTATATCACAGAGGAATGAGTAGAATAACTCACGGTGGCACAGACCTATAGACTTTGAACTTGGAGTTTCCATTTAATTTGGGTTTATTGACTCTACCAGTATTTCTCTACCCACAGACCACAGTAAACTTGCTGTTTGACTGGCAGCTGAGACCGCAGTCAGATTGACACCCTAATTAGCTGAGGAATTTATTAAATCCTTTTGCAGTTTGCAATTTTGTGGTTTCTATTTAATTGTTTAAAGCCTTCTTTTTTACATAGATTGTAAGCTGTCACAAGCAGGGCCCTCTTAATCCTCTTGTACTAAATTGTATTGCAATTGTAATGTCTCACTTTACTTTGTAAAGCATTTTGCAAACTGCTATATAGCTCCTATATAATAATAATAATAATAATAATAATAATATTAATAATGCACATACCATAATTATAGCTGCACTACATCTTAAAGTGATTATTCTATTGATGCACATGCTATTTCATAACTAATAAAAGTAGGCCTTTCCTATACATAAAGAAATTACTGCTGATTTTCAGAATAAAGATCTTGGCCATAGTGAGTGAGTGAATAACTTGTATAGCGCTACAAATGCAAACTAAATCGCCTCAAGGCGCTTTGCATCCAGTGACGTCCTGATCCATCAGAAGAGGTGGGTCTTAAGTTTTTTCCTGAAGGCCCGATGGTTTTCTTCCATACGGATGTCCATGGGTAGAGCGTTCCATAACCGTGGTCCTTGGACTGCAAATCTTTGTTCTCCCTTCGATTTGTAGCGGGACTTGGAGATGTGGAGGAGGTTTTGATTGGTTGATCGGAGAATGCGTTTGGGGGTGTAGTGTTTTATCTTCTCGCATAAATATTGAGGAGCGTTTCCTTGTGTGCACTTGTGGGTGAGACAGAGGGTCTTGAATGTGACCCGATCCTTTACGGTTAGCCAATGCAGGGTCCTCAGTGAAGGGGTGATCGATTCCCAAGGTTTTTTCCCTGTTACCAGTCTGGCTGCCGTGTTCTGGACGACTTGTAGGCGCAAAATCTGATATTTAGTAAGTCCTATGTAGAGGGAGTTTGCGTAGTCGAGTCGGGAGTTGATTATTGTTTCAACTACTACTGCTAGGTCGTCTTCCGGGATGAAGGGGGATAAGCTTCTATTAGAGTGGTTATGTATTCTGGGAGATCTGTCTGATCTGTTGGATGAGATAGGCAGGAGATTGTTCTACTTTGTCTGGGCATTTAAATTATTAAGCTCATCTGGAAGATATGCGGTTGGTCTGGATCAGCTGAAAAGTCAGTACTCCAGTAAAGTATAGTCACATCTTGACTCAGGACCCCTACCCTTTGAACTGGAAATTTTGGAATATTTTGGGGATAAAAGCCCACCACACATACCACGTCCCAAATAAAGATAGTTGTACATGCAGATTGGTTAATTGTCAGTACGAATGAGCAAATGCATTATGTTTGGCAAACCCAGGAAAAATTATGCTAATCTCAAACATAGCACCAACCCCATTAACCCTTTCACTGCCTGAGCCCTTTTTGCACATGTTTAGAAACTCATTTTAGGCCTGAAGATTAGTAGTTACACATTTTTATGTCACAGGATATTAGTGCAACGGTTAATCAAGTACAGATGTTTATGAAAAAATACACTTAAGGTAATTTTAGGGAACTCAAATACAATGTATTACCCATTTTTTTTGTAATGGATAAAAGGTTGCATCAAGTAAAAGGATACTGAGCATGTCAAGCCTTAACATTGCATGTGCCAGTGAAACGATGAGAAACTTTGGGGCCCAAAATTTTCCATAAGTGATGCTTGAAAAGCCCCTACAGGTCATCAATTTAAAATCAGTGGCCCTAGAATTATTTCTCTCACTTCGGTGTGTGCGGTTATATGTAACATGTTTAGCATAATCAACATTTTTGTACGTAGTTGCCTCCAACGTGTGTGTTTACATTGGTATCTAACGTACACATTTTGTATAAACAATGTGCATTTCCCCTTTGAAAAAAAAAACTGTTGCATGCAGTGTGGGTTGCTAGAAAAGGGGGAAGAAGTGAGCATGTAGCTTCCCCCCCCCCCAGAAAAAAAACAGGCCACACACCCTCAACATTGGGAAGATACTTTGCAAGGAGATATTGAACACCTCCTCCTTTCCCTGTGAGGTACCATGTAGATGGGGACAGGAGGTTCATGCCCACATCATTTACTCCAACAGAGATGTAGGATTCTGTGTTGGGGGACTTATTGGAATCTGAAAGCCCCCTTTAGAAGAAGGGGGACCCCAGATATCTGGCCCACTACATGAGTAAGTACAGTTACATTACATAGTACCCCTTGTTACTCATTCACAAAAAATTTTTTAAAAAGCAATTGAAAAAACCCACACAGTGAAAAAAGTTCTGCAAGGTGCACCATGCAGAAATTCACTCAAGATTTGGTATAAAAAGGTGCAAAATGTTTATTCAGAACAAGACATACAACATATCATAAAAATAGTGAAAAGCAGTATAGTCATGGCCATAAGTATACACACACATCCTATTCATGCTGATGATGATTTGCTGTGATCACATATTCAATTACGTACTGTATATGTGTGTGTATACCTATGGCCATGACTATACTGCTTTTCACTATTTTTATGATATGTTGTATGTCTTGTTCTGAAAAAACATTTTGTACCTTTTTATACTAAATCTTGAGTGAATTTCTGCATGGTGCACCTTGAAAGTCCCATATCTCCAACCAAATCCATTTGCTGGAATAAGTGTGATGACACTCTAGCTAAGTCAGAGATCAGGGTAAGGTAAATATATATTTTTTATGCACCACAGGAATTTATTATAAATGCTGTGCAACCTTTTGGCATAAGACAGTGTTCCCTAGGTAAATAAGCAGATCTTGTATTAATACCCAGGAAAAAAATAGATCTTAGTTTAAAAGAACAGCCAATGCAACCAACCAAAGGACCCCCAAAAATCATCCTGAAATCCTTTAACCACTTAAGCCCCGGACCATTTGGTAGCTAAAGGACCAGAGGTGAATTCAGAATTTTGCACTGCGCTGCTTTAACTGTAAATTGTGCGGACATGCAATGTTGTACCCAAACGAAATTTGCGTCCTTTTCTTCCCACAAATAGAGCTTTCTTTTAATGGTATTTGATTGCCTCTGCGATTTTTATTTTTTGCGATATAAACGGAAAAAGACCGAAAAGTTTGAAAAAAATGATATTTTCTACTTTTTGTTATAAGAAAAATCGAATAAACTCAATTGTAGTCATACATTTAGGCCAAAATTTATTCAGCCACATGTTTTTAGTAAAAAAAATGTCAATAAGCGTATATTTATTGGTTTGCGCAAAAGTTATAGAGTTTACAAACTAGGGTACATTTTCTGAAATTTACACAGCTTTAAATTTATGACTGCCTATCTAATTTCTTGAGGTGCTAAAATGACAGGGCAGTACAAAACCCCCCCAAATGACCCCATTTTGGAAAGTAGACACCCCAAGGAAATTGCTGAGAGGCATGTTGAGCCCATTGAATTATTTTTTTTTGTCCCAAGTGATTGAATAATGACAAAAAAAAAAATAAAAAATACAAAAAGTTGTCACTAAATGATATATTGCTCACACATGCCATGGTTATATGTGGAATTTCACCCCAAAATACATTTTGCTGCTTCTCCTGAGTACGGGGATACCACATGTGTGGGACTTTTTGGGAGCCTAGCCGCGTACGGGACCCCGGAAACCAAGCACCGCCTTCAGGATTTCTAAGGGCGCAAATTTTTGATTTCACTCCTCACTACCTATCACAGTTTCGAAGGCCATAAAATGCCAAAATAGCACAAAACCCCCCCAAATGACCCCATTTTAGAAAGTAGACACCCCAAGGAAATTGCTGAGAGGCCTGTTGAGCCCATTGAATATATTTTTTTTTTGTCCCAAGTGATTGAATAATGACAAAAAATAAATAAAAAAATTACAAAAAGTTGTCACTAAATGATATATTGCTCACACATGCCATGGTTATATGTGGAATTACACCCCAAAATACATTTTTCTGCTTCTCCTGAGTACGGGGATACCACATGTGTGGGACTTTTTAGGAGCCTAGCCGCGTACGGGACCCCGAAAACCAAGCACCGCCTTCAGGATTTCTAGGCACAAATTTTTGATTTCACTCCTCACTACCTATCACAGTTTCGAAGGCCATAAAATGCCAAAATCGGACAAAACCCCCCCAAATGACCCCATTTTGGAATATAGACACCCCAAGCTATTTGCTGAGAGGAATGGCGAGTATTTTACAGCTGAAAATGAAGAAAGAAAATATATATATATTTTTTTTTTTCAATTTTCAAAACTTTGTGACAAAAAGCGAGATCTGCAAAATACTCACAATACCTCTCAGCAAATAGCTTGGGGTGTCTACTTTCCAAAATGGGGTCATTTGGGGGGGTTTTGTGCTATCTGGGCATTCCACGGCCTCCGAAACTGTGATAGGCAGTGAGAAGTGAAATCAAAAATTTACACCCTTAGAAAGCCTGAAGGCGGTGCTTGGTTTTTGGGGTCCCGTACGTGGCTAGGCTCCCAAAAAGTCTCACACATGTGGTATCCCCGTACTCAGGAGAAGCAACAGAATGTATTTTGGGGTGTAATTCCACATATGCCCATGGCATGTTTGAGCAATATATCATTTAGTGACAACTTTGTGCAAAAAAAAAAAAAAAAAAATTGTCGTTTTTCCGCAACTTGTGTCAACATATAAAATATTCCATGGACTCGACATGCCTCTCAGTATATAGCTTGGGGTGTCTACTTTCCAAAATGGGTTCATTTGGGGGGGTTTTGAATTGTTCTGGCATTTTATACACAACATTAGGAAGCTTACATCCACTCTTCTAACCACTTGAAGACAAAGCCCTTTTTGACACTTTTTGTTTACATGAAAACATTTTTTTTTTTGCAAGAAAATTATGTTGAACCCCCAAACATTATATATATTTTTAAAGCAAAGGCCCTACAGATTAAAATGGTGGGTGTTGCATTTTTTTTTCTACACAGTATTTGCGCAGCGATTTTTCAAACGCATTTTTTGGATTAAAAAATACACTTTTTTTAATTTTAATGCACTAAAACACACTATATTGCCCAAATGTTTGATGAAATAAAAAAGATGATCTTAGGCCGAGTACATAGATACCAAACACGACATGCTTTAAAATTTCGCACAAACGCGCATTGGCGACAAACTACATACATTTTTAAAAGCCTTTAAAAGCCTTTACAGGTTACCTCAGTAGATTTACAGAGGAGGTCTACTGCTAAAATGATTGCCCTCGATCTGACCTTCGCGGTGATACCTCACATGCATGGTGCAATTGCTGTTTACATATGACGCCAGACCGACGCTTGCGTTCGCCATTGGGCAAGAGCAGGGCAGGACAGGGGTGCTTTTTTTTTTTTTCTTTTTTTTTCTTATTAATTTTGCTTTTTTATTTTATTTTTAAATTGTTCCTTCCAAGTATTTTTTTTTTTATCATTTTTATTGTTATCTCAGGGAATGTAAATATCCCCTATGATAGCAATAGGTAGTGACAGGTACTCTTTTTTTGAAAAAACTGGGGTCTTCTAGACCCTAGATTTTTCCTCTGCCCTCAAAGCATCTGACCACACCAAGATCGGTGTGATAAAATGCTTTCCCAATTTCCCAATGGCGCTTTTTATATCCGGGGGGGGCATTCCCTCCCACTGCTTGTAAAAGCAGTCCAGAGGCTAATTAGCCGCTAGGATTGCTTTTACATGAAAGCCGGCCGCAGGCTGAAAAGAATGATACCAAGATGATACCTAAACCCGCAGGCATCATTCTGGTATAAACATTCAAAGTCCAGCAACATACCAGTACGTTGCTGGTCCTTGTTGGACATGTATTGTAATCTTTTTTTTTCATGCAGCCAGTTGGCTGAACGAAAAAAGAGATTGATCGGTGGGTATGCCCACCATTAGAATACCGCCCTTCATCCACCCACTTCCAATGATGGGCATACACGCACCATTTATATATGCCGAAGCATGGGGGCATCCTCCTGCAAAAAAGTTATGCCGCACACACATGGTCGGACTTTTCCACGGGCAAGCCTCCGTCGGAATTTCGACCGTATGTACGCGGCATTAGGAGCAAAATCGCTCCTCCGCCCCTGCTGCCCCAATGCTTCGGCATATTTGCTTTTTTTTTTTTAACTGTGGTGGTGAAATCACCTCCTACAGCACTGGAGTCGCAGGGATCAGGCCTGTCTCTGCGAACGCTGCAGTTATGTGTGTTTTTGTTTTGTAAGTGACAGTGATCGATCGATACTGCACTTGGGTGGCCTGGGCTGGACGGAGGGGCAAAACGCAGGTGCCAGCAGGTATCTGGGCTGATCCCGCTAACACTGCGTTTTTGGGAACCCTAAACTGCTGGGGACGCTAGTATAGATCTGATCAGATCAGATATTGATCTGTTCAGATACTATACCACTAAGGGGGGTGTATGCTTCACGCGTGGGTGTTAGCGTTACTGGCACTAACCTGACGCTGCCTGGGGTGTGACTCAGACCCTCTCTGACGCTAAAACCTAATTGATATCACCCGCCGGGCGATCAGGGGGTTAAACCTTTATTGGGTTATATACACGGCGGGTGCCCTGACACTATAAAAAGCAAACTAACTAACCAGCGTCACCCGTAACACTTATATGGTGATCACTGGTGAAAGGGTTAACTAGGGGCAATCAGGGGGTTAAAACCTTTATTAGATAATATATGGGGGTACCTGACGCTATAAAAACCTGCGGCGAACCTAAAAAAAATTACTAGCTACCGATCTGCATCACCGACACTAAGACAGCGTTTAGAAAAACGATCGCTTAGCGACAGTGGTGATGGGGTGAAAGGGTTACCTGGGGGGCGATCAAGGGGGTTAAACCTTTATTAGATAATATATTGGGGTACCTGACGCTATAAAAACCTGCGGCGAACCTAAAAAAAATTACCAGCTACCGATCTGCATCACCGACACTAAGACAGCGTTTAGAAAACGATCGCTTAGCGACAGTGGTGATGGGGGTGAAAGGGTTACCTGGGGGGCGATCAAGGGGGTTAAACCTTTATTAGATAATATATTGGGGTACCTGACGCTATAAAAACATGCGGCGAACCTAAAAGAAATTACTGGCTACCGATCTGCATCACTGACACTAAGACAGCGTTTAGAAAAACAATTGCTTAGCGACAGTGGTGATAGGGGGTGAAAGGGTTACCTGGGGGGCGATCAAGGGGGTTAAACCTTTATTAGATAATATATTGGGATACCTGACGCTATAAAAACCTGCGGCGAACCTAAAAAAAATTACCGGCTACCGATCTGCATCACAGACACTAAGACAGCGTTTAGAAAAACGATCGCTTAGTGACAGTGGTGATAGGGGGTGAAAGGGTTACCTGGGGGGCGATCAAGGGGGTTAAACCTTTATTAGATTATATATTGGGGTACCTGACGCTATAAAAACATGCGGCGAACCTAAAAAAAATTACTGGCTGCCGATCGGCATCACTGACGCTAAGACAGCGATCAGAAAAATGATCGCTTAGCGACAGTGGTGATAGGGGGTGAAAGGGTTATCTGGGGGGTGATCAGGGGGTTAAACCTTTATTAGGGGGGGTTAGGGGGCTACACTGGACCTAAGACTAAACTTTGGTGACACTTTTACAGTCACAAATGTCACTGATTGCAGTGATCACTAAATAAATGGTCACTGCAATCAGTGACACTGTGACTGGGGGCTGGGGGGGTGATCTGGGGGGTGATCTGGGGTGTCTGGGGGGGCCTGGGGGGGCGATTTATGTCCCTATGTGTCCTGGTGTCAGTGTAGTGTTGTGTGCACTGACCTGATGTCTTCTCTTGTACGGCGCTCGGTATATGTGAGCGCCGCACCAGAGATGACATCACTTCCTCCTGCTCCCTCTGTCTGACACAGACAGAGGGGGCATTTCCATTCGCCGGGAGCGATCGCGAGGGGGTGGCCAGAAACGAATGGCTGCCCCCTCATCCCGGAACGCTCCCGGACACTTAGCCACCGCTCACTGTATAGGAGGGGGGTCCGATTGGACCCCCCAACTATACAAAGGCAATCACGTACACTCTACGTGATTGTGCCTGTCGGTGCCATTCTGCCAACGTATATATACAGTGAGCGGTCGTTAAGTGGTTAAAGGAACTTCTAATCCATAAGAAAAAGTAGACCTCCTATTACATGACTGGCAGATTTGTTTTTTTAACAACATGTATCTTGTCATCTGTTAAAAACTCCCCATTCATGATATCAGCCCACATTTTCAGATTGCAGTACACTTGAATGAAATATGCAAGCGAAAGGGAAATTTTATTGAACTATATACTCTTTATGGTAATTGCTTATATTTGCTAAAATATAAAATAAGTCATTATTTTGGGTGCAGTGAGTCAAGTGATTATAAGGCTATTGAAACTTCAATTGGGACGTAATACAAGCATACCCAGCCTGTCACTGTTCCCTTTTACCCTATTACAATCTTTTTTTAACACAAATAATAGAGAGAAAATTGCCAAGGCGATATACAGTAGAAACGTAGAATAATGATGGCACAAAAAATATTGAGTCTGCTCCTTTTTAACGTTAAAATTTTGCACAAAAAGCCAAAGCCACTTAGATACTATACAAAATACTGCAGTCCTTAGAGAACCAATTAGCCTTCTTGCAAGGCTCAGATTTGTGGAAAGCCTCTTTAGGCCATGACCTAATGAGAAAACATTTTGTAAGTACAGCAACATTAAATACTGGAAAATGTAATTTATTTTGGTTGTACATTATAAATTCCTATTTTTCAATAAAACTGAGAAATAAGTAAGACTGAAGAGCATTGGACAGGCATTTTAATAGTGACTACTTCTCTAAAGGGGTAGTTTTCAGGGAGATATCTGCCCATTTGTGGCAAGCTGTATATTTACTGTACGTAGTTTCTTAGGTGTGCCTACATATTACAACATTGCGGCTAAATTTTAATTAATTGACCAATTAACACCTTATGTGGCCACCTTTAAATATTATGCCTATGAAGAGTGGCAGCAGAGTAGCATGCATATACCAGTCTCATTATACACCCTAACAGAGTGGAAACACTGGTGGTTATGAAATATTTTCTAACACATGTTCTTGCAGTGGCGGTGCGTCCATAAGGGCACACGGTGCCGCCCCCTCTCTCCAGCATAGCATGAATCTATCCATGGCCATCGCTGCACCCCCCTATTCAGGCGCCCGACCCCTTTTTGGGCACCGGGTGCCTGAATTACAGGTGTGTTAGAACAGCGAATGAATATTCGCTTTCCTAACACTGAACCGCCTCTCCGCCTCTCCGCCAATCAGGTGCTCGGGTCTGTTACCCATCACCTGATTGGCTGAAAGGACAGATGCTGTGATTGAACGCCTAGCAGGAGGAGAGGATGGGAGGAGACGCATGGAGGACACCGCTCGCCACAGTCTCCCACTGCCCACCGAGACAGAGTAAGTGCCGGGCAGACGGCGAGCGGGCAGGGGGTATCAAAGTGGCAGCATTCAATGGCACAGTGGCAGCATTTGGTGGCACAGTGGCAGCATTTGATGGGCACAGTGGCTGCGTTTGATGGGCACAGTGGCTGCAATTGATGGACACAGTGGCGGCATTTGATGGGCACGGTGGCTGCAATGATGGGCACAGTGGCTGCATTTGATGGCACAGTGGCTGCAATTGATGGGCACAGTGAGGCTGCAATTTATGTTTTTATTTTTTTATTTTTTATTTTTGTTTGCACCCCCCCAAAAATGTTGAGCACCAGCCGCCACTGTGTTCTTGATATTTCTTATGGGAACTTTGAACAGGCAATGGCTTTGCGTACTTAGAGAAATTATATTTTCACCTCGTCTGGATAAAAACGACATTAGAAATGTGCACTCAGTATCCCATTTTAATGCCTCTGTATACAGGCATTTCAAGTCACTTCCTTTTTGCATATTTTCTTTTTTGCATTTTATTTTCTTAACTAAAACACAAGTGAAAGTTACAGGTAGTCTGTGTTTATAGCTCATCGTATAATATTCTCTAATTCACTGCTATTGTGCCCTTATCTCATTATCTGGTCTATCTGATGTGAGCAGCTTATTCCATTGTTGGGTTATGGCAGCAGTCTGAGAGGCCACAGGCGGACACAATGGCCTCACTGTGTAATGTTAGCATTTCATTTCCATTCAATATGGCTGTGTTTAGACATGTACTGCCTTGATTGTGATGTGCCAGATACCTGAATGATGTAAATCACATTAGAGCAATTATTGCACAACTCTCTGCTATGGGAAACTTCCTCATTGTCATGGTATATATATCCATTTTGAGGAAAGATTCTCAGTTATTTAGTACTGTATATATACTGATATATTTATAGGCACATTTGGATAATTTAGCAGGAGGCTCTGTGTTTCTTTATTATGCCATTTAGTTTAAAGAATTGGCATTGGGGTGAATCTACTTGTATTGGATTTGGTGAATCTTGTTTGAGGTTTGACAATCCCAAACATAGGGACCAGTCCTTTTGACGTCTACATGAGGGTGAATCTTGTTTTCATATTCTCGTAAATTTTAGGGCTAATATGCAAACTACTGTAAAAAAAAAAGAAAGAAAAAGGCATGGGAAGCTGAGCACTGCCATGGGGGACATGTAAAGGGGGACTTTTTTATGCGACTATAAAAGCAAAATTGAAAATGCACAAATCCTTAACGTGTAACACCACTTTTGTTGTGAAAAAAAAAAAAATAACCCTCTGGGTGATCTATGTACATTGCAAGGAGTATAACAACCTTTGTTGCAAATTCCTACCTTTTTGTTATTCTGAAGAAATCCCTGTGTGTTTGTCTGTGCCTCTTTGCTCAGTGGGTCTAATGGGAGTGATTTCATAATTATCAACTGTAGCAGCTGCAGAGCACTAATGGGGAAATCTGCTGGGCCTGCACCCCTTTAGATGTATTCCTATTGGGAGTATCTCACCAAAAATGTAATTTTTGTTGCAGAGGATGCCTGAAATGACTTGTATGTTAGACAGGCTTCTGGGAAAATCAGTGAGCCAATCACACAAGCAGGAAACTATGTTTCTGGGGAGTGGTCAGTACACATTCTGTGTACAGAACAACTCCAGGTAGCCATATTGTATCACATTTTCAGAAAATTACAGCGGCTGCAGATTGAAAAGGAAAGGTAATTTTTAATAACATTCAATTACAATATGACTTATGTAGCAATTGTATACTCAATATTATTTTTTCTTTATTTGTTATATTTTTCCCCACGAAAGTGAAGTTACCCTTTAAATAACATGCTTGGGTATGCTTTAAATCTGTAAGTGATGTTAGGCTGGATTCACACCTATGCATTTTTAGTACTTTTTGCATTTTGCAGATTTGCACTACAGAACGTGTTCCATAAGAAACCATGTTAAAATCTGCAAAAAGCACTAAAAATGCATAGATGTGAATCAGGCCTTACAGAACTGTACAATTTTCACAGACAGTCTCAGTGATAGCAATCACTGGCAGTGCATATTTGACTATGGATTTTTTTTTCTTTTACAATTAGCTTGAAAATACTTACCTCAACAGCATCCCAATTGGACTCATTACAGTTTGAAAAAAGGGCCTTTTATAGGTATCTTTATCAGCAACACCTGCTCTCAGAGACTGATGTGAATGCAGGAAGAGAGGAGAAGCCCTGGACAGCGCTGGATCGAAAGAGGACTCAGGTAAGTGTTTAGGGATGACTGAGGGGGGAAGGCACAGGCATTGGTAGGTTTTTTTACCTTATGCAGAGAATGTATTAAGGTAAAAAGCTTTTGCCTTTTGAACCACTTTAAAATGACGCAGCAGTGCTCGGTAGCTCTAAACAACAGATGGTTAGTAGAAAGTGAATGCTTGGCTTTGAGTTCCCCAAACTTAAAAAGGCCCCTTCAACTAAAAATAAAAACCCACAATAAACGAAAAACCTCAAAATACCATCCCTGAAACAAAAGTCCAAATGGAAAAAAAACAATATCTACTATATTATTGCTGATTTATTGATCACTAATCCTGGTCAAATCCATATTTTCACACAGTAAATGATTAAATCTTGAGTCCTCAGATCTTAAGTCCTGAAGTAGGGAGATCTTTGAGTCCCCAAAATGCACTGGCTGTTGTCTCTTTGTGAACAAATAACAATAATAAAAGCTTTTGGGCACTCAGATGTTTTGTTTGGTGCTTTATTTGGACTTTGCACATGTGATAGTTCGAAGGCCATGTAGTGCATTATGGCGTAAGAGAAATTAGGGTGAATCTGCACATACATTCCCTGGGATGGAGAAGCTCCAACTTCCAGGATTCGCCTGGAACCCATGGTGGTAGCCCCACCCCTGTATAAGTCTACAGTGGCATTCATTTACACTCACTTCATAATATATTTACTGCATTTAGGTATAAAGATGGCTCCAAGGGTACCAAAGAACATGGTGCTATTAGCATCAAGTTTTAGTGCTTTTGGACAGGTGTCTCATTTTATGTGGACCTCTTTCAAAGCATAACCCCAATGCTGAAGGTAATAGTGGCTGGTGTCTGCATTACAGAGGGTTTTACTTTATGCTCCTTGCCATGGGGATACCAGTTGGATGGCAGGTGTAACAAGCTGGTAGTGATTGACAGTTAGAATTGCACTGAGAAAGAAAGAAAGAAAGAAAGAAAGAAAGAAGGAAAGAAAGAAAGAAGGAAAGAAAGAAGGAAAGAAAGAAAGAAAGATAAACCCTGAGGAAGTCAATATAAGAATATGCAAATAGTACATTATTCTTCATTTTAGATGTGCATTATATGGAATTTGAGCTAGTAATGTCATAACAAGACTTTTCCCCTGAGTTTTCTGTATACTGGGGATTATTCCACTCCACTCACTGCTTAGTCAAAGGCTGAGCAATATTAATAGGTAAGCCTGTGTCACCCCTTCTGGTATACCGGATTTGGATGAACATTTTTTTATTAAAATTTACACTTCTACCCTCTACATTGTAAAGTGCTGCGTAATCTGTTGGCGCTATATAAATCGAGTATTGTAATAATAACAATACTTGATAGTTGAGTTGATTGTGTGCATTTCTTACAACTGTTGAGCACTGGTGAAGTGGTTCAAAGGGCCCCTTTACTAGTTTCCTAGGAAGGGGATTACAGCCTATTTGCTTAACCTGTTTGCCTATCATGAGATGCTGGCATATTGCACATACGTTTCCCTCGTTGGCCTCCTTCTGGTCATCAGGTATGTGAAAGAATCCAAAGCTCTCATGTATTAGGTACCAGTGCTCTGCCACCTTAGACAAGATGATAGGCTCCCAAACTGATGCTCAGAAATGGGCACCTAACTTTAAAATTGCTTTACCCATACATGATGTTAAATAAATGGGTACAGGGCACCCATGCAAAATTTCTAGATCATGGAGGGGGCACAAGATGCAAAAGTGGTTATTTTGGATACAAGTTTTGCATCCAAATAGACAGCTGACTGCCAAAGCATGTATGTTCTATCTGTTTTAATTAATACAAATATTACAGATCTCTACATTATGGATGTCAATAATGTGATGTCATTATGATATTAGATGTCAGTTGATGCATGGATTTACTGCTGTATGTTGGTGGAAGGGATTTCAGCATGTCAACATTCTGATCCATAAATGCTCATACCAGGTGTGACATTTTTATTATCATTATTATGTCAGATGTCAACTTATACATGTGGTTTATTATTTATTTATCTATCTATCTACCTATCTATCTATATATATATTGATATTCTCAAAAGTTGCACAATCCAATGACGCTTCAGGCAAAATCTGTGTGACCAACAATAAATAATAATGACATGGGGGTTGATTTACTAAAACTGGAGAGTGCAAAATATGGTGCAGATGTGAATGGTAGCCAATCAGCTTTTTCAATTAGGCTTTGACAATAACAACCTGGAAGCTGATTGGTTTATATGCAGAGCTTCACCAAATTTTGCACTGTCCAGTTTTAGTAGATCAACCCCTTGGTCTAAAATCTTCTACTTTCAAACTTCTTTATGGCTGGTAGCTCTTGTAACAGCAAGAGCAGTCTGATAGTTTAAGAAAAACAGAGCATACTGGCCTTGTGAAGCACATTCTTACATTTATTAGAAATACAGGAAATAACTACCGGTACTCACTGAGAGAATTTGGTAAAATAGCCTATAAGCACACAGCTCCGCTGACCAATTGACAGGAGAACACATCGAAAATCCAAACAAGTCTCTAATATCCCTATATGGCAGTGAACTGGAAGGGCTGAAATGGCCGATCCATTTTTGACTCTCACCCCCCTTTTCTTATATTGGTATGCTGTATATTGCATCTTGTTGATAATTTATTAACTGGAACTGAACACAGTGTTGTGAAGTTACTTATGGCCACATGTAAGTATTTATACTCCCCCCAGCAGGACCAGATTTCTCCTGTGGTTGATGCCTTTGTGGACACTGTGTACTAGTTGGACCATTTATGTCCTTACAGGAGCCCAAGGTAGTATTGTGGTTTCATTTGTTTATCTCTTCACATTTTGCTATGGTGTCTGTTTTTTTTACTTTATTCACAACTATTCCCCTATGTTTGAGGCACACTGTGTAACTTCACAACACTGTGTTCAGTTCCAGTTATTATAGATTTACTACCATTTATCACTATACTCATAACCACTCTTTAGGCACAGTAATTGCTCATAACCCATTGAATCAACTAGGTCCAATATGTATCATTTTATGCAATAATACACATTCATACTCTTCACAGATGGTTCATGGGGTTGTGGCTCACATCCTCATTCTTATTTCCATGGGGGACCATTCCCCAAGGACACCTGCCTCCCGTTGGTTTTCATCTTCTGCCATGGGGTGTACCACCTCAGCTCCCAGGACTAATGATTCTCCAAGCCAGCCTCCAGCTCTTGACACTATCATTCAGACACATAGTCGATCTGTAAGTATTAGTGTGTGACTTATCTCTCCATCTTTTTTGTCCCCTCTCTCTCGTGTAGCTAGACCCATTAATTTTACAATATCTTATAGACACCTATCCTGCATCTTCTCCTGAAGATTGGACGTTATCCACGAAACGTGTTGAGATATTTAGATGCCAATGTTATGTGTTTACATCTCATCAGGGTTACCAACAATTTTATTAATCATGTTTTATTGGATTGTACCTAACTTATTATGGTTTGGTAATATAGTGTACAGTATGTACATGGATCCAAGAATCTGGTGTTTTATAGTGTTAACAATATGAACAAACATGTTATTTTGCTATTATGTTATTGTATGTTGTATACGCGGAATGAATTTTACCTACAAATGCATTTTTGTCTGTATTATGCTATGACCTAACGTGTTTCGGATATATTAATCTACACATTCACCAGACACAAGTTTGCTTTTTGGGCTGAATGCTTCATGTAAAGTCCCAAATTCTCTAATTATTGACCTGAACATAGGTAATTTTAGACCCTGTCTAATATTGGTGTCCAAGTGTGGTACTTGTTTTACATTCCTGCCACCCAACGAGTGATTCAGAGCTGAAAGATTGTGTTGACCTCATTGTGCCCGGAAAAGTGATTGCTGACCTATTCTAAAATGAACAGCGAGTACACTGCCAGAGTTGAAACTCCAACTCTTATTATCTTCTATGTCTCTTCTAAAGCTGGCCATAAATGATCGTTCTTTTTGATCAATCAGCCAGCTGATCAAAAAAAATGAGTGGATTCCCCCATCCACACATTCAACGTGGATGAAAGAATCCTCCTCGCTGCTCTATTGAATTCTGAAACAGAGAAAAACAAAAAAGGGCATATAGGTGTGCAAAGCACACTAGTATTTACTCGCAAGCATTGTGTACCCAATGTGGGCGGTTTCTCTCTAATCATAGGAAACTGCATATAAACAAAAATATGTCCCACACCAAGCCAGTAATGGACCAGAGGACCAAATCAGTGACACCAAATTCAATTGGTGAGAAGTTGAAAAATAGTATACATTTATTGATAGAAAATTATGTATCATAAAAAACCCTCCTAATCAGAGAGAGTAAAAAATGCTAAAGAACTGACACTACACATATCGAGAAGTTAGCATAGAGGACAGTCTCCACATGTGGCCACTAATATAATACAAAGCACAGGACGAAACAAACAACATGGAGACAATGGAAAACAATCGTCCGGACGCCCGAGGTCTCTATGTGGATGGGCATGTCACGACAAGGGGTCGTATAAATCTCAGGGGGTATACTAAATGGGTTACGACTTAAGGAAGGCCTGTAGGTTAAGTTCCGTATTAAGGCCTATCGGCACGAGTGTTTTTAAATGGCATATCCACCATTTTTCCTTTTGCAATATAATGCTATTAAAATCGCCTCTTCTGGGTGGTAATTTCAATTTATACGTTCATGCCCTCTAATTTGCCATCATGTTTAAGGGCAAAATGTTTGGCTAATGGCTTTTCTGGATCCTTGGCTTTAATTTCACGCATATGTTCCCCTTTTCAGGTTCTCAGGGGGAGTTTAGTTTTCCCTATATACATTTTGTTACAGGGGCATGTCATCATGTAAACTACTTTAGATGAGGAACAATTATTCAAATCCTTTATCTGGAATTCCCTCTCACCAAGTGCATCACAAAATTGTTCACATCTGTCCACGTGGGGACATATTTGACAATGTCCACATGAAAACACGCCCCTGCTTCTGGGGTAGTCGGACAGCCAAGTAGCATCTGTGTCTTTGCTGTACTCAGATTTAATCAATAAGTCCCCCAGATTCTTAGCTCTTCTGGCTACCATATTTGGAGATGGACCTACCAATCCAGCCAAGCCTCGGTTGAACTCTGATGATACTATATCCTTGTAGCCTATCTCACATTCTTCAGTTGGATCAGTGAACTTACTGGGGACCCCCTCCCCACACCAGTGTCTCTCTGGAGGCCCATTGGTTTTCTTCCCCTCCTCCCTTCCCTTCCCTTCCCACCTGTATACCCCCATTTATGGGCTTAAGCCTCCAGGGACCTGTATGTGGATGTCCATGTCTTACTACATGATTTTCTGAGATTTACACGACCCCTTGTCGTGACATGCCCATCCACATAGAGACCTCTGGCGTCTGGACGATTGTTTTCCATTGTCTCCATGTTGTTTGTTTTGTCCTGTGCTTTGTATTATATTAGTGGCCACATGTGGAGACTGTCCTCTATGCTAACATCTCCATATGTTTAGTGTCAGATCTTTATCATTTTTTACTCTCTCTGATTAGGAGGGTTTTTTATGATACATAATTTTCTATCAATAAATTTATACTATTTTTAAACTTCTCACCCATTGAATTTGGTGTCACTCATTTGATCCTCTGGTCCCCTATCGGCTTGGTGTGGGACACCCCTTTTTGTTTATATCTATTGAATTCTGATAGCAGGACTTCTCCGCTGTCAGAATGCATTGACCAGTAATGCAGCCTATTGGCTGCATGCACTGATTGAACACAAATTTTCAAACAGTCCCTTTCGAGATGGTTTGATCACTAGGTTGACTCCTTTTGAACGGGAACAGCCACAGATGGATCGAAATTCAGCCAGTCCTGCTGCATCCACACAGGCAAAAGAGATCCACTGCGCTCCCCCCTTCTCCCTATAGGCTCTATAACTCTATTATATTAATAATGACTGCACTTCAGAGGAAGAATACAATTTTTTCTTTTCAAATAACTCTTCTCAATTTTTATTGAACTAATAAACTAATTTGAATTATTTTATTTACATAAGTAAAAAACTAGATTCCCTCAGAAGAGTAATATACTGTATCTAACCAAAGACTGCATAGTGTCTTTGCGGTTCATAAGAAAGGCTGGCAACAAGTATTGTTTCCAAGCATGTGCAAAAAAACAGATCTCTTAGATTAGAAGATCAGAGACTTAATGATTTTTGTTTATATCACTTGACTTCTTATTCCACTTAATCATTACAGCAGATGTGTGCCCCCCATTTCACTGTACTGTATTTGCTTGATATGGAAAAATATGAAACTTTCCCTTTCCTGGCATCTTTGAAAAAAATCTAATTTCCTACAATAACAACCTTTGACTGCATAGTACAAGTCACTAGAAGTCCCATGTGACTAGCAATGATGGAATACATTGCTCAGTTCCACTGCTCTAGCAGATGCTAGCTTTTAGATAATTTTAATGTCTGATAAAAAGCTGGTCAGATATGTAAGGAAATACATAACTTAATATTTTAACTTAAATCGATAAAACTATTAATATTGTGGGTTAGGCATTTCATGTTCTTTCCTATTGATATATGGAGATATCCAAAATGATAGCGGAGAGACCTGACCATCTTTTCTTCAGCGATCACACTACTGAAAATTTTTTTTACTTAATATATCAAAAGGTGCGCCAGGATTCAACCAAAACAGCTGGATTTTGATACTCATATTTGTTGCCAAGCAAAGCCACTGTTCACAATACGCATTAAAACGATTATTCTAATCTGGACTATATTAAAATTTTAGTTTATGGCTACTTAGAGACCAGACCAGTGCCTAATATCAGCTAAAGCATGCAGGATTTGTGTAGCAGGCCCTTAGGTAGCTCCCTCAAAATGGTTAGCTGAAACTTTCAGATTAATGTCTAGAAATTGATACAGGGTAAATGTATTACAACATGCTACAACTCTATGTGGCTAAGTGGACTGTGACATGTTTAATTTTTCTGTGGAAATCAAAGTCACGTAAGGTAATTGTTTAATAACATAGCAATTAGTAACCAGATCACTTAATTGATGAAGTTATGTTACAAATACCATTTTAATTGGGCCAAAATCACAGTGCTTACATTTCTGGCAACTTAATTTTAGCAAGCTGTGCCAAAGGAAAACTTTGTTATCCAGTGCCCATTCATTGTTCAGGTTAATCTTCCTGACAAACAGGTAGCCTATTTAAAGCTGTAAACACTAGGGAGACCATGGCTCAGACAGGAGACCACATGGGTAGACCAAGCCTGCATTACAGCTTATCACTGCAGGGGGTACTGGGCATGTCTAATTTACCTTCATCAACTTGTTCTCTTATCAGAATCTTCATCACAGGAGTAGCAGGTGAGGAATTTCACCATGGCCCTCAACATTTACTTTTGCACCTGTTACAATAGTGGGTTTTGCAAATGAACTTTGCTTTTATTTTGACCCATAACATGAAGCCGTCGTAAATACAGTTTCCATTGTTCTGGTTCTGAATCTTCCAAGTTCTCAAAGGGCTTCTGTGTTAAAAGTACATAACGTGGGACAGACTTATAAAATCATGTAGTGATTCAGAGGCCACCATAGCTGTGCAGGCACATTAAGGTGACCCTCAGACATTTATTGCAACTGCTGGGTCACTAATACAATGGTCATTTTGTGAAAACAATAGAAACAGCACAAGGTTTTTCGACATCACAGATCTCTTCTCCCACTGATAACCCTTGGCCAGTGATGTCTCCTGGGATCCAATCATTTGATTGGTGACTAAAACAGCTAGACTGGAAGACTCTCATCTAATATCTATAGTCACCTTAAGAGTATTATTACCACTTGCCTTTTCTTATCTGCCCAAGAAAAATTATCTATATATTTTTTTATCTTTTTGCACCGGAAGATGCCCATAAAGGGATCAAAAAGCGATGGAGATAAACTACTAGAGTGGGGGTGTGCAAATTAACAGTGACGATTATGGGATAGCATAGTAAAGACACTCATAGATATGAGATGACTGTTGCTTGATCTGGCCTGATTGAAAAGCATCTCATGTCAATAAGATGTCAGCAGACACATGAAAAATAGTGATTGGAGACATTAGAGAACTGTTGACACCATTGTTTTCCCACAATAAGCAGGTGCTGAATCTGTCTGTAACATGTTCCCTCTTCCTCTCTGCATAGGTTCCTCTCTGAAATTGTTAATGTTTAGTTCCCTGCTGGCAGATTCAGGCACTGATCAGAATCGGTCAACTGCTGGTTTAACAGCATGCACGTCCGACAGACTGACATACACACAAGCCGAATGTTGGCTGTTTTTTTTTTTTTAACTGCCCAATGTCTCCTGACATTTGCCCCGTTTGTACGGGGCTCAACCCAAACTGTGCCAAATCTACAGTATAAAGTTGATTCATTTTTACTCATGTTAGAGTAAGCCAGCCATTGAAAATATAAGAACTGACATTACTGACCTTTCTGTAAAAATACAACTTGTCTGTTAGCCTATATTGATTGGTTTGCGCAAAAGTTATAGCGCCTACAAAATAGGGGATAGATTTATGGCATTTGTATATATATATATTTTTTTACTAGTAATGGCGGGGATTAGTGATTTTTATCAGGACTGCGACATTGCGGCGGTCAGATCGGACACTTTTGACACATTTTTGGGACCACTGACATTTATACAGTGATCAGAACTAAAAATAGCCACTGATTACTATATAAATGTCACTGTCAGGGAAGGGGTTATGATAGGTGGCGATCAAGGGGTTAAATGAGTTACCTCAGTGTGTTTCTTACTGTGAGGGTATAGGACTAGGGTTGCCACCTCATCCCTTTAAACCCTAACACATATGAATTACACAGGTTCTGAGGCTACTTTAATGCAGATAAGGCACCAAGTGAGTTTAGTTACCACCTTAACCACTTCCATACAGGGCACTTATACACCTTCCTGCCCAGACCATTTTTCAGCTTTCAGCGCTGTAGCACTTTGAATGACAATTGCACAGTCATGCTACATTGTACCCAAACAAAATTTTTATAATTTTTTCCCCACAAATAGAGCTTTCTTTTGGTGGTATTTGATCACCTCTGCGATTTTCATCTTGTGCTAAACAAATAAAAAAAGACCAAAAATGTGGAAATTTTTTTATTTTTATTTTTTGTGTTTAATTTACAAAACTTTGTAAATAAGTAAGTTTTCTCCTTCACTGATGGGGCTGCACTGACGGGCACTGATAAGGCAGCACTGGTGGGCACAGATGAGGTGGCACCAATGAGGTGGCACTGATGATGGGCACTAATATGCGGCACGGATGGGCACAGATAGGTGGCACTGATATGTGGCATGGATGGGCACTAATAGGCGGCACGGATGGGTACTGATCGCGGCATGGATGGGCACTGATAGGTGACATGGATGGGCACTGATAGGCGGCATGGATGGACACTGATAGGCAGCACGGAAGGGCACTGATCGCGGCATGGATGGGCACTGATAGGCGGCATGGATGGGCACTGATAGGCGGCACGGAAGGGCACTGATCGGCGGCAAGGATGGGCACTGATAGGCAGCAAGGATGGGCACTGATCAGCACGGATGGGCACTGATAGGTGGCACAGATGGGCATGGATGGGCACTGATGTACTGTAATGTATTGTACTGATGGATGCCAATCAGTGCCAAACAATAATGCCTGCCAATCAGTGATGCCCATTGTGGGCACTGATTGGCATCCATTGTGGGCACTTTTTGGCATCCCTGGTGGTCTAGGGTGGCATAGCTGGTGGTGACATCCCTGGTGGTCCTAGTGGCACCCCTGCTAGTCCAGTGTGGGCATCCTCGGGGGGGGGGGCAGCACAGACCCCCCCTGTCAGAGGAGCAGCCGATCGGCTCTCCTCTACTCGCGTCTGACAGACGCGAGTGAGGAAAAGCCGATCACCGGCTCTTCGTGTTTGGACATGGCTGATCACGTGGTAAAGAGTCTCCGTCAGAGACTCTTTACCTAGATCGGTGTTGCGGGGTGTCAGACTGACACCCCGCAACAACGATCGCCGCGATGCGCGCCACCGGGGGGCGCGCAGCGGCTCAATATCCTGGTTACGTCATATGACATCCGGTCAGGATATTGAAACCACTTTGCCGCCGTCATCTTGTAATAGGGCGGGCGGCAAGTGGTTAATCAGCCACAAAACCTGTGTAATTAATATGTCTTTGGTTTTAAAGGGATGAGGTGGCAACCATAGATGGGACTGACTAGAGGAGAAGCCAGATCGTTGTTCCTAGCTAGTAGGAACAGACAATCTGTCTCTCCTCTCCTGACAAAACTGGTATTTGTGTATTCGGCCCATTCTGACTCTCATGCCCGCGATCGCCGTATGCGATGACCGCCGGTCACGCGCATCGGCTCCCCCCGCCTGCTCCAGCTCTTTAAAGGGCTGACCTACAGCTACGATGATTTGCGGGAGAGAGCCGACCTGCCGCAGTATAATGACGGCGGCTGGTTGGCTAGTGGTTAATATTCAAAGCAAACTCCCCCATTCATCCATGTCTATATGCCCTTATTTTGTTGAAACCACTTTAAAAAACATGGCAATCTTGAGTAAGGGCAATTGATTCATGTAGTGTTTACTTCCTGGAATCCCTCTCCCCTTTGCTCAAGAATGCATGCAGGAGAGTGTGCTCAGCCGAGAAAACCCCTCCTCTTCTTCTCTTCTTCTGAAGACTCCTGGGATGTATGACATAATTTGCCTAGGCAAAAAAAGAAGTAACTGAAGAAATTTAATGTAAATAAAGGTAAAAAAAAAGGAAATATGATCTACCTTCCTATCTATTTACTATTGCTAGCAGCATGATGATGTAAAAATAATCAATGTTGATTGGGACAGTGAAGCTCCACTTTGGGCTGGCCTTCTTCTGAATCAGACAAAATGTTACCAGTGTATTGCCAGCTATAGTCACGACCTAGAACAAGTAAACAGATCAGGAAAATCAGAGAAAGGACAGGTTGGCAATGGCAGCCTTCCTGTTTCACTCATAATGAGTTTTCTTAAAGGGACTATTAATGGCCATGAAACTGAACCCTATATTTCTACAAGCTTGGTGTTTTGGGTTACATCATTGATCAAGGAAAGTTTTCATCATCAAGGAAAGTTTTCACCACTCTATTAAATTGCCCTGGAGTGTGATCTTTTATCACTTAAGTATATCCAGTGGCCCGAGAGTAACTCTGAGAAAGTAAGGTGTCTGGAGCAGTGACATATCTAGCTGGTGTTTATGGCTTAACTTTTAGGTAATAAGCCTCACGTTATGCCAGAAGTCTACAGTTTAGCTTTCCTCAGGCCTGTTCAGTATGATCCAGACTCTATTACATTATTAAGTTACAAAAACTTCTGTAACTGTATCACAAGGGATTGTAGAACAGTATCACTTGTTTTTCATCCTGCGCATTATACAGTGCAAATAGGAAATAAAGTATTATTATTGGCACCGAAGAACGACAGGCCTTGTTTTCTGCATGTACACAAATTGTTTCCATGTTTAATTAGTCTCTGAGAGGATTCTGTTTCTTTCCTCTCCGTTGGGACAATAGAATAACCTTAGGTTTGCACTTTGTAACCATAAATATACCAAGGTAATTCAATCTGTTCTCACCGGGAAAATGACAAATTTCTAATGTTTTTATTTCTCAGAATTAGAAGTAAATTATTGGAGCAGTCCAAATTAAGAATTAAACTAATGTTTCGATACATTTATTTTTTACCTACAGCACTTTAAGTGAAACCATTATTATTACACAAACGGATTTATTGACTTGATCGTCTTAAGAAAAAAAGCATACATGGCTTAATATGGTATATATTATTATTATTATACAACAGTTTACGCAGTGCTTTACAATATAAAAGGGAGACAATACAGTTATAATACAAAAAAATAAAAAATACAAGAGGATTAAGAGGGCCCTGCTCAGAAGAGCTTACAATCTAATAATTAATGAATGATATAACAATTATGAAGCGTTGTTAGAGCATTAGCCTGAGTCGTGTATTAAGAACCAATAGATTGTTAATTCTGAATGTTTATATGTACTTTTTTACTATTTTCCTATAATAAATACCCCTAGTTTTTTACATTATCCATTCATGTGCCGCCTAAAGTTCATTTCTGAGTTCATTTAATATTTTTCCAATTATGATGCCTAACCCAACATGTAGAAATCACTGTTTTATTGTAAAAAGTAAAAGAAGTCCATCTTCTTCACTAATGCCGCGTACACACGATCGGACATTCTGACAACAAAACCGTGGATTTTTTTCTTGGCTTTCCCCGACTTGTTCATTCCCCAACTTGTTCATTCCCCGACTTAGGTGGGGTAGGCGGTACACTTTGGTGGGGGTGGGTCAGCCAGGCCCAGTGACCTTTGACCTCTGGGGACCCGCACTCTGACCTTTGACCTCTGGGGGAGGTCCCTGTTCAAGAGCCTGGGTCCTAGCCTTATTCTTAAAGGGAAAACCCAAAACCTAACCCCTAACCCTAACCCTAACCCTAGCCCTAACCCTAACCCCCTAACCCTAACCCCCTAACCCTAACCCTAACCCCCTAACCCTAACCCCCTAACCCTTGTCTTGCATACACACGGCCACACAAATGTTGCTTGGAAATTCCAAACGTCAAGAACGCGGTGACGTACAACACTACGATAAGCCCAGAAAAATGAAGTTCAATGATTCCGAGCATGCGTAGAATTAATTCCGAGCATGCGTAGAATTTTTGTACGTCGGAATTGGCTACACACGATCGGAATTTCCGACAACAAGTTTTGTTGTCGGAAAAATTGAGAATCAGCTCTTAAACATTTGTTGTCGGAAATTCCGACAGCAAATGTCCGATGGAGCCTACACACGGTTGGATTTTCCGACAACAAGCTCACATCGAACATTTGTTGTCGGAAATTCCGACCGTGTGTACGCGGCATTACAGATATTTTGAAATTGGCACTTTTTAAAATCTAGAAATACCAGTTGCTGGAATGAAACTACGAAAGTTTTCTACATAGACACTTGTACAGAGAAGAAAAAAAAACCTGAAAAATTGCTTTCCCAAACTTTCAAAAAACATGACTTTTATTTTAGTCAGAGGACAGTACAATAATCATAGAGATATTAAAATTACAAAGGGTCTCTATCCTACTATCTCTATCTGATATATTACCCTTAATCTGGCCTTACACATGGCAATCTGATCAAGCTGTCAAACAATTGGTGAAATCTCCTAGTTGATTGAACTTGTTGATGACTGGCCATAGATATCTAATTTTTGTTTGATCAGCCAGAGACCAGCCTCCCTGCTGTGCTATTGTATTCTGATAGTAGGACTCCGCTGTGAGAATTCACTGATCAGTGGCTGCAGCCAGCTGATCAAGAACATTTTTTCAAGTCCCGTTTAACAGAAGTTGAACATTAGATCAACTTTCGTTAAATTTCTGTTGAATCTGAACTGCCATAGATGGATCAACATTTGGCTGGTCCCTGCTGAATCGGTCGAATTTCAATCCATCTATGGGCAGCTTTTGATTGTATTTTCAAGTATTGGTGGATTGAAAGTGTTTGAAATTGATGGAATTGCTATGTGCAAAGCCAGCTTCAGAGATGGAATGATACATTTAGAGAAAGCTAAGTAGACCAGTCCAAGGAACTCAAAAAATTGAGAAATGTAACACTGCATAAAGCAAAACCTTTCTCTAGTTTCCCCCCCCCCCCAAAACATATCAATATTTTCATAATTTTCATAATCCCAATTGTCAGCCATTAGAAGTCTCATAGGCCGCCCAGATTTTGTTTTACATTTTCAAATTTTAAACCTTATGCATTAGCCTTGCATAGTCCCACATAAGTCTTGATGTTGCTCCTATGGATAAACCGTTTAAAGTGGAACTTCACGCTCACATTCAACATTGATTATGTTTAATTCTCATGCTGCTACTATTAGTAAATAGATAGGAAAATATTCATATTTACTTGTTTTAAACTTATTTTTTTTTTACATTTCTTCTTTACAGTTACTTCATGGTTTCTTGTCCAGGCAAAATATGTCATACATCCTAGGAGTCTTCAGGAGGGGAGGAGAGGAGGAGGGATTTGCTCAGCTAAGCACACTCTCCTGCATGCATGCTTGAGATAAGGGCAGATGGATTGCAGGAATCATTTGCCCTTACTCAAGATGGCCACAGCTAAAAATACTAGGGGATTGTCTTCATATGACACACAAATCTAAAGTATTACAATACTCAATAAATATATACATACACTCAGAGAATCGTCCATTGGATTGGTTGCCTGACCTACACTCACTTTTCCAACTAATATAATAGTCAAAACGATGCTTTGTAAGTTATAAAAAAAAAAAAAAAACAGTTTCAGGAAAACCTGTCATTGATGTCTTCCTCTGAAAATGCTATTTACCTGGGTGTCAGGCTAGTTATTCACCTAAATGCCTTGAAATAAACATGCAAATAATATTTTTCTCTGACTTTTTTGTATGCACAGTCATTGGGGGCAAAATAACAGCCTGGCACCTAGCATTTTCAGGAATAAGGTCAGCAGCAGCAGCACTTATATTTCATGATTTCCTTTATCACACCCTTTATCATACCATATAGACCACACTTTTAAAAAGAGTTCTGCATAGAGTTCATACTTGTAGAAAAATACCGTATTTTCCCCTTAAAATTAGGTGAAAATTGTGGGTGCGTGTTATACACCGAATGGATGCCTCGGAGAGGAAGTAGGGAACGAGCGCCGCCGAAATAGACAGATCGCTCGTAGTCATGCCTCGTACACACGACCGGTTTTCCTGCCATGACAGCTTTTGGCCGGGAAAACCAGCCGTGTGTATGCTCCATTGCAGTTTTCCCGACAGGAAAACTGTGGGAAAAAAAAAAGAGAACCAGCTCTCTTTTTTCCCGTCAGGAAAAATTCTGCAGAGAAAAACGGTCGTGTGTACGAGGCATCATGCCCAGTCCCACCTCCTAGCATTTACGTCTCGGTTTTGGACTGGTGTTATATCCATCATAGGAGCCGGGCCAAGGGGCGGGACTGGGCGGGACTGCGAGACGAGCCGAGAACACAGGACATCCGGCTCTGTCTATCTCGGCGGCGCTCGTGAGTGACTATTTTTGATTTTTCTTCCCTCATAAAAGTTTTTTTGCTTAAACTTCCCTCCTAAACTTGGGGTGCGTGTTATACGCTGATAAATACGGTAATTAAAAACATGTGAAATAAAAAAGGAATTTACATACTGTATACTGTCCATCAGTGTATGTGATTTTCTTTTCTTATTTTACATGTTTTATTTTATTTTTCTCAAACTTTACAGAAAAAGTGACTGTTTCAGCAATTCGTGAAAAAACATAAATCACTGCTGGGGGGGTTAAAATAGTCAGCTTTTATTTATATGATTTATACCTTTTTTTTCAAAAGAAAAAAAAAATATTAATATAACTGCTTAAAGTGATTGTAAAGGTAGAAGGTTTTTTACAGGTTTACATCCACTTTAACAGTGTTTTTATAAAATGATAAATTATTTTTCAAGATCATTATTATCAGATGAAGAGAAGGGTTTCAATAAAATGAGTCCGATGATCAGTAATGGAATTTATAATGTCACTGTACACAGCAATACTAACCGAGAAACAAGTCTCTCAATACCAACATTACATCACCTGTTCTGGTGTAAACAATGTATTGTGTAAAAAGTCTGCAATGTTTGTCACATTATGCTTTATCCAAACATTGTTTCTTATTGAACTGACATTAACTATGTAGGAAGGAAATAACACACTGGTGCTAACACAACTTATTGTTTTTATGGTGGCTGTAGTACATCAATAGGCTTCATCCATACATTGTTCAGAAAATATTATTGTATGTACTGACTACTGAATCCTCTAACGGATTTTAATGGAAGCTACTTATCAAACCTGTAGGGAAATTTAGAAGCGTCTACCCTGCCTGCTTAATGGGAATCCAAAGCTCCCATTCCATTTTTCCAGCTCCACCTTATGTTAAAGTCTGTTTTTACTTGTTTGAAGTAGCTTCAACATTTTTTGTATTTGTTGCAAACATTCAATTAGTTGGGTTGCTGTTAAATCTAAAACAGTTTGGTTAGCTCCTAAAGCTGTAAATGGGAATGAACGGAGATTTTGCATATTTTTTCCTTTTTTATTTATTATGATCAGGACTAACAAAATAAAATGTTATCAGTATTATGTTGTTTTCTATCCAGTCAACAGGTGGTGCTCTAGCCTACTTTTCACATGTGAAGCTTCGTATCACTCTCAACTGTGTTGAATGAAGACACATCTACAACGTAAATGGTAATGATTAAGCACAAGATGTTTGTGTGAAACGCGTCTACGTGACCTTGTGTTGGTGTCTTTGGTGTTATCACTTTGAACAATAAAAGGCAATCGGAATTCCTGGATGTGCAGCCATTTCTTTTCTTACAACGTAAATGGGGATGAAAGACAAAAATGGTAGAGCATTTGCAAAGTGAATTTTCACTTAGCTTCGTGAATGAGGCGAAGGTAAGTAAAAAATCACTTTGAAAAGAATATTCAATCTTTTGCATTGATTTTTGTTTGCACATGAACACATGATTGAAGTCAGCACAGCCTCATCTCATTCACCAAGCCTAAGTGCTAAAACAATTGCATCTATTAATTTAATAAATCAGCCCTAATGAGTCATAACAACAGTGGCTCAACCCAGAGGCAAGATCCAACACAAGAAAATAGAAAAAATTGTCGCACGCTATTGGCACATCCTGAGATCGGTCAGAAGCCTTAGGGATGTGCTACCTGTTAGGCCTAAATTTATATACAAAAGAGCTTTGACTCTTTGTGACCAGTTGGTCAAAAGTGTCAGTGATCCACCGAAAAAACTGTTCACTTTCTTCACTGGTATGGGATTTTATCCCTGCAAAAGGTGTTATGCCTGTACTCGCACAAAACGCCCAAACAAAAAGAAAGTTTCCTTTCAGTCCAATAGTAATGGCACCAAATACGATATCAAGGAATTTATTGGATGCAACACTGAAGGAGCAGTATACGTTATGGAATGCAGCTGCGGCCTACAATATGTTGGCCGCACAAAAGGGTTGCTTAGAATCAGAATAAAAGAACATGTCCAAAATATACAATTTGGGTTCGTAAAACATAGTGTTTCTAGGCATTTTGCAGAAGTTCATTACAGAGACCCCACTCACTTAAAATTTTGGGGGATTGTGCCATATACTAGACCTTTGGGGGGGGGGGGCATAAGGTGAGGGCCCTCAGCCAACTCAAATCTAAATTAATTTTTTCTATGGACACTTTAACGTCAAAAGGACTCAATATAGAATTTGATGTAAACTGCTTCCTGAGCGATTTTTAGCCCTATTAGCCATTTGCCTTTCAGTGCAGTATTCAGTTCTCTATCTGTCACTTTTTTCTGCCCTTTGACTTCTAGCTATTTATACCAGCATTCAGCATGTGTCACTTTATATGCTCTGTATGTGTATATGTTTTTTTGTGCATATTTTTTGTGTATATACATTTATGTGCACTGTATGTGTACATCTTATGTATATATTTCATGTATGCTTTGATGCTGCACTAGTTTCTTGTGCACCTGCAGCCAGTTGTGGTGTTCCTGGGGCTCCCGTTTTTCAATCAGGTTTTTTAATCAGGTTTTATCAATACTTTTAATCAATTTTTATCAATTTAAAAAAAAAAATCGCTTTATAATCATTTATCCATGTTCCCATTAAGTTTATCCACAGTACCCTCCCCTTTAGTCTTTGCCCAAGCTTAATTGGGTTCATATAGTGTCGTTTACCTATGAGACACCACTCCGGCCCTATGCCAAATTAATGTACATTGTTTACACCATGGTGTTTTTTGCCCTCCTGGCACATTCAGCCGGTTTATTTTTATTTTATTTCCACGTTCATCTACTCGCTCGGTCAGCCTTTCGGAGAGCCCTGATAGCCTTGTACACGTTGGTTTATGTCTGTAACATTAATTCCCCGCCTCTCCTTTTTTGTTTGCACCCCCCGCCTATGTTGCCTATTGGCCAACATTGCATAATGTCTTTTATACTTGTTTGGACCTAGGCAAAATGGTGGACGGCATATCTCTATGGCGGGCTTCCACAAAATGGCCGACGAATGTTCAATTTTAAAGACTATTTAAACCCCTGCACCTTACCTAGTGGCAATCCCTGATGAAGTCACATGATGTGATGATACGCGTCAGGATTGGAGCACTAGGAACACACGATATCTGACGGCAGGAGTACGAGTGTGGCGCTCGTGGATGTATTCACTGTTTGTTCTTACCAAATGTGAGTTTTTATTCATTTCTTTCGCCTTTATTAAAACGTTCTTTTAAACGGGTTAATGCTATGAGTGCCCTCTTTTCATTACATCACCGTATACCGAATACAACCCGCTGAACATCCGGTAACCGGAGCGGACCAGGATCAAGCACAGTTTGAGGTGAACGAGCTCGGCGCTCGTGGATTGATGCCTGCGCTCATTTGATACAAAGTGAGTGCTATACCTGTGCTATTGCCCCTGCTCCACTGTGGTTTCTCGTGTTATGCTATGAACGCCCTATTTGTTCTTATGTTTCCATGCATCCATGCATGGGGTATATCTGCCATTAAGAATATTGCAGCAGCAGTAAGGAGACTACTATATCGCTACAAATAATACCAGCATTTACCTCTGTGGCCCATCTATGCTGTTTGTCTAACAGCAGTGAGGTAGGCTGCTTACAGACACAGAGGTGGGTTTACTGAAGATTTTCACTAAAGATTGTCACAGCATTCATTGCCTCTGTTTGGTGGCAGGATTTGCAGCACTTGAGACTATATTGTTTATTTATAACCTCCATATTGACTTTTTGGATTCACTGCTTCATCTATCATGTTTGTTTACAGTTTTCTGGATGTCACCACATTATCACTTGTGATCACCTGTCACAACTTTACATTGCGTTTTTACTTTGCTGAGTTTGCTTATGGGATCACATTTACATTGTATATATTGTATATTTCATATATACCTTTCATCCACTGTTTGTGTTCTATTACCCCCCTTTTTTTCACTTCCCAAACACAGCGCAGTCACCATTTTTTATTGCATCATCCCCAGAGGCGTTGCTAGGCGGGTGCGGGGGGTGCGGGCCACACCCGGGTGACACCCGCCAGAGGGGTGACACCTGTGGGTAGCAGCACCTCTAACACCGCCCGCTGCCCTGATTAGCTGTGCCTTGCGCCGCTGTGTACCTCAGCGGCGCGGACCAAAGCCGCCTCCTCCTCTCTGTTTACATCCACAGAGGAGGAGGAGCCTGCTCTCAAGGGACACACAGTGTGTGTATCTGTCAGCGCTGTTCTGAGGTAAGTAAGGGGGGCGTCTATACTGCTGGGGGGGGTCTTTCCTACTGAGGGGGGTCTGTACTGAGGGGGGTCTGCACTGCTGGGGGGTGTCTGTACTGAGGGGGGTCTGCACTGAGGGGGGGTGTCTGTACTGAGGGGGGGTGTCTGTACTGCTGGGGGGGGTGTGCACTGAGGTGGGGGTGTCTGTACTGATGGGGGTCTGCACTGAGGTGGGGGGTGCCTGTACTGATGGGGGTTCTGCACTTGGGTGGGGGTGTCTGCACTTAGGTGGGGGTGTCTGTACTGATGGGGGGTCTGCACTTGGGTGGGGGTGTCTGTACTGATGGGGGGTCTGCACTTGGGTAGGGGTGTCTGTACTAATGGGGGTCTGCACTTGGGTGGGGGTGTCTGTACTGATGGGGGTCTGCACTTGGGTGAGGGTGTCTGTACTGATGGGGGGTCTGCACTTGGGTGGGGGTGTCTGTACTGATGGGGGGTCTGCACTGATGGAGGGGTCTATATTGAGGGGGAGGTCTATACTGAGGGAGGGGGTCTATATTGATGGAGGGGGTCTGTACTTAGTGGGGGGGTCTGTACTGAGGGAGGGGGTCTGTACTTGGTGGGGGGTCTGTACTGAGGGAGGGGGTCTGTACTTATTGAGAGGGGTCTGTACTGAGGGAGGGGGGTCTGTACTGCGGGAGGGGGGTCTGTAGTTAGTGGAGGGGGGTCTGTACTGCAGGAGGGGGGTCTGTACTGAGGGGGGACTATAGTTGGTGGGGGGGTGACACCATTTTTTTTCGCACCAGGTGACACCAACCCTAGTGACGCCACTGCTCATCCCATATCAGAGGGTTTAGTTCCAATTTTCAATCAGGTTGGAGTCTCAAAGTGTTATCCCGACCCATATCGCTCTCAGATTTCTTTGTCATATATAAAATGTTTATTTGTAAATTAATTATATATAGATGAAGTGCAAATTAACATGGAACATGCTTAATAAATAAACAGTTAGTGTCCTGCGAGATAAACAATCAACGTTCAAAAATGTCTAGATAACAGCAGACTTGTGAGGATGGTGGAAGCGGACCTCCAGACAGGCTCTTTTCCTCCCGCTCTCTTTTTCAACTCGTTGGCTCATCTCTTCCGTATACCCTCTTTTCTTTCTCATCTTGATAACCATGTAAGGACTGCCCCATAGCAGATTTACTGCTACAGGGCATCCCTACTGTGCAGAATCACATACAGTATATACAGTGATTCTACACTTCCCCCTAGGGAACGCGTGCACGCACCACCGGCAGGCTGCTTCTGCTGTGACTACTCACAGCAGAAGCTGATCTGTGGGTGTCGGGCACTGGATGTCCGCCAGCACCCACCCATCGTAAGGCAGGGACACAAAACAGCACTCTGCCTATGTAAAGAACATGAATTTCATTAAAATCCACCACTTTCCTGAGTAAAAGCGGCACACATAGTACAGTAACCTGTGTTCTATAGGGTTGAGGTCAGCACTCTGTGCAGGCAAGTCAAGTTCCTCCACCCCAAGCTCGCTTATCCATGTCTTTATGGACCTTGTCTGTGCACTGGTGCCCAGTCATGTTGGACAGTCATGTTGGAACATGAAGGGGCCATCCCCAAACTGTTCCCACAAAGTTGGGAGCATGAAATTGTCCAAAATGTCTTGGTATGCTAACGCCTTAAGAGTTCCCTTCACTGGAACTAAGGGGCCAAGCCCAACCCCTGAAAAACAATCCTACTCCATAATCCCCCCTCCACCAAATGATTTGGACCAGTTTACAAAGCAAGATCCATAAAGACATGGATGAGCGAGTTTGGGGGGGAGGAACTTGACTGGCCTGCACAGAGTCCTGACCTCAACACAATAGAAGACCTTTGGGATGATTTAGAGCGGAGACTGCGAGAGAGGCCTTCTCATCCACATCAATGCCTGACCTCACAAATGCGCTTCTGGAAGAATGTTCAAACATTCCCATAGACACACTCCTAAACCTTGTGGACAGACTTCGTCGTTCCAATAATTTTGGTAATATAGTGTATACTGGAATTGTTTTTTATACTAGTAATGGAGGCGATCAGTGACTTATAGCAGGACTGCGATATTGTGGTGGACAGTCGAACACTAACTGAAACTTTTGACACTTTGTTGGAACCAGTGACACTAAATACTGTGATCAGTGCTAAAAATAGGCACTGTCACTGTACTAATGACACTGGCTGGGAAAGGGTTAAACATCATATGCGTGTAAAGGCAGGCATTCCAATACTTTTGGTAATATAATGTATATACCATAGTTTGTAGACGCTATAACTTTTGTGCAAACCAATCAATTTACGATTATTGGGATTTTTTTTACCAAAAATATGTATATTGACATAAATTTATGAAGAAATTCGATTTTTATTTTTTATTTTATTGGATATGTTTTATAGCAGAAAGTAAAAAATTTGTTTTGTTTTTTTTCAAAATTGTCGGTCTTTTTTGTTTATAGCGCAAAGAATAACAAACGCAAAGGTGATCAAATACCACCAATAGAAAGCTCTATTTGTGGGAAAAAATTATATTTTATATTTTATTTGGGTACAGCGTTGCATGACTGCATGATTTTCAGTTAAAGTAAAACAGTGCCGTATCGCAAAATATGGCCTGGTTATTAAGGGGTAAATCTTTCGGAGGTCAAGTGGTTAACCTTGTTATCTTTTTACTGATGAATCTGGTGCTCACACAGATGCAATTTTTTCTTGAATAGCCATTTATGTCCATTTTGCCCCTTTCAAAAGCGGACATTCTCATAGTTGGTACAGTGGTATTTGGATATGATATTGTTTAGAATGAGTTTACCTCTTTTTTGGAGGATACCTTGTGATAACTCTTGCATGATCTGCTGCCTAGAATCCACCAATGTCCATTGACTGCTGCTCTTCTATTTCATATATGTTGTATACTAATGTATTTATGAGGACATTGTCAGGTACCTTTTCCTCTTTTATATTTTGTACCATTACTGTACTCCTTTTTGTCAAAAATCTATAAAAATGATTGAAATAGAAATATTATATATAGAAGAAAAATAAATATAAACAAACCTAAAGAAATTCTGTCACTTAAAGGGGTTGTAAAGGTTCCTTTTTTATTTTCTAAATAGGTTCCTTTAAGCTAGAGCATTGTTGGTTCACTTACCTTTTCCTTCAATTTCCCTTCTAAATGTTTTTTTTCTTTGTCTGAATTTCTCACTTCCTGTTTCTCCTCACTAAACTTCACACCATCATCCGAGTGGTGTGGAGTCAGCCAGAACAGCTTACTGAACAGCTTACTGAGGAGAAACAGGAAGTGAGAAATTCAGACAATAAAAACAAAGAAATTTTTTTTTAGAAGGGAAATCGAAGGAAAAGGTAAGTGAACCAACAATGCACTAGCTTAAAGCGGAGCTCCGCCGGAAAAAAAAAATATTAAAAGCCAGCAGCAACAGCTACAGCAGCTGCTGACTTTTAATATTTGGACACTTACCTGTCATGGAGTCTAGCGACGTTCCGCAGCAGAGGACGAGCGATCGCTCATCACTCTGCTGCCCCCACCGCCATCCTCGGTGAGGGAACCAGGAAATGAAGCCTTGCGGCTTTACTGTCCGGTTCCCTACGGCGCATGCGCGAGTCGCGCTGCGCCGTTCTCACTGGTCCCCCTGTGTTCTGGGAGCCGAGTGTCTCCCAGAACACAACGGGTATTCTGCGGGAAGTGACGTGCCTCCCGCAGATTTCCCACAGAGAGGACTCCTGGAAGTGGGTGCAAATACCTGTCTTAGACAGGTATCTTCACCCCCCACCCCCCTGAAAGGTGTCAATTGTGACACCGGAGGGGGGGAGGGTTACGATGAGTGGAAGTTCCACTTTAGGGTGGAGCTGCGCTTTAACTACTTCAGGCCCACAGGACGTCATATGACGTCCTCGGGTTTGTGGGGGTATATCTGAATGATGCCTGCAGCTACAGGCATCATTCAGATATTGCCGGTATCAGCCGGCGATTCCCTACACCATGAGAATGATCATAGCGGCTGTTACACTGCTTGATCGTTCTTACGGGCAGCGGAAGGGGACGTCCCCCCCCTCCCAACGCCCTCCGGTGTTTCTACCTGTTGGATCGGTGAGTCGGTGACAGGATCCGCCGGCCCCGGATGTAGATCACAGTGATTTCCGGCGGACCAGATGGTCGCCGGAGTCCCTATGATCGTCGGAGGCCGGGCGCGATGTTATGACGTCACGCCCGGCCTCTGCATTCAAAAAAACGGCGCCGCTTCGGCTTTGAAGCGGTGATCGTTTTTTTTTTTTTTTTTTTTTTTTTTAGGCTTCCAAGCCTAGAGGTGAGATGTGGGGTCTTATTGACCCCATATCTCATTGTAAAGAGGACCTGTCATGTCATATTCCTATTACAAGGGATGTTTACATTCCTTGTAATAGGAATAAAAGTGATCAAAATTTTTTTTTTTTTAAAGTGTCAAAATAAAAAAAAAATAAGTAAAATTAACAATAAAAAAAAAATGCGTGCAGAAGTGAACGCATACGCAAGTCCCGCCCACATATGAAAACGGTGTTCAAACCACACATGTGAGGTGTCGCCGCGAACGTTAGAGTGAGAGCAATAATTGTAGTCCTAGACCTCCTCTGTAACTTAAAAAATGTCGCCTATGGGGATTTTTAAGTACCGAAGTTTGGCGCCATTCCACGAGCTTGTGCAAATTTGAAGCGTGATATGTTAGGTATCTATTTACTCGGCGTAACTTCATCTTTCACATTATGCAAAAAAATTGGGCTAACTTTACTGTTTTTTGTTTTTTTTAAAAGTATGAAACAGTTTTTTTCCCCCCAATAAACGCGTTTGAAAAATTGCTGCGCAAATACCGTGCGGGATAAAAAGTTGCAATGACCGCCATTGTATTCTCTAGGGTCTTTGCTAAAAAACATATATAGTGTTTGGGGGTTCTAAGTAATTTTCTTGCAAAAAAATGATGATTTTTACATGTAGGAGCGAGGTGTCAGAATTGGTCCGGGCCTGAAGTGGTTAAAGGAACCTATTTAGAAAATAAAAAACTAACCTTTACAACCCCTTTAATAAAACAGTTTTAAGAAAGTGCAAACCTGTAAAAAGTACGCTGGGAAACTGACACTTCCGGGAGTGTCGATCACCTGGGTTCACCACAGCTTTCACTGGTTCATCCCTCTGACCTCACGTCACTGTAGGTGTTAAGTAGTACAGCCAGCAGGAGAGGAAAATATTCAGCCTCCTCTTACAGGTTTGTGCTTTCCTAAAAGCATTTGATATGTGAAAGGGCCTCTTCAATAACCTGTGAACTTAAAAAAAGAACCAAATAAATGGCCATAAATCCACCATAGATTTCCTATGGTGGATTTGGTGGATATGGTGGAAAAAAGGCTTCATGATCATTTTTACGATCGTTCCATACATTATAGGGCTAGATTTGTATGTTTTCAGCACTTGGCACCTTTCAGTGGTCTAGTTGCCTGTGTATTTTTATTAACTTTTCTAACTATGGTATAATAATTAAGTCTTTAAAAATGTTAAGATGTTTTTAACCACTTGCTTACTGGGCACTTAAACCCCCTTCCTGTCCAGGCCAATTTTCAGCTTTCAGCGCTGTCACACTTTGAATGACAATTGCGCGGTCGTGCGACGTGGCTCCCAAACAAAATTGACGTCCTTCTTTCCCACAAATAGAGCTTTCTTTTGGTGATCATCTCTGCTGTTTTTATTTTTTGCGCTATAAACAAAAAAAGAGCGACAATTTTGAAAAAAAACCACAATATTCTTAACTTTTTGCTACAATAAATATCCCAATTAATTTTTTTTTTAATTATTTTTTTCTCAGTTTAGGCCGATACGTATTCTTCTACATATATTTGGTAAAAAAATCGCAATAAGCGTTTATTGATTGGTTTGCGCAAAAGTTATAGCGTCTACAAAATAGGGCATAGTTTTATAGAATTTTTATTAATAATTTTTTTTTGTATTAGTAATGGCGGCGATCAGCGATTTTTATTGTGACTGCGACATTATGGCGGACACATCGGACACTTTTGACACCATTTTGGGACCATTGTCATTTTTACAGCGATCAGTGCTATAAAAATGCACTGGTTACTGTAAAAATGACACTGGCAGTGAAGGGGTTAACCACTAGGGGCGCTGAAGGGGTTAAGTGTGCCTAAGGGAGTGATTCTTACTGTGGGGGGGAGGGGACTGACTGGGGGAGGTGACCGATGGTTGTACCTATGTACAAGGGACACACCATCGGTCTCCTCTCAGGACAGGACGTGGATCTCTGTGTTTACACACAGAGATCCACGTCCCTGGCTCTGTAAATGGCGATCGCGGGCACCTGGCGGACATCGTGTCCGCCAGGCACGTGCATCGGCACCCGCGTGATGCGGCGGGCACAGAAGTTCCCCGATGCGCTCTCGGGAGCACGCGCGGGGTACGAGGAAAGGCAAGGACTTCAATTGCAGGCCTCCCGGCATTCTGGGTCCGCGCTGTAGCCGTCATTCGGCTATAGTGCGGAACTCTAGTGGTTAATGGAACTATGAGCAAAAATTTACATATATGATACAGTCTGTTACCAGCCAGGGATGAGCCGAACACCCCCCTGTTCGGTTCGCACCAGAACCTGCGAACAGACAAAATGTTCGTGTGAACTTTAGAACCCTATTAAATACAATGGACTCGAACATTTGAAATCTAAAGTACTAATTATAAAGGCTTATATGCAAGTTATTGTCCTAAAAAGTGTTTGGGGACCCGGGTCCTGCCCCAGGGGACATGTATCAATGCAAAAAGAAGTTTTAAAAACGGCCGTTTTTTCGGGAGCAGTGATTTTAATAATGCTTCAAATGAAAAAATAAAAGTGAAATATTCCTTTAAATTTCGTACCTGGGGGGTGTGTATGATATGCATGTAAAGTGGCGCATGTTTCCCGTGCTTAGAACTGTCCCTGCAAAAAAAGTCATTTTTGAAAGAAAAAAAGTCATTTAAAACTCACTCGCGGCTATTAATGAATTGTCGGCTCCCGGCAATACATACAAAAGTCATTGATAAAAAAAAAAAAAAAGCGTGGGGGTTCCCCAGAATTCAATTACCAGGCCCTTCAGGTCTGAAAAAGGATATTAAGGGGAACCCCGCCGCAAATGAAAAAAAAAATGACGTGGGGTTCCCCCAAAAATCCATACCAGGCCCTTCAGATCTGGCATGGATTTTAAGGGGAACTCCACCCCAAATAAAAAAAAATGGCGTGGAGTCCCCCTAAAAATCCATACCAGACCCCTTATCCGAGCACGCAACCTGGCCGGCCGCAGGGGAAGAGGGGGGGAATGAGAGAGCGGCCCCCCCTCCCTCCTGAACCGTACCAGGCCACATGCCCTCAACATGGGGAGGATGTCCCCATGTTGATGGGAACAAGGGCCTCATCCCCACAACCCTTGCCCGGTGGTTGTGGGGGTCTGCGGGCGGGGGGCTTATCGGAATCTGGAAGACCCCTTTAACAAAGGGGACCCCCAGATCCCGCCCCCCCTATGTGAATTGGTAAGGGGTACATTGTACCCCTACCATTTCACGAAGAAAGCGTAAAAAAATGTTAAAAAAAACACACAAACACCTTGAAAAAGTCCTTTATTAAAAAAACAAAAAAAACAAAACATTCCAGCGATGAAATCCAGTGTCCCGCGGCGATCCCGATGTCCAGCGCTGTCCGTCATTGGTTGTGCCTGAGCGGACCTGATGGGAAACTTCCTCCTCAGTGTTTTAAATGTATAGACCCGCCCCTTCTAAAGTTCCCCATCAGGTCCACTCAGCGGACCAGATGCGGAACATGACAAGGGGCGGGTCTATACATGTATTACCAAAGTGAGAGAAGTTCCCCATCAGGTCCGCCCCCTCGGTATGTCGGACCCGCCTACTTCATTGGTCTGAGCGGGGAAACTTCCTTCACTGTGTAAATTTAAATTACACAGTGAAGGAAGTTCCCCGCTCAGGCCAATGACGTAGGCGGGTCCGACATACCGAGGGGGCAGACCTGATGGGGAACTTCTCTCACTTTGGTAATACATGTATAGACCCGCCCCTTGTCATGTTCCGCATCTGGTCCGCTGAGCGGACCTGATGGGGAACTTTAGAAGGGGCAGGTCTATACATTTAAAACACTGAGGAGGGAGTTCCCCATCAGGTCCGCTCAGGCACAACCAATGACGGACAACGCTGGACATCGGGATCGCCGCGGGACACTGGATTTCACCGCTGGAATGTTTTTTTTTTTTTTTTTTTTAATAAAGGACTTTTTCAAGGTGTTTGTGTGTTTTTTTTTTAAAAAAAAATTACGCTTTCTTCGTGAAATGGTAGGGGTACAATGTACCCCTTACCAATTCACATGGGGGGGGGCCGGGATCTGGGGTCCCCTTTATTAAAGGGGTCTTCCAGATTCCGATAAGCCCCCTGCCCGCAGACCCCCACAACCACCGGGCAAGGGTTGTGGGGATAAGGCCCTTGTCCCCATCAACATGGGGACATCCTCCCCATGTTGAGGGCATGTGGCCTGGTACGGTTCAGGAGGGAGGGGGGCCGCTCTCTCGTCCCCCCCTCTTCCCCTACGGCCGGCCAGGTTGCGTGCTCGGATAAGGGTCTGGTATGGATTTTTAGGGGGACTCCACGCCATTTTTTTTTTAATTTGGGTGGAGTTCCCCTTAAAATCCATGCCAGATCTGAAGGGCCTGGTATGGATATTTGGGGGAACCCCACGTCATTTTTTTTTAAATTTGCGGCGGGGTTCCCCTTAATATCCATTCCAGACCTGAAGGGCCTGGTAATTGAATTCTGGGGAACCCCCACGCTTTTTTTTTTTTTTTATCAATGACTTTTGTATGTATTGCCGGGAGCCGACAATTCAATAATAGCCGCGAGTGAGTTTTAAATGACTTTTTTTCCTTCAAAAATTACATTTTATGCAGGGACAGTTCTAAGCACAGGAAACATGCGCCACTTTACAGGCATATCATACACACCCCCCAGGTACGAAATTTAAAGGACTATTTCACTTTTATTTTTTCATTTTAAGCATTATTAAAATCACTGCTCCCGAAAAAACTGCCATTTTTAAAACTTCTTTTTGCATTGATACATGTCCCCTGGGGCAGGACCCGGGTCCTCAAACACTTTTTAGGACAATAACTTGCATATAAGCCTTTATAATTAGCACTTTAGATTTCTCCCATAGATTTTTCGAATTTGCCGCGAACACCCCAATTTGTTCGCTGTTCGGCGAACAGGCGAACAGGCAATGTTCGACTCGAACTCGAAGCTCATCCCTATTACCAGCCTTAACACAGCAGTAACCCCTGTAACATTGTTTTTTTATCCATTGATTCTGCCTGTAAGTCTGTTATTTTTCAACTTCCTGTAAAGTGGTATTAAACACAAAAACGCGCAAAAACAAACATTTATTATATTGCAGATACCAATTTTTAGGCTTTCTTTCTTCTATTTTCATCTGGTGTTCCAACCAACAAGTCTGTTGCTTTCAAAAACACAAGCTCTCCAGCAGAATGTATCTGTTTACATGGATCAGACAAACCACTTACAGTGCCTTGAAAAAGTATTCATACTCCCCTCGAGACGCACACTGCGGTGACGGTTCGTGGAGCGTGTTGAGATCGAGGTGCATTTGCACCCTACTTTTCGGTCTTTCTGGTGTACCTGTTCCTAACGGCCACTTCTAGATGATTATTGGCCTTTTGATATCGAGCTGCTTATACGGTCCAACGTCCATCAGACCAGGCTGGTGAATCTGGCTTCACCGCTCTTTAATTATAGGGTGTCATCTCCACTCCCCTTTTGGTGTTGCAGTCATTGAAGTATCAATACCACAAGCTTGATGCATGCCGAGCTGCCTTGAAGAAGCAGATAACAAGTCCGCGAAACGCGTCGGCTTTCCGCATATACAATCATCTACATCGAACCTGTGTATTATGTATCAATTATGGTCAAACAGTTATGACCAAATGCAATTGTTGTATTGATTTTTGGTTCACCTTCGGTGACTAAATGTCATCAGTGTAATGTTTTAAACTTGTTAACCTTTGTAATAAATTTAAAATTATTTTATGAACAATTTTCTGTGGTTGTGCTTACCCCAGTGACAGTTCTAAACACATCCTCAAAAATCCCACCAATTCTCTCCAATTTTTTCTATATTCATACCCCTTGAAATTTTCATGTCATGTTACAACCAAAAGTGTAAATGTATTTTATTGGGATTTTATGTGATAGACCAATACAAAGTGGGACATAATTGTGAAGTGGAAGGAAAATGATAAATGGTTTTCAATTTTTTTTACAAATAAATATGTGAAAAGTGTGGCGTGCATTTGAATTCAGCCCCCCTGAGTTAATACTTTGTAGAAACACCTTTCGCTGCAATTACAGCTGCAAGTGTTTTTGGGATGTCTCTACCAGCTTTGCACATCTGGAGAGTGAAATTTTTGCCCATTCTTCTTTTTAAAATAGCACAAGCTCTGTCAGATTGGATAGAGAGCGTCTGTGAACAGCAATTTTCAAGTCTTGCCACAGATTTTCAATTGAATTTAGGTCTGGACTTTGACTGGGCCATTCTAATAGATGAATATGCTTTGTTCTAAATCATTCCATTGTAGCTCTGGCTGTATTTTTAGGGTCGTTGTCCTGCTGGAAGGTGAACCTGTGCCGCAGTCTCAAGTCTTTTACAGACTCTAACAGATTTTCTTCTAAGATTGCTCTGTATTTGGCTCCATCCATCTTCCCATCAACTCTGACCAGCTTCCCTGTCTCTGCTGAAGAAAAATATCCCCATGATGCTGCCACCACCATGTTTCACGGTGGGGATGGTGTGTTCAGGGTGATGTGCAGTGTTAGTTTTCCACCATGCATAGCGTTTTGCTTTTAGGCCAAAAAGTTCAATTTTGGTCTCATCTGACCAGAGCACCTTCTTTCACAAGTTTGCTGTGTCCCCCACATGGCTTCTCGCAAACTGCAAACGGGACTTCTCATTGCTTTCTTTCAACAATAGTTTCTTTACTCTTCCATAAAGGCCAGATTTGTGGAGTGTACTACTAATAGTTGTCCTGTGGACAGATTCTCCAACCTGAGGTGTGGATCTCTGCAGCTCCTCCAGAGTTACCATGGGCCTCTTGGCTGCTTCTCTGATTAATGCTCTTCTTGCCCGGCCTGTCAGTTTAGGTGAACGGCCATGTCTTGGTAGGTTTACAGTTGTGCCATACTCTTTCCATTTTCGGATAATGGATTGACCAGTGCTTTGTGAGATGTTCAAAGCTTGGAATATTTTTTATAGCCTAACCATGCTTTAAACTTCTCTACAACTTTATCTATATTTGTCTGGTGTTTTCCCTGGCCTTTGTGATGTTGTTTGTTCACTAAGGTTCTCTAAAAAACCTCTGAGGGCTTCAAAGAACAGCTGTATTTATACTGAGATTCAATTACACACAGGTGGACTCTATTTACTAATTAGGTGACTTCTCAATGCAATTGGTTCCACTAGATTTTAGTTAGGGGTAAAGGGGGCTGAATACAAATGCACGCCACACTTTTCACATATTGTTTTGTAAAAAAGTTTAAAAAAACATTTATCATTTTCCTTCCACTTCACAATTATGTGCCACTTTGTGTTGGGCTATCACATGAAATCCCAATAAAAAACAAAATACATTTACGTTTTTGGTTGTAACATGACAAAATGTGGGAGATTTCAAGGGGTATGAATACTTTTTCAATGCACTGTACAATGATCAGCTTTTATTTATTCATGCAAAACCTTTATCCAAAAGGAAAAAAAACTGTTTGCTGTAAATGATTATAAAGTGTGATCTGGAGTTTGACTTCAGTTTGTTATTGTATATAAATCTGCTAGAACATTTTATCACCCCCCCCCCCCCCCCCGACTGACAATGCTGCTGTTTGTTGTGCCACCTGTGCTCATTTCTCCAGAATTGTGTCTCACTAATATAGGAGGTGTATTACAGGCCAGATCACCAGGTGAACACAGAGGGGGAAAAGGGCAAAGAAAGTTAAACGAATGCAGCCCCACATCCAATGATTATACTTACATTTTTAGTTGTTGGTTTAATGGACAAGCTATTCAGCAAAAGTGGCAGTTAGGGGGTTAAGAAAAATGATTTAACACTGAGAGAGGTACTTACAATGGTATGCTTTTAAAACCATAATCCCAAAAAAGGAAAAAACAAAAAAGGAAACTGACTGGATCAACGGGTGAAAAAAGGAAAAAGCCGAAAAAAGGTAAATGAAAGCAGCGACCACAACTAATGCCACGTACACACGACCGTTTTTCATGACAAGAAAAATGCAATTTTTTGATTTGGTCATTAAAAACGATCGTGTGTAGGCTTTAACGACGGAAAAAAACATGCATGCTCAGAAGCAAGTGATGAGACGGGAGCGCTCATTCTGGTAAAACTAGCGTTCGTAATGGAGATAGCACATTCGTCACGCTGTAACGGACTGAAGAGCACGAGGCTGAAAAGCGCGAATCGTCTCTCACCAAACTTTACTAACACAAGCATCAGCAAAAGCAGCCCAAAGGGTGGCGCCATCCGAATGGAACTTCCCCTTTATAGTGCCGTTGTACATTTCGTACGTCACCGCGCTTTGCTCAAGACTTTTTTTCATGATCGTGTGTAGGCAAGGCAGGCTTGAGAAGAATCACGACGAGAAAAACGTTGTTTTTTTCAATGACATTAAAAACTGTTGTGTTTATGCGGCATTAGGATTGGTAAGTTGCAATATATTACATTCTTATTTGGGTTTAGAACTATTAGCATGTTCTGTAACAGCAGCACCTTTGTTTAATAAACATCATGACTGGAGATTCGATGTAATGTGACCTTTACGTTTTTAATCATTAATTTTGTTCACAGTCTTGTATTGATTGCGCAGATATTAAGTGTAACACTTTATGAAAGACATTGCAAAAATACAGCTAGCTTTGCTTCCTACTGGATCAATAAATATACATTTCCAGTCCAGGTTTTTAGAGGTACAGTATGTTGCCACTAATTGGTGAGATGATTCAACATATTTCTTTTAACAAGCATTTAAAGTTATATTAAAGGCAGTTAAAAATAAATAAATAAATAACAAACATGTCATACTTAGTAGCAGTGGTTTTGCACAGAACAGTTCTGATCCTCCTCTTCTCAGTTCCCCCACCAGTGTTCCTGGCCCATCCCTCCTGCCGAGTGCCCCCAGAGGAGGTAGCTTGCTATGGGGTCACCCAAGCAGGCTCGCTCCTGAGCCGCTGCTCTGCGTATCCATTCACACACAGAGCAGCAGCTTGCTCCACCCTCTTTTCTCATTGGCCTACTGGCTCCTACTTGGCCTACAGACCAATGGCTCCTGCTGCTGTCTCAGCCAATGAGGAGGGAGAGTTACTGGAGAGCCGAGGCTCTCGTGCTCATCACGATTGGACTGAAGTAAGTGGGGAGAGGGGCTGCTGCACATAGAAGGATTTTTTACTTTAATACATAGAATGCATGAAGGTAAAAAAAAAAACCTTGAGCCTTGAGAACCGCTTTAAGATTATCCATAAGATATTGCCAAAAAACTGTTCAAAATTCCTTTTAATTCCACATCTACGAGGTCAGCAGGAAAGGCAATTTCATATCCAATCTAAATTGTTGCTGCTGTGAATTTATTTACCTCCTTTTCTTACCTAAACCTTGGCCTTGGCCAACCAAGCAGGCTTAGACAATTAAGCAGTCTCAGGTTGTATTATATAATTGCTCTCAGGCTATTTTATAGTGTTAAGGAGAAATTCTTTATTAGGAACTAGTGATGAGCCGAACACCCCCGGGTTCGGTTCGCACCAGAACCCGCGAACGGACCGAAAGTTCGTACGAACATTAGAACCCTATTAAATACAATGGATGCGAACGTTCGAATTCTAAAGTGCTAATTATAACAACTATTATGCATGTTATTGTCCTAAAAAGGGTTTGGGAACCCGGGTTCTGCACCAGGGGACATGTATCAATGCAAAAATAAGTTTTAAAAACGGTCGTTTTTCGGGAGCAGTCATTTTAATGATGCATAAAGTGAAAAAAAAAAAGTCAAATATTCCTTTAAATATCGTACCTGGGGGGTGTCTAAAGTATGCCTGTGAAGTGCCACGTGTTTCCCGTGTTTAGAACTGTCCCTGCACAAAATGACACTTCTAAAGGAAAAAAAAGCCATTTAAAACTGCTTGCGGCTTTAATGTAATGACTGGTCCCGGTAATATGGATGAAAATCTTTAAGAAAAATGGCATAGCTACCCCATGACCCCCCCCCCTACCCCAGCCCATTACCAGCCCCTTTGGGTCTTGTATGGATATTAAGGGGAACCCCGCACATAAAATAAAAAAGGCCCTATATACTCTGAACAGCCGTATACAGGCGGTGCATACAAGACAGGGACTGTAGGTTTGTTCTTATGTAGAATCTGTTTGTAATTTTGAACAGGTACATTGTTGAAGTGTAGCTCCAGCCCAAAAATCTATTTTTAAACTTTTTGGAAAACATAGGTAAGGGTTATCACCCCTGTAACATTTGTTTTGCTGTCTGTGCCCCTGTTCAGAACATTTCACCTCACTTTCCATCCCAATGACAACTGTTTTTGAAATGTGGTGTTTTTCTTGAAACAAGGATTGCTGATAAAGCATCAGTACAGAGGAGACACCTTTCTCCCATATTTATTCTTACAGGAGAGAATTTTCCTTCCTAGGGGTAGATTTCCTCTCACTTCCTGTTGTCTTCTTGCGTTTGCAAGTAGGAGTCGTTTGTAAGTTGGATGTTTGAAAGTAGGGACCTGCCGTATATACTCTGCAGAAATAGGCCCCTTAGTTGTTGGTGTTGGCACAACACTGTAAGCACTCACAGTTACTCTTGCTTGGTGCTGGAACGCCCTGCTGTCAACTATTATATCAGGAATTTTAATTACATATAATTGTTGAACAGTGGTAGTAAAAATTGGGCCTTTGATGGTGGTGCTGGTGCCACAACACTGTAAGCCCTGACAGTTACTCTTGGTGGGTGCAGCAATGGGCCCTGCTGTGAATTATTAGATCAAGAATTGTAATTGCATGCCCCTGTTGAACAGGGGCTGAAAAATTGGGCCTTTCGTGGTGGTGGTGGTGGTGGTGGTGGTGTTGCCACAACACTGTAAGCCCTCAGAGTTACTCTTGGTGGGTGCAGGAATGGGCCCTGCTGTGAATTATTAGATCAAGAATTGTAATTACATGCCCCTTTTGAACAGGGGCTGAAAAATTGGGCCTTTCGTGGTGGTGGTGGTGGTGGTGGCGTTGCCACAACACTGTAAGCCCTCAGAGTTACTCTTGGTGGGTGCAGCAATGGGCCCTGCTGTGAATTATTAGATCAAGAATTGTAATTGCATGCCCCTGTTGAACAGGGGCTGAAAAATTGGGCCTTAGGCACTGGTGGCACAACACTACAACCCCTCACAGATACTGTACTTGGAGCACAGCAATGAGCCCTGTTGCAAAGTATTGCTTCAAAAATTGTAATGACACGCCCCTGTTAAACAGGGGCTGAAAAATTGGGCCTTAGGCACTGGTGGCACAACACTACAACCCCTCACAGATACTGTACTTGGAGCACAGCAATGAGCCCTGTTGCAAAGTATTGCTTCAAAAATTGTAATGACACGCCCCTGTTAAACAGGGGCTGAAAAATTGGGCCTTAGGCACTGGTGCCACAACACTCCAACCCCTCACAGATACTGTACTTGGAGCACAGCAATGAGACCTATGGCAAATTATTGCTAAAAAAATTGTAATTACACGCCCCTGTAAAACAGGGGCTGAAAAATTGGGCCTTAGCCACTGGTGGCGGCACCCATAAACAAAAATGATCTTCCAAGCTATCATCATCAATCGTATCATTGAGGACTCGGAGGAGGAGGATAGCCAGTCAACATAACAGCACAGGCACTCAGCATCAGCATCAGTCTTGAAGGGATGTGACATGTTAAAATCAATTAGTCTGTTATATCAGCATCAGGTGTGTGGTAGCTGGTGGTGATCCAAGACTGGTTCATCTTGATGAAAGTCAGTCGATCAACCGAGTCGGTGGACAGGCGCACCCTGTGATCCGTGACAAATCCTCCAGCAGCACTGAATGTGCGTTCCGAAAGAACGCTGGATGCAGGACAGGCCAGTAGCTCAATTGCATACTGTGCAAGCTCTGGCCAGTGATCCATCCTCAAGACCCAGTAAGCCAGAGGATTTTCGGTGGGGAAGGTGTCCAAGTCTGACCTTGCCCCTAGATATTCCTGCACCATGTTTATCAGACGCTGGCGATGGTTGCTGGAACCGATCATACTTTGGGGCTGCGGACTAAAGAATTGTCTGAACGCATCGGTCAGACGGCCACCTTCCCCACCGCTCCTTCTTTGACTGGCCGAAGCCTCAGCAACTCGTTGTCCAGGACCAGGAGTTTGTAACCTCCCAGTCTCTGGGAACGCGTTGCACAGACCTTTCTGCAAGGCCTCCCGGAGTTGTCTCATCCTCTGCTCCCTCTGCGAAGGTAACATAAGGTCCGCAACCTTACCCTTGTACCGTGGATCAAGGAGAGTGGCCAGCCAGTAATGGTCCCTCTCCTTGATCCGAAGAATACAAGGATCCTTCCGCAGACTTTGCAGGATCAGGGAGGCCATGCAGCGTAGGTTTGCTGAGGCATTCGCTCCGGAGTCCTCTGGGTCACTAAGGACGACATGATCCGCAGCCACCTCCTCCCAGCCACGTACAAGTCCACTGGTTTCTTGGGACTGTAAATCATCCCTAAAAGACTGCTGCTGATGATGCTGAGTGCCAGCCTCCACCTCCATGCTGACACAATCCTCCTCCTCCTCCTCCTCCTCCTCCTCTTCCTCTTCCTGTGCGATGGGTGGGACAGAAGGAACACTGTCTGGGTAAAGGGGGCCTTGAGAGGCAAGGAAGTCCTCCTCTTCCTGCCTCTGTTCTGCCTCAAGTGCCCTGTCCATTATTCCACGCAGCGTGTGCTCCAACAGGTGGACAAGAGGTACAGTGTCACTGATGCATGCACTGTCACTGCTCACCATCCTCGTGGCCTCCTCAAATGGTGCCAGGACAGTGCATGCATCCCTGATCATGCCCCACTGGCGTGGAGAAAAAAAACCAAGCTCCCCTGACCCTGTCCTGGTGCCGTAGTCGCACAGGTACTCATTGATGGCCCTCTGCTGCGTGTGCAGCCGCTGCAGCATGGCCAACGTTGAGTTCCACCTGGTGGGCATGTCACATATAAGGCGGTTCTTGGGCAGGTTCAACTCCTTTTGCAGCTCAGCCAGGCGAGCACTGGCATTATAAGATCTGCGGAAATGCACACAGACTTTCCTGGCCTGCCTCAGGACATCCTGTAAGCCCGGGTACCTGCCCAAGAACCGCTGCACCACCAGGTTAAGGACGTGAGCCACACAGGGCACATGGGTCAGTTGTCCCTGTCGGAGGGCGGAGAGGAGGTTGGTGCCATTGTCGCAAACCACCATTCCTGGCTTAAGCTGGCGTGGCGTCAACCACCTCTCGGCCTGGCCCTGCAGAGCAGACAGGACCTCTGCCCCAGTGTGGCTTCTGTCCCCCAAACACACCAGCGCAAGCACGGCATGGCATCTTTTTGCCTGCGTACTTGCGTAGCCCCGTGAACAGCTACGGAGCACCGCTAGTTCATAGGACAAACCACAGGAAGAGGCCATGGAGGAAGAAGAAGAGGAGGGGGTGGAGGAGAGAGGTGTGTCACAACCAGTAGTAGCATTTTGGAGGCGTGGCGGTGGAACAACCTCCAACACTACTGCACCTTGTCCTGCATCCTTCCCAGCTGCCAAAAGTGTGACCCAATGGGCCGTGAAAGAAAGGTAACGTCCCTGTCCATGCCTGCTGGACCATGAGTCAGTGGTAATATGCACCTTACCGCTGACCGCCCTGTCCAGCGAGGCCAAGACATTGCCTTCCACATGCCGGTAGAGAGCCGGAATAGCCTTCCGTGAGAAAAAGTGGCGTTTGGGAACCTGCCACTGAGGAACCGCACATTGCACAAACTCACGGAAGGGGGCCGAGTCTACCAACTGAAAAGGCAGCAGTTGAAGCGCTAGCAATTTAGCCAAGCTAGCATTCAACCGCTGGGCATGTGGATGGCTGGGAGTGAACTTCTTTCGACGGTCCAGCAGCTGGGGCAGGGAAATTTGCCTGCTAGAATCGGACGTCGGTGTACTGCTAGCAGAGTGGCCGCAAGTACTTGGCTGTGACACACCTAATTCTACACCTTCATTCCTCTCAGTGCATGTTTCAGAGAGGACTGAAGTTATAGTGGGGTTGGAGATCCCAGCTGATGCGGTGCAAGGAGAGGTCCGCTTTGTTCTTTGGTGTGGGTCTTTGAGGTAGGCTTGCCAACGAGCTGCATGGCAGGTCAACATATGTCTGGTCAGGCATGTGGTATCCAAGCGGCTGATGTTTTGTCCACGCGATATACGCTTGAGACATATGTTGCAAACAGCAGCTGTGCGATCTGATGCACTAGCCTCAAAAAAGGCCCACACCAAGGAACTTTTTGAATGACGGGCAGAGGCTGCGCCCTGCACAGGCGGAGCTCTGCGGTGTGATTCCGTCGGTGTACTGCCCTTACGCTGGCCACTAAAGGGCATCCTGCCTCGTTGGAGATGTGCCTCCTCCTCATCCTCCTCCTCCTCCTCTCTCCTATTAGGCACCCACGTGGAGTCAGTGACCTCATCATCCCCTCCCTCCTCATCACTGGAGCCAATCTGGCAGTATGCTGCAGCTGCTGGAACATGACTGCCAGATTGGTGTCCTTCTTGAGCATCCCCTCTGTCTGCTCTCACGCTACTGCCTTCCTGTAGCTGGGTTTCATCATCAGACCCTTCGAAACGCTGGGCATCCTCCTGGAGCATGTACCCAACACTGTGCTCAAACAGTTCGGGGGACTCCTCAGGAGGAGGACATGGTGGGTCTAGGGAAGGAGTGACTGATGATGAGTCTGACATTGATACCAGGGAAGAGGACGCTTTGGCAGCTGCTTTGCCAGTACCCTGAGCCTGGGTGAGAGAGGATGAGGAGGAGGAGGAGGGCTTGGTCATCCACTCTACCAAGTCTTCGGCATGATGTGGCTCAACATGTCCAGCTGCCGAAAAGAAGGACAAGCGTGTCCCATGGCCATGTGCTGATGACAATGCACCGCGTCCACGACCAGCACTGTTGCCCCCAGACACAGAGCCTGCTTGCCCTCTTTTATTGCCTCCTGACTGTCTGCCTCTCCTTGTTTGCCTTCCAGACATTCTAATAGATGGCCTGCAGGGAGATGGGAAAAAAGCAATAAGGGCTACCTTCAGGTGTCCTTCTCTGTCCCTTTACTTAAGGATTTCTAAATATGGTTGAGGATTATTGCTTTTGCACAGAATAGCACAACGACAATTTCCCTCACTTTCCTTCTTTGTCCCTAGAAACAAGGACTGGCACAGTGAAAGAAACTGACACTCTCCCTACCTAGAGTTTTCTGTCCCTAGAAAAAATGTTTTTTTAAAGCACACTATAGCACAAGGAGAATTCCCCTCACTTTCCTTCTTTGTCCCTAGAAACAAGGACTGGCACAGTGAAAGAAACTGACACTCTCCCTACCTAGAGTTTTCTGTCCCTAGAAAAAATGTTTTTTTAAAGCACACTATAGCACAAGGAGAATTCCCCTCACTTTCCTTCTTTGTCCCTAGAAACAAGGACTGGCACAGTGAAATAAACTGACACTCTCCCTACCTAGAGTTTTCTGTCCCTAGAAAAAATGTTTTTTTAAAGCACACTATAGCACAAGGAGAATTCCCCTCACTTTCCTTCTTTGTCCCTAGAAACAAGGACTGGCACAGTGAAAGAAACTGACACTCTCCCTACCTAGAGTTTTCTGTCCCTAGAAAAAATGTTTTTTTAAAGCACACTATAGCACAAGGAGAATTCCCCTCACTTTCCTTCTTTGTCCCTAGAAACAAGGACTGGCACAGTGAAAGAAACTGACACTCTCCCTACCTAGAGTTTTCTGTCCCTAGAAAAAATGTTTTTTTAAAGCACACTATAGCACAAGGAGAATTCCCCTCACTTTCCTTCTTTGTCCCTAGAAACAAGGACTGGCACAGTGAAAGAAACTGACACTCTCCCTACCTAGAGTTTTCTGTCCCTAGAAAAAATGTTTTTTTAAAGCACACTATAGCACAAGGAGAATTCCCCTCACTTTCCTTCTTTGTCCCTAGAAACAAGGACTGGCACAGTGAAAGAAACTGACACTCTCCCTACCTAGAGTTTTCTGTCCCTAGAAAAAATGTTTTTTTAAAGCACACTATAGCACAAGGAGAATTCCCCTCACTTTCCTTCTTTGTCCCTAGAAACAAGGACTGGCACAGTGAAAGAAACTGACACTCTCCCTACCTAGAGTTTTCTGTCCCTAGAAAAAATGTTTTTTTAAAGCACACTATAGCACAAGGAGAATTCCCCTCACTTTCCTTCTTTGTCCCTAGAAACAAGGACTGGCACAGTGAAAGAAACTGACACTCTCCCTACCTAGAGTTTTCTGTCCCTAGAAAAAATGTTTTTTTAAAGCACACTATAGCACAAGGAGAATTCCCCTCACTTTCCTTCTTTGTCCCTAGAAACAAGGACTGGCACAGTGAAAGAAACTGACACTCTCCCTACCTAGAGTTTTCTGTCCCTAGAAAAAATGTTTTTTTAAAGCACACTATAGCACAAGGAGAATTCCCCTCACTTTCCTTCTTTGTCCCTAGAAACAAGGACTGGCACAGTGAAAGAAACTGACACTCTCCCTACCTAGAGTTTTCTGTCCCTAGAAAAAATGTTTTTTTAAAGCACACTATAGCACAAGGAGAATTCCCCTCACTTTCCTTCTTTGTCCCTAGAAACAAGGACTGGCACAGTGAAAGAAACTGACACTCTCCCTACCTAGAGTTTTCTGTCCCTAGAAAAAATGTTTTTTTAAAGCACACTATAGCACAAGGAGAATTCCCCTCACTTTCCTTCTTTGTCCCTAGAAACAAGGACTGGCACAGTGAAAGAAACTGACTGTCAGGGTCACCTGTGGCCAGGTGACAGATGCACACCGTAGGGGGACAGGAGTGCACCGCGAGGTAGTGAACCCTATGGCTGGCTTCTGTGGATAGGAAACTGGGTGGTTGTGGAAAGCGGGACCAGAGGAGCACAACCGGGATCCCAACGGAAGCGAGAGCCAAGATTCCCCAGGGCGCGGAGTCTAAGACCCAGCTGGTCTTCTCCAGGGCCTCTAGTGGTGAGGATGTTACGCTGCAGGCTGGGACCAGGTCGCGGCCCCTGGAGTTTCCTAGCTCACGCCCCGTAGGATAAGGGGAAGCAGCGGCACACGATAGAGAGAACCGAATAACAAGCCGAAGGTCAGGGGCCACAAGCAGACAAGGATAACGAAGAACGAGCCGAAGGTCAAGGGTCACGAGCAGACAGGGATGGTCGGGGACAAGCCAATAACGTAACAGAGAGACAGACGTAGCACACGGCAGGCAGGAACCCAAACACACAATGCCTAACAAACACGTTGATCAGCAAAGCAGGCTTGCAGTGCACAGGTTAATATAGTGTTCTGTGATAGGGCCTGGGGTGGAGTCAGGCTGGGAGGAGATTATAAAGGAAGCCAGGTGAAGGAGGTCTGGTCTCTAGATGAACACATGAGGAGGAAGGTAAGATGGCAGACAGACATTAATGCATATCCATGACAGTACCCTCCCTCTTATGGGCCCTCCCCCGCCTGGACCCAGGCTTAAAGGGAAATCTCTGATGAAACCTTCTCAACAGATGAGGTGCAGCGACATCAGATGCAGCGATCCAAGACGCCTCCTCAGGACCAAAACCTCTCCAATGCACAAGGTACTGAAGAATGCCTCTGCAGAGCCGAGAATCCAGAACTTGTCTAACCTCGTACTTAAGATTATCCTCAGAGACTGAAAACGAGGTAGGGAGATGACAAGAAGATCTATTGAGGACCAAAGGCTCTCTAGGAATAAGCAAGGGCATGAGAGGATCAACAGGAATCTGAGGAGGGTCCCCTAGACCCTTAAAGGGGAACTGGTCATCTTGCACAGGACCATCAGACTGGGCAGATGTCAGTGGAACCCTGAAGTCAGGTTGGTTAGAAGGTGACATGTCGCCGGAGTCAAGCTGAATAGCTGAAGGACAAGCAGAATGTCCCGAACAAGAAAAAGTAAGAGGCTCACTGGGCATGGGCTGGACTGGCATAACTAGTACAGAGGCAGAGTGAATAGCTGAGTCAGGTGTAGCGACTACCTGAATCGCATCGCAAGACGTAGCGACTGCAGGACTTGTAGACAAGCTAGCCTGGCTGTGCGTCCAAGGGTGGTTAGGGACAGAGAAATGTAAATGGTTATGCAACCTGGAATGAATGACCGGCTCAGATTCACAGGGGGCAACCTTGGGTAGACAGGACGAGGAACAGGAGGGACCCCAAGCCAGGATCTGTCCAGTAGTCCAGTCCACATGAGGAGAATGGAGCTGTAACCATGGGAGACCCAAAATTATAGGCGTTGAGGCCTTGGGTAAGATAAGGAAGGATATCCACTCCTGGTGGAGTGTACCCACCGACATCTTAACAGGGAGGGTCTGGAAGCGGATAGGTCCCCCTGGGAGAACAGTACCATCAATCGCCAAGACCACCAATGGCGTGGTGAGGGGCAAAAGAGTAAGTCTCATGGACGATGCGATTTCCCAGTCCATGAAATTACCAGCGGCTCCGGAATCCAGATATGCTGAGACCGAATGAGAAGAAGCACCAACATGAAGGAACACAGAAAGCAGAAGACGAGAAGGGGAAGGTGATATTTCTGGGTCCAATACTCCACTTTCCAGATGAAGTGGACCCAAACGTTTTTCTGGACAAAGAGAGCAAGTGTCACGAAAATGACCTTTGCCCCCACAGTAGAGACACAGGCCTAGATTTCTGCGCCTAGCACGTTCCTCTGGGGATAGCCTGGTCCTGCCCAGCTGCATGGGTTCCTCAGCTGGCAGGAGATGCTCCACGGGTCGAGGAGAGGGGAGCTCAGGCTGACTAAGGACCAAGGAGTGCTGGCGCCGCTTTTCTAGGGTCCTTTCCTGAAAGCGAATATCGATCTGGTTACACAAGGAGATAACTCCGTCCAGATCAGTGGGGATGGTTCTTCCTGCTAATTCATCCTTCACTCTATCAGAAAGGCCATGCAAAAAGGTTGCGACTAAGGCCTCATTGTTCCAGCTCAACTCAGCCGACAGTATGCGGAAATTAAGGGCGTACTGTCCCACTGAAGCAGACTCTTGGCGGAGACGTAGAAGGGCGCTGGCCGCTGAAGAGACACGAGTCGGTTCTTCAAAGATATTCCGAAAAAGTTTCAAGAAGCCAGACAGGCTAGAAACCACTGGATCATTCAGTTCCCACAGAGGGGCTGCCCAGGCTAAAGCTTCACCGGAGAGGAGGGAAATGATATAGGCTACCTTTGCCCTATCAGACAGAAAGTTTTGAGGCTGAAGCTCAAAATGAATCGTGCATTGGCTAAGGAACCCTCTGCAGGCCTTGGAGTCCCCAGAGAAACGGAACGGAGCTGGCAGTATTAGTGAGTGTGTGGCTGCGACTGGTGCGATAGGTACCACCGCTGGTTGTACTTGAGGTTGCGGATTCGGGGTTCCCAAGGAGGCCTGAAGCTGCTCGAATCGAGAAGCCAGATCCTGGAGGAATCGCATCACCTGAGTCTGATTCGATTCCTGGGTTTCAAGTCTGTGGACTATGCCCTGCAATGGATCATCCGCGGGGATCGGGATGTCAGCCGGGTCCATGGCTGATCAAACTGTCAGGGTCACCTGTGGCCAGGTGACAGATGCACACCGTAGGGGGACAGGAGTGCACCGCGAGGTAGTGAACCCTATGGCTGGCTTCTGTGGATAGGAAACTGGGTGGTTGTGGAAAGCGGGACCAGAGGAGCACAACCGGGATCCCAACGGAAGCGAGAGCCAAGATTCCCCAGGGCGCGGAGTCTAAGACCCAGCTGGTCTTCTCCAGGGCCTCTAGTGGTGAGGATGTTACGCTGCAGGCTGGGACCAGGTCGCGGCCCCTGGAGTTTCCTAGCTCACGCCCCGTAGGATAAGGGGAAGCAGCGGCACACGATAGAGAGAACCGAATAACAAGCCGAAGGTCAGGGGCCACAAGCAGACAAGGATAACGAAGAACGAGCCGAAGGTCAAGGGTCACGAGCAGACAGGGATGGTCGGGGACAAGCCAATAACGTAACAGAGAGACAGACGTAGCACACGGCAGGCAGGAACCCAAACACACAATGCCTAACAAACACGTTGATCAGCAAAGCAGGCTTGCAGTGCACAGGTTAATATAGTGTTCTGTGATAGGGCCTGGGGTGGAGTCAGGCTGGGAGGAGATTATAAAGGAAGCCAGGTGAAGGAGGTCTGGTCTCTAGATGAACACATGAGGAGGAAGGTAAGATGGCAGACAGACATTAATGCATATCCATGACACTGACACTCTCCCTACCTAGAGTTTTCTGTCCCTAGAAAAAATGTTTTTTTAAAGCACACTATAGCACAAGGAGAATTCCCCTCACTTTCCTTCTTTGTCCCTAGAAACAAGGACTGGCACAGTGAAAGAAACTGACACTCTCCCTACCTAGAGTTTTCTGTCCCTAGAAAAAATGTTTTTTTAAAGCACACTATAGCACAAGGAGAATTCCCCTCACTTTCCTTCTTTGTCCCTAGAAACAAGGACTGGCACAGTGAAAGAAACTGACACTCTCCCTACCTAGAGTTTTCTGTCCCTAGAAAAAATGTTTTTTTAAAGCACACTATAGCACAAGGAGAATTCCCCTCACTTTCCTTCTTTGTCCCTAGAAACAAGGACTGGCACAGTGAAAGAAACTGACACTCTCCCTACCTAGAGTTTTCTGTCCCTAGAAAAAATGTTTTTTTAAAGCACACTATAGCACAAGGAGAATTCCCCTCACTTTCCTTCTTTGTCCCTAGAAACAAGGACTGGCACAGTGAAAGAAACTGACACTCTCCCTACCTAGAGTTTTCTGTCCCTAGAAAAAATTTTTTTTTAAAGCACACTATAGCACAAGGAGAATTCCCCTCACTTTCCTTCTTTGTCCCTAGAAACAAGGACTGGCACAGTGAAAGAAACTGACACTCTCCCTACCTAGAGTTTTCTGTCCCTAGAAAAAATGTTTTTTTAAAGCACACTATAGCACAAGGAGAATTCCCCTCACTTTCCTTCTTTGTCCCTAGAAACAAGGACTGGCACAGTGAAAGAAACTGACACTCTCCCTACCTAGAGTTTTCTGTCCCTAGAAAAAATGTTTTTTTAAAGCACACTATAGCACAAGGAGAATTCCCCTCACTTTCCTTCTTTGTCCCTAGAAACAAGGACTCGCACAGTAAAACACACTGACACTCTCCCTACCTATCCTTCTCTTTCCCTAAACTAAAGGAATCCAGGTTAAGCAAGAAAGAAATAAATGTCACTGTCCCTGCCTATGCTTGTCTTTCCCTGCTCCGGAACACACTACACTAGGCCACCGTGCTGGCGGCCTTTTATAGTGTGGGGCGTGTACTAAACACCCTCAGCAATAATTGGCCACAGGCATCCTGCTGGAGGCTGGCCCACTGGAGGGGTACTCCTGTCAGGAGGAGGAGGTGGAGGTGTAGCAGAAGGGGGTGGGGCAGAAGAAGAAGGTGGAGGTGTAGCAGAAGGGGGTGGGGCAGAAGAAGAAGGTGGAGGTGTAGCAGAAGGGGGTGGGGCAGAAGAAGAAGGTGGAGGTGTAGCAGAAGGGGGTGGGGCAGAAGGTGGAGGTGTAGCAGAAGAGGGTGGGGCAGAAGGTGGAGGTGTAGCAGAAGGGGGTGGGGCAGAAGGTGGAGGTGTAGCAGAAGGGGGTGGGGCAGAAGGTGGAGGTGTAGCAGAAGGGGGTGGGGCAGAAGAGGAAGGTGGAGGTGGAGGTTGAGGTTGGGTCAGTTGGGCCACCTCACATATGGCGGTATTGGGGGTAATTTGCTCCATCACCCCCTTGTTGAGCAAGGTGATGAGCAGGGGCTCGCATAGGAGGCGTTGCTCCATGCTCATCACCTTGAACTTAGCCTCCACTAGGCCGGCAATGGCCTCTTCAGGGGATGTGGGCTCCTTGAGGGTGGCATGGGCCTCTTTAATAAGGGCCATTGCTGCCCCACTGGTGGTCCTGTCCCTCCTGCCTCTTTTGTGAAGCCGGATGGGAGGCACCTGGGATCTGGTGCTTCTCCTTTGCCCTGCCACCTCCTGTCTGCCACTGGGCCCTGCCACCTCCTGGCTGCCCCTGGGCCCTGCCACCTCCTGGCTGCCACTGGGCCCTGCCACCTCCTGGCTGCCACTGGGCCCTGCCACCTCCTGGCTGCCACTGGGCCCTTCCTCCTCCTGCCTGACAGTTTCCAGACCCTCCTCCTGGCTGATTTCATCCTGTGTATGAAAAAGGAACATAGTTTAATATGTTGGTTTAATCTTTGCATCAAACTTTGTAATCCTGATGGAAGCAATTAGAATGTAAATGCATAAATCCTTGCTTTAAATTTACCACTACATCAGCTTGACTATTTACCACACAATTAAGTGCAGAATAATGTCTACAGATCATGATTTCACTTGTGGAATACAAAATAATGTATGTTTCTCATCCTGACATATTTGGGAAACATTAATTTTATCCCACTACATTTTCAGTTAATACTATACCTGGCTCCAGATGGACAAATCAGGATCATCCAGGATGGCTGCCTCCTCTTGCTCCAGAGAAGGCTCAGGTTGGCTGCAGGGAAGTCTGGGGGGAAGAGTGGAGAGTGATGGCCTTGGCTCAATGTGGTCATCCAGGAAGGACATCCTACTGTAGTACCACAAAATCGGGACATAAACATCATCTGCTGCTGCTCCTGACTAGGGATGAGCTCGGTGTTTGAGTCGAACATACGTTCGACTCGAAGATCGGCTGTTCGATCGTTCGACGAAGATCGAATGATTTGGGCCGTTCGCGCCTAATTCGAGTGACGCGAACGGCCCACAATGCACTACGCCATCACAGTGTCATCCAGGCGCTGTGATTGGCCAAGCATGCACTGTGACCCCGCATGCTTGGCCAATCACAGCGCCGGCAGCGAGGAGAGCAATGATTGGCCACAGGCAGGATGCCTGTGGCCAATTATTGCTGAGGGTGTTTAGTACACGCCCCACACTATAAAAGGCCGCCAGCACGGCGGCCTAGTGTAGTGTGTTCCGGAGCAGGGAAAGAGAAGCATAGGCAGGGACAGTGACATTTTTTTTTCTTGCTTAACCTGGATTCCTTTAGTTTAGGGAAAGAGAAGGATAGGTAGGGAGAGTGTCAGTGTGTTTTACTGTGCTAATCCTTGTTTGTAGGGACAGGGAAGGACAGTGAGGGAAATTCTCCTTGTGCTATAGTGTGCTAAAGCATTGATCATCAACCATCTTTAAAAAAACATTTTTTATAGGGACAGAAAACTATAGGTAGGGAGAGTGATCAATGCTTTAGCACACTAAAGCGTGTTTTACTGTGCTAATCCTTGTTTGTAGGGACAGGGAAGGACAGTGAGGGAAATTCTCCTTGTGCTATAGTGTGCTAAAGCATTGATCATCAACCATCTTTAAAAAAAATTTTTTTTATAGGGACAGAAAACTATAGGTAGGGAGAGTGTCCGTGTGTTTTACTGTGCTAATCCTTGTTTGTAGGGACAGGGAAGGACAGTGAGGGAAATTCTCCTTGTGCTATAGTGTGCTAAAGCATTGATCATCAACCATCTTTAAAAAAATTTTTTTTATAGGGACAGAAAACTATAGGTAGGGAGAGTGTCAGTGTGTTTTACTGTGCTAATCCTTGTTTGTAGGGACAGGGAAGGACAGTGAGGGGAATTCTCCTTGTGCTATAGTGTGCTAAAGCATTGATCATCAAGCATCTTTAAAAAAAAATTTTTTATAGGGACAGAAAACTATAGGTAGGGAGAGTGTCAGTGTGTTTTACTGTGCTAATCCTTGTTTGTAGGGACAGGGAAGGACAGTGAGGGAAATTCTCCTTGTGCTATAGTGTGCTAAAGCATTGATCATCAACCATCTTTAAAAAAACATTTTTTATAGGGACAGAAAACTATAGGTAGGGAGAGTGTCAGTGTGTTTTACTGTGCTAATCCTTGTTTGTAGGGACAGGGAAGGACAGTGAGGGAAATTCTCCTTGTGCTATAGTGTGCTAAAGCATTGATCATCAACCATCTTTAAAAAAAAAAAAATTATAGGGACAGAAAACTATAGGTAGGGAGAGTGTCAGTGTGTTTTACTGTGCTAATCCTTGTTTGTAGGGACAGGGAAGGACAGTGAGGGAAATTCTCCTTGTGCTATACTGTGCTAAAGCATTGATCATCAACCATCTTTAAAAAAACATTTTTTATAGGGACAGAAAACTATAGGTAGGGAGAGTGTCAGTGTGTTTTACTGTGCTAATCCTTGTTTGTAGGGACAGGGAAGGACAGTGAGGGAAATTCTCCTTGTGCTATAGTGTGCTAAAGCATTGATCATCAACCATCTTTAAAAAAAAATTTTTTATAGGGACAGAAAACTATAGGTAGGGAGAGTGTCAGTGTGTTTTACTGTGCTAATCCTTGTTTGTAGGGACAGGGAAGGACAGTGAGGGAAATTCTCCTTGTGCTATACTGTGCTAAAGCATTGATCATCAACCATCTTTAAAAAAACATTTTTTATAGGGACAGAAAACTATAGGTAGGGAGAGTGTCAGTGTGTTTTACTGTGCTAATCCTTGTTTGTAGGGACAGGGAAGGACAGTGAGGGAAATTCTCCTTGTGCTATACTGTGCTAAAGCATTGATCATCAACCATCTTTAAAAACATTTTTTTTATAGGGACAGAAAACTATAGGTAGGGAGAGTGTCAGTGTGTTTTACTGTGCTAATCCTTGTTTGTAGGGACAGGGAAGGACAGTGAGGGAAATTCTCCTTGTGCTATACTGTGCTAAAGCATTGATCATCAACCATCTTTAAAAAAACATTTTTTATAGGGACAGAAAACTATAGGTAGGGAGAGTGTCAGTGTGTTTTACTGTGCTAATCCTTGTTTGTAGGGACAGGGAAGGACAGTGAGAGAAATTCTCCTTGTGCTATAGTGTGCTAAAGCATTGATCATCAACCATCTTTAAAAAAAAATTTTTTATAGGGACAGAAAACTATAGGTAGGGAGAGTGTCAGTGTGTTTTACTGTGCTAATCCTTGTTTGTAGGGACAGGGAAGGACAGTGAGGGAAATTCTCCTTGTGCTATAGTGTGCTAAAGCATTGATCATCAACCATCTTTAAAAAAAATTTTTTTATAGGGACAGAAAACTATAGGTAGTGTGAGGGGGTTAGCTCGGCAGCGGGTGTGTGTGACCCCCGGGATGGGCTCCCCACACAAAACAGGCCCAGCAAACGGAGGTTGTGGTTTTCAAAATCAAAAAGGTGCGGTTTATTTTCTATTTACAGTGACAAAACACAGCAAAGCAAAAGAAACATAAACAAAATAAATCCTGGTCAAGTTGACCTCTGACTAAACATACAGGTTTCCTAACTAACAACTGGGATCAGCCTAGTGCTGTCCTAGTCCCTAAGTCCCTGGTTTTAAATGTCCAAGCAAATAGCCACACAGGCTTTGTCTCACCGCACAGGGGTTCACTCTCCCTAGACAGTCCACACAGGTCTGGTTCCAGGCATGAGCTAACATCTAATGAAGCTGGGAGTTCTTATAGAGGCCTAAATGAGCTGACAAGCTTCAGCTGGTCTCATCAACTCCCTGTCTGCACGACGCCCAGCACTCTCCCTAGAGGTATGAGTCATCCATGAGCCCACTAGCCTTAGCTGGGCTTATACAACTCTCCACCTAGTTGTATAAGTCGGCGTAAAGCCTGAATCTGGGCGAAATATATCTACCCCCCTGGATGCAACCAGGTGACTTTACCTTCCTGCTGTCACATACCCCCCCCTCTTGTTTTAACCTCGGGGTTGGAACACCAGCAATCAGGCATTCATGTACTCGAGACAAAGCATCCACATTCCCCATTTGAACGCCAGGGCGATGCTTTACTGTGAAGTTGAATTCCTGGAGGGCCAGGAACCACCTATTCACTCTTCTATTTGTTTCCTTGTTTTGAGCCATCCACTTTAACGGAGCGTGATCCGTAACCATGTCAAAGTGCCTACCTAGCAGGTAGTACCGAAGGGAATCTAGAGCCCACTTCACCGCTAAACACTCCTTTTCAACGGTGGCGTAATTTACCTCATGGGACTTCAACTTCCTGCTGAGGTAAATGACTGGGTGCTCTTCCCCGTTCCAGACCTGGGACAATACTGCTCCTAACCCCACATCTGACGCATCACTTTGTACGACAAAGTCTTTAGAGAAGTCGGGTGAGTACAACACTGGCTGGCTACATAAGGCTTGTTTCAAGAATTGGAATGCTGCCTCAGCCTCGGGGGTCCATTTAATCATGACCGACCCTTTCCCCTTCGTCAGGTTGGTTAGGGGCACAGCCTTAGAAGCAAAGTGGGGAATGAATCGCAGATAATACCCAGCGATTCCCAGAAAGGCTCGTACCTGCTTCTTGCTGTTGGGACGTGGCCAACTCTGGATGGCCTCGACTTTGTTGAGTTGGGGTTTTATTACTCCCCTCCCAATGGTGTACCCAAGATATTTGGCCTCCTCCTGCCCAATGGTACACTTCTTGGGGTTAGCCGTAAACCCCGCTTCCCGAACAGAGTCCAGGACTGCTTGCACTTTTGGCAGATGTGAGGCCCAATCTGTGCTATGGACAATTACGTCATCCAGGTAAGCCGCAGCATACTTCCGATGGGGCCTCAGCATCTGGTCCATTTTCCGCTGGAATGTGGCCGGCGCATTCTGTAACCCGAACGGCATTCTCTTATATTGGAACGCCCCGTCTGGGGTTACAAATGCGGTTTTCTCTTTGGCCGACTTGGCCAGGGGGATTTGCCAATACCCTTTTGTGAGGTCAAGAGTCCTCATGTATCGGGCTGTTCCCAGCCGGTCGATCAACTCATCTATACGTGGCATGGGGTAGGTGTCAAATTTTGTAACTTTGTTCAACTGACGAAAATCGTTACAAAATCGCCAGCTCCCATCCGGTTTAGGCACCAACACGATGGGACTAGACCAATCACTTTGGGACTCCTCTATCACCCCTAAGTTCAGCATTTTCTGTACTTCCTCCCGTATTGCCTCCCGTCGGGCCTCTGGGATCCGATAGGGTTTTAACTTCACCCTTTCACCGGGCGGGGTAATGATGTCATGCTCTACCCCAGATGTTTGTCCCGGCAGCTCAGAGAATACCTCCTTGTTGCGAAGCACAAACTCCTTAACCTCCTGTTGTTGGGGTTGTGACAAGGTGGCTGCTATTCCAACCTCAGGAATCACGCAACCAGTTTGAGCTGGTGACCAAGTGTCTGCGACTAGGGACTCTCTATCCCTCCAGGCTTTCAACAGATTAACGTGATAGATCTGTTCGGGCTTTCGCCTTCCTGGTTGTCTGACCTTGTAATTCACTTCGCTCACTTTTTCCATTATCTCGTAGGGGCCTTGCCATTTGGCAAGGAATTTACTTTCAACCGTAGGGACAAGTACCAGTATCCTATCCCCCGGGGAAAAGGTACGGGTCTTGGCTCCACGGTTGTACACTCTCTGCTGTGCTAACTGCGCTTGGGCCAAATGTTCCTTCACGATGGGCATTACCTGTGCAATTCGGTCTTGCATCAGGGCGACATGCTCAATCACACTCCTGTGGGGAGAACTCTCACTTTCCCAAGTTTCCTTGGCAATATCCAACAGCCCTCTTGGGTGTCTCCCATACAGTAACTCAAAGGGGGAGAATCCCGTAGAGGATTGGGGCACCTCCCTAATAGCAAACATCAGATAAGGAAGTAGACAGTCCCAATCCTTTCCATCTCTATCCACCACTTTCTTCAACATTTGTTTTAGGGTTTTGTTGAATCTTTCAACCAGCCCATCGGTTTGGGGGTGATACACAGATGTACGTAATTGCGTCACTTTGAATAATTTACACAGCTCCTTCATAACCCGGGACATAAAGGGTGTACCTTGGTCCGTAAGCAGTTCTTTACAAATACCCACCCGGCTAAACACAAGAGATAGCTCTTTGGCTATGGTTTTGGCCGAGGTATTTCGGAGAGGGATCGCTTCTGGATAACGGGTGGCATAGTCCATTATAACTAATATGTACTGGTGCCCCCTAGCGGACTTGATTATAGGACCTACCAAATCCATGGCGATCCTCTCAAACGGGACCTCAATGATGGGTAGAGGGACCAGCGGGCTACGGAAATGTGGCATCGGGGCCGACCTCTGACACACAGGGCAGGAGGAACAATAATTTTCTACGTCCTTCATCACCCCCGGCCAATAGAATCTCTGTAATACCCTCTCTCGGGTTTTCTCTGTCCCCAGATGACCTCCAAGAATGTGCCCATGGGCCAACTCCAACACCAACTTCCTGTAAGGTTTGGGCACCACAAGCTGCTCAACGGTTTCTTCTGCCCTTTTTGCCACCCGATACAGTAGGTCCTTCTCTACGCTGAAGTATGGGTAAGTGCAGGTATTATCTGGGTTCACTAACTCGCCATCTATTTTCACTACGTTTTCCCGTGCCTTTATTAGGGCGGGGTCTTTCAACTGTTCTGTGGCAAAGTTTTCCCTGTGAACCTCAAGATCAGAAAACTCCACAGACGGTAGGTTTTCATCTGAGGAGGTGGGCTCCTCTCCAGTTTCTTGAGTCTCCCCTGCCAATACTGATAAGGGAAATTCCGGAGAGTCCTCACCACTCTCAGGGGAGTTTTGGCTATCACATTCCTGGTACATAGGGGCACCAGTGAGGGGCTCAGGATCTTCCCACAGTTCCCAGAACTTCGGAAAATCCCTTCCCACAATGGCGTCATGCGGTAACTGAGATACTAAGCCCACTGGATGAGAGAGGGTACCTTTGGGGGTCTCGAAACACACTGTAGTCACTGGATACTCTCGGGTGTCCCCATGCACACAAATAACAGCTACCTTGCTATTCCCAGAGACCTCTGTTTTAACTAACTCAGCCTTTATCAGGGTCACAAGGCTACCTGAATCCAGCAATACCACAACATTTCTACCATTAACACACATTTTGCATAAATGTTTCTCAGTTCCTCGAATGGCAGTGCATGCGACTGTCGCACACAGCGACTGACGTCTGCCCGTCAGAAAGTCACACTGCATGGGTTCCTCCACAACCGGGCAATTGGCTGCAATATGTCCCGCTTGCCGGCAGCGGTAGCAAACGATCCTTCTTGCCGCCTCTTGAGCCGCTGATTTCCCAGGCTGTTCTCGCCAAACTTGGGGTAGAGCTCCCACCCTCTCACTCTCTCCACCCTTACCCCTTGGAATCCTCTTATCCGCCCCTGGGGATGGTCTGGTCTTAGGGTGGAAAGTCCGAGTGTCTCTGGAAGAGGCCGTCAGGTTCTCTGTAGCCAAGTATTTCTCCACACGATCCACAAGACCATCGGCCGTCTCTGGGTCTCCATGGCTTACCCACTTTTGGATGGCAGTAGGAAGAGCTCTCAAAAACCGATCCATTACAACACGTTCCACAATCTTTGGTGCGGACAAAGTCTCTGGCTGTAGCCACTTTCTGCTCAGGTGAATGAGATCATACATTTGAGACCTGGGGGGTTTTCCAAGCTGGAAAGTCCAGTTATGCACACGCTGAGCCCGGACAGCCTGGGTGACACCCAGCCTTGCCAATATTTCAGCTTTTAGCATCACATAGTCTTTTGCTTGGTTAGGCTCTAGGTCATAGTAAGCTTTCTGCGATTCACCAGTTAACAGAGGAGCCACCAGTCCAGCCCACTGCTCCTCAGGCCACTTTTCTCTTTCAGCGGTCCTTTCAAATGTGGTCAAAAATACCTCTGGATCATCCTCTCCAGTCATTTTTGTCAATAAACGACTCACCCCAAAGGACGCGGTATTAGTGGGACGGCTTTCCTCACTGGTCTGCGGACGTTGCTGCATTACTGCTTCCATCTGTTGTTGTAGTCTCTGCTCTTGCTTCTGCAACAGGTCTATGAAGCGGGCCTCAGATTGCTGCTGGGCTTGTTGCTGAGCCTCCAGACTCTGTTGCAAAGTTGCGTTTGTCTGCTGCTGGGCTGCAAGGCTCTGTTGATGAGCTTGCTGCTGGGCTGCGAAGTTCTGTTGTTGAGCTGCAAGGCTCTGTTGATGAGCTGCAAGGCTCTTTTGCAAACCTGCATTTGTCTGCTGTTGATTGGCATTTGCTAGAGCCAGCTGCTTCAGTATCTCCTCCATGCTGGCTTAAAAAAAACTGCCCGCATTCTCCACCAACTGTGAGGGGGTTAGCTCGGCAGCGGGTGTGTGTGACCCCCGGGATGGGCTCCCCACACAAAACAGGCCCAGCAAACGGAGGTTGTGGTTTTCAAAATCAAAAAGGTGCGGTTTATTTTCTATTTACAGTGACAAAACACAGCAAAGCAAAAGAAACATAAACAAAATAAATCCTGGTCAAGTTGACCTCTGACTAAACATACAGGTTTCCTAACTAACAACTGGGATCAGCCTAGTGCTGTCCTAGTCCCTAAGTCCCTGGTTTTAAATGTCCAAGCAAATAGCCACACAGGCTTTGTCTCACCGCACAGGGGTTCACTCTCCCTAGACAGTCCACACAGGTCTGGTTCCAGGCATGAGCTAACATCTAATGAAGCTGGGAGTTCTTATAGAGGCCTAAATGAGCTGACAAGCTTCAGCTGGTCTCATCAACTCCCTGTCTGCATTACGCCCAGCACTCTCCCTAGAGGTATGAGTCATCCATGAGCCCACTAGCCTTAGCTGGGCTTATACAACTCTCCACCTAGTTGTATAAGTCGGCGTAAAGCCTGAATCTGGGCGAAATATATCTACCCCCCTGGATGCAACCAGGTGACTTTACCTTCCTGCTGTCACAGTAGGGAGAGTGTCAGTGTGTTTTACTGTGCTAATCCTTGTTTGTAGGGACAGGGAAGGACAGTGAGGGAAATTCTCCTTGTGCTATACTGTGCTAAAGCATTCCTCATCAACCATCTTTGAAATCCTTGTTTTTTGGACAGTCAGGGAAATTGTCGTTGTGCTATTCTGTGCGAAAGCAATCATCCTCAACCATATTTAGAAATCCTTAAGTAAAGGGACAGAGAAGGACACCTAAAGGTAGCCCTTATTGCTTTTTTCCCATCTCCCTGCAGGCCATCCATTAGAATGTCTGGAAGGCAAACAAGGAGAGGCAGACAGTCAGGAGGCAATAAAAGAGGGCAAGCAGGCTCTGTGTCTGGGGGCAACAGTGCTGGTCGTGGACGCGGTGCATTGTCATCAGCACATGGCCATGGGACACGCTTGTCCTTCTTTTCGGCAGCTGGACATGTTGAGCCACATCATGCCGAAGACTTGGTAGAGTGGATGACCAAGCCCTCCTCCTCCTCCTCATCCTCTCTCACCCAGGCTCAGGGTACTGGCAAAGCAGCTGCCAAAGCGTCGTCTTCCCTGGTATCAATGTCAGACTCATCATCAGTCACTCCTTCCCTAGACCCACCATGTCCTCCTCCTGAGGAGTCCCCCGAACTGTTTGAGCACAGTGTTGGGTACATGCTCCAGGAGGATGCCCAGCGTTTCGAAGGGTCTGATGGTGAAACCCAGCTACAGGAAGGCAGTAGCGTGAGAGCAGACAGAGGGGATGCTCAAGAAGGACACCAATCTGGCAGTCATGTTCCAGCAGCTGCAGCATACTGCCAGATTGGCTCCAGTGATGAGGAGGGAGGGGATGATGAGGTCACTGACTCCACGTGGGTGCCTAATAGGAGAGAGGAGGAGGAGGAGGATGAGGAGGAGGCACATCTCCAACGAGGCAGGATGCCCTTTGGTGGCCAGCGTAAGGGCAGTACACCGACGGAATCACACCGCAGAGCTCCGCCTGTGCAGGGCGCTGCCTCTGCCCGTCATTCAAAAAGTTCTTTGGTGTGGGCCTTTTTTGAGGCTAGTGCATCAGATCGCACAGCTGCTGTTTGCAACATATGTCTCAAGCGTATATCGCATGGCCAAAACATCAGCCGCTTGGGTACCACATGCCTGACCAGACATATGTTGACCTGCCATGCAGCTCGTTGGCAAGCCTACCTCAAAGACCCACACCAAAGAACAAAGCGGACCTCTCCTTGCACCGCATCAGCTGGGATCTCCAACCCCACTATAACTTCAGTCCTCTCTGAAACATGCACTGAGAGGAATGAAGGTGTAGAATTAGGTGTGTCACAGCCAAGTACTTGCGGCCACTCTGCTAGCAGTACACCGACGTCCGATTCTAGCAGGCAAATTTCCCTGCCCCAGCTGCTGGACCGTCGAAAGAAGTTCACTCCCAGCCATCCACATGCCCAGCGGTTGAATGCTAGCTTGGCTAAATTGCTAGCGCTTCAACTGCTGCCTTTTCAGTTGGTAGACTCGGCCCCCTTCCGTGAGTTTGTGCAATGTGCGGTTCCTCAGTGGCAGGTTCCCAAACGCCACTTTTTCTCACGGAAGGCTATTCCGGCTCTCTACCGGCAAGCATGTGGAAGGCAATGTCTTGGCCTCGCTGGACAGGGCGGTCAGCGGTAAGGTGCATATTACCGCTGACTCATGGTCCAGCAGGCATGGACAGGGACGTTACCTTTCTTTCACGGCCCATTGGGTCACTCTTTTGGCAGCTGGGAAGGATGCAGGACAAGGTGCAGTAGTGTTGGAGGTTGTTCCACCGCCACGCCTCCAAAATGCTACTACTGGTTGTGACACACCTCTCTCCTCCACCCCCTCCTCTTCTTCTTCCTCCATGGCCTCTTCCTGTGGTTTGTCCTCGGAACCAGCGGTGCTCCGTAGGCGTTCAAGGGGCTACGCAAGTACGCAGGCAAAAAGATGCCATGCCGTGCTTGCGCTGGTGTGTTTGGAGGACAGAAGCCACACTGGGGCAGAGGTCCTGTCTGCTCTGCAGGGCCAGGCCGAGAGGTGGTTGACGCCACGCCAGCTTAAGCCAGGAATGGTGGTTTGCGACAATGGCACCAACCTCCTCTCCGCCCTCCGACAGGGACAACTGACCCATGTGCCCTGTGTGGCTCACGTCCTTAACCTGGTGTTGCAGCGGTTCTTGGGCAGGTACCCAGGCTTACAGGATGTCCTGAGGCAGGCCAGGAAAGTCTGTGTGCATTTCCGCAGATCTTATAATGCCAGTGCTCGCCTGGCTGAGCTGCAAAAGGAGTTGAACCTGCCCAAGAACCGCCTTATATGTGACATGCCCACCAGGTGGAACTCAACGTTGGCCATGCTGCAGCGGCTGCACACGCAGCAGAGGGCCATCAATGAGTACCTGTGCGACTACGGCACCAGGACAGGGTCAGGGGAGCTTGGTTTTTTTTCTCCACGCCAGTGGGGCATGATCAGGGATGCATGCACTGTCCTGGCACCATTTGAGGAGGCCACGAGGATGGTGAGCAGTGACAGTGCATGCATCAGTGACACTGTACCTCTTGTCCACCTGTTGGAGCACACGCTGTGTGGAATAATGGACAGGGCACTTGAGGCAGAACAGAGGCAGGAAGAGGAGGACTTCCTTGCCTCTCAAGGCCCCCTTTACCCAGACAGTGTTCCTTCTGTCCCACCCATCGCACAGGAAGAGGAGGAGGAGGAGGAGGAGGAGGAGGATTGTGTCAGCATGGAGGTGGAGGCTGGCACTCAGCATCATCAGCAGCAGTCTTTTAGGGATGATTTACAGTCCCAAGAAACCAGTGGACTTGTACGTGGCTGGGAGGAGGTGGCTGCGGATCATGTCGTCCTTAGTGACCCAGAGGACTCCGGACCGAATGCCTCAGCTAACCTACGCTGCATGGCCTCCCTGATCCTGCAAAGTCTGCGGAAGGATCCTCGTATTCTTCGGATCAAGGAGAGGGACCATTACTGGCTGGCCACTCTCCTTGATCCACGGTACAAGGGTAAGGTTGCGGACCTTATGTTACCATCGCAGAGGGAGCAGAGGATGAGACAACTCCGGGAGGCCTTGCAGAAAGGTCTGTGCAACGCGTTCCCAGAGACTGGGAGGTTACAAACTCCTGGTCCTGGACAACGAGTTGCTGAGGCTTCGGCCAGTCAAAGAAGGAGCGGTGGGGAAGGTGGCCGTCTGACCGATGCGTTCAGACAATTCTTTAGTCCGCAGCCCCAAAGTATGATCGGTTCCAGCAACCATCGCCAGCGTCTGATAAACATGGTGCAGGAATATCTAGGGGCAAGGTCAGACTTGGACACCTTCCCCACCGAAAATCCTCTGGCTTACTGGGTCTTGAGGATGGATCACTGGCCAGAGCTTGCACAGTATGCAATTGAGCTACTGGCCTGTCCTGCATCCAGCGTTCTTTCGGAACGCACATTCAGTGCTGCTGGAGGATTTGTCACGGATCACAGGGTGCGCCTGTCCACCGACTCGGTTGATCGACTGACTTTCATCAAGATGAACCAGTCTTGGATCACCACCAGCTACCACACACCTGATGCTGATATAACAGACTAATTGATTTTAACATGTCACATCCCTTCAAGACTGATGCTGATGCTGAGTGCCTGTGCTGTTATGTTGACTGGCTATCCTCCTCCTCCGAGTCCTCAATGATACGATTGATGATGATAGCTTGGAAGATCATTTTTGTTTATGGGTGCCGCCACCAGTGGCTAAGGCCCAATTTTTCAGCCCCTGTTTAACAGGGGCGTGTAATTACAATTTTTGAAGCAATACTTTGCAACAGGGCTCATTGCTGTGCTCCAAGTACAGTATCTGTGAGGGGTTGGAGTGTTGTGCCACCAGTGCCTAAGGCCCAATTTTTCAGCCCCTGTTTAACAGGGGCGTGTCATTACAATTTTTGAAGCAATACTTTGCAACAGGGCTCATTGTTGTGCTCCAAGTACAGTATCTGTGAGGGGTTGCAGTGTTCTGCCACCAGTGCCTAAGGCCCAATTTTTCAGCCCCTGTTCAACAGGGGCATGTAATTACAATTCTTGATCTAATAATTCACAGCAGGGCCCATTGCTGCACCCACCAAGAGTAACTCTGAGGGCTTACAGTGTTGTGGCAACGCCACCACCACCACCACCACGAAAGGCCCAATTTTTCAGCCCCTGTTCAAAAGGGGCATGTAATTACAATTCTTGATCTAATAATTCACAGCAGGGCCCATTCCTGCGCCCGCCAAGAGTAACTCTGAGGGCTTACAGTGTTGTGGCAACACCACCACCACCACGAAAGGCCCAATTTTTCAGCCCCTGTTCAACAGGGGCATGCAATTACAATTCTTGATCTAATAATTCACAGCAGGGCCCATTGCTGCACCCACCAAGAGTAACTGTCAGGGCTTACAGTGTTGTGGCACCAGCACCACCATCAAAGGCCCAATTTTTACTACCACTGTTCAACAATTATATGTAATTACAATTCCTGATATAATAGTTGACAGCAGGGCGTTCCAGCACCAACCAAGAGTAACTGTGAGTGCTTACAGTGTTGTGCCAACACCAACAACTAAGGGGCCTATTTCTGCAGAGTATATACGGCAGGTCCCTACTTTCAAACATCCAACTTACAAACGACTCCTACTTGCAAACGCAAGAAGACAACAGGAAGTGAGAGGAAATCTACCCCTAGGAAGGAAAATTCTCTCCTGTAAGAATTAATATGGGAGAAAGGTGTCTCCTCTGTACTGATGCTTTATCAGCAATCCTTGTTTCAAGAAAAACACCACATTTCAAAAACAGTTGTCATTGGGACGGAAAGTGAGGTGAAATGTTCTGAACAGGGGCACAGACAGCAAAACAAATGTTACAGGGGTGATAACCCTTACCTATGTTTTCCAAAAAGTTTAAAAATAGATTTTTGGGCTGGAGCTACACTTAAACAATGTACCTGTTCAAAATTACAAACACATTCTACATAAGAACAAACCTACAGTCCCTGTCTTGTATGCACCGCCTGTATACGGCTGTTCAGAGTATATAGGGCCTTTTTTATTTTGTGTGCGGTGTTCCCCTTAATATCCATACAAGACCCAAAGGGGCTGGTAATGGGCTGGGGTAGGGGGGGGGTCATGGGGTAGCTATGCCATTTTTCTTAAAGATTTTCATCCATATTACCGGGACCAGACATTACATTAAAGCCGCAAGCAGTTTTAAATGTTTTTTTTTTCCTTTAGAAGTGTCATTTTGTGCAGGGACAGTTCTAAACACGGGAAACACGTGGCACTTCACAGGCATACTTTAGACACCCCCCAGGTACGATATTTAAAGGAATATTTGACTTTTTTTTTTTCACTTTATGCATCATTAAAATGACTGCTCCCGAAAAACGACCGTTTTTAAAACTTCTTTTTGTATTAATACATGTCCCCTGGTGCAGAACCCGGGTTCCCAAACCCTTTTTAGGACAATAACATGCATAATAGTCGTTATAATTGGCACTTTAGAATTCGAACGTTCGCATCCATTGTATTTAATAGGGTTCTAATGTTCGTACGAACGTTCGGTCCGTTCGCGGGTTCTGGTGCGAACCGAACCCGGGGGTGTTCGGCTCATCACTACTCCTGACCTCTGAGAAGCCAGCACCTTAGAGCGTTCAGTCTTGTAGGTACCTCTCAAGCTCCCAATTTTAGTGTCCACTTGTTTTGCTGTGGCTGTGGGCACCTTGGTATGCACAAATGGGAGCAGCTTCTCCAGCGCTGCTTTTCTCACCCCTTTTTTTTTATGGATGGGGTTTTTGGTCTCCCACAGAGCCGGCAGCTCCCTTACCCGGTCAATAAATTCCGCCAGGAACTCTTTGTCGCTAATAAAGACATTCATATTGTATCTGCAAGTAAAATAAATTATATTTAAATAATGTGAGGCAAACAGTCTAACCTCCTTCACATCCTAGTCACCATATATATCCTCCACCAATCTCAAGACAGTATGGGCCAACAATTTTTACAAGTCTCACAAAATCACATACCTTCGTTCGCACGTCCGTCACTTGAACTCCTCTCTCCGCACACCGAACGTACTATAGTCACATGTGTGTTTGCTATATACACACCACGCATGCGTCAAAATTCGAACACGTCGCTCCGCACACGTCGCCCGCTCATGACGTTCTAACTAACATCTTTTCCCCGCCCCTTCTCTTTCGGCGCGCAGACAGATATGGCGGAGTTACAGCAGGTGTCTGATAATTCCGCAACTAGCGAGGAGACAAGCCCGGAGACCGAGGACACGTCACGATCAAGGAGGAGATTCAAGGCATCGAATATGTCTTTGGCGGAGATGGCGGAGATGGTAGACGTCTTGGTCAAGGCTGATTATGATGCCAAGCATGGGCCGTATAGCAAACCTAATAGAAGGAAGGCCAAAATCCTCACTAAAATTGTGAAGAGTCTGAGGGCGAAGTTCGGGGTGAAACGCTCAAATGAGCAGCTCAGAAAGAGGTGGTCAGACCTCAAACTGAGGGAGCCAGACCAGTTGAGGATCATAAAGAGGATGCTCGCTAAAAGTAAGTAAAATGACGACCTTTCTGCTATTAATCTTTTTAGAAACTGACATTTTTTTTTTTTTTATCGTATTGGACTCCCTTCCAAAATGTAATATTTTGAACTAGGTTGGGCACAGTAATCGTTCGTTACGTTACCGACACTTCGTTCGGCCACTATCCGCGGTTTTGGCTTATTTAAGAGCCACAAAAGTAATTAGACATCTGCCATTTTTGATGAAGTATTGTGGTTAATTTTTAAGTCTAGATGATGTGTTTGTAAGGAGAATGAAATGCAAACTTTTATCAGTGTAAAGGAGAGGACACTCAGCAGCTGCTTCCACATCTGTACTTTGGAGCACTATAGTGTGGGCCACCAGACCCGCCTTTTTTGGGTGTCCCACACAGGTGCATCAGAGTTTATTTGTGGTGCCTCCATGTCCAAAAAATTACATCCAAATGTGAATACTAAACATATTTGGGGTCATAAATAATGCATTCTTCTTTAAATTCCGCACAAACACACACTTGTACCCCACTTCCAAACAATTTAGCCTGTTTTTAGTTTAACAATGAGATTTTTACAGTGTGATAAATAGACCTTTGGTTTTATTCTCATAGGGGAGGGAAGACTGGGAGGAGGACACTCCAGGGAGCACATGCACCCCACAACTTCCAAGCAACCCCAAACTCCCAAAGATCCACAACTGAAAGATGTGCAGGAAGTTGAGGTGGAGGAAGGAGAAGTGCAGGAAGGAGAGGTGGATGACGTTGTGGATCTGGTCACCACAACAGGTCAGTATCTGACACCACAGCTTAAGGTAAGCGAGGTAGGCCTGCAGAGTTTTATTATTTATTTTTTTTGGTTTTTAGGGGATGGAAATGTTGTGAAGGATAGCACACGGTTCTCTGCTGACAGTGCCCTCCGCCTCATCCAGCAAGTGATGGAATGTAGCACGGAACTGGACCTAATTAAACAAAGAATCCATGTGATGGAACAAACATTTAAAGACATCCTCAATGTTTTGGGGAGAATTCAATAAGCCATCCAAACACATTTGTTTTTACATGTTTGTTTTTATATTTTTTTATAATTTTTTGAGTAACAAACCAGCCAAAAATTGAATATGCACACAGTGTGTGAACATGTGCTATCTGCCATCAGGGGATATCCATGTATGTCTTTTGTGGGTGCAACCCCTTCCTCGTATCAAAAGTCGGTGAACTGAGGAAGGGGATGCACCCCCAAAACACGTCCATTGATCACCCCTGATGGCAGATAGCACATGTTGACAATAGGGATCAGGATTGTAAACTTCCTATTTGCAAAAAAGTAAAAATGTGTGCATATTGAATTTTTGGCTGGGCAAGGGGTGGCAGGACCCCATATTAGGACGGGCACATAGAGACATATTTTGTGTAACTGAATGTCTCAGATTGTTCAGAGGTATCCAATGTTGTAATTTTAGAAATGCAAGTGATATTTTTGTATTTTCATAAGCCAAAATTTGCCGGGTGGTGGCCAGGCCAACCCCAAAGTAAAACAAAAAAAAAATTAAAAAAGAGAATGTGCAGAGAGTAAAATATTTGACCACAAACAACGTGTAGCTTCTTTTTATAATACTCTCTAAGCTTATTTGGTTCTTTTGTAAGGTAACATGATGAAATTGGTTGTTATTTACTAAAGTAAAATACACTTGCCACTACAAATGCACAAAGACAAACTAGGAGACAGGAAAGAACAAATAATTAAAGGTTTAAACAAGATTTTTATTGGGATACTTAGACATAGGCTGGCATAGGAATTGCCCCCCTACCCGTGAAATACTCCATGTATTTGTCCCGAACCACACGGGCATTTTGGGGGGGCAAGCCAAGACGGGCAGATTCCAGGCCCGGAAGGGGATTTGCAGGGGAAAGTCCAGCCTCTGGCAAAACTGAGGCCATATAGGAATTAGATTTTTGGCTCAGAAAGTTGTGTAGCACACAGCAGCATAACACTACATAGTTTATTTTGTAGTCCGCCAAGTGGATGGAAGTCATAAAAAGGCGGAACCGGCTGCCCATTATGCCGAAGGCATTTTCAATGACTCTTCGGGCCCTGGCCAGCCGGTAATTGAACACACTCTTCTCTGGGGTCAGGGTCCTCTGTGGAAATGGCCTCATAAGATGCCGTCCGAGTCCGAAGGCTTCATCAGCCAAGAAAACAAAGGGGAGTCCTTCAATATTCCCTGCATCCGGTGGCAATGCAAGGTCGTCACTCTGGAGACGGAGGGCAAACTCCGTCTGGATGAAGGATCCCCCATCGGACATCCGGCCATTCTTCCCTACATCAGCATAGAGGAATTCATACCGTGCTGACACCACCGCCATCAGCACAATGCTATGAAACCTCTTGTAATTGTAGTAGTAGGACCCAGAACGGGGTGGCGGCACGATGCGGACGTGCTTCCCGTCTATGGCACCACCGCAGTTGGGGAAGTCCCACCGCGTGGCAAACTCCGATGCCACAGTCTGCCATTCCTGTGGCGTGGAAGGAAGCTGTGGAGTGAAACAAGATGAAATAATATTAGAAAAACAAAGGCATACATTACAAGGAAATTCTATCCCAAAAAATTAGAGACCAACATCAATCTAATTATACGTTTATTAAGGTGTGTAAAAAAAGTATAATGGAAGGCTCATTTATCATATTCATCACCCCCTCTGATGGGCCATTACTAAATTATTTTGGGGGGGGGGATGTGTTTGGCCACAGGATAGCATTGCAGTGGCGGTGCGTCCAGAGTGGGCGCTGGAGCACTGTCCCCTCTCTCCTGTGCCCATCACTCAGAACAATACATAGGTTCATGCGTTGCATGAACCTATGTATTGTCTATGCCGCACACTATTCAGGTGGATGGCCTCTTGTAAAGCGACCGACATATGAATAATTGCGGCATTTAGGGGGTTAAAATTGCAGAGCAGAAACAGGTATTAAAATAGTCTTGCAAATTACAACCTGAGGGATGTAATTGGCTTCCTCAAAGAAAAATCGGGGACGCAAGGAGGGGGCATTCCTTGTGTAAACACTGACAGGCTGCTCTGCCAATCATGTTCACCAAGTCTGTTTAATGGTAACATGATTGGCTGATGCAACATGAAGGGAAGGAGAAGACATCAAGGACAGAAGAAGGATGGCGCTGACCACAAGAAGGTAAGTGCAGGGCTGGGGGGAAACTGGCTGCATTAGAGGGGACTAAATGGCTGCATTTGAGGGAACAAAATGGCTGCATTGGAGGGGACAACTGGGGGCGTTTATTAGGCAACAGAGCAAAAAAGGAGGAAGTTTATTTCCGAAATTGGGGTTGGAACCCCCCAACATTTGGAGCAACAGGCGCCCCTGCTGGAAAAGTTAGTGAGGGGAAATATTTAGGGAGGATAAAAAAGGGGCAATCTAAAGCTTCCAACATGCATGGGGACAAAGGGGACATTCTCAGCATATTACAATCATGGTAATTAGGGAAGGATGAAAGAAATACAATACATTAGCATACATGTAATACATAAAATGTGATGTTAAGGGAGAAAACTTACCCTAATATAGTCCTCCTGCAGGACTTGTATAATGGCAGAACAGGTGTCTGGGATTATGAGGCCCAGAGCCTGGGGGGAGATGCCTGTGGTGAACTTCAAGTCCTGAAGACTTCTCCCTGTCGCCAGGTAACGCAACGTGGCGATGAGCCTCTGCTCAGCACTGATGGCTTCCCGCATAACGGTGTCCTTCCTGGTAATATAGGGGGACACCAAAGCCAACAGTTCCTGAAAAACGGGGTCAGACATCCTCAGAAAATTCCTGTAGTCCTCAGGATTATTCTCGACGATCTCCCGCAGCAGAGGCATGTGGCAGAATTGGTCCCGCTGGAGCAACCAATTCTTGGTCCATGAACTCCTCCTCACACCATTCATGGACTGGTCTTGGTCCAAAACAAGCAGACCAACACCAAGCGCACGCACAGCACGAACTCGACGACGAGAACGTCCAGGCGACATGGCTAGGAAACGGTCGTCTAATCAGAACGTACAGAACAGAACGCACTTTAGAACAGCAAGGCCTATGAATAACGAACTGAAATTCAGAAACGAACAGGCAAGAACGCACTGTAAAACAGATACGACCTGCCTAGACGCCCTGAAAGTCAAGATACAAACCCACAAGCACAAACTGAACGGCAGAAAACGATCTGAAAAGTACGAAGACTGAAAAGCGCGAATCGTCTCTTCCCAAACTTTTACTTCACACGCGGTAACACGAGATCAGCAAAAGCAGCCCAAAGGGTGGCGCCAAGAAAAAAGATCTTCCCCTTTATAGTGCCGTCGTACGTGCTGGACGTGAGCGCAGAGAACCACGAGGAAATTGGAAAATGACAGTGTGTACGCATAGAAAGCTTGACGAGAAAATCGACAAGCTTAACAAGAATCTCGTCGAAAAAAACGACGTGTTTTTTACGACGAGAAAATCGGTCGTGTGTACGAGGCCAAAGCCTTGTAAACAAGGTAAACAAAGAGAAAAAAATGCCCAATGCAGTCATTACGATCAGTTTAGAAGCTAATGATGAGAAGATTAAAAAGTGGGTGCTCTAAAGAAATCATTTCTTTAGAGGATCTAGAGATGCTAGTGTAGGCAAGCAGGTGCCTGTAAAGCTGCAAGTAAGTTCCAGCACCATGTGGTGCTTACTATACAGATTTGCAAAGTTGCATTTAAATAAATTTAAAGTGTTTTTACGTTTTCAATTTATTTTTAAAGTGTTTTTAAACCCTCACGTGTACCCTGTGAAGGGATTAGCAGTAGGTGATACACAGAGATTAAAAATATTAAAAGATACACAGAGATTAAAAATATCCTCCTGCATAGGTTGCAACTGTGTATCTGCAGCCATTTTTTCTGTAGATCATTCTGAAAACTTAAACAGGCAAGGATTTTTCCTTAGTTCTAGGAGCAGGTGGCGGGTATCTAAAGTCTTCACACAGCCAACAGCTCTGGGCCCTGATTGGAGGGAAGGGACTATTTCACACAATACAGAGAACAAGCACAGCTGTAAATATGAGTCACAGGCTCCCTCCCCCATCCCCATTTTAACTCTTGGTGTCGGGAAAAGCTGACAGAATTGAGTAATGCTTGTCATGGAGGAACCAGGCAGCACAAAGAAATTACACTCAGTGCTTTGGCAAAAGAGAAGTACACAGTGTAGAAGGATGAGTTTTTTTTCACATTTCAACAATTTTCATGTTTCATATTACAAACACTTTTGCTAAGCAGATTTATAATTACTCTGTTATTGTAGAGCATATTAAAATGGTTGTAACTCCACTTTTTGGACTTCTACCTATAGGTAAGTCTAAAATAAGGCTTACCTATAGGTAGTGGAAATATCTCCTAAACGTGCGCCGTTTAGGAGATATTTTACTTGTAGTCCACCAAAAATACCAATGGCGCATGCGCGGGGAAGAAACAAAACAAAGTGACGTTTCTTACCTAGCCAGTGCTGTTAATCGCGGCTCCCATGCGCATGTGCGGGAGTGACGTCACGCGGCTCCTGCGAATCCCAGAGCCAGGGTCCGTGGCACGGAAGGAAGAGGGGCCAGAAGCTGGACGCTGCCTACTGTGGGGACATCGCGGGATTCTTTTGCAGGTAAGTGGCACATAATGGGCTAGTATGCGATGCATACTAGCCCATAATGCTTTGCATTTGCAGGCTTTGCAGTGAGCAAAAGAGGAAGTAAAACCCATCAGGGTTTACTTCCTCTTTAATGTTAGTGTTTGTTGACCTGGTCATTTAAATGATAAGGCCCCTTTCACACTGGGGCGGGCCAATGTGGTGACGGTATAGCGGCGTGATTTTCAGCGCCCTATACCGTCGTGTTTACCGCGATATGGGGCCGCTAGCGGTGCGGTTTTAACCCCCCGCTAGCGACCGAAAAAGGGTTAATACCGCCTGCAAACCGCGGCTATAGCTGCGGTTTGCAGGCGGTATTACCGTGGTATACCATTGATTTCAATGGCAAGGAGAGGTAAAGGAGCGGTATACACACCGCTCCAAAGATGCATCTTGCAGGAGATTTTTTTGTCTCCTGCCAGCGCACCGCCTCAGTGTGAAAGCCCCTCGGGCTTTCACATTGAGAATGCTGGGGCAGGAGTATTTCAGGCGTTATTTATGCGCTATTTTTAGCGCAAAAACGCCTGAAATACGCCTCAGTGTGAAAGGGGCCTAATGCTCATACTGGTCACTAGTTGTAGTCAGATTACTTGCAGACTTTTATAGTGTCTTCATCTCATCCATAAACATATGGATGAGAAGAAGACAATATAAAAGCCTGCAAGTAAATTTTAAATCCTATAAATTGTTCTGGTGCTCCCAATGAGCCCTGGTCATAGGTGAGCTATCCACCAACTGTAGTCCATCTAGTCTGGGTCAAAGTATTTTGCTGTTCAATAAACCGATACTAGGACCCCAACTGCCCATAGAATCTGTGGTATAGGATTGTTAAATACTGTATTTATTGGCGTATAACACTCACTTTTTTACCCTAAAAAATAGAGGGTAAACTGTGCCTGCGTGTTATACGCAGGGGGCTGTGGAAAGTTTTTTTTTTCCTGAAACTTCCCTCTTAAAGTTAGGGTGCGTGTTATACGCCTGTATGTGTTATACGCCTGTACGTGTTATACGCCGATAAATATGGTAAGTAATTCAAACAAACAATTACCCAAAACCATTATAATTCCAGGTGAAATGTTCACAATAAATTATATTTGATCACCATATAAATTAAAAATGATGAGGGTACTGACTCTTTTGTAACCCTAGAATGGCTTTCACATTTTTTTATTTGAAAACGTTGAGTAGTTTAACAGGCATTAATGATTTAAAATGAATTCAAACTCCACTAAAAATGAATGTAGGCGAGCGTTAGATTCTCAGAGAGCTAAAGCAGGAAAAGTTTGAGGGGGTAAAAATACTTAGATTTTACAATCTAGAAAATCTAGAATGTGAGAAGAATTTTTCAGTTGTCGCTGAAACAGATGTCCTCAATTAAAGATTTCCCTTCTACTCCTGTAACAAAGTAAAGATATATCCTTATTTTCTGCCCCAGTGACACTGGTTACCAGGACTAATGCCGCGTACACACGATCGATTTTCTCTACGGTGAAAACACCGCAGAGAAAATCGACATGAAAAACGAGGACCGGCTTGGTCCCCTACACACGGCCGGTTTTCATTACATTTTTTCTTTTGGTCGTGAAAAATGACCGTGTGTAGGCTCCCTGGCAGTGTTTCCCTATGGGAAAATTGCCGCGGAAAAAAATGCCGTGAATCACGATGAGAAAAATTAGAGCATGTTCTAATTTTTCTCGTCGTGATTCTTGCCGTTTTTATCGTCGGGAAAAATGCTGAAATCCCACACAATGGTCGTGTGTACGCGGCATAAAAGTGTAAGTGAATGAGTCTCCCTAGTGGAGACAAAGAGAGCAAGAAGACAGAGGTTGAAATCCTTCATCACTCTATCCAAAACTAGAAAATCCATTATCACTGAAGTAACGCTTTTATTCAAACTGCATCTATAATTAAATATTCTAGAATTAAACAACAGATTGTGATGCAAACAGGTGACCAACTATGTTGTGATACAGGAGGGCTTGATCTGATCTTCCTGATTGATTTTTTATTTTATTATATTATGGAGAAATGCATCATAAGGAACTGGTACATGCAAAGGTGGACTGAAACACCTAACATTTTTAGGTGGACACAGTCGGATCTCACTTTTGCAGACATCAAGAATGACTAGCTTGGCCCATCAAGTTACACATACAGTATAAGTAAAAGAGTACATTTTGGTGAACCATACTTTAGTTAGTTTGACAAGACAATTTCAGCTTAAACCACTTTATTCTGTATCTCTATACCACAGGTCTTGACTCTTGAACACTACAGATTCATCACCAATATAATGTATATTTTGTTAAGCACGTGAAGCCGTAAAGTGGTAGTGAATTGCGGTAAATAGCAAAGGACTATTTATTTTACTTATCTGTAGACTTGAATCTGTCCATCTCCATCCCACACCATGAGATGTGCTATAAAAGGACTCACAGACCAGCAATAGGTGCCGGTGTGTATGAGAGAGAGCATCATATCTAGTGAAGACTTTTTGTTTCTAAAATTCAGAGAAGAAGCCATATTGTTCTGCTTAAAGAGACATTGGGGGTTATTTACAAAAGGCAAATCCACTTTGCACTACAAGTGCACTGAAAGTGCAGTCGCTGTAGATCTGAGGGGGACATGCAAGGAAAATAAAAAACAGCATTTTTACTTGCACATGATTGGATGATAAAAATCAGCAGAGCTTCCCCTAATTTCAGAGCTTCCCCTCGGATCTACAGCGATCTACAGCGACTGCACTTACAAGTGCACTTTCAAGTGCACTTACAGTGCACTTGTAGTGCAGAGTGGATTTCCCTTTAGTAAATCATCCCCATTGTCATTGGGGGTAAGTGGGCCAAATTGCTGCTGGTGTAACCTGCTGGCACCTGGAGATATATATATAACGCTTAGGCACTTCCAGGTAGTGTTGGAGCTTGCACTAAACCCTGCTTCTATGCTTTCCTATTGGCCCATCACTTTGAAAGGCTACCTCATTGTCCATCATGAATGACAAAAGGTAAGAAGGGGCAGGCAAGCTTTAGGAAGTGTTGCAACTTTGCCAGAATGGCTTGAACTATAGCCATGACATGAAGGATTGGGACATTGCTGAAGGTGTGTCTAGATACCTTTGGGTACTTGGACTTGGACTTTATACCTGCAAATGTTAGCCCCCTTCCTTCTAGTGAAAGATACTCTTTAACCTCCCTGGCGGTTGATTCTGTCTGGAATTTTGTACCAAAAGCGGTACAATTATTTTGCATGGAAATTTGGTGTTATGTATTGTAGGCCTGCAATTCTTAGTAATTTCTTACTTAAACCTGACCAAACAAGACTCTAGTAGACATCCCAGATGTGATAATTTTGAAACACAAAATCATAAATTATAATCTAATAAATAATATAATTTTATTCAATAATGTAATCAAAAATAATGAAATTTGTCAAACAAAGAAAATTCAATTAACATCTTGAGTGCGATAAATTTTAAAGCATGGAACTGGACAAAGTCCGACGTCACAATCTGGACAATGGAACCTTGTTTCTTTTCGGACTTTCTTTCCATTGCCATCTTTTTTTGAACAGCAAACCACGCACATCCTGGTAGGTGCTGCCTTTCTTACGGTTGGCGGTATGTAGTCCATAAAATGACGACCAGTCAGGCGTTCTGGGTTGACAACGCCAACAGCATGTCGTCCGGGTCTGTTCACAGCTACTGATGGCGTCTGGTGGTTGACAAAAATCTGCTCAGCCACCTTCCAGACAAAATCAGAATGAACAAGAGGCATGTCACACTTTGCTTTGTACAGGATATTTGCATTCCAAAGGCATTGTTACAGAAGATGCCTGAAAATCTTCTTATAATATTTTTTTTGCTGTTTGCGCATAGCCGGGTAAAATGTCATTGCCTGATCAGCTCTGTCGACACCTCCCATTGTGTTATTATAGTCCATCACGACTTGCGGCTTCAGCAGATCTTTCCCACCTTTTGTGTGGACCATGGCAGTGGCGGTATTGTGCACAGTACTCATGAGACACACGTCCTTCTTGTTTCGCCATCGCATTGCCATCATCTTACCCTTCTGCCAGGCAACCATTTCTCTGGTTTTGAGTTTTTTCTTGGCAAACATAGATGGCATGTCACGTCGGTTAGGCCTAACGGTACCATACCCATCAGTCTTGTTTTGTAGCAAAACCTCATACAGTTCCAGAGACGTTTAGAAATTATCCGTGGTCACACAATATCCTTGGTTCAGCAATGGCTCCAGCAGTGTAAGGACAGATGATGTGGCCATCCCATAGCCGCTGTACCTGGGGTTAAACTTCGTGCCTTTACCAGTGTAAATGACCGAATTCCAGATGTACCCAGTGGATGACTCGCAGAGCATATAGAATTTGATGCCAAACCGCGCTCTTTTGGATGCAATAAACTGTATCCAGCCTAGGTGTCCCTTGTAGGCCATCAAACTTTCATCCACGCTGACATCCCTTTCTGGCACGTAGGTCCACTGGAAATTGGCCACAATCATTTGGCATACCTCCCAGATTTTTTTTAGTTTGGGCGCAGGATGCGTGGCCTCATCAAATTCTTCATTGTTCGTGAAGTGGAAATACTTCATAATGTGGGAAAACCGGTATTCTGACATCACGGTGCCAAAAAACGGAGTGGCCAGTAACTTATTGTTGGTCCAGTACCATTTCTGGAGCGGTTTCCCCACCACCCCCTGAAGAATGATGAGTCCCAGAAACTGCCAGATGTCCTCTTTGGTCACCGGTTCCCACTTTCTGCTTCTGGAAAGCCTGGCACGCAGCGTAGCGGATTGCTGATCTTGGTAGCGATTTGTCTCTGTGACAATTTTTTCAATTACCTTCTCAGTGAGGAATAATTGCAGGTATGCCAGAGGGTTGTCGCACTCAACATCTACCTTCATCCCAGGTGATCCAGTGAACGGAAATCTTGGGGGCGCTACCTGGTCCGTATCACAGTCTATAGGGCACCAAGTGCGCACATCGCTGAGGTCAGGTGCAGGGTCATCGCCGTTGTCACTTGCCAGATCAGTGTCAGTGTCGGACGACAAATCTCCCCACGACTCACTATTGCTCAGTTCTGCGAGCAACTCCGTGTCGCTGCCGCTGTCACTCAACTGGTCCAAAAGCACCTTTGTAGTAAAGTGGCGCTTTTTTGATGCCATGTTATAATTGTTTTATGGGCACAAATGTCAGTAAAATGGCAGGCAAGGGGCACTGTACAGTGATCATGTGTCAGATCAGAGATGATACAGTGCAATCCTCTCAGATTACAATGTATCACCTCTTTTATGTGTGTTTCACTTTTTGAATTTTTTAATTACCCGCCCAGTTCCGCTCCCATGCACCGCTGCTGCTCGCAGGGAACGGAACCAGGAAGTCAGGTGACCGTGGGCACTCTGGAGTCGCCGCTGATCTCGCCGGCGATCACAGCAGAGGACATCATCGCTGGATCGCCGGGAGAAGGTAAGGGGATTCTGCTGCCAGCTCTGCAATCTTACCCCGAGCGTGACTCGGGGTTACCGCTCCTAGCAGAAAAAATCAACCCCGAGTATCGCTAGGGAAGTTAAGCTGCCCATCTATGCTGAAAAAATTTAAACACTGGAGTGGAGAGGAAATGGAAATTGTGCAGAAAATGTTGTCTTTACCTCTAAGTTATCTAAAGGTTCAAGTTTACTTTGAACCTCAAGATAGGTTCCCCTTTAAAAAAAAGTCAGTAAATTAACTAAAGTATTTGAACTCACATCAAGTCTAGTCCTGACAACATTGACTTTTAAATTTAGACTGCATTTTTTTATCAGTATAATGTTGAAAGTTTTAACATTTTAGTGATTGTATATTTTTAAATGTTAGCGTTGTGTCTGGACTCTTTTTTACATTACGGTGGCAGCATTATCTTATTGTGGCTAACATTATGATGCTGACCTTTGAAATGAGTTGATGGGGCCAATCTTGATTTAATCTTTCTCTTTGCAGCTGCCTAGGGGGTTTTCTGCTATACAAGGCGGGGAACCAGCGTTGTTTCAGTATCAGTCCTGCACAAGTGTTGTTATTTTTCCTGTCATGTTTGTTGCGACGCTGATCTAGTTTATTTTTCTTACAAAAAGACAGGAAGGCGAATTTGGGAAAAAAAATCAGTGTGCATGTCATCAGCAATTACTTGGCCATAGTGCCTGGTATTGGCTTGCTGACAGTTAGTTGGTAGGGAGTGGGTGAGGCGTTGCTGCAGTCGTCAGTGTAAGAGCAGGGAAAAAAAAAGATCTTAATCTATTCCAATCTTCGGCTTGCTTCCCACCTCCCCTTGTTCCTTGGTATTCCTCCAGGGAGTAGTGGATAATGCTTCACACAATCAACTGTATTTCACCCGCTATTCTCTGAGTGCCATTCTATTCTATGGGCCCTGCTGCATTCTGTCCACCTTCTTCCTCTCACAGTGTATGTGGAGGAAACCACCCAGCCTTAACAGCCTCAATCTCCCAGCTGAATACAATTCCCTTCCCGTCGTGTAGAATAGGTACAGTGTGCCCACACCATGTTCTGCACACGGCCTAGATTGTTTTGCTGTTATCATACATATCTTAAAGTCTAATGGTGTTATTTATTAGCTCCGCACGTACGCTCTCCCTTAACAACATTTCCATAAACATTTGATAGTTATTGGATGATTATGTTTATTTCATGCTATCTTGTGCTTTACAAAACCAAGTCAGTTGAAAAAAGACTTATTTTATGGTAGATGTTTCCAGCCTTTGATAGCTTGACAAGTGGCGCTGAACTCAATAAGAAAAAAATGACACTTATGAACCCTGTAAAATAATAAATTGAAATAATAAAAAGATATGCATTTGGCAACATGTGGAAGGAATAGTGTTTTTTAACATGCATGTTTAAGCAAGTATCCTAAATAGAAGGAACCAAGCATCTATGGGAATGAGACTTAAGAAAGAGGGTGTGGCCCCTGAAACGCACTGCCCCCCATTTCCCTCCCCTATAATGTGCTGCTGGGTGTGTGAGGTGTTTTGTGTGTGGCCGCAGACACGGCTGAATGTCACTCTGTGGAGCTGGTCCAGGGTTGCAGTGATCAAGGTTTCCTGACCATCTATGCCTTTAGGCTGCTGCTATATTTCCACCCCTGCACCCTAGGCCCCTAGGCTGGACACAAGTATTTTACATGTGAGTGATGCTATTTTATTAAATAAATGTAATGAAGTTTCTACTCATCATTGTGCCCTCACTGTTTGTGTCTTTAGATTTGCTGGGTTGGATTTGTCCCAGGATCTGTTTAGAGGAGCTGAAGGATTCCCCTTATTCCACTTGATGGCACTGATAGACTTTTTTAGTTTCAACAATAAAAAGACAGTGTGTCCACTTGATGGCACTAATAGACTTTTTTTAGTTTCAACAATAAAAAGACAGTGGGGGTTATTTACGAAAGGCATACCACTTTGCACTACAAGTGCAAACTACAAGTGCATAGTGCACTTGAAATTGCACTGAAAGTGTACTTGGAAGTGCAGTCACTGTAAATCTGAGGGGTAGATCTGAAATGAGGGGAAGCTCTGTTGATTTTATCATCCAATCATGTGCAAGCTAAAATTCTGTTTTTTATTGTCCTTACATGTCCCCCTCGGATCTACAGCAACTGCCCTTCCAAGTGAACTTTCAGTGCACTTTCAAGTGCATTTTGCACTTGTAGTTTGCACTTTAAGTGCAAAGTGGATTTGTCTTTCGAAAATAACCCCAAGTGTGTCTGTGAGTGCAGAAATTCATGTGTACTTAGGCCTATCTATATACAGAAGAGGGGAAGGGGAGAGAGACGCCAGGCAACCAATAGTGTAAAACAGTTTAATGGGTAAATATAAGACACAGTAACATGTTCAACTCACAGGGTAATAATGAGAGACTGTCTGTAACCAGGTGGGCTGCGTGAAGGATCGTGCACAAGATAGTGAAATAGTCCTAGTGTCAGCGCTGGGCTCAGCCCTTCCTTCTCAGAGCAGGCCGCTCAGCTTTCGGTTAATTGCCAGCTCCAATCTTTTCCACTGTAACTCACCTGATGATGATATCCTGTTCGTCCTGCTGGTTATTTAAGCTGTTCAGTTGAGTTCCCCTCTTCCTTCTCCTTGGTCAACACATCCAGAGACTCTCTTCTGTGTACCTGTTGAAGACTTGCTTGGCTGATGTCCCTTCTGGTTCCTGATCCTGCTTGCTGTTCCACTATGCTGATTCTCTGGTTTCCTGATTTCCTGGCCTGCCCTGAAGGACGCTGATCTCTGTTTCCCTGATGTCCTGGCTTGTCTGACTATCCGTTCTGGTTACCAAACTCTGGCTATGATTTGACTACATTGCTCTGTTTACCTTTTACTATTATTATTATTATTAAACAAGTGTTATTTTAACTGCACTTCTGTCTCGGTCTGATTCATGGTTTCTGACAGTAGGCGAAGGCACAGAATTCAGAAGATGCAGTCAATCCATTTGTTGGTAATATTTTTTCCAGGTTGGATGCGCAGGATCACTGTATGGATCAGTTTGCCTTAGCATTACAGACACTCCTGAAACGCACGACTCACCTGGAATCTCCCACTGTGGCTGCTCCGGTACAACCTGTGTTGCAGGACGTCCCTGCTGCTGCTCCAGTCTCTGTGCAGGCACCCGTCTTGAGTATTACCTCTATAACAGGTATGTCTGGTTCTGCTCCACTTCCCCAGCGATTTGGGGCGATCCAGTTCAATGCAGAGGGTTTCTCAATCAGGTTGAGATATACTTTGAGATGCTGAATCCCCAGGGGTTTCCCACGGACAGAAGCAAAGTAAGTTTCATAATATCTTTGCTTTCTGAGAGAGCCTTGGCCTAGGCAAACCCTCTATGGGAGATGCAAAAACCCGTTGTCCTAAGTTACCCAGAGTTTGTGGCTTCATTTAAAAGGGTATTTGACATTCCTAGACACTCTGCTTCTGCTGCCAAGTGCCTCATATCCATCAAACAGAGTACGAGAACTGTTGCCGATTATGCCATTGAATTTCGTACTCTGGCAGCAGAGGTTGCATGGAACAATGAGGCCCTTGTGGCTGCTTTTTCTCATGGTCTCTCATAAACTTGAAAGATTAAATAGCAGCCCGAGATATACCTACTGAGCTGAAGAAGTTGATCACGTTTGCCATCCTCATTGACTCCAGACACAGAGAAAGACTCTCTTTTAACGAGAGATTCCTTCTCAGAGCAGGCCACTAAGCTGTCGGCTAATTGCCAGCTCCAATCTTTTCCACAGTGACTCGCCTGATGATGATATCCTGTTCATCAGTCCTGCTGGTTACTTAAGCTGTTTAGTTCAGTTCCCCTCTGCCTTCGCTTTGGTCAACACACCCAGAGACTCTCTCCTGTGTACCTGTTGAAGACTTGCTTGGCTGACGTCCCTTCTGGTTCCAGATCCTGCTTGCTGTTTCTACTGCGCTGATTCTCAGATTTCCTGATTTCCTAGCCTGTCCTCTGATCTCTGGCTCCCTGAAATCCTGGCTTGTCTGACTATCCATTACTGAACTCTGGCTATGATTTTATTATGTTGCTCTGTTTACCTTTTACTATTATTATTATTAAACAAGTGTGATTTTAACTGCCTTCTGTCGCCGTCTGATTCATGGTTTCTGACACCTAGCCTCAGCGGGGGCTCCGTGAAAACAGGAGAGTGGAAGTTGGAACCACGAGCTGCAGGGAGCCAAATGACAGCTGTCAGACCCAGAGCAGAACTGACTAATCAGAACACGTTTCAGAGGCAAGTCACACCTCCTTCTTCAGCCTTCCTTTGACTTCAGAATGTGGTTCCAGCGTTTTAACAACAGCGGACTACTGTTATCTGACTTTGCAGACTAAACTTCTGCTGCTACAGACTGTTTCTGTATCCCCCTAGTGCTGGACTTGAATTACTGACATCACATCTCTGAGAAAAGCACTGTGGGAACTATAGTCTTCTGAGCAGACATTGCTGAACTGCAGAACTGACTATGGACTACACCTCCCAGAAAGCCATCTGCTCCAAAGGAAAATTGTGGGAGAGACCATAAAGGGATCTGCCGATCAGGCCCACGCTCTCTTGCTTCCTGGATCCCATCGTGTGAGCACTATCTCGCCGCTGTGTAAGGAGATCGCGGCCTAACACGCGGTGCACATCCTACAGCTCCAGCCCCAGAGTGTCAGGATGTTGCCCGCTTCAAAAAGGGTGCTCAGCAGCAAAGCAGACTGATCGTCATCTCTGTCCATCTGCAGCAATGCGAATTGTCTGATCGTCCTCCAGGAGGTTGCTGAATGTGATCAGGATTGGTGGGAGGGCATTTGCCCACAGATTCCATTGCTAGCCATTAACACTACACTTTGAACACTGTGCACAGACAACATTTACCTGGATTACATAGAAGATTGAACCAGCCACTTTGCTTTGTTCACTATCCATTTGCCACATTAAGGAATTCTTGTTCTATGAGCTCCAACTGCTGGTAAAGACAGTAGCAAGGCCTTGCATTACAACATTGCTGTTCATTACTCTTAAAGGGGACACGTTACTGGTATCTATATTACATTATCTCTCGTTAGAATTAAAGGTATTATAGGCCGGCCCGGGGTTCCTTTTTAAGCAGAAGCATTTCATATAGCCACTTATAGCTTTCCTAATGAATTCATTTGTTACCGTTGTTTGCTGCGTATATTGGTATCACATAATTGCCATTGTTACTTGACTTTTTGACCGTTTTAAGAATCATTCATGTGCAAACAAAAATATATATATATTTTTTTCCTTGAATTTGATTGGTTATTTCTTGCAAATTGAAATTTCAGCACATTCACTGAGCTCTGCATAGACATTCCATCACGTTGCGATGTAATCAATATTGTTTAGATTGATAGCAGTCATGAAATGTATAGGTGATACAAAAACAATTAGTCTTTCCAAATATTCAAATTCTTTATTTCATTTTTATGGCACATGTCCTTAAACAATGAGGCTGATACATGAAAATGCAAAAAAAATGTGACAATGTTAGTCAAAGCAGTACAGTACTTGCTGTAGAATTAAATTGCTAAAGATACTGATTGATATCTGCAGTTTTTACATATTCAGAAAACAAATGGATAGTGTCTGAACAAATACAAAGTATGTGGAATGTAGACTTTCATAGAGTATACAATAGGCTCACAAAATGTAGAAAACAGGAGACCCTGATAGTTATGTGCATGCCCTGTAGGTTTACATTTAATTACCCAAATCAGTGCAGGCAAAGAATGGAGAAACAGTAAGCTCTGGAAATGCATACATAACAGACTGAACCATTGCCCTGTACTGGGTAGGAAAACTTAAATTAGAACTGTAGGCACATTTTCTTTTCATTTTTGATAGAGCAAGAGAGTGTTAAAACCCCTGTCAAGAGTTTTCTTTTTTTTTGTCATGTGTTCCGTTGCAGAGTTTCCTTCACTTCCTGTCCCTGAGGCCTCGTACACACGACCGGTTTTCTTGTCGCAAAACAGGCCGACGAGAAAATCGAGAATCCTGACGAGAAAATAGAGAGCAGCCTCGTACACACAGCCGAGATTCTCGTCAGGAAAAAAACGTTGTTTTTCCTGACGAGAATCTTGACAAGAAACTTGTCCAGACCGAGTGTACACACGTACGATTCAAAAGAACCGTTGTTCTTTTGAATGGCACGAACACGGTGACGTCATCGACTACGACGAGCGTGCGCTCGTCACATTCGATGCCGTCGCCGCCATCTTGCTACACCCTATGCCTGTGCCTAGGAAGCTACCGCGCATGCGTCAAAGTCATTTCGAGCATGCGCGGGTTTCCACGGCGACAGGTAAGTGTACACACGCTCGGGTTTCTCGTCGAGAAACAGGCCGACCAGATTCTCGACGAGAAAAAAAAACCGCAGGTCGTCTTTTTTCTCGTCGGGGAATCTGGGCAGTTTTCTTGACGAGAAAACTGAAACCCGCGTACCCACAGCCAGTTTTCTCGGCAAGAAAGCTCTCCCGGCAATTTTATTGTAGTTTTTTGCCGAGAAAACCAGTCGTGTGTACGCGGCCAGCAGGTTCTCTATTTTTCTCGTCGAGATTCCCGGCAGTTTTCTCGACGAGAAACCATACACACGAACGTTTTTCTCGGCAAGAAAGCTCTCTCTGCAGTTTTCTTGTCGTTTTTTGACGAGAAAATCGGTCATGTGTACGAGGCTATAGCCAAACAGGAAGTAAGAGGAAATCTCTGCAAATTAGGGCACTTTTTTAGGGATCCCCAGGCCACTAGAACTAGTGACCCCATTGGAAGATTTCCCTTCTATTATGTGGGATTTTCTTTTACTTTCACTTTCAATGATAATGGTAATCAGGACAAATAGACAGAGAGAATCTCCCTAACTGGGGCACAGACAGCAATAAAAACTGTTCTAATCCCTTTCCACTCTCTCCAAAACGAAAATAAAAGTTTTGTCTTTAGGTATACTTTAATACTGTAGTTGTGTTTTCTTTTTTTTCTTTTTTTCTTTAATATTAAATATTTAAGTTGGGGTACATTTGTGGCAATTGTATGATGATCATATACAATGATACATGTGGTCATCATATGTCTTGATTTAACCAGTTCATAGACACTGGCAGTAGTATTCACTTTAAACCTAGTTATCTACGGGTTTTGCGTGGTCTGCCAGAAAACATGCCTGGGCACAGGCTCACTTAGGGAGACAGTGGCAGGTTCCAATTTATTTGATGTTGAGCACAGAAGCTATAAGCCTCTAAAAGATTTTAAAGAACACCACAATGATTGTTTGTGTATGCTCTAAAGAGAGCATGTCAAGTAGTTTTTCCATAGAACAAAACATATAACATCAGAATACAATAGGGGTAGAGAGGGTACTGGCACATACTGACAACTCATGTAGTATGTAGCTATCATTGTACAGATAAGATGGTCATGGGAATTTGGGGAAGAAGCATTCAATTGCACATAATTTGTAATGCTCAACAATGATTTGGTGGGGTGAGCCCACCTTAACAACTTGCCGACCAGCCGCTGCAGTTTTCTTGTGGCAACATGGCCCGGCTGGACGAAACAACGTTATGTTACGTTGCTTAGCCCTGTGGCAACTAGGGGCACGCGCGCCGCCGCTGGAGGCACGCGCGCGCCCGCTGCTCACCCCCAGGGCCGATGCGAGTGCCCGGCGGGCGCGATCACCACCAGGCACCCGCGATCGCTCGTGACAGAGCGAGAACCGGGAGCTGTGTGTGTAAACACACAGCTCCCGGTTCTTGCAGGGGAGAAACGACTGATCGTCTGTTCATACAAAGTATGAACACCGATCAGTCTCCTCCCCTAGTAAGTCCCATCCACCCCACAGTTAGAATCACTCCCTAGGACACACTTAACCCCTTGATTGCCCCCTAGTGTTAACCCCTTCCCTGCCAGTGACATTTTTACAGTAATCAGTGCATTTTTATAGCACTGAGCGCTGTAAAATTGTCAATGGGCCCAAAAATGTGTCAAAAGTGTCTGATCTGTCCGCCATAATGTCGCAGTCCCGATAAAAATGACAGATCGCCGCCATTACTAGTAAAAAAAATAAATAATAATAATAAAAATGCCATAATTCTATTCCCTATTTTGTAGACGCTATAACTTTTGCGCAAACCAAATATACGCTTAATGCGATTTTTTTTTTACAAAAAATATGTAGAAGAATACATATCGGCCTAAACTGAGGAAAAAGTTGTTTTTTTAAAAAACAAATTGGGATATTTATTATAGAAAAAAGAGCTTGTGTTTTTTTAAAAATTGTCTCTGATCTTTTGTTTATAGTGCAAAAAATAAAAGCTGCAGTGGTGATCAAATACCACCAAAAGAAAGCTCTATTTGTGGGGAAAAAAGGACGCAAATTTTGTTTGGGTACAGCGTCGCACGACTGTGCAATTGTCAGTTAAAGCGACGCAGTGCCAAATTGTAAAAAGTGCTCTGGTCAGGAAGGGGGTAAAACCTTCCGGGGCTGAAGCGGTTACAGAGTAACTGCAGTCTGCTCACATAATTTGTAATAAAAACATCTTTGCAATTCTGAAGCTTCTGTCAAACCACTTTGCAAATATTATTTTATATATACTGTGATTCTTTACTTGCCAAATATACTGCAGAAATCTGCCTCCACTAAGTCTGGCTGCATCCATTTTACCTGTGGGCAGATGAAGCTGCTGCCTGTTCACTTCCTGGATTTACACAGACACACACACAGAGGTACACCTCCATCTCTGCAGTCCTACAGCTCTCATTGGCCCTCTTATGACTCATCCCCCTCCTTTCCTGGCAAACTCTCACGAGAGTGGGAGAGAGAGCTGTGCATGATGTCATAAGCCTAGGCTAATGACCAGACAAGCAAGAGGAAGTAGGCTGTATAAGGTATTTACTGGCAGAAAAAAAATATTTTACTATCCAAAGTTAAAGTAATTGTAAAGGCTTTTTTTAAAAACAACAAACATGTTATACTTACCTCCTCTGTACAGTGGTTTTGCACAGAGCAGCTTGAATCCTCCTCTTCTCGGGTCCCTCTTTGCTGCTTCTGGCCCCTCTCTCCTATCGAGCCGTGTCACAGCTTTGTGTGTCCATTCAGACACAGAGCCCTGACTTGGACCTGCCCCTATCTCCCCTGATTGGCTGACTGACTTTAATTGACAGCCGCGGGAGCCAATGGCGCTGCTGCTGTGTCTCAGCCAATCAGGAGGAGGGTTCCGGATGGCTTAGAAACTCGTGGACATCGCTGGGGAGAGAGAAAGACCTCAGGTAAGTAATTAGGGGGTGCTGGGGAGGCTGCTACACATAGAAGGATTTTTATCTTAATGCATAGAATGCATTAAGATAATAAACCTTCTGCCCTTACAACTCCTTTAAGACAACAAGGGCAGAAGATTTAATAAATGGAAAGTTGAAAAAATTACTGAAGGTCCGCTTTAAGAAACAGATATCAAATACACAAAAAAATTCAACCTGTCCGATTAATATTTGGCTTTTATCTAGTTAAATATTTTTTTCCATACCTGGTTAAAATTTGCAAAAAAATATCAGACCTGCTCAGCTCATTTAGCAATTATACTTTTTCTTAGCACAATATGCAACTGTAAAAAGTGAGAACCCATCACACAATATTACTATGCACCAAGTCCTGATGTCCATTATACAACATACGGTTTAACCCTTTTGCGCTGAGCGTACGCATATTTGCGTCCTCGGATTTCAGGGGTTATACCGGGAAGATGCCCGCAGCTGCAGGCATCATTCCGGTACCATTGTTTAGAGCCGGCGATTGGCTATCCAGGCGTAACAACCGATGCAGCTAAAAGCCGCTCGGTTGTTTTACCGGAGGAGTGGGAGGGGACATCCCCCCCTTTTGCTGCTTCCCGCCGCTCTGACTGGGCCTCCTGTCCCACCGGGAGACCCGATCCACGATCTATCACTTCCGGCGCCTAGAGAGAAACTGGGACAAAGCCGTCTCCTGAATGTAAACACGGAAGCGACGTCACAACGTCACTTCCGGTTTACTCGGCTGCCAATGGCACTGGATTTAAAAAAATATACAGTATTCAGAATCGCCGTTTTCGGCGATCTGAATACTTTGAAGTGTAAAGGAGGGATTTGGGGTCTTTTAGACCCCCGATCCCTGCATAAAGAGTACCTGTCACCACCTATTACTGTCTTTTTTTAAAAAACACAATTTAATAATGTAAAAATAAATAAAATAAATAAGAAAAAAAATAAGCTCGCGCAGCAAAGAAAACGCTTACGGAAGTCGCGCCCGCATATGTAAACGGTGTTCAAGTCACACATGTGAGGTATCGCCGTGATCTTCAGAGCGAGAGCAATAATTCTAGCCCTAGACCTCCTCTGTAACTCTAAGCTGGTAACTGTAAAAAAAAAATTTAAACGTCGCCTATGGAGATTTTTAGGTACCGTAGTTTGTCACCATTCCACGAGTGCGTGCAATTATAAAGCATAACATGTTTGGTATCTATTTACTCGGCGTAACATCATCTTTCACATTATAGAAAAAAATTGGGCTAACTTTACTTTTCATTTTTTTTAAATTCATTGTAGCGGGGTATTCCCCTATATTGGGAAGAAACTACATTACCCATAACCCCATTCTTCAGATGTTCCACCGCAGAGACTCATGGGAGGGGTTATAAAAGGAGGAGGCGAGGCCGGGCTCGGCCTCTTTTGGGACACGAGACTTCACAGACGGATCCTCCTGTGCGGATGTGTCGGAGTGCAAGGCCTGAAGCCTGGGGCCTTGCTCTGCACCAAAGAGCCTTCCACCCCCCCTCTGCGAGCCTGGGTGGCATCTGACTTTGTGCGCTACAGCCTTGTCGGATCGGGGGCCCGATCGTTGGAGAGATCGAGTGTGTGTGACACGGCCGGTGGAGGTTTCCCGGACTGGATCCGTAGTCCGGCGGGTGAGAGGGCGTAAGCCCAGCTAAGATACTGTTACTGTGTATAGGCCTATAGACTGCCGTGGCCTACAAGTGATTTTCATACCCCTATTGAAGAGCCTTGTCAGAACTGAGCCTGCGACTGTATTTAACCAAGTTCTATACCCCTTGGATTACAAAGTTATACTCTGTTTAAAGTGCACCAACATTACAGACCTGCCGGTGAAGAAAGAAGGACTAAGTTAAATATTAGAACCAGGCCTGGTGGGGATTCTAGTGTGTTTGATTACTGCGCCATAGGGCACTTAGTTAACGGTCGCTCGTATGGCGCACCTGTAGCGTGTATTACTATATAGTGTGTTAGAGTGGCAGGACGCTGCCCTTAGGAGTGATTATCTTGAACTGTGATTACTGTTACCCCTTTATCCATATTGAGAAAATGAGTAAAACACTTTACCTATTACAATTCATTACTGTGTCCTTGCTTAGTTATTCTATTGCATAGGACATATCATTGATTGTTAATACTAGCTGTGCCAGAAGGGGGTAGAGCCTATTGCCGGGGGTTGGCGGAGCTGCACTCAGGGCCCAAATCTAATTCTGCGGCCTCCTTAGTTGGAGGTATCGCTACACGTAGGGGTTCTCGTCCGGGATCCTGATGCAGCAAGCGAACGCCAGAAGTGCCGGCATGGACCCCATGGATCCAAGAGCGGTAGAAGAGTGGTGCAAAGCCGCTAATACAGAGCCAAAACAGTCGATAGCCATTAGCCTCCCTGGGGAGAAATGGTCAAGTGAGACGGTAGAGGAACTAATGAGTTCAGTGTCCCCAGATCACACACCGTGGGTGATGGACATGAAGTCAGACCCAAACATCTCATATCAATACGCATTAGTGGAATATTGGGACGGGATGCCAGAGGCTTGTAAGCACAAGTGTCTGCGGACGCCAGACAACAGAACATTTAGGCTGGCGCACCGCAATAACTGTAGAAAGGGAACCATCCCCTACGGGATCGCCACAGGCTGCGGCCCGAACTCCACCTGAAAGAGAAGACAGGGCGACACCCCCGGTGGCACCTGCACCGGCCACTGCTATATCACCAGAACTGATAAATGCAATAGGGGATTTGTTAGCCAAATGTCAGAAGACAAGTACGGTGCATGTGGAAACTAGCTACCGGAGACTAAAAATATTCTCAGGGAAGCTCCCTGTCCCGGCAGGGGAAGAAGATTTTGATACCTGGGTGGAGCAGGCATTACAGGCGGTGGAGGCATGGGAGGTGCCGGAAGCACAGAAGAGGCAGCGAGTGTTAGAAAGCCTTAAAGGTGCAGCAGCAGAAGCAGTGAAAAGTTTCCGGTTTGGGAATGTAGGGTGCACGGCGCAGGACTGTCTAGCTATGCTGCAGGAAGAGTTTGGTCAATTAGACAAGGTGATAGAGATGGTCTACCAGTTTGAACACACTTTCCAAAAACCGGAGGAGAAACTTTCCGAGTATGTCAGAAGGCTAAACAGGCTGCTGTGCAAGATTGTGTTAAAGAAAGGGATGAAGCCCCAAGATGCCGATGCGGCAAGAATGAAGCAAGTCTTAAAGGGAGCGCTACGCTCCGATCCAGTCTGGCTGCACCTGAAAACCTTGGGAGGAGGAATGTTGCTGACTTATGCTGATTTAATAAAAATCATCAGAGATGAGGAGGCGCTGCAACAGGACCAGCAGAAGGATAAGACAAGTGTTGTACCCGCACAGGTGCTGGTCAATCCAGTAATGACCCCTGAAAGAGAGGCGGAGATAGACACCCTAAAAACTCAGATGTCCAAGGTGTTAGAGATATTGACCTCTCTGATAGCAAAAGACACAGAGTGTCCCAAGACGAAGGAAAGTCCAAGGAAGGAATTGTTCCCGATTGCCTCAGCACCCGAACCTTTACAAGAATGGGGAGATATAGTCTGCTTCAACTGTGGGGGAGTTGGCCACATTGCAGCCACATGTTCTAGTCCGAAGAAGAAGAGACCAGACAACCGCAAGCCGGCGGGAAACTCCAGAGGGCCCCGGTGAAGGAGTCAACCGGGTGCCCATCATCTTCAGTAAACTCCAAGCTGAATGCGAAGAAAAACAAAAAGAGAGATAGAACACCAAAGGGGAAACGCAATACCCCTCAACAAAGCTATACTCCAGGAGAAAGGGGGGGACCCCTCAGGAGAGGCACAGCACTCCCCAAAGGGGGTGCCCACCCAAGAAAAATAATAGTACCCCTCAGCGGGTTCCTACACCCATTAAAAGGAGGGAAGTCAGTGCATACCAGGCTCAAGAAAGGTTCAAGTCCAAAGGGAATAGGACAAGAGAAAGTCCAAAGGGAAAAGGCGTGAAGAAGGCGGCTTCTGCCGGACCATATCCAGAGAAGCTGGTAGGCCCATCCCCTATAGTGCCCATTCAAGTGGAGGGAGTCTACACCAGGGGCCTCCTGGATACCGGGGCACAAGTGACCCTACTATACCGGGACTTCTACGACAGGCACCTGAGTCATCTGCCTATCCAGAAGATAGAAGAGCTGGAAATATGGGGAATTGGAACCCAGAGTTTCCCTTACGACGGCTACCTTCCCATCAAAATGACCTTTGACCCATCCGTGGCTGGAAAGGCCGAAGTGTTTGACACCCTGGCAGTTGTGTGCCCTAGGCCGCCTGGAGCCAACAAGAATTCCCTTATAATAGGGACAAACACGGACCTGGTCCGAAGACTCCTGACCCCTCTCGTGACAGAAGAAAGACAAGCAGCTACCAAGATCCATCCCATGCTGAAGACAGCCTACCAACGGCTGGTCCAAGAGCGGGAGACCCCTGGAGAGGAGATAGGGAAGGTGTGGAGACTTGGAAGAGAAGGGGTAGTGTTGCAGCCCGGTGAAGTAACCTGTCTCAGGGCCACTGTGAAGCTTACTTGGGAGCAGCCTGGTCCCTTTGTCATGCTGGAGTCAGACCCAAGGGGTGAGTCCTCAGGCCTGGAGGTGATACCGGAAGTGATCCCGCTGAAGGTCCTGAAGAAGGCCCATTATAGAGTTCCAGTGAGTGTTAGGAATACTACCAAAGACCCCATGGAAATCCCAGCCAGAATGTTGCTAGGCCAGGTGAGCCCGGCGGCCCCTGTTACCCTGTCAGAAGTGAAGAGGACAGGTGGAGGAGGGGATGTTTGGGAGAAGCTGACCATGGAAAACCCGAATCTGTCCAGGGCTTGGAAAGAGCGAGCCAAGGCCCAGTTGAATAGATGGGAGAAGATCTTCTCTAAGGATGAGTTTGATGTGGGGTGTGCAAGGAGTGCCACCCATCGGATCCGCCTCCAGGAAGATAAGCCCTTTCGAGAGAGGGTCAGGCGGGTCCCGCTAGCAGATCTGGAGGATCTGAGGGAACAACTTGCAGAACTCAAGAGGACTGGTGTGATACGGGAGTCCAGAAGCCCCTATGCCTCTCCCATAGTGGTGGTCCGAAAGAAGAATGGATCATTGAGGCTCTGTATCGACTACAGGACTCTCAACAGGAGAACCATACCTGACCAATACACCACTCCGAGGATAGAGGATGCCCTACAGAGCTTGTCTGGAGCCAAATGGTTCAGCGTTATGGATCTCAAGAGTGGGTACTATCAGATTCCGATGCACCCAGCAGACAAGGAGAAGACAGCTTTCATAACCCCAGTGGGGTTCTTTGAATTCGACCGGATGCCCCAAGGTCTGTCTGGAGCCCCAGCTACTTTCCAACGCCTCATGGAGAAGACAGTAGGGGACATGAACTTGATCGAAGTCCTTGTATACCTGGACGATGTCATTGTCTTTGGGAGAACCTTGGAGGAACATGAAGAGAGGCTGGAAAAAGTGTTGAGAAGACTCAGTGAGGAGGGACTTAAGCTTTCGCCTGAGAAGTGTCGGTTCTACCAGTCTTCTGTGAACTATCTGGGGCACATAGTGTCTGAAGAAGGGGTGGCCACAGACCCTGAGAAATTGGAGGCAGTTACCTCCTGGCCACGGCCCACCACAGTAACAGAACTCAGATCCTTCTTGGGCTTCTGCTCCTACTACAGGAGGTTTGTGGAGGGATTTGCCCGAATTGCTAGACCATTGAATGAGTTGCTCAAGACTGAAGGAGAAGAGGATGGCTCGGGGCCCAGGAGGCCAGGAGAGTCCATCAGAGATCAGTGGAATCAGAAGTGTGAAGAGGCTTTCCAGGAATTGAAGAGGAGCCTGACCACTGCACCAGTCTTGGCCTACGCAGACCCAACCAAACCCTATGAACTGCACGTGGATGCTAGTCATGACGGTCTGGGAGGAGTACTTTACCAAGAGCATGAGGGGCAATTGCGGCCTGTTGCCTATGTGAGTAGGAGCCTGACCCCCTCTGAGAAGAACTACCCCACTCACAAGCTGGAGTTCCTGGCCCTCAAGTGGGCGGTAGTAGACAAGCTCAAAGACTACCTGTATGGAGCGGAGTTCACTGTGAAGACCGACAACAACCCCCTTACCTACCTGTTCACCACGGCCAAGCTGGATGCCACTGGACACAGGTGGCTGGCCGCACTGTCTGGATTCAACTTCAGCCTTAAGTATAGACCAGGAGTGGGGAATCGAGACGCAGACGCTCTGTCCAGGAGATCTCATTCCCCCACCATTGAAATAGAAGATTGGACCCAAGTGGCACCGGACGGGGTGCGGGCCCTTTGTCAAGGAGCTGAATTCCAAGCCCGAGGAGGCTCCAGAGCATAGGAAATAGGAGTTACCATGGTGGGAGTCCCCAAACACTACTGTGGAGTAGCTCAATTGGAAGAGGACAACCTACCAAGACTGTCCAAGAAGGAATTGAGGTGTGACCAATTGGAAGACCCCATGGGGAGATTGGTCCTGGAGGCCTTGAAAAATCAGGATCCAGACAGACTCATGCGTCAACCTTCAAAAGAAGCTCGCCTGCTGAGGAAGGAGTGGGATAGGTTGCAGTTACATCAGGGAGTGGTCTACCGAAGGGGCCCCTCTGATGACTCAGAAGATAAGTGGCAGCTGTTCCTCCCAGAGAAACATCGGGAGACTGTTCTGATTGCCCTGCATGACAATCATGGCCACCTAGGGGCTGAAAGGACCTTTCAACTTGTCAGAAGTCGGTTCTATTGGCCCTGCATGAGGGCAGAGGTAGAGGAGTACTGCCACTCATGTGCGCGATGCATCCAGAGGAAGACTTTGCCCCATCAAGCTGCCCCAATGGGCCATCTACAGAGCCAAGGGCCCATGGACCTGGTGTGCATTGACTTTCTCTGCCTCGAACCCGACCTGAGTGGACTAGGAAATGTTCTGGTGATAACCGACCATTTCACCCGGTATGCCCAGGCTTTCCCCACCAAAGATCAGAAGGCCTCCACCGTGGCCAAGGTACTTATGGAGAAGTACTTTGTCCATTATGGGCTGCCACAGAGACTCCATTCAGACCAAGGGAGGGACTTCGAGAGTAAGCTGATCCGGAAGCTCTTGGATTCTTTGGGAATTAAGAAGACTCGAACTACACCTTACCATCCTCAGGGAGATGCTCAGCCGGAAAGGTTCAACCGAACTCTGCTCAACATGTTGGGGACTCTGGACAGCGAGAAAAAGCAACATTGGAGCAAACACATAGCAGCCATAGTACATGCTTACAACTGCACCATCAGTGATGCTACAGGCTACTCCCCATATCGACTCATGTTTGGGAGAGAAGCGAGACTACCGGTGGACCTGGCTTTTGGCACCTCACTGGACCATTCCTCAGCCACATCCCACAAAGGATATGTGGACAGGCTCAGACACAGCCTGAAAGTAGCCTATGAACAAGCTCAAGCGGCCTCAGATCAAAGGGGAGCTCGGAATAAAAGACATTTCGACTTGAAGGTCCGGGTACAAGACCTACAGCCCGGGGATCGAGTACTGTTGCGCAATCTGGGAGTCCCCGGAAAGCACAAACTTGCAGACAGATGGAGATCTGAACCCTATGTCATCTGCAGGAAGTTGCCTACCTGTCTACAAGGTGAAGCCAGAGGGAAAGGTAGGCCCACTGAAGACATGGCATCGAAACCACCTGCTCCCACTTGCGGAGGCAGTTAGAATACCTTCCGTGGGAGACTCCCCTGCACCGGCCTCTATCTTGGATACTCCTAGGCCGAACACTCGGTCACAGACCTCCCGAGCTGAAAATGGAGAAGCCTCCCAACTTAGTGGAGATGAAGAGGGAGAGCTTGATTGGCTGTGGTCTTCCCCAACTCCAGGAACTTCTATCATAGATCTTCCAGTCACCCAAGATACCACAGATGAAACACTGAACCCAGAGGCTACAGAGTTCATCCCCTTTAGTCCTTCAGCAGATTACTGGGAAGATGCCCATGATAGTTGCTCCGAGGAAGAGGAGCCGGTGGCGCCAGAGGCAGAGATTCCAGGAGAGCAAGGAGCTTGAAGAGTCATTCGACCTCCTAAGAAGCTGACCTACCCTCAGATGGGGAACAGTTCGGAAGACTCTGTAGTCACTGCTAGGAGAAATGCTGAGATTCCGGATCCCTCCACTGTCCATTTGGTGGAGGGCAACCCCAGCTCACTCTCTGGCACAGTTAGGCAGGCCACCCATGATAATGTGACCTGTGGGCAAGGGAATTCAACCCCTCAGTTATGGTGGGAATCCCCTATCCCAACATCGTTTTCAGAATTGTCCAGTGTTATATATAGTTGTTGTTAAAATTTATCTTTGGGGACCAAAGAGTTTAAGTGGGGGGGAGTGTGTAGCGGGGTATTCCCCTATATTGGGAAGAAACTACATTACCCATAACCCTATTCTTCAGATGTTCCACCGCAGAGACTCATGGGAGGGGTTATAAAAGGAGGAGGCGAGGCCGGGCTCGGCCTCTTTTGGGACACGAGACTTCACAGACGGATCCTCCTGTGCGGATGTGTCGGAGTGCAAGGCCTGAAGCCTGGGGCCTTGCTCTGCACCAAAGAGCCTTCCACCCCCCCTCTGCGAGCCTGGGTGGCATCTGACTTTGTGCGCTACAGCCTTGTCGGATCGGGGGCCCGATCGTTGGAGAGATCGAGTGTGTGTGACACGGCCGGTGGAGGTTTCCCGGACTGGATCCGTAGTCCGGCGGGTGAGAGGGCGTAAGCCCAGCTAAGATACTGTTACTGTGTATAGGCCTATAGACTGCCGTGGCCTACAAGTGATTTTCATACCCCTATTGAAGAGCCTTGTCAGAACTGAGCCTGCGACTGTATTTAACCAAGTTCTATACCCCTTGGATTACAAAGTTATACTCTGTTTAAAGTGCACCAACATTACAGACCTGCCGGTGAAGAAAGAAGGACTAAGTTAAATATTAGAACCAGGCCTGGTGGGGATTCTAGTGTGTTTGATTATTGCGCCATAGGGCACTTAGTTAACGGTCGCCCGTATGGCGCACCTGTAGCGTGTATTACTATATAGTGTGTTAGAGTGGCAGGACGCTGCCCTTAGGAGTGATTATCTTGAACTGTGATTACTGTTACCCCTTTATCCATATTGAGAAAATGAGTAAAACACTTTACCTATTACAATTCATTACTGTGTCCTTGCTTAGTTATTCTATTGCATAGGACATATCATTGATTGTTAATACTAGCTGTGCCAGAAGGGGGTAGAGCCTATTTCCGGGGGTTGGCGGAGCTGCACTCAGGGCCCAAATCTAATTCTGCGGCCTCCTTAGTTGGAGGTATCGCTACATCATGAAAGTAAATTTTCCCCAAAAAGTTGCATTTTAAAACACTGCTGCACAAATACCGTGTGACATAAAATATTACAACAATCGGCATTTTATTCTCTAGATTCTCTGCTAAAAAATATATATATATAATGTTTGGGGGTTCTAAGTAATTTTCTTGCAAAAAATACGGATTTTAACTTGTAAACACCAAATGTCAGAAATAGGCTTAGTCATGAAAGGGTTAATGTACATAGGTGTATGCATTATTTTACTTTGCCTTTAATACATTCTTTATTTTTTGTTCCTCAAAGTACATTTTTTATTTGAGTTGCATAGCTAAACACACGCACCCCAAACTGGAGATTGGCTGATGTGGCAGACTCCATTCTACATGGCAGGATCCCACTTAGAAAAGAGGTAACGGGCATGGCAATGATCAATGTTAACTTAAAGCGGTGGTGCAGAAAAAAAAAAAAGTCAGCAGCTACTAACAGTGTAGCTGCTGACTTTTAATAAGGACACTTACCTGTCCTACTCTCCCGCGATGTCGGTCCTGCCGCGGCGATCGATCGCTGCTGGCAGGCTCCCGGCTCCTCCATTCTGAGTAGGGGAAACAGGCTGTGAAGCCGTAAGGCTTCACTGCCCATTTTCTACTGCGCATGCGCCACTCGCACGGCGCTTTGTGAATGGGCGGCTTGCCTCCTGGGATACACACAGTTCCCAGAAGGCAGCGCGGCCCATTCACAAGAAGAGGAAGCGGAAGGAGAGCCACCGCGGACGGAGAAGAGGAACATTAGCGGCAGATTAGGGGACTTCCGCATAGCAACAGGCATTTAGGGTGAGTATAAAAAAAAATGTTTTTTCTATTAATTTTTTTTTTTTTTTTAGTGTGAAGATTTTTTCAGGGTGGACCTCCACTTTAAGCCCTGTACACACGGCCGGGAATCCCATCAGGAAAAAAACGTCGGTTTTCCTGAAGGGATTCCTGGCAAGCTTTTCTTGCTCGCCGAGTGTACACACAGCACATTCAAAAGAACCGCCGTTCTTTTGAATGGCAAGAACGTGGTGACATCATCGACTACGACGAGCATGCCGTCGCCGCCATCTTGCTTCACCCTACACTACCCTTGTAAGCTACCACGCATGCGTCGAAGTCTCATCGAGCATGCGCAGGTTTACCTGGAGACAGGTAAGCATACACACGCACGGTTTTCTCATCGGGAAACAGGCCAACGAGAATCCCAACGAGAAAATAGAGAGCAGGTTCTCTATTTTTCTCGCCGAGATTCCCGGCAGTTTTCCTGACGAGAAACCATACACACGAACGGTGTTCTCTGCAAAAAGCTCTCCCAACAGTTTTCTTGCTGAGAAAACCGGCCGTGTGTACGGGGCTTCAGACTCAGCCAGATGTTAGGTTCAGTTGTTTTTCATCTGCCATGGTTTATTGCTTTTCCACACTTCAAGCAGGTTGGTAAACTAAATGTTTATTCTACATACAAAGTGGTGCAGGATGTACCCTTGACTCTACCTGCCATTGAATGCAAAATGTCCAAAGATAATAACTGTGAATTAACAAATTAGGAACTTTCAGTATTGTGTCATATCACAACGGTAGCAGCAGGGTATCCCCAATGATTCTGAGCTCTTTCCAGACATACAATGAAGCTTTGTTTGGATTCTACTAACATGTTGACAAAGAAGCTCACTAAACGCCTCATAGGCGGTAAAATGGGAATGTCACTTCACACAATACAGATCTGCATAATTTGCTTGTAAGGTTGTGCTGGTGACTTTCTACTAATCAAGGATAATACACAATAATTAAACAGAGAAAGCTTGTATTAAATGAATTCTCCTTTCATCTGAACAGACTGTTTCCCTAAACAAGAGCTTAATAAGGAAGCACAAGGAACATTTATCGAAGCCGCCATGATTTGTCAATTTGTGTTTCTCACGATTGGTTTCACTCTTGTTATCAGAGATACACAAACCAGTATCACTCAATCAGCTTCAACACCATCAAACAACTTCACTTTAATAAAAGATAGAGCGAGCCATTAAGGTAGTGGATGAGGCATTAAACCTTACTTAAACGGATAGCCTTTCATACAATTTTTATGACTAGCATTGGGGCTTTTATCTATAAAAGTTCATTGCTGATTTTAATGCTACCTATTGACATAAGATGATTGTCACCTCACCTACTGGATGCTGAAGAAAACATGGAATGGCTACATGTTTATTGGCTACTCCCATACCTCCCAACCTTATGAAACAATAAAGAGGGACATCTTTTAGAACACAGTTTGTAGGCAAAGGACATGTCCTTGTGATGTCCCCAATTACATGGGACGCAAAGATCTAATATGCAGAAAATTATTGACTAAACCACACAAGTGCTTTTGTATCTCTATTTTTCCATTATATTGGCTTTTCAAAATAACAAATTCAGAGTTTGGTCAAAAAGTTTAGTGCAGCATAACACTTTAGGTAGTAAAAGTACATTTTGTATAGAGATGTACACATCAGTAGACATGTGCGATTAGTTTCGTACGAATCGAAAATTCGTACGAATTTTTCTAAATTCGTACATTTGTACGAATCCGAATTACGAATTTTTATGAATACGAATTCTGTACGACATACGAAATTTCGTTTACGAACTAACTACCAAATAACGATTTTCAACTAATACGAAAGAAACAAACAAAAAAAAAGTTACGAAAGTAGGAGTTGTGTCCAGAATCAACGAAAACAATGTACTCTACGCCGTCCGAAAGTACGAATTATGGTATTGAGCTTCCCTTTAATAGTGCCGTTGTACGTCTTATACGTCACCGTGTTCTTGGCGACAACATTTGTGCGACCGTGTGTATGCAAGACAAGTTTGAGCCAACATCCTTCGGAAAAAAATACACGGTTTTGTTGTCGGAATTTCCGATCGTCTGTACGCGGCATGAGTCCGTAGAGTTCAATATTAACGATTCGGACGAAATTCGTGTTTCGCACGAATCCGAATTCAATTTCGTACACGAATTGAGAATTACGATTTTTTTTTATACGAAACGGAACAGAACGAAACGAAACAAATTTTTTGACGGCTCCCATGTCTACACATCAGACCAAAAAAGAAGGACAACTGAAGCTGTGCAAGGGGCAGAGTGATTTGATCTCAAAAGAGAGAAAGTCCCCCGAAATGAGGAGCAGTTGGGAACTATGGCTAGTCTTGGAGTATAGTTCCATCTCTGGGCTTACTGATTTGAAGGGAAGGTCATCTTTTTTTCCAGATGAATGCTATTGTTGATGAGTGTTCCAATATCTACACAGGTTGGCTGGTTGCTTAGGTGGTATAACTGAATATTTATTCAACAGTCATTCAGTAGAATAGTTGTGTAGTTCTCAGATCTTTTGACCACAGTCCCATGTTACATACACTAGTATTGGGACGCCTGCCTTTACACACACATGAACTTTAATGGCAGCTTGTGGGAGCTTGTTGTCAGAAATTCCGACCGTGTGTAGGCTCCATTGGACATTTGCTGTCGGAATTTCCGACAACAAAAATTTGAGAGCTGGTTTTCAAATTTTCTGACAACAAAACTTGTTGTTGGAAATTCCGAGTGTGTGTACACAATTCCGACACACAAAATTCCACGCATGCTTGGAATCAAGCAGAAAAGCCGCACTGGCTATTGAACTTTATTTTTCTTGGCTCGTCATACGTGTTGTACGTCACCGCGTTCTTGATGTTCGCAATTTCCGACAACATTTGTGTGACCATGTGTATGCAAGACAAGTTTGAGCCAACATCCGTCGGAAAAAAATCCACAGTTTTGTTGTCGGAATGTCCGATCGTCTGTACGCGGCATAAGTCTGTAGGGTTTAATATTGGGTTGGCCCACCCTTTGCAGCTATAACAGCTTCAACTCTTCTGGGAAGGCTGTTAACAAGGTTTAAGAATGTGTCTATGGGAACGTTTGACTATTCTTCCAGAAGCGCATATGTGAGGTCAGGCACTGATGTTGAATGAGAAGGCCTGGCTCACGGTCTCCACTCGAATTCCACTCAAAGGTGTTCTATCGGGTTGAGGTCGCGACTCCGTACAGGCCAGTCAAGTTCCACCACCCCAAACTCGCTCATCCATGTCTTTATGGACCTTGCTTTGTGCACGGGTGCCCAGGCATGTTGGAACAGGAAGGGACCATCCCCAAACTGTTCCCACAAAGTTGAGAGCATGAAATTGTCCAAAATGTCTTGGTATGCTGACGCCTTAAGAGTTCCCTTCACTGGAACTAAGGGGGCCAATCCCAACCCCTGAAAAACAACCCCACGCCATACTCCCACGCCACCCCACCAAATGATTTGGACCAGTGCACAAAGCAAGGTCCATCAAGACATGAATGAGCGAGTTTGGGGTGGTGGAACTTGTCTGGCCTGCACAGGGTCCTGACCTCAACTCGATAGAACAACTTTGGGATGAATTAGAGTGGAGACTGCGAGCCAGGCCTTCTCGTTCACATCAGTGCCTGACCTCACAAATACGCTTCTGGAAAAATGGTCAAACATTCCCATAGACACAATCCTTGTTGACAGCCTTCCCGGAAGAGTTGAAGCTGGTATAGCTGCAAAGGGTGGGCCAACTCAATATTGAACCCTTCAGTCTAAAACTGGGATGCCATTAAAGGTCATGTGCATGTAAAGGCAAGTGTCCCAATACTTTTGGTAATAAAGTGTGTATAGGTTGAATAAAGACATGTATCAATAGATTCAAAAGAAAGAGAGGAGGAAGAGTGACAGTAAGCAAAAGGCCTAGAGTGAAACCATCCCAAACCAACAAATGACTACAACAAAGTAAAAACCAGGGACTTTCTAGGTTAGCACCCAGGGATATAAATTTTAAACCACCAACTACAAGGATCACTTATATATTTGCCCTGTACTGAATGTCCTATTTCACAGATAGTGGGTTGTGGTCAATGCATTTCATAGCTAGCTCCACGTCATCAGGTCCACCAGTGAAAAGGTTAGAAGACATTCCATTGATCTCAATATAGTGGTCACAATTCTTTTTTTGCCATCATATGTTCACATCAATCTAAAACTACACTCATCCCCAGTAGGAAATAGCTAGTGGGTATTCATATATGGGACTAAAAGGCAGATAGGTCCAGGATTCAATGTTGTCCTGGCATAAGGTGGTAATATTGGAGTAGACCTCATCCCTTCCCAATCCACAGTGTGGAAAGCTTAAAGCTCTTCCTATATTACAACTGTATTGAGCATCATATATGATTTTCTTTTGAAATTTTGTATATGACTAATACTTTTGGAAATACCTGTGTTTTGAATTTGTATGCCTGGGTGCTACCCTAGAAAGTCCTTGGCTTTACTTTTTTGTGGTCATGGCTATCATGTTCAACCAAAAAGCATAAATTAAACTAAAAACATGTATCCTTAAAACCCTAGACCTGCAGTTGATCCTAAATACTATCTGTAAGGCTACTCAATGTTTTGGTTACTGTAGTAAGCTTCTCACACTGTCGGCTACCCATGTTTTTTTTCTCCATATAGATAGTCTTTAGTTTTCTTCAGCACTCTTAAGCTGCTCATATAATAAAAGTCACATTTATTGTAATTTTCCAGGCCACATTTTTTACTACAAGGAAGAAACATGGTATATTGTTTCAGCTCCCTCCGTTTAATGAGCTTAATAGCTACTTGTTCCTCACACACACAAATCCCCCTTCAGACGCACGCTTGGCAACTTGGCAAAGACATCGATTTGCTTACTATATCAAATGACGGCAGTGATTCACTGTGTTTCCTTTATTTCTGTGGTGTAACTCATTAACTGCCATATTTAACAGTACAAGTCTGTACTTAGTAATAGCATAGAGTGAGCAATATGTGGTGACAAAGCAAAACTCGAACTGGAGTAAATATATTTGCTGAATTTGGACACTGGCAGTGGTTGTTCATTGATTTGCTTATTGCAGTAGCATATTAGGTGATTGGATATCTTCAACCCGCCAGCAATGTACTGCGGACGGAAACTGACGCAAAATGACGTACCTGTATGTCGCTGTCTGCTTCCGGGTTTAGGGCATGTGCATGCGCAACCCCCCCCCCACCCCCAATGCCCAATGTGATTGTAGACAGTGGGAGTCTGTCAGCAAGTCCCAACCAATGATTCATGGCTGGGACCTGCTGATCGACTGTGTCCAATTACAGCCCACAGCCCTGTGTTGACAACCAAAACAGGGCTAAGAAACAAAGAGATATGTTAGTAAAAGCAGGACACATTACGCATTGTTAGGTACATATATTTCCCTTTGATCACCCTAGATGTTAATCCCTTCCCAGCCAGTGTCATTAGTACAATGACAGTGTAAAGTATTAGCACTGATCATTGTATTAGTGTCACTGGTGACGTCAGTGGCAGATAGTCAGTCCCGTCCCCCCCCCAGTGTCAGTTAGTATTGCCCGCCGCACTAACGCGGTCCCATTATAAGTCGCTAATCACCGCCATTACTAGTATAAAAAAAAATAATAAATAAAAATTGCCATATACAGTGTAGCACCCTCTACCATAGGTAGGTGCTAGAATAGGATTTTTCTAGGGAAACTGTCAGTACAGGCAAATTTAGGCAGGCCTATGCTTTAGGCTAGGCCTGCTTGTTTTGATCTGGGGCTGGCAGTGGTATATACACTAGTTTATAAATGCTATAACTTTCATACAAACCAAGCAATATACACTTATTGGAATTTCTTTTTATCAAAGAGATGTAGCCGAAAACATTTTGACCAAAATTGACGATTAAATTTTTTTTACTGGATATGTTTTATAGCCGAAAGTAAAAAAATATTGTTTTTTTTCAGACTTTCGGTCCTTTTTTGTTTATATCGCAAAAATAACGCGGTGATCAAATACCACCAAATTAAAGCTCTATTTGTGTGAAAAAAAATGTTTACATTTAATTTGGGTACAGCGTTGCATGACCACGCAATTATCAGTTAAAGTAGCGCAATCTCAAATAGCAAAAAATGGCCAGGTCATGAAGGGGGTAAAACCTTCCAGAGCTCAAGTGGCACTGGTTATAATGAAACATCCAGCAAGTGGCACAGAATTCCTGGTGCCACATTTTGTTGCTCATTAGTTAAGACATAAACTGGCTAAATAGTAAAATAACACTGGTCTGGAAAACAAATCCTAATTGCCTGTATATTTGTGAAATTAAAGATAATTCTCAAACTATAGTAATTCCAAAAAAAAATTCTCAGGCCTGGGTGCTTTTGCTGGGAAGCTAATGCTTAAGAGACTGAACTAGGATTCCTGTAAGAGCTCCAGTTACCCCGGAATACAAAGACTCCTAACCATGTTGTGCAGGTATCTCTGATCTGGTGAGTTTTGGTTGTTACCAGCGTTGAAAGAAAGAAAGGAAACTGCACTTAAGACCCCTTTAACATTGACAATGGGCCACGTTACCGGTAAAGCGCCGCTAGTTTTAGCGGCGCTTTACCGTTGTTTTAGCGGTGCTTTTTTGGGCTGCTAGTGGGGTGCTTTCAAAAAGGGTTAATAGCGCCCGAAAAGCGATGCTGCCGAAGCGCTTTGCAGGTGCTTCGGCAGCGCTGCCCATTCATTTCAATGGGCAGGGGTGGTGGAGGAGCGGTGTATACCCTGAAAGTCTTGGGAAGGGATGGACATGGCCTTCTGGCCTGGTTGGCCCTCTCTCATGGGGACTCCCTTTGGGGGGGCCCACCTAGTTCTTGAGTTTGGTCTGTTTTGGCAGACCTCCCAGAGAATGGGGTCCACCTAGTTTCGGCTAGGTGAGCCAGTGAAGTACCTCAGTCCCCGTCAGGAGTCTTGCGCCCTGGGGGATCAGGGTAAGGGCCCTTTCTCTTCGGAGGAGGACCATGTGTACACCTGTGCACTTTTTTTGTGTTCTCACATATCGTGTGTGCACTTTTTTTTGCACCTGGTGTAAGTTCGAGTGTGTCTCACACACCATGGGCTTAAAAAAAAAAAAAAAAAAAACTGATGAAAAAAGTTGACTTAGGCTAATTACTTACTTATATGAAGTATAAGAAATTTTATTTCAAGGAAGATTCATTAATAATACAGTAATTGTATCAGCAGAATTAGTAGAGTAGAGCAGGAGAAAATTCTTGAATTGTCTTGTCTTAAATTTCTCCTGAAAGACAGCAGTGCACTTCCTGGCATGTGAAAGTGCCTAGGTACGCATAGCTGTATATCATCTTCAGTATGAGATCTAAGGCAAAAAAGACACCACACCAGCAATTTAATTTTTTTTTAATCATAACAGGTCTAATAACCGGAAAAAAAACACATGTTAAAGGAGGAGAAGAAAATGCTCAGATTCACAAATGAACTTCATGACTGCAGCAAGTTTAAAGCACACCTGTGGGCTAGAGAAACATTTAAAAGCAGAGGCAAGGTGATAATGCGTCAGCTGCTGGTGTCTGCATGCACATTATTGCCAGAAAGCCCCTGAGCTCCAAAGACCTTATATTTTCTATTAAGAAAACAGTGATCAGATCTTTTAAGAGTCACACCGTGGCTTAATGCTTTCCACTATTTTTGTTCCGATTTTGGCTATAAAGTATGATGGGTAGATCTCTGGACATTAGCTAATACATTTTTCCCTAAAATACTCATCGCTGAGTTTTGTGACTTGCCCAGTTTAGCTTTTGCACCTCTACACATTTTATATGTTACCAAAGAAGTGTTACTTGCTGCAGAGAGAAGAGAGTAGGAATATAGTGTCCGGGCGCCCCCCGGCAGCAGTGCACCCTAGTGGTAGCACCGGCCCTGACCATACAGCACAGTATACAGAGAATGACGGACGGGAATAATTGCATACTTTCAACCTCTGAACACTGTATGTATGTTGTGCTGTCCATTGCACAGTGACTGGTGTGCAATGCAGTGCAGTTGTCAGAAGTACCTAACACAAAGCATGGCATTCTGGCAAAAATCTCCCTAGCACCCCAACCCCCCAACAAAAATCTCCCCTTCTCATACCTTAACACCCCCCCCCCCAGAAAAATCCCCCCCACGAAAAAACAAACTCCATTCCCTCTAACAAACTACCCTGGCAAAGGTCCCTCAAGCAAAACCCCCCCACAGCACAAATACTGGGAGCAGAGTCGTCCTAAAGTGCAAAAAGCAGGACACTTAGGGCAACCTACCCTAGAAGTAACATAGCAGCCAGAAGGATGGGTAGGGATTGGTGAATGCACACTGTCACCATAGCTTCAAACTAAAACAATGCTGTTGGGACCAAGGGCTCCCAGAAAGTGTGATGCTAGTGAAGACACAGATACAGGTACACACTAGGGGTCTTCTGTAGCCTTGAGCGAGTCTGGGCATCCAGTGTGTTACTTTCAGGAAAGCTTTTTTTCCTTTACAAAAATATTTTATTAAGTACAGTAAGTTAAATACAATAAATTAAGTACTGTACATTATACAATTCAGAATTATTATTATTAATTATTCATATGTGGTTACAAATATAGTGTTGATTAGGATATAAGGAAGTGTGAAAAGTTAAAGCAATTTATTAACAATTATGTGTTCAACATAAGGAGATGTAGAAATCCAAATAGTAAATGTTTCTAATAGCTATGAGTAACTGAATAAAGATTTCCTGAGCAAACTTGTTTTAATGGATTGTCTTTCAAAACTGGTACTATATTCGTAACCTATGGAACTTCAAAATCATAAGGTATAAGGAGAGACAGAGTAGAAAAGAAAAGTGAAGAGTAGAGAGTAAAGAAGAAGTAGTGGGGGGGGGTCCACCGGGTCGATCCAGTAGTCACAGTCAGACCTGTATGATCAGTATAACTTCAAATCATTCACCATGGCATTAAAACAGAGTCATTAAATGTTGTCGATAAGAAATGTCCTATCCAAGGTTGCCATAATTTACGGAATTTAGGAATTTGGTTTTGTTCAATATCCACCATTTTGGCGTGTATCATAACGTTGTTCATTTTTTGTTTTGTCTCGGCCAACGCCAAAGAGGGAGCTCTCCAAGCTCTCGCCACAGTTTGTTTTTCTGCTGTGAGCAAAAATATAAAAAGCTTAAATTGGGCATGAGTCAGACTATCTGGTTTGAGATTAAGTAATGTCGTAGTAGGATTGGGTTGGAGGGTTACGTTAAACATTTTGGAGGCATATGTATATATTTCTTTCCAAAATGTTTGTACTGTCGGACAGGACCACCAAATGTGTTTGTATGTACCTTCTTCTGTGCAGCCGCGGAAACAATGATCAGGATAGTCAGGGGTAAATTTAGCAATGTTGGCTGGTACTAGTACTAGTTAGTATGTTATAGTTGGTTTCCATAGCTATTACATTAGGGGAGGAAGATTTAATTGTGGACCAAATTTTAACCATTCTGCCTCATTTAGGACATATTCCAAGTCCTCTTCCCATTTCCGCTCATAGGTAGGTTTATCCGTTTCAGCATTTATTAGTAATTGAGAATAAAGGGAGGAGATTAGTCCTCTAGCGTGTGGGTAGTTTTTGCAAGCGGATTCAAAACTAGTGAATTGGTTCAGAGGCGTGTCTGAAGTGGTATTAGGTGTAAAGACATTTTTAATTTGTAAATATCAGAACATTTCCGATTGTGGGATACCATATGTTTCGCAGAGAGACGGGAAGGGGATAAAGGATGATGAGTTAACAAAATTGTGAAATTTCTGTAAATCCAAGGAAGACCATGGTTTAAAAGATAAAGGATATATCCAAGCCGGGTAAAAGGTTGGGTTTTTGAAGAAGGAGAGGAGAGGGTTGTGTGGAGATTGCAAATTGTGTTTAAATTTATATCTATCCCAGATGGATAGGTAATGTTTAGTTATAGGATTACTTAGGCCAAGACGGTTTTTGGAATGAAGCCATAATAAATTGGAAATCGATAAAGGGTCACATTCGCAGGCCTCTATCAATACCTATAAAGGTATTTCCTGAGTAGCATGATATTTGGCTAAACTAGCTATGTGAGCTGCTCTATAGTAAGTGGCAAAATTAGGTACTCCTAGACCGCCTACGTTTTTAAGTAAGTATAGTGTTTTGAGAGGTATACGCGGTTTTGAAGATCCCCATATAAATTTAGATGTTCTTTTCTGGATAATACGTAAGTAGTGGGTGGGGACTGTTATTGGTAATACTCTAAATAGGTATAGCAGTTTGTGTAGTATTGTCATTTTAACAACATTTATTTTCCCCATCCAAGAAATAGGGAGGTGGGACCACTTATCCATTAGCTTCGTGATGTGTTTTAGAATGTTAGGGTAGTTAGCAGAGTATAGGTCTGATAAAGAGGCTTTAAGGTGAATCCCTAAAAACGGGATTGTCTCTACGGCCCATGTGAAGGGTAGTACTATTTTAGCTGATGTTAATTCTATTGTTCAAAGCGATATGTTTAATGCAATACATTTCTTGGGGTTTATTTCTAATCCTGATATTGTACCAAATTTGTTAAGATTGGGTATTAGATTTGGGCCTGAGACTTGGGGGGATGATAGGAATAATAAGATATCGTCTGCAAATAAGCTAAGTTTATGTTGGATTCCACCTAGTTCTATTCCAGTGATAGTTGGATCTAATCTAAGGTATTGGGCTAAGGGTTCTATTAAAAGAGTAAATAGTAAGGGGGGAAAGTGGGCAGCCCTGACGTGTGCCTGTCTCTATATTAAAATATTCAGATTTATAGCCTGCGTATTTTACATAAGCTTGGGGTTTGTTATAGAGAGCTGATATCCAACTAGTGAAGTGAGGACCGAATCCCCATTTCTGGAGAGTGTAGTGTAAGTATGGCCAGGTTACTGAATCAAAGGCTTTTCTAATGTCTAGAGATAGGAAGCATGTAGGAATGTGTCTTTTTTTGGCTATATATGCCAAAAGGGTAGCTCGACGTACATTATCGCTTGCTTGCCTCTTTGGCATAAATCCAACTTGGTCGTTGTGTATAATTTTGCCAATTATCTTGTTGAGGCGGGTAGCTATAATTTTTGCTAGGATTTTAATGTCCTGATTTAAGAGGGAGATGGGACAGAAGTTCATGCAGGATGTGTTATCTGATTGGGGTTTGGGGATCATGCAAATAATTGATAGTAATGATTTGCATCTAAAGGAATAGCCATCTATTAGGGTATTAAATGCGTCCACTAAAATAGGAGAAAGGGTTTCAGAAAATGTTCTGTAATATAGGGCTGAGAAGCCGTCTGGGCCAGGCCTCTTGTTTATTTTCAGTTCTTTTATGGTTTTCAAGACTTCTGCTGTTGTTATGTGTTCTTCAAGCAAGATTTTTTGTGTGTGTGTTAGTTTAGTAAGATTTATTTTAGAGAAGAAGTTATTAGCATCGGTCTGATTAAATTATTTTGATTCTGAATACAATGATGTTAAATATTTTCAGAATTTTTGAACGATTTTAAGAGGGTTACGCGTGTAAGTGTTGTTTGATAGTTTAAGTCGTATTGGGTTGGATTGTCTGTCAATGGAATTTAGTGCTCGTGCCAGGAGGGTATTAGGTTTATTTAATTTCATGTAAAACATGTGTTTTGATCTGTGTAGTGTCTTATCTGCTGATTCTGTTAGGAATAAATCATATTCCAATCAGTTTTTTTCCAATTGTGCTTTTGATGTAGGGGTAGGATTGCTTTAGAAAGAGGTAAAGGCATTATTAAAATTGGTTTCTAATTTACGTGCTAGAATATTACATTCTCTTTTGATCAGTGCCATTTGTCTTTGGATCATTCCACGCATCACAGGCTTGTGCGCTTCCCATAAGGTAAGCGGAGATATGTCAGGATTAGTGTTATATTCTAGATAGTCCTTTATACCTTGTTCAATTATTTGGCTTGAGAATGATGTCAGGGAGATACCACGTTGAGTCGTGAGCTTTAGGGATGGTAGAGGATAAAGTGGTGAAAACTGCTTTGTGGTCCGACCAGGGGATGGGGATTATGCTAGATGCAAGTACTTCAGGTATCATAGCTGTAGTTAGAAAAATGTGGTCTATACGGGTGGATATCTTATGTGGGTGTGAATAGTAGGTAAAGCATCATTTGGATGAATTACATTCTCTCCAAGAGTTTACTAAATTATATCGAGAGAGTAGTTTAGAAAATGATTGGTTGCTTGAGTTACGAGAAGGAATATAGGACGACTTGTCGAGAAATGGGAGGAGGACTTGGTTGGAGTCACCACATATGATGATTCTGCCCATTTTATGGGAATTTACCACTTGTAATAAGTGTGATAGAAATGAGGTTGGTTGTTTGTTAGGGGCGTAGTATGATACTATCGTTACCACATTATCCATGATATGACCAGTGAGTATTAGATATCGCCCCTCAGGGTCTTTAATTTCTGACTGGATTAGGAATGGGGTAGATCTGTGAAAGGCTATTAGGTTTCTCTCTCTTTAGCGCTGGCCGAGGCTGTAAAGACTTGTGGATAGAAAGGGCTCATATACTTTGGAGTAGAATTCACTGCAAATTGAGTTTCCTGTAGGCCTATTATGTGGGTCTTTTTAGCTTGAAATGAACTAAATGCTTTGATTCTTTTCTGCGGTATGTTGAATCCCTGAACATTCAGGGAAAGAATGTTTAAGAGTGCCATGATATAAGATCTAAAAGGTAACACTCACCAGTGTCTGGTAATGTCCGATTGGATGAATCGACCCGTGTGGACCCGTAAGAGGAAAAAGAAAGAGGAGGGACCAGTACTGTCAGAAGTATAGAAAAGCGGAGAGAACTGAAAATAAAAAGGATAAAGTTAGATAAAATGCAAAATATCATATATTGAAGAGTAAAGTTTTCCCCTGATGGGGGGAATGGACCACCATCAGGGGGAGTGCAGCCTGCGTCGTTTGCCCACATATTATGGATGGGCAAACGAGGAGGGCCAATTGGGACACATCTGTGTGAGGAAGAAAAAGCCCTAATGATATTATTGAAGAGAAAAAATGCAGAGTAATTAGAAGTAAAACTAATACCAGTAAAACCCGCTTGGTATTAGATTATTAATCCTGGGGTACATGGAAAAAGATAAAAAAATAATCAGTAATGGTAACCATCAGATAGAAATTAGGTTAAATTAGACCAGAACAGAATGTAAATTTCTTATTGAATCTCATTAGCAACTTTGTATTATGAGAAGACCGGCTATCAACCTTGGGTGCTAACTTTTATAAATAAAAATAGAATTAAATTAAATAAGACCTTCCACTTTGTCTTGGTAATTTTGGTAAAAAATATATATATATTATTGAAAAAAAAATGCAGAATAATTAGAAGTAAAACTAATACAAGTAAAACCCGCTTAGTATTAGATTATTAATCCTGGGGTACATGAAAAAATATATAAAAAACAAATCAGTTATGGTGTCCATCAGATAGAGATTAAGTTAAATTAGACCAGAACAGAACGTAAATTTCTTATTGAATCTCATTAATAACTTTGTATTATGAGAAGACTGGCTACCAACCTTGGGTAATAAAAAATAATTTCATAAAACTAGAATTACATAAAATAAGATCTTTCACTTTGTCTTGGTAATTTTGGTCAAAACCAAAAAAAATTTAATAAAAAAAAGGAAAAAAAATGGGGGGGGGAAGGGTGGCGGGGAAGGGGAGCTAAGTATATAGAATCATAAATTTAAACATACAAACATATATACAAAACATTCACGTTCATATGTATGCTTACATATATATTCCCATTCATACCACAGAGTATAATTGTATATGTACACCTAAATATACAAGTATGCTTTCTATCATACTGGTATTTGGATTTGGATTAGGTGTTTCAATATTGTGCTATAAGTTTAAAGAGTCAAATGAGACATCATCTGGGTTTCAAAGTAAAGGTTAGGTGAAAAGCTGGAAAGTAGATGGGCGGTACTTAGTTCAATATAGTAACGTTTCAAAGTATCTTCATATACTATTTAGTCCATGGCGTCTTCTCTGTATTTTGGAGGGGAATCCAGGCGACTTCTTTTGTGAGATTGGGGATGATTTCCATTGTTTCCAGAAAGTTTAGAGGATTTTTGTGCCTTATTATACAATACGGTATCTCCCAAATCAGACAGTAGTGGAACAACACTTCACAGAGGTGTCTTGACGCAGCAGTTTGGTTTTTCTTCTTTTTGCAAATGTATGTGTAGCGGGTATACACTTTTCTCTCTATTTAAAACTGGCAGAGACACCAGCAGTGTGCAGTTCCTTGCGGTCCATCAGGTGGCGCTGTCGCCCTGGGCTGGGGTTGAACCATTGCTGTGTGCCGTGCCTCCTTTTTGTCCTCCCTCCGCAGCAGTATGGTGGGGCGGGGAACCTGCCGTGCTTGCTGGGAGAGGGTATAAAGGGGGCCGGCCATCTTTGTCACGGGGTCGAGTCCCAGGCACCTTCAGCCTGAGGGCGGAGGTTCGTGTCGGTCCTCCAGGCGGCCTAGGCCTGGAGGACGTCCGGAGGTCGTGTTCCATCCCAGGCACCTTTAGCCTGGGGTGAGGTACTCGGATGGAGGTCTGGAGTTCAGTGCCCACCACTGAGTTCCGCGAGGGAAGGAGGTCCTAGGGAACCCAGGGATTGGGTACCCGAATCCGGAAGGCGTAATGGACCGAGGGGAGATACTCACTTGAAGACCGGGCGCAGCAGATTGCCAGTGACAGGTGAGCCTCCCATCGGAGACCGCCTGGAAGGAAACCCCCCCCCCCGCTCGGAGACCTCAGCCCACTTTCATGGAGGAAAGTGGAGAGTTCATTGTGTCTGGGCCTACTCGCATCCACACCTCCTTGTTTGTTCTGTTCTTTAAGGGAGTCTAACTGATTGTGCTGTTCACTCGAGAAGAATAAAGGAGTGTTGGACTTTAATGGTGTGGGGCTCTTTTCTGGTGGACATTGTTCAAGGTAACTCCAGGTGCACAACACTGACCCGAAGGTAGAGAAAGAACTTTGCTTACACCGCACAGACATCTGTGGTGAAGGCTTGGCGTGGTGACCCCGCTCTCTCCCCTCTAAGATACCCCTAGACAAGACAAAGACGAGCTGATGCAAAGAGGGGAGTGAGGAGGCCGCTACATATGCAACAAAAAACCTCTGTTTGTAACCTGAATGTTTCATCAACTTAATGAGGTCTTTAGTACTGGACAGCTGGAATGAACACTGCAGAATTTTGTATGTTCTATTTTTGTTTTAAAAAGCTTGCTTTGCCCCAGAACATCCACCCTTCACTCATTTGGGGCTTGTCTGGCTATAATTAGAAGACTTCGTTATATAGTAATAGTTCCAAGAGTTCATTGGAAGCCCATCCTATCTGAGCGGCAGGGAACTCACTCTGGTGCCACTCTCTCTCCGGAGGTGCTGGCTGCCACCCTACTCCAGCCACTCAAACAAAACAAGGATAAACACATTACCCTCTCTTTACTTTGGACTCTTCCCTGCAAAGTGGTTTCACTAGTTTTCCTCACGTAGCAAACATTAACATGTCTTTGATCTCTTCCTGCTATGTACGTGGTTACAGTTATGGGCGCTACTTGATATCTTTTGTTCTCTTGTGCTATATATTTTCAGGGGTGATAGATTATTGTTTATAATCTACATAAATGTCTCTTTTGCTGCCAACAGTCAACTACTGCTTTTTCCTGTTAACATTCTGAGAAGAAAAAAAAAATCTCATCATACAACTTGTGAGTGGTGAAAACGCTGAATCTACTGGGAAGGTTCTACGCTGACAGAGAATGCCTTGATAAAAATACAATAGTATTGTTAGAAATGTCTAGTCCAGACTGCTCAGGTTGTAAATCTTCTGGTAGAATCTTCAATTGAACCGTTGTATGCTTTTAAACTAGTCTTACAGTAAAATTGGCCAGCCCCACCCCCCCACTTTACAAATTACCTACTGTTACCTTTATGGGCATAGCTAGGATTGTTAAAGAACTGGGGCACATTTGGGCACCCCAAGGAGAGTAGTAATTTGACGCATAAATCATCTCCCCCTTTCAAATACCACCTTCCCAGCAAAAATCCCCAAATCCCCCCTCCTAACACAAATCTTCTACCTCCCCAAATCCTCTTTCCCAGCATAAATTTTCACTCCAGCACAAATCCTAATCACCCCCCCCCCCACACAATTATTCTGACCCTAAATTCCCCCTCCAAGCACTAATCCTCTTTTTTCCACAAATTCACATCCTAACATAAATCCTCTCCCATCTAAATCTCCCCCTCCCCAGCATAATTCCTCTCCCACCTAAATCCCCCCACTCCCCAGCACAAATCCTCTCCTCCCCCAAATGCCCCCTAAGCGCTAGTCTTCTGCCCTCCTAATTGCCCCCAGCAAAAATCCTCTCCCCTCCAAATCCCCTCTCCCAAGCAACCATCTCCCCAACATAAATTCTTTCTTCCCATAAAATTCCTCTCCCCCTCAAATCTCTTCTCCAATTGCAACTCCCCCCCCAGCTCACATCCTCTCCTCCCCTAAATCCCCCCAAACGCTAGTCCTCTATCCTCCCAATTGCCCCCAGCCAAAATCCTCTCCCCTCCAAATCCCCTCTTCTAAGCAACCATCTCCTCAACATAAATTCTTTCATCCCCTAATTCTCCCCCAGCACAAATCCTCCTGCTAGCACTAATCCCCCCCCCCAATCTCCCCCTCCCAGCCAAATCATCTTCAACCAAATTACCCCTCCTAGCACAATTTCTCTCCCCAATTCCATCTTCCCAACACAAGTCACCCCAGTCCCACTTGCCTACTGGGCACTTTGAATGACAAATGCACGGTCATGCAACACTGTACCCATATGAAATTTTTAACATTTTTTTCACACAAATGGAGCTTTCTTTTAGTGGTATTTAATCACCACTGTTTTTTTTTTTGCTACATAGCTAAAAAAGTAATCTCGCTGCTCCCTGCCGCACCTTGCTCAGACATTGAAGAGGCCTAACTGTGAGGGTGGAAGAACGGTGATGCGGGGTGGGCGGAGAGAGATCATGTCATCTCTGCTCGTCCGCCCGCTCGCTTCTCTCATCCGCCTGCCCTGCTCTCTCATGCAGCCCGCCCACCCGACACATGCCTGGCTGCAGTGAGGCCACGGCCCGCTGGTTAGGCAGGGACCCCTGCAGCAAGAGACTCTGGATTATGAGCCCCAGATTCAGGGCTATAGCCCTAATAGCCACCCCCTAGCGACGCCACTGGTTGTGAGTGTCTACAGCGTTTGTTTCACAAGGAACATCCTTTAGATCAGCTGAATTGGTCAAGGGTCATCTTTGGCTTATGGTCCATTTAAGATGTGCCTATATGGGCAGATTGGGTTATTCCTTATTACAGGTATCTACTTTGGGAAGAGAATATTGCCATCCACAGTAATTATATTCACTGAACATTTGCACCTTGTGAGCTCTAAATGAAAAGCTGTAGTAGATCTAAACACAGAGGTAGCCAAAGAAAAGAGGTGTTTCTGCAAAGCTGAACCTGCAACGCAAAGCTCAATGAGGTATGCGATAAGAATAACAAAGTCAATTTACGAAGGATGGTTTAGTCACCATCATTCATGTCACCTGAGATCTGAAGGAGCAGATTAATGATGAACATGTTCTCTGATGTGTCACAGAAGTTACAGACAACATTGCCAACATGAAAGATAATTTCACAAAGAATAAACAGAAGTTGACTTTTAGATTAACATCTATCGATCAGTAGCAAAAGGCATTCCAAATGCACTCATCATTTTCACCATCAGCAATGTAAACAACATCTAACAACTCATGTTGTGTTCGATGATCAGTTCATGGCAGATCAATAAGGAAGGAATATGGGAATCTCTTGCAACTGCAGTTGAGGATTTTTTAAGATTTTAACTGGCTTTTTCATATTCTCTGTCAGTGCACAAGGAAAACCCAATGCTAAGTGCAGTATGTCATTGCAACCAATCATTTTTCAAATCAATATTTAATGTTGTTACTACCATTTCGGTACTCGTATCCATACATGTTTGTATATTGGGTCTAGTTCATTTGCTGGCCACTTCCAGGGCCATGAGAATTTTGTTATCTGTCCAAGGGAGGATTTTTCTATGGCTTCCTGTTGGGTCTATGGAACAGAAAGTGAAGGGAACTCTCCTCAATAGGACACATACCGTGTTTCCTCGAAAATAAGCCCGGGTCTTATATTCATTTTGGCAACAAAAGGCACAGTAGGGCTTATTTTCGGGGTAGGTCTTAACTATTACAGTAGTATATAATGTACAATGTGTGTGTTTCTGTAATATAATTGTGCCAAATACCTTCCTTATAGCACTGCTCTGCGCTTCTGTGACCCGCCGGAGTTCTCCTCCCCGCATTTATATTACAGAAACATACACATTGTACATTATATACTACTGTAATAGAGTGGAGTATAGGATTTTACAAGCATTTTAAACTAGGACTTATTTTTGGGGTAGGGCTTATATTGCAGCCCTCCTGGAAAATAACGCTAGGTCTTATTTTCGGGGTAGGTCTTATTTTCAGGGAAACACGGTACAGTATAGCAACATCTCTCCTGACAAGTTTTTAGTCTCTTCCTATGTGCAAAAGTAAAAAAATAAAAAATCTCACTGGATATTCTTTAACGTTCATTCCACCTGTAATGACCTGGAACAGGTTGTGGGCAAATGACAAATGACCATGCAGTACATTGTTAAACGGGTCACAGGCACCCATGCCAGCTGTCAAAAATTCCAAAATGGTGCAACTGTTAGCAGCGCTCTTATTTCCTTGTCACTTGTGGAGTAGGTCATATTTTCTGTTATGTTTTAAATACCAAAGGACTTTTGTGTTTCAATAACAATGACTTATGGATGCTTTAATGTATTTCTAAGAGACCTCTGTGCAGCATCTAAGGGGCAACACCTTCATTTTTCAGACTCCAGTCATTATATTGCAGCTTACCAGTTCTTCGATGTGATGACTGTATTAGTTTCCTTTTTTAGGCTTTCTTTTTTCTATTTTCATCTAGTGATTTAGTCTGCAAGTCTGTTGTTTTTCACAGCAAAAACTCTCCAGCAGAATGAATCAGTTTACAAGGATGAGACAAACCATGTAACACTGGCAGGGGTGATTCAAATGATCAGCTTTTATTTATACATGTAAACCTTTATCTTAAAAGGAAAAAACTGTTTGCTGTAACTGATTATAAAGTGTGAGCTGAAGTTTGGTTTCAATTTGTTAGTGGTTCTAAATCTGCTAATACATTTAACACTCCCCCCAGACTGACAATTCTGCTGTCTGTTGTGCCTCCTATTCTCATTCTTCCAGAGTCGTGTCTCACTAATACAGAGGGTGTGTTACTGGCAAGATCACCAGGTGAAAACAGAGGGAAAAAGCCAAAGAAAAGAAAACTGATGCAGCCACCACATATACCACATGTAGGGATGAGCTTCGAGTTCGAGTCGAACTCATGTTCGACTTGAACATTGCCTGTTCGCCCGTTCGCCTAACAGCGAACAATTTGGGGTGTTCGCGGCAAATTCGAAAAGTCTATGGGAGAAATCTAAAGTGCTAATTTTAAAGGCTTATATGCAAGTTATTGTCCTAAAAAGTGTTTGGGGACCTGGGTCCTGCCCCAGGGGACATGTATCAATGCAAAAAAAAGTTTTAAAAACTGCAGTTTTTTCGGGAGCAGTGATTTTAATAATGCTTAAAGTGAAACAATAATAGTGAAATATTCCTTTAAATTTCGTACCTGGGGTGTGTATAGTATGCCTGTAAAGTCGCGCTTGTTTACCATGCTTAGAACTGTTCCTGCACAAAGTGTCATTTCTGAAGGAAAAAAAGTCATTTAAAACTCACTCGCGGCTATAATGAATTGTCGGCTCCCCGCAATACATAGAAAAGTCATTGATAAAAAAAAAAAAAAATGCGTGGGGGTCCCCCCAAATTCAGTTTCCAGGCCCTTCAGGTCTGGTATAGATATTAAGGGGAACCCTCCTGCAAATGTAAAAAAAAAATGCGTGGGGTTCCCCCAAATATCCATGCCAGGCCCTTCAGGTCTGGTATGGATTTTAAGGGGAACTCCACCCCAAATGTAAAAAAAAAAAGGCGTGGAGTTCCCCCAAGAATCCAAACAAGACCCTTTATCCGAGCACACAACCTGGCAGGCCGCAGGAAAAGAGGGGGGACGAGAGAGCGCCCCCCCTCCTGAACCATACCAGGCCACATGTCCTCAACATGGGGAGGATGTCCCCATGTTGATGGGGACAAGAGCCTCATCCCCACAACCCTTGCCCGTTGATTTTTGGGATCTGCGGGCGGGGGGCTTATCGGAATCTGGAAGACCCCTTTAACAAAGGGGACCCCCAGATCCCAGCCCCCCCCTATGTGAATTGGTAATGGGGTAAAAAAAAACACAGACACCATGTGGAAAGTCCTTTATTAAAAAAAAACAAAAAAAACATTCCAGCGATGAAATCCAGTGTCCCGCGGTGATCCGATGTCCAGCGCTGTCCACACGAAACGTCATTGGCTGAGCCTGAGCGGACCTGATGGGGAACTTCCTCCGCAGTGTATTAAATGAATAGACCCACCCCTTCTAAAGTTCCCCATCAGGTCCGCTCAGCCAATGACGTAGGCGGGGTCTGACATACGAGGGGGCGGACCTGATGGGGAACTTCCTCCGCAGTGTAATAAATGAATAGACCCGCCACTTCTCACGTTCCGCATCTGGTCCGCTTAGCCTTACACCTACGTCATTGGCTGAGCGGACCTGATGGGGAACTTTAGAAGGGGCAGGTCTATTCATTTATTACACTGCGGAGGAAGTTCCCCATCAGGTCCGCTCAGGCTCAGCCAATGACATTTCGTGTGGACAGAGCTGGACATCGGATCACCGCGGGACACTGGATTTCATCGCTGGAATGTTTTTTTTTTAATTTTTAATTTTTTAATTTTTAATAAAGGACTTTCCCAACGGTGTCTGTGTTTTTTTTTACAATTTATTACACTTTCTTTGTAAAATGGTAGGGGTACAATGTACCCCATTACCAATTTACATAGGGGGGCCGGGATCTGGGGGCCCCCTTTGTTAAAGGGGTCTTCCAGATTCCGATAAGCCCCCCGCCCGCAGACCCCCACAACCACCGGGCAAGGGTTGTGGGGATGAGGCCCTTGTCCCCATCAACATGGGGACATCCTCCCCATGTTGAGGGCATGTGGCCTGGTACGGTTCAGGAGGGGGGGGCGCTCTCTCGTCCCCCCCTCTTTTCCTGCGGCCTGCCAGGTTGCGTGCTCGGATAAAGGGTCTGGTATAGATTTTTGGGGGAACTCCAGGCAATTTTTTTTTTATTTGGGGTGGAGTTCCCCTTAAAATCCATACCAGACCTGAAGGGCCTGGTATGGATATTTGGGGGAACCCCACGCATTTAAAAAAAAATTGCGGCAGGGTTCCCCTTAATATCCATGCCAGACCTAAAGGGCCTGGTAATTGAATTTGGGGGGACCCCCCCGGGTTTTTTTTTTACCAAGTACTTTTCTATGTATTGACGGGAGCCCACAATTCATTATAGCCGCGAGTGAGTTTTAAATGTATTTAATAGGGTTCTAAAGTTTGCGCAAAATTTCTGTCTGTTCGCAGGTTATGGTGCGAACTGAACAGGGGGGTGTTCGGCTCATCCCTAACCACATGTAATGATTGGTAAGCTATGCATGTATAAAAAAAAAATGGGTTTGGGTTTAAGCCCCCCGTCACACCAAATCCGACTTTGAAATTGTGCAACTTCACTTGAAATTGCACAATTTCAAAGCTGCATGTCAGTGCTACTTCAGGTGCGACTTGGCTGACATCTGTGCGATTTCATGCACAGATGTCTATGCAAGTCGAACCTTAAATCTGCAAAAATAGTGCAGGGACTTGTTTTTTGAATCAGTGCGGCACTGCAAAGTCGACGTTGCACCGATTTGAACAGTTCCATTGCTGACAATAGGGTGTGACTTGTCATTTGATTTGGACCTGTTAAATTGCATGACAAGTTGCATCGGTGTGACCGGGGGCTAATACCGCTTCAATGTTTGGAGACTTCATATACACAGCAGAATGCATCAATATTATGATGATTTTTTGACATAGGGAGTATATGGTTCCTGAAGCTAAACTCTGGGCACAAAACTTTAATTTTAATATACTGCTATACAGTGGAACCTTGGATTACGAGCATAATCTGTTCCAGGAGAATGCTCGTAATCCAAAGTACTCTCATATCAAAGCGAGTTTCCCCATTGAAGTCAATGGAAACTAAAATAATTTTTTCCGCATTGACTTCAATGGTATGCAATACCGCATGCAGCCAGAGGCAGGGGGGCGCCGGAAAGCCACGGAAACGGTCGGAAAATCCCGAGGACAGTTTGGCTGACCTCGGCAAACCTCGGAAAGACTTCCTTTCCGAGGTTTGCCGAGGTCAGCCGAACTGTCCTCGGGCCTTTCCGGTCGTTTCCGAATGCCGCCGATTGGCGCCATTCGGCTCCGGCGCCCCCCACCTCAGGCCAAACGTGGTACTGCACCCGTTTTGGCCTGAATCCTGCTCGTTTTGCGAGACAACACTCGCAAACCGAGTTAGGATTTTATCAAATACAGTGCTCGTATTGCGAACCGCTTGTTAACCGCGTTACTCGCAATCCGAGGCTTCACTGTAATTATATTCCTTTCTATAGGATATAAATCCACACTGTGTGCCTCTGTGAACCCAGATATTGCCTTGAAAAAGTAGCAGTAACTGTATCACTGTGCTAAACATTGCCTGTTCAGAGTGTAGAGCTATGGGAGGGAACCATCAGACCCCACCCACTAGAGGGAAAAAGATATGAAGGGGCGGATACAAGACCAGTCACCCTGCACAAGTAGAGAGAGCAGCAGTGACCGGTCTTTATTACAGAAAGCTCTGCATAGAGGCAAAGTTTGACAATCTTTTACTACACAGATCTGGAAGAAATTAACAAAGCTGACCAAGATGAAAGTAAAAATACACATACCTCTTGTATTTAGACAATATTTGCTTATCCTGGAGTTCATCTTTAAGACCACTAAGTGTATTAGGCCACTTTCACACTGGGGTGGTGAGAGCGTTGGCGGTAAAGCGGCGCTAGTCTTAGCAGCACTTTACTGTCATTTTAGCAGCGCTTTTTGACCACTAGCGGGGCGCTTTTAAACCCTGCTAGTGGCCAAAGAAGGGGTTAATAGCGCCCATGTAGCGCCACTGCCAAAGCGCTTTGCAGGGGCAGTGAAGGAGCGGTGTATACCTTTTCTTAGTAAAAAGTATGTAAAGGGCCTAGATAAAATACATCACCAGGTGCCTACAGCACATGTATATTTCAGTATTTTCTAATGCATCCTGGGAAATCCAAAATTGAGGGTGCTCTAGTGTTCATAAATCAACTTTTATCAAGAAAGCCCCTACCTCTTTCATCCCCTAACAGCCAATTGCTCCTTCAGTGTGATTGGTGCCCTCAGTGTCAAATAGGGGGGTGCAGGAGGTAGGAGGAACACATCAGTCCATAACTTCTTCTGCCAATTAGAATGGAGAGGGATTCACTCTCGATTTGTCTTGTTTACTGTTATAATTGGAAGTGAAAGTAAAGGAAAATCTCAAATTTTGGGTTGTCCCCAGAAAAGTAACAGTAGGGAACTTTTCCAAGGGGGACACTAGTTCTGGTGACCTAGGGTCCCCAAGGAATTCCCCTAATTTGCAGGGATTTTCTCTCACTTCCTGTTTTGGCTATGGGACAAGAAGTGAAGGAAAATTTCCTCAATGGGACACGGATGGCCAACAAAAAAAAAACTCACAGGGGCTATAACCTTCCCTTACTCTATCTATAATGAAAAAAAAAAGTTTTGCATATAGTTCTACTTTAAAGTGTAATTACACCCTAACACAGAACTTCTCCTAACTACTTTAGGTCTGGGCTATAGCAGCTTTACTTCTACAGGACAGCACCTGTGAACCAGATCACACATATATACATGATCTGGCTCTTCCAGGTAGGGGGCATGCATGCACGCCGCCAACAGCTCGCTCCCACTGTGATCACACACAGCAGGAGCCCAGCATTGTGTACTGCAGACTCGATGTCCGCCGGCACCCACTGATGATCGAACAGAGAGGCAGAATAGCAGTCTGCCTATGTAAACAAGGCAGATTGCCGCTCTGACAGGAGGGAAAGCATGGATCCTGTGTTCCTGCAAAGCAAGGACTAGGATATATGTCTTCTCCTAGTAAACCCACCTTCCACAGTTTAGTAAAACACAGGCTAGGCACACAGTTAACCCTTTGATTGCCCTTGATGTTAACCCCTTGCCGGCCAGTATCATTAGCACAGTGACAGTGCATATTTTTTAGCACTGCTCACTGTATTAGTGTCACTGGTCCCAAAAAAGTGTCAAAAGTGTCAGTTAATGTCAGAATATCCGCCGCAATATTGTAGTCCCTCTATAAGTCGCTGATCGGCACCATTACTAGTAAATAAATAAATAAAAATATCCCATAGTTTGTAGACGCGATAACTTTTGCGCAAATCAATCATTATAAGCTTATTGGGATTTTTTATACCAAAAATATGTAGCAGAATACATATTGGCCTAAATTTATGAAGAAATTTGATTTTTTTTCAATTTTTTTATTGGATGTGTTTTATAGCAGAAAGTATAAAAATATTGTTTTTATTTTTCTTAAAATTTAGAGTTTTTTTATTTATACCGCAAAAAATAAAAAAATGCAGAGGTGATCAAATACCACCAAAAGAAAGCTCTATTTGTGGGAAATAAAGGACAAAAATTTAATTTGGGTACAGTGTAGCATGACTGAGCAATAGTCAGTTAAAATAACGCAGTGCTGTGTTTCAAAAAATGGCCTGTCATGTAGGGGGGTACATTTTCCAGAGGGCAAGTGGTTAAGTGCTCCCTTTTGGTCTGCTAAATATGCCATTGAAAGTGTTTTGTTATTTTTTTTTTTTTCAAATGAGCAACAAATACCTGTTAAATTTGCCAGGTGATAGCTTCCTGTGCTCCTTGCCTGTGTACAGGGAGGGTTATGGGGATTGGGAGGGGCCTGTGTTCTTTGGAAACCATCCGAAATTAGGTAGGCAGGGCTGACACCATGTGCTTAGGAATTTAAAGATGCGTTGTCACGTCAAAGAGGAATGTAGGCGCATGCTATACTTCTGGCACATTTCTATACTTGCAGCATGTGCAGCCAGAGATGTTCTAAAAGTTTTTATTTTTTTTGCCGTTACATACACTTTAAATTATACGAAATGATGTATAAATGTAGTGCTAATAATGTGTGCAATAAATATGCAAACAGAGTAAATGATCAAATGCATATACAAAATAAATCATAATAAGTGAATACATACTGTAAGTGCATAATGAGTCCAATATAGTGGTGAAATCCTTAAAAGAAGAAAACAGCCAAAAGTCCACACTTCACAGATGGTGGTTAACAAGAAGGAAATGCTGATGGAATAAACGTATAGAACCTCCAAGATGAGGAATCATCCATTCATAGAAAAGAATGCATACCCTTACCGGAGCCGGTGGACCCGAATGTCAACGACAAGGAGTCATTAAGGCATAGATATTCAAATCGACCAGACGATCAAACAATCCAGACGATCCAAAGGATTCAGAGGGTACATCAAACAGGACTGGAAGGTATCAGCTGGGCTGGAGAGTAGGTGACCAGGATGGAAGGACCCAACCAACTCACATCTGGAAAGTATGTAAAAAAAAGAAGGGGGCTTCCAATGGTGTAGGTCAAAAAATTGTGTTTTTATTATAAAACCAGCATACATGAATAAAATTGTGACCACAAATAAAAGCAATGTGGGGAGCGGAGAAGCCTAGCCCTTTTCTTTAAGCGTTTTCGTCCAACTAGGACATCTACAGGGGCATCTGACTGCTCCCCCATATTGCACTTATATACATAAATAACATACAGTATGTATAGACCAATCAGGAACATTCAATTGAATAATACCAATAATGAGGTCTCCAATTGGAGGGGAACCCATCACATGATGATCAGAGCTCCAAGCCTCGATCTGAGACCCAATAATTGTAATGCATGGAGGTACCTGTGAGAATTTAGGGCCCACCTCTAAAAGGCACTCGGAAGTAACTAGTCTGCCATGTCGTGTGAGTCGCGTGGACTTTAAATTATACGATGATTATAAATATCATCCTTATTCCCCAAAACACAATTCTACTTCTAAGTTTTGCCTTCTTATGGCACTTGTACCTAAATTTAATTTAATTCTTTTTTTTTTTCCTCTGTAAATATATCTAAGAAAGGAGCAAAGACCACCTATGTTCCAATTATTCCTATTTAATATTGCCATCCACTATTCTTTCACCATTTTAGGAAGCAGGTGACATTTGGAGATGGGCCATTATTAGCTAAGTCAAGTCCATGTCAGATGGAACATAATGGATCACATTTAGTATGTAGAGCTATTTCCTCTGAACTGTGCGGGGTCAAATTGAATTGCTGCATACAATCTCATGTTCACCGTGAGCACTCGAGCTCCTAGAAACACTGAAAAAGAATGAGGAAATTGCACAAATCATCTCTTATTTTGATAAAGCCGAAGTGAGCTCTGAGTTTAAAGAGTAAATGGCTGGGTTTGTTTAGTTTTTAAAATGCAACTGGCTCTTTTTGTAAGAGAGTGAACACAGGGGACCTGACTGCTCTTACGACTCTGGCCCCATAGTACTTCCTTCCTGACCTCTCACAACTTCCTGCTTGTAGTCTTATCACTACAGAAAATGTGACAATGTACTGGCTGAGACATGGGCAGTGCGTTGGAATCCCTTACATGGAAATTACCATCTATTTTACACTTGTATAGTAAAGGACTACCTCTCTATATTATTCCTCAATCTGGAATACGCATACACTAAAACGGCATTCTGCGCTGTATGATAAACAAAATCCCCTAAAAGTATATGTAAATCAATAAAGAGGTAATTCTGCGCTGTATAGAATGGGAATGGGTGAGGGTGAATCGCCTAATAAATAATGAGGTAGCTAATAATCTAAATAAATGGTGAGCATATATGACATGGAAAACATCTATGAATCCAAATAAAATAAATAACTCTATAAGTAAGTGATAATAAAAAATGACATCATTTCAAAGTGAATGAAATATAAAGTGCTTAGTGCAACTGTGATGAAGCATGCACTGTTATCATCAATCCTCAAAATACATGAATAAAAAATGCATACGAATCCAAAGTGAATCAAATATAAAGTGCTAGGTGCAACTATGATGAAGCATGCATTGCTATCACAAGTCCTCGAAATGCATGAATGCAAAAAACACAAGTGATTCCAATAATGGCATAGGTAGATTGGAGCATGCATCAGTGTTCATGCGTAGACAGCAAAGCAAATGCTGGTTCAGGTGGTGTAAAACAAAAGTGCTGGTGCTTGTGCCAAAATTTCAACGTAGAAAGTGCTGAGAGAAAAGGAAAGGATTCCTGTTTCCTTCTAAAATTGATGAGTGTGTCCCCTTACCTTACTGCTGTAAGGTAACAGCAACGCTGTATCCTGGCCTAGGCCAACAAGGCCCTGGCCTAGGGCAGCACTTTGCAGGGAGGCAGCACGGAAAGAGTCCCCCCTGGCTTGCGCTACACTGTTAGTGTAGCACCAGTTTTATGGGGCGGACTGGGCTCACAGGCAAATTCGTCTAGTGCCCCCATAAAGCGGCCACACTGCTTTTGGTATGCAGGCAGCCAGCATTCCGCAACTGTGGGGGGGGGGGGGGGGCGCTGCTTCTAATTTTGACTGCCCTATCATCCTGGACAACAAACCTTCATCACTGTCCTATATGTTTTCTGCTGCACCGTTGGCATGGTTATATCTTCTTAAGCCCTGTACACACGATCGGATAACCTATGGATTTTCGTCCAATGGATTTGACCATCGGAAATCTAATGAAACTGTTTTTCATCAGTCTTGGCCACACACCATCAGTTTAAAAACCGACGGCAAGAAAACGACGGCACGTACAAAACTATAAAAGGGCCGAACAAATCTAATGGCGCCACCCCTTGGGCTGCTTTTGCTGATTTCGTGTTACCGCGTGTTAGTAAAAGTTTGGTGAGAGCCGATTCGTGCTTTTCAGTCTCCGTGCTTTGCAGATCATTTTCTGGTGTTCAGTTTGTGCTTGTGGGTTTGTATTTGTGATTCAGTGCGTGCAGTCAGGTCGTTACTGCCTTGCAGTGCCTTCTTGGCCGTTCGTTTTCTGTTTTTCAGGTCGTTCTTCTCAGGCCTTGCTGTTCCACGGTGCGTTCTGTTTGAGTGCGTTCTGACCAGCCGACCAGTTTAAGACCATGCTTGAAGTGCGTTCTCGAGCTCGTGCTGGCTTTGGACTTGGTGTTGCAGTTAACACTGTAACCCGAGTTCAGTCTGTGAACAGGGTGAGGAGGAGTTCATGGACTAAGAATTGGTTGCTCCAGCGGGACCAATTCTCTCATATGCCTCTGCTGCGGGAAATCCATGAGAATAATCCTGATGATTTCAGGAATTATCTCAGGATGACGGACCCCGTTTTTCACCGTCTGTTGGATTTGCTGTCCCCCTATATAACGAGGCAGGACACTGTGATGTGCCAGGCCATCACTGCCGAGCAGAGGCTTATTGCCACGTTGAGATACCTGGCGACTGGGAGAAGCTTGCAGGACCTCAAGTTCTCAACAGGCATCTCCCCCCAGGCTCTCGGGATCATTATCCCTGAGACGTGTTCGGCCATCATTCAGGTCCTGCAGAAGGACTATATGAAGGTAATTTTGCTCCTTTAACCTCACATTATATGTTTTGATTGTTTTTGAATCTTCTTATTTTTTCCCTCCTAACCCAAATTTGCCTGTTTGTAATATCCTGGTAATGTCCCCATTTTCCCCATGCATTTTTTGACCTGTAAAGGCCTTTTTGGGCCCTCCATGCCTATTTCCCTTCACTAACCTCTCCAGCATGCTATCGTGGGCGCAAACCCAGCTAGCCTTCTATTTTCCTTTTCCTTTTTGTGGGGTCATTGCCCGCGTAGTTTGACAACCCCCCCCCCCAAAGATGTAAACAATTTTTTAGTTCTCAATCAAGCTCAGCAGAGTGGTAGAGCCTTTTTTTGGATCCCCCACAATCACCTTAGGCCCCCCCCCTTAGATTATTTTATAATGTCCACTCAGCGGGGGTGAGGCATCTGCTAAGTGGGCCTTTGTTTATTGGTAGGAAATACTCCCCTAAATAATAATGTTAGAATGATGTTGGTCAACAATGTTTTTGTGTGTAATCTGCTTGCACTGTAAACATAAACCGTACTAATGTCTTCTTTTTGTTTGACTCCACAGTTCCCTAGCACACCACAGGAATGGCTGACTGTGGCCTCTCAATTTGCCCAGCGGTGGGATTTCCCCAACTGCGGAGGGGCAATTGATGGGAAGCACATCCACATAGTGCCGCCACCCCCGTTCGGGGTCATACTATTTTAACTATAAAGGTTTTAATAGCATAGTGTTAATGGCGGTGGTGTCGGCACGGTACGAGTTCCTGTATGTGGACGTGGGGAAGAACGGCCAGATGTCCGATGGCGGAGTATTCGCTGAGACGGAGTTCGCTCACCGTCTGCAGGCTGGGGGTCTTGCACTGCCTCCAGATGCAGAGAACGTGGAAGGGCTACCGTTCGTTTTCATCGCGGATGAAGCTTTTGGACTAGGACCACACCTCATGCGGCCGTTTCCCCAATGCACCCTCACCCCGGAGAGGAGGGTTTTTAATTACCGGCTGGCCAGAGCCCGGAGAGTTGTGGAGAATGCCTTCGGGATAATGGCCAGCCGGTTCCGCCTGTTCCAGACAGCTATCAATTTGACGGATTATAAACTCAACAACATTGTGTACTGCTGCTGCTTGTTGCAGAATTTTTTAAGAAAATACTCCACAAATTATGTGTCATCAGTTGGGTCTGAGGCCGGTCCCTCTGAACTGATAAATCTGACCGGCCTCAGCACTGCCCGTACTGGCTTGGCCCCCCAAAGTGCCCGTGAAGTACGTCAGAAATACGTAGAGTACTTCACGGGTAGGGGGGCCATCGCAATGCCAGACCACATCTGAACTTTGATGTTACCTTTTTTAAATAAACAAAAATATTTGATTTACTACAAACTTGTGTTGTCATTCTTTGATTTGTGGTTTATGTGTCTCCCAGGTTCTAGTAGTGCCAAGTGTATTTCTCCTTAGTAAATAGCCTCCAATCTCAGAGGTAAAAACACTCATTTTTCATCTTCAGAACTGCTATTGAGCATAGAAACAACAAGGCACACCTTTTTTCGACTTCCCCAATGTTTTTATTGATTGCAACACAGTTTTGGTTTTTTTTTCGAAAGATTTTTTGGGGTGTTTTGTGCGGCTTTTTTGGCAGAAACATGCATGGGTCAAAAGCCAAATTTTTTTTCATTAAAAAGTAATAAAATAACACAGTGAAAAATACAAACAGGAGATGGGGTGTTGTTACCCCTGATCCATCCCAAATGTGAAGAAACACACTTTCTTTTTGGGGCTCAAATGGGTATCTTCAACATGATCCCATGGCTAGGGTAAACATGTGCTATCTGCCATCATGGGGGATCAATGGACGTGCTTTGGGGGTGAAAACCCTTCCTCTCCCCTACTTGAGGAGGGAGGAAGAGGTTGCACCCCCAAAACAGGGACATAGATATCCTGTGACGGCAGATAGCACATGTTGAGTCTTCAGTGTGTGCATCTTCACATTTGGGCTGGTGGAAATCCCATAGAAAAATTCCAACACATAACAAAACACACAAAAAGGGGGGGGGGGTCACACTATTCTCCCCAAAATATCTATCATGTTTTTATATTTTTGCTCAATCACAATCATTCTCTTTCTCATAATGTCCATTTCGCTACTGCATTCCATGATTTCCTGAATGATTATTTTGGCGCTGGCACTCGAGAATGGAGGATTTGGACTTCCTGACACACCCCCACGTTCAGTTCCTAAAAAGAAAAAAATATTTTAAAACTATGCAGGCCTACATCAGGATTTACCTTGAAGTTGTGGTGACAGACACTGACCTGTTGTGCTGATAAGCTCCACCTCTCCTTCTTCCACCTCTCCTTCCTCCACCTCCACTTTCTCCCCCTCCGCTTCCTGAACCTGCTGAACTTTGTCTGCTTTGGGATCTTCAGGGAGTTTCTGTGGTGTTGAGTTCCTCGTGTCATGAGCATGGTGTCCTCCCACTCTCCTCTCCCCTATGGGAATAGAATTTTTTTTTTATCCTTTTAGCCCACAGACTTTTTAGGCCTGAAAATGGATTCTCAATGTTTTAAAGTGGGGTCCAATTGATATTTGGCCCTGAGTTTCAAGATGAACATATGAGATCTTGCAAACTCAACAAAGCAACATGTTATTTTGGAGGACACTCACAAATTCACTTGGATAAACACCAAGGTATCCACTGGACCACCTGTGTGTGACACCGTTAAGAAATTTGGTCATGTGGCCCAGAGTATAGTATCTTGATGAAGAACAAAAAAGAGTACACAACTGCTGGAGTGTCATCTCCTTTACCCAGAATACAGTTTATCCTTTCATTCACATTCTACATTTCCTTACAACACATCATCTAGCCAACAATGTGTAGATAAACATTGTTGAAGTAAAATGAGGCATGCCCACATGTACCGTATTTATCGGCGTATAACACGCGCCGGCGTATAACACGCACCCCAAGTTTAGGAGGAAATTTTAGGGAAAAAAACTTTTAGGAGGGAAGTTTAAGGAAAAATAACTTACATTTAAATGCAGCCTTGTCAGTGTCCATTGCAGTATTGTCACAGTGCAGCCTTGTCAGTGTCCATTGCAGCCTTGTCACAGTGCAGCCTTGTCAGTGTCCATTGCAGCCTTGCCCCAGAGTCGCCGTGCAGCCTTGCCCCAGAGTCGCCGTGCAGCCTTGCCCCAGAGTCGCCGTGCAGCCTTGCCCCAGTGTCGCCGTGCAGCATTTTAAAATTGGCGCCGAGACTGTGCGGACGCCGCAGAGAACGCCGAGAACGCAGGGACGCAGGGACTGGGCGGAGCTGCCGCCGAGATACACATAGCCGAGTGTACTCGGCTATACTCGGCTTTTCATTTTAAAATGTCAACTTTTCTGTTAAGTGGAGAGTCCACTTATTTGCTAAATGTGTTGAACAAAAAATTGCTGCTCTTCCCCCAAACATGTTTGGCACATATCCACGTAAACTACCGTATTTATCGGCGTATAACACGCACTTTTTTCCCCTGAAAATCAGGGGAAAATCGTGGGTGCGTGTTATACGCCGATACCCACATCCCTGAGCTGTCTCCGCTGACTGTGAGCGGAGCGAGATACACATAGCCGAATGTACTCGGCTATACTCGGCTTTTCTCGGCTCCGCTCACAGTCACGCCGAGTCCCGCCCTATGATGGACATAACACAGGTCCAATGGCGGGACTGGGCGTGACTGTGAGCGGAGCCGAGAAAAGCCGAGTATAGCCGAGTACATTCGGCTATGTGTATCTCGCTCCGCTCACAGTCAGCGGAGACAGCTCAGGGATGTGGGTATCGGCGTATAACACGCACCCACGATTTTCCCCTGATTTTCAGGGGAAAAAAGTGCGTGTTATACGCCGATAAATACGGTAGTTTACGTGGATATGTGCCAAACATGTTTGGGGGAAGAGCAGCAATTTTTTGTTCAACACATTTAGCAAATAAGTGGACTCTCCACTTAACAGAAAAGTTGACATTTTAAAATGTGAAACCAGTCAAGCCAAGCACATGGTGCAAAACATGGAAGAATACATATTACAATGTGAAAGAACACAGTAAAATAAACTTACTTTTTTCAATGCTTTTTATAAGCTTCCTATACTGCTCCGGCTCCCTGAGCTTCAGGTCTGACCACCTTTTACGGAGTTGTTCCTTGGATCTCCTGACCCCATATTTTTTATAGAGAGTCTTTGCAACTTTGTCCATAATTTGTGACTTCCGGAGATTAGGGGTGTCGTATGGGCCATGCTTGCCGTCGTAATCCTTCCTCCGCAGAATGTCCACCATCTCCACCATCTCAGAAAAAGACATATTAGTCGCCTTGTATCTTTTTTGACTGGATCGTGACGTTTTCGCCTCCGGGCTTTCCTCGTCGGTAATTTCAAGTAAAGAAGCCACCTATGTCTTCAAAATGTCGCCGTCTCACACTGTGCGCCGATCGTTAAGGGGCGGGGAAATCCTGCAAAAGTCCGTCATGAGCGGGCGACGAGGGCGGAGTTACACGCATGCGCAGGGTATAAAAAGGGAAAAGAAGTTATTAGGGATGCGCGGTGTAAGGACGACTGGAAGTGAACCAATGAAGTGAACTAAGGTAAGAAGGGAACTCGGGCCTGCAGTGGCCTATAATGGTTCATGATTGTAAAGGGCAATATTGTGATAAGTTGAGGAGAATCAATTCTGATCCTTTACTTTTTTTTCTTTTGTTTTTTACTTGTTGTTCAAAAAAGATGCAGAAACTACGAGAGCCGGAGGTGATGCTGATTTTTATAGAAAAATATAAGGAACAGCGCAACCTGTGGGAACTGAAACACCCAGCGTACCACAAGAGTGATGTACGTCGGGCAACTATTACCAAGTTAGCAGAGGATATGAAGCCATGGATCCCAGATGCAGACTACACTATGATCAATAATAAAATCAACAACCTGCGTAATTCCTATAAAAAAAAAAATACAAGGAAGTGCGCCAGTCAAAGAGATCAGGAGCAGCAGCCGACGATGTAGTACAGCCCAAGCTGTGTTACTACAGACATCTTCAATTTCTGGATGACCAGATCGAGGCCAGGGAATCTATTTCCAGCCTTCCCTCAACCCTTCCTTCCACCCTTCCCTCCAGCGTTCCTTCCACCCTTCCCTCCACCCCTGCAGAGGCGGAGGAGGAGCCTCCCGAGCTAGAAGAGCCAGATCTTCACATCTTCAGCCCGGTATAGTATTTTTGATCATAATTATTGTCCACTAAGTAATATTGTGTTGAACTGTTTGGATTAGCCATAAATGATATCATACCCCCCCCCCCCCAAAAAAAAATAAACCAGGAAAGAGATCAAAATTGTGTGTGATAGATTCCCCAAATAATCAAATTTTTCATTTTCTTTTAAAAACAGGATGAGGCAAGCCAGGAGGAAGAGGGTCAGGAGTGTGGCAGGCAGGAGGAGGCAGGGCCAAGTGGGACTCAGCAGGTCCCTAGGCCTAGTGGCAGCACCGTCTCCCAAGTGGCTCCCCTCCACGTCAGACCGCCAAAACAACGGCGGATGACACAAGTGGAGGAGGAGTCACTAAAGATGATTCAGGAGGCTGCTGCTATCCTGAGGGCCCCCCTCAACCCTACGGAGGGGTTTAGCACCTATCTGGCAGATAAATTGCTCAGAATGGAGGCGGGACAATGGGCCCTTTGTGAGCACCTTATATATATGGCCGTACACATGGGGGCGAGGGGGCTGCTGACTGAGGCCACCCATATCTCGCAGCAGGCCAATCCCTCTCCTCCTTCTCCTCCTCCTCCTGCCACATCACCACCCACAGTGGCCGAGCCTGCAAGGGTGCGTGGACGGGGCCGTGGAGAGAACGCTGCAGAGAGGCGTAGAAGGAAGGCTACAGGGAAGAGCAGAAGGTGATTCCCTGGCCTCGAGCTTTTTTTATCCAGAAATTGAAGGTTGATGGAGTACCACAGCTTGGGATGATGTATGTCTTTGGCTGCTGCTCCTGATTTCATGCTGTTGTTGATTTTATTATTGATCATAGTCAGGTCTGCATTTGGGATCTAATGACTTTATATTCTCTGCTAATTTCTGAATAGTTGCCCTTCGGTTTTTGTTTGTTTTTTATCCAAAATAAAGGGAAATTTGATTTCAGCCAACATACATGCCTGATGTGTTTTTTTTTGGAAGTAGCAATAAGATTTCATGAATACAATGTGCAATTAATAACAAGGGACACCAACCTCCATGAGTAAAAAATAAAAATAATATGTTGTTCTGAGAAATTGACACACCAAAAAATGCACAACAAATTTAAAGACAAAAACAAAAAAAAAGGTGCAATTTGTGAGGTCGGCCTTGAAGAATTAAACAAATTATTCCTAAGATCACAAGAAAGAAGAAAGACATACGTTTGTCAGAACTCAGGAGAAAGATCTGCTGCCAAAATTACATTTTAAAGACCGTTCTAAAGCAACAAAACATGCGCTGCATTAAACGAAGCAATAACTTGCAGAATGACGAATGTGCTCTCTCCATTAGGAACGCTAGTTTTACCAGAACGAGCGCTCCCGTCTCCTAATTCAGTCTGAGCATGCATGGGTATTTTAACCGATGGACTTGCCCATAGACGATCGGAAATTCCCATCGGTTTTTTATCCATCGGAAAAATTTAAAACAAGTTCTATTTTTTCCATCCGATGGAAAAAAGACCGATGGGTATCATACACGATCGGTTTGTCTGATGAAAACCATCCATCGGACGGTTTTCATCAGTTAAACCGATCGTGTGTACGGGGCTTCAGTCCTCTCCATAAAATTATCAGAAATTTGTGCTTAACCACTTCAATACCAGGCACTTATACACCTTCCTGCCCAAGCCAATTTTGAGCTTTCAGCGCTGTCGCAATTTGAATGACAATTGCGCAGTCATGCTACACTGTACACAAACAATTTTTTTATCATTTTGTTCCCACAAATAGAGCTTTCTTTTGGTGGTATTTGATCACCTCTGCGATTTTTATTTTTTGCGCAACAAATAAAAAAAGAGTGAAAATTTTGAAAAAAATAAAGTTTTTCTTTGTTTCTGTAAATTTTTTTGTAAATAAGTACCTTTTCTTCTTCAATGACGGGCACTGATGTGGCTGCACTGACGGGCACTGATAAGGCGGCACTGACAGGCACTGATGAGGCGGCACCAAGGTGGCATTGATGGGCACTGATAGTCGGCACTGATGGGCACTGATAGGTGGCACTGGTATGCGGCACTGATGGGCACTCATAGGCGGCACTGAAGGGTACTTATGGGTGGCACTGATAGGTGGCACGGACAGGCACTGATAGGTGGCACTGATGGACACTGGTGGGTGGCACTGATGACACTGGTGGGTGGCATTGCTGGGCATCACAAATTTTGTTTGTGCCATGATGGTGTCAGTCAGTGCCCACTGATTGGCATATGTTTTGCATACATTTGTACATGTGGATGGCCATGGGGGACTTACCTGGCCATCCACATGTTAGGTGTTTCCCTGGTGGTTCTGGGCAGCATCCTGGTGGTCCAGTGTGGGCATCCGAGGGGGGGCTGCGCTGATAAACAATCAGCGCAAACCCCAAATCAGGAGAGCCGCCGATCGGCTCTCCTCTACTCACGTCTGTCAGACGCGAGTGAGGAAAAGCCGATCAATGGCTCTTCCTCTTTACATCATGATCAGCCGTGATTGGACACGGCTGATCACATGGTAAAGAGCCTCCGCCGGAGGCTCTTTACCGAGATTGGTGTTGCGATGTGTCAGACTGACACACTGCACCACTGATCGCCGCGATGCGCGCCCCCGCGGGCGCGCGGCGGGTGTTATCCTGCTGGACGTCATATGATGCCCAGTCAGGATAACTGAACCACTTCCCGGACGTCAATCTGCTATTGACCGGGCGGGAAGTGGTTAAAGTAGAACTATAGGCAACACTTTTTTTGTTTCATTTTGGATACAGTAAGGGAGGGTTATAGCCCCTGTCATTTTATTTTTTAACATCCCTGTCCCATTGCAGAGATTTCCCTTCACTTCCTGCCCCATAGCCAGACAGGAAGTGAGAGGAAATCTATGCAAATTAAGGGAATCCATTGCCCCCCCCCCAGGCCCTCAGAACTAGTGTCCCCACTTGAAAATTTCAGGGCGGGTCTTAACCACTTCGCGCCTAAGGACGTCCATGGACGTCCTTGACTTTGAGTCGGGATATCTGAATGATGCCTGCAGCTACAGGCATCATTCAGATATCGTTTTTTAGAGCCGGCGATTCTCTGTACCGTAAGAATGATCATAGCGGCTGTTCCGCCGCTTGATCGTTCTTACAGGCGGCGAGAGGGGACGTCCCCCCCCTCCCGCCGCCCTCCGGTGCTTCTACCGACTCACCTGAGCGATCGGTGAGTCAGTGACAGGATCCGCCGGCCCCGGCTTCTTACAATAGAGATTTCCGGCGGACCAGATGGTCGCCGGAGTCTCTATGATCGTTCGGAGGCCGGGCGCGATGTTATGACGTCACGCCCAGCCTCTGCATTCAAAAAAACGGCGCCGCTTCGGCTAGGAAGCGGTGATCGTTTTTTTATTTTTTTATTTCAGGCTTCCCAGCCTAGAGGTGAGATGTGGGGTCTTATTGACCCCAAATCTCACTGTAAAGAGGACCTGTCATGCTTATTCCTATTACAAGGGATGTTTACATTCCTTGTAATAGGAATAAAAGTGATCATTTTTTTTTTCTAACTGTCAAAGCAAAAAGTTAAGTGTAAAATGAACAATAAATAAAAAAAAAATAATTGTAAAGCGCCCCTGTCCCCGGTAGCTCGTACGCAGAAGCGAACGCATACGTAAGTCCCGCCCACATATTAAAACGGTGTTCAGAACACACATGTGAGGTATCGTAGCGAACGTTAGAGCGAGAGCAATAATCCTAGACCTCCTCTGTAACTCAAAACATGTAACCAATAAAAAAAATTAAAGCGTCGCCCATGAGGATTTTTAAGTACCGAAGTTTGGTGCCATTCCACGAGCGTGTACAATTTTGAAGGGTGACATGTTAGGTATCTATTTACTCGGCGTAACTTCATCTTTCACATTATGCAAAAAAATTGGGCTAACTTTAATGTTTTAATATTTTTTAATTCATGAAACCGTTTTTTTTCCCAAAAAAATGCGTTTGAAAAATTATTGCGCAAATACCGTGCGAGATAAAAAGTTGCAATGACCGCCATTGTATTCTCTAGGGTCTTTGCTAAAAAAAATATATATTGTTTGAGGGTTATATGTAATTTTCTAGCAAAAAAATTAGGCTTTTTACATGTAGGAGCGAAGTGTCAGAATTGGCCCGGATGCGAAGTGGTTAAACAGAAAGAGGTGTGGCCTTGACAGGAAGGGGTGGATCATAAATTAGGGGGTGCAGGAGTTTAGTCAGGCCTAGGGCAGCACAAAACCTAAATACACTACTGGGTAACAGCATGTATAAAGAACTATCTGTGCAGATGTAGCAACAGGGTTCCGGCCGCTTCCGAGTATGGCGTATCCTAATACTGTTCAGCCTCTATCTGTGGACAGAGTCCCCCTAGGGAGTCCCATCTGATAAACAGCAGTGACCATAAAAAGCATGAAAACCGGCATATAAAAATGAGCAGTGGGCTCGCGCACGTCACCTCCGGTACCTCTGGTAAACGCGACGCGTATTCGTCGCGGTCACGTGACTTCATCAGGAGTATGTATATATGTAAATCCAACCATTAAAAATCAAATAGGCTTTAACAAGTTAAAGTGTATGTATAGCTAAAATATGTTTTTTTTGTTTTAAATAGAGTAGGCAAAGGTTAATACTCCTGTAATGAATAGACAAAAAGAAAACAAGAAACCAATTCAAGGTATGGGTACTGAGCCCCACTCATTCCTATCAAGAGTGGGGCTCAGTGGCCAACCAAGCATATGAAAAAACTGAACATCCCTGGACATTTCTTTCTCTCTCCCCTCTGTGCCCTATCCCCTCTACTAGGTCTATTCTTGTTAATTATCTGATATACCAACTGTAATGGAAGATGCTTTGAATGGTTGAGATTTTTGACCTTCGCACCAGATAAAGCTAAGCCAAGAGAAGGAACTTGGCCCTGGTTTAGCCTAATTTATTCCCCCAGCTATTCTACAACACATTAACTTTATATTTCTTTATAGGTTCATTCAATTCTATTCTCTTCATAGATGACGTAATTATATTATATTATTTCAATCAACTTAATTTCTCAATTACTTGTCATCAAATAGCTGCCATGAAGCTATGATTATGACACTTCATGTTACATAATCTTATCCTACACTCCGCTAGGTTATCTATTTTCATTTACATTTATAAGAGTTACTTTCCTGAATGATTATGCATTTTTCTACTATACTATTGTACATGTTCTGTTAATAGAATATCTATTTCTATTATATTATTGTACATGCTCTGTTAATGGAATTTTGTTGATAATTACAAAATTCAATAAAATATTTGAAACAGAAAAAACTGAACCACACCAAGAAACAGAGTACAGGCGGTCCCCTAGTTATATACATCTGACTTCCAAACGACTCCTACTTACAAACGGAGGGAGACAACAGGAAGTGAGAGGAAGTCTACCCCTGGGAAGGGAAATTCACTCCTGTAAGTGTTAATATGGGAAAAAGGTGTCTCCACTTAAGCTTTATCACCATTCCTGGTTTCCACAACAACCCAACATTTTCAAAATCCAATTGTCATTGGGACAGAAAGTGAGGTGAAATCTTCTGAACAGGGGCACAGACAGCAAAACAAATGTTACAGGGGTGATAACCCTTCCCTATGCTATCCAAAAAGCTTAAAATAGATTTTTGACTTGAGCTACACTTAAAAAATGTACCTGTTCCAAATTACAAACAGATTCTACTTAAGAACAAACTTGTTTGTAACCCGGGACAGCCTGTATAGTATAGTATAGTATAGTATATTTATTAGATATACGAAAGTTTATTGTGCAAAATTGCAAAAATAACATAAATGAGACGACATCTCCCCCTTCCACCACTAAAAGACAACGTTGTCTAAAAAAACAAACATTTTTTGTTTTGTTTTTTTACCTGTGTGCCAGTGACAGTTGTCACCTGAACAAAGTTCCCCTTTGGAAGGTTTTCTCTCATTTTTGGTTCAAGTGACAACTGTAAGTTTTTCCATCTCTAGTTGCATTCTGTCTCAATGACAATGGCCACCAGGACAAAAAAAAAGGGGCAATCTACATAGCAGGAACACAGACCACAGCTGTCAAATCTGAACGAATGTCCATAGAGCCGCGGCACCCCAATAGAAATGAATGGGCTGCCTCCCCAACGTAGGTAATGCAGCTGTATAAAAATCGAGCTCATTCATGGACTGAGTGTCAGCACCCATCTGAATGAGGCCAAATAAAAAATTTAAGATACAGGACAGAAAGTGGGATCTAAACCACACTTCTATGAAAGGGTATATCATCAAACCATGTGTCACATAGTTTGAGTATATACACTTTCATAAGAGTGCGGCTTAGTTCTTAAAGGTAAAGGGTGGGGCATAAAATGTCCCCACACCCACCACCTATGAGATCATGGCAGACAATAAAGTTTTAGAAAATTTTAATAAAAAATAAATAATAATAATAATACTTACCAGGGGTTGGTTGAATATTTTGACCCAAAACGGTCCTCTGTCACGAGCTGTCACCTATAAAAGAAAGAGAATGCGTCACTTGGGGGGCAAAAGACGGGAAGAACCAGAAGAAAGCACATCCCACCCTCCCATCCCTTGTTGTGGCCCTTTTTACAAGGTTTTATCCCTTTCTTTGAAAGGGGATGTTAAGTTAATTAAAAATTGGTAGCTCGATCGTCAATAGCTGAGTTATTCGTTATATTGATGGTAATACTATGTTATGAGTGTTGTATAATCGTTTGAGTTAATTATTAATTATTTATGTTTATCGGAGTTGATATACTGTAATAAATGTATACTTTTTTATAAAACAAGAAAAACTGCGCACAGATAGGATATAGAGCAAAGGCAGCAGCACAAGTGTGATAACACACAAATAAGTAACTAGAAAATTTGGTGTTGACCCTTTATAGTATATAAATATTGTTTGTTAATAAGTCCATGTTGTTTCTCTCTTTATATATTTGTTAAGACGTGCGGGCTATGCCTCTGGTTCCGTGGATCCCTCTACATTGACATACCTTCCCTCCATGGTATGGTATGTATGTTCAACTACCAATACAATAAACATTATCCCCATGGGTGAGTATCCATCCACGTACCCATGTATACCAATACCCGGTGTCTGTGGTTACGTGACGTGGTGTACACACACATTATTTTCAATGGCATGCCTTCCCCTTGTGCGCCACCTACTCCTTGAACGTGTGAGCAATCACAAGGTCCCTTGCGGGTGCTCGGGGGCAGTCATCAACACCCTTGTGCTGAATCCACGTGAAGGCATGGATGTTATGGCTGTCCGACCCCCTGATGGACGTTACCTCGGCCATCTATCCGGCGCATGCGCTCTCCGACACATATCGGCGGTGCCGCTGTTGCCCGGCAACAGGGCGTTTGCGTCTCCTGCCGTTTGTGCCAGGACCTGGTGCATGCGCGGTGATGGCTGCACATTCGGTGGATTGCTCCACTGGAACGTCATCCCCGCGTGCCCGCAGTTACACCGCCGACGTCCCCACGTTATCACGCGGCGTCGTCACACTCGTCGTTATCTCCTCGTGGGACATGAAAGGCCAGACGCAGCCATTATGGCCGTCATGGAGCCGGTCCTGGGAGCACATTTGCCGCATCGACAGCTATAGGTAAGCCTGGCATCTCTGTTTGACGCACTGGATTACTCCATACTTTACATATATGGAAGGCGGGTCTTCATTGACTTGATCTTAATATCCGGTATACTTCTTTTTGTTTAGAGCTCAAAGGCAAGATTTTTCTTGATGGTGTCAGTGTGGGTTCTTTTTCCTGAACACGCCATGGTTACTGTACACCGTATCTAGGTGCATTTAACTACAGGTACCTTTTTGCTTTACCATATATGTTTATTTTTGTATTATATATCCTCTATATGTCTCAGTATAGACCTATGGGAAACATGTGGATACATATATACACTGTTTTCCCCACAGATCTAATCAGTACCTTGTATAATCATAAGGTCTAAAATACCTGCTGCCCTGCATGTATTATAGTGCCCATTCGAGAGTGATCAATTAAATAATTACATAAATTAATTACAAAAATACTATAAATATAATGACATAAATGGTGTATAACCACCAGGAGTATGATCATACCAAAAAATAGATTAGCAATGTATTAATTAATTAATTAATTAAATTAAATCAATCAATTAATTAAAAAGGGGCATATAATTAAATTAAACTAATTACAATACCATTACCGTACGTGATTAGTAAATAAATAATGGGGATAATCACCCTTAAAAAGGTGACAAAGTGGGAAACTAAGTGCAAATAATAATTTTAGTGCTTATGCAATTTAACACATAGAAAATTATGAAAAATAATGGAAAATAATAAAAAATGTATTTATTAAAAATTAATTTATTAAAAAAGTAAAAAACCTATCCCGGCAGCTCACATCGGGTTTACACATTAGGCGTTATTGATAAAAGCATTGACATCTGTCTCAATATTCAACCCGTAAGGGGTATGTCTTAAGTCTATGTATCCAAGCCATCTCCATTTTGAGGTCTCCCTGACTTGTAGACTACCCCTCCAGTGTGGCTTGTATTTATCAATACCCAAAAAAAGGGTCCTGGACGGATCTCTATTATGTTTTAAATGGTAATGTTTAGATACCGAGTGATTTTTTAATCCCATTTTAATATTTGTAATGTGCTCATTGAGGCGGACTTGTAGGGGGCGTTTGGTCTGCCCCATATATTGCAGGCTACACGGGCACTGCAACATGTAGACCACCCCAGTAGTGGCACATGTAATACAGGGATTAATATTGAATTGTCTCTAAGTGACAGTGGATGTGAAGGTCGTAACCCGTCTACCCATACAGGAATTCAGGGAACACACCCTGCACCTCATAAACTTGTAGTATCCGGTTAGCTGATCAAAAAAAAAAACTTGTAGTAGCTGGTGGGTTAAGGACATTAGGGACTATTTGGTTACGCAGGGATTGTACCCCTCGGAAGATCAGTCTCGGTCTCTCTGGTAACACATCTTTTAGGGTGGCATCATTGGTAGCAATGTGCCAGTGTTTATCAATTAATTTTTTAATACTCCTATGTTGCAGGGAGTAAGAAGTGATAAACGGAACACCCAGAGACCCTAGGCCGTTATCGCGTTGCCCCCTCTCTATTAATAAGTCCTCCTTCTTAGCCTTTTTTTTTTATAAGGGGGGGGGGGGGTATCGTGGTCCTTGATAGGGCTGACTATATGACCGAGATGTACAACATTGTTGGGGATACCAGCAAATATACCCGGTTGTTGTCTGACCCTAAGGCTAAATATATCAGGTTGGTCCGCCCCATATATTGCAGGCCACACGGGCACTGCAACATGTAGACCACCCCAGTAGTGGCACATGTAATACAGGGCTTAATATTGAATTGTCTCTGAGTGACAGTGGATGTGAAGGTCGTAACCCGTCTACCCGTACAGGAATTCAGGGAACACACCCTGCACCTCATACACTTGTAGTATCCGGTTAGCTGATCAAAAAAAAACCTTGTAGTAGCTGGTGGGTTAAGGACATTAGGGGCTATTTGGTTACGCAGGGATTGTACCCCTCGGAAGATCACTCTCGGTCTCTCTGGTAACACATCTTTTAGGGTGGCATTATTGGTAGCAATGTACCAGTGTTTATCAATTCATTTTTTAATACTCCTATGTTGCAGGGATTAAGAAGTGATAAACGGAACACCCAGAGACCCTAGGCCGTTATCGCGTGGCCCCCTCTCTATTAATAAGTCCTCCCTCTTAGTGGCTTTGACAGTATCAGCAAGAAACTCTCCACGATAGCCCTTTTCCAAGAACCTACTAGTCAGGACTTTAGCCTGTTCTAGATATTGGCGTGGATCAGAACAATTCCTACGGAGCCTAAGGTATTGGCTCTTAGGCACAGCCCTAAGCCAGGGGTCATGATGGCAACTACCCATTGGAATAAAGGAATTTCTTTCCGTCTCCCTAAAAAAGGTGGACGTTACAAAAGAATTGTCCTTAATTTCAACTTTGAGGTCCAAATAATGGACTTCTACCTGGCTCGCCTCATATTTAAGATGTATCCCTCTTTGGTTTGAATTAAGGAATTCCATAAAATCTAAAAGATCCTGGTGCTGGTCATCCCATAGGAGGAGGATGTCATCAATATACCTAGCCCAAAGGGCCAGTTGGGGTATATTCCTGGTATAAATGACATCCTCCTCCCACCTGGCCATAAAAAGATTAGCCAGGCTGGGGGCATACTTAGACCCCATAGCCACACCGGTATCCTGCCTGTTTGAAGAGGCAGCGAATCTTAACAAGGACATAAGAAAGGCCACCTGTTTCTGTGGGAGGTCTGAATCCCGTTCTAAAAAACCCTGCACTGCATTAAATCCCAAATCGTGTGGGATAATGGTATAAAGGGACGTGACGTCCACAGTCACCATCCATATGCCATTCTTGGGCGAAATGCCAGACAATAAATTTATAATGTGCCTAGAGTCCTTAACGAAGGAGGGCATTTTTCACACAAGTGGCTGCAAGTAGAAATCAATATATCTGCCCACCCGGGACGTTATAGAGTCAATCCAACTAACTATGGGACGTCCCGGGGGGCAGACAGGATCCTTGTGGAGTTTTGGGAGGTAATAAATCGTAGGGGTGCGGGGGGCTTTCGGGATCAGATAGAGCCTTTCCTTAGGATTTAGAATCCCTTTAAAGAAACCTTTAGACACCAGGGCCTCCAAATCTCTGATATATTTAGCCTTAGGGTCAGACAACAACCGGGTATATTTGCTGGTATCCCCAACAATGTTGTACATCTCGATCATATAGTCAGCCCTATCAAGGACCACGATACCCCCCCCCCCCCCTTATAAAAAAAAAGACTAAGAGGGAGGACTTATTAATAGAGAGGGGGCAACGCGATAACGGCCTAGGGTCTCTGGGTGTTCCGTTTATCACTTCTTACTCCCTGCAACATAGGAGTATTAAAAAATTAATTGATAAACACTGGCACATTGCTACCAATGATGCCACCCTAAAAGATGTGTTACCAGAGAGACCGAGACTGATCTTCCGAGGGGTACAATCCCTGCGTAACCAAATAGTCCCTAATGTCCTTAACCCACCAGCTACTACAAGGTTTTTTTTGATCAGCTAACTACAACGGATACTACAAGTTTATGAGGTGCAGGGTGTGTTCCCTGAATTCCTGTATGGGTAGACGGGTTACGACCTTCACATCCACTGCCACTCAGAGACAATTCACTATTAAGCCCTGTATTACATGTGCCACCACTGGGGTGGTCTACATGTTGCAGTGCCCGTGTGGCCTGCAATATATGGGGCGGACCAAACGCCCCCTACAAGTCCGCCTCAATGAGCACATTACAAATATTAAAATGGGATTCAAAAATCACTCAGTATCTAAACATTACCGTTTAAAACATAATAGAGATCCATCCAGGACCCTTATTTTGGGTATTGATAAATACAAGCCACACTGGAGGGGTAGTCTACAAGTCAGGGAGATCTCCAAAATGGAGATGGCTTGGATTAGGGGTGCGGAATTTAATCGCTGCATCGGTGCATCGCGATTCGGGTGTCCCCGATGCGGCACCGATGCATGCGACCCTAATAATCGATGTCTAGCCCTGCCCCTCCCCTCCCGGGAGAGCTGTTACCTTATTTGTTAGTGTTTGTATGTGACGCGCTCATGTGACTGCCCGGCCCGCCTCTCTCCTCTCTGCTTTCACGTCTCACGTCTCCCCTGGCGTCAGGAGAGACGTGAATGCAGAGAGGAGAGAGGACAGTCACATGAGCGCGGCATATACACACTGTTCCCCCGCCGGATTCTGTTCCCCCTAGCTCTCGGCTCCTATCGGAACTTCGCCCCCCCCATCCCTGTACATTGCTGCTCCCTCCTACTGTTCCTCACGAATGCAAATGCTCCTAAAACCGCCCGCCTCTCCAGCCCTCTGCTTTGTCGCTCACGCCTACTATTTTTTCAGGAATGCTAATGAGCAGAGGGCTGGAGAGGCGGGGCGGTATTAGGAGCATTTGCATTTGTGAGGAAAAGTAGGAGGGTGCGGCAATGTAAAGGGCTGGGGGGGCGGAGTTCCGATAGGAGCCGAGAGCTAGGGGGAACAGAATCTGGCGGGGAACCATTCTCGGCACAACAGGTATTATTTTTTCTTTAAAGTAAAAAAGATATTATACTTACCTGCTGATCTTCTGTATCATGTCCGCAGTCTGAACATCTTCTGTATCATTTCTGCAGTCTCTGACCATCTCCTGTAGCATGTCCGCAGTCACAGACCATCTCCTGTAGCATGTCCGCAGTCTTTCTGACCATCTCCTGTAGCATGTCCGATTGTCTGCAGTCTCTCTGACCATCTCCTGTAGTATGTCCGCAGTCTCTCTGACCATCTCCTGTAGTATGTCCGCAGTCTCTCTGACCATCTCCTGTAGCATGTCCGCAGTCACTGACCATCTCCTGTAGCATGTCCGCAGTCTCTCTAACCATCTCCTGTAGCATGTCCGCAGTCTCTGGCCATCTCCTGTAGCATGTCCGCAGTCTCTGGCCATCTCCTGTAGCATGTCCACAGTCGCTGATCATCTCCTGTAGCATTTCCACAGTCTCTGATCATCTCCTGTACTAGGTCTGCACTCTCTGACCATCTCCTGTACTAGGTCTGCACTCTCTGACCATCTCCTGTACTATGTCTGCAGCCTCTGACCATCTCCTGTACTATGTACAAGTTATTGTCTGCTTTGTTTAGACTTTGTTACATGCAGGGAGTGTTGTCTTTTTTTTAAAGAACAGATAGAATAAAAAAAAATGGACTGCTTGAATTTTTTTGATGAAAACCATGCGCACTTGCGCTGTAATCGTGATGCATCGCGGAATCGAATCGTTGACCTTATAATCATAATCGAATCGAATCGTGAGGCCAGTGAAGATACGCACCTCTAGCTTGGATACATAGACTTAAGACTTATGCCCCTTACAGGTTGAATATTGAGACAGATGTCAATGCTTTTATCAATAACGCCTAATGTGTAAACCCGATGTGAGCTGCCGGGATAGGTTTTTTACTTTCTTTAATACATTTATTTTTAAATCTGTGTTCCTTCCTTCCTTTGAGCTGATTAATTGGTTGCACGGACTGCTGCGATTGGGAAGACAACCTTCTTCTTATCCATTCCCTGTTATATCCTGAATTTTGTCACACTCTCGGTTTTCACGTGCAAGCTAAAGGCCGCGGCTGGGTCACAGCCGACTGCTGTTTGGGCTTGCCTTCTGGTAAGCATACATCTTGTTATCGGTGGTGGGCACCTTATCCGCTGTTTTGGGATTCACCGGGTGATGTGCAAATTATTTGAACTATTATTCATTCATATTACCATTGTGGACTCTGCTGCTGTCACACAATCTGACAAGTTTACAACGATCTGGACTTCTTGAGGAATATTTTTAGGTTATGTGCAATCTACTACCTTCATTGTGACTTACTACCTGGGTTTACTATTACCAATTCAGATGATCAAATTTATTAGCATTGTTTGGTTTACATATTGTGCATTGTTTTTGTCATATCAGCCCCTGGATGTCATCTTAACCAATTCCATTGGTACAATTTCTAATGGTTTTAGGGTTTAATCTATTCAATTTATATTGACCCAATCAGTGTGCAATACCTAATCTGGACATTAGTATTTTGGTTCATTGTGCACTGTTTTTTGACATACCAGCCCCTGGATGTCAATTTATTAATTGGTACTTATTGGCGCAGCTCTCTATTTTCTAGTTAATATTTACAGTGAAAAATATCTGCGCTAGTGGTCAAATAAAATATATATATAAATGTAAATGAATAAATAGCAGCTAGCACAGTCTGTAGATAGCAAACACAAAAAATAAAGTCCAAAATGCAGCGCTATATAAAAAAGTGAAAAAAATCCAAAAAATAGAAGCCAATCAATATTGGATAAACGTGAAAATTATGTAGTCCCGCCACCAAACTTCAGTGTGCAAAAAGGATTTTAAAGCACACCACACCAACGTGCTCACAATCTGCTTACCAGAAAGTGGAAATAAGTAGACAATGTATTCAACTGATGTAGAGGGTCAAACGATGACAGCAGAAACTCCAGATCAGGTAATCATAGGAAAAGCCAACATCAAGGTAATTTCCAAATCTCAGCAGGCGAATATAGATGTTTAAGCAAATCTCAGCCAGAAAATGTTACCCAATGTAAGGAAAAAAAGGCAGCATAGTGAAGCCCATAGGTAAAAGGCAAAAACATTTATTGTAGTCTACTTACAGATAGCAGAAAACATCAAGGCATATAAAATAACAATTCCGCGGCTCTCAGCGTGCTTGCATCGGCCAGCCTGACATGTTTCATCCTATGTGGATATCATCTAGTTAATATTTATTTATACCTATAATAAAGGGCCACGGCCTATTCAATCCATAGGTTTATGAGTCAAGAGTGTTCATTTATTAAAATTAGAAACAACGCTGTATCCTGGCCTAGGCCAACAAGGCCCAGGCCTAGGGCAGCACTTTGCAGGGGGGCAGCACGGAAAGAGTCCCCGCCGGCTTGCGCTACACTATTAGTGTAACGCAAGCTGCTTCTAATTTTGACTGTCCTATCAGCCTGGACCACAAACCTTCCTCACTGTGCTATGTTTTCTGCTGTACCATTGGCATGGTTATATCTTCTTAGTCCTCTCCATAAAATTATCAGAAATTTGTGCTTAACCGCTTCCCGATCGCCGCACGAAGATATACGTCGACAGAATGGCACAGCTGCGCAAATGGGCGTATATATACGTCCCCTTTAATTTGCGGGCCGTGTGGTCGCGCGCGCGCGCCGTCGTCGGCACGCTCGCAACCCTGTCGCGAGCTGTGGGACCCGATGTCCGCCGGTGTCCCGCGATCGGGTCACAGAGCTGAAGAACAGGGAGATGTTAGTGTAAACACATCTCCCCGTTCTGCCTAGTGACATGTCACTGATTGTCTGTTCCCTGTCATCGGGAACAGTGATCAGTGACGTGTCACGACAAGCCACGCCCCCTAACAGGAGCACTCCCTAGGTCAAACTTAACCCCCTTCAGTGCCCCCTACAGGTTAACCCCTTCACTGCCAGTGTAATTTTTACTGTAATCAGTGCATTTTTATAGCACTGTTCGCTGTAAAAATGACAATGGTCCCAAAATGTCAGTTAAAGCGACGCAGTGCCGAATCGCAAAAAGTGGCCTGGTCTTTGGCCAGCCAAATGGTCCGGGGCTGAAGTGGTTAAAGTAGAACTATAGGCAACACTTTTTTTTTTTTTTTTCATTTTGGATAGAGTAAGGGAGGGTTATAGCCCCTGTCAGTTTATTTTTTACCATCCCTGTCCCATTGCAGAGATTTCCCTTCACTTCCTGCCTCATAGCCAAACAGGAAGTGAGAGGAAATCTATGCAAATTAAGGGAATCCATTGCCCCCCCCCTAGGCCCTCAGAACTAGTGTCCCCACTCGAAAATTTCAGGGCGGGTCTTAAACAGAAAGGGGTGTGGCTCCAGGAAGGGGTGGGTAATTTTTAAATTAGGGGGTGCACGAGTTTAGTCAGGCCTAGGGCAGCAAAAAATTTAAATACACTACTGATTAGAAAGTTATAATAACTACAATCCCATAGTCTGTGATAGGATTTTTAACACCTCTGGGATTTTTTAGTCTCATGACAAAGAGCTTTTAATATACACTATATTGTCAAACATATAGGGACGCCTCTCTTTACACGCACATGAACTTTAATGGCATCCCAGTCTTAGTCCATAGGGTTCAATATTGAGTTGGCCCACCCTTTGCAGCTATAAGGGCTTCCACTCTTCTGGGAAGGCTGTCCACAAGGTTTAGGAGTGTGTCTATGGGAATGTTTGACCATTCTTCCAGAAGTGCATTTGTGAGATCAGGCAATAATGTTGAATGAGAAGGCCTGACTCACTGTCTCCACTCTAATTCACCCCAAAGGTGTTCTATCGGGTTGAGGTCAGGACTCTGTGCAGGCCATTCAAGTTCCTCCATCCCAAACACACTCATCCATGTCTTTATGGACCCCTGATATCTCCATAAAGATGGGCAGTCACTCGCTCAAAGCTATCATATGGGGGCTTGTTTGCCTCCTTGTGATAGCAATAAAGTTAAATGAGAGAAAAAGTATTAAAAAAATTTATTTGAATAAAAAAAAATTATGTGACAGGATGGCAATGCAAGTCAAAGCATATATTGCAGGACCACATGGTTCTTCAAAATAACAGCCAAGGGGGTGCATTTACTAAAGGCAAATAGATTGTGCACTTTGCATGTTCAGTTGCTCCAGAGCTTAGTAATTGAGACAAAGCTTCACTTAGCAAAGAATACCCAATCACATGCAAGGAAAATGAAAACAAATATAATTTTTGCTTGCACATGTTTGGATGATGGAAGTCAGCAGAGCTTCCCTTCACTTACTAAGCTCTGGAGCAACTGCACTTGCAAAGTTCACAGTCTATTTGCCTTTAGTAAATAAACCTCTATATTTGTTAAAACTGAACTTCAGCATCAAACACAAATACAAAAGTCTATGATATGTGAAACATATATATATATTTTTTTAATCACATGTTTTGTTCCTTGCATCTATACAGTCTTGATCTGAGCATCGCAGAGTCAAGGGACAGCTCTAAAGTGGCACCAGCAGAAGAATGTCTAATATATAAATAAGGAAAAGAACACATAAACATTGTGACAGTTCAATATGAACTTGGGACGACATAAGAATGACAGAATTCATAATGTGATTGTATTACACGCCACTAAAGCTAGGAACATCTTTTCACTGGATGCCACAGTAACACAAACAAACACACACATACAGTATAATATATATATATATATATATATATAGATATGTACCGTATATACTCGAGTATAAGCCGATTTTTTCAGCACATTTTTTGTGCTGAATATGCCCCCCTCGGCTTATACTCGAGTCACCTTTTTGCGCCTATTTTTCCGGATTTTTGGGGACCCGGTACCGACCGTCCGTAGGTCCCCTGGATCCCAAACTTGGCAGACATGTAGCCCCACTCTTTCTCTACAAGTGTGCAAAGTATGTTGTCCGGGGGACCTACCGCCGGGGAGCACCGATTTTTCAAAGCCAGGCACCCCTTCCATAGACTCCCATGTTAAACGGTCATTTCTCTGGTTACTTTGGGGACCCGGTATCGGCCTGTCGTAGGTCCCCTGGACCCAAAACTTGGCACACATGTAGTCCCATTTCTCCTCTACAAGTGTGCAAAGTTTTTTGTCTAGGAGACCTACAACCGGGGAGTTCCGATTTTTTAAAGCCATGCACCCCTTCCATAGACTCCCATGTTAAACGTCAGTCTAGTCATGGACACAGTGAGGCAAGAGCACAGTGAGGCATGCACATGGGCACAGTGAGGCATGGGCACAGTGAGGCATGCACATGGACACAGTGAGGCACAGTGAGGCATGCAAATGGACACCCTAGGCTTATACTTGAGTCAATAAGTTTTCCCAGTTTTTTGTGGTAAAATTAGGTGCCTCGGGTTATATTCGGTCGGCTTATACTCGAGTATATACGGTATATATTCTCAGTGCTCAGCATAAATGAGTACACCCCAACAGATTTGTAAGAAAACCTGACACTATACTACCACAGTTACTTATTGGGGACAAAATCACTATTGATGCTCGCTTCCTGTTCTCTGTTCACCGCTGTGTTACCGCAGTTATCGCCACCTCAGTTTTCGGGAATGATGTTCCCATAATGCCTCCAGCTACCAATACTACACATGTTGTTGAATGCTGTAGCTTACATATAGGTAAGAGTGTTGGGATTAAGAATTGATTCCCCCTCTTCCTGTTATCTTAGTAGTTACTATACTATTTGGCATTTATATTTCATTACAGACATACCTATATCGCATTTTCTCCTGATGAGTGGAAGTTATCCGCGAAACGTGCGTAGAGCTTTCCATTGATGCATTGTCACAGCTACTATGTGTCTGTTATGAGACTACCTTAAATAATTTTGAATCAATTTTAAAATATCATGTGTGCAATCAAACATGGCTATATGCAAGTTTGGGTTATATTTAATATATTTTTAATACATACCATGTACTATGTAGGAACACTTATGTGTGTGTGTGTATATATATATGTATTTATTTTATGTTATATATTGTATATTTGTATATATTGTCCCACATGCATCCACGTGCACCAATAAATAATACATACTAATTGATTCATTTGGTTCTGGTTTGGGGCTTCACACAAAGTCCCAACATTCCCCCATTCACCTTCCCCACTCTCTTTTCATTATGATTCAGGGATGGAGACATACAAACTCTACAGCAGGGGTGTCAAACTCAATTTAATCGTGGGCCGCATCAGCATTATGATTGCCCTCAAAAGGGCCAGTTGTATCTGTAAGATTAGATGTCTAGCGCATCCCCTCCCCTTACATTAGATGTCAAGAGCCACCCCACCATCAGAAGTTGAGTCCCCCACTCTCCCTTACATCACAGTGCACCCCCCTTTCCTTATGCTGCTGCTGCATTGCTTGAAAGCAGAAAGTAAGGGTCTGGAGTAGGACCAGAGAAGGGCTACATGAAATGGCCTGGAGGGCCGGATTCGGCCCGCGGGCCTTGTGTTTGACACCTGTGCTCTACAGCAGTCGTTGTCTCATATAAAGTCCCAACATTTTTATTTTATAAACACTGACACTATACTACATAATACTTCCACAAATGCGAGCCATTGATTGCAACCAAGATATGTTAATTTGCACACACAAAAACGTATTTTTCCTAACAAATTCATTCAAGACCATGTTGCAAAAATGAATACATCCCTATGAAAGTCTTAGGAGCAAAGCTAAACTTTAGACAACAAAATCCTAAATAACAAGAATTCAACTATAGGTGATTCTAATTATCCATTAAACAGGTGTCCAGCAGACAGTTGATTATGAAAGGGCTTTACTGATCCACTTACCGACCGGGCCATAGCCGAATGTCGGCTACATCGCGGTTGGATAACTCTTGGAGGGCGTACAATGACGTCCTCCCAAAATCGCGCTCCCCTGGGGCGCGCACCTGGGAATGTTTGTGACCGCTGGTGTCCTGGAACGGGGTAAAGGGCCAATGACAGCAGCCCTTTACCACATGATCGCTCCGTCCAATGCTGGAGCGATCAGTTGTCAACAAACTGGAGCATGTCTGGTCCAGCTCCTCCCCTCTCCTCGCACCGATCGGTACGGCATGTGAGGAGAGGAGGGAGTCAGGTGCAGCAGCACTGTGGCCTGAATCTGAAGTGTCCACAGCACTGATCTGTGCCCATCCATGGCTCATTCGTGCCTCATATATGCACAATCCATGCTATATCCATGGCTCATCCATGCTCCATCCATGGCTCATCCGTGCCCATACATGCTCATCCATGCCCATCCATGCTCATCCATTCCAATCCATGCTCATCCGTTCCCATCCGTGGCTCATCCATGTCCATCCATGGCTTATCCATGCTCATCCGTGCCCATCCATGCTCATCCATGGCTCATCTGTTTCCATCCATGTCTCATCCGTGCTCATCCATGCCCATCCATGGCTCATCCATGCCCATCAATGCCACATCAGTGCTTATCCATGTCATATCAGTGCTCATCCATGCCCATCAATGGCTCATCCATGGCTCATCCATACCCATCCATGGCTCATCCATGGCTCTTCCATGCCCATACATGGCTCATCCATGGCTCATTCATTCTCATCCATGGCTCATCCATGCCCATCCATGACTTATCCATGGCTCATCCATGCTCATCCATGCCCATCCATGGCTTATCCATGCACCTCCATGGCTCATTCATGCCTCATTCATGACTCATTCATGCTCATCCTTGGCTCATTCATGCTCATCCATGCCGCATCAGTGCTCTACCATGCCACATCAGTGCTCATCTGTGCCTATCCATGCCACATCAGTGCTCATCCATGCCACATCTGTGCTCATCCGTGCCTCATCCATGCCACATCAGTGCTCATCCATGCCACATCTGTGCTCATCCGTGCCTCATCCATGCCACATCAGTGCTCATTCGTGCCACATCAGGGTTTATACGTGTCATATCAGTGTTCATACATGCCACATCAGTGATCATCCGTGCAACATTTATGCCACATCAGTGCTCATTCGTGCCACATCAGTGCTCGTCCGTGTCACATCCATGCCACATCAGTGCTCATCCGTGCCACATCCATGCCACATCAGGGCTCATACGTGCCACATCAGTGCTCATACATGCAACATCTATGCCACATCAGTGCTCATTCGTGCCACATCCATGCCACATCAGTGCTCATTCTTGCCACATCCATGCCACATCAGTTCTCATTCATGCCACATCCATGCCACATCAATACTCATCCATGCCACATCAGTTCTCATCCATGCCACATCAGTGCTCTTCTGTGCCACATCAGTACTCATCCGTGCCACATCCATGCTACATCAGTGCTCATCCATGCCACATCAGTTCTCAGCCATGCCACATCAGTGCTCATCCATGCCACATTCATGCCACATCAGTACTCAGCCATGCCACATCCATTCCACATCAGTTCTCACCTGTGCCACATCCATGCATCTACAGTGCCTATCAGTGCCACTACAGTGCCCATCAGCGTCTCACAAAAGTGTAGTGGGTAGTCAAATTAGATTTAAAAAGTATGCCCTTAGAACACCTGATGGTGCTCCATGCACGTTGGGTCTCTGTATGTTGCCAGGCTGAAAACACTCACACATGTGGTATCGCCATACTCAGGAGGAGTAGAAGAATGTATTTTGGGGTGGCATTTTTGCTATGTACATGCTATGTGTTAGAAAAAAATTACATGTTCAAAAGACTCATTATGCCTCATAGAATATATGTTGGGGTGTTTGCTTTCCAAATTGGGGTACTTTTTTGGGCATTTCCATTATCCTGGTGCTCCAGGGTCTTCAGAAATGTAAGATGTAGTCAAGAAATTAAATGTGTAATTTATGATGGTGCTCCTTAAGCTGATAAAAGCTCCCCACATTGCTTTTATCTTGTGATCACAATATTTTATATACATCTATGGATTGATGTTGGTATTTTAAATAAACCCATCCGTTTTGATCTACACCATAAGGAGGCATTTTTTCTTTCCATATTCCTTTGGATGAGAGTGTCTTGCTTCCACTGTCTGCACCTTGATTGATCGCCATCAGAGTTCCAGCTTCACCCCTATCCGTGTGAGTTCCAGGGTTCATCATTGGAGTTCCATGTTTTGGCGTTCTTAGCATGATTGACTCACTGTCGCTGGCACGTGAGTCCACTTCATTCGGTAAGAGTATTTACCCCTCACCCTGGGTGGGGGACACACCATCCCTAGTGTTCTGTGTGCTGTCATGGCTGTTTCATCTTACTTCTGAATACAAATTCTGCTTTAAGAATGGACTATTTCCATGTTCTATATCATTGAAACTCACTTCACTATACAGTGATTTATTATTGGTTCTGGCCTTTGGAACTTTTTTTTTTTCCAGCACTTTATATTTATTCTTATTGTTATCATACACGTTTTATATAACTGTATGACGTATTGCACTGGCATATGTTTGCATCATTGTATGACATACTCTGCACCTATATGGTTTATTTTCACTTTAGCTCTACATTTTGTTACACATGAACTTTAATGGCATCCCAGTCTTAGTCCATAGGGTTCAATATTTAGTTGGCCCACCCTTTGCAGAAATCAAGGTCCATAAAGACATGGATGAGCGAGTTTGGGGTAGAGGAACTTGACTGGCCTGCACAGAGCCCTGACCTTAACCCAATAGAACACCTTTGGCATGAATTAGAGCGGAGATTGCTAGCCAAGCCTTTGCGTCCAACATCAGTGCCTGACCTCACAAATGTACTTCTGAAAGAATGGTCAAACATTCCCATAGACACACTCCTAAACCTTGTGGACATCCTTCCCAGAAGAGTTGAAGCTGTTATAGCTGCAAAGGGTGGGCCAATTCAATATTGAACCCTACGGACTAAGACTGGGATGCCATTAAAGTTCATGTGCATGTAAAGGCAGGTGTCCCAATACTTTTGGTAATATAGTATATACAGACAATATAGTGCATGGGTTCAGAGGATTGCTGCACAAAAATGTATTCAAATAAAAGACAATAAAAAAAAACAATTAGAAGTATTCCATAATTACAGTTTTGAGCTATTAAGGTAACACCCTTCTTCAGATAAGAACACACGCTCTTTGCTTCCTACAAAATATCTCATAAACCACCATTTTAAACAGTGGCTTGGGCTCGACATGCCACAATGCACAACCACACTTTATAGTCAAAAGATTGTGAATGACTGACCATTGTATCTATATGAGCAAAAACAGCCTCCAGTCTTCCAAAAAACTTCCAACAGTATTTTGTGTGCCTTCAGCCAAAAGTGCACTGCTAATGTGAGGGTTAAGATTGGTGCTCTGTGCAGGCCACTTGGGTTCCTCCACAACAAGCTCCACAGAGCATGTCTTTATGGAGCTGCCAAGCTGTGGTTTCCAAAGCGAGCAAAGTCCTTTCTTGTATTAAGAGAGGTATGGACTCCAGAGAGAGAGAGATATCATTTTCCCCCTGTACAAATCATTAGTAAGACCTCATCTGGAATATGCAGTTCAGTTTTGGGCCCCAGTTCTCAAAAAGGATATCAGGGAACTGGAGAAAGTACAGAGAAGGGCAACCAAACTGATGAGAGACATGGAGGAGCTCAGCTATGAGGAAAGATTAGAGGAACTGAATTTATTCTCTCTTGAGAAGAGGAGATTAAGGGGGGATATGATCAACATGTACAAATACATAAGGGGTCCATATAGTGAACTTGGTGTTGAGTTATTCACTTTACGGTCAACACAAAGGACAAGGGGGCACTCTTTGCGTCTAGAGGAAAAGAGATTTCACCTCCAAATACGGAAAGGTTTCTTCACAGTAAGAGCTGTGAAAATGTGGAATAGACTCCCTGCAGAGGTGGTTCTGGCCAGCTCAGTAGATTGCTTTAAGAAGGGCCTGGATTCTTTCTTAGATGTACATAATATAACTGGGTACTAACATTTATATGTAAAGTTGATCCGGAGAAAATCCGTTTGCCTCTCGGAGTTCAGGAAGGATTTTTTTCCCCCGCTGTAGCAAATTGGATCATGCTCTGCTGGTTTTCTTTGCCTTCCTCTGGATCAACTGTGGGTATAGAATTGGGTATATGGGATTGTATGATATTTTTATTTTTATTTTTTATGGTTGAACTAGATGGACTTGTTTTTTTTTTTCAACCTGACTAACTATGTAACTCAATATTGAACCCTACGGACTCAGACTGGGATGCCATTAAAGTTCATGTGCATGTAAAGGCAGGTGTCCCAATACTTTTGGCAATATAGTGTATATAGTTACTTTTTATTACACTAAGTATATTTTCTGTATTAGTATGTATATCCTTGCGCCACTTCCAATTCACTATGCAAAGTATATATGTCAAAGCTGAAAATTCTAAAAATAAGATCACAGCCTCAAGCACAAAGACATCTTCATGAGAGTGATGGAATGCAATCTGTAAATTGTTTAAGTTGTGAAAAGGGAAGACAAGAGATGTTACTCGAAAGGCATTCGCTACATATCCTGACACCGTGTCCCTCTAGACAAGACATAAATAAGTCGAAGAGGCCGTCTACAGCCTACTAGTGAAGTACGGTGCACTGTAACAAAGCAGGGAAGTACACAAGCATTGTATTTACAGTGACTACGTGACAGTCCTGACAGTGATAAAACATTATTGCTCCTATTGTGTTGAGAACTGTGAAGATCACTTAAAGAGGAACTGCAGTCTGCTCACATAATTTGTAATAAAAACATCTTTGCCATTCTGAAGCTTCCCTCCAACCACTTTGCATATTATTTTATATATACTGTGATTCTGTACTTGCCAAATATGCTGCAGAAATCTCCTTCCACAAAGTCTGGCTGCAGGGAAGCTGAAGCTCCTGCCTTCACTTCCTGGATTTACACAGACACACAGAGGCACACCTCCATCTCTGCAGCTCTCATTGGCCCTCTTATGACTCATCCCCCCTCCCTTCCTGGCAAACTCTCACCAGAGTGAGAGAACTGTGCATGATGTCATAAGCCTAGGCTTTTTACCAGAAAAGAAACAGAAAGTGGGCTGTAAAAAAAAAGTTTTGCTATCCAAAGGTAAAACAACAAGGTCAGAAGATGAAATAGATGGAAAGATGAAAAAAATACTGAAGTTCTGCTTTAATAGCAGTGAGATGGTGGGATGTACCGATCTGAGGACTGAATTTAAAGCCAAACTCTGGGATTGTCTAATACAAGAGACATGTGTATTCTTATTTGAATCTTGATGTGCTTTGTGTTTTTCTTTCAGATCTGTGCAGTACTCCAGCGTAAAATGTTGCCTTTATGCAGGAGTTTCCTGTAATAATGACTGGTCACTGCTGCTCAGTCTCCTTATGCAGTGTGACTGGTCTTGTATACTCTTTTCGTTTTAAAGTATAGCACTGTATGTCTATACTGTATATATATATATATATATATATATATATATATATATATATATATATATATATTTATATAGTATTCGGACCTGCTGGGCTCGTCCCACAACTCTGCTCTATGTACAGGCTATACACAATGATGATTTCACTGCTTCTCTTTACAAAGTAATATCTGGGTTTGCAAAGGCATTTGGTGCACACAAAGTGGATTTTAGATCCTTTTGTTTATTGTGGAATATATTTAAATGAAAGTTATTGTGCCTTGAATTCCACCTTAAAGCGACATTGTATGGAAAAAAAAAATCTCCTTTAGGTAGAGTTTATAAATTGCATGGTTTTTGTAAAAACCGTAATACAGTTTTCCGCCTTTATCTGTTCAAAGAACCTGCTGTAAGCCTTACTATGCTCTTTCTCAAACTGACTTCTTAGTAGAAGGATCTGCTTTTATTATCTGCTTTTATTATCATCACCAGAGCATTTATATTGTTGCATTAAGAAATAGATACAGACATTGCATCTCTGTGGTGTTAAAACTCTTTTAAATTATCCCACCAAAAATGAAACTCCCATTGCAGGGGATGACTGAAATTCTACCTTAAACTCTGTGAAGCAGTAATCCATTTACATGGGCCCGAAAAGAGGGTATTGTGTACATGAACATGGTTTCAAGGATAGGATACTTTAATTATTTGAAATGGAAAGGTATAGTTAGAACCATATATATTTGGACACAGGCACACTTTTGGCTCTGTATGCCACCAGAATAAAATGAAAACAAAACAAACCAAATAAATTTGAGGTGCAGATTTTCCGCTTTAATTCAAGGGGTTGAGACCAGGTGATTGACTCGGCCATTGCAGAATATTCCACTTCTTTTCCTTCAAAAGCTCCTGGGTTGCTTTTGCAGTGTGTTTTGGATCATTGACCATCTGTGCTGCGAAGCGCCATCCAATCAACTTTGCTGCATTTGGCTGAATCTGGGTTGGCAGTATATCTCTAAATACTGTAGTATTCATCTGGCTGCTTCTGTCTTCTGTCTCATCATCAATAAACACCAATGACCCAGTGCCATTGAAAGCTATGCATGCCCATTTTGCCTCCACCATGTTTTACAGATGACGTTGTTTGCTTTGAATCATGATCTGTTCCAAGCCTTTTTTCTTCCCGTCATTCTGGTACAGATTAATCTTAGTTTCATCCATCCAAAGAATGATTTTCCAGAACTGGTCCGGCTTTTTTAGATGTTTTTTTGGCAAAATCGAATCTGCTTTTTCTAATCTTAAAGGCTTATGAATGGTTTGCACCTTGTGGTTAACCCTCTGTATTTGCTCTCGTGAAGTCTTCTCTTGATTGTAGACTTTGACAATGATACACTCACCTCCTGGAGAGTGTCCTTCACTTGTCTGGATGTTGCGAATTAGTTTTTCTTTACCATAGAGAGGATCCTGCGATCATCCACTGTTGTCTTCCGTAGACGTCGAGGCCTTTTTATGTTGCTGAGCTCACCAGTGTGTTCTTCTTTCCTTGGAAAGTACCAAACTGTTGATTTGGCCACTCCTAATGTTGCTGCCATCTCTCTTATGGATTTGTTTCATTTTTGAAGCCTTACATGACCTGTTTCACTTGCATGGACAGCTCCTTTGAACGCATGATGTAGGTTCACAGCAATAGATTCCAAATGCAAATACCACACTTAGAATCAACTCCAGACCTTTTACCTGCTTAAATGATGAAGAAATAATGAAGGAATAGCCCACACCTGGCCATGAAAAAGATTTTGATTCAATTGTCCAATTACTTTTTGTCGCTTGAAGAAGGGGGATGGCCATTCTTAAGAGCTGTAATTCCTAAACTCATCATCCGATTTGTATGTACATACCCTCAAATTAAACCTGAGAGTGAGCACTTTCAGCCCATTTGCATTATATAACTAAAGCTTGAATATGTTATGATAAATACCTGACGAAATCAAAAAATTTGCCTGTATCCTGTAGGTAAAAAACAAAATGTGGAGATAACTATCGCTTTAATACTTGCAGATAAAGAAGAGAGCGCCACTAACTGTTTTTAAAAGCCTGTTCATATTTATTGAAGTACTCTACAAATGAGCTCCATGGGAAACCTGTTAGGGGTGTAAGCACCAGGGGGTACAGTCTGTGCTGTAGATACTTCAATAAATATGAACATTAGCTTTCCAAATTCCAAAAAAGTTGAAACTCTGTGTAAAATCAACATAAAAACAGAAGTCAATGAATTTCAAATCTCATAAACCCACATTTTATTCACAATAGTGATAAGGAAAGAATATCAAATGTTTAAACTGGAAAAATTTACCATTTAAAGAAAAAAAAAATAAGGTAATTTTGAAATTGATGGCAGCAACACATCTCAAAAAACTTGGGACAGGGCCATGTTTACCAACGTGTAGCAACCCCTCTTCTTTTAACAACACTCAGTAAATGTCTAAGAACCAGTTGCTGGAGTTTTGTGAGATGAATGTTGTCCCATTTTTGTCTGAGCATATATTGCTCTAAAACCTGGATATACAGTATATTCCTCAGCATGATGGTGCCTTTCCAGATGTGCAAGCTGCCCATTCCATATGCACTAAATACAGGATGGTGAACCTTTGCCCATCTTTACTTCTGAGACACTGACTCTCTAAGATGCTCTTTTTATACCCAATCATGTTACTGACCTGTTAACAATTTACCTAATTAGTTGCAAAATAGTTTTCCAGCTCTCCCTTGTTCGGGGTAAAACCAACAAACAAACAAAAAAATAAAGTAAAGCTTCGTACACCTGGGCAGAATGTCGGGAGACATTTGCCAGTACAAAAAATACCGGCCGACATTCTGCATGTGTGTATGTCGGTCTGTCTGACAGAAGCCGGCCAAATGGCAGCAGCCGACCGACTCCCGATCAGCGCTGTCAGCCAATGGCAGAGAGCGCTGATCGAAGTGTGTTCTAGCGGGGGGGGGGGGGGGGGTTGCCCCCCTGTCAGGACACAACAGCTCAGCGGGGGAGATTGCTGGACTAACCTTGCATGGATAGTACAGCTGTACCGTGTGTAGTATAGCCGTAGAGTGTACCAGGCTTAACCACTTGCTTACTGGGCACTTAAAACCCTCTCCTGCCCAGACCAATTTTCAGCTTTGAATTTTTTGTCCTTCTTTTAATACAAATAGAGATTTATTTTGGATCACCTCTGGGTTTTTTGTTTTTTTGCGCTATAAATGAAAAAAGACAGAAAATTTTGAAAAAAATGAGAATTTTTCTTCGTTTCTGTGATTTTTCTTCATGAATTTTGGCCACAATTTATACTGCTACATATCTTTGGTAAAAAAGAACCCAAATTAGTGGATATTATTTGGTCTGTGTGAAAGTTAGAAAGTCTTCAAGCTATGGTGCAAATCAAACAAAATTGATCACACCTGATGTACTGGTGGCCTATTTCATTTCTTGAGAGCCTAACAAACCAGGAAAGTATAAATACCCCCCAAATGACCCCTTTTTGGAAAGTAGTCATTCTAAGGTATTTAGTAAGAGGCATGGTGAGTTTTTTGAAGTTGTCATTTTTTGCCCACAATTCGTTGCAAAATAAAGATTTTTTTTTCACAAAATTGTCATTGTAATAGGTTATTTCTCTCACATGGCATGTGCATACCACAAATGACACCCAAATTGATTCTCCTACTCCTCCTGAGTATGGCGATACCCCATGTGTGGGACTTTTCACAGCCTAGCCACATAGAGAGGCCCAACATGCAGGGAGCACCATGCCATCAGGTGTTCTAGGAGCATAAATTACACATCTAACTTGTTGACTACCTCTTACAATTTTGAAGGCCCTGGAGCACCAGGACAATGGAAATGCCCACAAAATGACACCATTTTGGAAAGCAAACACCCCAGCGTATAATCTATGAGGCATAATAAGTCTTTTGAACAGTTCATTTTCACAGATGTGCACTGATTTATGGCACATGTGTGCACTAATGAGGCGGCACAGATGGACACTGATTGATGGCACAGATGTGCACTGATGAGGCAGCACAGATGGGCACTTATTGATGGCACAGATGTGCACTGATGAGGGGGCTCAGATGTGCACTGATTGATGGCACAGATGTGCACTGATAAGGCGGCACAGATGGGCACTGATTGATGGCACAGATGTGCACTGATGAGGCAGCATAGATGGGCACTGATGACACAGATGTGCACTGATGAGGTGGCACAGATGGGCACTGATGGCGCAGATGGGCACTGATGATACAGACTGATAGCACAGATGGGCACTATGACACTTACCCTGATGGGCACTGAGACACTGATTGGGACTGATTGGCACTGATTGGGCACTCTTTGGTCACTGGTGTTGGCACTGTATACACTGTGAAATCAGATGAAATCACTCACGCTGCAGCACAGGTCACGCTCCCTCCTCACACGCAGTCTCTGTGTTAGGAGGGAGAGCAATCAACAAGAGATGATCTCATATGTTTACATTTGAGATCATCTCCCATTGGACAAGCTGATCTCGTGGTAAATGGCCTCTGTGATTGGCCATTTACAGTGATCTGTGATTGGCATGCTCGCGAGGGCACACAGGGAGGGTTGAAAGTGGAGGACATCATATGACAGCATTCCGGCAATGTAGGTCCGCACTGTAACCGTCATTCGGCTATAGCGCAGATACAAGGAGGTTAAGTGGTATTATCAAGGGAGAGCTGGAAGAACATTTTGCAACTACTTATTTGGTAACAGGTTAGTAACATGATTGGGTATAAAAAAAATCCAACTTTTTTAGACATGTGGCTGGCATCAATTTCAAAGTTACCTTATTTTTTTCTTAAAATTGTACATTTTATCATTTTAAACATTTGATATGTTTGCTTGCAAAGTAAATGTATTATACTATATATATTATATATAGAGTATAGAAAAGAATCACCCTCTTTAAAATAATCACATGTTGTTGCTTTGCAGCCTAAAATGAAGACAGGCACAGTTTTTGTTTTATCCAGCTGTACTTAGTGCAACTTAAAGTGGTTGTAAACCCATATACATTTTTTTTTGTAGCCCACCTGCAAGACAAAGCTATAATGAACTAGTATGACTAGCATACTAGCTCATTATGTACCACTTACCTTAGATCGGGGCCCCCAAAGCCGTCCGTGTCCCTCTCTCCAGCCGCAGCCATCGCTGCGGCGATAGCCGGAATGTTACTTCCGGGTATCGCCGCTCCAGCCAATCACAGCGCCTCTCCGGCGCTGTGATTGGCCGGAGCGGCGAAGACGTGACTCCGCGCATGCGCGCGGGAGCCGTCAAATTCGGTTAAGCCTAAGCATTGCTGGGACTTAGCCGAATTTGTGAATGGGATTAACCCTATGAATGCGCCGTTGTCTACGTAGACAGCGGCGCCTGTGACTTTAGTAAATATCTCCTAAACCGTGTAGGTTTAGAAGATATTTCTTGCACCTACAGGTAAGCCTTAGTTTAGGCTTACCTGTAGGTGCAAGTTGCAAAAGTGGGTTTACAACCACTTTAAAACATCCAAGCGAAAGATGAAACACCAACATGTCAGAATTTTTTTTTTTTAAACAGATTCACTGAATTGGACAAAGGATCATTATGTTAGAATTTTTTTTGAAACACCTTTTGCTTTAGTTACAGCTTTTAGTCTGGGATATGTCATCTAGACTTTTCAATATTTGCCCATTCTTCTTTGCAGAACTACTCAAGTTCAGTTAAATTTGATGGTGACTGTTTGTGGACTGCAGTCTTCAAGTCATTCTACAGATTTTCAATGGGATTTAAAGCGGAGGTTCCGCGGTCCATATTTTTCTTTTTCTATGCATTCAATGTGTCTATTGATCACTGTTTAGTACTTTTCCAGCACTAGAAAACATCTCCCGTCCGTTTTCGTAAGAAATAAAATGTATAAAATAATTTCCTGTTTTTTCCATTTTGCTTGTGGGCATCTTGAAGCCCACAAGCATAGACTTCCGGGTAGCGGTGAATGCGCGTCTGAATACTGTTTGACTCCTGGGAAGCAGGACACTCTGCTCCCAGGAGACATTGCAGGAGACATCCCGGCATACATAGCGACAGAGGGGAAAGCGAACGACACGCCTACTCCCGCGGGAGGAAATCCCGGAAGTACAATTACAGAAAGCAGATTGAACGCTAATTACAAAAGCTGAAAAAAAAAAGGTTAGCCATATATTTGTGTTCATGCTAAAAGTAAATGGATAAAGCAATGTTTAAAATGTGGGTGAACCTCCGCTTTAAGTTTGGGCTCTGACTAGGCCATGCAAGGACATTCACCTGTTTCTCCTTCAACCACTGTGTGGTAATTTTTGCTGTTTACTTTGGGTCATTGTCATGTTGGAAGGTAAACCTTCTTCCCATTGACAACTTTCTGGCAGAGGACAGCAGATTTTCCTCAAGAATTTGATGGTATTTTGCCCCATCCATTTTTTTTTATCCAGTCCCTGCTGCAGAGAAACACTTGCATAACAGGATATTACTCCATCCATGCTTTACTGTAGGAATGGTGTTATTTGGATGGTGAGCTGTACTGGATTTCCACCAGACATATCGTTTGGGTTTAAAGGGATGAGGTGGAAACACCAAACACATATTAATTACACATTGAATGCAGCTAAGGCACTAAGTGAGTTTAATTACCACCTTAATCAGCCACAGAACCTGTGTAATTCATATGTGTTCGGGTTTAGAGGGATGAGGGGGCAACCCTATATTGAGGCCAAATAATTACATTTTAGTCTCATCTGACCACAACACCTTTTTCATGTGGCTTCAGGATCTTCAAGCTGTATGTACCGATACCCACAGTTAAGAGGGCTGCCTTGTTTGTTTTGGGCCCTGTAGTGCACCGCTGTCAACCCCTGGCAATCGGCTCTAACCTCTCGTGGCACAGTTAGTAAAGGGGATGATAGAATTGCAATCACTCTAATATTCTATATGACTCAATCCCACAACATGGTATAGCACAGTAAATGACACTGACAACCAATATACTTAACTCTATTATTTTTACTGTTGGTAAAAGTTAAAAGGATAAAACAGTATGCAATGTCACATGCAGAGCCCTGCAATATGAGTATAATTATTAAAACACTAACGTTCAGCAATGTGATAGACAGTTTACAGACCCCGCTGCAGCTATCCTCCCTCGTGAGCAAAAAATGGCGCCCAGCAATGTCCTATACTACCCAGTCAGGCCTGACTATGCTTTGGGTATAATCTTGTGGAAGAAATCATCGCTAGCAAAACACGGTGGTGCACTTTCAGGAACAAATTGTAATCCAACAAAGAATTGATGATCGGTAACTTTGTACTGCCAGGGAGACTAATAACTCAGTTCAGCGGATAGTCTCCCTAGAGTGTAACGGAAATCACTGTGATAGGCCTGGATGAAGTTAATGGGCCTAACGATACTGTAATGTAGCTCTGAGTAGGTGCTCTCTCACCCGACCGGACCAGTCCTTGTCCGCAACTTCCGTTACTGTGACTCGCTTCAGTGTCCACGACACCCGGGTCTTCAGTCCTCCTAAAGACAGCAATTGGCAGCAGGATCAGATGCTCCGCAGGCTCCTCGGTGGAGCGAAAGGCTTTTGGAAAGAGACAAGGCCCAGGCTTCAGGCCTTGTGCGCACAGCAGGTCAGCACAGGGATCCTCTTGCTGGGAGGGCGGTGTCCAAAAAGAAAGAACCAGGCCCCGCCTCTCCCTTATAAAGTCCACCCCAGCAGTCCTTGCGCGGGGCAATGCACCCTGGGTGCCTTAAAGCGTGCTGGGAACTGTAGTCTCTGGGTTCAAGAAAACGATACCCCGCTACATGTATTTTGGCAAAGCTCAGTCATTTGGCCTTTCTTAAGGGATGTTTTTTTTCTTGCAGCCCTCCCATACAAGCCACATTTGTGGAGAATTTGTGATATTGTTGTCACATTCACACAATGACCATTCTTTGTAGGCCTCTTGGTAGTCTCACTGACCAGTTTCCTCCTAGCGCTTTCATTTAGTTTGGTGCGACGTCCTGATCCAGGGAGGGTCTGTGTTGTACCAAATACCTTCAACTTCTTAATAATAGACTTCACTGTGCTTCTAGGCTTTGAAATGTTTTTGTATCTCCTGACTTGTGCCTGTCCACAACTTTATCCCAGGAATCTTGCACTACAAGAGACTGAAATGCTCAAGGAAAGCTCTTTTCATGCTGAGCTAATCAAAATGACCACGGCTTACCAGAGTTGTACTACTGAGAAGGTGATTAGCTACACCTGATTGAGTTTACAGGTCATTTTTAGGAGTGGCGTGATCCTTTTTCCAACTCATTGATTCTGTTTTTGATTTTTTTTTCTGACATGTTGGTGTTATATCTTGCACTTGGATGTTATAAGTTGTATTGAGTAAATACAGTTGGAGAAAACAAAAACTGTGTCTGTCTTCATTTCAGGCTGCAAAGCTACAGATGTGATTACTTTAAAGGAGGGAGATTTTTTTTATATACCCACTGTACATATATACTGTATATACATATATATATATATATATATATATATATATATATATATATATATATATATTTATATATATCAAGACTTCGGGTGGGTTATTTCCCTCTTACTTATTGGAATCCAATGGAGAAATGTCAAGGTGGACTCCCAATTTCCACCACAATCAAATAGTCACGACAAAGGGACAGCCACTCCAATTTGCAAAAAAACGATTTCTTTACTGGTGTATCTTCAATCTTCAATCAATGCCATATTCAGACAGAAAAAATCAGGAGCATAGCTACTGTACAGTTACAGTTACGAGCATCCCTGCTCTTCCTCAGGCTAACAGGCTAGGTGTAAAGGTAAGATCCAAAATAGACCTCACTATATCCTAACACCCCACAGGTGAATCCCATCTCGCTGGATCGAGAAACGATCCAACCAGATAATTGAAACTCAATTAACCCAATGCAGGTTTAAAGACAGAGAAATACTACCCCACACTAAACCATACATCATACATAATAAACTAGTAAAGTATGTCAGTAGGCATAAAACAAATGCATTTTTTTTAGAACAAAGAGATCTACCAATACAAGACTCAATAATGCGAAAAAATGTGCGAATATGTGAAAAAACTAAAAATTCCATATCTTCAAAAAACCTTTTATGAATAGAAAAAGTTTCCATAAATCAAAAAAATTGTTCATTTCTGTCAAGGAACAATATTCCAATACGAATCAACATTTTCTTTCATTTCACGGTCCCCATCGGAACATACTTGGTCTTCATCTACAAAAAAGATGCATAATGGTGATAGGATTGCTATTAGGAATTTTTTTTCATGTCAGTCCTCTTATGTTGTATATATCCTTATTTGTCCATGCAATATGATTTATGTTGGGGAAACTACCCAAAAGATTAAGGACAGAATTGCTCAACATCGCAGTACTATTAGACACAAACAGCCTGGTTTGCCAGTCTCCAGGCATCTCTTGGAGAAGGGACACCGGGACTCAGATTTACATTTCATGGTCCTGGAAGAGATTCCACGAGACAGAAGAGGGGGTGATAGGATACTGAAATTTAAACAAAGAGAGGTTTGGTGGATTAACAGGTTACAGTCCCTGCATCCGGAAGGGATGAACAGGGACTATGACCTGTATTTATTTTTGTAATGTTTTGATTATTTTTGGAATTTTTATGCATCTTTTTTGTAGATGAAGACCAAGTATGTTCCGATGGGGACCGTGAAATGAAAGAAAATGTTGATTCGTATTGGAATATTGTTCCTTGACAGAAATGAACTATTCTTTTGATTTATGGAAACTTTTTCTATTCATAAAAGGTTTTTTGAAGATATGGAATTTTTTGTTTTTTCACATGTTCGCACATTTTTTCGCATTATTGAGTCTTGTATTGGTAGATCTCTTTGTTCTAAAAAAATGCATTTGTTTTATGCCTACTGACATACTTTACTAGTTTATTATGTATGATGTATGGTTTAGTGTGGGGTAGTATTTCTCTGTCTTTAAACCTGCATTGGGTTAATTGAGTTTCAATTATCTGGTTGGATCGTTTCTCGATCCAGCGAGATGGGATTCACCTGTGGGGTTACGCCCTCAGGTGTTAAGATATAGTGAGGTCTATTTTGGATCTTACCTATACACCTAGCCTGTTAGCCTGAGGAAGAGCAGGGATGTTCATAACTGTACAGTAGCTATGCTCCTGATTTTTTCTGTCTGTATATGGCATTAATTGAAGATTGAAGATACACCAGTAAAGAAATCGTTTTTTTGCAAATTGGAGTGACTGTCCCTTTTGTCGTGACTATATATATATATATATATATATATATATATATATATTGTATAGAAACTACCATAAACGGTACACTGTTGGTTTATTTATAAAAGGGCTATGAGAAGTAACAATGATTTACAGAGCAGCATAGTTAATAGCAAACACTTGTATCTCAAAGCTTCGGTCAACCCACTTGAGGAAGCATTCTAATTAGCTGGTATGCATCAGGGTACCTTGTACATTGAATTAGTTCAAGACAATGTTTAGTACACCTTCTTTACACTTTCTCACTTTCTGAGATGGGATAAAGAGATAGCATATAAAGCCAGGTACACACTATTAGCTTTTTTTTGTTCAACCACGTGGGTTGAACGAAAAAAAAAAAAACTGTAAACATGCAAGGTTAGCTCAGCGATCTCCCCCGCTGAACTGTTGTGTTCTGACAGTGGGACACCCCCCACTGCACCAGAACACTCTGATCAGCGCTTTCTGCCATTGGCTGAGAGCGCTGATTGGGAGTCGGTCAGGGCTGGTTTTCCAGCACGCACGTCTGACAGAAGCTGGTCAACATACACACGAGCCGAATGTCGGGCATTTTTTTTTTAACTGCCCGTTGTCCTTTGACATTCAACCCGTGTGTACAGGGCTTTAGGATCAATTTGGAGCTATACCTTTGAGCTTTGCTCCTTCCTTGTGCCAGTTTCCACTGTCTTTTCAGATATACAAATGGCGATGTTGAACATTACAAAGTTTGCACTGGCCATAAATGTGTACCATAATGTGTTTAACGCTTCTTTATTTCTTTTTTTATATTACTGTCCAACATACAAATTGTTACTGGCGACCCTAGGCATCTGCGTATGCTGTAAATTATATGCAATTACACATATCAATATCGTGTCAAGAAATACATGCTAAAATTATTACTAATAATACAGAATAAATATACAGAAAACATAAAAAAATCATTTTAATAGGACATCAGAACTGTGGTATCGACCATCCAGCAGCCTGACGCGCATATTTGTTGAATGTTTTAATTGAAGCAAACGCAAGAAATCTCTTGCATCTCCAACTGTAAATAACACTGAACCCAACCCCAGGCTGTCTATGCAAATTGCCTATGTGATAAATGAAGGTCTTGGTGACCTGGCAAAATAATGTATATGTAGCTGCATGATTGATATATCCTTTGTTGGGAAGCCTGTAATTCAATTAATTTCACTGACGGTAATTACAACACGCAAAATTTATGAAGGCCACAAAGTGAGTTCAGTGAACCGCTTGGAAATGTCAGCATGCCCACCATAGAATAAACTGTCCTAGACATTTCATACTTGCCTTGGCAACTCTTCTGAAAAAAAGTCTTGTCATTCCAAACACAGAACACCGTGAAAGATGCCAACGAAAAATATGGAACTGAGTATGGGTGCCTCACCTTCATAGAAGTCTTTGTTATGAAGATGACATGAGCTGGGCCATAGTTTATGGCTTGAGAAAAATGCCACAGTTGGCCATTTATAGGCAGTTTATCACAGTAAATTAGACCATTTTACATTACACTGGCTTATTGCCTGTCATGGAGGCAAAAACGATGATAAGCCTTTTGGATATCAAACAGTGGGATGTGAGGTCCCATATTAGTATAATGACCAATTTCATCTTATAACTGTTTCTTTTGCCATTTTTTATTCTGGATTTAACTGAGAAGTACCAAGTCTGATATTGTTTAGTTTACTTATGCATGTGTAGCCAAATCTGTATTTATTTATTTTGAGTAGTTCATTTTTTTACTGTGTCATTTATTTTGAAACGGTTACATACAATTAGCCCTTATTCCCACTTGAGCTTTTTTTGTTCATTTTCCTACACTTGATTGTGCAAAATCTCATTCTTTCTAAAGGGCCGTACACATGGGCTAAATATCGGTTGGCATTGGCCAGTTTAATAGAAACCAGTCAACATTCAGCCCATGTGTACGGCTGAGGAAATCAGTGAGTCAATTTCTCAAACAGTAAATTACATTTTTCAGGCCTTTTAGTACACCAACTGTTTATAGAACGCCTTCAGATTGTCATATTGCATTACATTTTTTTGTTGGGTACAGTTGAAATCAAACATGTTGCATATCCCATCATTAAAGCGGAACTATACTGCATCTAAGCACCACAAACCAAAAGCGCTATTTAATTCATTTTTATTATTCAGCGCAATCTCACCCATCAAACCATGTCTCCATGCTTTATCTTGCTAAAAAATCTATTTGAAAAACGACCCCTAGCATTTCTGTCCGGGACCGTCTTAAACAAGAGCAGATGATTAATGTAGCATTTACTTCCTGTAAATTCCTTCCTAGAATCCATCTGCCATTAGCTCAGGCATGCAGTCAGGAGGGTGTGCTTAGATGCCCTCATAGATGCCACTTTCAATATTGTGGTATCACTATGAATTACCCCATGTGGATTCTATTCTCTTGGAAGTTCGCCTGTCTTCCATTTTTTCCTTTGGTCCCTACGGGTTGTACAAATCACAGCTCCCAGGTTAGACTTCCCCGACAAGCCCTCAATCTCCAGTACCACCATGTTTTATTTTGAGCTGACTAAGTATTTTTTTATTGTTTGATATGGTGAGCCCTCTTTTGGACTATTACCATACTATATCGCTGTCAACTTATTGATTCTTTGCAGATACGGACCTTGCGTTTACTCCTGAGGAAGTGGACTAATTTCCACGAAACACGCAGAGTTCATGAATGCAATCTTAATACTATCATGCTTGCATATTTGGATTTCATATATGAATTTACCTTGAATAATTTTATTCATTTATTTATATTGATATTATATGTACGCTACAAATAATCTCAACAATATATATTTTAATTGAACGTTACTGTGATAAGATGAAATGTGTATATTATATGTATCAATAAATATGTAATCATGGATATTGATGATTTTACTCCAGTGTTATATGCTTCATTTAAAGTCCCGGGGTTTATGTGTTTTTTATGTGTGTGCAAACCCCTCCTCCCCTCCTGAAGACTCCTGGGATGTATGACATCACGTGCCTAGGCCTGAAAACCAGGAATCAATGTAAAAAAAAAGAGTTTCAAACAAGTAAATATGATATAATTTCCTATCTATTTACTAATGCTAGCAGCAAAAGGATTAAAAATAGTCAGTGTTGTTTCAGAGAGGGAAGTTCTGCTTTTAAATATTTACTGAAGAGTGGGGCTGATTTACTAAAACTGGGGAGCGCAAAATCTGGTGTAGTTGGTCATGGCAGCCAATCAGCATTCAGCTTGACAATAAAACCTGGAAACTGATTGGTTTCTCTACAGAGATGCGCCAGATTTCGCACTTTCCAGTTTCAGCAAATCAACCCCATTGTTTGTAAATTTTGGGTGAAAATTCACTTATTTAAGGGATTATCAGAAAGCTTAATATATAAGAGCATCTGAGTGGGATAAATGTTATAAAAATATATACAAATGTGTAAAAACCTATGTAAACCCAAGTTACCTTTGATTTGCAGGACAGAATTTTTCCATTGATCAGTGCTCACTGATAATGTCAAAACTTCAGCGTCCCAACATACATGATCAGAGAGTGGGCATGCGAAAGGTTATACATGAAAGGAAAAAGAAAATGATCATTGGTAATCTTACCTGCACAGGGCAAAAGGCTTCTGTTTGCTCTTGTCCTTGAAGTTGCAAACAAAAGAAGCCTTTCATTGACGTCTGCCCCTTCTTCTAAGTCAGCAAGTGCTGCTTACCCTCTGTCACCTTTCTGCAGATATTACTTAGTCAATACGCAGGTGAATTTACTGTCATAAAATTAACTTTTTGGAAACAAAGTTAACAAACTGAGATACTGACAATGTTTTCAGGATTTTACAAAATTACTTCATTATTGGGTCTGTGATATTTGTGTTATTAGTTAAGGTGCCTAGCTAATGTGATGTGATGACGTTTATTCCATTGACAGCACGCTGATGTATAGATATGAAATGTAATAAATATACAGTGAGTATGGAAAGGAATCCCCCCTTTAAAATAATTACATTTTGTTGCTTTGCAGCCTGAAATGAAGACAGGCACAATTTTTGTTTTATCCAGCTGTATTTACTCAGTGACAGTTATAACATCCAAGTGAAAGATATAACACCAACATGTCAGAAAAAAATAAAAAATAAAAACAGAATCACTGACTTGGAAAAAGGATCATCCCCTTATGTCGGTATTTTGTTGAACCACCTTTCGCTATAATTACAGCCTTTAGTCTGTTGGGATATGTCTCTAATAACTGTGCACATCTAGACTTTGCAATATTTAAATTTGATGGTGACCGGTTGTGGACTGCAGTCTTCAAGTCATTCTACAGATTTTCAATGGGGTTTAAGTCTGGCCACTTTCGGCACTGCATCGATTTAACTGACAATTGCGCGGTTGTGGGACGTGGCTCCCAAACAAAATTAACGTCCTTTTTTCCCACAAATAGAGCTTTCTTTTGGTGGTATTTGAGCACCTCTGCAGTTTTTATTTTTTGCGCTATAAACAAAAATAGAGCGACAATTTTGAAATAAAAGCAATATTTTTTACTTTTTTGCTATAATAACTATCCCCAAAAAATATATATAAAAAAAAATTTTTTCCTCAGATTAGGCCGATACGTATTCTTCTACATATTTTTGTTAAAAAAAATCGCAATAAGCGTTTATTGATTGGTTTGGGCAAAAGTTATAGCGTCTATAAAATAGGGGATAGTTTTATGGCATTTTTATTATTATTTTTTTTTTACTAGTAATGGCGGTGATCAGCGATTTTTATCCTGACTGCGACATTATGGCAGACACATCGGACACTTTTGGCGCTATTTTGGGACCATTCACATTTATATAGCGATCAGTGCTATCAAAATGCACTGATTACTGTGTAAATGTGACTGGCAGTGAAGGGGTTAACCACTAGGGGTCTAGGAAGGGGTTAAGTGTGTCCTAGGGATGTGTTCTAACTGTGTGGGGCGGGGCTTACTGTGACACGACACTGATGTCCTGTCACTAAGCAGAACAGGGAGATGCCTTGTTTACAAAGGCATCCCCCCGTTCTGCCGTTCTGTGACCCGATCGCGGGACACCGGTGGACATCGAGTCCGCGGGTCCCGCGGGCACAGTCACGGAGACCCCGGCAGCGCACGATCGCCCGCCAGGTGGCAGATTCAAAGCCACGTATATATACGTTGCTTTGCCTGCCTGTGCCATTCTGCCGACGTATAAGTGCGTGAGGCAGTCGGCAAGGGGTTAAGCCATGCAAGGACATTCAGCTTTTTCTCCTTCAACCACTGTGTGGTAATTTTTGCTGTGTGCTTTGGGTCATTGTCATGTTGGAAGGTAAACCTTCTTCCCAATAATAATGTTAGCCGATGCCTTAGGAAGAAACTAAAGAAGTGTTTGGAAATCTTGGATTTTTTAAAATGTAATTCAAAAGGTTTTCTTATCCTAATGCATTCTATGCATTAGGGTAAAATAAAACTTTCAATAGCTGTTCTTCTGTCCCCTTCTCTAAAATACTTACCTGAGTCCTACATCGATCCAGCACTGTGCCTGTTTTTAAGTCTTCTCTACCTTCTCCCCTCTGTCACAGGCTTGGCTGAGAGCAGTGGAAGCCATTGTGAGGAGGGAGTGGGGGGTGGAGCTGAGCTGCACTGTGTGTGTCTATGGATGCACACAGTCCAGCTCAGGAGCACACCCACGCCTGTGCCACCATATGCAGCGGCTTCTTATGTGGGCACGCAGAGAAGAGGCGAAGTGGAAAATGTCAGCGGGTAGACATGTGCATGACGATAAAATTTGTTTTGTTTCGTTTATTCTTGTTGATTCTTTCAATTCTTATTTGGGATTCGTATTCTGAATTCCGATTTGGTATTTTTCGAATTTACCTGTTTATTTTTATTTGAAATGTTCAAATCGATAAATTTTGAATCGGCCGAATCAAAAACTTTAGATGGGTTTTTTTTCGATTCGAATGTTCTCATCGGGAAAAATTTCAATTTTTCTCTTTGACGAGAAAAACGCCTGTGTGTGGGCTTTCCAGCATTTTTCCCGACGAGAAAAACGGCAAGAATCACGACGAGAAAAATTAGAACATGCTCTAATTTTTCTCGTCGTGATTCACTGCATTTTTTTCCGCTGCAGTTTTACCATAGGGAAACACTGCCAGGGAGCCTACACACGGTCGTTTTTCTCGACCCAAAAAAAATGTCATGAAAACCGGCCGTGTGTAGGGGACCAAGCCGATCCTCGTTTTTCATGTCGATTTTCCTGGCTGTGTTTTCACCGTCGAGAAAATCGATTGTGTGTACACGGCATAATAACACACACAGTCTTTGATTTCAGCAATATGTGTACAGTTAGAATTCAACTGGAGTTTGATGTAAAATTCGGACGATTTTAGTTTTTTATTCAGAGCATTCAGTAAAATTTGTTTATATTGTAATTTGGGTATTCGGAAATATACGAATCTCCAAATAACGAAAAATGTGTCCAATACTTATTTGGAACGAAACGAACAGCACATGTCTACCAGCGGGGGACCCCAGAAGAAAGGGTAAGGGGCCACATAATGCAATATCATTGCAAAGAGCAGGTAAGTATACATTTTGTTTATTTTAGTAAAATAAAAATAAATGTCTTCACAACCACTTTAAGTTGGCCACTATATGGTGTCAATTAAATTCCAAGCATTCTGCCCCTAGGAATAGAAACATAAAATTGTGCTGGACTGGCAAAATGGTCTTTACATCCATGTAATCCAGTGCACTCCATACAGCAAAAAGATTAAAACATCAGCAGGTACAGTGGTGAAATGACGGGTGTTGCCGTCAAATACATAGACCAAACAGCAGATTACCACCAGCACTATAAAAATGAGAGTTAAGGACAAGGTTTTTTTGTCACCAAAAACAGCGATGTTTCAGGGCCACTAAGGAAGGGGTTACCTGTGGCCCTAAAACACTGTGTTTTGTGATAAATAATAATTATTGTCCTTAATGCCCTGTACAAACGATCAGTTTTTCCGACAGGAAAACCGTGGGTTTTTTTCAGCAGGAAAACGGTTCAAACTTGTGTTGCATACATACGGTCACACAAATCTTGTCTGAAATTCCGAACATCAAGAACGCAGTGACGTACAAGATGTATGACAAGCCGAGATCAATGAAGTTCAATAGGCAGTTCGGCTCTTCTGCTTGATTTGGGGCATTCGTGTTTTTTTTTGCGTTGTAATTGCATACAGACAATCGCGATTCCCGATAGGAATTTTTCCTGTCACGAAAATAGAGAACCTGCTCTTAATCTTTTCTTGGCAGGAATTTTCCCCAAAAAAGTGTGATGGAGCATACACATGGTCGGAATTCCTGTCAAAAAGCTCACATCGCACTTTTCTTGTCGGGAAAACTGATCGTGTGTACGAGGCATAACTCTCATTTTTGGTGTGCTGGGGATAATCTCCTGTTTGGACTGCCTTTGTGGCATTTTCACAAAATGGGGAATACATTTAGCTTCACTGGTCAGGGGATTTAAATGTAGCAGGTGAGTGCCCAATGCCAATAGAAGTGATGTCTCCAGGCAAAGTTCTATAAAGAAGAATTGGATTCAAGGCACCTATCCATATGCTTACATCGGCTCAGATAAGAACTAAAGAAACCAGAGTTACTCTTTTGATTTCTAACAGTGAGCCTTATTTTTTACTTACCTGCTTGCATAGATTGGTTTCTGATTCATAGTTTTACCTGCAGATCTGATGCATCCAAATATACTGTATTTATTGGCGTATAACAGGCACCGGCGTATAACACGCACCCCAAGTTTAGGAGGGAGTTTTAAGGAAAAAAACATTTAGAAGGGAAGTTTAAGGAAAAAAAAACTTACATTTAAATGCCCATCAATGCAGCCTTATCAGTGTCATTTGCAGCCTTGTCAGTGCAGCCTTGCCCCAGTGTCCATTGCAGCCTTGTCAGTACAGCCTTGCCCCAGTGTCCATTGCAGCCTTGTCAGTGCAGCCTTGCCACAGTGCAGCCTTGCCCCCAGTGTCCATTGCAGCCTTGCCCCAGTGCAGCCTTGCCCCCAGTGTCCATTGTAGCCTTGGATGAATTTAAAATTGGCGCCGCCAAGATCGCCGCCGAGACTGGGTGGAGCGGAGCAAACGCCGCCAAGATCGCAGGGACTGGGCGGAGCCGAGATACACATAGCCGAGTGTACTTTGCTCTTCTCGGCACAATCAGCGTAGATCGATGGGGATCGGTGTATAACACGCACCCACGATTTTCCCCTGATTTTAAGGGGAAAAAAGTGCGTGTTATACGCCGATAAATACGGTATATGCATGCTGAAACTGAAACATCTGTTGAACTATATGAATACATGTTACCAAATAAATAGGCTTTTTATTAGTCTGTAAAATCAAGGGTCATATTTTGAGACATTTCTCATAGTCATTTACCCAGTTCTCTTTTTGACAGATGCCCCTTTACTGTTCAATGGACGCACATATAACCTTATTCAATGAAGAGTTTTTATTCATATTACACCTGAGGAAGGAATATAATAGGTTTTAAAAGCTTACATATTTATTAATGTAAGTTGGCCATTAAAGCATATAATTTGAACTCCAAACCAACAGAGTGGAAAGGGATTAGAACACGTTTCACCCCCTTTGTTCTGTTTAACATTATCGCCAAAAGTGAATGTAAAAGATAATACCAAATTGATATCAGAACACTAATAGAGGGGGAAATCTTTCAATGAGGACACTAGTTCTGGTGTTCCTGGTGACACACCGGGATTCCCTCAATTCCCGTTTTTGCATTGGGACAGGAGGTGAAGGGAAATCTCCATAATTGATAGTGACTATACCCTTCATTACTCTATCCAAAATGAAAAAAAGTTAGATTTTTCTATTTTAAGTGCTAATTTCTACCAACCGATCAAAACCCATCTTGCATTTGGCTGATTTCAACAGAGTAAATCCTGATAGATTGCTGTGGGTCACTGCACATACAATGCAATAAAGATTATAAGAAATATTTTTCGAAAAAGACAGTGTGTTTTAGCTAGAAGTGGCTTTCATGCCAACTCATTACGGTATATTGAATGATTTATTTGTGTAAAAAGATGAGATACTGTTGGATTCTATTTCATATTTTAAACCATACCATTGACCATCATCCTTTCATTGACCTTGACAGAAGCCTTGCACACAGATTGTTGAAATTGCCATCCTGAATTAGTCTTTACCTTGCTTAGATTTCTCCAATGTTAACCTAGATTTGCAGATTCACACTCTATGTTGGACAATCACATTTTCTAAATTTCCACATTTCCATGTTTCCATATTTTCAATATGTTCACATTGCAATATCAGAAAAAACATAGCAGCCAATCAAATTCCAACTACTATACTTGGTTAATTCATTGCTTCACCATCATCCCATACATCATCACAGTTGTATAATACTTTTGCTCCAAGTGTTAAAAAAGTATCAGTTCCTTTTTTATTGTTTGGCGCTAAACAAAAAAAAAAAAGATGCATGTGTTAAACAGACATGGGATGTGATTCATTCTTTATAACCTGAATTTCCTCTTGTTAAGCATTATAAAATGTATACTGTGATATTTATCTAGCTGCCTTGGGTTTACACAAAGGGTTTTCAGAGATGACCACATGATGGCATTAGTTTTCTTTATAAACTAGATTCCATGTTTTGCATTTTTTTTTGTATTATACGGCAAGCTGTACATACCACACATACATTTTTCAGTACTCTCTACATTTCCTGACCTAGGACTCTTTATGTATAAATAGGTAGAAATTTTAGGTCCTGTTTTTTTCCAAATACTACTCTGTCCTAGCAAACTTTCCCCTTGATCATAATATGCCATTTAGCTTGCTCCTCAAATATTCTGTGAATTTTATGACAACATAAAAATTACTTAGAACGAAAAATGTTTTTAATTCAGTGTTTTTCTATGAAGTTTGCAGAAAATGTAAGGTGGTAGCAACTGTTAACATGACTGCCTCTTGAACAAAGGATACCTGCTAAACAAGGAAAAGCTGTCACTCTTGCAAGAAGGGGAGCATGGACATTGAACACCATTGCTGACAAAGTAGGTGGTCAGATCACTTCCATCTCCCATCATTCCAATACAGGAAAGTAGACTAAAAAAATTTATTTCCCAAAAACAGGTGTATCTAGAGTGTCGCAGTACAACATAAAATGTTCTTTGTCTGCTAACCCCCAAATGATCAATGCAATAAAGTGGTACAATCAGGCATTCTAGTTTATATTGTATATTAGTATAGTCCACCTTTTTATTTAATAATCTAAAAAAATCCTTTCCCTTGCAAATAAAATATACAGTATTTATCGGCGTATAACATGCGCCGGCGTATAACACGCACCCCAAGTTTAGGAAAAAAACTTTTAGGAGGGAAGTTTAAGGAAAAAAAATGCCCATCAATGCAGCCTTATCAGTGTCATTTGCAGCCTTGTCAGTGCAGCCTTGCCCCAGTGTCCATTGCAGCATTGTCAGTGCAGCCTTGCCCCAGTGTCTATTGCAGCCTTGTCAGTGCAGCCTTGCCCCAGTGTCCATTGCAGCCTTGTCAGTGCAGCCTTGCCCTAGTGCAGCCTTGCCCCCAGTGTCCATTGCAGCCTTGTCCCAGTGCAGCCTTGCCCCCAATGTCCATAGCAGCCTTAGATGAATTTAAAATTGGCGCCGCCGAGATTGGGCGGAGCGGAGCAAACGCTGCAGAGATCGCAGGGACTGGGCGGAGCCGAGATACACATAGCCGAGTGTACTTGGCTCTTCTCTGCTCCGCTCACAGTCACGCCCAGTCCCTCCCTATGATGGACATAACACAGGTCCAAGAGCCGAGCAAAGCCGAGAAGAGCCGAGTACACTCGTCTATGTGTATCCCGGCGGCGATCGCTCCGCTCCGCTCACAATCCGCGGAGATTGACGCGGATCGGCGTATAACACGCACCCACGATTTCCCCCTGATTTTAAGGGGAAAAAAGTGCGTGTTATACGCCGATAAATTCGGTAAATAAGGACTGCTGCATCCACTACACAATCTAGATTCTAGATAATAGATGTAAGGAATCTATTTCAACGAAAGTGGGCGTGCTGTCCCTTTAAAATTCAAAAGTGCTACTGTGCATACAATAAAGTTAAATCATATACTATTACTATACCATACCAATAGTGAAAGCTTAGTGCATACAATTACAATCTACATGAAAAATAAAAAAATAAAAAATGAAGAATAAAAAAAATTAAATAAAGATGCAATAGTGCCGTTATTATTATTTTAGAAGTGCCAAAAGACACTTAAGCCCTAAAGCATAAGTATTACGATATGATTATTAACCCTCAGCCTAAAATAAAAATAAGCATGTAAAATTTATATATCCGTACAGATGAACAAATGTACATACGGATAATTAAAATATAAATAAACAGGCATCTAAAAATGCGTGTTATTTAGTGACCAAGACAAAGATTATTAAAGTGGAGCTCCACCGTAAAAAAAAAAAATTAAAAGCCAGCAGCTACAAATACTGCAGCTGCTGACTTTTAATAAATGGACACTTACCTGTCCTGGAGTCCAGCAACGTCAGCAGCAGAAGATGAGCAATCGCTCGTCTCTCGGCTGCCCCCACCACCATCATCGGTGAGGGAATCAGGAAGTGAAGCGTTGCAGCTTCACTGCCCAGTTCCCTACTGCGCATGTGAGAGTCGCGCAGTGCCGTCCTCACAGGTCCCCGCTGTGTTCTGGGAGCCGTGTGTTTCCCAGAACGGGGGGGAGACGGGAAGTGGCGTAATGCCCACAGTTTCCCGCAGCGTCTCTGCAGGTATCTGCACCCCCCTCCCCCCTGAAAGGTGCCAATTGTGGCACCGGAGGGGGGGAGGAATCCGATGAGCGGAAGTTCCACTTTAGGGTGGAGCTCCACTTTAAAGCAAATAACGGCAAAAAAAAAAGCAAATGTGTGTATAATGTCCGTACAGATAGATAAATATCCTGTTGAACAATCCAAAATCAAGATGGAAAATCCTATAGGATAAGAAGAGCGTTCAGTACAGCAGGAATAAAGCGTTCCAAGGAATCACACCACCCATATGTAAGGTAAACTCCATACCATGGACACTGATCCCACAGATCATGAGGCGCCTTGCTGTCCCACAGCACCAAATGTTCAGACACACCACTCCATCTAGGTATGATCCTATTTAAATGTGCTCAGCACAGAGGGAATAAAAGCAAGGAGAGAGCACTATAGTGCGGTATTTTTAAAATCATGGACTTTTAATAAGGTAATGTACTTACAATAAGAAGACAATTACAGGTATGTAACAAAGAATAAGCACCACAATATTCCCGCCAGAGCATGTAAAGACGTCACATGTTCAGCCCCACCCAACGCGTTTCTTTGCAAACAGCGTCTTCAGGGGATAGAGACACTTTTTTTGTTTTTTTGGTAAAGTATATAATCTTATATTATCTAACATTTCCCTATCAATTAAACAAGGTATTTTTTAGAAAATAAATGACCTAATACTATATAAATGTTGTAGGAGTAGTAGTTTAGTATTCTTTGTGAGCCGCAGGCAACACCAAACTGTCCTGATCTGTCCCAACAATGATCCACACAAATTCTGTGCATCAGTGTTGGGCTTAATTACCATGGCAGAGAGCAATGTGCAAAGTATAAATAACAACAGTCTTGACTGAACATGTGAACATCATCATTGCTTTTGGCATCAGCCATGATTCTCCAAACATGACATATAATTATGCTTGTGATATATAAAGTTTCAATATTGATAGCAATAATCTCACAGTGTAAGGATGGTAGAGTGATTAAATTGGCCATAGGCAGGCAGATGTCTTCCCAGAAATGTGTGCAGATCACTGCGGTTATGTACATCCAGTTACCACCTTCCTTCCCTCTTCTTATTAACCACTTGCTGACCGGGTCACGCCGATATACATTGGCAAAATGGCACGGCTGGGCATATTAACGTTCCTGTACGTTGCCCTTTAAGACGCGGCATTGTGGGCGCGCGCGTGCGCCCGCCGTGAGCTTCGTGAGTGTGACCGCGGGCCCCGCGGACTCGATGTCCACCGGGAGTCCCGCGATCATCTCACGGAGAGAAAGAACAGGGAAATTCTGATGTAAACAAGCGTTTCCCATTCTTCCTAGTGACAGGACACTGATCCCAGCTCCCTGTGATCGGGAGCGGTGATCAGTATTGTGTCACACGTAGCCCACCCCCCCACAGTTAGAACACATCCCTAGGACACACTTAACCCCTTCAGCGCCCCCTACTGGTTAACCCCTTCACTGCCAGTGTAATTTTTACAGTAATCAGTGCATTTTTATAGCACTGATCGCTGTATAAATGACAATGGTCCCAAAATGGCATCAAAAGTGTCTGATGTGTCCGCCATAATGTCGCTGTCATTACTAGTAAAAAAAAAAAATATTAATAAAAATGCCATGAAACTATCCCCTATTTTGTAGATGCTATAACTTTTGCGCAAACCAATCAATAAACGCTTATTGCAATTTTTTTTAACAAAAATATGTAGAAGAGTACATATCGGCCTAAACTGAGGGGGGAAAAAATTATATATTTTTTGGGGATATTTATTATAGCAAAAAGTAAAAAATATTGCTTTTTTTTCTAAATTGACGCTATTTTTTTGTTTATAGCGCAAAGCATAGAAAGCTCTATTTGTGGGAAAAAGAGGACGTAAATTTTGTTTGGGAGCCACGTCGCACGACCGCGCAATTGTCAGTTAAAGCGACACAGTGCCGAATCGCAAAAAGTGCTCTGGTCTTTTTGGGGAGCCAAATGGTCCGGGGCTGAAGTGGTTATAAACACTAAAGCTATCTAGTCATATAAAGATTTTTTTTAACTACTTGGAACACCTCTGTATGCAATACCCCATGCTAAAAGTGCTCATTACTGCCTCCTAGGGTTACCACTACATTGGGTTATCATATTGGGTTATCCATGACCAGCTAATTTTTTAAGCTTTGGATAGAGTAGGGAATTGTGTGTTTTTTTGGTGTTTATGTGCCTTTGGGGTGATATTGATTCACTTCCTGGTGTGAGAGTAAATCTCTCTGATGTGAGAGAAAATCCTCTCTTAGAAAGTTGTCTCCAGAACAGGTGTCACCAATGGAAAATGGTGTTTTTCCTGTTTTGGTGAGATTTGAAAATTCTGGATTTCCCATCATTTTCCATCCTGGTGAAAATGGTCAACAGAATAAATAGAAAAGTGACTCTCACCAGCCTGGCTAATATCAAACTAGCATACACCTAATGCGGCGTACATACGACCGTTTTTCATGATGAGAAAAATTCAATTTTTAAAAATGGTCGTGAAAAACGGTGCCTGAAAAAAAATGCCTAAAAAAAATTTAGAACCTGCTCTTTTTTTTTTCTCGTCGTTTTTCACGCCGTTCTTTTTAACGTTGTGAAAAACGGTTGTGTGTATGCTTTTACGAGGGGAAAAAAATGCGCATGCTCAGAATCAAGTGTAGCGGCCTCACCCCGTCCTCTTTAGCTAGGGGTATGTCACGCGACAGAGTGAGGTGCGCTATGGCCCATGTCCTCCCCATGGCTGTGGGTGAGGTGAAGGCCAGTACCAATCTTTTCCTCGGGCCAAATGTGTGCTGGTTATGAGGGTCAGTCCTTCCGCGCCGGAATCTCCTTTTGCTCCCATTAACAGAGTCCATACACCCATCAAAGTCCAAACTCAGGTTTATTGCGTATCTCCACATACAGTCAAATGCAACGGTATGATACGATGGGGAAACAGGTCGAGGCACTGTACAGGTTCCTAGTCCCTACACTCCCTGTGCTATGACCAGGGGTTGCTGGAGCCTTGATTAGAGCTCCTCCGCTGCGCTATAGCCCCTATCAGGGGAAGATGTCCTCCAAGGGAGTTACCGAAGGCCCATCCGTCACCGGGTTGAAACTGCCCCGGGTCTTCGGACGGGTGACCTCCCCAGCCTCCTCACCTCAGATGCGGGTCCCCTCGCAAGGGGCGCCCTGGAGCAACTTCACCCTCGCGGGACCCAGTCGGAGTCACCGGGTCCCAGGCCTCCTCAATAGTACCTCACCCCAGGCTGAAGGTGCCTGGGATGGACTCCATCTTCATTCCGGCCAGGCCTAAGGCGCCTAGGCCGGAACCTTGAACCGCCCGCACCCAGGCCTAAGGTGCCTGGGTGCGTGAAGAGATGATCCCCGAAGAAAAAGACCTCATGGCGAGGGCGTCTCCCCCTTTTATATCCTCCCATTGACACCACGGCGGGTTCTCCGCCCCAGCCGTACCATCTCCGCAAAGGGACAAAAAGGGGTAGCACTGTGGTAGTGATTCTACCCTGAGCCAGTAGGTGCACTGACACCCACTGGTCAAGGAGAATATCGCACCACCCAATCCTCCACGAATAACAAAAAGGGGTCTGAACCCTAACATAACTACACACCTGGGTCACACTACCCCCAGGTGTATCCCACTAAATTGAGGACCCCGCTACACAAGTATGAAACGGGAGCGCTCGTTCTGGTAAAACTAGCGTTCATAATGGTGATAGCACATTCGTCACGCTGTAACGGACTGAAAAGCACGAATCGTCTCTCACCAAACTTTATTAACACTAGGATCAGCAAAAGCGTCCCAAAGGGTGGCGCCATTCGAATGGAACTTCCCCTTTATAGTGCCGTCGTACGTGTTTTACGTCACTGCGCTTTGCTCAAGCATTTTTTTTCACATATGTGTGTATGCAAGGCAGGCTTGAGAGGAAACACGAAAAATCACGTCGAGAAAAACTTCGTTTTTTTCCATGACATGAATAACGGTCGTGTGTACGCGGCATAAGTGTAGGGTGCTGATGCAACTAATTGATTGTGCCTCAACAGTCAGATGAGAAAAAAAGGTTGCCATCACACCTCAATCTTCTGCAATCAAAACCAACTGTATTGATGTTCGTTCAGTATGTGTTACAGGGAAATGCAATGGGATTGATATACTAAAACTGGAGAGTGCAAAATTTGGTGCAGCTCCGCACAGAAAACAATCAGCTTCCAGTTTTTTTTTTGTCAAAGCTTAATGGAACAAGCTGAAGTTAGAAGCTGATTGGCTGCCACGCACAGCTGCACCAGATTTTGCACTCTCCGGTTTTAAAAAATCAATTCCAATGCTTTGGAACCACCAGGGCCTCTTTTTCAGGCAAAGTAACCTCCTGCCTGATGAAGGAACCCCAGGTGGCACTGAAATGTTGCACTTTCCTGTATGAGACATTGAACAAATGGTAATAAAGTTGATTTTGATTGAAAAAGATTGAGGTGTGCTGCCAACAAATTTTCCTTATGTCCTGAGAGGGGACATAGACAGTATTAAAAATCAAACATTGGATTTTTCCACTTCCACACTCCATTCAAAAAAACAAACAAACAAGTTTTGGCTTTAGATGTACAGTTCTTTTAAGTAATATGATGGGAACTGATCTGACATTCTACTGCCCCAATCTTCAGTGCTCATACATAAACATTTAGGTAAAATCATCACAGTAGTCACATATAGGTATAGTCACCTGTGACGTCTGCTCACCCATGGCCAATAGGCCTGCATTGTGTGCAAGCTTATTCAGCAAACATGCTCCCTGTTGGAGTGACCAACAATTCTTGGATGTCATTACAGCCAAGACTGGGTTAAATGCCTGCTGACAGATCTCTGATTATTTAATAGCACTTTGTCATTGTTTGAAAGTGAATGGGGCTCCAGCTTCTAGCACAGGGCAGTGCATCAGGATCTCCCATCACTTATTATATTATATGTCATTATGAGCAGGTCCCAAGGAGACCTGTGAGAATGTCATCAGATGAAAGTAGGGGGAAAATAAACGGGTCTTGTAAAGAAAAAGTCATAAAGTCTGGAGCCGTAGCCAAATTTCCTCTGCAAGGTGAGGTGTGGCTGTGCTGTGCATGGAACTGTTAAAGAGGGGACACACACCCTCCCCCTGGACTGGAGAACCTAAGACTGGCAATGGTCCAAGAAGCCAGACGCCAGGCTCTGGGCTCTCAGCACAGGGAGAGGCTGCTCCGCTTGGTTATACAATGGTATTATCTCAGGCCATCCACCGCTGCAGAAACTCTCAGTGCTTCCTGTCCTCATGGTAGCTGAACAAACTGTCCAATATGCAGTCAGCAGCTGAGACACTCACCAGCACTTGGTCGCCAGACTCCCTGTATAAATGTCTAAGCTCCCTCTTGGGAGTCAGAGACATCATATGTAATAGGCCATTGTACTTTACCCCCAAGGTCAAAAGCAGAAAAAAGTCTCAGGAGAAAAAAAAAAGATATACTTTCCTTTACAAAGAATTAGCTTGACCTAAAAAAGGCTGAACAAGTCTGGGGAAGAATAAAATAAAGCAGTTATTACATTCAATACAGCAAGTGATCTTCCTAGAATTGTTTTCAACACATCTGAGAAATAGAGTTGTAGTAAAATCAATTAATTAAAGTTTCATATATTTTCTTCTGTTGGTTTAAGCACAAATGTTACAAAAAAAAAAACGAAAATACATTTAGTATTAGTAGTATTAGGCCTCATGCATAAAATATGTAATATAAAATATTTTAAAACATAATAAAATATAAAATATGCTTGCATAAAATTCCAGGTGTTTTCCTGCACTCGGATAGCCACAGGTGCCGTATACAGACTGCCATACCAGTGAACTGCTGTACACGGCCATACTCTTATAAACACTTATTCTTCTCTGCATCAGCGTTTACCTGTGCATGCTTATATCACATATTTCAGGAACGCAGACGTTTTGCATCATATGTCCTTGCATGGGTAACACCAATGCAGAGAAAAACCTGCATTTACAATAGTATGACTGCATAGCTTATAGCACAGCCATTTACCTGTATGGCAGGCTATAAACAGCACCTGTGACTCCCTGAGTACAGGAAAACACACTGGGGGGGATTTAAAAAAACTAGTAGGCTTCTTTACGCTACTTTGAAAAAAGATGCCTGGGGCTACCCCAGATATACCCCTGCCAAAAAATGGGGAAGTTTGAACTATCTTGGTACCTCAAGGATATAGGCAGTAATATAATTAAAATAAGATTTATTTATAGAAAAACATGATTAAAAATAATGAAGTAAAAAACATATTCACAAAATAGGTTTGTATACAGTCAATAGTTACAGCTCTGCACAATACTTGAACATTGCAAGGAAGATATTGGTGAACCCCAGTATTGACATGGAGTGTTGGATATGATATGTCTTGGCAGCAATCCTTTACACGTTTCGCAGCATAGGCTGCTTCTTCAGGAGGAGCCAGTCATTATCAGCTACAAAGTAAATCATAATCATAATTTCATATTCAAGTGACTGTAACAAAGATGATAAATATGATTTTTTTTCTTCTTCTTTATCATGTTTATCATATTTGTTACAGTCACTTGAATATGAAATTATATTTATGATTTACTTTGTAGATGATAATGACTGAAGAAACAGCCTATGGTGCGAAACTTGTAAAGGATTGCTGCCAAGACCTATCATATCCGACACCCCATGTCAATATGGGGTTCACCAATATCTTCCTGTCAAAATTTGTATTTGTTACCTATAATTTAATGGTTAGTTATTATTAGTTAGTTAGTTAGTTATTATTTTGAATTTTCAGATTTTCACTCTTTCAAATTTTAGAATTTTCTTTCTTATTTGATTCTGACCATATATTTCTTGAATATCACCAATATTGCATCCTATTAAAAGCAGGGAGGAGGTCTTTGTTTATGCCCTATAAATTTTGGGATGTATCCCTTCTTCAGCTGTGGCATGTGTGGGGTTGGGTGGACGCAAAGTGCCCTCTGTGTGTGGTCCTGAATCTGGGCTCGCCTTGCCCGTTTCCCTCACTGGTTTTCTTCAGCTTCGATGATATATGGCAGCAGACCTCCTCCCCTGCTTTTAATAGGATGCAATATTGGTGATATTCAAGAAATATATGGTCAGAATCAATATTACAATATGTTTATTGTAGAGCTTTCACGCTTTTGTTTAATGATGAATGCTTACTGCTCTTTGTTCTCTTTGTGTAAATATATAATATATACTGTCCAAAAAATATGTATGTGTATATATATATATATATATATATATATATATATATACAATGGGTAAAAAGTATTGAACACATCACCATTTATCTAGGTAAATAAATTTATAAAGGTGCTATTGACATGCATGAAATTTTCACTACATGTCGGTAACAACCCATGCAATCCATTTATACAAAGAAACCAAGACAAATAAGTTCAGAAATTTAATTATGCATTCTTGCCCCTTGACAGTGCAAATTAATATCACCTGGTTCAGTCTCAACTGATTGCCTATAAAAAGACCTGGAATTAGCAGGTACTTTCAAAGAGTAATGCACTCAGCTGCCATGGTCAGTACACACGCTGACCACGCAAAACTTCATTGCTGAAGAAAAAGCATGTTGAAGCTCATTTAAAGTTTGCTCCACAACATTTAGACAAGCCTGTGAAATACTGGGGGAATATAGTCTGGTCAGATGAGACCAAAATTGGTAAAATGGCACTGCACACCACCCCAAAAACACCATCCCAACAGTGAAGTTTGGAGGTGGAAACATCATGGTGTGGGGCTGTTTTTCAGCATATAGTACTGGGAATTGGCAAACTATATATCATTGAAGGAAGGATGACTGGAAAAATGTACCAAGACATTCTTGATAAAAATCTGCTGCCATCTATCAGGATGATGAAGATGAAACGATGGTGGACATTTCAGCAAGACAATGATCCTAAACTCAAAGCCAAGGAAACGCTCAATTGGTTTCAAAGAAAGAAAAAAAAACTGCTAAAATGGCCCAGTCAATCACCTGACTTGAATCCAATAGAAAATCTATGGCAAGAGCTAAAGATCAGAGTTCATTGAAGAGGCCAACAAAATCTTCAAGATTTGATGACTGTTTGTGTGGAAGAATGGGCCAAAATCACACCTGAGCAATGCATGTGACTAGTTTCTCTATACTGGAGGCTTAACCGCTGGCAACAAAAGTGAGTACATCCCTAAGTGAAAATGTCAAAATTTGGCCCAATTAGCCTTTTTCCCTCCCCGGTGTCATGTGACTCATTAGTGTTACAAGGTCTCAGGTGTGAATGGGGAGCAGGTGTGTTCAATTAGGTGTTATCACTCTCACGCTCTCATATTGGTCACTAGAAGTTCAACATGGCACGTCATGGCAAAGAACTCTCTGAGGATCTGTCAGGTTCATCTCAGAACAGACCTTGCAATGGTCAACCAAAGAAGTTGAGTGCACGTGCTCAGCATCCTAATCAGAGGTTGTCTTTGGGAAATAGATGTAGGAGTGCTGCCAGTATTACTGCAGAGGTTGAAGGGGTGGGGGGGTCAGCCTGTCAGTGTTCAGACCATACGCCGCACATTGTATCAAATTGGTCTGTATGGCTGTCATCCCAGAAGAAATACTCTTCTAAGGATAATGCACAAGAAAGTCAACAAACAGTTGCTGAAGACAAGCAGACTAAGGACATGGATTACTGGAACCAATTCCTGTGGTCTGATGAGACCAAGATAAACTTATATGGTTCAGATGGTGTCAAGCGTGTGTGGTGGTGTTCTGCCGATATGGTTCCTCCTATCGATATGGTTCCCTCTTGACTGTGCAGGCGCAATCTGAGGTGACAGAAATCTCTGAGCTTTAACAGCTGTTCGTCAGCTGTAAATGCGCTCACTCCCGATGCTTAATTACACACGCCGCTTTATTCTTCAACAAGGGGCAGCAAGGGGCGGATCAGATGTGATATTGCGCAGTGCATTTTGTTTGTTTATAGACGCCGCTCTATACAGCAAGGGGCTGATATCTGCTGTTTAACAGATCCATTACTAATATGTTTAAATGCATCCCTTGCTGCCCTTTGCTGTATAGAGCGGCGTGTATAAACAAACAAAATGCACTGCTTAATATCACATGTGATCCGCCCCTTGCTGTATAAAGTGGCGTGAAGAATAAAGCAGCATGTGTAAGTAAGCACTGGGAGTGAGCGTGTCTACAGCTGCCAAAGATATGGTTCCTTCTATCGTTATGGTTCCCTCTTGACTGCGCAGGCAAAATCCGAGCCAACGGAAATCTCCGAGCTTTAACAGCTGTTCGGCAGCGCCTGCGCAGTCAAGAGGGAACCATATCGATAGGGAAACTAGCTCGACAAGACACCGGAAACCAGGTGAGTTGTACAAAGGCAAGTGTGTCTTGCCTACAGTCAAGCATGGTGCTGGAAGTGTCATGGTCTGGGGTTGCAGGAGTGCTGCCAGCACTGGGGAGCTACAGTTCATTGAGGGAACTGTGTACACGTACTGTGACATACTAAAGCAGAGCATGGTCCCCTCCCTTCAGAGACTGGGCCGCAGGGCAGTATTCCAACATGATAACGACCCCAAACACACCTCCAAGACGACCACTGCCTTGCTAAAGAAGCTGAGGGTAAAGGTGATGCACTGGCTAAGCATGTCTCCAGACCTAAACCCTATTGAGCATCTGTGGGGCATCCTCAAACAGAAGGTGGAGGAGCACAAGGTCTCTAACATCCACCAGCTCTGTGATGTCGTCATGGAAGAGTGGAAGAGGACTCCAGTGGAAACCTGTGAAGCTCTGGTGAACTCCATGCCCAAGAGGGTTAAGGCAGTGCTGGAAAATAATGGTGGCCACACAAAATGTTGACACTTTGGGTACAATTTGGACATTTTCACCTGGGGATGTGCTCACTTTTGTTACCAGCGGTTTAGACATTATTGGCTGTGTGTTGAGTTATTTTGAGGGGACAGCAAATTGACACTGTTATACAAGTTGTACACTCACTACCTTACATTGTAGCAAAGTGTCATTTTTTCAGTGCTGTCACATAAAAAGATATAATAAAATATTTACAAAAATTTGAGGTGTGTACTCACTTTTTGTGAGATACTGTATATATATATATATATATATATATATATATATATATATATATATTATTTTTTTTAAGCTGTTACATGTAATCTTTCTTAGCTTTTTCAATGTGAAAGTCAGCACTTGTCTGGGTCATGTGAAAAGTCAGCATAGACCATTCCTCATGGTTTAAATATTTCTGTCTCCATCTGAAAAAAACGGAAGGGTTGACCTAGTTTAATATTTACGTGTCCATTATTCAAAAATTGCCAAAAACAGACTTTAACTGACCTCTCCATTTACCATTTCTATCTATGTTTCTCGAAAATGTTAGTCATCTGCATCAAAAATGTTTTTTCTCAGTCAATTGTTAAGTGCTTGCTTGACAACAGATGGGAAATACAGGAAGAGGAAACAGATAAAAATTTGTATCAACTGCTAGAAAGTACTACAAGATGAGTTTACATGAATTGCCATTAAAAAGATAATTGACTTAAAACAATCAATATAATATATTTTGGTTGGCATGATACCATTCCAAACAGCCATTTTATTTTTTACTACTGAATAAAACTATAAAGGTCATATGTCTTAAGCTGGGTATACACTAGTAATAGACTTAGTTCAACATTTTTCATTGTAAGAAAGTTGTAAGAACATTTGTTTGTTTTTCTAATCTTTAGTGGGGTCAAATTGATGTGTGTTTTTGACCACAGTGATTAGAGAATCCAAAGGAGCAGTATGGAAAATGTTTCTAGAATGTACAAATTTCTAACAGTGTATGTGGTTTTCATCCAGTAAAGTACATTCATTCCAAAAATCAAATGTTAAAACCAAACAAAATCTTGAACTTCTTTTGCGCAACATTTAAATGTACTGAGAATTTTCATACAAATTTTTGTTAAAAATTCTACTACTGTCTACCCAGGTTTAGACCAGCCATGACATGATTTGATCAATAGATTCCTCCATCCACACTATAAAGGGGAGGAATATCCCCAGCCAGTTGTTTTTGGTGGCTGTCAGAAATTTGGACAGTCACTCCATCTTATTGGATGCAGTTACTGTTTGGACAAAAAAATGTTATCTGAATTTTTCATTTGAAGTTGGTCCAGTTGAGTGGTGCCAACAAGGCCACTTATGGCTCACTTCAACACCAAGGGCTCACTTACACTTGCTTCGGCTTCAACAATGCTTCAACAAGGCTTCAACAAGGCTTCGGACAGGCTTTGTTAAAGCTCTCTGAACTCTAGTCAAAGCTCCTGTCACTAAATAAAATGGCTAGCTTACAGTCCTGTTTACACCTTGCTTTTACTTTGCTTTACTTTGCTTCGGCTTCGCTTCAAAAATTCTACCCCATGTAGCTTTAGTGGTGTTTCAAAGCATCTTCAAAGCCTCCATAAAAGTCAATGGAAAGCTCGTTCAAAGCTCCACTGAATCCCCACCGAAGCCCCATCGAAGCTTCACCAAAGCCCCACGAAGCCTCATCAAAACACCAAGCAAAAGCAGGTGTAAACAGGACTGTAAGCTAACCTTTTAATTTAGTGACATGAGCTTTGACTGGCGTTGAGAGAGCTTTAACAAAGCGTGTCCAAAGCCATGTTTTGAAGCAAGTGTAAACTAGCCCTAATTGGCTGAAATTCAAGCTATGTAGGCTAGCATCACTCAGATACCTTTGGCTCACATGCAATTAAATATTGCCACCTTGCCTCAAGGGGTAGGGAACATCTAATAGACTCACACACATATTTATATGCTGTTTTGTATTCTGGTTATTTGTGTCAGCTGCCTGTTCTGACCTCTAGGTTGCATTTTGGTTATCCAAGTCCTCTGTCTGCCCAACCATTCAGCTTGTATCCTCTTCAGCTGTGTCTATCTTCTCCATTGAACTCTGCCAATATCAAGCTGTCTGTTTTAGTCCTCCACTATCTGATGTTCTCCTGCCTGTGTTCTCAGTAGTTTCTGGGCCTAGAGCAGGGTTAACCCAGGGGTTGTGACTTGGGATTAGCTGGAAGCCAAAGGAAACCCAAACAAGGGGGCCCTTAGTGAAAACTGGCTGGTCCTTAGACTCTGCACCTTGGGGGATCCCCTGTCACCTGCTCTCTCCTATGGGACAAACTTTGAACTTCTTGGTAAGACAGAGATCCAGTGAAGGTCATGCTCAGTTCCAGCTTCCAGTCCTTCTCCATTCTGTTGTGCTCGGCTCTCCTGAGATCCTACTGCCAGTCTACACCTCTCGGGTACATCTTCTATCCTCTGCCATTGAGATTATATTCTCTCAATATCGCTCTGCCATTGAGAGTATATTAACGTATTGTATTCTAGTGTGGTACCCTAGTTGTACGCAGGCAGATAAAAATGCTCTAAAGAGAGTGGTTTGAACAGCGCAGAAAATTGTAGGGTGTGAACTTGTTTCTCTAGATGAAATATATGAGACTCGTTGCCTTTGTAGATCAGAAAAAATAGTGAGAGACCAGACTAATCCTGGTTGTCATTTATTTGAATTATTGCCATCTGGGAGACGTTTTAGGGTGATTAAAACAAGGACAAAAAGATTTAAAGAGAGCTTCTTCCCCAGGGCTGTTAAGGCTATCAATGCAGGAATGAAATGAAAGGAGGTCACATAGTCTTATTTTTATTGTCTTGTTTAGTTTTTAATATGAGGACACTTTTATACTTTTATAATATGGGGACTTTTTTATATATAACTCCTGTGTGGTAAATGCATGGTTGATAATTGGGATGTATGAATAATGTGTGGAGTAGAAATGTAATTTCATTGTGAATTTGTTTTTACAATGACAATAAATCAAATCAATCAATCTATGTTAGCTACCCTGTACCGTGAAGTATAAAGGCCCATGCCAGTAAAGGAGACATTTAGACAGTTGCCAGTGAAGACACTCTCTTGACAGATTTGTTTATCCACCCTAGCAAAGATCTGTCCAAACAAGTGAGATGTAGATGATTGTGAATATTGTAACAATATTGTAACAATGCTCAACAAATGCAAATTATCGCCATTTTAAAATCATGATGTGTTCTGAATCTATGTGCTAGTGATGTTTAAGTGTGTTTAGATGCATCTAGGCACATCAAGCATTTGGGTGTTCATTCATTCTATTGGCCAGAATATTAATTTATTCTGGCCATTGGTATGAATGAGCCCTCAAGCGCTAAACATGTCTAGCATTTAGGTATATTTAGGCGTGTTCAGGATTTATTTGTGGCAAAACACTCCTCTCCTGAATGCACAAGTGATGTTTTTTTTCCTGCATCTAAACTCTCCTTCCTTTAAACACCCATAAACACCTATGTGTGTATGGACACATAGGCTAATATAGAGGGCATTTAGAGGCAGAAAAAAAAAATCAAAAGCCTGTAAAAGCAGTGTTTGCATGAGTATGCATGAGGCCTAAATGACTGCTTGTCATCAGAGTCATCAGCATGAAAACCAACACAGGCAAATGCAGGCATCTTTAGGTGTCTGTACTTAAATACCTGTACATTGGAAATAATGTAGGCCAGTTTATCAGCCATTTTGTGATTGTTTTTATACGTAGCATAGTATAGTAGCATTGTTGTGGGAGTTTGCTTAAGTAAATTCCATTGGATTATTGAAACATCATCCTGCCTTTGATCAGACTTAAGCCTAGTATACCCCCCTATTTTTTTTCCGCTCAACCCAGTGGGTTGAACGGAAAAATAACTGACTGCTCAGAGGAAGCCGCTGTACTAACTATCCGACGTTATTACAGCGATCTCTCCTGCTGTGCTATTGTGTTCTGACAGGGGGAGCCGGCCATCCCGCCAGAACACTCCGGTCGGCGCTCTCAGCCAATGATTAGGAGCCGATTGGCAGACCATTTTCGGTCATGCTACTGTGACAGAAGCCGGCCGTTGGAGCGGTTACATTGCATTGAACCAGCTGATGCCACCCGACATTCGGCCCGTGTGCCCTAGGCTTTAGAGGCAAACTATATTGGCAATGGTGGGATCAATTGTATTTAACTTTTTTTACATTTTTAAGGTAAGGTTTTATACCTTTTTTCACTATTGGCATTAATTTCTTCTCATTTACACTGGCTTCACAGAGCATTATAAGTTTTCTAAAGAGATAGCACAGCAGAAGCTGCTTGCCTTCAGGCTCTCTGACTTATTGGCTTCTGTTAATATATTAGAAACCTTGGTTTTCTTATACAGTGGAACCTTGGATTGTGAGCATAATTCGTTCCAGAAGAATGCTTGTAATCCAAAGCACTCGTATATCAAAGCGAGTTTCCCCATAGAAGTCAATCGAAACTTAGATATTTGGTTCCACAGTGACTTCTATGGTATGCAGTACCACATATGGCCAGAGGTGGGGCACCAGAGACACTTGGAAACACTCGAAAACCGCTCAGAGCCGCTCGGATGCTCTCGGAAACACTCAGAGAGGCTCGGAAACACTCTTGAACAGAGTATTTCCAAGTGGATCTGAGTGCATCCGATCGGCTCTGAATGTCACCGGCGCCCCCGCACCTCTGGCCAAATGCGGTACTGCACACCGCAGAGGCTTGAATCCTGCTCGTTTTGCGAGACAACGCTCACAAACCGAGTCAGGATTTAATAAAATAATAGCTTGTATTGCAAAACGCTCATTAACCGCGTTACTTGCAATCCGAGGTTTTATAGTAATCTGTTATTGTCTTATTGTACTGTTATTGTACACATACAGTCAATACACAAAGCACAGCGTTCACATATAATGAGCAAACATGGTTGCCCTGATGTGCATATACAGTTATACAATAAGCAAAGATTAACCAGCACTGATAATACATACAATACACTTATATATACACTATAAAGACCAAATACAGCTTTAACATTTTATTTTAGTTTAATAAAATAAAGGGTTTAGGGACCCTGTTAGTTTTCTATTGCTGTCTGAGTCCTTATTGGGAAATTTCTCGCCATTTTTTATCCTGGCAGGAAGTAAAGGGACATCTTCTCAATGGAGATACAGACAAAAACATAGTAGAGTGAGGAAGGGTTAGAATTTCTTACAATATTCTTCATCCTGTCTATTTCATTCTGTCCTGGAGACAACCACCACCTTCATTTCTTGTACTGATGTCACAAGGACAGGAAGTGTCCCAAAATCTCCCAAGTTGGGTCACGAAAAAAAATAGTCACCTGACAGAAATTTGAGCTCTCACTCACTTTATCCAAAGGCATGAAGTTGGGTTTTAACTATTTGTTCCCCATTACACATTCACAGAACAAAATCTTTCATAAATAACATATCAGTTCTACAGTCTTGGTTCACATGCATTTTCCTTTCCTGGACTAATAAAGCAGGAGCCAACAAGGCCTTGGGGAAAAGCTTCATAGGAACTATATGTATGTGAATTGGGCTTCAGGAACCAAAAGAACAAGAACTGTAGGAAACATTTTAATAGGCCTTTTGTGCTTGCAATGCTGGGAAAGTATCAGCCTGTGTTCTGTCCTGGATGAAATAGCGAGTTATAGTACAGACATTATCTCTCAGTGATCTTGTCAAGAGAACTTTTTCCTGATAATTACTTTCACTGTTTAGTCACAGCTCTGCTTGGGAATTGTTTAGGGTGTGACCTTCTGTGATAAGAGAAATAGTTCCAACAGGCTGATTTGGTATTACATTAAAAACTACCATGGTAATGTGAAAAGGGCAGTAACCCATAGAAACTCATTACAGCTCTTTTTTTTTTAAGCCAACTGAAAATAGTCATCTTACACCAGCCATACACAGAGCAAATTTCTTTCCTGCAACCATTTGCTCAATTCTCCTATTAACACTCCCTCCTGACAGGCCATTGTCTTTTCCCAGCGGGCGGGCAGGGGCGGGCAGGGGAAGCCATCCACACCGATAATCGCAAGAGAATCCGGCAGGCTGGTTGTACCCAAATTGATCGATTGATCAGCTTGTTACATTCAGCCTGCCCATTACAGTTTGTATCTCAGCTGGTGTCTGCTGAACCGGCCGAGATTCAAACAGTGTATGGCCTGCCTAAAATGTAATTGGTTATTATAGATAACTGCACCAAGCATTCCATTATAGCACTGTGTTAAGGAATAAACTAGGAGTTACTACACATTCTTTTTTCCTTTTTTTTTTTTATTTAAGTTTTTACTGTCATACAACAATAGTGGGACATACACACCAATAGGATTGCATACAGTAGGGAATCATAAAAGAACGTGTGGTATAATTCTGACATGCAGATTATCATATGTGCATAGATCAAATATCAATAGCAGACATGACGTGACAGTTCAGAGTATATGACTCGCTTGTGCAGTTCCGTTTTCCATTCCCCTCTGAAACAGGTATGGGAGAAACTTGCTATGTCCACCAGAATATAACTGAAGGAAATCTTGTAGGTGTCTAAGTAGTAGGGGCCTACTACATATTCTAACGACAGAAATTATTCATGCAAATAATAAATTAAACACTTCCTATTGCATTTTATGAAGGGGCATGTTATAGTAACCAGATTTAAACACTATATTAGCAACTTGAGACTAAACAGTCCACATAGGGATATTTGGGAAACATTTTGACTAATCTTTGTTGAAAATTGGGTCATTTCAATGTACAATCAATCTTGGCAAAACTATTTTTACTCATATCTACTGTTCAATTCATCTTATTAGAGATAGTCATGGTTATTTGCCCCCTTCACAGATGTGTTAGCATATTCTAAGATGTCACATGAACATGCTTGATATTGGTAGGTATCTTTTCAATGCACTTTACAAAAAAATGGATAAGGTTCTTGCTTAGTTTTTCGGAAAGTTTTCATTTTATAGATAGCAGTAGTTAGTCATATTCAACTGGAGTTGCTCCGTACTTTTCACAGCCCACCCAACAGCATCTTAATTTGTACTGATAAAGCTACTCGGAAAAGTGGTGAAAGTCGCCAACATTTCAGAACAATTCCAGAACTAGCTGTTCTTACTTAGTATTGGTTGAAACCTGAACTACCAGTATAAAAACTTTCAGTTGTAATGGCATTAGCACTGTACTTTACAGAATTGTGTGTGTGTGTGAGGGGGGCAGAAGACCCATTCACTACAGGCTCGCTGCAGAAAACTACAGGAAGAGCAGATTTTGTACAGAATAAAAGAAAGAAATCCTTTGCTTGCTGTACTTCTACTGCAACACCATAGTTTCAAGCCTTTCCAAAGCTCTGCCAAAATGTGTGTGTATGTATGTCCCCACTGGAGAGATTTGCCATATCTACCTGTCCCTGTCAATCTTTCCTGTAGGGGCATCAACATCTCTAAAAACCAGACAGAGGTTCTGAAACGTCTTCACGTCATCAAAACTGAAGTTAGACCTTATTGTATTTTAATACCAGGGTGATCTGGAAAAGGGGAAACCTAATTTACAGTTTGCTGGAATTGTTAAGTCTTGATATGGAACCCAAAATTCAGAGGCTCAGATAGATTTTGGGTGGGAAAGAGACTCCAACCCTGACTATGGGTACTGTGGTCCTGAAAAGCTAACCCACATGCATTAGAGGGCTGAAAAGGGCAGGAAGCAGTCAGCAGGTGTCTATGAGGTGTGATGTGGAGCAGAACACCCTTGTGAAAGGTGCTGTGTACTCTTGCAGCTACCAAGGCACTTCTGAGCTATGGTGGCCTTTCTGGAGAACCATGGAGCAGGCGGGGGACTTTGAATGCTGTATGGGACAAAGTTTTCCTGGTGGTGAGATAAAGGTTTGATTTATTCCAGAAGTTGATGGACTGCTTTGTGGCATTTATGCTGAAGGAAGCCACTTTAATTTCCCTTTTTTTTTTAATTCTGTTTGGTTTTACCCACACAGCTGGCTGGTGATCCAGACTCCCCAAATATCACAGTATATATATGGGACAATCTGTAATATAAATAATTTTGGACCTTTGATAAAATCATTTAGAGACTCGCTATTCTGGCTCCATTGCTGCTCTCCAGTGATGGATACTATGCAAGTATTCTTTTCCCTCCTATTTAGATGAAAATCTATAAACTTTGTACTTTAAATCAGCTAAATATATTCCAGGTTTGCAAAGTCTTTCAATGAAAAAGACAAAGTGCAGCGCTCATATATAAATTCACAAACGTAAATAACTAGCGTTATGTAACAAACCAAAAATGAATGGTTGAACTAGTTATCAAATATAAAAATTGTGACATAAAAATATATTGTAATGCCTTGTACACACGAGCGGAATTTCCATCTGAATAAAGTCCGACGGGTTTTTCCGACGGAGTTACGACGGAATTCCGCTCAAGCTGTCTTGCATACACACGGTCACACTAAAATCCGACCGTCAAGAACGCAGTGTCTCTCTTGTTAAAAAAAGTGACGTAAAACACTACAACGAGCCGAGAAAGTTAAGTTCTATGCTTCCGAGCATGCATCAAATTGTTTCCGAGCAAGCGTGGTTTTTAGTCTGTCAGAATTGCATCCAGAACATGTTCTCTATCTAATTCCGTCGGAATTTCCGACTGAAAAAGTCCGATCGGGCATACACACTGTCGGAATATCCAATGAAAAAATTCTGTCTGACTTTTTCCATCGGAAATTCCGAGCGTGTGTATATAGCATTAGTGTTAGTCCACCATAGTGCATAACCCAAAGCTCTTTTTGAAAAGATGCAGGTTGAAAATCATCATTGAATTGCATTGATGTGTGAAAATTTCAAGAAATATGTGTAGACAAAGCAGGCTTGCAAAGAGAACCCGTCACCAATTTTCTCAAGGCTTACCAGAGGTAATTGATCTAAAGAGGTGTATACTGCTTAGATCAAACAAAGCTTGTGATGATAATCATCAGAGAGTCCGAAGAAATGGTGCTTGCACATCCACATACCGACCACATAGATATATCACAGGAAGAAGGAATCGAAATTCCAATACTCATGGAGGAAGGTCACGACGTTCATACGTGGTTACCAAAAATTTCTTGTGGAAACAGATAAGAAATAAACTCACATTTCTGTAGAGCATAAAAGGCATCAAACTGGAGATGAGGAAGGCGTGATGATGTAGGCAGATGTCACCCTGCAAAGTCTTTCAGTTTGTTTTCTTTAGCAAGCAGCCACAGCCTGATTAGAAAAGCTTGTGTCCTGCCAGCATGCTGCAGAGAAGGACACTTGTTCTCTCTGTGGAAGCAGTGATCTCTCTGCAAAGGTCAAATACACCTTCAGTTGAAACAGAGCTTTCCAAACAGTAGGGAGCATAGGTTTTGCGCTCAATAATATTTATCCCTTTCCTATCACTAATAGGCAGACATAGACTCCTAACCTTCCTCTTATTAACTTAAATTAACCCCATCTTATATTTTTAATGGACAATAGACATGTGCAATTCGTTTAGTTACGAATTCGTTATTCGTCAAAATTCGTTATATTCGTTGATTCGTAAACATACGAATAAACGAACGGTTTGATAAAATTACAAACGAACAACGAATTATCAAAAAGAACGAATATGGAAAACAAACGAAAATACGAATTTAGTAAATTTGAAACAGCCAAAATACGAAAAAGTAAAAAACGAAAACATAAAAACAACGAAAATACCGAACAAAGATCAAAAAATAACGAATATCAAAAAGGAACGAAAACGCGAAATTACGAATATACGTAAAACGTAAAACAAAACAACGAAAATAACGAACAAAGATCCATATTAACGAAAATCAAAATGAACAATTTTTTTTTTTCGAATCTTCGGAAAACGGAAAACAAAACAACGAAAATGAGAAAAAACTTAAATTCTATTTAGTTAGTTCTGAATTAGTTCTGGACGTTGGCCAATGGCCAATAAGCTTGTCCCTTCCCCTGAAGAGGTTGTCTCTTCCCCCAATGAGCTTGTTTCTTATTCCCTTGTGTGTTTTTCTGTGTTAGACTGCAGTGCATTCCATCCACAGTCCAGATAGGTTGTGGTTGGGTAGGTTGCACTGTTCTGTTGGATTTGTGAGTAAAGTTGTGACTTGTGAGAGAGAAATTCTTTGTTTCTTAAGCATACTCTGTCTAGATTCTAATTTCTATATTTGTATTTTGTAATATCTCTGACATATTTTAGTTTTCTCCTATTCTGACACATTATGTAAAATTACGAACTATGCCCCGATTACTAATCTACGAAAACAATGTTACAAAAGTACGAATAAATGAGCCAGTCAATCTCGCGAAAGTACGAATTACAAAATTACGACGAGTAGTGTTTTGAATAAACGGAAAATCTATTCTAACGAACGTACGAATGTAATTAAATCTACAAAAGATTTTTCAATCAACAGAAATTAGACACGAAAATACGAATCATTGCAAATCAACTAAAACATAGTTCTTACGAAAATAAGAACACGGCCGAATATAAAATATAACGTAAATATGAATTTCGAATCAACGAATATTAGACTAACGGAAAAACTAATCAACAGAAAAATAACCCTTACGGAAATACGAAAGAGTCCGAATACGATAACGGAAATTACGAATCGTTACAAATCAACGGAAACGCACAGAAACGAAACCAAACTAAACAAACTTTTATGTTGTGCACATGTCTAATGGACAATAAAAGCAATACAAGCTCTTACTGCCCATTATGAGGTGGTCTCATTCTTTAATTTTGTTTGCATTACAGGGAATTCAGCCAAAGCAGAGAGTCTACTCCCTCTGATAAAAAAAAATGACAAATGAAGTCCCCAAGAGATATAAAAAGCCAGTGGTGACCAGCCAATGATTCAGGACACCAGCCTCCGCCTATCATTATTTTAATGCTTGGGTGGACTGACCCTTATGTTTTTGATGAAATATAATTTATTACTGTACTTGCCTTTGCTTTGGTATTATTTGGTATGATCATTCATGCATCATGTCAACGTTAAGATAAATATCTATATTTTCCCTAATGCATGGGAACTGCTCAGTGACCTTCTAAAAGGAACAAAATCAGGCCAACCTATATCTGTCCACATATCTCATTACCTTTTTTTCCCCAAGAAAATGTTTAAAATTTATTAGACAGTTTGTCTGGTAAATCTAGGGTGTGTTCTTTCTAGGGGCCCAGCTAAGTCAACAAAGTTATACATAGCACAGCATGATTTAGTTACCAGCTGATATTTGTTCACCAATAACTGTTCCACAGATAAGTGAGAGGCAGAGGAAGTGTTCTACTTCCTTATTCATGCATCTCTGAATATGCCATAATGAGGCACTGTGTAATACAGAACTATTAATAAATGCCTGAAGGAAATTTTCACTCGCTTCTGTGATAAGAGATTAGTTGACAGTGTGATAACTCATTTCAACCTTTCGTGTTACATACACTAAGAAGATAAAGCAAAATCCGGGGAACGTCTACTTTAGCATTTTAGGTCAATGGGCCTCAGTGCATGAATGAGAGGGTTAAACTAAAAAAATAAAATAAAAATACAGAAAATGTTCATGTTATATGACTATTGAAAAAAATTGATCTTTCCCAGATGTAATAAACGAGTCTATGGTTATTATAGTAAAAAGATAATGTTGCAATTTATACTGTATGACTTCAGTGTATAAAACAAATGTAATATTAAATTATAAAGAAAAATTATGATATATGCCACATTGCAAGAAAGGCATGAACCACGGCCAAAATCATGTTCGTGTAGCACACGGACCTTTTTTTCCTGCCTACCTTCACTTGCAGGCTAAGGCACACCGTGCCACATGCCCGTATCCTCCTGGTATAAGAGGTTGAGCGGTGTTCATACTATTGTTGGGTCCTGCAGCGAGTTACCTCACTCCATTGGTTCTCATCCCCAGAATATAGGGAAAGACTATTCTTTCTCCCAAAAGAAGGCCAATGTCCAGACGGTGTTTAAACTCCAACAGATGAGTTTATTTTCCTTGCTTGAAACAGATTGGGAAAAGGTTGAAACAGAGATAGAGTTGGGTAGGGAGACAGGTTCAGGCACGCGGCACCCAGTTACCCTATTCTCCACTCAAGCCTCAGTGGGTATTGCTCACCCGGATAGATCCCTCTCACAGTTCTAGCAGCCGGAGTGGAGCACGGTCAATTACTTCAGATTTAGTCCCCTTCAAAGACAAGTTCAGGAGATCCTCTGCCACAGAATCCTTTAGTTCCTGAATCTAGAACTCTTTAACGCCTGCAACCTTTAGAGACCATAGGTGCCAATGGGGCACATCACAGGCGCTACTGTGCAACTCATGGAATCCTTCCCTCTGATAGGTAACCAGGCCTCTCCTGAGACAGTGACTTCCTTCACCGATCCTCCGGACAGGTCCTCCCCTGGTTTCCTCTCTTTCAGAGCGGGCCACCCTCCCTCAGGTTCCCTGGGACTCCAGTGGTTGAGCTGTAGACCCAGTTGAATGTACTGGGCCTACCTGGAACACCATAGCCTCGGGCTAAAGGTGCCCGAGACTTCTCGACCAGTTAAAACAAAAGATCAAGTCTTCTGGACAGCAGCACTCCAATAAAAAGCCTTTATTATGTAAAATCTTCAAAAATCCAAATACAGCACAGCAAGTCACAAAATTCTGGTATAGAGCTGACTAGGTTCACACTTTCTTAGTGTTTAATCATAGCATCAGAAAGTGTGAAACTAGTCAGCTCTATACCAGAATTTTGTGACTTGCTGTGCTGTATTTGGATTTTGATCTTTTGTTTTGCCTGAAATTGCATTGCCTGGACATCTACACCTGAGCGTTTTTTTTTTAATTTTACTTCTCGACCAGTTTACGCAGCCCTGGCCAGCAGGCCAACGAGTGTGACTCTCGCCACCAGGGGTTCCCCCTTGGAATCCCCCGGCCAATCTCTCCTAAATCATGGCGTCTGCCCCTTATGTACCCTCTCCCAGCATGCACAGTAGGCGAAACCACGCCCACTGTATGGCTGCCTAGAGAGGACACCCAATCACGCTATAATGTCACCTGTGATTCAACCCGAGACCTGAGCGACAGCGCCACCCACAGGTCAAGGGGAACTATACACCCAGGCAACACCACAGCAGAGCAGAGTCCAACCTATAGAATCAGAATAACCTGAGCCAAACTATTGCTCAGGCTGCCCCTTAAATTTAAGGCATAGCGACCCCAATTTTGGGGGTCCGCTACATTAGTAATGGGATTTTCAGCAAACACAGGACTACCTTAGAAAGGCCCATGCCACACTGGTGCTCAGTTGTTGAGTCAATTACTTTTTGCATTGTTTAAAGCTAGCTGCTGCTGTCCTTAAAAGTTGTCTGCTGAAGCCCTCAATGAAACTGCCACTTCTGGAAATGTTGATCTCCTAGGTTCCCTGTAACTCTCACTAGTTCCACCTGCTGATCTCCAGATCACGGCTTTACTCTGTAATGGGTAAGGGTCAGATGGAGGAACCAATGAGACCTATGGTGCACCCAGAAAATCAACACTTTAGAATATCTCAGAATGGTAGTATGTGGTGATTTTGACCATGCAGGCAGCGGAAAAGGTTAGTCCTTTCTTCTTCTACAGGTAGCCACGGGAGCCCTGAGCATCCTGGAACACCATGCATCTCCCTGCCGACCCTCCATCTGAGTGGGTGACTTGGGATTACTAAACCTCTCCTTTGACTGCTATCCTTTGGGCTGCATCCTCCCGACCCTGGTGGGTCTGACAAGCACTCTATTTCTTCTTATATGTAAGTTGTCAATTGTCCAATAAACTTGCTTTGATTTTGCTAATGCTGCACTTAGAGTGGCACTCTGTGTTTTGTGTTTCTACTGTACAGAGTTTTCTTCATATCTCAAGGGAGGTGCCTTCTGAGTGCCACCTTTTTTGTCCAGTATGCCCCCATGGTTACCAACATTGTGATCACCCTACTGCCTTGTCTCCTGATCTTAGTTTTTTCCCACCATTCGCACCATCTACCACTGACAATGTATCTTCTACAGGTATGGCTTGCTTTAAAACTTTGGTATATCAACAGAATTGCTTTTACATAGTTACATAGGTAATCAGGTTTAAAAAAGGCACAAGTGCACCTAGTTCAACGAATAAAAAAAAAAGATATTCAGAACCCTATACCCACAGCTGATCCTTTAAACCATGATCCAATTTGCTCTAGTGGGGGGAAAAATCCCTGCAGTGGTATTTAAAATAACTCTGTCACTTGAAGAATAGAAGCATTACTTTGGCACTTCCCTATAGTAGGAGTGCTTGCCCAGCCCGACCGTGGTGCGTTGAGATCCAATTCTGCCCAAAATTGTTAGAGCTTTGCCTGTTAAGAACAGCAAACATTTAGCCATTGCAGAGGTGAATAAGTACTGCTGGAGTACTGTTAAACTGTATGAGCAATATACCTTTGAAGTTGCTTTGGAGTTTAGAAAATCCCTCTTATGCCCTGTACACACGATCGGATTTCCGATGGAATAAAATCCGATGTAATTTTCCGTCGGAATTCCGATGAAGCTGACTTTCATCAGTCTTGCCTACACACCATCAGACAAAATTTCGACCGTCCAAAACGCTGTGACGTACAACACGTACGACGGCACTATAAATGGGAAGTTCAAATCCAATGGTGCCACCCTTTGGGCTGCTTTTGCTGATTTCGTGTTACCGCGTGTTAGTAAAAGTTTGGTGTTAGCCGATTCGCGCTTTTCATTCTCCGTGCTTTTCAGTCCGCTACAGCGTGCTATCTCCATTACGAACGCTAGTTTTACCAGAACGAGCGCTCCCGTAATTTAGTCTGAGCATGCGTGGATTTTTCTCCAATGGAGTTACCCACAGACAATCGGAATTTCCTATCGTTTTTTTTTCCATCGGAAAAATTTAAAACATGTTCTGTTTTTTTACATCGATGGAAAAAAGTCCGATGGGGCCCACACACAATCGTTTTTTCAGATGAAAAAAGTCCATCAGAATTTTTTCATCGGAAAAAACGATCGTGTGTACAGGGCATTATGGTTTTCTTCCTATATGCCAGTATAATAGTTTTAGTATACGTATACCTATAAATATATACAAATTTCTAAATAAGTTTACAATTATTTCCCATTTTACCTACTAGATGACATTCATTTTTGGCAGTTTTTATGCTTTTTATACTTTAGAATGAAGTGACTTTATAAATGTAATTAAAATATTTTTGTCTAAAAATAACTTAAATAACAGCATACAGTTGATCAGCAAAGACACATAATTTAAGGGTAGATGCCTAGTACCAGGGTGATCAGAGACATTATTTTAGAATGTGGAATGAGCTAACATAGTAACTTTAAAGCCATGGTTTTAGTTGGTTATTATCAATAAAAATGCTCATACACCCAGTGAATACAGCAGTGTTTTGTTGTGATCCACCGCTAAGCTGCTGCACAATAGGTCCTGCGCCAGCATCTTCCGCTCTGATGTCACTTAGAGCTGGCTTTCACTTCTAGGTTCTTATAGCTGGCCTTCTGATGATGAAAGCAGTAGGACAGTTTTAATCTGGGATAATAGGGAAATTGGTGTATGCCTAACTTTTTTTTAATCTATGGGGATGGGGGGTGTGGTGAATGTGAGTGATATCATGCATAGTTTAAGTGCACAATGTTCTTGAAGAAAAATTGTGTTCTTTCAAACAATGCAAAAAAAAAAAAGGACTTGGGTTGACTGTCAGAAACAAATGCCTGATGTGCTCCAATCACCCCAAACCTAAAGGTAATATAAAAAAATAAAATGCATAGACCCCATTTCCTAGAATAAAATAGCTCAGGTGTTGATAATAAAAAGCTAACTGTCAGTCTGTTGTTGCAGACAGATGTTGGTCCTTAAAAGGATTTTCAGGTGTAGAGGTCTGTTCACAAAGACTGGCCACATCTGAAAATGTACCCACATAGCCTCCCGAGGGGGCATCTCTAAGGGCTCTTTCACACGGGACGGATCCGTGAAGATCCGCCCCGTGAAGCTCCGCTTGCTCAGCGGGGATCGCTCCGTTGATCCCCGCTGAGCCGGCGGATGACTGGGCGGTCCCCGCACACTGTGCAGGGACCGCCCTGTCAGAGCGCCGCTCTCCCCTATGGGGGGATCGGATGAACACGGACCGTCTGTCTGTGTTCATCCGATCCGCTCCGCCGACGGATGGAAAAATAGGGTTTTCCTCCGTCACCGCTGACATCCGTGGCTCCATAGGGCTACATGGAGCATCCGTTCAGGTCCGCCTAAAAAACTGACAGGCGGACCTGAACGGACCGTCCGTGTGAAAGGGGCCTTATGCCGCATACACACGATCATTATTCACGGCAGTTAAAAAACCGCCGTGAATAATGACATTAAAAACGAGGGAATGGCTTGTTCCCCACACACGGTCATTTTTCACGTAATTTTTTCTATTGACGAGAAAAACGACCGTCTGTGGGCTCCGCGGCAGTGTTTCCCTATGGGAAAACTGCCACGGGAAACATGTCGAACAAAACAACGAGAAAAATTAGAACATGTTCTAATTTTTCTCGTCGTTTTTAATGCAGTTTTTCTCATCGAAAAAAACGGCAAAAAGCCCACAGACGTTCATTTTTCTCGTCGAAAGGAAAACATTTCGTTTTTCTCGACAAGGAAAACGGCCGTGTGTATGCAGCATTAGGCTCTGGCTACACCACCACTGCCTAAGAAGAACCAGGAAGTGGGAACTAGTTTTAGGTAAATTAAAAGCAAAAACATTTAAATTACCATTAGATGATAGATACTCCTTAACTTGTAAAACTTCTTTACCCTTCAATTCTCCAAATCTCCCAAGATGCAAAGCACTTTTCAACCTAGGGGGCATTTAGTAAAAATTTACATCTACTGTACTTTAATGTACCAATGCATTTTAGCAGCAACACTATGGGGGTTATTTTACTAAAACTGGAGCGTGCAAAATTTGGTGCAGAAACCAATCAGCTTCAAGGTTTTATTGCCAAAGCTTAATTGAACAAGCTGGAGTTAGGAGCTGATTGGCTACCATTCACAGATGTACCAGATTCTGAGTGCAACAGTTTTTGTAAATCTCCCTACGCTTTCCCTATGCCAGCTGCGTATGGTACATTGTCAATATGTTTGCAAACCTTTTATAGTAAATCATATTTGTTTTGTCCAATAACAGGTGAAACACCTCAAAAAAATAGGCACCACATCCCATATAGAAATATTTATGAAAAAAGGGAAGTGGAGAAAAAAGGGATTTTGACGGTGCAATAATAGATCAAATAGTAATGAGAAAGAGTTTGTTTTTATACAAAAACGTAAATTTTACTTTATAGATATCAAAAGATTGTTTTAAAAAACTGATCCTATATGGATTGGATACATCAGTGAGCATATAAGCAAATAGTGGTCATGATATAGCAGGTTACAGTCAAACCAAATAAAGGAAATCACATATGCCTGACATGTTTCCCTTAACAAAACTTCCTCAGGGGTATGCGAAGACAATCCATGCTAATCATTATAACTGTGCAGAGATAGAAAAAACACAGAATTACAAATAGGAAACTAATCACAATATCGAAAAAGAGAAAAAAGACTACAAGAATATTTATAATCATCATATAGGGTCATATTGTGGTGCTGGGCCTCTATATGTGCTGCTTACCTCAACGCTCATGCTGTCCAAAACTCACCACCATTGATGTCCGGGATCAGAGCATCGATCCCCCCATATGGGAAGGGTGTCCAAAAAAGACCACAGAGGGTATTGACCGTCGTACATCTGACAAAATAACATGTTCTGACATATTGATATGTGCCATACTGACATCAATTTATTTAATTTGCAATTCGCTTGTTATATTTAAATCTGTTCCCATAGTGGACAACCATTAATACGGATACATGAAAAGGCAGCTTCTCCAGGAGGTGATACCTGAAAGCAATAAACAAGTATATAAAAGAGTTTATTGTAAAACTTTCATGCCCATCGCAGCCCTCTATACGCTGAGATGGACACAATGAAGGGAAGTTTTGTTTTTGTATGAAACTTCCCTTCAGTACTTCAGCTTTCAATGTAATTGTGGAAAAACAAAAAACAAAGGAAAAATAAAAGGAAATCAAATTATAATTTTACACCATTTATTGGCTTAAAGTTAATGTAAAACATCATGTGATTACTTTACAATTAAAAAAACATTTCTTATTCTTATTTTTATTTTATTTGTGTATTTATTATATTCAGAATTAAACTATAACATTTGAAAAATATATTTTTTCCTGTTTTATTCAAGTAAATATGAAATATTGTTTATAAATATATACTAATTTCAGCCAACAATTGGAACCCTAGGTTCTTTTTCATGAGTCTTTTCTTGTATGGGTGTCACAGAGTCACAAAAAAAATCACTAAGCAATTTGAAAAAAAATTACCAAGAAACCACTGGGTGGTAATGTGGACACTTGTTACCCCAATGATACAACCGTGCCTTGTCCCAAGAGACCCTATAAATATATATATATATATTAGGGCTTTTACTGATTACAATTTTCCTGTTCGATTAATCGATTTTTTTTAATCGATTAATCGACTAATTTCGATTAATTATAACGCACATAGATCAAACTACTTTTAGCTGATCTCCTTGCAGGCTGATTCCCAGTGCAGCTACCAACCACTGGAAAAATGGATAGCAGGATACAAAAAACACACAAAGGCAGCGCTCGATGGGAATAGCATGGAAACTCTTATAGTCTTCAAGTAGGTAACAAAATAAATATTGCACTGGAGATAAAATCGATGTAGCTACATAAACTGTAAAAATGGTGCGAGTAATACCAAACGGTAGAAAAAGCAGTCATAAAAACATGTAGCTAAGTATGATACTGGTATAAAAATGTGTACAACGATACCATTGCTTAATCCAGATGAGAAGGGGCTAACATCAGTCCGTCGGCATGTAGATGTCCCGTGAAGGGAACTATCACAACTCCCAGTGATTGTCTGTAGAATCCCAGGTTAATAGAGGGAAGTGATAGAGGGAAGTGTAACAGCCCATGCGTGTGGCAGATAGTAAAGTCCCGCCGGCATGCAGATATGAAGGCACAGCAAAGGAGCCCTTCAGATGGACACGGCAAGCCCCGTCGGTGTCCGTGACGTCACCGGATCTCCCTGAAGACTTTTGATCGATCAGAAGAACTTTGATCGATCAAAACAATTAATCGATTAATCGAGGAATTAATAGTTAATTTCCACAGCCTTAATATATATATATATATATATATACATATATATATATATATATATATATGTAGCACACACACCCCCTCTTCCTTACCTTTGGCTCACTTGTAGGAAAAGGGGCACACCATGCCACAAGCCCGTACCCTCCTGTGTGAAGAGGTTGAGCGGTTTAATGTACCTGGGTCTCTATGGTCAGGTTCTCCAGAGAATGGTTGCCGTCTAGTGATGAGCCGAACACCCCCGGGTTCGGTTCGCACCAGAACCCGCGAACGAACCGAAAGTTTGCACGAATTTTAGAACCCTATTAAATACAATGGATGCGAACGTTCGAAATCTAAAGTGCTAATTATAACGACTATTATGCATGTTATTGTCCTAAAAAGGGTTTGGGAACCCGGGCTCTGCACCAGGGGACATGTATCAATGCAAAAAGAAGTTTTAAAAACGGCCGTTTTTCTGGAGCAGTCATTTTAATGATGCATAAAGTGAAAAAAAAAAGTCAAATATTCCTTTAAATATCGTACCTGGGGGGTGTCTAAAGTATGCCTGTGAAGTGCCACGTGTTTCCCGTGTTTAGAACTGTCCCTGCACAAAATGACATTTCTAAAGGAAAAAAAGCCATTTAAAACTGCTTGCGGCTTTAATGTAATGTCTGGTCCCGGTAATATGGATGAAAATCTTTAAGAAAAATGACATAGCTACCCCATCACACCCCCCCCCCTTACCCCAGCCCATTACCAGCCCCTTTGGGTCTTGTATGGATATTAATGGGAACCCCGCACACAAAATAAAAAAGGCCCTATATACTCTGAACAGCCGTATACAGGCGGTGCATACAAGACAGGGACTGTAGGTTTGTTCTTATGTAGAATCTGTTTGTAATTTTGAACAGGTACATTGTTTAAGTGTAGCTCCAGCCAAAAAATATATTTTTAAGCTTTTTGGAAAACATAGGGAAGGGTTATCACCCCTGTAACATTTGTTTTGCTGTCTGTGCAGTGTGCACCTGTTCAGAACAGTTCACCTCACTTTCCGTCCTAATGACAAATGTTTTTTGAAAATTTGGGGTTTTTATTGAAACAAGAATTGGTGATAAAGAATCAGTGGAGAGGAGACACTTTTTTTTCCCATATTAACTGTTACAGGAGAGAATTTGCCTTCCTAGGGGTAGATTTCCTCTCACTTCCTGTTGTATCCTTCCGTTTGCAAGGAGGAGTCGTTTGTAAGTTGGATGTTTGAAAGTAGGGGCCTGCCGTATATACTCAGCTGAAATTTGCCCCTTACATGTTGGTGTTGCCACAACACTGTGAGCCCTCACAGTTACTATTGGTGGGCGCATGAATGGGCCCTGCTGTGAATTATTAGATCAAGAATTGTAATTGCATGCCCCTGTTGAACAGGGGCTGAAAAATTGGGCCTTTGGTGGTGGTGGTGGTGGTGGTGTTGACACAACACTGTAAGGCCTCACAGTTAGTCTTGGTGGGCGCAGGAATGGGCCCTGCTGTGAATTATTAGATCAAGAATTGTAATTGCATGCCCCTGTTGAACAGGGGCTGAAAAATTGGGCCTTTGGTGGTGGTGGTGGTGGTGGTGTTGACACAACACTGTAAGACCTCACAGTTAGTCTTGGTGGGCGCAGGAATGGGCCCTGCTGTGAATTATTAGATCAAGAATTGTAATTACATGCCCCTGTTAAACAGGGGCAGAAAAATTGAGCCTTAGGCACTGGTGCCACAACACTGCAACCCCTCACAGATACTGTACTTGGAGCACAGCAATGAGCCCTGTTGCAAAGTATTGCATCAAAAATTGTAATTACACGCCCCTGTTAAACAGGGGCTGAAAATTGGGCCTTAGCCACTGGTGCTGGTGCCACGACACTGCAACCACTCCCAGATACTCTAGTTGGAGTGCAGGAATGAGCCCTGCTGCAAAGCATTGCATAAAAAATTGTAATAACACACCCCTGTTAAACAGGGGCTGAAAAATTGGGCCTTAGCCACTGGTGGCGGCACCCAGAAACAAAAATGTTCTTCCAAGCTATCATCGTCAATCGGATCATTGAGGAGGAGGAGGATAGTCAGTCAATATAACAGGACAAACTCTCAGCATCAGCATCAGTCTTGAAGGGATGTGACATTTGAAAATAAATTAGTCTGTTATATCAGCTTCAGGTGTTTGGTAGCTGGTGGTGATCCAAGACTGGTTCATCTTTATGAAGGTCAGTCGATCAACAGAGTCGGTGGACAGGCGCACCCTGTGATCAGTGACAAATCCTCCAGCAGCACTGAATGTGCATTCTGAAAGAACGCTGGATGCAGGACAGGCCAGTAGCTCAATTGCATACTGTGCAAGCTCTGGCCAGTGATCCATCCTCAAGACCCAGTAAGCCAGAGGATTTTCGGTGGGGAAGGTGTCCAAGTCTGACCTTGCCCCTAGGTATTCCTGCACCATGTATATCAGACGCTGGCGATGGTTGCTGGAACCGATCATACCTTGGGGCTGCGGACTAAAGAATTGTCTGAACGCTTCGGTCAGACGGCCACCTTCCCCACCGCTCCTTCTTTGACTGACCGAAGCCTCAGCAACTCGTTGTCCAAGACCAGGAGTTTGTAACCTCCCAGTCTCTGGAAACGCGTTGCACAGACCTTTCTGCAAGGCCTCCCGGAGTTGTCTCATCCTCTGCTCCCTCTGTGACGGTAAGATAAGGTCCGCAACCTTACCCTTGTACCGTGGATCAAGGAGAGTGGCCAGCCAGTAATGGTCCCTCTCCTTGATCCGAAGAATACGAGGATCAGGGAGGCCATGCAGCGTAGGTTAGCTGAGGCATTCAGTCCAGAGTCCTCTGGGTCACTAAGGACGACATGATCCGCAGCCACCTCCTCCCAGCCACGTACAAGTCCACTGGTTTCTTGGGACTGTAAATCATCCCTAAAAGACTGCTGCTGATGATGCTGAGTGCCAGGCTCCACCTCCATGCTGACACAATCCTCCTCCTCCTCCTCCTCTTCTTCCTGTGCGATGGGTGGGACAGAAGGAACACTGTCTGGGTAAAGGGGGCCTTGAGAGGCAAGGAAGTCCTCCTTTTCCTGCCTCTGTTCTGCCTCAAGTGCCCTGTCCATTATTCCACGCAGCGTATGTTCCAACAGGTGGACAAGAGGTACAGTGTCACTGATGCATGCACTGTCACTGCTCACCATCCTCGTGGCCTCCTCAAATGGTGCCAGGACAGTGCATGCATCCCTGATCATACCCCACTGGCGTGGTGAAAAAAACCCGAGCTCCCCTGACCCTGTCCTGGTGCCGTAGTCGCACAGGTACTCATTGATGGCCCTCTGCTGCGTGTGCAGCCGCTGCAGCATGGCCAACGTTGAGTTCCACCTGGTGGTCATGTCACATATAAGGCGGTTCTTGGGCAGGTTCAACTCCTTTTGCAGCTCAGCCAGGCGAGCACTGGCATTATAAGATCTGCGGAAATGCACACAGACTTTCCTGGCCTGCCTCAGGACATCCTGTAAGCCCGGGTACCTGCCCAAGAACCGCTGCACCACCAGGTTAAGGACGTGAGCCACACAGGGCACATGGGTCAGTTGTCCCTGTCGGAGAGCGGAGAGGAGGTTGGTGCCATTGTCGCAAACTACCATTCCTGGCTTAAGCTGGCGTGGCGTCAACCACCTCTCGGCCTGCCCCTGCAGAGCAGACAGAACCTCTGCCCCAGTGTGGCTCCTGTCCCCCAAACACACCAGCGCAAGCACGGCATGGCAGCTTTTTGCCTGCGTACTTGCGTAGCCCCTTGAACGCCTACGGAGCACCGCTGGTTCCGAGGACAAAGCACAGGAAGAGGCCGTGGAGGAAGAAGAAGAGGAGGGGGTGGAGGAGAGAGGTGTGTCACAACCAGTAGTAGCATTTTGGAGGCGTGGTGGTGGAACAACCTCCAACACTACTGCACCTTGTCCTGCATCCTTCCCAGCTGCCAAAAGAGTGACCCAATGGACCGTGAAAGAAAGGTAACGTCCCTGTCCATGCCTGTGGACCATGAGTCAGCGGTAATATGCACCTTACCGCTGACCGCCCTGTCCAGCGAGGCCAAGACATTGCCTTGCACATGCCGGTAGAGAGCCGGAATCGCCTTCCGTGAGAAAAAGTGGCGTTTGGGAACCTGCCACTGAGGAACCGCACATTGCACAAACTCACGGAAGGGGGCCGAGTCTACCAACTGAAAAGGCAGCAGTTGAAGTGCTAGCAATTTAGCCAAGCTAGCATTCAACCGCTGGGCATGTGGATGGCTGGGAGTGAACTTCTTTCGACGGTCCAGCAGCTGGGGCAGGGAAATTTGCCTGCTAGAATCGGACGTCGGTGTACTGCTAGCAGAGTGGCCGCAAGTACTTGGCTGTGACACACCTAATTCTACACCTTCATTCCTCTCAGTGCAGGTTTCAGAGAGGACTGAAGGTATAGTGGGGTTGGAGATCCCAGCTGATGCGGTGCAAGGAGAGGTCCGCTTTGTTCTTTGGTGTGGGTCTTTAAGGTAGGCTTGCCAACGAGCTGCATGGCAGGTCAACATATGTCTGGTCAAGCATGTGGTGCCCAAGCGGCTGATGTTTTGGCCACGCGATATACGCTTGAGACATATGTTGCAAACAGCAGCTGTGCGATCTGATGCACTCGCCTCAAAAAAGGCCCACACCAAAGAACTTTTTGAATAACGGGCAGAGGCAGCGCCCTGCACAGGCGGAGCTCTGCGGTGTGATTCCGTCGGTGTGCTGCCCTTACGTTGGCCACCCAAGGGCATCCTGCCTCGTTGGAGGTGTGCCTCCTCCTCCTCCTCCTCCTCTCTCCTATTAGGCACCCACGTGGAGTCAGTGACCTCATCATCCCCTCCCTCCTCATCACTGGAGCCAATCTGGCAGTATGCTGCAGCTGCTGGAACATGACTGCCAGATTGGTGTCCTTCTTGAGCATCCCCTCTCTCTGCTCTCACGCTACTGCCTTCCTCTAGCTGGGTATCATCATCAGACCCTTCGAAACGCTGGGCATCCTCCTGGAGCATGTACCCAACACTGTGCTCAAACAGTTCGGGGGACTCCTCAGGAGGAGGACATGGTGGGTCTAGGGAAGGAGTGACTGATGATGACATTGATACCAGGGAAGAGGACGCTTTGGCAGCTGCTTTGCCAGTACCCTGAGCCTGGGTAAGAGAGGATAAGGAGGATGAGGAGGGCTTGGTCATCCACTCTACCAAGTCTTCGGCATGATGTGGCTCAACATGTCCAGCTGCCGAAAAGAAGGACAAGCGTGTCCCATGGCCATGTGCTGATGACAATGCACCACGTCCACGACCAGCACTGTTGCCCCCAGACACAGAGCCTGCTTGCCCTCTTTTATTGGCTCCTGACTGTCTGCCTCTCCTTGTTTGCCTTCCAGACATTCTAATGGCCTGCAGGGAGATGGGAAAACCAGCAATAAGGGCTAGCTTCAGGTGTATACTGTGCAGGAGGCTTAGCAACAATGACACTGACACTGTCCCCTGCCTATCCTTCTCTCTCCCTGCACACAAGGTTTAGCAAAGAATAGGACACTGACACTGTCGACTGCCTATCCTTGTCTGTCCCTACACACAAGGTTTAGCAATATGGTTCAGCACACTAGGTTTAGCAAAGATTATGACACTGACACTCTCGACTGCCTATCCTTGTCTGTCCCTACACACAAGGTTTAGCAATATGGTTCAGCGCACTAGGTTTAGCAAAGATTATGACACTGACACTCTGGACTGCCTATCCTTGTCTGTCCCTACACACAAGGTTTAGCAATATGGTTCAGCACACTAGGTTTAGCAAAGATTATGACACTGACACTCTGGACTGCCTATCCTTGTCTGTCCCTACACACAAGGTTTAGCAATATGGTTCAGCACACTAGGTTTAGCAAAGATTATGACACTGACACTCTCGACTGCCTATCCTTGTCTGTCCCTACACACAAGGTTTAGCAATATGGTTCAGCACACTAGGTTTAGCAAAGATTATGACACTGACACTCTCGACTGCCTATCCTTGTCTGTCCCTACACACAAGGTTTAGCAATATGGTTCAGCGCACTAGGTTTAGCAAAGATTATGACACTGACACTCTCGACTGCATATCCTTGTCTGTCCCTACACAGAAGGTTTAGCAATATGGTTCAGCACACTAGGTTTAGCAAAGATTATGACACTGACACTCTCGACTGCCTATCCTTGTCTGTCCCTACACACAAGGTTTAGCAATATGGTTCAGCGCACTAGGTTTAGCAAAGATTATGACACTGATACTCTCGACTGCCTATCCTTGTCTGTCCCTACACACAAGGTTTAGCAATATGGTTCAGCGCACTAGGTTTAGCAAAGATTATGACACTGACACTCTCGACTGCCTATCCTTGTCTGTCCCTACACACAAGGTTTAGCAATATGGTTCAGCACACTAGGTTTAGCAAAGATTATGACACTGACACTCTCGACTACCTATCCTTGTCTGTCCCTACACACAAGGTTTAGCAATATGGTTCAGCACACTAGGTTTAGCAAAGATTATGACACTGACACTCTCGACTGCCTATCCTTGTCTGTCCCTACACACAAGGTTTAGCAATATGGATTAGCACACTAGGTTTAGCAAAGATTATGACACTGACACTCTCGACTGCCTATCCTTGTCTGTCCCTACACACAAGGTTTAGCAATATGGTTCAGCACACTAGGTTTAGCAAAGATTATGACACTGACACTCTCGACTGCCTATCCTTGTCTGTCCCTACACACAAGGTTTAGCAATATGGTTCAGCACACTAGGTTTAGCAAAGATTATGACACTGACACTCTCGACTGCTTATCCTTGTCTGTCCCTACACACAAGGTTTAGCAATATGGTTCAGCGCACTAGGTTTAGCAAAGATTATGACACTGACACTCTCGACTGCCTATCCTTGTCTGTCCCTACACACAAGGTTTAGCAATATGGTTCAGCACACTAGGTTTAGCAAAGATTATGACACTGACACTCTCGACTGCCTAATCAGCACACAAGGTTTAGCAAAGAATTTGACACTGACACTCTCCCTGCCTATCCTTCTCTGTCCCTACAAACAAGGTTTAGCAAAGAATATGACACTGACACTCTCCCTACCTATCCTTGTCTGTCCCTACACACAAGGTTTAGCAATATGGTTCAGCACACAAGGTTTAGCAAAGAATATGACACTGACACTCTCCCTACCTATCCTTGTCTGTCCCTACACACAAGGTTTAGCAATATGGTTCAGCACACAAGGTTTAGCAAAGAATATGAAACTGACACTCTCCCTACCTATCCTTCTCTGTCCCTACACACAAGGTTTAGCAAAGAAAAAATATGACACTGTCCCTGCCTATCCTTCTCTTTCCCTGCGCCGGAACACACTACACGAGGCCGCCACGCTGGCGGCCTTTTATATTGTGGGGCGTGTACTAAACCCCCTCAGCAATAATTGGCCACAGGCATCCTGCCTGTGGCCAATCATTGCTCTCCTCGCTGCCGGCGCTGTGATTGGCCAAGCATGCGGGGTCACAGTGCATGCTTGGCCAATCACAGCGCCAGGATTGCACTGCGATGGCGCAGTGTATTGTGGGCCGTTCGCGTCACTCGAATTTGGCGCGAACGGGCCAAATCGTTCGTTGTTCGCCGAACGCGCGAACAGCCGATGTTCGAGTCGAACCTATGTTCGACTCGAACACCGAGCTCATCCCTATTGCCGTCTTCACTGCAATAAAGACAAGTCTCTATTCCCGAATAACTCCAAGGTCCACACCAATTGCAACTCCAACGTAGAGTTTATTTTTCTCTTATGCATAGTCATTTAAATAGGAAAGGTTGGAGGAAGATCAGGACAGCAAGAGGTGTTGGAGTAGGTCCAGGCACAAACGAATACTTATTCACTACCCATATCTTCAGGTAGTCTCAGCTCATCCGGATAGTCTCCCATGAGAGTGGATCCTAGCAGCCGGAGTGATGCTCGAATTAGATTACACAGTCTCTGCACAAACTCTGCCACAGATCTGGTGAACTAAAGTTAGGTCCCTGCCACAGACCTGATGAACGTTAGGTCTCTGCCACAGACCTGGTGGACGTTAGGTCTCTGCCACAGACCTGGTGAACGATGGTTCTGGTATTAGGCCTCTAACAGGAAGATGACATCCCTCCAGAGAGGTACCGGGCCCCTTCCTTCACTGTGATCTCTCACTAGTCCCTCGGAACAGTCCTCCCCCGGCCTCCTCTTCTAGATACGGGTCTCCTTGCAAGGCAGCACCCTGGGATTCCTCCTCCCTCCGTGGGCTCCAGCTGAAGGTGCTGGATCCAAGGCCTTCAGTTGCAGCCCCAGGGCTAAAGGTGCCTGGGACTGATCCGTCAGTGTACCGGGCCAGGAACTCCACCCCAGGGCTAAAGGTGCCTGGGGTGGCCACGAACAGGACAACACACTCCCGGGGTCGGACCCCCGGGAACTCACCACTTACAGACAGGGTCTGCCCCTTTTATACCCTCTCCCGGCATGCACAGCAGGCCGACACGCCCACCATACCACCACCGAGAGGGGACATTCATGGCGCAGCACTGTACCAGCGGTTCAAACCTAGCCTCCAATGGCAGCGCCATCAACAGGCCACAGGGAACTATACACCAACATCCCACCTGTAGTATAAAAAGGGTTTTACAGAACCCTCTCAAATAATGTGTTTGAGTACAACTACCACTCAAACATTCCTATAGATTTAAAGCCCCGCTACATATATATATATATATATATATATATATATATATATATATATATATAAAAATAAAAAAAATTGATTAAACCACAGTTCATTGCCTTAATGAACAATTAAACAAAGAGAGGTAAAAATACAAAACTTTACTGATGCACAATAAGAACTTAAAACATTCAAGTTAAAAACCTAGTGGCATTCTGCACTCTAGGCTCATTTACACTTGCTTTGACTTCAACACACATTTTCAACATGTTTTTTTTATGTGTTCTATGATGCTTCTGCAATGCTTTGGTGGTGCTTCGATGGTGCTTTGGTGGTGTTTTGATGATGCTTCGGGAGTGCTTTTTTAAGCTTTAATGAAGCTTGGCAGATGCCCTGTTGAGATCTCATACCTGCAATTTCTCCAAAACAAAGGTAAAGCTGAATAAAAGGCTCTCAAAAGCTTTGGGTGCTTCAAGCAAGCTTTGCCATAGACTTCTATGGAGGCTTTGAAGACCCTTTGAAGCATCACTAAAGCGACATAGGGTATAATTTTTAAAGCGAAACAAACGCAAAGTGTGAACAGGAATGTAAGCTAACTATTTTTCTTAGTGAAAGGCACTTTGATTGACGCTCAGAGTGCACTATAAAAGCGTGTCCAATGCCATGTTTTCAAGCAAGTGTAAACAACCCCTAATCGCTGAGGGTGGTGGCCAAATTAAAATCAACCAATATGTCTGATTACAGATTAGAAATCTGAATGGTATAAATAGTACAGGGTTCCACCACCCCTTCACAAGAGGCTTGACATGTTTCGTCTATTCTGCTTCCTCAGGAGAAAAAGGTGCTGATATAGAAATGCTACCTAAAAACAAAGATGAAGGGAACAAAAATAATAGTGCATATGGTAATGTATAATTAATGAACACCACCATCAACAAAAGAAAATTGCATGAGTGTATTTATTGATTTCACTTACAAATGGCGTCAGGTAAACCAAAGTCTCAGGTACCATAAATGCAAGGCCAGGGACCATAAATTATCAACATCAAATAGATATGTAATAAAATCTAGGGAGAAAAACGTACAGTCATTACACAGCACTTGACCCTATAGTATTAAACATACTCCTCATACCACTGTGGCTTGAATTAGCAATTTGATTGAAGATTATTTTGGTGCATAAATATTATTATTGTGTTATTGGCATAGACATATATATTTGCAGCATTTGGTATTCAAACAGCACATGTATGATTAGTTACATATCCATCATTTCTATGGGAACATTTAGGTAAAAATTAAAAAATCAATACCTTAATTCCAGACGCATGTTGCCTTGTGTTGTCTACATTTTTTAAAAAGAACCAAGAGCACAGCTGTGTAAAATCTTCACCGAAATGTTTACCCACGAGCTCCTAATGTTTCAAATACTTCCACAACATTCCGTGGCTAGATGTAATCTTCACCAAGCAGTATTCTTGTAAATCTATTGACAATGATGATAGTTTAAAATAGCATTAAACCAAAAAACAAAAATGTAATATGTTGCAGCTTACAAATCCTTAAATATGGTGTCTGCATTTGTTTTCATTTTGATGCTTTTTTTACCTTTCTTTTCATCTGGTGATTCCGCCGGTAACTCACTTCTTGCCTTAAGGCCGTACACACGATCAGATTTTCCAACGGGAATTGTGTGATGGTAGGCTGTTGTCGGAAAATCAGACCTTTTGTATGCTCCATCGGACAATTGTTGTCGGATTTTCCGCAAACAAATGTTGGATGGCATGCTTTCAAATTTTCCGACAGCAAATGTGTGTAGTCAGATTATCCGATTGTGTGTACAGAAGTCCTTTGGACATAAATCCAAAGTACAAACACGCATGCTCAGAAGCGATGCTAACCATAACACAACATTAGCAGAAGTTGCCCAAAGGGTGGCGCTAAAGAGCTGAAAAAAACACGTAGTTTCTTTGCCGTTTGTATGCAAGACAAGTTCATGGCCAACGCCCTTTGGACAAAAGTCCTACGCTTTGTCCGCGGAAAATCCGATTGTGTGTACCCAGCCTTTAGGGTGTCTCCAATCCGGATGAAGGAGCAACAGAAACACCTCTGGACAGTAGCAATGTCAATCTGGGGAGAAGGTAGTGCTGGATGCACTAGAAGTTTAAGATGAACGTGTCTAACAAATTAAAGCAGAACTCCAGCTAACACAAGCAGTTACAGCAACAGTTTTTTTCCTTTTGAGATAAATGTTCTCCATAAATGAGTAAAAGCTGATCATTGTAAGCCAGTGTAAAATGGTTTGAATAATCACTTTTACTGCCAATTTTGCTGTATGATTTGGTCTATAAAAGGAAGTTAAAAATTAACAGACTTACTGGCACATATGGTAACACAAAGATCTCTGTGCCAAAATTCAAACATATTTCATGTGAGATTCACCAGACCAAAATGTAATCAAAACCTATTGATTTGAATGGCACACATTAAGGTCAAAGTGTCAATTCACACACTCTCTGTAAGATGTTGCTATATTCTGATATTTTTAGTCTCATCCAAGACTCCCCTTGTGATCAAAGCACACTAATCACATGTGTAGTAAATAATCCTTAAATCTTGTATATATATGTAGCACTACCCTCTCCTCTTAAGCCTCGTACACACGATCGGATATCCTATGGATTCTAATCCAATGGTTTTGTCCATCGGAAATCCGGTGAAGCTGACTTCCATCAGTCTTGCCTACACACCATCAGTCCAAAAACCGACCGTTCCAAACGCGGTGACGTAAAACACTCTGATGAGACGAGAAAAATGAAGTTCAATGCTTCTGAGCATGCGTCGACTTGATTCTGAGCATGCGGGGGTTTTTTATCCGATGGACTTGCCCATAGACGATCGGAGTTTTCGATCGGTTTTTTATCCATCGGAAAAATTTAAAACATATTCTATTTTTTAAAACTGATGGAAAAAAGACTGATGGGTCTCATACACGATCCGTTTGTCTGATGAAAACAATCCATCGGACGGTTTTCATAGGTTAAACCGATCGTGTGTACAGGGCTTAAGGGGAAAGGAGAGGCACCCATGCCACAAGCATAGTTTAGAGGTCAGTCGGTGTATATGTATCTGGGTCCCGCAGAGAGTTACCTCCTTCCACTGGTTCCCGTCTCCAGAATGTAGAGACGAGTCTGTACCTCTCCCTCTTCAATAAAGTCAATGTCCAAACCACTTAAACTCCAACGTTGAGTTTATTTTGTATCTTTGTTTGATAGGTAAAAGCAGATTCAGGCAGAGAACTCCCAGATTTATCACCACTCGGTCCCGAGTGGGTACAGCTCACCCGGATAGTCCCTCAATGGTCCTAGCAGCCGATGTGGAGCTCGAACAAGCAATTTAAATCCTCCAAGGACAAGTTCAGTATGTCCTCGAAGAGCAGCAGCACTCTGCAGGGTCAGTTTTGCGGAGCATAGGAGCCTTCCCTCCGACAGGTCACCAGGCCTTTCCCGAGACAGCAATCTAACTATCACTCATCTCCTGTTATGGGACCGATCCTCCCCTGGCTTCCTCCTGGTCAGAGCGGATACCCTCACCCGGGCATCCTAGGACTCCAAAGTTCTGCCTGTAGACCCAGTTGAAGGTACTGGGCCTACCCGGAACGTTGCAGTCTTGGGCCGAAGGTACCTGAGACCCTTCAGTCGGTGTACGCGCCCCCCTCCTAAGGGGGCACACTCCTCCGGGTACTTGTCCCCGGGTCTCTCCCCGAATAATGGCGTCTGCTTCTTTTATATGCTCTCCCGGCATGCACAGCAGGCAGAACTAGCCCACTGAGAGAGGACATCCAATCACGCCAATGCAACCTACGGCTCAACCCTGACCCAACATGGCAGCGCCACCTGCAGGCCACAGGGAACTTCACATAGGCACACAGCAACAAAGCAGAGTCCAGCACAATTACAAGGACCGAGCCATACTAGTGCTCGGGTCAACCCCCTAAATTTGGACATAGAGACCCCCTAAATTTGGAGTACCCACTACATATATGTAGCACTACCCCCAAAGTTGCTGCTGGTTTAGATTTGGGCCTTGCACGTTACCTCACTGTTCGTTGTCTAGGGGATGAGAGTCTATAGAAAGTTCAATGTCCACACAACTTATTCACCTTTTCGTCAGGCTTTATTTCCAAACAAACTTGCATAAGAAGAGGGATGGAGGGTTAGGGGAAGGCACACACAGCAGATCACTGGGGAAACTTTTAAGCTTCAAATTCACACTCACCAGTCTCCTTCAAGTGGGTATTGCTCACCCGGATAGGCCCCTCTCACTTGACCTAGCAGCCGGGATGATGCACGAACAATAAAGAAATAACAGTCTCTGCCACAGACCTTTAGGACAATTAAGTTGAACTGTTCAATGATCCTCTGCCACAGGATTTTAGTACCCGGATATCCAGCCTTACAGTTTAAGAGCCTTTAAGCCAACCCGGCAGACTGTAAGGTAACATTAGCTACGGTGCATCCTCCAACAAGTTCACTAGGCCTTCCTTAAGATACCAGCGTTCTGCTTGGTCCTCTCCAGGACAGGTCCTCCCCTGGTTTCCTCCATTGAGTGGCTTCCTCCCACAGGACAGACAGCACAGGATCACCTTCAAAGTGTAGGCCCCAGTCCAGACAACTGGGCCTACCTGGCAGAGATGCAGCCTCGGGCCAACATGGTTCCGCGGCTGAAATTCCAGTATATCACATACCTCGAGCCAGGAGGGCCACGAGGCGAAGAGAGCCCAGAGAAATGGCGTCTGCCCCTTAAGTACCCTTTCCCAGCATGCTCAGCGGGGAAACCACTCCCACTGAGCTGTTCCCGGGGAAAAATACACAATACACTCTGGCCTGCTTGTGTTCCAACATTGGCCTGGGGTGGTAACGCCACCTACAGGCGAACAGTGGGAAGTCCTTCCAAACACAGCCATAGCCGGAACAGAGGCTGTTTTAGCCTTGATCATTACAAAGTCTGAGCTAACTATCAGCTCAGACACCCACTAAATTTAACATAGCGCCTGATCATCAGGAGTAGGGCGCTACATATATATATATATATATATATATATATATATATATACTGTATATATATATATATATATATATATATATATCCAGGACTTTTTTTCTCAGAAAATAGGTGCAGGAACTCAACCACGACTTCCCAACCCTCCCCCCACACACACACTCCAAACTGTACCAAATGGTAGGTGTGGTCAAATTTTACTAACAGTGGGAGGATCTTAAACAGGCACTAAATACCAAGAGTGCATTAGGTACCAAGTGCAGAGTTTGGGAGTGTGCTATGTACATAGTGTAGCGTTCAGGGGTGCTCTGCATACAGAGTACGGAGTTCAGCCTTCTAACACATCTCACTTTCATCCCTCCTTCAGCTCAGACCTCTATATGCAACCCTCCTCTAATGCCCCCATCTTCTCCCCTCCTTAAGAGCGCCACCATCTTCCATATACCTTTGTTGCTGCATTAGGCTGAAGCACCCAGCCGGCTCTAGTACCCCTCGCACACTGTTGGTGGCTCCGGCTCTCTCACTTGCAGGGAGATTATCCAGTAGGGGTGTAGGCATCCACACTGCAACCTGGGCACCTGCATCTCCCTTTTTCCCATCCTGCACTTAGTGGGAGCCGCTCAGGGGAACAGATTGTTGGGAGACGAGCTGTCACTTGTAAACACATAAGTCGGACATGTGTTTACAAGTGACAGTGATGAGTAGGGAGCGGAAGGCCTGAGCCAAAGGTGGTGGAACTGAGTTCCACCAAGTTCCAGCTGAAAAAAAGCCCTGTATATATCATACGTTTAATACAGTCTCAGCAATACAATGCATCAAATAGGCATGCGTAAGCTGGCTATACATGGATTGAAATTGGACCAGTTCACCAGGGACCAGCCAAATTTCTATCCATGTATGGGCAGGGAGGTTGTACACAGGTTGGTCTACCAAATGACTTTTGTACATCCGTCCTATATAATCAGCACTGCAGGCTACAAACTTCCACACTAATCAGTGTATTCGAACAGCGGAGGTCTCCCCACTGTCAGAATACAATAGCTGAGCGGGGAAGATTCCCCCCCATCCACATTGAGTGTGTGGATGGGGGAATTAAGGCAGTATATTTCATTCAACTCGCTGTTTGAACGAAAAAAATGAACTCATCTATGGGCTGCCTTATAACCAAAGAATGTTAAGAGTTGAGGATCTTCACACAATATATTGTGTGAATATTTACTTACATTATCTAATCATGTGCTGTGCCAAAAGTTGGGAGTAACCATATTGCACTAAGTGTGGGAGGGGCTTTGTTAAATATGTAAAAAAGAAACTGCGCCAATAATAAGTCCACAGAGGTCCTCAGATGATAAGAGGGTTAAATGTATGATGGATGTCCTCCAGGCATATACCAATCAAGGTAAATCTGCTCAACAACAGTCTATATATATAAACTTAGTTCCATAAGCATTGATTTAAACAACACCGCAGTGAATGCACAGATAAGTGAGAAGCCCACCACCGTATAAAAAAGCCGCTTACCAGAGGGCAAGCACGAATGAGTATTCGGCTATAACCCAGCCGCGGCCTTCAACATCAGAGGGATGATGACACATAGGTAAACTCACACAGGATGGATGTTCAAGGTGCTAGGCTCCTTCAGCGCAACATGCGGTCCGTAGAATCATACAGCATGCAAGAAGAAGAGGGACCATAGCTGCAAAAAAATGAAAAAAAAAGTAAAACGCCCCTGTCCCCGGTAGCTCGCGCTCAGAAGCGAACACGCATTTAAGTCCCGCCCACATATGTAAACGCCGTTCAAACCCCACATGTGAAGTATAGCCGCGTGCGGTAGAGTGCGAGCAACAATTCTAGCACTAGACCTCCTCTGTAACTTGAAAATAGTAACCTGTAAAAAAAATTAAAGTGTCGCCTATGGAGATTTTTAAGTACCGAAGTTTGGCGCCATTCCATGAGTGTGCGCAATTTTAAAGCGTGACATGTTAGGTATATATTTACTCGGCGTAACAGCATCTTTCACATTATACAAAAAAATTGGGCTAACTTTACTGTTTTGTTATTTTTTAATTTGTAAAACCGTTTTTTTTCCCAAAAAAAGGCGTTTGAAAAATGATTGCACAAATACCGTGCAAGAGAAAAAGTTTTAATGGCCACCATTTTATTTCCTAGGGTGTCTGCTAAAAAAATATATATAATGTTTGGGGGTTCTGATTAATTTTCTAGCAAAAAAATGATGATTTTTACATGAAGGAAAGAAGTGCCAGAATAGGCCCGGTGGAGAAGTGGTTAATAGGGTTCTAAAGTTCGCGCAAACTTTAGGTCTGTTCGCAGGTTCTGGTGCAAACCGAAAAGGGGGGTGTTTGGCTCATCCCTACTCAGAAAGTTAGTAGGTATGAAGCAGTTGGAGGGCAACCTGTAAAGTTAAAAGTCACCCAAAGTTGGAAAGACCTTTTTATTCCACCTTTGTGAGGTGGCATTCTTAAAAGAATGCTCTACCATCTAACTCCACAGGGAAGATATAGGCCATTGTGGTAATGTAGTAAGCTAAGTGGTGTACACTATATAAAAAAATCGAAAAGACATGGGATGTCCATATGTGTAGATAGTGATCCCAATGGTCTAGAAAGGGGAATATACTGTAAGTAGTGATCCCAGTGAGCTACAAAAAGGGAAATAGGTGTAAGTGTTGATCTCAGTGACCTACGAAGGAGGACATAGCTATAAGTAGTGATCTCAGTGACCTATAACAGGGGTCTCCAAACTGCGGCCCTGGGGCCAGATGCGGCCCTTTGCTTGCCTTTATCCGGCCCTTGGGGCACAATTCCATCTATTGACACCAACAATGGCGAATCATTTTTATTGCTGAAACCATCAGTGGGGCACTATTCATCCAACTTACACTATCAAAGGGGGACAATTCCTTCTATTGACACCAACAATGGGGCACTAGTCCTCCCACTGACACCAAAGGAATGGTATTGTTTACCCCCTCTCGACATTTTCTACTCCCAATGGCCCTAGTCCGGCCCTCCTAAAGTCTGAAGGACAGTAAGCTGGCCCTTTGTTTAGAAAGTTTGGAGACCCCTGACCTATAAAAAGGGACATAGGTGTAAATGATGATCTCAGTGACCTACAAAGGGGGGACATAATTATAAGTAGTGATCCCAATGACCTACAAAGGGGGATATGCAGTGCATTCAGTCCAGGTACTTACTAGTGCTAACCTAGCTTAGAATATAGTGACAATGTATACATTTGAAATGTGAAAATAAGAAGTTAATTTTTTTTTTCTACTGCTGATAGGAAATAACATATGCACAATGATTCTATAAGGAACGTTTCTTTGTGTCTGTCTCCTATAGGCACAAGCATGCCTTGTCTCATGGTAAATTCAGAGTTTTCCTCTAATGAGCCTCTGTGTATCCCTCATTTGCTTGTCTTTCACTATTTTGGAGCTTCAGAAATCAGTCACTATCTTTGTGATATCTTAACACCTTCATCAGGGTTTCCTCTCCCTCTCTGTGTTCAATATCCTTTTTTTATGCCTTTACTGCAAAGCTGTAAAAAGGATAAAAGATATCTGAGGCATAATTGTGTTTGAAAGAGGTGTTATGCTATCTCTAGTGATATATCCATGTAGATAGATTAGTGGAGATTTACTTACAATGCACTAGCCACAGGTGAATTGCTTCATAATCCAAGGATGTTTTAAAGAATCGCTACATCACCTTAATGTGTATTTCCACTTTTTAGCCAGATTGGGATAACACCTTCATTATGTTTGTTCACTTAGCATAACTTAAAAAAAAATGGCAAACTACACGATTTAGATCTACTTTAAAGAAATCATCACTCTACACTTAAAGTAAAAAAAATAATAATTTATAAGTACAGGTAAGCCTATAATAAGGCTTAATCCTGGTACACACTAATGCCGCGTACACACGATCATTATTCACGGCGGTTAAAAAACCGCCGTGAATAATGACAGGAAAAACGAGGGAACCGCTTGGTTCCCTACACATGGTCGTTTTTCCCGTAATTTTTTCTCTTGACAAGAAAAACGACTGTCTGTGGGCTCCGCGGCAGTGTCTCCCTATGGGAAAACTGCCGCGGAAAAAAATGCTGGAAAAAACGATGAGAAAATTTAGAACATGTTCTAATTTTTCTCGTCGTTTTTTATGCCGTTTTTCTCAACGAGAAAAACGACATAAAGCCCACAGACGATCGTTTTTCTCGGCGAAAAAAAAAAATGCAGTTTTTCTCGTCGAGAAAAGCGGTCATGTGTACGCGGCATTATAGTTTTTTTTTTTTCGTTCAACCCAGCTGGTTGAACAAAAAAAAAAAAAAAACTGACAGCTCCAGTCGGAGCCGCTACACTACTGATCTGACGACGTTAGTACAGCGATGACTTCCGACATTCAGCCCATGTGTTCTAGGCATTACCTGTAGGTACAGTAAATATCTTTAGGAGATATTTACTTTAGCAGCACCGGTAATGTCACCAGTGGCGTGGCATCCATAGAGAGAGCCGTGCTGCAGCCACGAGTCTCATGCAGGAGAGACGTCATCACGTCTAAACCAGTCAAACAGTGGCTGCCCGCAAACCTAGAAGGAAGACCAGTTGAAGATGGAAGCCCTGTCAGCGATGACAGTGCACTGCTGGAGGGCTTTGTTTTTAGGTAAGTCTTTCATAATGTGCTAGTATGCAATGCATGACATTATTTGCAGGGAGAAGATTTATTTTTTTACTTTTTTTTGCAGTTTACTACCACTTTAAAGTGTCATTAAAGTGGTTGTATACCCTTTTTGTAAATTTTTACCTACAGGTAAGCCTATAATATGTCTTACCTGTAGGTAAAATTAATATCTTCTTAACCTGTACGGTTTAGGATATATTTACTTTGCATGCAGCCGCTGACGTCAGCAGTGCATGCGCTGGAAAGGTCCGGCTGAAGGTTTGGGGGACGCTGCCGGACAGAAGACTCCCGCGTGCATGTGTGGTAGTGACGTCATCGCGGCTCCAGTCACTCACAGCACTGGAGCCGCGGATCCGAAAGACACGCCGAGGGGAAAATGTCAGCTCCCTCGGAGGTGACCGGGATCAGATGCCGATGCCTCGTTCTAAGGTAAGTATTTCATAATGAGCTAGTATGCAGTGCATACTAGCTCATTATGCCTTTGCCTTACAGGTTTTTATTTATTTATTTATTTTTGTTGTGCGGGTATACAACCGCTTTAAACCCACATCATTAAAAACTGTCAGTATATGCTGTATTACATGCTGTTCATACTCACTGTGGGATTTGTTTTCTGCTTTCTCCAAAAAACCTGGCTAATGTTGCTGTTCTTTGTCCCCCCTTCCTTGTCTGTGTCCCCACAGCAGCCTGAGATTATGTAAACCAGTCATTGCCACATCTACTGAGCATGTTCCAGTTTCAGTTCCCTTCTAAGCTCCTTTTTCTTATCTGTGCAGCCCACGTGAAGATAGAGTCATACATGTGGGCGTATACAACCTGGATAAATGACAGCCGGCTCCCTCCCTATGCCCTGTAATTCTAAGCACATACAGGACATAGACACAGGCTGGATGGGGGGGGCGGTATCTGGGGCCCCCTTGTCAAAGGGGGCTTCCAAATTCTAATAAGCCTCTCACCCGCAGACCCCCACAACCACCGGCAACGGTTGTGGGGATGAGGCCCATGTCCCCATCAACAAAGCACCCACCCCTCACGTTAAGGGCATGTGGCCTGGTATGGTTCAAGAGGAGGGAGCTCACTTCCCCCCCCCTTTCCTTACCTGCTAGGCTGCATGCCCCGATAGGTGTCTGGTATGGATTTTGGGGGGGACCCCACACACTTTTTTTTTTTAAATTGGCGTTTTTTTCTTTATTTTTTCAATAGGGGGGGGGGCAGCAAATGCAACCGCGAGTCATTTCAAATGTGATTTGACTCATATTGTTTTCTTTCTAAATTTCATTTTTGCTACAGCATGTTCTATATGTGCTACAGATGCACCACTTTACAGGCAGACAAAGGGGACCCCCCCAGGCACTACATTTAAAGTAATATTTAAAGGAGTTTAAAAAAACACTTTTTATTTTTCCTGTTCAGCTCCCATAGACTTCAATGGGGTTCACATTTTGGGTTAGAACTTTTTGCAGTAGAACTCCTGAACAGGGGGGTGTTTAGCCCATCTGTACTGGAGACATTTATCTCATAAAATAGGATGTAACAGTTAGAAATTTCCATTTCACCTGCTTGCTCCTAACTGAATTTCAAAGACACTGGAGAAGGATAAAATACAGAAACCTCTCTTGTGATAAGTCTACAAATATTCATATTTAATTCATTAAAAATATATTTGTTAGAGCCAGCATGTAAAATATGTGAACGTTGCAGCATTACTTTAATGTGTATCTAAACCAAAAATATTTTAATTTACTTTTGGATAGTGTGGAAATTAGTTAGGACTCCTGTCAGGTTTTGTTTTTTTTGCTGTCCCTGCTGGGAAATTACACCCCAGGTATTTTTTATTAGCGACCATTGTCACTGAGACAGAAAGTGATGGGAAACCCAAAATTCTACAGTTCTCACTAGAACAGATATAAAGAAGGATTCCAATGGAGAAGATACATGTTGAAGTGACAACTGTCTAAAAGGGGATTTCCCCTCACTTTGGAGAGGGATTTTCTCTTACTTCCTTACTTCCCCACTCTATCCAAATGAAAAAAAAACACTTTGGGTTTAGTTACACTTAAAGTGAAATACTGACATACCGTATATATTCGAGTATAAGCCGAGTTTTTCAGCACATTTTTTTGTGCTGAAAATGCCCCCCTCGGCTTAAAGATCACCTTTTTGCGCCTGATCTCCCGGACTTTGAGGACCCAGTACACTCATGTAGCCCCACTCTTCCTCTACAAGTGTGCAAAGTTTTTTGTCCTGTGGACCTACGACCGGGGAGCACCGATTTTTTAAAGCCAGGCACCCCTTCCATAGGCTTCCATGTTAAACGGTCATTTCTCCAGTGATTTGGGGACCCGGTACTGGCCGGTCGTAGGTCCCCCAAACTTGGTACACATGTAGCCCCATTTCTCCTCTACAAGTGTGCAAAGTTTGTTGTCTGCGGGACCTACAGCCAGAGGGCACAGATTTTTCAAACCCGGGCACCCCTTCCATAGACTCCAATGTTAAACATCAGTCTAGTCATGGGCACAGTGAGGCATGGACACAGTGAGGCATGGGCACAGTGAGGCATGCACATGGACACAGTGAGGCAAAGTGAGGCACAGTGAGGCATGCAGATGGACACCCTAGGCTTATACTCGAGTCATGACGTTTTCCCAGTTTTTTTGTGGTAAAATTAGGTGCCTCGGCTTATATTCGGTCGGCTTATACTCAAGTATATACGGTAATTAAAAATATGACCTCTATAAAAACGCATTATACCTTCTTATTTAAGATCCACCTCTCTGATACCCAACTGGATCTTCTGGTGCTTGGGTTCCTACATTACAAAAAGGTAAAAAGCCTTAAATGACTTTATTTATTTGGTGATAAAGTTTATTTGTTGACTGTGTGGGAATTACGCTGATAAATATTGTCTGTGGTAGCCTCCATGTGACATTTTAACCCAGGTTCACAGCCTTGATTACAGTTCAGATCTTTTTTAAAGAAACTTTGATGTTGAGGTCTTCATTCATCTGCTGTTTGTTATTGTCCCATGTGTTTGCCTTTCACTGAGTATAGGTTTCTTTGAGACAGCCATTGGAAAACAAACTCACCTTATTGGTTACATCATTGCTTGATTAGACAGGATGGAGAACCTTAAAGATAGACCTTGTTTGGTGAGTGGCCATCATCTACCCAGTGTAATCACTTGCAGTCTACCATGAAACAATGTAAACATTACTTACTATAAACAACAGGGTCAGTACAAGTGCACCAGTCATTCTACCCATCCCATCTCATCATGTAAACTAATTTCTTTGGGTGCAGGATGCCACACCAAGTTAACATTAGGGCCACAGATTGTCTGTGTTTTGGAATGTTGTTTTTATTAATTTAATTTAATTTTAGTTATATCCTTGGACATCCCCACTGGGGTATTTATTGTGATAAAATTCTAAAAGTCTATAGCCAAATAATGTCTTATAAGTTATGCTTTTTGCCATATTGGGCATTGATGGGAAGCAAGTTTGATGTCCAGATTTCAACCTTCAGATCTAAAACCTTTCCAGCCATGTCTTGCATGGATTTTAATTGGTCACCTATCAAGTTGTTAAATAATTGGTTACCAACAATCAGATAGTTGCATGTACAACAAGCAAAATCAGATGCAATAAAACTAATGTAGACAAACCAGCTTGGCTTAAACAGTCAAGGAATCTAAGCCTTCCCTCTACAGCTCAAGCCTGACAGCTAATACAAGGCAAACATCTAGCTATGCTGTTTAGTTTTTCCTCTCCATTAGATTTCTTATCTCTGATTTTTAGGTTATTTGAGTTTGTAAAGAAAGTGGACATTTAATAAGCATGCCAGTGATGCCTCTATCTCCTCCTAAAGTGACTTGGTCAATAAAATGTTTACTGCATAGCTCATCAAACACAAACCTCTGACAATCATAAATAAACCAGGCTTTTCAGCATCGCTCAGCCACAAGTGAAGGTACTATTTAACTTGACCAAGTTAAAGCTTAAAGATGAAAGTAAAATTGCCCACAGACTTGAGATTACAATTGGCCTATCCAATTTATTTCGGCAAGATTTTGGTCAAACCTTTTTTTTCATGCCATTCAGTAAGACCAAACACTGGTATCCAATCTCTCTGGAACTGGTAACTGACTTCTTAGATTTATTGAGTCGCTGCTTTTCTTTCCCCCAAAGATAATCCTGAAGCTTGCTGTATCTGTCCTTGTCAGCAGAGGCTTTAGCATGGCCTTTTGGACAATTCTTAAGTCAATGGTACGTTGGTGGTTAGAGCATCTGACAATCTTCTGATATTGTTAATGTATCGTCTTTAAAATAACAGCCTTCTTTTATAATTATCTGAAAAGCAGGATTCAGCTGTCACACTGACAGCCCAGACCTGCACATTACATTGGGAGAGTTGCCTTCTAGTGCTAATCTTACCTAACCCTTAAGCCCATTAATTTAACACCTGCTATCCCATACTTTTCTTTTCCTTTGCTGAAATATCAGGCCATACTGTGTCAAGACACAGCTCCTAGTACTGTGTCAAGATCCTGGAAAAGAAAATAAGTGACTGACTTTATATGGATTAAAATTTCTAACCAAGCAAACCATTCTAATGCAAATGTACAATATTCTGAGTATGTATGAAATTAAAACATTGCAAGCAACCCCCCCCCCCCCATTCTTTTAGCAGCTCAATTCCCCCCTCCCAGACCTTTTTCTCTATGTTTCTATTAGGCATTAAAAAGCTGGAAGACTGCTGAGCCACTGCTTAGAGAAGGAAGTGGATCAATATGCTGAGAGAACTACTTGAACAATTATAGTGCTAGAAAATAAATAGATGCAGCGCTGTGAATAAAGAACACCCTAAAAATGTATCAATAGGGAAAATAAGCAAATATGTGTATCCAAAAATAAAACCACACAGCCTGTGTGGCAGTGAAAAACACAAATGTTACGATGAACCCAGTCCAAACATAATCAAACACCCAGCAAGTGTATATGTATACTATAAAAAATTAGAATCACATACATGTGACAAAATGTGTATATAAAGAAACAGTCCATAGAAAAAATGGATGTGTAAAGTCCATGGGGCAATACTGAATATCCCAAATCATTGGAGAAAAGGATTTCATATGAGATGATGTAAATATGCGGTGTCCCAGTTATCCAATGTAGAACAGCGAACACGACACCCAGGGACGTGATTCCAACACCGGGGGGGGGATGAATACTCTTACCCCTTGTAGTGGACACACACGCCAGCGGCGGTGGGTCAAAAAGGCAACAAAATTATCCTCTCAGGCTCACGTGCAGATTGGAACTCTTATGAAGGAACGACCTCCTATATCCACGCCAGACAGGGTGTGCATTGAAGATTGTGACATCCACAGCATATGTATCTCCAAACTCCAGACATCCAGACACCGATATAGACCATAAAAAGGAATGAGAAAGGCCTCCACATAGTGCAGATAAATCGGATGGTTTGTTGTAAAAAAAAAGGCTTAATTTATTCCAAGTAAAAACGAACACACAAAAAGCAATAAAATAGTACAGGCGTCGTGAAGGATGCTTGTAAGGTAGTGATCACGAAAAAAAGTTCATGTAGGGCGTAGTACAGCTTGAAGCAGGCTATGTACCCAACATGTTTCGCACAAATGTACATCAACTGGGGCATAAACCTGCATATGAAACACCACGCCATTATATAATAAGATATTGTTGATTGAAACCGTCACAGCTGATGTGTTAACACCCCCTAGTCACGGTTAGCCAATCCAAAATTCAAGAATGCCGCTTTCCAACTCGTCATTCCCCTCTGGCTGCCGTAGCCAATCCAGAGTGCATGACGCCTTCACTGCATCATCGCGCCGCCGCTGGAGCACATCATTACGCGATCGCTGAGGAGACACTTGCGTTCCAAGCCTCGAATCTAACCCAGCGTCACGTGACACGCGATGCAAGGAGAATACAATGGCGCGCCGCTCTGCAGAGATACTGGCGTCAGCATAAGAGGTGAATCCAAAGCCAATAGATGTTTACAAAGTTTAGCAAATCTTTTTATGGCTCTATGGGAGGAGGATGTCGTCTATGCCCTTCAGCGACCTGAACTGGCATTGTGGGCCAGATATATAGACGACATCCTCCTCCTGTGGAATGGAGATGAGGAATCTTTGCATGACTTTATGGCCACTCTCAACGACAACGAGATGGGCATAGTGCTCACCTATGAAACTAGCCGTAGTATGATCCACTTTTTGGATCTGGAGATTTCCGTTGCTGATCACCAGTTGGTTACAAAAACATTTTTCAAACCTACCGATCGCAACGATTACATCCCTACGGACAGCTGTCATTACACTTCATGGTTGAAGTCAGTACCATATAGTCAATTGCATTAGTAGGAACTGTACGAATCTGACGGATTTTTATCAGCAAGCTGGGATTCTCAAATCCAGATTTGTTGAAAAAGGTTACGTGCCATTAACAATTGATGAAAAAATCAGTAGGGTTTCCCAATTAGATCGAAACGTACTCATTTCTGAACAACCCAAACGGGCACCGGATGCCAGATTCAAATGGTCATTTACCACACAATTCTCTGTGCAATATAAGCAAGTCAAGAACATCCTTAACCGTCATTGGAAGGTACTCAAGAATGATCACCTGCTAGGTCCGGTACTCCCTGATAAAGCAGGTGTCATTTATAGGAGTGCCATGCCCCTTATGAACAAAATTACACCCAATGTGATCAACCCCCCAACCAAACCTATGTTTTTCCACAAATTCAAGGGGTCGCAAATGTAATGTATGCCTTCACAATGCTTGGAAGGGCAGGAAAACAGACAGTTTTACATCCACTGTAACCTCCATTGTATACCACAAGAAGCAATTTGCCACATGTGCCACTTGCTATGTGGTATACCTTTTAACATGCCCATGCAAGAAACAATATGTGGGAAGAACCATTAGAAACTTTTCTATCAGAGTTAATAAACATATTGTAAGCAAAGGGCCGTACTAACCATAGTGTACCAAGACATTACCTACAGTGCCATCATAAAGACCCCTCTGGTACACGCTTTCAAGTAATTGATAAATTCACCCCTCATTGGCGGGGGGAGTCACGTGTCAGAGGAGTTTCACAGCTGGAAATGTTTTGGATTTACCAGCTCCGATGTTTCTGCCCTTATGGGTTAAATATTGACTGGGACATTAATACCTTCATCAATAAGGCCTAAATCATTCTGGTTTTGGTATTACAGTTGCCCAGCAATTTAGGTCCTTTTTGGCGGATTATTTTACGTTCATGGTTCACCGCAGCGATATCTGGTCATTTTCTTTTATTTTCATTTCTATGTCTGTATTTCACAACTTTGGATATTACATTGTCATGTATTTATTTACATTAGACAGACTGTATATATTATGAATGCCTTGTATTAGTTGTTGCATTTATATGCTGCTATATCTTACTGTATGAGAGGTACTCATCTATTTATCGGACTATTCATTGGATACAGTTATGTACACCACTGGCTCTTCACTCAGCTTGTAAATGTGACTCATCAGTTGTCCTTCCTGCCCTTTGCCTGTAGTCTTGCGCGGTGTTACATCTGCAGCGAGACACATCGGTTGATGACATTACTCACCAGATGATACTAAGCATTGGGAGGTACTGCCTTCACTTGCGTCACGCAGTCTCCACACCTCCAGTTGACACGTGTATATGGCGCCTGGTGGTTAAGTGGCTTGGAACGCAAGCGCCGTGATATGGCGCTGCGTGATGACATCACTGGATGACAGCGCGATGACACGGAAGCGCAGTTCACGTCTACCCGCAGATTGGATTTTCTGGCCAATGGTGGGCGTGTTCTATAGAAGTATCCGCGGTGATTGACTGGACAAATGGAGGGACACTTTTCTGAATCAGCTGTGGATTGTGAGTGGTAATTATTAGATTAGTGTGATCACTACATATGAGCGTGTTGTGGGATAAGCAGATTATGCCCCAGTTGAAGAGTTCTTACTCGAAACATGTCGGACATTTAGCCTGCTTGGCTCTCTCCACCACACTTTTGTGCTTTTATTTTTGGATTTCCGAAATTTCGAATTTTCGAATTTCCGAATTTTTGAATTTCGGAAATTCGGATTTTCGAATATTCGAATTTCTGAAATTCGGAATTTCGAAAATTGGAAAATTGGAAATTTCGAAAATTCGAAATTGCAAAATTCAAAAATCTAAAATTCGAAAATGGGAAATTTGGAAAGTTGAATTTCTGAATTCCGAATTTTTAGAATTTCCGAATTTCCGAAAATCGGAAATTAGTTTTTTTCGTTTTGTTTGCTTTTTTTGGAAATTCTAAAAATTGTTTTTTTTCGTTTTCGTTTTATTTGTTTTTTTTGGAAGTTCGGAAATTCGAAAATTCGGAATTCCGAATTTCCAGAATTTCCGAAAAAAGCAAAAAAACTAAAACGAAAAAAACGCATTTTTCGAATTTCCTGAATTTCCGAGAAAAGCAAAAAAAACGAAAACGAAAAAAACACATTTTTCTAATTTCCCGAATTTCCGAAAAAAGCAAAAAAACGAAAAAAACGAAAACGAAAAAAAACGAATTTTTCGGCAGTGCACATGTCTACTAAATACACCACTGCGGCTCCTCTATATATAATACCTGCTTTCTCGGGGAGTACAGGGACAAAAAGTGGGTCGTTCTTAAGTACTTTCCAATGGCGATTCAGAATATTCTTAATTTGTCTATGCTGTACGGAAAATTGGGTGTTAAAAGACCACTTGAATTTGGGATCAGGTACTCATTTTGGTTGTTTAACAATGAGCGAGCCTCGATCCAATAAGGACACTTTGTTAATCTCTTCCTCAATAGCTGTCGGGTGATATCCCTTATCGACGAATCTAGATTTAAGAGTATCTGCCTGTGCACTGAAGTCTGTAAGATTTGTGCAATTCCTCCTAATACGGAGTAATTGACTGTATGGTACAGACTTGAGCCAAGAGCTGTAATGACAGCTGTCGATTGGGATGTGCCCATTGCGGTCCGTTGGCTTAAAAAAAGTTTTAGTCACCAACCGTTGGTCAACAATAGAGATCCAAAAAATGAATGGTCCTGTGACTCATGTCATAAGTCAACAGAGTGCCCATGTCATTGTGAGTGGCCATGAAGTCATGTAGAGACTCTTCATCTCCTTTCCACAGGAGGAGGATGTCATCTATATACCTTGCCCACAAGACAAGCTCAGGATGCTGTAAGGCATAGACAATATCCTCCTCCCACAAGGCCATGAAGAGGTTCGCGAGGCTGGGGGCAAACTTAGCCCCCAACGCGACACCCTTTTTGCTTCTGTAGCAAACTTTAAGGAGTAATTGTTCCATGGTGCCTACAGTTACAAAGATCAGTGAGGCTTGTTAGGAATATGTAAATACTTGGATGTTGGACATACAGTAAGGGTTAATTGTTTGTTTAGTCAGTTTGGTGCCAGCAGAGGACTACCTACCTTATTCCTTGCTCCTGCAGACTATCTCCCTGGTTGATGACCGGTTACACAAAGCTGCTCCTCTTCGCTGGTCATGTGACCAGCAGTTCTGCATTGTACACCAGAACATCGAAGACAATCCTTCATTCTAGGACTTAAAGGGAGCACAGACTATTGTGGGGGGGAGCCATAAAGTCACCCCTAGACTAAATGAGCTTTTAAATCCTTATATCTGGGGGTAGGGAAGGGGGGACTAAACACGATACAGGAGTTCATGTTTAAGGTGTCCACAAAAAGTAAGGGATGGTGTAGGAAGGATCCAGTACAGACAGGCTCTGCCATTGTTTGGCTGTCACAACGCCAATTGCTAGGACAAGGTTCTCTAACATATTCAACTGTTATTTCCCTTGAGATCTGATACCTGCTATTGTCTGCAGGCCACCAACAATGAGATCACCATGCTAGCTCGGGTCGATAAGTAGCTAGAAATACAGACTGAAAAAAAAAGACTGATGCTAGCTAGTGCTAAAGAAGTACAAAGAGCAGTGCTTACCTATTTGATATTCAATAGCAAAGAAAAGTTCAGTTTTCCTCTCCCCTTTTTGTGCTATTGTCTGAATAAATGATATGGGAACTAATACTGGAAGCTGTAACTCTAATACTATTTTAGGAAATTCATAATGCTGCCGAAGAGAGACAAATGAGTTATTAAGGAAAAGTGTGGGAGGCACGAGTCATCAAGGAAAGGTAGTGTGAATACAGTAAGGAAATGAAATCATAGCTTCTGGGACACAGCAGCACCAGCCTTGAGTACTGTGTAGTGCAAACAGAGGACACTCCACTGTGTGACCTTCTTCAAAGCCCTCGGAGAAGCTTTGTCCAAACAAAGGGCTGAAGTATTCCTAGGTAGAAACAATGGAGCTAAATCGTGTTAAGACCCGAAAACAACAAATTTATTATATTGCACATTAACGGTTATTATTTGTAGTGGCTGCATTAGTTTTCTTTTTTTAAGCTTTTTTTATATTTATTTTTACCTGATAATCCTGTGAATAACACACTTTCTGTTCCTTCACGTCTAACCTTTTATTCTCTGTAGTATCCATAGCTCCCAACTGTCCCTGATTTCGAGGGACTGTCCCTGATTTGGAGCAATGTCCCTCTGTCACACTTTCCTCCTCATTTGTCCCTCATTTTGGTCTGATCTATATATTTGTATATAAAATGCAGTTTTTATCTTTCAAAAAGTGTTTCCTATTGCTAAACCTTTCATCTAATTTCTAAATTGCTGCATCTGTACATTTTAAAAGCCAATATAAAGGAATAGTAGTGGTAAAAAAAAAAAAGCCCTTGTGGATTTAATTAACCTTCTTTTTTTGGGGTTAATTCTACTTTAAGGGGGGTGTATCAGGGGGCCTGTCCTATGCCTACATACATTTGTTAGGAGGTGGCCCTCTGTCCCATCTCAAAATGTTGGGAGGTATGAATAGGGGCAGCCTTGGTTTTCACAAAAATTGGACTTCAAACATGTCTGAATTTTTTTTTGGGGATTCTTAGTCTGGCTAAGGGTAGACACCAAAAAAGACGCACCTCATCCCGAAGTTTGATTAGAAAAACAAGGAGAAAGAGATGGGACTATAGCGGTGTTTAATTGTGTAATACCGTAACAATGGAAGACTCAAATACAATTTGAATAAAAAGTACAAAAAGATTTATTTTTAATTATACAAGGTTGGTAAAAAATAGAGCGATAACACAATATCCGCCGTTCACAATAAAGTGGTTCCGAGTGGTAATTGCATTAAAGATTTAGTGGTAGGTTGAGTAATCATACGTTATACCAACATGTTTCACCTTTAGGCTTCATCAGGGGATGTATGCGTCAACCATAAACAGAGAAGGCAACTATATAAATATGAAAGGAGAGAAAAAAAAATTATAGTACAAAAATGACACACATATATATATATATATATATATATATATATATATATATATATTTAGGAAATCTACCTGTTGACAGGTCCACCAATAAGATAATGTCTGCATTTGTTCATCTCTATTACATGGTGGATTGAAGGGACAAGTGGTTTACACACAAAACTCACAGGTAGTAACAAGGACACTGCATATCTGGCAAGATCAACAGGTATTTTCTTTACTTGCTGAAAATGTTCTTGACCTGAATAATGAAAACGAATGCAGCCATCACATCTAAAGACTGGTAGGTTTCAATATTTGAAATTATTGGTTTTGGATATATACACTTTAATATGGATACCCAATAAAAAAAAAATCTATTGCCACTAAATGAAAAGAAATCTTAACTTTGATTTAAAATTGCAAATACACCCTATTATTACCAGTCCTTAACCCCTTCCATACCGGGCCATAGCAGAATGACGCCGGCAGGAACCCCCTCTCCCTCCAGGTGGACGTCATATGACGTCCTGGGTTTGAGGGGGGATATCTGAATGATGCCTGCAGCTAGAGGCATCATTCAGATATCCTTGTTTGCAGCCAGCGATCCTGCGCACCATAAGCGGTTCCGCCGCTTGATCGTTCTTATAGGCAGCGGGAGGGGACATCCCCCCCCTCCCGCTGCCATCCGGTGCTTCTCCGGGCTCTCCCGTGCGATCGGGGACCCGGAGAGAATCGTCGGCGCCGGTGGTGGGTCACGTGATGAGCATAGAGATGACTGGTGACCAGATGGTCACCAGTCATCTCTATGACCGTCGGAGGTCTGGGCGCGATGTGATGACGTCACGCCCGGGTCCTCAAATGTAAACAAAGCCGCCATTGCGGCTGTAAGTATGAGATCAGTGAAAAAAAATTCACTGATCTCATGCTTTCCAGCCTGGAGGAGAGATGTGGGGTCTTATTGACCCCGCATCTCTCAATAAAGAGGACCTGTCACACACATTCCTATTACAAGGGATGTTTACATTCCTTGTAATAGGAATAAAAGTGATCAAAAAAAAAAAAGTGTAAAAAAAAAAAAAAAAGTAAAAATAAAAAAATAAGTAAAATAAAAATAAAAAAAATAATATATTTTTTTTAAACGCCTGTCCCCAATAGCTCGAGCTTAGAAGCGAACACACACGTAAGTCCCGCCCGCATATGTAAACGCCATTCAAACCACACATGTGAGGTATCGCCGCGTGCGTTAGAGCGCGTGCAACAATTCTAGCTCTAGACCTACTCTGTAACTCTAATCTGGTAACCTGTAAAAAAAATTAAAGCGTCGCCTATGGAGATTTTTAAGTACAGAAGTTTGGCGCCATTCCACGTGCGTTAGAGCGCGTGCAACAATTCTAGCTCTAGACCTACTCTGTAACTCTAATCTGGTAACCTGTAAAAAAAATTAAAGCGTCGCCTATGGAGATTTTTAAGTACAGAAGTTTGGCGCCATTCCATGAGTGTGCGCAATTTTAAAGCGTGACATGTTAGGTATCTTTTTACTCAGCGTAACATAAGCTTTCATATTTTACAAAAAAATTGGGCTAACTTTACTGTTTTGTTATTTTTTAATTCATGAAACCATTTTTTTTCCCAAAAAAAGGCCTTTGAAAAATTATTGCGCAAATACCGTGCAAGATAAAAAGTTGCAACGACCGTCATTTTATTCCCTAGGGTGTCTGTTAAAAAAAACATATATAATATTTGGGGGTTCTGAGTAATTTTCTAGCAAAAGAATGATGATTTGTACATGTAGGAGAGAAGTGCCAGAATAGGCCCAGTATTGAAGTGGTATAAAAAGCCATGTATGGAGAGGGTTAAAGGGGTTGTAAACCCTCAAGCTTTTTCACCTTAATGCCATCTATGCATTAAGGTGAAAAACATTCTGTAGTTCAGCAGCACCCCTCCCCAGAGCCTGTTACTTACCTGAACACAATCTTTCTAGTGACGGGCACAAGCACAGCAGCTCCAGCCACTGTCTCAGGTCCTCAATGGTAGATTGATCGCTGCAGGAGCCATTGGCTCCTGCTGCTGTCAATCAAATCCAGTAACACGGGAGTCGGGGGCGCCTCCATGAAAATCGGCTCTTCGTGGGGCCACTCGAGAAGAGGAGGAGCCAGGAGCGCCGCTGGGGGACCCCAGAAGGGGAGGATCGGGGCCGCTCTGTGCAAAACCCTTGCACAGAGGAGGTAAGTATATCATGTTTGTTATTTAAAAAAAAAAAAATTAACCTTTCCAACCTCTTTAAAGTGGAACTTTCATTTTAAAACAATGCAAACACACAAGATTTTTAATACGATATGTATTATGCTTTAAAGTATTCCTACCCACCTATTAACACATTGGGGTTGATTTACTAAAACTGGAGAGTGCGGAATCTGGGGCAGCTCTGCATGATAGCCAATCAGCTTCTAACTTCAGCTTGTTCATTTAAGCTTTGACAATAAACCTGGAAGCTTAATAGGGTTAATGTGCTAAAGCAGTGGTCTCCAAACTGCGCCCCGAGGGCCAGATGTGGCCCTTTGCTTGCTTTAATGCGGCCCTTGGGGCACTATTCCTCTCACCGACACAAGACACTTTTCCTCCCACAGACACCAGCAAGGGGGCACTATTCCTCCCACCGACACCAAGGATGGGGCACTATTCCTTCCACCGACACCAAGGATGGGGCACTATTCCTTCCACCGACACCAAGGATGGGGCACTATTCCTCCCACGACACCAAGGATGGGGCACTATTCCTCCCACCGACACCAAGGATGGGGCACTATTCCTCCCACCGACACCAAGGATGGGGCACTATCCACCGACACCAAGGATGGGGCACTATCCGCCAACACCAAGGATGGGGCACTATCCGCCGACACCAAGGACGGGCACTATCCACCGACACAAAGGATGGGGCACTATCCACCGACACCAAGGATGGGGCACTATCCACCGACACCAAGGATAGGGCACTATCCACCAATACCAAGGATGGGGCACTATCCACCGACACCAAGGTTGGGGCACTATTCCTCCGACACCAAGGATGGGGCACTATTCCTCCGACATCAAGGATGCGGCACTATTCCTCCGACACCAAGGATGGGGCACTATTCCTCGCACTGACACCAACAATGGGTTACTATTCCTCCCACTGACGGAGTACTACTCCTCCCACTACCAATGAATAGGCACTATTTCTTACACTGACACCAATGTTCGGCCCTCCTAAAGCCTGAATTTTCACCTAGCTTGGTAAATGAGGCGAGGCTGTGCTGACTTTAATCATCCGATCATATGTGATCCATTTCTATGTCTTTTTTTTGCACATGATTGGTTATTCAAAGTGAACACAGCTCACCCTCATTTATTAAGCTAAAAGGAAAGTGGACATGCTGTACTCCTTTTTGTACATTAACCGCTTATACTGCGGCAGGTTGGCTCTACTGCGCGAACCATCGTAGCTGTACGTCGGATGCTTTAAGCGGGCTAGCAGGCGCACGAGTGCCCGCTGCCGATGCTTGTGACCGATGGCACGAGAGGCAGAACAGGGACGAGTGTGTGTAAACACACACATCCCTGTTCTGTCAGCTGAGGAAAGACAGATCGTGAGTTCCTAATAGCTAGGAACCACGATCTGTAATTTCCTCTAGGTCAGTCCCCTCCCCCTACAGTTAGAACACACATTAGGGAACGCAATTAACCCCTTGATCGCCCCTAGTGTTAACCCCTTCCCTGCCAGTGACATTTTTACAGTATCCAGTGCATTTTTATAGCACTGATCGCTGTATAAATGCCAATTGTCCCAAAAATGTGTCAAAAGTGTCCGATGTGTCCGCCGTAATGTCGCATTCCCGATAAAAATCGCAGATCGCCGCCATTACTAGTAAAAAAAAAAAAATGCTATAAATCTATCCCCTATTTTGTAGACACTATAACTTTTGCGCAAACCAATCAATATACGCTTATTGCAATTTTTCTAACCAAAAATATGTAGAATACATATCGGCCTAAACTGAGAAAAATTTTACTTTTTTTTTAAGAAAAAATGGGGATATTTATTATAGCAAAAAGTACAAAATATTGTGTTTTTTTTCTAAATTGTCACAATTTTTTTGTTTATAGCGCAAAAATTTAAATCGCAGAGATGATCAAATACCACCAAAAGAAAGCTCTATTTGTGGGGAAAAAAGGACGTCAATTTTGTTTGGGTACAGCGTCGCACGACCGCGCAATTATCAGTTAAATCGGCACAGTGCCGAATCGCAAAAAATGGCCCGGTCATTGGGCAGCCAATTCTTCCGGGGCAGAAGTGGTTAATGTCACTATGTGTAAGCTCCTGGGAGATGTAGTTCTGAGGGTGTGCTTACGATACTAGGATCTATCATATGGCACTTTGCTGATCCCTCAACAAGCCTGGTGATAACATCAGAGGAAGTCATGAAATCAGTTTCTCACTACAAGAACAAGATTCAATTTATAAAACATTTATATATTAATTTAATATGTTCTAGTTGGGTAGAGGGCGGTTTGGGGGAGTATATTTGAGTCATACCTAGGATCCCCTTTCATAACATTCATAACGTATTAAACTTTTCATTAGCTTATCAAAATTAATAATGTTTTAGGCAATTACTCCATGCACACAATCAACAGCATGGATGGAGGTATCTCTCCTGCCGGCTATTGTATTCTGACACCCCTGCTGACAGCCAATTGGATGCAGTCACTCTTCCACTAAGAATTTTCTACTTGGCTTTTTTATTTTTTTAAATTTTAATTTGTCAAGTCAGGTGACACAAACAGGGCCAACAGTAATCAGCAAGATCTGGAGCCGTATTTGGCTGGCAATGTACAGATCAAGCACCAAATTAGTAATTTTACTGAAGTGTAATTGGATATGTTCAATATGAAAAGGCTGAGAACATAAAATTTAGGAGGGAATACACTTTGGGTTATAAAGAAGTGACAATATGGCCTGGAGAGGAGGCAACTTAACCACTTCAATACCAGGCACTTTCGCCCCTTCCTGCCCAGGACAATTTTCAGCTTTCAGCGCTGTCGAACTTTAAATGATAATTGCGCGGTCATGCTACACTGTACCCAAACTACATATTTATCATTTTCTTCCCACAAATAGAGCTTTCTTTTGGTGGTATTTGATCACCACTGGGGTTTTTTTTTTTTACTGAACAAACTAAAAAAGTCCGAAATATTTGGAAAAAAAAAAATTCTACGTTTTGTTTTCTCCTTCACTGACGGGCACAGATGACGTGGCACTGATGGGCACTGATGCGTTGGCACTGATGGGCACTGATGCGTTGGCACTGATAAAGTGGCACTGATGGGCACTGATGAGGAGCCACTGATATGTAGAATTGATGGGCACTGATAGGCGGCACTGATATGTAGCACTGATGAGCACTGATAGGCGGCACTGACGGGCACTAATAGGTGGCACTGATGGGCACTGACAGGCGGCACTGATGGGCACTAACAATCAGCTGCGATGGGCACTGACAGCCGGCTGTGATTGACACTGATAGGCGGTACTGATTGGCACTGACAGGTGGCACTGGCAGGTGACACTGATGATGAGGTACTGATGAGGTTTTTGACAGGTGTTACTGTAGGGCACTGATTGGCAAGGTAATGAGCACTGACTGGCACTGTGTTGGGCACTAATTGGCACTGATTGGTACTTTATTGGGCACTGATAGGCGATCCTGAGGGGGCACTGTCTGGGTACCTTTTTGGCACATCTAATGGGGCTGTGCTGATAATCAGTGTGCTGATTATCAGCACAGACCCCCCCCCTGACAGGGAGAGCCGCTGATTGGCTTCGATCGGCTCTCCCTGTCAGTACGAACCGAGGAATGCCGTTTACCGCACTCGCGGGCACACGCCGGCATGTTATCCTGCTGGACATCATATGATGCCCAGTCAGGATAACAGAACCACTTCCCGGACGTTAATCTGTTATTGACTGGGCCGGAAGTGGTTAAGTATCACAGATATCAGAAGTTGTGCCTGAAAGCATTTACTCACCAGACCAAAGGACAACTAAACCCAAAAACAAAAATGCTGTATATTGCAGCCAACCAGTCATGAATGCTTTCTTTTTTTCTTTTTTAGGCCAAGAAAAGTTTTAGCAAGTACAGAAAATACTGATTGATCTTGCAAGAAATGCAGTATCCATACCATTGCCTATAAGGTGGACTGGAAGCTAAATCAAATGTTATTTTCTAGTGTAAACTAACCCCCCCCCCCCCTATGTAATGGAGACCAAGTACAGCCTGGCTGTCCCATGGCGGCCCCCACAGATACAATGGAGAAGTAGCCACCCAAGGACAGGAAGTGTTATTTGCAGGATTACCAGGTGAAAATAAAGGAAACGGGCTTGATAAAATAAAACTGTTGAAGGAACCTCATCTAAGAACTGCTAAACCTTTCTTCCTTGGCATTCGAAGGATAGGAAGGTTTAGTTTTGCTTTAAAAAGATAATTTTTCTTCCTGTGTCACAGATTCACTTTATGCCGTCTACTGCCACTGATATACATCATATATTGGTAGCAGCAGGGGGTTTTATACACACTCATGGCACCAAGCACTGAAAACCCTAATTCAATTTTATAAATAAAATTCCATGAAAAAAAAAAAAACACACATTTCTATACAAAAAAAAGATGAGTAAGTGAATTATCATATATGTACTATTCTTACTCCTCTCCCTAAAATCACATCTCCCATTTATTGCTATATAGGTAATGTTCTTTAATATATAAAACCAACCAAACCACACCCACCTAACAAAACAAAACAAGAGAAATAAAAAAAAGGGGGGGACGAATCCCCAATTTAACGAGGCCCAAAAAGCGAGGAGGGAGGGCAAAGGGGAGGTGAAAAAAAAGAGAGCGAAAAAAAGGGGAAGTGAACATACAGGAAGGGTCCTCTAGCAGCACAGTGTTGTAGTGGTTAGCACTTTCACCTAGCAGCAAAAGGGTCACTGGTTCAAATCCTGACCACGACACCATCTGCCTGGAGTTTGCATGTTCTCCCTGTGTCTGTGTGGGTTTCCTCCAGGTAATCCGGTTTCTTCTCACACTCCAAAGACATGCTGGTAGGTTAATTGGATCCTGTCCAAATTGGCCCAGTATATATGTGTGTACGACTGTGTGTCCTAAGCGTGTCGAGATCCTACGGGGTAAAATGACCGTACCAGCCAACAAGACACTGGCTGCAAAAAGCACCTTGAGGCGATTCAGTTCGCATTTGTAGCACTATACAATTCATTCATTCATTCCAGATAAAGGATCTACATTCCCTTCCTATCTTACATGCTATCATGTGTCTAATACATCGTCTACTGTGTTTATTATGAATGTGATCTATTTTTCCTTTCCGCTCCCTTTTTTTATATGTACTGCATGTGTTTATCCATGTTTAGTGGAAGAAAAAAAAAAGGGGGAGAAAAAAAATGGGGGGGGGGGACTCTCTATTCTTTCAACAGCTTCTTAATATTTCCTGATGTTTCGACTCATTAAACAAGTCCCTGCGCCAAAGATCCATCCCTATTTGAGTGGGTCCTGCGCTGTGCTTTAGTGGGGACCTGAAACCAAGGTTCAGGGTGCTGCAAAGGGAGTTTGATGTTTGTCATTCTCCAGTTCGGGAAGTCAACTTGGGGTACCTCCAACGCTGTATCCTGGCCTACGCCAACAAGGCCCAGGCCTAGGGCAGCACTTTGCAGGGGGGCAGCATGGAAAGAGTCCCCACCGTTAGTGTAGCGCCAGTCTTATGGGGCGGACTGGGCTGAGAGGAAAATTAGTCTAGCACAGCCATAAAGCGGCCGCACTGCTTCCGGTATGCGGGCGGCTGGCATTCCGCAACTGTGGGGGGCAGTGCTGCTTCTAATTTTGACTGTCCTATCATCCTGGACCACAAACCTTCCTCACTGTGCTATATGTTTTCTGCTGCACCATTGACATGGTTATATCTTCTTAGTCCTCTCCATAAATTTATCATAAATTTGTGCTTAAAGTAGAACTATAGGCAACACTTTTTTTTTCATTTTGGATAGAGTAAGGGAGGGTTTTAGCCCCGGTCAGTTTATTTTTTACCATCCCTGTCCCATTGCAGAGATTTCCTTCCACTTCCTGCCCCATAGCCAAACAGGAAGTGAGAGAAAATCTATGCAAATTAAGGGAATCCGTTGCACCCCCAGGCACTCAGAACTAGTTTCCCCACTAGAAAATGTCAGGGTCATATTTAAATTAGGGTGTGCAGGAGTTTAGTCGGCCTAGGGCAGCACAAAACCTAAATACACTACTGGGTACCTCCAGTATTTCTAGGAACATTTTTAAGTCATCTTTAGTTCGAAGCACTGCCATTTTGCCATTTCGTGATGCTATTAAGCAGTATTTGATATGTGCTGCTCGCAGAGTCTCAAGCAGAGGTCGTACTGCATTAGCGTGTGACGTGATATATCAGGGAACAGAGATATTTGCGCTCCCTCAAATTCAATTGTGGGTGTTCCCCATGCGTTTTTCATAATCGCCTCTTTCACAGAATATTTTTCATCTTGCAGATCACATCTCTCGGCCTGTCTTTATTCTGATGGGCATAGGGTGTAACACGGTGGACTCTGTCCACCTCCATTGCTTCCTGCACTGTTTCCCCCAGAATTTGATGAAATAAACATTGTACTGTAGCTATTAAGTCACTAGTATGATACTTTTCAGGGAGACCTTGTATGCGTATGTTTTTTCTACGTTCCCTATTTTCAAAGTCATCTAACTGGTCCATATAGGAGTTCAGTATTTCCTCCTGATATTTAGTGTTGTCTGGGGGTTTTACATAATGTTCAGGCCTCAAAGAATTTTTTTTTTTTAAATGGGGCAGAAAATGGCCCTGGCAAGGAAATAAATAAAAACCAAACATATATTGCAAACATAACTATTTTTTTGTGCTCTTTAAATTATTTAACACAATGAAATCAGCTTTAGAGTGAAACTACTGCATGAAAGTTTTGCAAGCAGAACTGATGTGAATTGCACCTGCAGCCCTTTTCTTCAATATGATTTCCTTACATGGAGCCCAGCAATCCTACTCCTGGGAAGGAATAATCGCACACCTGCAGAGGAAGCTGGTCCCAAGTTTATGTTCTTATCAGTTCAGTCTCACTGATAGAACTCATGTATAGATGTACTGTGAATGCATTATGTACACATGCTGACACAATAAGACAGCCTTTGGGGAAATGTCCTCCCCTGTGAGAAGGAAATGATGGTTCCTGCAGATTTCGCTTACTTATTATGTACTGTCGGCAACCCCGGTGAAAGACATGACTACAACTTTTTGTGTACAAAGCATATATTGAGCAGATGACAGACATACAGGTGATGGTAATTAGCAGATTGCTGCTCAAACACTAGCAAACAATAACAGTGAAAATTAATTAATTGAGCCTATGCTACTTTAAAATAAATAATTAAATAACACCCCGTAAAAGAAGTCCTTACCTTTCCAGTGAGCAGTGACTGGAATTATCGTTCTCTTGCATAGCTCATGGTGTCATTGCTATCGAGCACTTCTAGTCGTGTCAGATAGCATATTCCCCGATGAGTCCAGTGGTTTCTCCAGCCAACTCCCACTATTGTGTTCTGTAGTGATATAGCATTCAGAAAATGTAATAATCCACACAAAAAACATAAAAAATAACAACGCAACTCTTTCAGTTGTTGACATTGTACAATGCACATATGATTAAAACTTTTATTCTGTTGAAACCATGATGTAGTTTAACCACTTCAGCCCCGAAAGGATTTACCCCCTTAATGACCAGACCATTTTTTGCGATACAAATAGATGAATAGAAAGAGCGTTTGCAGAATGTAACTCTACAGCTTACTAAAGATGCAAATGAATTACATAACCACAATAAAGATATAACCCTATTCAATAGTGAACAAAAACATCAAAAAATTGACCCGTGGATCAAATATCTACTTGATGATCCGAGATCTTTAACAAATTAATTGTAATGTTTTTTTTTTTGGCTTACGAGTTAAAGCAAACAGATTATTTCCCCCTTTTTTTTTTTTTGTGTTTGTTTGTCTTTTTTCTTCCTTTTTTTCTTTTCAACATAACCATATAGGTGACTTGATCTATTTTAAGTTACATACCATCTTGGTTATGATTATCTATACAATATTATTTAGAAACTGTATATGTAATATCATATTTACTAATTCATGATTGTACAACCCAGTAACATGTATGTTGTATTATAGGAATTTTATTGCATGTTCCATTTTTCCTTTTCTGTATAAATTATTTAGCGTTAACAATAATTCAAATAATAATAAAAATATTGAAACTAAAAAAAATAGACAGATAAACTGTATATGAAGTGTTAAGTGCTCCAAGAACATTGCTGGTGCTCCAAAAATATTGCCGGTGTAGAGTGCACCACTCAGGCCTGGATTTACTCCCTTTGCCGCCCCAAGTATGCCCCCCCCCCACACACACACACACACACACTATCACATAGCCCCCCCCCACTACCCATGTGATAAAAATGAGGTAGAAAAAGTAGAAATGAAAAATAATTAATTACATTAAAATCCCCCCCCCCGCCAAAAAAAAACTGAAAGTACTTGTGATTTGCATGTCTTTTCCAGATCTCTCTTCTGGAACAGGTAGAATATCCCACTCTGTCCGCTGATTGGCTGAGAGATTCTCTAACTGACAGCTGAGTGGACATCCAGCTGCTGCTGATTGGACAGCTGCCAGACCAGTCAGAGTACAGCGAAATGTTTGCAGATATGTCAGTAAAGCGATTTGATTGGCTGGCTCGTCTAAGACCTCTCGGGAAAGTTCAGAGGGGACCGTAGGTAGAATCATGGTTAGGAGCGCGCTGTGATTGGCTAAGGGTATACACGTACACAAATGTATGTCTCTCCGTGCCTATGACGATATCTAGACTCCTCCAGCACTCTACACTAAACCCCGCCCTTCACAGCACTTATTGGCCAAACTGTTGCCTGACTAACATCTCCATCTGGAACAGTAGTGAAGCGTCTCCTTAGCCCGCCCCCTCACAGCACTGATTGGCCGAGGTGTTTGACTGACATCTCCATCTGAAACAGTCGTGAAGCGTCTCCTTAGCCCGCCCCCTCACAGCACTGATTGGCCGAGCTGTTTGACTGACATCTCCATCTGGAACAGTCGTGAAGCTTACGCTTAGCCCGCCAACTCACGGCACTGATTGGCCGAGCTGTTGTCTGACTAACAGCTTTGTCTTGAACGCTCGCGAAGCTTCTCCTTTCCTATTGACGTAATTGACCAACCCGTCGCCTCTGATTGGACAGCGCTCTCTGGGACTGGAAGCCTCGGTAAAGTTCTGCGGCTCGGGTGCCTCAAGATAGGCTGGTTGTGCAGGGAATGCTCGGGAACCTTCGGGAAAGTTGCTAAGCGACGTAAAGGATCGATCAGCGATTGGCTGGAAGCGGCGTGACGTCCCCGCACAGGCGGCGCCACCCCTGCTACCACTGCCGCCCCGAGGCCTGGCCTTGGTGGCCTTGTCTGGAATCCGGCCCTGGCCACACTCCCCTCTTGTGACCCGCTCTCACCAAATTGAATGGACTCACAGCTTTGCAGTCTGGGGTCAGGAGCGCTGTGATCTATAAGATCTGGTATAGGACAAATGGATTTCTTAGAAGCCTCTCACAAAAGTTGGTTCCATGGATATTCAAAGTCAATCAATCATGCTCATATGCGGGAGACAGAAGGAACTGATAGTGAAGTACTGTTTGTAATATGCAAATTGTGCAACCTAGGCGCTACTTACAAAAAGGCTGATCAAACAGACATCAGTGCCGAGCTCCAGGTGCGCCGCTGATCGTCGTGCGTTCCACAGAGGGGGGAAGTTGCATCAATGGTTGCAAAACCGGAAGTACGTCAATGCATTTCGCCCCTCCTCTAGGGCGTCCTGATGCCTGTTTGATCAGCCTTTTTGTAAGTAGCGCCTAGGTTACGCAATTTTCATATTACAAACAGTACTTCACTATCAGTTCCCTCTCTGTCTCCTGTATATGAGCACAATCGATCGATAGACAGAGAAGGAACTGATAGTGAAGTACTGTTTGTAATATGCAAATTGCGCAACCTAGGTCCATGCAATTTGGTGAGTGGGGTCACAAGAGGGGAGTGTGGCACATGACACCGGCAATATTCTTGGAGCACTCATGCATTTTTGGAGCACTTAACACTTCATATACAGTTTATCTGTCCATTTTTTTAATGTTTTTGTTTACTATTGTATAGGGTTATATCTTTATTGTGGTTCTGTAATTCACTTGCACCTTTAGTAAGCTGTATAGTTACATTCTGCAACCGCTGTTTATATTCATCTATTTATACTTTGAGGTCTTAGCAACTTTTGCGACAGCTGCTGCAGTGGTTTAATTATGTTTTTTTTCTAATTCACCATATCCTGCGAACGCTGTTTATATTTATCATTCAATCATTTTTTGCGATATGGCATTTGCGCCGCTTTAACATATAATTGCGCGGTTGTGGGACGCTGTACCTATATAATAAATATCCCCCCCAAAAAATTTCTTCATCAGTTTAGGCCAATATGTATTCTTTTTCAAATTTTTGTTGAAAAAAATTAGCAATAAGAGTATATTGATTGGCTTGCGCAAAAGTTATACTGTCTACAAAATAGGGGATATTTTTATGACATTTTTATTATTATAAAATATATACTTTTTTTTACTAGTAATGGCGGTAATCAGCAATTTTTAGTGGGATTGTGACATTGCAGCATGCAGATCGGACACTTTTGACACTTTTTTGGGACCAGTGACATTATTACAGTGATCAGAGCTAAAAATAGCCACTGATCACTCGATAAATGACATTGCCAAGGAAGGGGTTAACACTGGGGGGCGATCAAGGGGTTAAGTGTTCCCTAGGGAAGTGTTTCTAACTGTGGGGGGAGTGTACTGACTGTAGGAGGAGAGAGATCACTGTTCCTGATCACTAGGAACAGACAATCTCTCTCTACTCCCCTGTCAGAATGGGGATCAGTTTGTTTACATTGACAGATCCCCGTTCTGGCTCTCTGTGATGCGATCGTGGGTGGCCAGCGGACATCGCGCTCGCCGGGCCACGCACATCGGCTCTCGTAAAGCGCCCTTAAATGGACAGACGTACACCTACGGCGATTTGCACAGCCGAGCCAACCTGCCGCAGTGTAACTGCGGTGGCTGGTTGGCAAGCGATTAAACTTACAAATGAAAGTGCTTTACCCAACCTTGTTAGTTTATTTCAGTGCAAAGGGAAAAATGACAACACAGGCTATTGGAAAGGGAATATGAGATTGTAATATGTGTTTTTGTTTATCTCGGCTTAAAAGAAAAGTTTGGGGATTAAAAAACTCAAACATTTATACTCAACTAGGTGGATGCAACATTGATTCGGTGCTGCATCTGTACCCCGCCGCCTCTACACTGACCACTGAGTGATCAAAGAAGACTGCTGTCAGTCAGCGGCTCTCTGTTCTGCCCCTCCAGTGCTCACTGGAGTGCCGGTCTGTGGAGGAGACGGGAGCGGCTGGCTCAAGCTCTCAGAGAGGCTGAGCCAGCTGCTGGTCCAGGCATCTGGATGGATCCTGACATTAAAGTCAGGATCTCTTCAGAGATCTTAAATAAATAAAAAATCACTAAACTGAGCTGTTATCAAAAGAAAAGTAGGGTCAAAACTCTTTTGCTGGAGATCACAGGAGTGAACTTCGTTCCCAAAAAGCCTTTTGTCGGGTGACGTCACTCATCCATGTCTTTATGGTCCCTCCTTTGTGCACTGGTGCGCAGTCATGTTGGAACAGAAAGGGGCCATATCCAAACTGTTCCCACAAAGTTGGGAGCATGAAATTGTCCAAAATGTCTTGGTATGATAAGAGTTCCCTTCAATGGAACTAAGGGGCCAAGCCCAACCCCTGAAAAACACCCCCACACCATAATCCCCCCTCCACCAAATGATTAGGACCAGTGCAAAAAGCAAGGTCCATAAAGACATGGATGAGCGACTTTGGGGTGGAGGAACTTGACTGGCTTGTAGTGCACAGAGTCCTGACCTCAACCTGATAAAATACTTTTAGGATGAATTAGAGTGGAGACTGCGAGCCAGGCCTTCTCATCCACATCAGTGCCTGACCTCACAAATGCGCTTCTGGAAGAATGGTCAAACATTCCCAAAGACACACTCCTACACCTTGTGGACAGCCTTCCCAGAAGAGTTGAAGCTGTTATGGCTGCAAAGGGTGGGCCAACTCAATATTGAACCCTACGGATTAAGACTGGGATGTGATTAAAGTTCATGTGCATGTAAAGGCAGACGTTCCAATACATTTGGTAATATAGTGTATATCATATTATCATTTATTTCATAAAAAAGGTAGCACAGCACAAAAGGTCACCAAAAGACACAATAATAACAATAATGAAGTGTACAGTCTGTCATGGTGTGTATTGGTCATCCCTCTGAATGAGGAGTTATGTGAGCTGCTCAGGAAGGTCATTATGTATGAGGATTATAGAATTGTGACGTCATAGTGTCCCAGCACACAGAGCACAAGGTATTGTATGATAATATCTGTTTAGTGTCAGGTGTTATTCATCCCCAGCAGTGTGAAGGGGGCACACCCAGGTATTCTCCACCATGACCTCTCCCAGACATTCACACCTTCCCTGTCACCCCGATACTTCTCAATGATATGTGTCTTCTCAGCTACCACCCAGCTCTTCACACCAGACAGCTCTCCCTCGCCATTAATAAGAAGCGTCCTCATTTCTTCTAATACACAAATACATCATCGCTGCTTGTATTCCTCAGTCCCAGGGACAGGCGACAAGTCCGTCTCATCGTCACACTCAGGTGTACGTTTAATATACCGTGATATTTCACTGCTGCTGAGTTCACGGGTCTTCTCTGAGATATCTGTTCTCCCCCTAGTGGTAGTTTAATATACAGTGTAGATCACTTCTCCCACTGTGAATAGAAGTGATCTACAAATGCTTTGAGAATCCCGAACGGCTTCTGTTGCTGTAATCTCGCGATACTTCGGGAGATTTCAGTATCAGAACCCCAAAGTGAAACACGAAGCACTCCACATACACTGCACATATTAACTTAATAATAAAGTTATAATCCCCCTACCCAATAAACAGACACCCCATAACTGCAAAACATTATAATGATTAATACATAAGCATAACACATGTGCATATTTATGTGAATGGTGTATTCTGAAATGATTGTACTGTATTTGTCATGCAGATATGCACCATTCATATAAAAACAATATATATATTAAATAGTTCAAAATAATATAAAAAGCATAACAATAAAAATATGAAATTAATAATTAAATATAAAATATTTAAATATATTTAAATATATATATATATATATATATATATATATATATATATATATATATATATATATATATATGTATATATATATATATATATATATATATATTTATTTATTAAATGAAAATAAATAATTTTAAATAAAGAGAAACCCCTGTATAATAAAATTAGAATAGTCCATGAGCTAAACCAAATGTTAGGTTTAAAATAAAAAAAACTGTGGTGACAATTGATTGCACAGTGGCTGCGTTTGATGGCATGGCACAGTGGCTGCATAGTGGCGACAATTGCTGGGCACAGTGTCGACAATTGATGGGCACAGTGGCGACAATTGATGGGCACAGTGGCTGCGTTTGGACACAGTGAGGCTGCAATTGATTTTTTTTTTTGTTCGCTTGTTTTCGCCCCCCCAAAAAAAAATTGAGCACCAGCCGCCACTTGGTACAATCCTGTAAAAGTTAAGTTAAACTATTAAGCATTTGAGGGTATAAGATAGGAAGCAAGATGGAGGGTCAGAAAAAAAAAAGATTTGCAAAATTTTCTTACACACAAAATTTTCTTACACACAAAATATGGCGCGCAGAGCGTAGTGGTGAACAGTGGACATGACTTAAATTGCGCTAAATATTGGCTTAAAGGGGGTGTTGTTAAAGAGAGTCTGAGATGACTTGTATAGTGCAGAATGTGGTAATGTTAAATAGGGAGTGCAGAGTGTATGGTGGTGAGTACTATGTACAGGAGAGGAGTGTGGAATGTATGGCGGGGGGTAATATGTACAGGAGAGGAGTGCGGAGTGTATGGAGGTGGGTAGTATGTACAGGAGAGGAGTGTGGAGTGTATGGCGGTGGGTAATATGTACAGGAGAGGAGTGTGGAGTGTATGGCGGGGGTAGTTAGTGGAGAGAGGAGGAAGAGGAGTGCAATACCACCTCCTGATAGTCTATCAGCCACTGCTATATGACCTTGGTGGTGGGGCACTCCGAAGGATGTAAGGGGGCACTCTGGAGGCACTAAGGGGGCACCCTGGAGGTTGTAAGGGCTGATGTAATGGGGCACTCTGGTCCTCCAGAGTGCCCCCCCTTTACATCCTCCTCCAGAGTGCCCCCTTACATCCTCCTCCAAAGTGCCCCCTTACATCCCCCTCCAGAGTTCCCCTTACATCCCCTTCCAGAGTGCCCCCTTACATCTCCCTCCAGAGTGCCCCCTTACATCCCCCTCCAGAGTGTCCCCTTACATCCCCCTCCAGAGTGTCCCCTTACATCCCCCTCCAGAGTGTCCCCTTACATCTCTCTCCAGAGTGTCCCCTTACATCTCTCTCCAGAGTGTCCCCTTACATCCCTCTCCAGAGTGTCCCCTTACATCCCTCTCCAGAGTGTCCCCTTACATCCCTCTCCAGAGTGTCCCCTTACATCCCTCTCCAGAGTGTCCCCTT